>JAZKJV010008957.1:0-1420000 GCA_037367405.1 Ottelia alismoides
TCAGCTGAGAGAAAAGACGAGCAACCACCGCTACACCAGCCTCAGCCAAGCCAGCAACCACCGACAGTTCAGCATGTGTACTACGTGCAGGCACCTGATCAGAGCCAGCCGCAACAGCAGATGGTTGTGTACCAACCAGAGTTTATCTCAGACACCGATTCAGTGTTCCCGCCACCACCCCTGGTCCAGGAAGTTAATGGGGTTTGGACTAATGATGCACAGCCGACCCGTCCTCAGGGACAACTCCAGGGTCAGCCATTTGCCAACCGGCAGTACCACCAACCTCAGGGTGGTCGTTTTGGGCACCCCTCTCAGCAACACCAGCAGCCTCCTCAATTCGCACATCAATGGAGGCAGAATTTTCCGTATCAGCAGCAGCAGCAGTATCGCCATCCGCAGCCGTATCACCAATACACGGCTGCTCAGCCTCAATCATACCAGCAGTATCCCTCTCTGTCCTACCAACAACTTCAACTTCCTGCTCCACCACAGCAACACCATCAGCAGCTTCCCCACCCATCTAACCAACAGCAGCGTGGTATGCACGCTGCATCTTCTGATGTGCCCCCAGCTAATCCCACCATGGAGTGTCTAGCCCAGCTTGTCCAAGGGCTAGCGGAGATGACCAAGCGGCTTGATGACCTGACCGCCACTCGCACTACCATTCCGGCGCAGGTCGAAGCCAACCCCTACAATTTCAAGAAGAAGGAGCAGGTAGAATGTGATGTCCAGTCCGCGTGTGATAATGATATTACTGCTTTTTCTAATGCTGTTACTCTCAGGAGCGGTAGGGCCTTGCCTCCGCCTGCTACCAGATATGGGGTGAATAAAGAAACAGGTAGATCGTCATCTTCCGCATCAGCCGTGCCAGCTCCAGGGGCGGGTGAGGAGGAAGAGGAAGGAGAAGCCAGTCCAGCCGTCGTGCATTGCCAGAAGCAATTCCAGCCAAAAATACAAAAAAATCCACAAAAACAAAAACACCAAAAAGAAGCCTGCAGCAGAAATGAAGCCGCGCCAGCCTTGGAGGAGCCGCCAGCAGCAGCCGATCCTGTGCCAGCCGATGGAGCCAATGCTACCCTTTTTGATCGCCCAGCAGCACCAGCAGAGTTAGATCCAGCTTGTACGCCTTTTTGTAGTCCGGATGTACAACATTCTGTGGGCGATAATCTTGATGTAAATAAGAACTCTAATTTTCCTGCCAGTAATGTGAATATTCCTTTTCCGCATGCAATACAAAAATCCAAAAAAATGACAAAAAGAAAAACTGCATTGTCTGATCCAGGTGTTGTAGATATTTTGGATAAATTGACTGTTGAGATTCCCTTGTTAAAGGCCGTGGAATACGTGCCAGCTGTGTAGAAAGGATTGAAAGAGGCATGTACTGACAGGCGTCGCCCAGCGCAAGACAACAGACGCCGAGAGGTAGAAAAACACGTTTTGTCCATGGCCACAGTTGCAACTATCACCAACCTCCCCCAGAAAAAGCAAGACTCAGGAGCACCTCTGATCAGTTGTGTGATTTTTGATCAGGTCTTCGAGCGTACTCTTCTTGACAGTGGTTCTTCCATCAACCTTCTTCCCTCGTCCATAATGCAAGAATTCGAGCTGGGACCGCTCAAGCAGACACGAATGATCCTTCAGTTCGCTGACCGATCCGTTAAGCGGCCTCGCGGTTTGTTGGAAGACGTGATAGTTACCGTACAGGAGATGAAATTCCCAGCTGATTTTGTAGTCCTTGACATGGACTCTCCTGCACCACTGCTCCAGACTCCTATCATCCTCGGCAGACCATTTCTCCGTACTTCTGGTGCCGTAGTTGATTACGGGTCTGGCAAGATCACCTTCAGCTCGAACACCAAACAAATCACGATCACCATGAATAAGGAGCAGAACGCCACAACTGATGAAAGTCAAGCAGCTTCAGAAGCAGACTGTGATTTTATTGCGGAGATCAGAGACTCGGAGTTGTCACTGGACGATCCATGGACCCAAGAAATCCTCACTCTTGAGGAGGACTTGGAAAGCACAGTCATCATAAGCTCCGATGATCCATGGGAGACAGATTCTCAGATGCAAGCGCATCTTCTTGAGCATTCACTCCAGACCGAACATAATCAGCTCGCCGCAGAACCGTTCGGTACATCACTTGGATCTCAACAGAATGTTGAGGATGGTACTAGTCTCAAAGTACATCCCACCACCAGCATGGTATCAGAAGTGACCAGTAAAGGGGACAGACTGAAACCAGAACTCAAGCCACTTCCTGCAGGCCTGAAGTATGCTTTCCTTACGGGTGAAGAACACATGTATCCAGTCATCATCAGCAGCAGGCTGAATCTGGATCAAGAATCTCGACTCCTCGAGATTCTAGAAAAGAACCGCAAGGCACTTGGTTGGAGCGTATCAGACCTCCGAGGGATAAATCCAGCTCTGTGCTCACACCATATCTATTTAGAAGACGATGCCAAGCCGTCCCGCGAATTCCAGAGAAGGCTAAACCCTAACCTTCGGGACGTGGTCATGAAGGAAATCACAAAGTGGTGTGATGCAGGCTTCATTTATCCCATCTCCGATTCAAAGTGGGTAAGCCCCCTGCATGTAGTTCCCAAGAAATCCGGGCTTACTGTGGTCACAAATGAAAAAGGAGAGGAGATTTCAACTCGGGTACCGACATCCTGGCGGGTGTGTGTTGACTACCGCCGCCTAAATGCAGCAACCAAGAAGGACCACTTTCCCTTGCCATTTATTGATCAAGTCTTGGAGAGATTAGCAGGCAAGGAGTTCTTCTGCTTCCTGGACGGGTACTCCGGGTACAACCAAGTGGCGATCGCCCCTGAGGATCAAGAGAAGACTACCTTCACTTGCCCGTTCGGCACCTACGCCTTCAAGAGGATGCCCTTTGGATTATGCAATGCACCCGCAACCTTCCAAAGATGCATGCTAGCAGTCTTCGCCGAAATGGTAGGCAGTTTTCTCGAGGTGTTCATGGATGATTTCTCCGTCTATGGTGATAGTTTCGATTCTTGCCTCGAGCACCTAGACAGAGTGCTTCAGAAATGCCGGGAGGTCAATTTAGTGCTCTCATGGGAAAAGAGCCACTTTATGGTCACAGAGGGTATTGTGTTGGGCCATGTCGTTTCCAAACGTGGCATGGAAGTCGACCCAGCCAAGGTGGATGTCATTTCAAACCTGCAGCCACCTCAGTCAGTAAAGAATGTGAGGTCATTCCTGGGGCATGTGGGATTTTACAGACGATTTATCAAGGACTTCAGCCGCATTGCCCGACCTCTGACAGAACTTTTGTGCAAGGAGACAGAATTTATTGTTGATCAGCCAGTCCTCCTTGCCTTCAATCAATTGAAGGAGCTTATCACTCAGGCTCCAATCTTGCAGCCTCCAGACTGGACTCTTCCATTTGAAATAATGACCGATGCGTCAGATTTTGCCGTCGGAGCTGTTCTAGGGCAGAGGAAAGATAAGGCGCCCTATGCCATTCACTATGCCAGCAGAAAATTAGATGAAGCTCGAAGAAATTATACAGTAACAGAGAAAGAACTGCTGGCTGTGGTTTTCGCCTTAGAGAAGTTCAGATCCTATTTGTTGGGGTCAAAGGTCACAATTTTCACAGACCACTCTGCTATTCGATACCTACAGCAGAAGAAGGATGCCAAGCCCAGACTGATTCGTTGGATCCTTCTCCTCCAGGAATTCGATCTAGAAATTAAGGACAAACCTGGAGTTCAGAATGTGGTAGCAGATCACCTCTCCAGAATAGAGCAGCATGACTCTCCTTTGAGCAACGCACCTATCACAGAGACCTTCCCTGACGAAGCTATCTTAGCCGTGGATGCTCTCCCTTGGTATGCTGACATTGTAAATTACCTCGCCTCTGGGGTAATACCTTCGGATTGGACGAAGACTCAGAAGAACAAATTCATGTCGACCATCCGCTTTTACCAGTGGGAAGATCCCCTTCTATTCAGGGAAGGAGCAGATTGTATTTGGCGCCGGTGCATTCCTCAGACGGAGCAATCTAGTGTCCTCGAGCATTGTCATTCGCTCGAATCTGGTGGGCACCATTCTGGAGATCGTACGGCAGCGAAAGTATTGCAGTGTGGCCTCTGGTGGCCCACTTTATTTAAGGATGCAACAGAATTTGTTAAAAGATGTCTTGATTGTCAACGACTGAAAGGAACACTCACTGCCAAAGACTCAATGCCTCTGAAAATCATTCAGATAGCAGATGTTTTCGATGCATGGGGCATTGACTTCATGGGACCTTTCCCTAACAGTCAAGGTTTTGAGCACATCCTTCTTGCCGTAGATTACGTGAGTCGTTGGGTTGAAGCTATCCCCGCCCGAGCCGCCGACAGCAAAACAGTTTGCCAGTTTCTGAAGAAGAACATCATTTCGCGGTTTGGGATACCGAAGATTCTCATATCCGACGGGGGTAGTCATTTCATCAACAAAGAGGTCAAGAAGTTAACGAAGGAGTACGGCATCGATCACCGCGTCGCATCTCCTTATCATCCGCAGACCAATGGCATGGCGGAGTTATCCAATAGAGAAATGAAGACCATATTGCAGAAACTTGTTAGGCCAAACAGAAAAGACTGGTCTCAACTCTTGGACTCAGCTCTTTGGGCTTACCGTACGGCCTACAAGTCTCCCTTGGGCATGTCGCCCTACCGTCTTGTATATGGAAAACCATGTCATCTGCCCGTGGAATTACTTCACAAATCCCTTTGGGCAATTAGTAATTGTAACTTGGATTCACGAAAAGGTGGTCAGAAGAGAAAGGACGATCTGAACAGGCTCTTGGAATTCCGAGACTGCGCATACGATAACACCTTGATGTACAAAGAGAAGGTGAAACGCTGGCATGACCGGCACATCAGACGAAAGACCTTCGATGTTGGGCAGAAAGTGTGGTTGTTTGATGCAAAGTTGCGGATATTCCCAGGTAAATTAAAAAGTAAGTGGACAGGGCCATTTCGAGTATGTGAAGTGCGTGACAACGGAAGCATTGCTATATCAGAATTGTCCCCTGACGCACAGCCCTTCGTCGTCAACGGCCAACTACTGAAGCCTTACTTGGAACCAGATTCATTCTTGGCCGTTGTTGACTCTATTCAGTTAATGCACCCCGAGGATATCTCTACACCTCCTGCAGCACCAAAAGATTCAGACGATGTACTCCAACCATTATTGCTCTGATTTTCTTCTTTTCTTCTTTTCCTTATCTATTTTCTTTTTCTATCTAAAACGTGCCGCCTTTGTAGACAGTTTTCTATACTTAGGACGAACTTGGTCCTAAGTATAGGGGGGTGAGCACCTAGGGTTCTTGATTTCTGTTCGATCCTCTCCATCGTCTCCTCTTCTTGTCTATACTTAGGAGTATCTTACCCTAAGTATAGGGGGAGACAATCTGAGTACGATCAGTGTATTCTCACCCTTGACCCTCCCCGCTTTGTAAACAGTCTGCTATACAAAGGATTCTTTGATCCTAAGTATAGGGGGGACGGTCAACTTCTCATTCATTCATTTCGTATTTATTCTTTAGATCTGTCTATACGCAGTTCGAGTTATGTCTTTGCTTTTTCCTTTCGATCTATGAGGACATAGCTCAAGCTAAGTATAGGGGGGTCGTATATACTATGTATATACTAAAAGCCATAACTCATACTGAAAAATAAAATATCACTACAACACAAAATAAAATGTAAAAAGTAGCTTTATAATAATAAAAGATGATTGTGAGTTCCTCAAACTCATTGTAATTATACTGACTAGTAAGTCAGAAAAGTGTTTTACGAAACGTTTTTTCGAAAAATCTTGTGAAAGTTGTTTGAAAATAGCGGAACAAGTATTCAACGATTGAAAAGATTAGTTTGTGTGTAAAACCTATTTTCTTTGAGTGAAAGCAAAATATGTGGAAATTAGTGTGCAAATGATTGTGAAAAGTTGATTGTCAAAAATTGTTTTGAAAAATCTATCTGTGTTGTGTAAAACATTTGTAAAAGGGTTTTCAAATGCGTGTACATGTTACAAAAATTATTTTGGACTAGAGTTTTCGAAAACCCTTGTGAAAATGTTTCTCGAGTAAGTCTGAGGAATTTGCACAAAAATCTTTCATTTGTAAATGAGGAATAAGCCAAATAAAGTGTATAAGAACAGAACCATACTATACGACAAATACAATTTTTTCTTCTTTTGTACCTACTGATTAATAAATCAGATACCTATACAGTATGATAGTGTGACCAGTTTTGGAAAATTTGATGTGAAATGATTTCAAATGCGTGAAACGGTGTTGATTGCAAAATTTTTCTTTGTGTGAAAGAAAGGATTTGAAAAACCTATGTGCAAATGTTTTGAAAAATGCTTGTTAAAAGTATTGTGAAAATTGTATATATCTACATATAGTGTGAAAAATCTTTGCAAAAATAGTTTTCAAATGTGTGTAAAGGATTGCAAAAATTATCGTGTACTATAGTTTGCAAAATTATTTTCAAAAAGCTATTAATAACACCATTGCAGATACTAGTAAATCAGAAACAAGATACATACAATTCTTTCTATACATACCCAAATAAACTATTTCATTCATACCTGTAAAGTCGCTAAAAATTTCCTAAAAGCAGCACGCCTGCGTAAATAAATGTACATACTCTTTAAACATTTTCAGTTCGTACTTCCTGTGCAGAGATTCTTTTTGTAAAAACATTCTTTGATCCTTCCAAATTTTTGTGAAAAATTGCATCATTCATTGCACATAGCATAAGCATACCATTCATATTCTTTTTGAGTGAAGCTTGATGATTGAATCAGTCTAAGAAAATCTCAAATTGGAGCTCGGTTAGACCTTACCGCACCTAATTGCACTGGAACCTTATGGGAACTAGGTTTAAGGTACTTCAGGTCTATTCAGACTTAATTCTTTGAGAAATCAGGGCTGGGTTCAAGTCACTTCAGTGGACTAACTAGAACTTTTCGAGACACACGTATGACTCTTGCCGACCGTGATCTAACTTGGACACCTGCACCTTTCACTTGGCTCAACCCAGTTGGAGTGGTGAGGGGGTTGGATTTCAGTCTGAGACACACACGGGTGGAAACATTCGTCCTCGTCTAGGGAGGGAAGTGCACCCCAACCAGATTCAATAAGCAATGAGGTCTAAAGACAGGAGATTGTGGGTTGCGATAAAGCTTCAAAAGAGGGATAGTCTACTGGCTCAAGAGGAAAAACTCCTTATGTAAATGCTGCTGTGAATAGTATGTTGAAAAAAAAAAAGAAAAAAAAATGATGATGATGATCAGGCCTGTACAAAAAATAAAACGCCTGCAAAGTATGTACAAAGTCAATAAGCAAGCTTGAGCTCCAAAGACAAACATGTAAGCCTGCAGCTGGATGACTTGACTACACTGGTCTTGCGTCCCAGGATAGGTAGCTACACTGGCTACCGTCCATTCTTCTCTTCACCCCCTCCTCTTGAGCTGGTTGCCACTTGAACTTAGAAGGGAATACCCTTCTCCTCGAGGAAAGAGCTGTTGGATAGGGGAATCATTGGGTTGTCATTCTGGAGAAGTCAGTTCCTTTATCATTTCAGTTGGGGAGAGCCACTCACACTTACACCGTACAAGTCAGCTTCATAGTTATAAGAGTTTGGCGTATGATGTAGACTAGTTCTGACCCGACTATTGAGGTGGGTTGAACCGAGTTCTGTGATTACCGAAGGCTGTGGTACTTTAGAGCTGGTTCCCGACTAGGTTCCACACACCTTCACACCCAAGGTCTGACAGGAGCTCCAAATTCAGATTTTGTAAGGACATGCATTGCACTGAAAGCACCCCAATTCACTCTATCTTTCTTGCATTTTCCTTTTTCTTTTCTTTATTCATTTCGCGCTTATGGCATAAGTGTTTGCTAGGGACTAGCAAAGGCAAGTATAGGGGGGTAATGAATCTCCATTTCATCACCTTTATTCTATCATTTTGGCCTCAAAAACCCCGGCAAATGCATGTAAACAGCATTAATTTGTACATAATAGCATTCATTACTCATTGTATTAATTGTACATTAAATAAGGTTTTTAATGCCAAAATTATAGAGTAAAGAGAAGAAAAGAAAAAGGAATAAAATTTTGTAAATATTTTATGACCCTAACCCCGAGACCAAGGCCAGCATGGTATTGGTCGACAAGGAATAAAGTAGGGGGAGATAAGGGCTGATATACAATAAATACCCCATTTATTTATTCATCCCTTTATGCATTTTTGACACCTATTTTATGCATAATTATTTATTCATCAAATAAAGAAACTTTGTTCATAAAAGTTGTAGATAATAATGTAAATAAAAATACAAAATTGAGTTTGTGTAAAAATAATACCCAGTGTACATTTTATACACACAATAAAAAGCCAACATCTCAACTTCACAGACCCACATCTTGCAAATAAAAACTCCAAATCACCCAAACTCACCTTTAATTGTATGTAGCATTTCATAAACTATTTTATAAAATTGGTTTCATAATTTTTGGAGTCCATCTGTGGCAGTTAGGTTTTTGGCCCTTCTTGTACATCATACCTGATTAAAATATTCCTTTTACTCAATATTCATTATTTTTATAAACTCATATTTTTAGAATTTTGCAGATAATGTATATAATTCCTGTACAAATTGGCATTAGAATAAAACCAAAAATAATTTGGAAAATAAAATTATGTAATATATATGGGCAAGATACCTATATGGAGTATGCACACAAATAAAAGGGGAAAACATTCTTTAATTATTCAAATCTCTTATATTTTTGTAATAATGTATATAGTATATGTGTCCTATTAAAAATACAAATCCTTAATAAAAACACATAAAATTAATTAAATAAATACAATGTGTATAATATATAGGTAAAGTACCTATATATATACTTACAAATACATGGACCGATTTATTTAAAAATACAAATAAACTTATAAAAATCAAACAAAAATACCTTTATACTCACAAAAATAAATTATAAATTTATAAAATAAGCCAAGAAAATAATAAAAGAAAATAAATAAATTAAAAATAAAATATCCAAAAATACATGTAAATACATACATATACACATTACTAAAATAAAACTACAACAAAACACCTCGAAAAATTCAATAAAAATCAGGAATAAATACTACATGAAATAATACACATTTTTTATTTTATAAGCAAAAATTAATAAAATCATTTCGGATGTCAAATAAATCAATCTTCCTTCAGACCTGCCTTTTTGTCTCGTAGCGGCTTACGTGGCCCAATGAGACGCCGGCCAACGTTGACCCCCTGGTCAACTGTCCCATCCCACACCTGGCAGCTCTGAACAGTCCACTCCCCCGATTTCCTCCCTTTTTCCCGGGCACACCATCCATCAATCGACAACGCTTCCTTCACAAGATTTGTTCCCTAATCTTCCATGATGCCCGCCGAAATCACAGATCAACCAAATGCTCTCTAGATCATGAAATAATCGCCGGTCAATAAGGCTACTCGCCAATGTTTATAAATAAAAAGCTCCGCTTCCTTTCTCGAATTTGGCCACTTTCATTCCAACCTAACGCCTAGATCTTGTGCCTGGATTGTTCCTCGTGACAGGGGGAGTAGCCCAGCATCGAGACTCGGCCGGAGGGAGGAGAATTTTGACGCGGCGGAGCTCCGGCGTCCGCCCTGCTCCCTGGAGGCCCCCAGGTATAAGAGCTGTCCTTTTAATGCGTTCTTAGTTAGTTTTCAATGTTAGCATTGCATTTCAGTAGTTAGCTTAGTTGTTAGTTGATCACATTAGCGTAAAAATCAAAAATCGAAGTTCGCCGGAGCTCCGCTCCGGCGACTTCTTCATTATAACCCTCACTGTATCCGACCGCCCCGATCATCCCATCTCGTTCCTCGTCGCCTTCTCCATCTCTCACACCCATCAGATCAACCCAAGACCCTTGGTCTTGGCGAATCCGGGTTCCAACTCCGCCGTTCGCCGGATCCCCTCCGCCACCCTCCATCTTGCACCGCAGCTTCATAACCCCGGGTTGAGGAGATAGCCCTCTCGCCCGCGGTTCTTTCTGTGCAGGTACCACGAGGAATCGAGCCCTTCTGGGCTTGCCTTGACCAGGAAGAGGTTCCTGGGGGCCCTTTTCTTCTCCGACCTCGCTCCACCGACTCAGGCCCCCAGGAGCCATGAGACCACCGTCAGACGACGCGGAAGCCTCCCAGCTACGATCAGAACGCTCCAGATGCGCGGGAGGTGCCCGGAGGAGCTCGAGCTACCCGATCGAAGCTCGCCGAGGGCGAGTTCCTTCCCAGTTCTTCCAGGTGCCTTCTGCACCGTTGGATCGAGAGGGCTGGCCCAGATTGCATGCCAACCGTTCGATGAAGAAGCACGCCCACCGTCAGATCAGCCGGGACGTTCTAATCCCAGCCCCTCATCGCCGAATCGAAGTCCGCCGTCAGATGATTGCCACGTGTATAAGTGGCGCTCCCAGCGCCGCAGGATGCAAGGCCTTCTTTAGGGGTAAATTTCATACCCTACCCCTTACTTTTTGTATTTAGAGTTTACACCCAAAAATAAAGTATTACGTTGTAAATAAGTCGTAAAAATTGCAGTGGACCCCCCTGACGTTTACATATTTGCATTTTGGTCCCTCCGTGCCTCACGTGCGGCAACCACGTGAGGCGCGTGACATTTTGCATCTAACCCCTGCCGGGTTCTTGTATTTATGAAATGGTCCTGAAAATAAAAGTTAAAGTGTATTTTTGTTGTAATTTTTGCATGTATGCCCCTGCCAACTATTTTATTTGCAAAAATACCCCTGCCAGGCCATTTAATTTTTGAAGGCTTTGTCTATTTATTTTGTGCTTCATACTTAATCGAAAAATCTTGAGAAAATAGACTTAAGCTCCTGTTTGGTCATGCTTGAACGCCATATTTTGAGTTTTGCATTTAGTTGCATTTTTGCATTTATTAAAAATCAAAAACTTGTCTGTAAGTCCCTATCTAACTCATAAAATCCCAAAAAAATATGAAAATGCCTTGGAAAATTCCAAAAAAATTATATGTAGTGTATTTTGTCCTATATTAGTGTCAGACCAAAAATCCCTAAAAATCTCAAGAAGAAAACCTTAAAAATTCGAAAATACTCAAAAACTTCAAAAAAATATAAAAAATCAAAGAAAAATCAGAAAAATATAAACTCAGGCCCTACTTATGCTATATTTTATTATTGTTATTAGAAAATTAAAGGGGAACATTTTTGAGGCTGTTAGCTATTTTTAATCTCTATTTTTTGTGACGGCCAGTACCTAGTCCACTGTTTGCTATCATGTAGCTATTTTAAAATGCTAAAAATATTTGCAAAAATACCCAAAAATTATAAAAACAGTAAAAAGCCATGAAAATCCCAAAAAGATCCTTTTCCTGAATTTTTGACTCTTTTTTAGTATTTTTGTGAAAATTATAACACCCCTTTTATGTATATATACCTATATCTATATATCCAGAAAAAAAAGAAAAAAAAATTATATATTATATATATATAGCTAGTAATATGTAGTCTCTTTAATCTTAATATGATATAAAAAAAGGGATATATATATATATATTATATTATATTTAGATACACCTATATATATATTACATGTATTATAAGCTATACGCTTAACCTCTATGTATATATATATAAAATTTGTATTATATAAATATATATATATCTATATACATAATACTTAAGTATTATATTTTAATAATAATAATAATAATAATAATAAAAAAAAACCCACACAAGGATGACTGGGATTGACGCGTAGGCTATTGCATTTTGTGTTGCTCTCTGTGGTTCGACCTCTACATATTTTTCACTATACATTTTCTGGTAGAGTAAATAAAAATTAATTCACATTTATTTTGAGCTTGATTGTTGTATTCTTTGGATTGTGGGTTAATTGCTGATTAACACCGGTCTTCCATGAGTGGTCGCCTCAGCGACAACACTTCTATTTTTTTTATGGTGACCCTCGTGGGAACTACCCCTGTTATCAATATGCACCTAACTTCATATATTTTTTAACTAATTCACACTATCTCCAATTGACATAAAACTAATTTCATTGTATACATACCACTAATATTAGTCAAAAAAATCCTAAAAAATACCGATTTGAATACATGTGAAATAAACCCAAACCCTAATTCTAGGATAAAAAGCTGTAAAAGCTGATATCTCTCACATACAATGTACAATTTCAGTCAACTCACTTTTAAATTAATGTACATTCAATTATATACAAATCAAATTCAAATTCAAAAGAATCAGAGTTCATTTTTTAAACTTGGAATTTGGGATCAAAATATAAATTATACGTAATCACTATTTTTTAATTTATTATCTGTTGTACGTATTTAACTCTATTTGATTTATATATTTTTCATTTATTTATTTCATAGAATGTTTTAACTAATTACATAAAAAATCTAAAAAAATCATAAAAACAAAGAAAAAAAGACAAATTCTGATTTGAGCACATTGACCAGTAACTAATTACATAAAAAATCAGAAAAATAAAGAAAGTAATATTGAAAAAGGTTGTTTGTACTTATAAATTTTTGTTTAGTATTTTTTATAGGTATAAAATGCCTATTAGTTTTGTTTTCTATTTTGTTATTTTTGTTTATCAATATATAATATGCATATTATACTATATTCTCTTTATTACTGACCGTGACTTGATTTCTCTCCATTCTCCAGTCTCTCGCACTACTTTATGTGTATGACTCTGTATGAGGACCTTCTTCCCATTCATTCTTTTATAATTTGCTCACTTTCCATTCACAGGGGTTTTGACACACTAGTTTACTCATAAGGAGCTCAATGTATGTACTGTTTACTTGCTTATGCATTCATAGCACACGACTTGACTACCCAAGGTCATTATTATACAGCTATGGCATTGAAGACAAAGAAAGACAAGGAAGCATATCACTTTTTCCTATATACTTTATTTGAATTTATTTTTATGCTTTGGTGATTTTAAAGCTAAAATAGATAGATTTCCGTTTACATATATTTACAAAATAATACTCTAATTCCCTCTTTGTCAATTTCTTTGGTTTTTTATTTTTTTTTTAATTCTTTATAATTTTCTTATAACATATTAGTCTTACAAAAGGAAAAAAATAGTAAATTAAAAAGGTTTATTTTTGCACATAAAGTGCTAGTTTTTTATCATGTCCATTTTTTACAGGTGTTTTCCGTTTTTTGATATTTTAATGGCTTGTCTAACTTTTTTATATTTTATTTCTTGTTACATTTAGGTAATATACATTGAATATTTATAAATTTTAAAGAAATTAATTTGAAAATATTTTTTATGCATTAAATGATGAAGTTTTGATTTGTGTGTTGCACATAAATGTGCACTCTCTTTTATTTTTATTTTTGGTATTTTTATATTTTTAATCTTTTAGTTGGTTATAATATTGGAAAAAGTGATCTTTACTCACAGATGCATGAGTATTAAGAAAGCCAAATAAAGATGGAAGTGCAAGTAATTTGCTAAGTTCCTAGCTCAACTTTCAGCTTTAAGGTAAACATGAAACACAATTTCATTAGTGATAATCTTTAGGGTTGGTGCTTTTAAGGGACATGCATCCTATCTTGTTTCATAAGTGTATTTCCAAAAGATCATTAACAATGGTCCATAATAACTATCAAACAAGTGGCACTCTTTAGGAGTGCATAGTTAATGTCATGATATAAGGCTTCAACCCATTAAGAGCATATGCTCTTACTTTTCTTGTAGGTATAATGGCGTTAGGGATTCAAGGGATTAAATATCCATGCGTGCGCATGAAAAAAGTGCCAACTAGTTCATTAAACAGCTTGTTATTACCATATTGGACTTACTTTATGGGATCTATAGTTAGCATTATTAGAATATAATTGTAAATGAACTTGCAGTTGGTTTCAATCTCATCCCAAGATTTGAATTTAAGACTAGAGATAATGTATATCATCTTTGGATCTTATAAATTCATGATGTCCAATAAAATCCATAACTATATGACGAATGCTTCATTAAATTTTCTATCGCATATTGTCTTAAAATCTTTAACAAATACATATAAATATTCATTAATATTCATTTCTTGTCAAATAACATCATGAATAAAAGCTTACTTTTATGCATTAAAGCATAAAAAAATAATAAAATCAGACCATCAAATAAAGAAAATAAGGTAGACTATAAATATGTTTATATTGTACAATATAACTTAGAAAAATATAAATATAACTCTAAGATATATTTATAAAATCTAACCTCCGAGACCAAGTCAACATATATTAGTAGAGAAACAATAAAGTAGTGGGGTTAAGGAAGAAAACCAAAAAAAATAATTATTTAGAGAATCATATTTATCAATTGTCTATTATATAATTAAAATATTTAATATTTTTATAAAATTTATTTTAACTATGATTAACTTAATTCTTATAGCAATTTGTATATAAAAATAGCTATAAAAGTGCACAAATGAATAAAATTCCGACATGCATGTGTGTAAAATAATCAAAACTCTAAATTGTCAGTTTTTCAACTTTCGAACCTCAGAAGTTTGCCATACAAACTCCAATATCTAATTATTTAGTTTAAGGTTCAATTTATAAAATTCTCTAATTAATAAAAGTGGTTTCATTTAAGACGGAATGTGCTTGCAAAAAATCGATTTTGGACCTAATGACAACTAGGTTTCTGTGTTAATTTATTTTATACATACTATTTATAGTACAATTGTTTTGTAATTTTTAATTATCTTATTGATTTTATATCTTATTTATAAAATAAAATCTAAAATTAAAATTCTATTTTAAATAAATCAAAACCCTAAAAATCAATCAAAATGAACTACAATCAACATACATGTATATATTACTCTACGCAAATTAATTTATTAAAACCACCAAAATTCCCTCAATCTTTGTTTATTATTTTTAAATCAATAAAATGTAAACTTCATACCTTATTTATTAAAAATTTCAAAATAAGAATGCAAGGCCTATTTATATAGTATAATTAAACCTATATTTAATAGTAATTTATTTTTTTAACCTATCAAATAACTTTATTTATTTATGTATAATGTTTCATATTTAAATAATTTAATTATCTACAATTTTTATGTTTATAACATTTTAAAATAATACTATTTATTATTTATTATTGATTTTATAAGTCATTTCATCATGAATTTTGTGGTGTTGACCCGTGTCAGCACATCAACCTTCTTCCACCTCAAAAAGAACCCCTCTTATACTATTGGTTGCACAAACAACCTCACTTCTTCCAATTAGATATCAATGTCTTGGTTCATACTCGCTTCCAATATAATTTATTCCCAATCAGATATCAAGGTCACCCATCGTTATTTCCATATACTTTTGATTTTCCCAAATCTATTTTTATTTTCAAATTTTGGTTGTCAATTTATCTCCAATTATTTAGTGCTATAGTTCCATCTAGTGAGTAAACAACCAATTCAAATGCACTTTTTCCATTTTCTAGTCATTCACCCCAAGTGTTGCAATAGTCATTTGACTGAACCAATTTCTCTACCCAACTGCTCTATTTGGCAGGGTGACCAAATGAGATAACTCAGACTGACTAATCATCCAATCATAAAATTCTATTATTATTATTTTATTTGTTATACCATTTTTAGTGTAATGTAAATTGTTGTATTGTAATTTAATAAGTACTTTTTCTTGTTAATTAATGACCATGCACATATAAATACATAAAATAATATGTATTAAAGGTACCTTTTCTATTTAATTAACTAAAAAGATCTAATGAAATATTTTTGATTAGTCTATTGAATACAGTTGATTATTTATTTAGTGATCCTTTTGACGGAATATCAAATACATAAGTTTGCAACGCTGTTCACCACGTTATTGGCATTTGATGGATTCCTTCATTCCATATTCACCTGGTTATCCTTAGTTCTGAAATGGATTGGAATGAGGTATTAATCTTTTGATGATTTCTTTGGAGTTGTTTTAGTTGTTGATGCATAATGCTGATTGAATATAGTTGCTCAAGGATTTTCGCTGTAGAGATCTCCGCCGTCTCTGCTTGGAGAGATCCACGTCGCGGCTCATCTCAAGAACAGCAGGACGAACATCCCCACTTCCATATGTAGCAGATCTGTGATACGTGTCCTAGATCAACAAACAAGATTGTGAGAAAGAAAAGGATATAATCTCAGCCATACATTCATTCCCATTTTACACTCGACTGATACGAAATTGCAAAGCAACCCTTCTAGTTCCAACAACCTAACGTGCATCTCCAATGTCGCACATGCAATCTTTGGGCAAAGTGCAGATGAAGACCAGATGTTTCACACATTTGCAGATTTGTAGAAAGTTTCCGATATATTAATTAGATAAAACAATACATACACTATTATTCCACCTACTGTATAGTATTACATATTTGCATAATTAATCATCTGTCCAAAATCAAATAAACATTGCAAAATAAAAATAAATATAAAAATTGCAAAAATAAAAAACTAATAAAAGTAAAAAAATTAAAAATCATAAAAAGCAGCAAAGAAGACTATTTCACAAATTCAATCATAAATTTACTCAAACCTCCTTGTATTTGACCTAGGGGCACTTACCTTGTTAATCTCAAGTGAAGAGAGGAGAATCATTACTATTATCTACACTTTTCTTTTACATATATCCTCTCTCTTTTTTATACATACTATCTGTGGGTGCTACATCCAACATTGCTTCTTCTAGAGAATTGTGAAGAGCATCACTATCACACACTGAGTCCCTACATTCCTCGAGGTTTTAAGTCATATTTAAATGTGTCTCGTTATGATTGAACTTGTAATATTGGTAATTATAGTCATATTATCATAAAGGCTGCGATTATATGATATGGCTAACCCATGATGCAAATTCCTTGAAGAAGTTCCATTTATCCATTTAACCTTAAATCTAGTGATGCCTAGATCGCATAGCTCACCCTCAAAAGTGGACTAAATTGGAATAGTATACTTCATAGAACTCTAGGACAGTACACCACCTACAATGGTAAATACATACACAGTAACATCGTTACTCCTATACTCCATTATATTATATGTGTCACATACATCATATATCCTTATATCATAGAATGATGTCTACGATAATGCAAACTAAGAGAAATTGTTCCCTTTAAGTATCTATGTGCTTGATATAGATCATTCATATGATTTCGGTTAGAACAATTTATATATCTTCTCAGTTTTGTTATATAGAATGAATGTAATTTGTCACATATTTTACACTTTCTAGTATTCATGAATACTTGATTTTGTACACAAAAACTTCTTTTTTTTTCTTTTAAAGTGTTTTAGATTAATTAAATAGACTACTTGCATCTTTTCTTATATTGATACCAAATTTTACATACCTTCTCAACATAATGATCTTGATACACTACATTCCATCAACTGACCTAATCAGCTTGACAACTACGATCACATCAACAACACCCATACCATTCATTTCACTTTTTTAGAATAATTGGTTTCATTTACTTTCATCTGTGAACTAAACAATTATATATATATATCGTCGTTGTGGAATAGGCCAATAACCTCATCAAAATTCACCTTAAAGCAGACATACTTATCAGATTCATGAACTCAATAAAGACACATAATAAAATAGTCTTATCATATTATGCGCTTATTTTAATCTACAAATTGATTTTACAAGTTTGCAAACTTTCCCTCACTACCAGGTGTCACAAGCACATGCAGGTGACCCATATAAATTTCCTCCTCAAGACCTCCAAGAAAGGTAATATTAACATACATCCAACAGATAGTGAGATCATATATGGATTCTAATGCAATAAGCATTTGAATTGCAATCATTCTGGTTACAGGGGAATATGTATCAAAATAATTGATGCCTTCCTTTTTCTCTAAGCTCTTGACAACTTATCTATCTTTGTACTTTTTAATTGAATTATCTAGCCTAAGAGTTCTCTCCCATTTGCATCTACTTTGTGATCACCCTTTGGGTAAATCAATCAACTTTAAAGTTATACAAGACATAATTGACTTCATATTTGATTTGATGTCTTTCATTACATTTTATAGCTTCAAATGAATCCATATCTTCCTTATAACGTGTAGGATTTCCCTTAATCTGATATATAACAAAGTCACTACCTATATTCTTGGAGATCCTTGGTCATTTGCTTTATAGGCTCAAGCTATTATAAAAGGTTCAACAGACTCATCATGAGTTTCAACCTCCATACTTGACATCTTTTCCATTTGATATGGAGGAGAGCTCGAAATGGAAGCTACATCGTTGGTCAAACTTTGAGAAATTTCAGTTTTTTAGGGAAGACATCCTTGAACAAAGTCAAATCACGGAGTTCAAAAATCTTGTTAACATCTATCCTAGGTATCGTGAACCACCTTGGGGATAGCTTTGGCTAACCATGGTGCGACAACTTCTCACCCCTCGACACATTTGCAGAGTTGTAGATTTAAAAGAGACAGTTTGTAAGGTTGAATATATCTTCGCTTTGATATCACATTGGTTTCTCAATCATGGATGTGTAAGCTTACCCACCTACGTTGCTTACTGAACCACCTAAAATTAGATGATCGAGGATGTTAGTGTTGTGCATGAATTCCATGATATGTTACAGATGAGTTGAATGGACTATTACTAATTCACCAGAGAGGGAGACTGAGTTCAAGATCATTTTGATACATGGCACCAAACTAATCCCCATTCCTCCATAGTTGATGGCACCTTCAATGCTCAGGGAGATCAAGGCACAATTGATGGAATTGTTAGAGAAGGGATTCATCCAACCCATCACATAACCTTGCATAACATCAATTATCTTCATGAAGAAGAAGGATGGATCTATGAGACTTTGTATCAATTACATGCAATTGAACAAGCAACTAGTAAAGAACCGGTACCCGTTTCCATGGATAGATGATCTCTTTGACTAATTGCATGGAGCTAATGTGTTTTCCAAATTAATTTGCAATTTGGTTATCACTAGCTAAGGATCAAGGATTCGGAAGGGATGAAGTCCATATTTTCTATGAGATACATTCACTACGAGTTTATGGTGATGCCGTTTATGATAACAAATGCACATGTCACATTCATATATTTGATGAACAAGATCTTCCATCCATACATGGATGAGTTTGTAATGGTATTCATGGATGATGTTTTGATCTCCTCGCATGATGAACATGAGTATAACTCACATCTTTTCATTGTGCTTGAGACAATCAAAGCGCACCAATTGTATGTGAAGTACAGTACGTGTGCATTCTGGCTTACAGAGGTGGCCTTCCTTGGCCATGCAATTTTGGGGGTGGGTGTACCAGTTAATCTTGCCAAGATGGCTGTCATGTTTTGGGAGAAATACATGATGATTACATAGATTCATAGTTTCCTTTGTCTCGCTAGGTATATCACATGATTCTTTAGAGGGTTCTCTCAATTAGCCTTACCTCTTACCTGGTTGATGCAAAAAGATGTACCTTATTTGGAGAATGGCAAGCTAAGTTTCTGCATACTCAAGGAGAAAATTGATTATCACTCTCTTTTTCACCCTTTCTTCAAGTACCTTGTAATTTACGATATACATGGATGCTTCCAACAAAGGAATGGCTAATGTATTGATACATAGAGGGTAGTTTATTGTGTACGCATTATGTTTGTTGAAGAACCACGAGTTCAGGTACCTCACATATGACTTGGAGTTGGTTGTTGTAGTCTTTGCCTTGAGATATGGACACTTTGCTTATACGAGGTTATATATGTTTGAGATTTTTACGGCACAATAGCCTCATGTACATATTTGTCCAGCGAGAGATGAAAATGAGATAGAGGAGATGTTACCCTAAAGGACTACGACTGCTCCATCTCTTACCATTCCAGTATTGGAAATGTCGTGGAATATGCTTTGAGTAGGAGACCACATACATTGGATTCAATAACATGGCTCCAAATCTGGGATGTATTCACTGCACTTAGTGAGTAGCATCCATTCGAGAGCACTTCTAACGTAATGACTGTACCAACCAACTGTGGGATAGGATTATTCAGATACAGCGGGATGACCAGATATTGCATAGTTTTTATATCATCATTTCCTCAAGAATGAATTATACAGATTCATAGTCTATGCATCCATACTATAGAAGGGGGACTATGTCTATTTCCTTGATTATGATGATGAGCTCAGGAGAGATATCTTAGATGAGGCATATACGTCCAAATTTTATATCCATCTAGGCAACACCATGATGTACTAAGACCTCCACCAACACTTTTGGTAGGAGGGTATGACAAGAGATGCAACAAAGAACAACAATCATTGTCTTACCTGTCAAGTGTTGAAGGTGATGCACCAATGCCCCTCAGATTGTTGGAGTCTCTTCCTACTCTTGTATAAAGTAGGAGAGCACCTCTATAGACTTCGTGACATCATCACCATGTACTATAAGTGGTTCATGTTGCAATTTTAGTGATTGTTGACCAGTTGACCAAGTCAACCCATTTTATCTTGTTAACATGGCTTGCATGCTGATGGACTAAGACAAGCAATACATTCAATATGTCATTAATTTATAGGGAATTACCAACAGGGTCTGGTATTTAGTACTGACTCATGCTTTACCTCCAACTACCAGAGAGAGATCATGAAGACCTTGTAGTCCAAGTTATATCTTAACTCATGCTACCACCCGTAGACAAATGGGACAAAATAAGAGCATGATTCAAACACTTGAGGACTTCCTACGAGCATATTCAATTGAGTTCAATAGATCTTTAAAGGATCACCTTCCTTCAGTTGAATTCACGTACAATGATAACTACCATGCCAACATTGTCAGAGTTCCTTTTGAGGCCATGTATAGGCAAAGATGCACAATGCCATTCATAACACTGAGGCCATGTATAGGAAGTGGGTAAAAAAAGATATACACCACCCAGATCATTGAGAAGACCACAAGGGTTATGGAGATGGCAATGAAGAAGTTATTGACCGTGGATAGCTAGTCAGAAGAGCTATGCCGACCAAAAGCATCAGAACCTTGAGTATGAGATTTGGGAGATTTGAATTCCTTAATGTATCATCAATAAGGGACATCCAGAGATTCGATGTCAAGGGGAAATTACCACCATGATTTGTTGGCATGTTGGAGATTCTAGTTCGTATTAGGAAGGTGGCAGACAAAGTAGCCTTCCCTCACAACTAGATGGTGTACATTGTTTGTTTCATATGTCCAACTTGTGGAAGTATATTATAGATGCCAGACATGTGATCTGCTATGAGGACTTGGTGGTAAAGTCAAACCTTTCCTTCCCTAAGGTACTTGTCTAGATCTTACACCATGCGGTCAAGAAGCTGCGATAGATGGAGATTCCTTTTGTCAAAGTTATGTGGCAAAGCCAGAATGTCGAGAAATTGTTATGGGGTCCAGACACATATATGATACAAAAATACCCTCACATTTTGTTAAAGGTATGAAATTGAAGCCCTAGTTTTGTTCTCTTTATGATTTTTATAGGTTTCGCTTTGTTTAGGATTTTTATGCCTCGATATGAGTTCTAAATTCCAAGTTAGGAGGCTATTCAGGGATAAGACTTCTTTTAAGTTTTTTATGTGGTAAGATATGGGATCCCATATTTTTGAAATTTGGAGATGATGTTATCCAAATCTGAAAATAACCACTCCATTACATGGTACTCATTGAAAATTTTCCAATGAGTTGAAGAACATTGAAATCCGAGTTTGTAAGTGCGAGATACGAATGTCCAGATCTGAACCAGATCTAATTAGGTTAAATCCACCTTATAAAAGGGTAGGTGGGATAACTAATGAGAGGATCCTCGCTGGAGATCCTCCCATTCATCAAACGTTCGACTAAAATCCTCATTAGAGCTTCACCGTCGTCATCGTAAAAGGTGTTCCAATTAGTGAACCAAGTGCACCATTTATGGAGAACTCATTGTGGTCATTGCCTTGTGTGTGTTGCCATCGTGCAAAGAACAATCAGAATTATAATTCTACATGGAGGAGATATCTAAGGAGAATTCTCAGAGGGAATAGATTTGACCCTCCTTGATATTGGTTCTGCAGCTTTCCATATCTACAAGCCTTCACATATGTAGAACCCAATTCAAGTTGTTTTTGATGCATGCATAGTTCTTTGCAAAAGTTATAACATCTATTTTTCCCTCTTTCTGTGAGCGTTACGTATCGGATTTTAATATACCACATATCATTACAATGAGGAGATGGGGGCAAAGAACGCGTGTGGATAATGTTGAGGTCTTCAGTGAAACAATGCAAAAGTGATTTATCAGCTTGTGGTATTGATTGACCAAACCTGGCCAATATCCAATTATTGATCGATAAACTTAAAAGGTTGATCGATTTGGGTAGATCAAAATTTGAATTGGTAAATTAAAATAAAAATTCGGAAATTAATAATTATAGACATTATTTGAGAATCATACAATGGACTTTAATGATGTGATCCCTAGATCAATTGTATGTCTTGTACCTAGTTGTTATGTGGTTGTTTCAACCCATGGACGACTCTTCCCATACGAAGTTCGCTCCTAGAACTTACCAGAAAATAAAGTAAAAAGGAAATAAAGGAGGGGTGACACATTGCAATTCAGGAGCTGCCACGTGTCACTCCTAGAAAATTCAAAAAAGAAAATAAAAAAAGCAATAAAAAATAACAAATAAAGTCAAGTAAAAAGTGTTCTTTATGAAATTATTCGTCTCAACGAGATCTATAACTTTCGTGAAGGGCCCAAAATCAAAAGAGATCATATGTACATAATGAATCTGTAATGGTATTCTACATATATAAAATATAGCATTTTTTATATTTTGCAATTTTTGTGATTTTTAAATAAGGTAAAAATCAAGATTAAATCATATAAAATATAAAATCAAAATTTACAACTTAATCTATTTATTTAAATTTTTAATAATTAAAAACAAAGATAAATAAAATAAAAAGGGACATATATATACACATTATATATGCATACTCATAGTGATTTATTTCCTTTGATTTTTTACTTCGATTTGATCTATATCTTTGTATACTTTATTAAAACATAAATCAAATAAAATAGATGAAAAGAAATAAACCAAAAAGAGTTAATTTTGTACATGAAATAATAGGGTTAAAACAAGCAATATATACAATATACAATGAGGTCCCAAAACCCAAGTTTCATATATGAACACCGATTATTTTAAATTTTTATATTGTTTTGTAGATAATTGAATGTACATTAATTCAAAATGAGCATGGGTTCATAGGAGACTGTATGAGAGAGATATTAACATTTACGATTTTTGATCTCAAAAGTAGGGTTTGGGTTTTATTGGGCAAATATACTAGTTATTATTATTTTGATATTTTCCCTTGATTAATGTTAGTAATATGTACATATAAAGTTAATTTATTTAATTAGGTGTTAGTGAAAATAATTTAAAAAAAAGAGGAAGTTGTGGGTGATAGTGTACATGGATTTTTGGGCTTCTTATTAAGTGCAATTATGCATGCTAAAATGTGGATCTTATTTACATGTGCTTGAGTGCTAGAAATGCAATTTAAATGATTAAATACAAGTAATGACTTAGGAACAGAGCTCTATTTTCATCTTTTAGAGTGACGAATCACAGATTCAACATCCCCTTGTACTTAAACCTTTCTCATCCAGTGCAACTAAAATGAACTGCAAAAGTGAAATGATATTGGGTTTCATACCAAGGTTATGAACAAAAGGTGAAAATAGAGCTCAACTCAACCTTTGGATTAATAATGTGATGGAACTCCTTATGAGATATAGGGTTTTGAGAACAACATTCTACAAGTCATACAAGTCATCATCCCGATCCAACTTAGAAGTCATCTTAGATCAACCCCCTCCCAAAGCATCCCACATGAACACTGAATAACTATATCTGGTGTGTGAAGGGTGTTAGCTCTCCCCATCCAAGATGCCAAACTATCATGCAATCTCCTCCTCCGGTAACTCGTTCTCGAGGAGTCAGGTATTTCCTTCTAAATTCAGGAACGTGCTAGTTCACAACGAGTGGGGGGATAAGTTTCGAAGAAAGGGAAAAGAAGTGGAGAGTGACTAGTATAGTCAACTCTCCTGTGAAGCTTGGCCATTATATCTAAGTCTCCACTAGATCTGTAGGATATCTTGAAGCGTGGACCATTCTGGTCAAATATTGTACTTTTTGATATGGGCTTCTTTTATGGTAGGAATTTTAATTGCTCTGCATTGATCTTTTATGCCCGGATGGATATATAATGTTTTGTTCTGCTCATTGTTGAACCGCTCTTCTCAGGTTTTTAATTGTATGTATTATGAACAAATGTCATCGCAACCCAATGAAGCGTCAACAAAAAAATGGTTCTTAAGCCAAAATAAATAAAAAATGTAGCAAGAGAATTTTGCTATTTAATTTACCTGTATAGCAAACATGATCGAACTCAGGGAGGCTACAAATCCCAAGGGTTATTTTAATAATTAAAAAATCAATGAAAAGAATAAGGAATCTCATTGTACACTATGCTGGGTTTTCTTTTTAATTTCTTTTTTACTTTTTTATATTTTATAATTTTTATATTTTCTGATTTTTAATTTTTAGTGGTTTTTAGTTTTGGAAATTTTTAATTTTCAAGAATGCGATTTCCAAAGAATGTTTATATACAAAATGAAAGAAGGGCTATTTTTTATTTTTTAAATATAGTAAAATTGATCAAAAAAGGTCAAAATAAAATGTTTTTTGTGTTTTATACTTCTTCTAATATTTTTGGTGATTTTTCAAAGATTTTTCAAGTTTTTATGTGTTTTCTAAGAATTAGAAATTGAAAATAATGTTAAACAGTAAACAAGTAAGGATATTTTGCAATTTAAACATGCTAAATAAACTCAAAAATGATTGGATTTATTTCTTGTAAAACCTATAAGAAATTATCAACAAAAAAATGAAATTACAATTTTTGGAATTTTCTATAATTTTTATAAGTTTTTTAGTATTTTACATTTTTTTACATTTTAGAAATATTTAATGCACGAATTTTATATGGGAAATAAAATATGCAAAAAGAAAAAAATTCTAATTTTTTTGATGCAATATTCAAATATTTATGATTTTTTTAATTTCAATCAGTGAAATTGCAAAATTTTTGATTTTTTAATCATGTTAAATAAAAATAAAATTCAATGAAATTTTTATAATTTTAACAAGCACACAACAGGAGCATAACATGATTTTTTCTAGAATTAATTGAGCATGAAAAACATTTATTTTATTGATAAGAATAAGAAAAATAGAGTCTGGAATACAGGGACTGAAATGCAATTATTTAAAATTTTTACATCAAAATTAACAAGAAATAAAAGCGAGGATAAAATCATAAATTACCTAGTAAATGTGTGCAAAGCACGTGCTCAGGATGGAGGCAGGGGTCTTTTTGCGAATTCAGAAACTCCTGGGGTCGATTTACAATTTTTCTCGAATAAAATATATGGGGTGACATGGCACGTTCTTGCCCCTTGTATATAGGGTTGTGATAGTCTTGAAATCAAAGAAGGGGGGTTCTCTGTTCTTCGTTCCGTGCCAAAACGGGGGCGCCACCCCTTCTTCTCTTTCTCCCAATCAGAAGGGCTGCGACGACAGATTGACTAAGGGCGGTGAGGGCGCTTCTTCGCATGGAGGCACTCCTCTAAGAGGAGTGGAAGGCGGTTCCATACGTAGGAGTCTAAGGCAACGACAATGCTGCGATCTAGATGGTGCTCGAGGGGCTCGCTCCGCGGATGGCGATGGGTTGCTTACACAGGTGCGATGACTGCGGTGGTGTGAGCTCACGACGAGCCAAGGCTGGCTCCTTCATGGCGATGTAGGTTCTCCTCCGATGAGCGGCGTTGGCAGGTGGCGGGCGCCGCTCCAAGGAAGAGGGCGAAGGCGAGGATCTACGATGGAGTGGATCTGGAAGGACTTGAGCAACGTCGAGCATGAGTGGAGGGACTGCTTCAGGAGATGGCACGCAGGGCGACTGGTGAGCAGGGAATGGATGGCAGACACACGCCCCCCATGGTCGATGTCGAGCTCTAGGGGGAGGGTGGCGGCGATGGCGTCCAAGGAATTTTTCTATTTTTTTGTATTTTTTGTAGAACAACAACTGACTTTTTTGTAATTTTTTTATTACGTCTTCCGTACCTGCAATAAAATAAAATACAAACCGACTCGAGCATGACGACTTGGTCTAATAAAAACTCAAACATGAATTAGTGTGCGGGGAGGTTCTGACAGTTGTGATGGAAGGGAACTGTGTCTTCGGCCACTGTATGCGGCCAGAGGAGATAGATCACGTGAGGTAGAACGTGAACGCATAGGGATTAAGAGGTGGATGTGAAATTGGATCGAATCAAATCGATGAAGAACAATGATTAATGATGAGAAACTATGATCTACAAATTGAAAATTGACAACGAAATCAAAACTAAAATTAATTCTAAAATTACCTAATTAAAAGATAGAAAATGGATGTGGATCTCACAATGGGAGCGGATGGATGCTGTGATGGCCTCGACAAAGATCGCTCACTGTCACCAGATGACTCAGAGGCTGGGAACCTTTCTACACAAGATTGCTCTTGGAGATTAGGCTCCTCTCACCAAAGGAGTGATCAACTTGGAATGAGGGAGGATGAGCCAAATAAAGAGAAAAACTTGAATTAAAAAAATGAATTAATGGAGAGCAAAAAGGGAAATATGTTAATGGTGGAATTGAATTAATTAAATTAATAAATAATTTTTGAAATTATAAAGTAATTAAAAAAATCAAAAACATAACAAGCCACCTTATTGGTGGTTAAGGATTAATGAAATTATATACATATGGTATATTATTTACAAAATAAATAAATTATTTTTGTCACTTTATTAATTTAAGTGATAAATGTTAATTATTTAAAATTTTAGTGGTCGTTATTTAAGGATAATAATTATATACATATAATATATACATATGGTACATTATAAACAGATAAATAAGGAAATTATGTAGTTTTATGTTTAATTATTTTTTCTATTATTTTAAAATAATTATTTAAAAATATTTGCAATTATTTAAAAATACATTATGTATAAAAATAAATATGAATAAATAAATACAATATATAAATGTTAAAATTACAAAAACCACCCCAGGAAACCGTCTTTCAAACCGTAACTCTAAAAATTATGAAACCACTGTCATTTTAAAAATAATTTAATTTATAATATAATGGAAGTGAGTTTGATTCAATTTGAGTTCATATGGGGTTGGAATTGGTCTTTCAATTATTGCTTTACGGCTTCTTCCGAACGTGGCTACTTTTATTCTATACAAGATTTTATTTGCAAGCATTTTTATTATTTAGAAAATATTTTTATTTGCAATTTTCATTAAGAAAATTATTTATTGTATGTTTTATACAAATATACAGAAAATAAATTCAAAAAAAATAATAAGTTATTTACAAGATATTTTTGAATTTTGTGATTAAAGACCATATCTCCCATTAATTTATTCCTGGTCGATCAGGTCTAGTCTTGACCTTCTCTTAGGGTTCAGGTCAGCCTGTATCTATTACACATATACATTCTTTTATTTCCCTTATTTTTCCTTTATTTATTTATTTATTTTAGGTTAAAATAGTACTAAATGTACAATATTTACACACAGATGTAGGTTAGTAAGAATATGGATTTAGTAATATATACATGTGTTTTATAAGGGATTTTAAGATAAAATAAATGAATAAAGATGACAAAATGCGGATTCATCACCCATGTTTTGGGGTCTTAGAAAAATTACGCTAGCAGTCCATCCCTCATCCGAGGCTTTATTTCAAAACGATACTCTGATCTTTAGATGTCTACGCTACCAAAGAAAAAGACACACGATCTTCCAACACCTTGTCTGAGATGAGCTAAGTGTACAATGTAGAGTACAAACTAATTCCTTATACAAGAGTCTACTCATATTGAGGCAACCTAGTTAGACACTAAGAGTCAAAGTCTAGACATTGCCTTGTAAACTTGGAGAATTAAGTCTATGACTTGAAGTATCTAAAAACCTACTTCTTAATGAATTTACTCTGAGAATTAAGTAGATCAAAGTCAATCCAAGTCCATTCTCGATTTTTACTCATAACTCAGTTTAAAAGCCGCTGATTTTTCACTTTACATATGCCTGATATGTTAATGAAATGCACAAATGTAATGCAATGCACACGAATGAAGTGCATGTTTTTTTGAATGAAGATATTATTATTTTTTGTTGATGCAAGAATGAATAAGAAAACCTTTTTATTTTTTAGAAAAAGATTTTTTTGGGTTTTTTAAACTTTTTTAATAAGTTTAGGTTGTAAAATTAGTGTGACCTAATGGCTGGTTCGAACTCATATAGCTAGTTGCCTCTACTTTCAGCCATCATGGGTGTAAGTACATACTGTAAAATGACTACTTATATTACTTTAGGACAGTACCTTGTGCGTTGTCCTTTAACCACCCAATCTTCTAAAGGAGATCGTAGATCCCTCACTAAAGTAGCTAGTCATTTTTAAATTCAGTAATCAGAATTGTCACTAAAATATTTTTTTAAAAATTTTGTTATAACCCCTAATTTTTATAAAAAGTTTTAAAAATAGCTATTATATACACAAAATTTTGTATAGTATACATAATATACACAGCTTATACCCATACCCAATGTATGGTGTGAAAACAATTAAAATATTAGCTATGGATAATGTATATAAAATATATAAGCACCCCATATACTTAGCTTGTGCTATGTCCTCATGGCACAAAGTGAAATGTAGACATAGGTCGTCCCAAGCATAATTGAGTGACACGAATAGGAAGTCGACTACCTCCCTATACATAGGCTTTTGAGGGCCTAAGCAAAACCGAAGAGCAATAAATGAGGCAGTTGAGGGTGAGATGAAAGAATAGAAGTGATATATACACAATGATGTTGGTTCCCCTATACATAGGCTTAGGTCAACCTAAGTATAATCGAGTAATTACAAGTTGGCGATCGAGTAGATTGAGATGGATATACAAGGGGTCGAGGAGGTTTTTGACAAATCTCCTTGAGGGAGTATGGTGGGAGATAGTATGGAGATGTAGAATGGTGTGAAGAGGGAGAAGATGTATAAGTCCAACCATCGTCAAAGTCGTCCCCAAAAGAATAATAGTCATACTCAGAGGATCTACAATTATTGTCAACTAGAGGAAAGTGTCCTTTGATAATAGCTGCATTGATTGCACTTGCATAGTGTACGACTTCAGGGCTAGATGAGGAACTTGACAAACACTCTTCAGAAGTCACCTAGTTTCTAAGGTTAAAGTTGACTTTCTTAGTTGGTTTATTTCTATATGAAGTATCTGAAGGAGTAAGATCAGAGTTCTTCTCCCTATCATGAGTAACCCGTGTGGCATTTTAGGGTTCCTGATCAGAAGAATCACCGTATTCATTGACCCATTCCTATAGGATCATAACATGTCTCAGGGGAGTTTACTCAATTTGAGTAGGCATTATGAGCTCTTTTCTGGTGGTGATGTAAGTGATGTATGGGGACGAAAATGTCACCTTTTGATGTTATGAAGTTTTAGTGACATAAGAGATTTTCATAAGGGGGTAGGGACCATTTTTGTTTGTAATCATGTATATTCATTATGGTTTTGAATCTTTCTTAGTAATGTATTTGTTTTTCGGCTCAACAGTCATCTCATTAGGTGTCTCCCCTGGGGTTTGTATACGTGCTTCATGAGGAGAGGTATGATCGTGTGAAGTGATTTTCTCTTGGTCACGACTGTCGGTGGATAGTTGGGTTTCCTCAAAGCAAGTCATGTCATTGAGGGTTTGTTCGTCGAGGTCCGAGTTTGGGAATCTTATGTCTTGAGTCTCACAATTGATAATTATATTAGTAGAGGCCAAGAATGGCTTTCCTAGAATGATAGGAGACTCAAACAACTCTCTGTAGTGATCAATGTCAAGGACAATAAAGTCCACTCTATGTTTGTCCCCTCAGAAGTTTACGATGACTAAAACCATTCCTCCTGGTTTTTTTGGTAGATCGATCTGGCAGTTGAATGATCACCCTAGTCTTTTTGAGTAGTCTGAGCTTGAGTTGATCAAAGATGGACTTTGAGAGGATGTTTAACATAGAGATGTTGTCTAACCGAACATGAGTGAATATGATATCCTCATTTTCACACATGATCTAAGTCAACCACTTGACTTTGTAGCTTTTAGTTTTTGATTCATCACCATAGAACTGGACATAGATATTATATGAAATTTAGTCCTTGATCGCTTCTTGCCCATAATTAGGGTTTAATCGACTCATTACAAATCTCTTAAGATCGGAAATATACTCTATGACATTGATTAATGGAAGCTCTAAGATCAGACTCTTGGAAAATGCTTCCATTTCCGAGTTGTCTCATTTTTTTAAATTTTCTGAATTTTCATTTTTTGGTGTTTTCCGTGTAATGATTAGTAGGTTAGTCAAAGGTCAACGATGGTTGTGTATTATTGTGTGACATGTGATGCATCTGTGGATCACTTGGTGGTGTCCTCACTTCTTCTTGATTTTACATTGATTGTATGCTATTATATATTTGTTCAGTCAAACATTTTCTCTACAGTTAATTCAAGCAATGTCATCATCAATTGTCTCATGACTTGGCTCAGAATAATTGTACTCCGCATGTCGTGATTCTGGCACATAACATTGAGTAGCGTAGCGATTATTCCCTGTAGTTGTGGTTTTGTCATGAGTCATATTCTTTGACTCTATATCTCTCGTGAACTATCTAAGGAAAAATGGTCGTACTCAGGAAGAGAATCAACATGAGTAGGGGATGGTTCAAAAGGTGTGTAATCCATTGTAACCAGAAATCGTGTTTCTCTATCAAAATTGGTTACTCTATTTTCCATCCTTATATCTACTCTCTCTATTGTGTTCGTGTGAAGGTTAGAATGTGAGAATGGTCTAATCCAAGAAGAAGTATGGGCGTGTGGTGGAATGTATGGGGTAGAGGAGAATGATGAGTTAACGGCACCAGTTTTGAAGAGAGGGTTCCCTTGGAATGATAGAGGAGAAGATTGGGACATGATAATGAAAGTGTGATCCACAGATTATGGATATGAAGACCAATATGTAGCCATCATCTCAAAAGAGATGGGAAATGATTTGAGAACCATGATTTGCTTGGAATTGCCAAGACTTTGATGCATACAAGACAAATACAAGTCAAACCCTGTTGTTTTACCAACTCAATGTTGTGAAGATCGCAAGAGTCTAGCCAATTATCTATTCTATTTTAATTGAGTGGTAAAACAATAATTGAGAGCTTAAGCATACATGGAGGACATGTTTTGGGCTTTACCCTACGTGTAAGATTCTCTCCAACTTACAAGGAGTGGGTTGCCCTCCACCAGACACAAGGTTGATTTTTATGTCAATTTATTTATAGTCGCCTTGATTTGAAGTCCCGATATTAAAGGTTATCACTTAGGTCTTATCTGAGCACAAAAATATGACATGCATAAAGAAAATCAATGACACACGCGAAGGAAAAAGTTTTCTAAATTACAAAACTGAGGTGTAGAGGACCAAAAAAAGTCGATGCAAGCATTAAATTAATGATGCACGCTAAGAAGAAGACTTATAGTGATTCCTTGCATTTTTTATGTGGGATGTAAGATAATTAATTAAAAATTTACACTATGGCATGCATAGAGAAAATCATCCTAAGCAGATAATTCTATTAGCGTGAAGAATTAGAGTTTCAATTTGGCTTAGTCTAAATAATTTACTAGTGCATCTTATTAGTGAAAATGTGTGGCCAAAAATTATGAGCACCATAAGAATTAAATAACTTAAGATAGCGTATGTGTGCCTAATTTCTCTATACCACTCAAGTCAGGTCCCAACCGCATAGAAGGGCTTGAAATAAACCTGACACACCACATAAAGTTCAGTCCTAGTTATTACAGAAATCATGGTTCAGAGAGACGCTGAAAATAATGAAGAAAAGTAAACCTAATCTAGGCTCTCTTGAACAAAAATTGAAAATTAAGTCAATCTTCTTTGTTTATATTTAAGTTTGTCAAAATGGTTTGAGTTATCTGTGAAGAGAGAAAATATGATTAGCTTCTGACGAGAGAAAGGAATACAAGAAAATTAAGAAAATTTGTGAAAGAAAATAGACACAGAAATAAAAGTCACAATCATTTATTACAAAAATGGATCTAAAACTCTAAAATGCATTGTTCCTTGATAATGATGCCATTTGATGAACCGAGATCTTACCTCTTTCATAATATAAAATTGTCATAGTATAGGATGTGGAATACAATTCGGCAAAAGCCACAACTTTTTATATTGTGGGAAATTCAAATTTATAAATGTACCAAGGTCGAACTCAGGGAACTATGACTTCAGTTGCGAGGTCTAAAATTAATTTGAATATTTAACTAATTGTATAATTAATTTCTATGTCAGAAAATAAAGCGTAAAAGATAAAACAGTAATATGTACAATGCAAATAAAGTGATGGAGCACACGAGCTGTGATTATTTTCAATGATCATCTAATCCTCAATTAATTAATCACATACATAAATAAATAATATGTTCAAGAGATAATTGTCATATTAAATCCAAGCTACATCTAGAAAAGCAATCAATGAAATTAATATTCCTGCAAATATTGAGAGCACGTGATAATCCTCTAAAAGACACGACCTCCAAATTTCAATATAATTTAGTCCTTGATGAATAGTCAAAGTAATAATACCAAGGAAATAAATCAATCAATTCTCATCAAATAAGACCCTATAATTAAGATCCATTCTTCCTCAAAATATGATAGCATAGATATCTCAATTTGAGACTACAAAGATCAAATGAATCCTTGAACAATATTCCAAACTAATAAAGCTCGGATATGTTCAAGAGATATAAAATATAAAAGAGAATGCAACGGGCTTCAAAATGTCATGTAGTATGCTGAAAATGGAGTTCATATGGAAAAGATATGATAAAATGAAGTTCTTAGGACTAAAATGTATTAAAAAGATAGTTTATATCTCAAAATGGTCCCTGGTAGACCAGATCAAAAGGATGGGGGCCCGCCTGCCCTTCCCGCTCATGAGCCAGGTTTGGGCTAGGAGATTTGGGCATGGGCCAGCTTGGCATGGCCCGTAAAAAATAAAAAATATATAAATATAAATTGAATAATACATGTATTAATATGACACACTTCTAGTTTTCCATTTGTGACACTAGTTTTTAATAAAACTTAATACTTTACATGTCAAGTAACAAGTAAACTACTTATAATTAGTTTTATAAATTACAAATGGTATTCATAAAATCATTTAAACATATTAAATATCATTAAAAATTCAATGGAAAAAGAACAAAATGGGCTATGGGTCGGCCCATGGCAGGCTTTGGACAGAGGTTTTAAACCTCAACCCGTTCGGCCAGGCCCACATTTTGGAAAGGTCTAGTCCTTGGCAGGCTTATATATAAATCTCAAGACTCGATAGGATGTCTCTGTAATTTTCCATCGATGGGCATATGTGTGGCACATACTTTGGGTGGCGGGGACTTTAACACTATTTGATGGAAGTACGGGGGTGGGGGCACAATTTCTCCATGCCCTTGCATGCTCCTCTCATGTTGAAGGCAGCTCGAGCAACGGTTTGGAGCAGGCCTGAGGCTCGTCTCCCAAACCTCCAAGTGGCATGTTTCCAGAGCTTTGTTTCTCTGAAGCTTAAGGTTCGATCGAGCTTGGTGGGCAGTGGTAAGGCGGAGGCCCAATGGAGCTGGAGAGGTGGCATGACCCACCTGCTGTCGAGCTGCAGGGTGAAGTAGCATGAGTCGAGGCAGGACTGGCTCTCTACTCGACTACATGCTCGAGTCACTAGCGGCAGAGATGGTATGCATGGGTGCTAAAGTCAAGGCAATGAGCAGAGGACAAAGTTGGGGAGGTGTTATGTGGTGTAGTAAGTAGAGAGAGGGTTCTAGTCGATGGTGGTGTGATGGTGACGGTATCAGGCACTAAAGAGTGAGGCAACCGCAAAGAATGATCGAAAGAGTTGGTGGGAATTTGAGCTACTGGGGAGGCGATGAAGGGAGCTTAGCTATGGCCACTGGTTCGGAAGGTGGTGAGGGGTTGCATGAAGTAGAGGGGAAATGTAGAGATAAAGGATGAAGATGATTATTGAGGATCCACGATGATCAGAGAGGATGTGAAGAGAGGTGGAGTGGATGACGATGAATAAAATGACCAGAGGATCAAAGGAAGAAGGAGGAGGAAGAGAGAGAAGAAGGAGAGGGAAGGTTCTACCTGGAGGTTTCTTCGCCTAAGAATGATGCAATCGAGGGCTTGAAGGAGCTCTTATCCCAGGGTTATCCCTCAAAAAAGCTTTACGAATAGTTCAAAAGCTCGACGAAGCTTTCCATGAATCTTACTGCAGTAGAGATCATCTGTTGGATCTCTCTTGGAGGTGGTATACCCCCTTCGTCGTCGCCATCGAATCCCAAATCCAGAGATGTCACCAATGGGAGTAGATGAAGTTAGAAGATGGTGTGCCCTCTCTCTTTCGATAGATAAAGATGGGAAGAGGGGTGGCGAGGGGCTTTAAGAGGAGGCGGAGGAGCATAACATCCGGGGGAGCGAGGAGGCCCAACGACCGGGGAGACCGTAACGACCGACGGGCAGAGGTTGCGAAGGAAACGACCGAGAGAGGAAGGGGAAAGGGGCGAACCCATGGCTGTTCAATTGACCGAGATCGAACGATTACTTGATTGCCATGTGATGAGAAAATATTAAAATAAATTAAATTAAATTAAAAATAAAGTAGAAAGGAAATAAAAGAGGGGTGACACGTGGTGCATCTTGGAGCTTCCACATGTCACTCCCAGAAACATCGAAAAAGAAAATAAATAAAAAATCAATAAAATAGAAAATGTAGTCAAATAAAAAAGTGGTCTTCATGAAAGTTGTTTCTCTCGACGAGATCTACAACTTTTGTGAAATACGCAAAATCAAAATAGATCATTTGTACAAAATGAATTTTTGATGGTACTCTATTGATATAAAATATCGTATTTATATTTTGCATTTTTTGTTTGATTTTTAATAAGGTAAAAATCAAAATAAATAAGATAAAATATATAATAGATATTTATAACTTAATATATTAATTTGTATTTTTAATATTTAAAAACATAGATAAATAAAACAATAAGTGACATATATATACAATATATACAGACTTAGAGAGATTTATTTTCTTTGATTTTTACATCAATTGTGTTCTAGATTTTTCTATACTTTTATTAAAGTATAAATCAAAGAAAATAAATTAAAAAGAAACAAACCTTAAGTATTTAACTTTGTACATGAAATAATTTGGCTAAAAATTGGCAATATGTACAATATACAATGAGATCCCAAAATCCAAGTTTCACATATGAACCCCGATTCTTTTTAATTTGATCTTATTTTGTAGATGATTGTACATATATTAATTCAAAAGTAAGTAGGGGGAGACTATATAAGAGAGATATTAACATTTATGGCTTTTGATCTAAAAACTAGGGTTTGGGTTTTATTTGGCAAATATTCAAGTTATTTTTTTGATATTTTTCTTGATTAATGTTACTAATATGTACAACATAAAGTTATCTTTATTTAACTAGGTGTTAGTGAAAATATTTAAAAATAAGAGAAGTTATGGGTGAAATGTACAATGATTTTTGTGCTTCTTATTTAAATGCAATTATGTATGCTAAAATGTGGATCTTATCTACATGTGCGTGAGTGCTAGAAATGCAATTTAAATGATTAAATGCAAGTAATTACTTGGGAACAAGGCTCTATTTTCAGCTTTTAAGTGACGAATCACAGATTCATCAATGATCAACTTCTCATTCTATTATTTTGGGTCATTGTAGTATAGGCTTTTGTATACTTAACACGAGTTATGTCTTCCTTTTTGTTCTTTGATCATTATGAGGACATAGTTCGAGGTAAGTATAGTGGGTAGTGTATATTAGTATACATTAGCCATAACTCGTAATTTTGTATTTTTCAATAATATGGCTAATTTACTACATTGGGTAAGGGTTTACAATAAATCAACTATAAAGAATAACTCTTGTAAATATGCATAATTTTTTTTAAAATTGTTTATAAAAATTTGTTTGAAACTATTTTACTAAATGATTTGGAAAATGGTTGTAAAATGACTTGAAAATGCTTTTGAAAACATTCAAAAAATATTTGTGAAATGTTTCCAAACCAATTGAAAAATAAGATCTTTGTAAATGTTTGCAAAAAGTTTGTAAAATTATTGGTAAAAATGTTTTTTGAAGATTTCTTTATAAAATTATTTACAAAATAAGGTTTGACAAATGTTTTCCAAATTGTTTTCAAATTCTTTTCAAAATCATGTAGATAATATCCTTGCAAAAATTCACCAAATAAAACATGCACATTATCTGTAACAAAGTCTTTATATATTTATATAAAGAACCAGTTCATAATCTGTATAAAGTTCTTTGTAAATATGTATAAAATTCTTGTGTATTGTGAATACATCTAATCCACTAACCCATTTTCAAAAACTCCATAAAAATTTACAAAACATTTTGAAAAAGCAATTAAAAATTTAAAATAATAAAGTGGTTTCACATAATATTTCCTTACATTGCATAAGAATTTTTCTGAATGATTTTGAAAATTAAACAAATGTAAATAAAATCTAAAGATAGGAGCTTGGTCTTGACCTTAATCCACATAATTTCACATAGAACTTATAGAAATTAGAATTAAGACTTTTCAAATCAATGAGACTTAATTCTTTGAATCCACAAGGCTATGTTCACATGTCATCTTGAGTAGACTAAGTAGTGTATTTCTAACCATGCACGCGATTTTGTTGATAAAGACATAACTTGGACACCACACCCTGCACTTATCTCACCAATAGGGAGGTGGTGAGAGTAGGATTCTTTAGCTTGAGGAATCAGACACATGGAAATATACATTGCCCTGATAGGTGGCCTGTTCCCCCCATCCGGTCTAGTGGCATGGACGTCTAAAGACAGGATGTTGTGGGTTGTAATAAAGCATCAAAAGAGGGATAATCTACTGGCTCAAGAGGAAAAATTCCTTATATAAGTGTTGTTGTATATAGTATTTGAAAAAATGCAAAATCAAACACTCCAAAAGAAATAGACAGGGAAAGTCAATAAAAAATAAAATTCTATCTGTTTACGTATGAAATATGCAAGGTATTATGCTTCAAAGTCAAATATATCAAGGTTGCATGCAGCATGAGACTTGGCTACACTAATCAAGCTCCTTAGGATATGTGAACACACTGGTCACAATCCATTCTTCTCTCTACCCCCTCTTCTTGAGCCGATTGCACTTGAACTTAGAAGGGAATACCCCGGTCCTCGAAAAAAAAGTAGCTAGATTGGGGAATTAGGGTTATCTTGTTAAGGAAGATTGTTCCTTGCTATTTCTGATGTGAAGAGCTACATCCACTTACACTACACAAGTAAGACTCATAGTCATACGGATTTACGTATGAAGAGACTAATTCGGACCTGGCAATTAAGGAGATCTAAATAGAGGATTGTGGAACTTAAGGGCTGTTAAATTTTAGATACTATTCCCAATAAGGTTCCAAATAAACTAACAATCCAAATGTCTTAACTGAGCTCCAAACTTTGATTTTGTGAAAAGATTAATAATCAACTTCATTCTATTTTCTTTATTTTCTTTTTTCATGACTTATTATTCTAATAAGTGTTTGTTAGGGGCTAGCAAAGGTAAGTATAAAGGATGATAAATAGCCATTAATCTACCTTTATTCTTCCATTTTGTATTTAAATCTTTAGGAAAATACTTGTGAATAATACTAATTTATACAAATTAACCTTCTTTATTCATCTGTAATTAATACTTAATTGTCTATATTTAAATTCAAAATAAAATAATAAAGAAAAGAAAAATAAACGAAGTATCAAAGATACTAAATGACCCTAAACCCGAGACCGAGTCAATATTGACTGGGTTGACAAGGAATAAAGTAGGTTTGATAAGGGCCAATACACAACATAAACCGCTAATTATTTACCCTGGAAATAACTATTTTGCATTATTTTATTCTTTATCTTACACATATCAATAATAATATTTTTACATGAAACTTATACAAAAAATACAAATAAAATTATAAAATAAGTAACCAATAAAAATAATACACAATGCTACTGGGACAAACATATGAAAAAGTTGCAAACCTAACTTCGTAGATCAATATCTTCTCCATATGAACTCAAATTGAACCAAACTCATTGAACTATATTCTAAATTACTTTATCTATCTAATGAATGTTTCATTAAAAAAGGAGCTAACATATAAAAGCCAACTTTCTGGGATACCAATGTATTATTCTGTAAATAATATTCATATATTTTAATCTTTACATTTTTACTCTTCTTATTTTTTAAATAATTGTATACATTATCTGAAATATGTTAAAAATACGAATATAAAAAAACCATTAAAAACATTAAAATAAATAATACATTATAATATATAGGATAATTTACCTATAATGTATATACATATAATTATTTATATATATAAATAAAATTAAAAAAAATAAAAATATGTAAACATGTATTTAAGTATATTATAAATATATAAAATATGAAAATAGGATAAAAAGAATTAAAAATACAAAATAAAAATAAAAATACAATAAACAAAGGTAAGTATACCAAGATATACACTTGTAAAAATTAACACCTAACATAGGGTTGTAAAAATAAATAAGAATCATGATAAAATAGTTGGGAAAATAAGAAATATTTTCATGTTTTGAGTTTCAATTAGTAAAATCATTTCATATTTATTATGTAATTAATACAATATTTAAATTCTATTTTTTCCTCATCTGGTCATACGTGGAGCAATGAGGCGCCTTCAAAAGTTGACTCACGATCAACTATCCTGCCTTCAGATCTAACTCTGTTTGAGCTCACGAGATTCCCATCTTTCTCCATTTTTCACTCCTCCTCCATATCTCCATCAACTTCAAGACTACCCTCATACTGCAACCACCATGACCCTCTCTCATGCACATCTCCTAGCCTCCACCAATCTCCGGCTCCCTTCACACAATATCATCCCAAAGTTGCATCTTTCTTTGTGTATAAATAACCACCCCCGATTTCCTTTTTGATTTTGATTCGTCTTCTTCCATTGTAACCCCAAAGGGACCCTTTGTGATTGAATCCTTGGTGACAACAAGTAATTCCCTACCATATAGGCGAGGATAAGGTGGAGGAACATTGAGATCTAGAAGTCGCAGGAGCTCCACTTAAGCAAAGTTCTTCTGCTTCAGGTAACCCATGTTGAGCATCTAGTTAGGATAATTAATTAGCATTTCAGTTCCTTATAATAGTTCTAGTCTTAGTTTAGTCGATTTCCTTTCAATTTTGTGTATTTTAGTTGAATGAAAGCTCACTGGATCTTAAAGCTCCAGCCACTATTCCAGTGTACTCCGACTAATATCTTGACCCATAAACCATCTCATCATCTTACCCCTTCATTTCTCCACACTGATCACACACTTGCTCAACCCGATGATGCTTAGGATCGTGGAATTAAATCTCCATCCTATGTCATTCACTGGAGCTCTCCGCCCACCTCCATTTCTTGCGTTCAGCTTTAATTTTTGGGTCAAGGAGAAAACCCTCGAGCCCCTTAGGGTTTTTGTGCAAGGGAAACCACTTGGAACCTGAACTAGAGCTCAGATTGAACAGAGAAGTGGTTCTCAGATGCCCTGAACCAAACCCAACCTCCAGGACTCCTTCGATGAGGCCTGGAGCTCTTTGACCCCTCCTGTAGGTACACAACAATTTCAGGAAGCCTTGGGGCAATTCAACATCACTAGAGCTACTCGGAGTCGCTGGAACTAATATATCATAGGAAAAATAGGGAAGTGTTCTTCCATGTTCTTCAACGTACCTCCTCTACCTTCATATGTGAATCTCAGCCTAGATTTAATTTGGGCTATTAAATTAAACAAAAGACGCCCGAGCTCCACCATCGTATTACAGGTGGCATCGACGTGGTGTGTGCTTAGATGTCCATCTCCGCCAACATGTACTGTTATGCACCTCACCTGGGGTATATTGCATTAAACCACGCACCTATTTTGTATTTCTTTTCAGTATCATAAATATTAAATTAAGTGTAATATTTTGTGTAAAAATTTGAACTAGGACCTCTAGCTTTCTAGTAATTACATTTAGGTCCTCCCGCCTCACGTGTAGAGACACATGAGGCTCTGTAAAACTTTCATGTGTAATCATGTAGTTTTGGGACCTTTTATTAAATGAACTAATTATTTCTATAAATTACAATTAGGTCCCTGAACATGTAACATTTTATTTTCTTCTATTTTATTCACTATAAATATTTTATTACTCTGAAAATTATAGGAAAATTATTATAGATGCCTGATACCATGATCAGGCTCACAATATTTTTACTTTGCATTTTAGTTAATTTTCGTATTTATTAAAAATACAAAAAATGTATTTTCTCTCTATTTAGCATAAAACTCATAAAAATTATAAAATTATCTCCAAAAATTATAAAAAATTATAGTAGCTATATTAATATATATTCTATCACATATTCAAAACACTAAAAAATAGTAAATATAAATCAAAAAATTAGAAAACCCTAAAATTCTAAAAAAAATTAATAAATCTAAAAAAATCCAAAAATAGATCTTTCCATTTGTAAATTTTCTATATTATATATATTACATATTAAAAATATTTTTAGGTTAATTTTGGACTTATTTATATTTATTAAACCTAAAACAATCCCAAGTAATTATTTCGTCCATTGTTTTGATATATGTATTACTTTATAAATACCTAAGAATTAGTAAACAATTCAATAAAATTATCAAAAATAAAGAAAAAATATAAAAATCACAAAAATATTTTAGTTCATGTATTTTGATTATACTTCGATATATTTTAAAATATAATAACTTATATATACTATATATTACTTATATAACATATGATATCCTTATTATTATGTATAATTGTATATCTGATATTAAAGATAAATAGAAATTAAAATTTTGTAATATTTTAAAAATATAAAACAATTAAAAATCTCTAGAACTAAAATAATATTTAAAATCTCAAAAAAATAAGAAAAAGCAAGAAAATACAAAATAGTTATTATTAATTAGAGATAGTTATTATTAGCACTCTATTATTTGCTCCACATGTTCGACCTCTATAGTACTTACATCCATACACTTATGTTGTAGAGTTATAATAAATTTTAACTCGAATTCATATTTATTGATTCATTTATTATATTGTGGGTTAATTATTTGTTGATGGGAGATTGACCGCAACAACTATTAGGGTTTCTGCCTTGTTAGAAACTCTAGGTCAGTCCATATCCGTTACTGCTGCCCATATGAGTTTTGGGATTTTATTACTTACAAAAATATTTTTTCTCAGATACCATGGAGATAAGTGATAATAAGAGAAACCATGTAGATGATTCTTAAGAGAAACAACGTGAATCACAATTCTCTAGCTATGATTTTGGACAGGTACAACTAACTCCTCTTTTTCTTAATTCATTTATGCGAACATATCATATTTTTTTGTAATTTGTAGTATTTTCAAGTGAGGGTAGGACTTTTGATCATACCAAGTTAACTTATTTTAATTTTTTATATGTTATGAAAGTAAATTTATAATGATTAAATATTTGTTGCAAGTATTGTTATTCAAATAACATGATTTATTTATGTATTTTCCTACACAAGATTGGTCTTTTCGTGCATTAACAGGAAAGCAAAGGTAACCATAATGTTCATAATGTGTTTATTTTTTTCATCAATAACATCAAATCTCTTTAACAAGCTACTCTAATATTACTTCTTTATATTTTTAAATATTTACAGGTAAAAAGAGAAAATTGAGATTGAGACAAACTTAAAAGAATTGCAAAAGATCGGTAATTTTATGCATTTATATTATATATGGAACGTTGCCCTTTATCTTAGTTATTTTACTTATTTTAGTTAGTTTTATTTCAAAATATAATTATAAAAACTATATTGAAAATTTTAAATGTTATTTGCCCTAAAATATCAATGTATACTTTAAATTTTTCTACTAACATCTCAAATTCGAAATAGGATGCATCGAATTTGAATATTCATGAGACTTTGTATTGATTACATGCAACGGAACAAGCAAAGAGTCAAGAATCGGTATCTACTTCCATGGATAGATCATCTCCTCGATTAATTATGGGGAACTACCATGTTTTTCAGATGATTTGCGATATGGTTATCACCAGTTAAGGATCAAGGACTCAGACGAGATGAAGTCCGCATTTTCTATGAGATACAATCACTACGAGTTCATGGTAATGCCATCTGAGATCACCAATGCACCTGTCACTTTCATAGATTTGATGAACATGATCTTCCATCCATACCTGGATAAGTTTGTAATGGTGTTTATGGATGATGTTTTGATCTCCTCACATGATGAACATGAGTACGACTCACATATTTTCATTGTGATAGATACAAACAAAGAGAACCAATCGTATGTAAAGTACAGTAAATGTGAGTTCCAGCTTACACAAGTGACCATCCTTGCCCATGCAATTTTGGGGTGGGTCTACCAGTTAACCTTGCTAAGATCAAGGATGTCATGTTTTGAGAGTAGTACATGATGATTACACATATTCATAGTTTCCTTTGTCTCGTCAAATATAACACATGATTCTTTAGATGGTTCTCTCAGTTGGCCCCCTATCTCTTACCTGATTGATGCAAAAAGATGTACCATTTGTTTGGAGCAACAAGTGCAAGCTAAGTTTTTGCATGCTCAAGGATAAATTGACTATTACTCTCTTTCTTACCCTTTCTTCAAGTATATTGGAATTTACTATGTACATGGATGCATCTAACAAAGGAATGACCAATGTGTTGATGCATCGAGGGCAGGCTATGGCGTACATATTATGTTCGTTGAAGAACCACAAGTGCAAGTACCCCACATATGACTTGGTGTTGGTGGTTGTAGTCTTTGCCTTGAAGATATGGACCCATTACTTATGCGGGGGTTTTACACACACACTCACTCACTCACACACAAACACACACACACACACATAGATATATATATATATATATATATATGAGGCCGGGGATGTTGCTACATGTAGTAGCCAATGTGGCTGCTACATGTGGCAGTTTCCCAAATTTTTTTTTCAAAATTAAAACATGAATATTCATCTATATATCCCTCCTACATTGTATTAAAATTTCGTCAGAAACATAGACTCCTATGCCCTCCATCTAGAACAGGTCAATTACAACAAATTTCAGACCGTTAAAATTACCTATTCTAGATGGAGGGTATATGAGTCTCTGTTTCTGACGAGGAATATATAGATGAATATTCATGTTTTAATTTTGAAAAAAAAATAAAAAAAATTGGGGAAACTGCCACATGTAGCAACCACATTGGCTGCTACAGGTAGCAACCTCCCTTTTCACTATATATAAAAAAGGAAAGGGATCCTACTTCATGATGTAGGTAGCTTACCTACATCATGCTTATTTTCCCCTTTTTTTAATTTTTTGAAAAATACTTCCGTATATCTTCATAACTATTTCCCTCTAATATGTCATTCAAATTTCATCAGGATCAGAGACTCATATGCCTTAATCCAGAACACGTAATTTTAAAAGTCTTAGATTTGCTGTAAATTACCTGTTGCGGATGGAGGGCATACGAATCTTTGTTTGTGACAAAATTTGAATGACATAATAGAGAGATATAGTTATGAAAATCCACGGAAGTATTTTTCAAAAAAAAAATGTGGGAAAATAATCATGATGTAGTTAAGTTACCTACATCATGAAGTAGGATCCCTTTCCTCTCTCTCTCTCTCTCTCTATATATATATATATATATGATATTTTCATGGATCACAAGAGCCTCATATACATATTTATCCAATGAGAGATGAACATGAGATAGAGGAGATGGATGAAGATGCTAATGGACTATGATTGCACCATCTCTTACCATTTCAGGAAGGGAGATGTCGTGGACGATGCTTTGAGCAGGAGACCACATACAATGGATTCAACAACATGGCTACAAACTTGGGATGTATGCACTTAGTGAGTAGCATCCATTTGAAAGTACATCCGACGTAATGACTATACAATCCAACTAGAATGAACTGTGGGATAGGATTGTTTAGAGTCAGTAGGAAGACTAAATATTGTATGGTTTTTATATCATCGTTTCTTGAGGAATGAATTGGACAGATTCATAGTCTATGCATCCATAATATAGATAGGGAATTGTGTCTATGTCCTTGATTATGATGATGAGCTCAGAAGAGATATCTTAGATGAAGCACATAGTTCTAAATTTTTTATGCATCTAGGCAACACCAAGATGTACAAGGACCTTCACTAGCACCTTTGGTGGGAGGGTATGAAAAGAGATGTGGCAAAGAACGATAATCATTGTCTTACGTGTCAAGTCGTGAAGGCGACACACTAATGCCCCCTTACATTGTTGGAATCTCTTCCCACTCTTGTATAAAATAAGAGAGCATCTCTATGGACTTCATGGAATCATCATCATCATGTACTATAAGTGGGTCATGATGCAATTTAGGTGATTGTTGATCGATTGACCAAGTCAAGTCATTTTATCTTGTTAACATGACTTGCATGCTGGTGGATTAAGACAAGCTATACATTCAACATGGCATCAATTTACATGGGATTCCACACATGACCTGGTATTTGGTACCGACTCATGCTTTACCTCCCACTACCAAAGAGAGTTCATGAAGGCCTTGTAGTCCAAGTTATATCTTAACTCATCCTACCACACATAGACAAATTAGGCAAAATAAGCGCATGATTCAAACACTTGAGGACTTCCTCTGAGCATATTCAATTAAGTAGAAGAGATCTTTGAAAGATCGCCTTCCTTTTGTTGAGTTCAAGTACAATGATAACTACCATGTCAACGTGCCTAGATTCCTTTTGAGGCCATGTATAGGCAAAGATGCACAATGCTATTCAGATCACTGAGGCCATGTATAGAAAGTGGGTAACGATGAGATATGCGCCACCCATATCTTCGAGAAGACCACAAGGGTTGTGGAGATGGCAATGAAGAAGTTACTTACCAAGGATAGCTAATCATAAGAGCTATGCCAACCAGAGGCATCAGAACCTTGAATTTGAGGTCTGAGAATTTTGTATTCCTAAAGGTATCACCACTGAGGGGCATCTAGAGATTCGATGTCAAGTGGAAACAACCACCACAATATGTTGTCCTATTGGAGATTCTAGTTCATGTTGGGAAGGTGACAGAAAAAGTAGCCATCCCCCACACCAAGAAGTTGCGATAGATGGATATTCCATTTGCTGAAGTCATGTGGCAGAGCTAGAATGTCGAGAAAGTGGTATGGGGGCCAGACACATATATGAGGCAGAAATACCCTCACCTCTTTAAAGGTATGAAATCGAAACCCTAGTTCAATTCTCTTTATTTTTGTATAGGTTTCCCTTTATTTAAGATTTTATACGTCGATATGAGTTCTGAATTCCAAGTTAGGAGGTTGTTCGAGGATAAGACTTCTTTTAATATTTTTATGTTGTAAGACATGGGATCCCATATTTTTGAAAATTGGAGATGATGATATCCAAATCAAAGAAACAACCACTCCATTGCATCGTACTCATTGAAATATTTCCAACGAGTCAAAGAACATTGAAATCCAAGTTTGAAAGCGTAAGATACAAATGTTCGGATTGAACCGGATCTGATTAGTACTCTAACCCCACCTTATAAAAGGGTGGGTGGGCTAACTAATCAGAGGATACTCACCGGAGATCTTCCCATTCATCAGACATTCATATGAAATCCTCATAAGAGCTCCGTGAAAAGGTGTTCCAACTAGCAAACAAAGGGCATCGTTTATAGAGAGATCATTGAGGTCACTATTTTTTTATTTTTGATGAAAGGGTGATAATTATGAGCTATTAACAGGAGCATGCAAAATGTTAAGTTATTGTATTTACAGGTATTTACAGATGGTTTTGCTAACAGAAAGAGCTAAAATAAAGAATAAAGAATGAGAATCGTAGATTCATCATCCCCCTATACTTTACCTTTGCTAGTCCCTTAGCAAACACTTTATTTGAAAAATAAGTGAAAAAGAGGAGATGAAAAGAAAAAGAACCAAAGTTGATTATTAAACTTATCTTTATTAAATTGAAGTATGGAGCTAAGTCAAACCTTTGGATTACGAATTTGGCGGAACCTTATTGGGAAATAGGTCTAAGACTCAACAACTTCCAAGTTCCGCAGTTCTATGGTCAGGACTCCTTAATAACTAGGTCAGAACAAGTCTACATACACAAACACTAATGACTACGAATCTTTCCTTGTACGGTGTAAGTGATGTAGCTCCCCACCTCAGAAATGACAAAGAAACAACCTCCCTCAACAAGGTAACTCAAATCCCCCAATCTTGCAGCTCTTTCCTTGAGGAGCGGGGTATTCCCTTCTAAGTTCTAGTACAACCAGCTCAAAAAGAGGGGAAAGAAGAGAATGGACCTTGACCAGTGTCGCCACGTATCCCTTGGAGCTTAACCAGTGTAGCTAAGTCTCCAGCTGGAAGCATCCATGAGATGAGAAGGTGGAATACATAAGCTTTGCTTATTCAATATATACACTCCGACAGACATTTTATTTTCAATCAGGCTTGTCCCCTTTTTTTTGGAGTTTTTCATATTTTTGCACTTTTTTTTAATGTGCATGTATACAACATATTTACATGGTGCAACATGTACATAAGGAGTTTTTTCTTCTTGAGCCAGTATACTATCCCTCTTTTGAATCTTTATTGCAACCCACAGACTCTTGTCTTTAGACCTCAATTCCACTAGACCGGGGTTGAGGCGCACATCCCTCCCTAGAGGAAGATGAGAGGTTCCGGCTAGCAGTACTACCCTCGTATGCTACCCCAAGCCAAAGAATGTTGCCTCCTCACCACCTCATCCGTGTTGAGCTACGTGTAAGGTGTGTGTCCAAGTCAAGCCATTGTCTCTTAGAGTCATGCGTACATTGTTATGTGTTCTACTTAGTCTCATCACGATGATTGTGAACATAGCCTAGTGGACTCGAAGAATTAAGTCACTATGGACTGAAAAGTCTTAACCCCAAATCCCATAAGGTTCCTCTGATGTTCAGTGGATTAAGGTTTTAACCAAGCTCCATTTTCCAATTTAATTCCAGACTAGTTTAAATGTCAACCATGATTCAGAAGAATATACATGCAAATATGTACAAAACTCTTTTTTTGGAAAATTTTTCAAAATATGCATTTTTTAAGGAGGTTTTTAAATGCAAGAAAGAAGGAAAAAGTTTTGCAAAATTTTTACAAATGTTTACAAACAAAATTTTTGCAAACCTTTATTTTCAAACATTGTACTATATACACAATTTTGATAAAAAAATATTTACAAAAATTTAAGAATAAAAATCATTTTTACAAAAAAAATGTTAAAAAAATAATTTTTACAAAAGGGTTTTTACAAACATTTATGTAAGAGAAAGAAAATGTTTAAAATTTTTGTGATTTATGATTTTTGTGAATTTTAGACATATTATTAACATACACACACACAAAGTATGAGTTATGGCTAAAGTATATATACAATATATACGAAACCCCCACGCACATATCTCGAATGATGTCCTCAGAGTGATCAGAGCACGATGAAGGAAGACATAACTCGTGCTGATTACGGGGAAGTGAAAAGAATGCTATACTACAACAACGAATGAAAGAATATAATGAATGGAGGTCGGTGATCCCTCTACACTTAAGATCAAGTAATCCTAAGTATATAAGACAGTACACAAGGGGAAAACCAAGGAATAGGATGTACCGGTATTACCTCCCCAATACTTAGGGTAAAATATCCCTAAGTATAGGCAGCAAAACAGAGGTAATTGAATCAAATAAATAATCGCAACTCTGATATCCCCCATATACTTAGTGCAAAGTGTGCCCTAAGTATATCATAATCATAAGATGAAGATGGGATATCATACAAAAATAATGAATGATATGGACGATCTGGATCTATACAACTGCGAAGGAGAGGTGTAAATCAGGCATGAGATGCAAATGATGTGAGTCGAAGACCACATCTCATGCAAAATGAATAGGGGCAACGCTAACAATCAACGGATCATGATCAAGATATGGCTTCAGGAGCTGACCATTAACTCGAAAGGTGGAATCAGATGACAACTCAGACATATCAATGCTTCCGTTGCCGCGCACCTTTCTGACCAAGTATGATCCCTTCCATTTGCTTTGTAACATCCTTGGAAATAATCTTAACCTAGCGTCAAATAGCCATACTTTCTGGTTCAACTCAAATTGTTTATGGCTGATATGAAAATCATGACATATCTTCACTCTATCCATATACTGTAGGCTACTTGAGAAGGTTGTGTCTCTCAACTCCTACATGGCTACCAACTCTGCTTTCCTTTGATCTCCTACACTCTTGGAATTCAATAATAGTTATGTAACTGCCCAAAAGTGACTTGTGCTTAATTTGCATAGGTAGGTGGCACGGCTTGCCATAAACGAGATGAAAGGGAGATGTGCCCAAAGGTGTCTTGAAGGAAGTCCTATAGGCCACAAGACCGAGTCCAAAAGTTGTGACCAATCCTTTCAGTTTGGGCAGACAACCTTCTGTAATATAGTCTTGATCTCCTTATTCGATACTTCAGCAAGACCATTAGTCTGAGGGTGATATGGAGTGGTAACTCGATGGCCAATGCTGAACTCATTAGCAAGGGCCCTTACCTTGTCGTTGATAAAGTGAGTCCCCCCGTCTGAAATCAAAACTCTGGGTACCCCGAACCGTGAAATGAGATTTTTTCTAAAAAAATCTGCAAACAGTCTTGGCGTCTGTGGCTCGAGCGGGGATGGCCTCAACCCAACGATTAACATAATCCACAACGAGCAGAATGTACTCAAATCCGTGACTCTTAGGGAATGGACCCATGAAATCGATGCTCCATACGCCAAAAACCTCATAGAAGTGAATGAGCTGCATCGACATCATATCACGTAGTCCACAAGTGCCCATCCTCTGATAGCCAGTGCACCTCTTCACGAATTCATATGAATCTTTGAAGAGGGTAGGCCACCAGAGGCCGGATTGGAGAACTTTCTGTGTTGTCTATCTCCCATATGTCCTCCTGCCTCAAGCTTGTGGCAGTAGGTGAGGACGCTGTGGTGCTCCTCCTGAGGAATACATCGACGCCAGACACTATCCCCCCCTTCACGATAAAGGGTCGGATCCTCCCAATGGTACGACTTGGCCTTCACCAAGAAGGTCTCAAGTCTATGCTTAGGCCATCCTTATGGAACTTTCTTGGCAACAAGATAGTTCACAATGTCAGCGTACCATGGAAGCGAGGTAATAGCAAGAATCACCTCGTCTCGGAAGGTCTCTATAATAGGTGTGGTCTGCTCTGAATCCTCAAGATGTTTTAATCGAGAGAGGTGATCTGCCATCACATTCTTTACTCTAGATTTATACTTAATCTCTATATCAAACTCCTAGAGTAGAAGGATCCATCTAGTCAATCTGGCTTTGGCATCCTTCTTTTCCATGAGGTATCGGATGGCGGTGTGATCTGTATAGATAGTCACTCTAGATCCAAGAATGTACGATCGAAACTAATCCAAAGCAAAGACTACTACTAGTGGTGAATCCCTGATTCTGACTCTTTATTCTTTTATGCTGGCTATTTATCTTGGCAAAACAACAAGTAAATACATGTAAATAAAATAACATAGCATTTAGCATGTATTTGTTAATACTGCATTATTAGCATGTACTTGTGCAAAAATAAAAGAATAAAGAAAAAAATAAAAATGAAGGAGGTATTTAGAATAAATACAGAGTGATCCAAACCTCAAGAGAAGGTCAAGCCTTGATCTGATCGCCAAATAAAATAAGTAGAGAGAGATAGGGTCTACTTTGTGTTGTATAGAGTGCCAATGTACGTAGATAATAATTTTTGATAGAATTAGAGTTAATTATTATTTTGATCTCCTTGTATATATTTCTAAAAATAAAATAAAAATCAGAAAAATAAAAATAAAAATAAAATTCCTCTTTCATTGTACAAACACCTGAATTAACACCACATCTCCTATTTATTTTAAACTTGTAAATATATTGTAAAAGTAAAATAAAAATTATTTTGTACTCCTAAAATAATGTGGAAAATAAAAAATATAAAACTGGGTATTTATGTAAAAATAACAAATTAAAAATTATTGTGCATAACACATAAGTATATTATACCTATCTATAATATTTTATATTGTATATTCACTAATTTATTTTTCATAAAAATAATTAAAAAACACATAAAAATTCTTTGAAAAATAATAAACATTTTTCATTTTATTCATTTTTTCATTTAAATTCATTTATTATTTTTAATGTAATTATCTTTATTTTTCTCTCTTATTTTGTCTTATAATGCGTTTTGTCCTATTCCTGGCCCCTTCTGATTGGGCCACGTTAGAATGTTGACCCAGGTCAACGTCTCCTTCCAAGCTGACTCGACCCGATTCTCTTCCTGTCGGAGCTTCTTCTCCTATTTTTCCTGATCGGGCCAGGCCTTCTTTCTCCTCGATTCCACCGCGTGATTCCTCTCCTAGGATCCGTGACTCTCGCGGATCCATAGGGAGGATCGGATCGCCTTAGGGTTGCGCTCCTCTTCGCAATTCTTCTATATCTCTGAGCATCCTATATAACATCTTCTTCCGCCTCCATGGCTCAGGAGCTCGTGCCTCGCCCCCTCCAGCACCTGGAGGAGGAGCAGACGGACACTCGGAGGATCAGCCCGAGCCAGTCCGACAGCCACAACCAATGAGACAGTTGCACAACCCTGGTGCAACCCTCACCCATCATTGGATTCAGCTCCCTGAGATTCTGGGTGACTTCAAGCTCAGCCCCTAGACAATTCAGCTCTTGCCCAAGTTTCATGGGCTAGCCACTGAGGAGTCGCATCTGCATTTACAAGAATTCAAGATTTTCTTCAGCACCATCTATGACAGATACGTAGACGAGGAAACTATAAAGATGATAACGTTTCCATTCTCCCTCATCGACAGAGCATCCTATTGGCTGAAGCATTTAGGGAGATATGTGACTACTTGGGAGCAGCTCCGGACCGAGTACTTGAATAAGTACTACCCACTTGGCCGGACAAATGCATCTCGAGCTCTGATCAACAACTTCACGATGATCCCCCATGAGCAGTTCCATGAGGCGTGGGATCAATTTCATGATCTCATCGACTGGTGTCCACACCATGAGATCCCCAAGCCCAACTTAGTAAAGAGTTTCTTTTGTGGGCTGACACCGGAGCTGTAGGGGCTTGTCAATGCCTCTTGTGAAGGGTCCTACTTCACCAAAGATGAGGACCAGGTCTGGGTTATCTACGAGGAGATGGACGAAAATTACACAGTGATGTCCAAAACCCAAGCCTACACACAGGGGAAGACCCAACCACATGCCGTGTCCTATTAGAGGATAGCATGGGTTGATGCAGGTCCATCCACTTCGACAGCCGCAGCAACACAGGCAGAGTCATCGACAACTGACATGGGTATCATTAGCGAGAAGTTGGACCGCATAGAGGTTATTGAGAAGAAGTAGTACCAGGGCATGATGCAGATCGACCAGTTGGCACAGACTCTCAGTGACCTGAAGACCCAGATCTTGTATCTCCAGGAGGCACAGACGGCTTATCAGCCCTGTCTCAGGTCACAGGATGATCCTAACAGCATCAACTCCTCCAAGCCACATGCCCAGTACCAGCAGGTCCACTAGATTTTGTCAGAGCCGATTCAGCAGTTGCCCTAGTATTCTTAGCCACCACCATCTCAGGACACTCAGATGGTGGTGTATCAACGGGATCAGCCCCTGGCCGTGCTTCCCCCTTACCCTTACGATCAAGAGTAGTTGATGGAAGTTAACGAGATTGGGTATGATCGGCATCCCGAGATCCATCGCGATTACCCCGGATTCAGATGGTCTACCGGAGGCACCTCATCCCAGCAGCAGCCTCCCGCGCAGGGTGGACAGTTCATCCAGCAACAACAACAACATGCCCATTACTCCCAGCCATAACATCATTACAAGTCGGGTCCTCGTCCCTACCAGCAAGGACAACAGTGGAGGAAGCAGCAGCAGCCTCAGCAGTTCACTCAACCTCCCCCTCACCAGTTCCACCTAGACAACACGTCCAGTTCTCATGGGCCAGCCTATGAGACCCCAACTCTTAACGATCTAGCCTGCATACTCTCAGACCGTCATGCATCTTTTAGGAGGGAGATGGACGAGCTTCACCAAGAGATGAGGGAGATCATAAAGGGAAAGGCTGCCATACCTGCTCAGATCGAGCTCAATCCGAACAAACTCAAGATGAAATCTTAGCAGGTACAGTTCACAGAGACTACCACTCCTAATGAGTCATTGGGTGATATTTCTTCATATACATTTGATCTAATTTTGTGTCACTTAGGAGTGGTAGGATGCCAGCCAGTGGTACCTCGTCTGAGCAACAACCACACGAGGACTCAGGAGCTCCAGATTAGGAGGACAACGATGCTGATGACACTAATGATGATGTTGATGACGGTGGCGTTGAATCCACTAAAGATGATAATCAAGTCGACGGTACTAGGCCGTCGCTTCTCCAGATGCAGTAGGTGGTACCGATGCCACCATTCTTCCTGATGCTGAGCTAGAGAGCGGAATTGATACCACGAAGACCGACGCCGTGGGTGGTGCTGACGCCACCGTTTCTATTCCAGTTGTGTCTCCTCCAGTTTTGTATCTGAGGACAATATTAAAAAGACCAAAAAATTAATAAAGGAAAGGTTTCTTCATATTCTTCGAGTCCATATGTGATGCATGATGACCCTTATATGGATTCCAATCCTTCACAGCAGTAGGAACCTATTCCTAGACCTCTATCTGAGGAAGGCCCATCCATCCCCTTCCCTCAAGCACTCTGCTTGACGAAGAGGAATAAAAAAATAAAATCCAAAAAAGACCCAACAATTAGAGTTCAGCCAGCAGATGGTAGACAGATTTCAATTTAACTTACTCTACAGAAGGCACTTGAGCACATCCCTATCTTCCAAAAGAATCTGAGAGAGAAGACCACCATCCGCTGGAAGAGAAGGAATCACCATGCAAGATCAATGTGCTCACCCATGCCACATGCTTCGCGATCCAGAACCGTCTGCCAGCCAAGAAGCCAAATGCAGGAGCTCCTTATGTCAGATGCCACATTCATGAGCAGAGATTCGATCGTACTCTATTAGACAACAACTCTTCCATCAACCTACTTCCAGCAGCCTTACTCGACCGATTCGAGTTCGGCCCTCTTTGACAGAGCAGGACAGTCCTTCAGTTTGCTGATCGATCTATCAAGAGGCTGAAGAGGTTGTTGAAGGATGTGGTCGTCACAATTCAGGGCTTGAAATTCCCCATGGACTTGGTTGTGTTGGACATGGAGATACCTGAGTCTGTGACAGATACCCCCATCATTTTTGGATGACCATTCTTGGCCACATCTAAGGCAGTGTCCAACCATGATAGTGGGAAGGTGTATTTTCGCATCGAGCGCAAGAGTATACAAATAGCGACGATCGACGATACCAGAGTGCGAGATTCGACTTGCTCAGAGCAGTCGAGCGATACAGAGCAGACGACAGATGCAGAGTGAGACATCCACAGGGAGTGCAACTTTCTGATCACTGATGATGAAGCCGCTTTGACCGACCCCGTTTCACGAGCTCTTCTCTCACCTTCAGATACTGCAGATTCACAGCTTCTAGCAAATGAGAGTTCGGAGAGCACACTCTTTGCCGAGGACACATTCAAGGCTGACGAACGCGTTTAGGATAGCGAAGCAGAATACATTTCTTGTGATTCCGATTAAAATCCCTCAGACTCAGACATAGGTTGGGCTGAGTTTGACGATTGACGAATCTGCACTTCATCATCTTTATTCATTTATTTTAGCTGAAAATCCCTCATAAAACATCTGTATATAATACTAACTCCATGTTCATACTAACTTGTATCTGTGTGTAAATATTGTACATTTCTTAGCATTTTAACCTAAAATTAATAAATAAAGAAAGAAAAGAAAAATAAAGAAAATAAAATAAAAAAGGAAGACTACATATACGTAATAGATACAAGCTGACCCAAACCTGAGAGAAGGTCAAGTCTTGACCTGATCGAACATGAATAAAGTAGGGAGAGATAGGGTCCTTGACAAGAAAATCCAAAAAAATCGTGTGTTGTGTATATTTGTATACTACACTATTTTATTTGTACAGAAATTGACCTTAAACAAAATAATTTTCAAAACAAAAGCTGTAAAAAAAATGTGTCCCAAATAATAAAAATAATTGCATAATCAAATCATGTACAGAATAAAAGCAACCACACTTGGAAAAAGCCACTAAGCGATAATTGAAAGACCAATTCCGGCTCCATATGAACTCAAATTGAACCAAAGTCACTTCCATTGTATTCTAAATTAAATCATCCTTAAAATGATTGTGATTTCAAAATTTTTGGAGTTACAGGTGAAAAGTCCGTTTTCTTGGGTGGTTTGTGCAATTTTCCCATGTATTGTACATATTGTATTTGTAAATATCTGTAAATATTTTTATTAATTATTTAAAACAAAAATAAAAAATTAAAAAAATTTATAAGAAATAATAAAAAACATAATAATAAAAATTTTAATACAAAAAATTCAATTTCCTAATTTAAATATGTATATAATGTCATATATGTATATAGCAAATGTATATAGTTAATTTTCTTAACTAACTACCAAAAAAATAAAAAAAATAACATTTATGTTTCAAATTAATAAAGTAGCGAAAATACAAAAAAATTAGTTAATTTATTGTAAATAACTTTAACACTTATCTTTTTACTTTATCTCATTTCAATTTTTTTATCTCTTATTTTCATCCAAAAATTCAAAAATTCAAATTTCAATTCCAATCTTTTCTATTAACATGGCTCCCCATCCCTCTTTTCAACTTTATCAATCTTTGGTGAGAGGAGACCGATCTCCGAGAGTCTTCTTGTCGCAGAAGGGTGCCTAGCCTTCGAGCCTTCGTCGAGGTGATCAAGGTCTTTTCCGCTCCTAAGGTGAGATCCAATTTTCTCTTATTTTTATCCTAGGTTAACCGTAGTTTTGTTTTCTTGCTTTTTTTCTTCGTTGTCATTTTACTTCTAGATCTTAAAATCCGTCAAGATTTGATCCGCCACGAACTCGATTTTTCATCTCACTTTCTCGATCTCTACACATTCTTTTCTACCTCGTACGATCTCCTACCTCTGACCACGCACGGTGGTCGGAGATCCGGTTCCATCCTCCATTCCCCTCGGAACCGCACGCATACACATCTTCCATGTGATTTTAGGATCGAGTCATCATGCTCGTGTCCATATTTGTTTATAAAAATTTTTTTAAAAAAAGTAAAAAATATTTATTCTTTCTCTCTAAAAATTATTTTGCACAAAAATTATAAAAATTTAAAAAAACTAAAAATTTTCCTTTTCTATTTTTTTCAAAAAAATAAAAAAAGCTTTTTATATTTTTTTACGTTTTTGATTTTACAAAAAAAAGCCACGCGGGTCGGCCGCTGCTGCCACCGCCCTTCCATTCGTCCTCGTGACACAGTCGCGCCGTCCGCCCGACGTCGTCGTAGCCACCTGCGGCACCGAAGCCACCGGCCGCTCACTCCTCCATTCAACACGCAGGAGCCCGCCCCGCCGTCAACCTCCTCATCCGCCCTCCATCATGGGCGGAACACTGTCAACCTCCTCATCTGCCCTCCATCCAGCCGCGCGACGTGGTGAAGCCGCTCCGCCCACGATCGCCACTGCCAAGGCGTGCCTCGTTGCCAACCCCCGCTTCTCGGCCCAGATCTACGGCACCTCCACCGCGACTCTACCTGGGAGCCACGCCACCAGTCCACCACCTTGAGCGCAAGGTAGCGTCGTCGCCTCTTCTCAACCGCGCGAGCCTGACCGTCAGCCTTCGCCAACTAGGTGGAGTTTTCCAGCCGTAGTAGTCGCGCCACCAACACCTTGTTGGAGAAGAAGATCTTTGGCTTTGGCGGCGGTACCCCATTTCTTTGAACGAAGAAGTTGAAAACAAAGAGAACCCTAAGACTGAATAAAATATTATAAAATTTACATTAAAGCCCCCTGGATGTTTCTGAAATTTCAAAAGAGCCCTACCGGAGCTTCAAGTCACGTACTTGACACCTTTATTGGGTAAATCGCAACTTTTTCTTGCAACTTTATTTCTGTTACATTTTGATGAACAAACATTGAATAACTGTAGTTTAGTCCTTATTTGACAGACTTTATTTTGCGTGCTTTTCTTATCGAAATAAATGTTTTGTTGAACAATAAATTTCCCAAAAATCATGCTACGCTCTTGATGTACTTATCTTTATAGCATAAAATTTTCATTATCTTAAAAAATAAAAAACAACGTATTTTTCTCTTTCTGAAATTCAAAAATTCATAAAAATTCGAGTATTGATCTAAAAATTCTAAAAAATTAGATTAGTTTTATTTTATTGTCTTTTATTTTCTATACAAATTTCACTTACTATTTTTTTCAAAACCTAAAAATTTGTAAAATACTAAAAATCTTATAAAATTCATAAAAAAATTCTACAAAAATCCAAAAATCGTAATTTCGTTCGTCTTTGTAGATATTTGTCTATATTTCATCACAAAAATAGTTGCCATGAGTATTGGGCACTTGAAATATTTTAAGTTGCAAATTACTCCATGCTGTGTATTGTTTACCATTTTTACCACTGTTTAATTTTTAGAAAAATACAAAAAACTTCTGAAAATTCTACAAAAATTTCCAAAAATATTTCAAAGTCTTTGAAACCCAAAAATATTTTCTTTGGATTTTCCTGAGCATTTTTGATATAATTGAAAAATACAAAAAATGTTTGGTGTGCGTAGTTCTCATCTTGTGCATATTGTTCCTTATTTTAAATTTAAGAAAAATGCAAAGTTAAAATCACTAAAAAATTTAAAATCAGAAAATAAAAAAATAAAAAATAGAAATTCCACACAAAAAAACTAAGGATAGTTTGCCTTTGAGATTCCTACTTTTCTCTTAATTGATTTTCCGTCGCTTATTTGAATAACCTTTGGGAATTGTAGCCTCCCTGAGTTCGATCATGTCCACTATACAAGTGAATAATTAGCAAAACATTTCTCTTGGTCTACATTATTTTCTATCATTATTTTGTGAGAGATGAAAATAAAAATTGTTTGTTTGATTCAAGAATTTTGGGGATCACAAGGACTTTATACTAATAAGTATCAATCCCTAAAGATCCTGCGTCAACAAAATGGCGTCGTTGCCAGGGAGGGACGATGAGGGTAGTTAAGTTTCTCTTTTGACCTGCTATTCTTGGTTGTATATATTTGTGTATATTTTTCCACATTCACTCCATTGTTCATATTCACTGTTTCATTTTATTGTTTTCTGCTTATATTTGATAATTGTGTTTCTTATACATTCTCTCTTTTCTATTCCTTGCGAGGGCCTGGAGAGCGACAGAGGAAATCTTAGGAGAGCCAAAGCACCAAAGTGAAGCGGAGGCAGCTTGATTCTTCACCGAGCCGTAAGATAGCGTGAGAAGAGGATAAGAAGAATTGAAGGAGATCAGAGAGAGAGAGAGAGAAATTTTCTTTTCTAGCATTTGAACCCTTGTAAACAGACATTCATTTATTGTGGGGTCTGTTTTGCCAAGTGCCGATGCACTTGGGGGACCTCACCTGTTTTGTTTTCATCGCCTATTTTTTTTCCCACAGATTTCGTGAGCTACCTATTGATTGATTTAATTAATTTGCTTGAGCCAGGTAATAAATTAGTTCCAAACACCCTAAACAAGAATTTCTGTACCTATGGAATAGAGCGTAATTGGACTTTGTCAAATTAACCTGTTCTTGCCTGTTAATAGAAGCTATTGTTAGGACGGTTCACTTGCATTTGCATCTAGGTTAGTTTATTTTTCTGTATTTCAATTATGCATGGATCACTTGCATGTAGCATGCTGGTGACAAGGTACACATCTCTAACCCCTGCATGCATCATTGTGTTTAATTACGTATTGGCATTTCTGATCTCCTTCCTTGTTTTCAGTCACATAAGTTAAAAAGGAAATTGGACACTCGGTAGGCGATTCACTGAAAATGCTCAAACCAAGTGATAACTACTTAAAATTGGGACTGCTAAAGAAAACTCGACCCTAAAATAAACGTAAGGAAAATCATTCTTTTGGGGAGAGTAACCCCCTCATTGGTTGGCTTTCTTGAGCGAGAGCGTGACCCGCATACTAGGATAGAACCACGCCCGAACTCTCTTCAGACTACTGTCTTGCGGTTAGTCGTTCTCTAGTGAGGATCTCTCCAGTAGCCAGAAAAGCAGCCCGTAATATCCTTAACAGATTGAATTGATCGGGTAGCTGGTAAATAGTCCGCAATTCATACTTGCTGGAAAGATCTAACTTTGGGATTGGATCAATCTCTTGGGAGCATTGGGTTCCTAACAGCTCGCTTTAACCGCTCTGATATATTGTATTCTCACCAAACTCTAAAAATTGACAAGATAATTGACCGAACCTTCACGATCTTCTCATTGTGTTGAGTTGGTGAACTGGAGGTTTGTATTGTGTTTGATTGCTTGTGTGCATACTAGAATCCTTCTACGCATTTGTGCCTTTTTCTCCACATATTTTGACTTGACCCTCGTGCTCTCCCAATTCCGTCTTTTGTTTCGAAGATGGCCGATTGGAGTTATTTTAATCTGATCTCCGTGGATACCTCGTACCCTCCAGCCGATACACCTTCGTTTTTACAGGAGGATTTTCCTCATGATTTTTGTGCATATCTGCCTGACATATTATTTTAGGAATCGGACGATGATTTTCACCTACCCTCATTCCACTCACTCGACCATGTGATTTTGGGGTCACCTTTCATGATATCTACACTTGATACCCTGAAACAGATGATGGAGCATATGAATTCAAGGATTACCAATCTATTTTACATAAATACGAGCCAAAATGCTGGTCCACTATTTGAGGATATGGATTCACTTGAGGATAATCATGAGAGCTTACAATCACCCAAAATACAAAAAATTGAGAAAATTTTAAAAAAAACCAAAAAGATTCTGGGAGACACATTATTGATTCATTTTGTGAGGAGAGGTCATCCATGACAACCCATTTTACCACACACCATTCACCACATGTCTCAACTTTGACCCCGAGGATTCCACTTTACATACTAATCTTGGCAATCTGCGTGTATATGCCGATTCCAATCTTCTCCCTTGTATAGAGGAGGTCCAAAATTTCAAAAAAATGTTGATTGAACCTGAAGTGATGGCCACCATTCATGAGATCATTAAAGCCCTACTTCACCAGGCCATGACCAATTTACCTGCTCCTCAACACAAGAAGAGAAAGCGAAGGAGCAGATTTGAGCGTCATATCTTGACCATGGCCACTGCCTACGCCATCTCTCACCGCCCGCATTTTAAGAAAAGAAACACTGCCACACCTCTTGTGAGTTGCTCCATATCAGACTATTCTTGTGATAACACTCTCTTTAACGACAGTTCGTCAATCAATATAATACCCTTCTCTATGGTACAGTCTCTTCATCTTAGGCCTCTCAAGAAAACCAGGATGATAGTTCAATTTACTAATGGATCTATCAAGAGGCCTAAGGGTATTTTAGAAAATGCTGTCATTTTTATTCAGAGCATGAACTCCACTTCTGATTTTTTCGTATTGCCCATGGAAACCTCCACCCCTGTGGAACACCCTCAAATCATCCTGGGACGACCTTTCCTCGCATCTGCGAGAGCCGTTATTGATTATGGATGAGGAGACATTCGCTTCCGTTCTGATGCAGGGAGCGATGTATTGAACACTACACCCACTACTGACCAGAGACCTATATCCCATGAGAGCCCTCCCGTGTTAGACAAAACCAAGTAATTTTACCTCGATGATAATATCAGAGATTCTTGTTATATGTTGGATGATAATGAAACCCAAGAATTCCTCTTCAAGGAGGAAGACTAAGAAAGCAAAGACCTTGGAGTTCCCCCTTTTGGTATGTGGAGATGCATTGATGACATCCGCGGGATTGACACGATAGACACCCTAGAGCAGAAGGTAGACTCTGAGGCTAGACAGGGTAGACATGATTAACTACTTTCACTGATGAGTCCGTTCCTATGCACCCTGATTCAGATGAGACCGATAAGGACAAATTTGATTTGATTGCTTTTATAAAGGAATTTGGGCCTTTTGATAAAGATGATGATCCAGTAGAGGCTCGCCAGGCTGAAATTGATCCTAATTTTTCTGATAATGATTTCCAGCCTTTTTACTTTGATATTTGTAAGACTTCCCAGGCAGGACATTACCACACTACTTCCATTAACCAATTCTTGCCTGCACACTCTGAGACTGCTGAGGATACATTCTTGGTCGATCCTGATCAGTTCATGTCTAATGACGACCCAAAGACCTACACCTTATTAGATCCATACCTCAGCGGTCCCGCAAGAAGGTTCGCTACCTACATTCTTGACCTTTGTACATCCATTCCTTTTGTATATCCTTCCGTTTCACTCTTATTTCTTCCATTTTCTCATTCACCCCTTTTCCGTATGTGTGTATATGCTATACTTAGGATGTACTTTACCCTAAGTATAGGGGGTGAATGATCTGTGTTGTTCATATTTGTCCCGTTCATCACTCTTGTCGTTGCCTATACTTAGGGATACTCTACCTGAAGTATGGGGGGGGTGATGTTGTTTATACCGTCTATTTTTTGAGTCGGTACATTCTCTGCATCGGTTTTCCTCTTTTGTACAGTCTTCTATACTTAGGATTACTTGATCCTAAGTATAGGGGGATCACCGACTCCTATTCTTTTCATTTTCTCTTTGAGTCATTGTAGCTTAGGAGACTTTTCACTTTTCTATACTTAGCATGAGTTATGTCTTCCTTTGCTGCTCTCTGATCACTATGACGACATAGTTCGAGCTAAGTATAGGGGGGTGTCGTATATATTGTATATATACTTTAGACATGACTCGTACTTTTAAATATGTTTATTTTTGGTGATATGTATATAAATTCATAAAATCCACATGTGTGTATATAGTCTTTGATCACCATTAAAAAAAGCAAACAAACAACAAAAAACAAAAAAATAAACAAACAAAAAAATTCTTGTATATACCTGTATATATTTTACTAACTCTTTTTCCTTTTTGAAAAAAAACTATAAAACCAAAAATCTATAAAAAGTTGCATAAAAAACTCTTTTGCATGTGCGTCATTTTTCCTTTCTTTTCCTAAAACCCATAAAAAGTTCAATATTGGAAAATTGTTTCAAAAAAATCCTTTATTTTTTGCATTTGCATGTGCATTTTTCAGGACTAGTTTTAACATTTAAACTTAGTCTGGAATAAAATTGAAGAATGGAGCTTAGTTGGACCTTAATCCACTTATTTTCAGAGGAACATTATAAGAATTGGAGTTAAGACTTTTCAGTTCCTAGTGACTTAATTCTTGAGTCCATAAGACTATGTTCACATGTCATCTTGATTAGTCTAAGTAGAATATTTAACAACGCACGCATGATTCTTTCAGACCGTGTCTTATCTTGGACAAGCACTCTAACACATAGCTCTTCATGGAGGAGATAGTAAGGAGGTAGAATCTTTTGGCTTGGAGTAGCATACGAGGGTATTGCATCTAGGCGGAAACTCTCATCTTCCTCAAGGGAGTGAAGTGCATCTCAACCTGGTCTAGCGATGTTGAGGTCTAAAGACAAGATGTTGTGTGTTGCAATAATGCTTCAAAAGAGGGATAGTCTACTAGCTCAAGAGGAAAAACTCCTTATGTACATGATGCACATTGTATATACTTTCAAAAAAAGGGAAAAATGTAGAATCTCCAAAAGTGGATAGGCCTAATTGAAAAGTAAAATGCCTGTCGGAGTGTATATACAAGGATAAAAAAAGAAATTAATAAGAGCTTCAAAGTCGAATATTTGTAAGCTTACAGGAGATGACTTGGCTACACTGGTCATGCATCCAAGGATAGGTTGCTACACTAGTTACCGTCCATTCTTTTCTCCATCTCCTCTTCTTGAGCTGGCCGTACTTGAACTTAGAAGGGAATATCCCCACTCCTCGAGGAAAGAGTTGCTAGACTGGGGAAATAGAGTTTCCTTGTTCAAGGAGGATGTTTCTTTGCTACTTTTGAGATAGGGAGCTATATTTCACTTACACAGTACAAGTAAAGATTCATAGTCATAAGAATTTGTGTATGTAGACTTCTCTGTCATGACTGTTGAGGAGACATAAATAGGAGTCTTACGGAACTTAGAGGCTGTTAGGTTTTAAATCTATTCCCCATTAATGTTCCGCCACGCTAATAATCCAAAGGTCTGACAGAGCTCCATACTACAATTTTATGAAGACATGTTTAATATTAAATATTGTCCTAATTTCTTCATTTTCCTTTCTTTTTCTTTTCTTTTTATTTACTTATTCTTTCAAATAAGTGTTTGCGAAGGGACTAGCAAAGGTAAAGCATAGGGGGATGATGAATCTACATTTCATCATCTTTATTCATTTATTTTAGCTTAAAATCCCTTATAAAATATATGTATATAATACTAACTCCATATTCTTACTAACTTGCATCTATGTGTAAATATTGTACACTTCTTACCATTTTAACCAAAAATAAACAAAGAAAGAAAGGAAAAATAAAGAAAATAAAATAAAAAAGGAAGACTGCATATATGTAATATATAAAGGCTGACCCAAACCCCAAGTGAAGGTTAAGTCTTAACCTGATCGACCAGGAACAAAGTAGAGGAAGATAGGATCCTTAATCAGAAAATCCAAAAAAAAAATTGTGTGTTGTGTATATTTGTACACTACACTATTTTATTTGTACATAAATTGAACTCAAACAAAATAATTCTCAGAACAAAAGTTATAAAAAAAATGTATCCTAAATAATAAAAATAATTGCACAATCAAATCATGTACAAAATAAAAGCAACCACACTTGGAAAAACCACTGAGCGATAACTGAAAGACCAATTCCGGCTCCATATGAACTCAAATTGAATCAAAGTAACTTCTATTGTATTCTAAATTAAATTATCTTTAAAATGGTTATAATTTCATAATTTTTGGATTTACAGGTGAAAAGTCGGTTTTCTGGGGTGGTTTGTGAATTTTTCCATGTATTTGTATATATTGTATTTATAAATATTTGTAAATAATTCTACTAATTATTTAAAGCAAAATAAAAAATGGAAAATGATAAAAATATAATAATAAATATTTTAAACAAAAAAATCAATAACTATGTATATATTGTCATATATTTATATAACATATGTATATAGTTAATTTTCTTAACTAACTACTATAAACAATAACAAAAATTAACATTTATTTTTCAAATTAATAAAGTGACGAAAATACAAAAAAATAGTTAATTTTTGTAAATAACTTTAACACTTATATTTTTACATTATCTCATTTCAATTTCTCTCTCTCTCTCTTATCTTTTATCTTCATCCAAAAATTCAAAAATTCAAATTTTAATTCCTATCTTTTCTATTAATATGGCTCCTCGTCCCTCTTTTCAACTTTATCAATCTTTGGTGAGAGGAGACCGATCTCCGAGAGTCTTCTTGTCGCAGAAGGGTACCTAACCTCTGAGTCGTTCGGTGACAACTAGTCGGCCTTCGTCGAGGTGATCAAGGTCTTTTCCGCTCCTAAGGTGAGATCCACATTTTCTCTTATTTTTATCCTAGGTTAATCATAGTTTTATTTTCTCATATTTTTTCTTCATTGTCATTTTTTTCTAGATCTTAAAATCCATTACGATTTGATCCGCCCCCAACTCAATTTTTCATCTCACTTTCTTGATCCCTACACATTCTTTTCTACTTCGCACGATCTCCCACCTCCGACTACGCACGATGGTCGGAGACCTGGTTCCATCTTCCATTCCCCTCGGAACCGCACACATTCACATCTTCCGTGTGATTTTAGGATCGAGTCATCATGCTCGCATCCTAATTTGTTGATAAATAAAAATTGAAAAAAATGTTAAAAATATTTATTCTTTTTCTCTAACATTTGTTTTGCAGAAAAAATATAAAAAAATAAATAAATTTAAAAAATTTGTCATTCTATTATGTTCAAAAAAATTAAAAAATTGTTTATATTTATTTATCATTTCTGATTTTAGAAAAAAAGCCACGTTGGGCGGCCGTTGCCACTACTACCCTTCCAGCCACCCGCGACACAGCCGCATCGTCCGCCCAACGTCGTCGTAGCCACCTGCAGCACCGAATCCGCCAACTGCTCATTCCGCCATTCAGCACGCAGGAGCCCGCCCTGCCGTCAACCTACTCATCCACCCTCCATCTTGGGTGGAACACTGTCAACCTCCTCATCCGCCCTCCCACCAGCTACACGACGTGGTGAAGCCTCTCCGCTCACAATCGCCACCTCCCAGGCGTACCTCGCCGCCAACCGCCGCTTCCTCAGGCCAGATCCACGGCACCTCCACCGCGACTCCGTCTGGGAGCCACACCACCAGTCCACCGCCTTGAGTGCAAGGCACCACTGTCGCCTCTCCTCAACCGCATGAGCCTGACCGCCAGCGTCCACCAACTGGGCGGAGTTTCCCAGCTGTAGCAGTCACGTCGCCAACACCTTGTTGGAGAAGAAGATCTTTGGCTTTGGCGGCGACACCCCATCTCTTTGAACGAAGAAGTTGAAAACAAAGAGAACCCTAGGGTTGAATAAAATATTTGAAAAATTACATTAAAGCCCATGAACGTTTCTGAAATTTCAAAAGAGCCCCACCAAAGCTTCAAGTCATGTGCTTGGCACGTTTGTTGGGTAAATTACAACTTCTTTCTACAACTTTATTTCTGTTACATTTTGATGAAAAAACATTGAATAACTGCAGTATAGTCCTAATTTGACAGACTTTATTTTGATTGCTTTTCTTATTGATATAAATGTTTTTCTTGAACGATAAACTTCCTAAAAATCATGTTATGCTCCGGATGTGCTTATCTTTCTAGCATAAATTTTTCATTGCATTTTGTCACCATTACTTATTATTAAAAAATAAAAAACAGTGTCTTTTTCTCTTTCTAAAATTCAAAAATTCATAAAAATTCAAATATTGATCCAAAAATTCTAACAAAATTATATCAACTTTATTTTATTTTCTTTTTTTATATCCAACTTTCACTCACTAATTCTTTTTAAAACCCAAAAAAAGTGCAAAATACTAAAAGTCTTATAAAATCATAAAAAATTCTACAAAAGTCCAAAAATCATAATTTTAGTTCCTCTTTGTAGATATTTTCCTATATTTCATCATAAAAATAGTTTCTAGAAGTTTTGTATATTAAAATATTTTTAAGTTGTATATTACTCCAGGCTGTACATTATTTATAATTCCTAACACTATTTGATTTTTAGAAAAATACAAAGACAATTGAAAATTCTACAAAAATTCCCAAAAACATTTCAAAGTCTTTAAAACTCAAAAATATTTTCTCTGGATTTTTCTGAGCATTTTTGATATAATTGAAAAATACAAAAAGAGTTTAGTGTACGTAGTTCTTATCTTGTGCATATTGTTCCTTATTTGAAATTTAAAAAAATGCAAAATTTAAATCACTAAAAATTTGAAAATCAGAAAATAAAAAAAAAGAAATAAAATAAATTAAATTAAAAAGAGAAAAAATCCACAAAAAAACCAAGGATAGTTTGCCTTTGAGATTCCTGCTTTTCTCTTAATTAATTTTCTGTCGATTATTTGAATAACCCTCAAGAATTGTAGCCTCCCTGAGTTCGATCATGTCCTTTATACATGTAAATAAGTAACAAAACATTTCTCTTGCTCCACATTATTTTCTATCATTGTTTTGCAGTGAGAGAAGAAAATAAAAATTGTTTGTTTGATCCAGGAATTTTGGGGATCACAACGACTTTATACTAATAAGTATCAATCCCCGAAGATCATGGGTCAACAATGAGATATTACCTTATTTGATTCCTACAGAGCCATCAGCTACAGTGGAGACTGAGCCAGTACTGTTGTAGACACACAAGCACGGCTATCTTCACCAGATGTTCATGAGCAGCAAGAGTTCTCACATTCAGTCATTCACGCAGACATTCCAAAAGCCAGATTTGCCAGCTTCCAGTTGCCCAAAGTTGAATCCTTTATCGCAGTCGCTGAATGAAAGATTCCTGCGGGTGAGCGTGAGATGTACCCAGTCATTATCTCAACGGATTTGACTGGAGAGCAAGAATCTAATTTGATGGAGGTTCTTGAAAGGAACCGCAAGGCAATAGGATGGAGCATAGTCGATCTCCAGGGGATAAGTCCGGCCCTGTGCTCCCACCATATCTATCTCGAAGAGGACTCTAAGCCATCACATGTGTTCCAAAGATGGTTGAACCCGAACCTTCGAGAAGTGGTCATGAAAGAGATATCTAAATGGTGGAGCGCTGATTTTTCTATCCCATCTCCGACTCCAAGTGGGTTGGTCTATTGCATGTGGTACCCAAGAAGACGTGCATCACTACAGTTGTGAGTGAGTCTGGAGAGGAGATCGCTACCCGGGTACCCACTTCATAGAGGGTCTGTGTGGACTACAAACGATTGAATCAAGCCACCAAGAATGATCACTTCCCGCTGCCTTTTATTGATCAGATTATAGAGAGGTAGCTGGGAAGAGTCACTACTATTTCCTTGATGGGTACTCCGGCTATAATCAGGTGGCCAGAACGTCTGAAGTCCAGGATAAAATGACATTCACATGTCCATTTGGGACTTATGCTTTCAGACGGATGCCATTTGGTCTATGTAATGCCCCGATAACATTCCAAAGGTGCATGTTGTCTATCGTCCCGAACATGGTGGGTGATTGCTTGGAGGTCTTCATGGATGATTTCTCGGTCTACGGCGACGAGTTCGATGCTTTTCTCAATTGCCTAGACCGTGTGCTTCAGCGCTGTATAGAGGTACATCTTGTTTTATCTTGGGAGAAGATTCACTTCATGGTGACTCAGGTGATGGTGCTTGGTCATATAGTCTCCAATAGGGGCATGGAGGTTGATCCGGCCAAGGTGGATATCCTCAGGATACTCAATCCACCGTCCAACCTGCAGTAGTTGCGGTCTTTTCTAAGGCAAATCTGTTTCTACCGACGTTTTATTCAGAACTTCAGCAGGATTTCCCGACCGCTTACTGATCTGCTGACGAAAGACACCGAGTTCATTGTAGATGACAAGTGTCCTGCGCCTTTTGAGACTCTGAAGAATCTAGTTGGTGAGGCTCCTATCCTTCAGCCACCTGATTAGTCTCTCCCATTCGAGATCATGATGGATGCTTCTGACTTTGCCATAGGGGATGTGCTAGGATAGAGGAGGGATGGATTACCATTTGCCATTCACTACGTTAGCTGTACATTGGATGCCACTCAGCGGAACTACACAGATACAGAGAAAGAGATGCTAGCCATAGTAATTGCCTTGGATAAGTTCAGATCGCATATTCTTGGATCCAGAGTGACTATTTACACAGATCATACTACCATCAGGTACCTCATGGAAAAGAAGGATGTCAAAGCGAGATTGACTAGATGGTTCCTTCTTCTCCAAGAGTTTGATATTGAGATTAAGCATAAGCCTGGAGTCAAGAATGTGGTGCGGATCATCTCTCCCGATTGGAACATCTTGAGGAATCTGAGAAGATTAAGCCTATCACTAAGATCTTCCCAGATGAGGTAATCCTTGCTATCGCCTCGCTCCCATGGTGCGTCGACATTGTGAACTATCTTATTGCCAAGAAAGTTCCACAAGGATGGACCAGAGAGTGACTTGAGACCTTCCTTGCGAAGGCCAAGCCGTACCATTGGGAGTATCCCATCTTTTATCATGAAGGAAGGGATAGTGTCTGGTGTCGGTGCATTCCTCATGAGGAGCACCATAGCATCCTCACATACTGCTACAAGCTTGAGGTAGGAGGACATCATTTGGGAGGAGAATAGCACAGAAAGTGCTCCAATCCAGCCTATGGTCGCCTACCCTCTTCAAGGATTCTAATGAGTTTGTGAAGAGGTGTACTGACTGTCAGAGGATGGGTACTTGTTGACAGTGTGATATGATACCGATGTAGTCCATTCACTTATATGAGGTTTTTGATGCATGGGGCATTGATTTCATGGGTCCATTCCCTAAGATTCAGGGATTCAAGTACATTCTGTTGGTTGTTGATTATGTGAGTCGTTGGGTTGAGGCCATTCCCGCCCGAGCCACAGATGCTAGGACTGTTTGCCGATTTTTGAGGAAGAATATCATTTCACAATTCGGGGTGCCTGTAGTATTGATATCTGATGTGGGGTCTCATTTTATCAACGACAGGATAAGGGCCCTTGCTAACGAGTTCAGCATAGACCATCGAGTTTCCACTCCATATCACCCTCTGACCAATGGTCTTGCTGAAGTATCAAACAAGGAGATCAAGACGATATTGTAGAAGGTAGTCCGCCCAGACTGAAAGGATTGGTCATAGCTTTTGGACTCGGTCTTGTGGACATATCAGACTTCCTTCAAGACATCTTTGGGTATGTCTCCCTTTCATCTCGTTTACGGCAAGCCATGCCATTTACTTGTGGAGATAAAGCATAAGTCACTATGGGTTGTCACTGAGATATTATTGGATCCAGAGAGTATAGATGATCAAAGGAAGGCAGAATTGAGAGCCCTGGAGGAGTTTGTTATAGCCTTTTTCGAATAGCCTACACTATAAGGAACGCGTCAAGATATGGCATGATTCTCATATCAGCCATAAGCAGTTTGAACCGAACCAGAGAGTATGGTTGTTTGATGCCAGGCTGAGATTATTTCCAGGGAAATTGCAGAGTATGTGGAAGGAACCATACTTGGTCCGAAAGGTGCATGACGGTGGTAGTATTGATATATCAGAGATGTCATCTGAGTCCACCTTTCGAATTAGCAGTTAGTGCCTGAAGCCATATCTATACCATGATCAGCTGGTCATTGACGTTGCACCTATTTAGTTTGCAAGAGATGTGGTCTTTGACTCACATCATTTACATCTCATGCCAGATTATCACTCTCTTCCGCCCTTGTATAGATCCATTTGTCCATATCGCACATTCTTTTGTTTAACACCCCATCTCCATCTTTTGATTATGCTATACTTAGGGTGTGCTTTACCCTAAGTATAGGGGGTATAAGATTTTTTATTACTCTTTTGATTCTTTTTACCTTTGTTTTGTTGCGTATACTTACGTATATTTCACCCTAAGTATAGGAGAGGTAGACCCTGTACATTCTAACCCTCGATCTTCCCCTTGTGTACAAATTTCTATACTTAGGATTACTTGATCCTAAGTATAAGGGGAATTACTGACTTCTATTGATTTTATTCTTTCATTCGTCGTTGTAGTATAGTCTTTCTTTTTTACTTCCTTATACTCGGCACGAGTTATGTCTTCTTCATCGCTCTTTGATCACTCTAAGGACATCGTTTGAGCTAAGTATAGGGGGTGTCGTATATATTGTATATACACTTTAGCCATAACTCGTACTTTGTGTGAGTGTGTTAATAAATAAAATGGCTAAAAATCAAAAGCTTAAAAATCACAAAAATTTTAAAATTTCTCCTTGTACATAAAATTCTTTCTTGCACATACATGTTTGTAAATAGCTATTTGTAAAAATATTTTTTTACAAATGTTTGTAAAAATGTTTTGCTTGTAAAATGTTTGTAAATATTTCCGTATCAAAATTATGTATATATTACAAAATTTTTGAAAAATGTTTGAAAAATAAGAGTTTGCAAAAAAACATGTGTAAGTGTTTGTAAATAGTTTGAAAAACCTCTGCATTCATGCATGCATGCACTCAAACATTTTCAAAAATTTTGCATGTTTTAAAAAATTTGGCATAGTTTGAAAATTGCATAAAAAAGGGTTTTGAACATACTTTTGTATATTCTCCTAAGTCATAGTTGTCATTTAAACTATTCTGGAATTAAATTGGAAAATGGAGCTTGGTTAAGACCTTAATCCATCTAATTCTCAGAGGAACCTTATAGGATTTGGGTTAAGACTTTTCAGGTCCATTAATGACTTAATTCTTTGAGTCTACGAGGATATGTTCACATGTCATCTTGATGAGCCTAAGTAGAGCACTTAACAACGCACGCATGACTCTCACAGATAATGGCTTTACTTGGACCAGCACCTTACACATAGCTCTCTACAGATGGGGTGATGTGGAGGCAATTTTCTTTGGCTAGGGGTAGCATACGAGGGTAGTACATCTAGGTGGAACCTCTCATCTTCCTTTAGAGAAGGATGTGCACCTCAACTTGGTCTGGCGGTGTTGAGGTCGAAAGACAAGAGTTGTGGGTTGCAATAATGCTTCAAAAGAGGGATAGTCTACTAGATCAAGAAGAAAAACTCCTTATGTATATGCTGCACCATGTAGATATGGTGTACAAATGCACATTAAAAAAAGTGTAAAATCAAGAAAACTCCAAAAAAGTGGACAGGCCTGATTGAAAATAAAATGCTTGTCGGGGTGTATATAGTCAAATAAAGCAAGGCTTATGGGTTACACATGCTCATCTTATGAAGCTTGCAGTGGGAGACTTAGCTACACTGGTTGGGCTCCTAGGGATACGTGGCTAAACTGGACACGATCTATTCTCTTCTTTCCCCCTCTTCTTGAGCCGGTTGAACTTGAACTTAGAAGGGAATACCCCGCTCCTCGAGGAAATAGCTGCTAGACTGAGGAATTAGGGTTACCTAGTTAAGGGAGGTTGTTTCTTTGTCATTTATGAGGTGGGGAGCTACATATCACTTACACGGTACAAGGAAAGATACATGGTCATTAGAGTTTGTGTATGTAGACTTGTTTTGATCTGGATTATTGAGGAGTCTTGACCATAGAATGGTGGAACTTAGATGGTGTTAAGTCTTAAACCTAGATTCCAATAAGGTTCCGACAAATTAATAATCCAAAGGTCTGACTGATCTCCACACTTGAATTTAATGAAGACGAGTTTAGTAATCAACCTTGATTCTCTTCCTTTTTATTTTCTGTTCTTTTTCACTTCTTTTTCAAATAAGTGTTTGCTAAGGGACTAGCAAAGGTAAAGTATAGGAAGGTGATGAATCCCAGATTCTCACTCTTTATTCTTTTATTTTAGCTATTTATCTTGGCAAAACAACATGTAAATACCTGTAAATACAATAACATAGCATTTAGCATGCATTTGTTAATACTATATAATTAGCATGTATTTGTGCAAATATAAAAGAATAAAGAAAAAAAGAAAAAGGAAGGAGGTATTTAGAATAAATACAGAGTGACTCAAAACCCAAGAGAAGGTCAAGCCATGACCTGATCGCCAACTAAAATAAGTAGAGAGAGATAGGGTCTACTTTGTGTTGTACAGAGTACCTATGTACATAGATAATTATTTTTGAGAAAATTAGAGTTAATTATTATTTTTACCTCCTTGTATATATTTCTAAAAATAAAATAAAAATAAAATAAAAATCAGAAAAATAAAAATAAAAACAAAATTCCTCTTTCATTGTACAAACACATGAATGAACACCATATCTCCTATTTTTTTATACTTGTAAATAATTTGTAAAAGTAAAATAAAAATTATTTTGTACTCCTAAAAAATATGGAAAATAAATATAATATAATATTGTGGTATTTGTGTAAAAAACAAAATAAAATTATTGTGCATAATTCATAGGTATATTATACCTGTCTATGACATTTTATATTGTATATACACAAATTTATTTTCATAAAAATAATTAAAAATCACACAAAAATTCTTTGAAAAATAATAAATATTTTTCATTTTATTCATTTTTTCATTTAAGTTCATGTATTATTTTTAATGTAATTATCTTTATTTTCTCTCTCCTATTTTGTCTTATAGTGTGTTTTGTCCTATTCCTGACCCCTTCTGATTGGGCCACGTCAGAATGTTGACCTAGGGCAACGTCTCCTCCCAAGTTGACCCGATCTGATTCTCTTCTTGTCGGAGCTTCTTCTCCAATTTTTCCTGATCAGGTCAGGCCTTCTTTCTCCTCGATTCCACCGCCCGATTCCTCTCTTAGGATCCGTAACTCTCGCGGATCCCTAGGGAGGATGGGATCGCCTTAGGGTTGCACTCCTCTTCCCAATTCTTCTAGATCTATGGGCATCCTATATAACATCTTCTTCCACCTCCATAGCTCAGGAGCTCATGCCTCGCCCCCTCCTTCTCCCCTAGAAATATTCGGTTGAGTGACAGCTTCCAGAGGGCTTCTTTGGATCGAAGTTTGGTGGTGTATTTACACAGCTCAGCTATGTGGCCAGAGTCCTCCGCCACGTCCAGCCTCCCTGCCTACCGCAGCACGGTCGAGGCCACGACTCCGTCTCCTCGCTCCGCCTGACCTTGCTGAGTTCCTCAACACCTTCAGGTAACGTATCTTTCCACTCCATTTCCATTCCCGTCGAACCGTCTATTCTGCCTCCGCCGTAGCTCATCTGCTCCGACCACTCCGTCGGTGCTTCACCACCCACCTCTATCCGCTCAGATCGACCCCTCATCTTATCCCACATCATGCACCGCAACCTGATCATCTTTATCCTCAACCCGAAGTAGAGATTAAGATTGGGTCTCCTCCTTCCATCTACGCTAGAGACCCAAATCCCATTCCCTCACGCTTCCCATGTCTTCATTTGCAATAAAGTAGACCGGAGCCACGCCCTTCTCTACCCTTTGCAGGATCCGGTTCACGGAAAAGAGTACCTTTCATCAAGCCATTGCCGCCTCCAACGGAGCACCCTATCAGGCATGGAGCACTTTCACGAAGCTTTTGGACCTCTCCGATCCTTCATCGGAGCGTCAGATCTCCGCTAACGCTCAGGTGAACCTTGTCGGGCTATTGTTCTTGCTGACATCTTCCTCACCGTCGGATTGTGGCCCTCCTGCCAGTTTGCATCACAGCCGCCCAACAATAAAGCCACTGCGGCCGTTAGATCAACACTGCCCCATCAGACCCAACTACACATCCGCGACAGCCCCTGCACCATCAGATGAACAGGCTACCGTGATCAGAGTCGTACGACCATGACGTCTCCCATGCACGCCACGTGCCTTTGCAGGGGTATTTTGCGCTTTCACCTCAACACTTTTATGTTTTACTATTTAGTTCTGTAAATAAAGTTGTAGTACAACTATTTTGCATGTGGACACTTGCTTTTTTAGTATTTGCATTTTAGTCAAGTTGAGCTGAAGTCATGTGCTATCCCAAGTGCTTATCTGGTGTTTTTGCATGCTTTTATCTTGAACTTCATGTATGTTACAGTTTGAATGAATATTTTCTAATAATTACATTTACACCCCTGTGAGGCGTATTCACGTGTTGTGTGCGTGTACCTTGAACTTTTTGCATCTTTAGCTCGAGCTTTTTATATGTGTTAATAATTGGCCTGTGAACTTTCTAGTAATTGCAATTCAGTCCCTGCAAATTGTGTGTTGTGTTTTTAATCAAATAATTACTAAATTAAGCACAAAAAATCATTTAAATAATACTGTTAGCTCATATTGACATGTATTATTTATCGTGATTTTGGGGTTTAATTTTGTTGGATCTTTTGTTTCATAAAAATAAAAATCTCATAAAAAATGTTCTAACTATTTATAGAATACATAAAAATTATAAAAATTGTGTTAAAAATTCTTAAAAATAGTGTTTGTTTGTTTTTTCTGTTCTACCTCCAGTAGACTTTTTTGTTTTAAAAATTATTATAAAACCCCTAAAAATTTAAAAACTCTAAAAACTTAGAAAAATCATAAAAAAATTCTTAAAAAATAAAAAATTAGGATTTCAGTATCGGTTTGTAGCATTTTCTTCATACTCTCCATAAAACTCAAATCCAGGAATTAGGACACTTTAAATATTTCTAATTTGTAATTTTGTTCTGGATGAGCACTCTTTCCCTGTTTTGCTCTTATTTGATTTTTATGAAATCATATAAAAATTGGAAAAACCCCAGAAAATCATGAAAAACATATGAAAATTTGAAAATCATAGCAATATTTTTATTCCTGATTTTTCAGTATTTTTGGCCTTAAAAAATTCAAAAGGTTGTGCTTGTTTCCTTCTCTGCTTGTTTTTTTAAAAAGATATAAAAATTTGTAAAAAATGATAAAGAAAAAATTCTTTTATTTGTCTGATCACGACTACTTCATAGGTTTACTTGTGCTCCTTGAGTCCGACCCTGATTGCTATACCAGGTTAAATTAAATAGCAGAGACCACTAAAATTTGTGCTTTGATTGATTGTTTGCTTGACTTGAGTAGATCTATATTTTTCTTGTTTAGTCCAATTCATCAATTGGGGTCGCAACGTCCTTGATTTATATTATTACTTAACCCTTGTCGCCGAGTCGCTCATCGACTGGCATCTCCTTCTCGGTCACAGTGTAATTCCGCTGAGCTACATCCAAAGTCCGGTAAGCGTAGTGAATGGAAGATGGTAATCCATACCTCCTCTGCCTAGGCACGACCTCCATGGCGAAATCAGAAGCGTCCGTCATGATCTCGAATGGGATAGACCAATCAGGTGGCTGTTGGACTGGAGCATGAACAACTAATCCCTTGAGAGCCTCAATTGATGTGAGGCACTTATAATCTATAATGAACTCGGTATCTTTCATCAGCAAATCAGTGAGCGGTCGAGCAATACGAGTGAAGTCCTGTATGAACCGTCGGTAGAAACCTACATGCCCCAGAAAAGACCGCAACTGTCATAAATTAGATGGTGGATTGAGTTTCTTGATGATATCCACCTTGGTCGGATCAACCTCCATGCCCCTATTGGAGATGATATGGCCAATGACCATCCCGTGGATCATCATGAAATGACTCTTCTCCCAAGATAGAACAAGGTTTACCTCGATGCAAAGTTGAAGTACACGGTCTAGACAGTCAACACAAGCATCAAACCCATCATCATAGACCGAAAAGTCATCCATGAAGACCTCTAAACACTCGCCCACCATGTCCGAGAAGATGGAAAGCATGCACGTTTGGAGTGTAGCCGGGGCATTACATAAATCAAAGGGCATCCGTCTAAAGGCATACGTACCAAATGGACATGTGAACGTTGCCAAATTGTACCCTGAGTACAGATCAAGAAAGCAGTAATGACTCTTCCCAACTAGCCTATCGATAATCTGATCAATGAATGCCAGTGGAAAATGGTCCTTCTAGGTGGCCTGATTCAATCGTCTGTAGTCCATACAGACCCTCCAATAAGTGGGTACTCGGTAGCTATCTCTTCTCCAGACTCCCTCAAAACTGTTGTGATACCCATTTTCTTGGGTACCACATGCAATGGACTAACCCACATAGAGTTGGAGATGGGGTAGATAAAATTAGCGCTCCACCACTTCGATATCTCCTTCATAACCACATCTTAAAGATTCAGGTTCAGCCGTCGCTGGAACTCATGCGATGGCTTTGTGTCCTCTTCGAGATAGATGTGGTGGGAGTAGAGGTTCGGACTTATAAATTAGAGATCAGCTATACTCCATCCTATTACCTTGCGGTTTCTTTCAAGAACCTCCATCAAACGAGATTCTTGGTCTTCAGTCAAATCCGCTGAGATAATGACTGGGAACATATTTTGCTCACCCGCAAGGAATATGCACTTCATACTTTGCGGCAAGGTCTTTAGTTCAGGACAAGTGGGAGCTGGCAAATCTGACCTATGAAATGTTTGTGTGAAAGCTGCCAAATCTGCATGGGAGAACTCTCGCTGAATGTGTGAATCTGACAAAGACGACCCTGCTAGTATATATGTCAACTGTACTGGCTCTCTCTACCCTAGTTGTCATCTTTGAGGACTCAAGACACGGTAAATAATCATCGAACTCCTTCCAATCAAAATCAGTGTCTGTGTCTAGGGATCTGAATCCGAATCACATGAAACAAAATCTACCTCGCTATCCTGATCGCAAACATCAGCCTCTAATGTGTCATGTGCCATGAGTGTGCTCTCCAAACTCCCATGAGCTATAATATGTAACTATGTGTGATCTGAAGCTGTGACAAGAGCTCGTGATGCTGGGTCTTCCCAAACTGCTTCATCATCTGTAATCACAAAGTTGCACTCCTGGTGGACGTCTATCTCATCCTTTGTCATCTACTCTAAATCGCTCGTCTGCTCTGAGCAAACTGAATCTCTCCTCTAGTCTCCTCGATCATCTCTATTTGTGCACTTTCGCCCTCGACGCGAAAGTATACCTTCTTGTTATCATGATCGGGCACTGCCATGGCTGTGGCCAAGCAAGGTCATCCTCAGATGATGGGGGTATCTATCACAGATCAAGGATCTCCATGTTCAATACAACAGAGTCCACGGGAATTTTAGGCCCTGAATTATGATGACAACATCCTTGAGTAACCCCTTTGGCCTATTAACAGATCTATCAGCAAACTGAAGGACTGTCTTGCCCTATCTAAGAGGGCCAAACTCGAATTGGTCGAGTAGGGCAGCCGGGAGAAGGTTAATCGAAGAGTCGCTGTCTAATAAAGTCCACGGGGAATTTCAGGCCTCGAATTGTGACGACAACATCCTTGAGTAACCCCTTTGGCCTATTAACCTATCTTTTATTTCTCATTTATTAATGAATTTTGAGGGCATATTTGTATAGGCAATTGTCTAACATAGTATAACATACTCTTGTTCATTATTGGACATGCATCTCATCTTTAATCACATAAAAATCGAATAAAAAATGCATCATTCCATGCTTCATAGGTTTTCTATTCATGCGTCATATTTTTTATGCTTTTCATTAGTGCATACATCTGTTCTATTTCATCCATTTTTATTGTGCATCATGATGTGTGCGTGTATTACATCTATATGAATACCTATACTAATGAATTTATTCGCTCTTATTTAATCAATAAATTCTGATTAATCGACGCGGAGGCTTGTGTCCCTGTGTCCGACCTTGGTAGACTTGCCAAGTTAAATTCTCCACATATTCAAAGTGTGGTTCTGCATGGATCATTTTCACCACTTGTATTAGGATAAAACACGATTATTAATGTGTTGAAAATTCAGTTCATCAAATGGCACCGTTGTGGGGAACATAGCTCATCCTCAATTATTTATGGATTTTATTGTATTATTTTTTAGTTTATTGTTTTAAAAAATATAGGTCTTCTTATTGTGTTTTTGCATCATTTTTGTTAATTAATTTCTTTATATTTTTCTGACATTTTCTTTTGTGACAAGGCCTGCGGAGATGGAGGACGCTCTATCAACATGCTATTGCAAGGAGCCACAGAAGAAACTTAGGAGAATCAAGGGGCTTAATTGACATTTTGTTCATGCATTTGTTTTGTAAATAATTTAATCACTGTATTTCTAACAGTCCTCGTTTGAGGTCTCGTGTATGTAGCATGGACAAGAGCTTTGCATATGCATGTGGAACCTGTATCACCCTAGCCTGATGGGGCTTCACTTGAGTGTTCGAACCTAAGGTTAGGCACACAACTCATCGAGCTTATTTCGTTTCATGCTATATGACTTGTTCTTGACCGTAGGTAGGACACACATAATTCACGAGATGCACGTACATCGCTTCAATTAGCCAAATTAATTGAATTCTTTCCCGTTAATAGAACCATGTTTAGGTGGCGGTTTTTATCGACTTGCATGAATTTAGTGATAAATTCAATTCAGTCTTGCATATTCATGGAGAATGATGGAGGCACTGTAAGTGTTACTCTCATGCATGCATCATGATTTTATCGTATGTGTCAGCTTCTTGTTCTCTCTCTCTTGATTTACAACATACGATCTTAATGGAGTTAGGACTTGCCGCTAGACGATGCTTGCTTGGTTTGTATTCACATTAATACAATGATAACCTTAAAGCTAAAACTGGGACTGTAATGCAAGTCGACAAAAATAAATGGAATAAAATAAACTTTGGATTATGTAATAGATACACATTCATTGCACGTAGCTTGTGTTTGATTGTTGAAAGGTGAGGACGTATCCCTAGGATAGTGCCCAAAACCTATCTTTAATCCTACATAATGGACTTCAATTTTGTATGATCACCAATAAAATGGACAAGATAAATGACCAACACATGTTGGTCTTCACGGGTGAGTTGGTGAATCAAGGGTATTGCTTGAATGATTAAACCTTGGATGTATATTCTTCTCACCCCTCATGTAACCCTAGATGATCCATCCCCTGTTGTTGCAGGAATCTCAGAGATCTATAATTAATGATATGAATGTCGTTGCTATCCCCAAAATTCCCGTGACAATTTTTTTTTTTACTTTTTCTACTTATTAACCTGTATAGTGGACAAGATCGAACCCAGGGAGGCTACAAATCCCAAGGGTTATTCAATTAATCGAAAATCAATTAAGAGAAAAAGATGAATCTCAAAGGATAATTATCATTGGTTTTTGTGATTTTTTATCTTTTTAATTTTTTAATATTTATTTATTTCTAATTTTTTGTATTTTCAGTTTTTCAAATTTTTAGTGATTTTGATTTTGCAATTTTTTTTCAAAAATAATACGGAGCAATATTCACAAGATCAAAAATACACACACTAAATCTTTTTGTAATTTTTCAATTTATCAAAAATGCTCAGAAAAATTCAGAGAAAATATTTTTCGGTTTTAAAAGTTTTCAAATGTTTTTAGGGATTTTTGTGAAATTTTCAGATGTCTTTCTATTTTTTTAAAATAAAATAGTGAGAAAATGCAAAATTGTGCACATCCTGGAGTAATTTGCAACTTAAAAATATTTTAAGTTCCCAAAACTTAGGCAATTATTTATATACAAAATAGAAGCAATTATCTAAAAATAGGAACTGAAATCACGATTTTTGGATTTTTGTAGATTTTTTTTATGATTTTTATAAGATTTTTACTATTTTTCATTTTTTTAGGTTTTATAATTAGTTAATGCACAAAATTTGGATAGAAATTAAAAGACAATAAAATACAATTACCCTATTTTTTTAGAATTTTTGGAGTAATATTCAAATTTTTATGAATTTTTGAATTTCAAAAAGAGAAAAAGGCACTGTTTTTTATTTTTAAATAATATTAAATGATGACAAAATGCAATAAAAAATTTATGCTAGACAGATAATCACATCAAAAACATAGCATGATTTTTCAAGAATTTATTGACCAAAGAAAATATTTATTTCAATGAAGAGAGTTTATAAAAATAATGTCTGGAATTCAGGGACTTCAAAGGTAATTAAGAAAATTTTTGAATAAAATAGTAGCAAGAAATAAAATGGGGAAGGAAAATGACACTTACCTAGTAAAACGTGCTGCGAACGTGCTTGAATTGGAGCCAGGGACCTTTTCGCAAATTTTGAAACTCCTGAGGATGTCTTTATAATTTTTGCAAAAGATTTTTCTTTTCAATAACCCAACCTAGGCTTTCTTCTTCGCTCAATCTCAATACAAAAGGGATGGGGGGGGGGGTGTGGGGCGCCGCCTACTAGGCCATCGTGGACAAGAGCAGGAGGCGTGTGCGGCTGCACACGGAGGAGGTGACTAAGGGTCACGTGCGGTTTCACGGGGATGTTGGAGGTTGCGGTGGGCGAGAGGGTCGCTTGAGGCAGTCGGGGCTACTGGGTCACGCTGCGGCCTGGCGCGAGAGCGAGGTTGCGTGGATCCGGCATGCGCAGCACCGCGCGCGTGCGGCAGCGCTGGCCGCTGCAGAGGCTTGTTGCGCGTCTGTCCCACACGAGCACAGGTGGTGCGAGAGGGGAGTCTAGGCCGGCGGAGGTGCGGCGAGGCAGCACCGCGATGACAGAGGAGGCCGCACCCAGTGTGGGTGGGCGGGGCAGCTGCCTGGAGCGTGGGCTGAGGCGCGGGCGGCGTTGGTTAGCTGGAGGGAGGAGTAGGGCGTTGCGCGGGTGGCACATGGAAGGACAGGCGGCTGTCAGCGGAGAAGGCGGCGGTTGGCTGGAGGGAGCAGTCATGTGGGTGGAGGCGGCGGAGCGGGCGCCAAACTCTTTTTTTAATTTATTTTTTGATTATTTTTTTAAAAACATGAATGAAATGAGAGAGATTTTTTTTAATAATTTTTTGAACAGAAATTGTAACAGATGATTTTTAGCTCATTTTTGTTTTTTCAATCCTATAAAGCAAATGTTAGAAGGAAGGAAAGAAAATACATTTTTTGTATTTTTGTATATTTTTTTATTTATAAATAAATCGAAAGGTGAATGAGGATCCGACGAAACGTGAGGAATCGAATCCGATTCTCTAACCACCGTGCATGGTCAGAGTTGATAGATCATGGAAGATAGAAAATGAATGCGAAGAGATTGAGAAAATGAAGTGAAAACTCAAGTTGAGTACGGATCAAGTCGTGATGGATTTAATGATATAGATACAAAAAATGATGACCAAATAAAAATGCGAGAGATAAAACTATGATTAATCTACGATGAAAATAAGAAAAAGAATGGATCTCACATTGGGGTCGTAAAACTACCGTGATCGCCTCGACGAAGGCTGACTCGCTATCACCGGACGGCTCGGAGGCTAGGCTTTTTTCTTGACAAGAAGACTCCAGGCTCCTCTCACCAAACATTGATCAAGTCGGAATGAGGGAGAAGGAGCCATATAAATAGAAAAGATAATGGATATGAAATTTGAATTTTTGGCTTTTTGGATAAAGATAAGAGATAAAACTGGAATGAGATAGAGATAGAAAGATATGTGTCAAAATATTTACAAAAATTAACTAATTTTTTTGAATTTTCGTCACTTTATTTATTGGAAAATTAAAAGTTATTTTTTTTATTTTTTGTGGAAGTTAGTTAAGAAAATTAAACGAAAAAGTCAAAGTGACTGAGATGCGAGGGGAAAACTTTGGTTTCACATTTCCTGAAAGACCGCCTATTTGTTCGTTTACCGGGTTCAGCACGAAATCATGAATAAGCTCTACCAAGGATTGCCAAGCATTTGGCACTGACTTCCCCCTCCCTTTTTCGTAACAAAATCAAGCATCAGTAAGACCAAACTGAGAGTGAGCATCATAGACAAGGATGGATTTATGAATGAGAAATAGAGATTTCCCACCTTCATCAGAATCAATGGGTTAATGGCAAATTGGTCAAGTCGGCTGTCTCCAATCAGCCTCCAGGCTTCGGCAACCATTCTTGCTATTTCATATACATATGTTATATACATATATAACAAAATATAAATGGGTAATTGAGGAAATTAGCGTTTTTGTTTTAAAATTTTAAATTTTTTCTTTTATTTTTATTTTTATTTTTAGTAATTAGTAAAAATATTTACAAGTATATGCAAATACAATATGTATAAAATACATGGGAAAATTGCTCAAACCACCCTAGAAAACCGACTTTTCAACCGTAACTCCAAAAATTATGAAAATACAGCCATTATAAAGATAATTTAATTTAGAATCCAATGGACGTGGATTGGTTCAATTTGAGTTCATATGGGGCCGGAATTGGTCTTTCAATTAGAGCTTAGTGGCTTTTTCCAAGCGTGGTTGCTTTTATTCTGTACATGATTTAATTGTGCAGTTATTTATATTAATTAGTAGACTTTACAACTTTGGTTTTGAAAGTTATTTGATTTGAGGTCAATTAAGCTACAAATAAAATATTGTAGTATACAAATATACACAACACACAAAATTTTTTGGATTTTCCAATTGAGGACCCTATCTCCCCCTATTTTATTCCTGGTCGACCAGGTCAAGTCTTGACCTTCTCTCAGGGTTCAGGTTAGCCTCTATCTATTACATATATATAGTCTTTCTTTTTTTTATTTTATTTTCTTTATTTTTCCTTTCTTTCTTTCTTTATTTTTTTATGTTAAAATAATATACAAATCTATAATATTTACACACAGATGAAAGTTAGTAAGAAAATGGAGTTAGTGTTATAAACATGTGTTTTATGAGGGATTTTAAGCTAAAATAAATGAATAAAGATGACGAATCGCAGATTCATCACCCCCATCTCCACAGATCTAATCACCTTTGTAAATCCACTCTCTCTAACCCTAACTAACCCTCGGTTCCCCATCATTAATTCCAAATCAAAATACTCAGGCTACCCTCCATCCTAAGTATAGGGAGAACCTTGTACAACTACTTATTATTCTCCACAGGTCCCTCCATCCCTATTGCATATCCAATACATAAGCTATTCTCATCCTAGTATAGGGGGACCCGAGTCAAGACCATTCTTCCCTCTTCTTGTTCTTCTTATAATTAGGTCATCTTAACCTAAGTATAGTGGTGCAGCCGAGTCAGTTCTGCTTTATCACCTTTTATTTAACCCGAGCTATGGCTTCATATCACGTTGTGATATGAGGACATAACAAAAGTTAGGTGTGGGGGTATACTGTATATATTGAATATATACTTTTGTCATAGCTCGTATTTTGAAAAAAAATGGAACTTTTTGAGGCTATGGTATAAGTATTTTTGAACTGATTTTTCGTAAAAATGTTTGTAAAATGCTATGAAAAAATTTCTAATTGTGTGACACACTTTTGAAAAATATTTGACAATAGTTTGAAAAATGGGGATTTGACTTTTTTGAAAATTCATTTGAAAAATATTTTGAAAATCCATATATTATGTGACATTATTTGGAAAATTTTTTTAAAAATCTTTCCAAAATGAGGGACTGACTATTTTTACTAATAACCATTCAAAAATCCCTTAAAAATATGAGAAATTAAAATCTTTCTTGAGCAGCGATTCTAACTACTAAGCTAAAAAATGAGTAGTCATTTCTCAGATCTCCCTTAGTAGAGTGGGTGGTTAAAAGATAATGTGAATGGCAACATCTTGAAGTAATACGAGTAGTCGTATAGTGGTCCATACTTACACCCATACTGACTGGAAATGGATGCAACTATTCATTTGAGTTTGGGCCAGTTATTATTTCTCTTAAGATAATAAAAAAAGGAAAATCTCCATAAAAAATGTAAAATTAAAAAATCATAAAAAAAATTACTAACTTTGGAGATAGTATATTCCTGACACTTTCACTATTACTTAAGTCTTAAGGATTCAAGGACACTTGATTTTTGATATCTTGAGAGTTTGAATTAACCAACCTTAGTCATTAGGATTTGAAACTTAATAATCCACACTCCTCTAGTTTAAAAAATCTAAGCGCTATATTGCACTCTTCATCCCTACCTTCTAAAGAATAAGATCAACACCTCACTTTCACAATTGCATGATTGACGGGATACATTGAGTTATCACTTGAGGAACTAGAGTCTAGACTCAATTTAATGATGCTCAAGGATGGGATAAAGTCAACGATGGCTTCGAGAAACCTGACTGTCAGAAAACCCTAACTAGTATGTGAACAAGTTCTCATACTATCATTTGATATTGACCTGTATGCCAGGGTATGATGAAACTAATTAATTGTTGATCAGTATGTGTCAATTCTTAGTAAAAGCAGTGAATCTATCCAAAAAGAAAAGAAATAAATATTGAAAAGCTCTCTCAATTCAAAGTCAAATATTAAAGAAATTACATCAAAGGAAAGCGCTCCCAAACATTTCATAGTGTCCATCGTAAATGCTACAAGTCTAGGTGTAGAAGGTATATTAGACACCCAAAAAAGCCACACCTCAGTGTACGCCCAGGAACACAAGTGCAGATGACTCCAAATTCTTTTGATGGACGCACTGGTCAACATCCAAAAAATATACATGTGTTGAGTTAATAAGGCACACGAGAGAATCCTTGTTCTAATGTGAGGGAGAGAAGAAAATACATAATCCTTTGCCCTTCATTGTCTGACCTGTCATTTACACTTTCAAGACTGACAAACTAAAGAGACGGTTGATTGAACACAAGAAAAGACTTATTCCCTAGTGTTGAGGATTAGGTCTAGAGGAGAATCTCCTGAATTGGGACTTTGGGTGACATCTCGACTTGACTCTCATGATTGCAGTACACTAAATGTCATATATATGTACAAAACATAGATTACGATAATTAGAGAAGTTGTATTACTTTTTATTAGAGCATGATTGAACCCAGAATCTTATAATCACTCAAATTAAAGGTTGTTGATGAATTGAGCCTCGAAAATTCATATGCACTATCAGGAATTAATCTGACTCCTTCATCCGTTAGATGCTCGAGGACGAGCATAGTTTATGTATAGGGGGGCGATCAATCTCTGATTTATCATTTCTATACTCCCTTATTATCCTCGGAGCATAAGTATATTAATCCAAATCTTCATTAATTCCGCATCATTAACAATAAACTCTTCTCTTGCAATTCTCCCATATTATCGTACAATTTTTAAATCTTTTATCTCTATTTTATTTCCTATTAAAAACCACTAAAAATTAGAGTAATTATTGTAGACATTTGTTTTGGTGTTAAAAAGAAATCAAAAAAAGATAAAAAGTCACGAAACCTTGTAAAAGCAATGTTTTTATCCTTTAAAAATACTCCTAAAATTTTCACATTTTTTATTTGATATCTTTTGGCTTTCTGACCAACATGAAACTTGTAGATCTCATCGAGATCTACAACTATCATGTTTTGACTTTTTGCTAATTCAGTCTCCTTTTATTTCTTTTGTATTTCCTTTTTGTTTCCCTTTTTCTGAACAATCTGATTGGGCCATGTGGCACCCTTTGGGCTGCCCACATGGCCGCTCCTCCTTAAGCCAGCCTCACCAGCAGCCCTTGGATTACCTCTGCCTGCCCTCATCACCACCATCCACTTCCGCGGACTTATCCACCATCAGCTCTCTCTCTCTCTCTCTAATGCAATCCACATCGTTCCCTTCCGCCCTCATCTCCACCATTAGATGATCTCTCATCAGATGACTCTAATCTCTCCCCATCACCTGTTCCTTCCTAGCCGTGAGATGATGTCCCATGCTTCATCTCGATTGTCGCCTCACTCCAATCCTATAACCCTAGGATCGGAACAACAAATTAGATTCAGGTCACACATATGTGCCATCATCCCGACTGTTGAATCTCCGGATCCAACGGTTGGGGATTCGTCTTCCATCTCTTGCTTCTCATGCACCAAGTGTTACACCTCGCTAAACCCACTCCCCCTTCCTATTTTTCCAGCCATCTCTGATAGCCTCGCCATGTTCTAACCACACCTCTAAGTAGCCCCAATGCCCCTTCTCGCTCAACCCTCAAAGCCCCATGACCGCTTCTCCAAGCCGACCGTTCAATCGTTACAAAATCGTCGTCCACCAACTATAACCATCCACCTTCACCTACAAATACTCCATCTCTACCTTGCTTTACCTTCGTCCATCATTCTATGCATGAATACCTAGCCATCCTCTACCCTCCTATGATAGAGGGGGGTCGAGTTGATGCACAACAATTGGTGGATTTGCAGGTGTCGACCTGTGGTTTCTCCGACCACATCACGATGCCTCGGTCGTCTTCAAGCCCCTTGTAGTGGTTGTATGAGTCGAGTGACGATCCGAACTGGCCTTGGCCACTTAGCCCAAGCCTTCATTCATCCAGTGACTTCCTCTGATCAGGTTTTATTGTCAATGGTTAGAGCTCTAGAGGTTGTTCCGTTCTAGAGCTATTGCACCAATGAGCCTCCACCTTCCCCACGTCCTAGACCATTTCTTCACTCTGCCACGCTTCCATGATCTTCTCCAATACTAGGAGAAGCTTTCCAGACCATCAAGCGAAGACGTGGACCACAAAGGAGAGATGGAGGGCTCGTCAGAGACCCACCATCAACGTCGTATGAAGGTGCAGAGGATAGAGACCCTGCACTTCAGATACCATCCAATCTAGTTAATTGGATGACTGATATCCATCGGCAGCTTCCACCCCATACCAATGGGCTCGATGGAACCAAGCCACTTTCCATAGCATCAGGCCATGCCACGTATCTCGACCCTGTAGCTGATCCTCTGCCCATCTCTGAGCCTAGCCCTCACGCGTGCGGAGCCCGTGTGAGCTAGGCAAATTGTAGACCACCTTCCGCAGCTCCTCCATATTGCAAAGAAGTCATGCTCAGGCACACGTGCCTCATGTGTCGTTCTTGGGCAAATTACATAAAGGCTTTGGCTAGTTTCCTAAATTGCATTTATGTCCCTACATGGATTAGAATGCAATATTTATCTTTTTATTTTTCATGCTTTTCTTTACATTTATGCCTCTAGATTACATAGTGGATATCTTGAGCATACGAACTCCTATTTAGTTAATTGCAGTCTCATTTTAATGCTTGTTTCAGGATCTACACTATGACATTATTTATTTGATGTTCTGACAATTAATTAAACATGATAATTTATGAGATCTATTGTGTCAGTTTCTCTTTAGTTTCTAATACAATTAATTCATTTTAATACATTATTTATCCATGAAATTAGCCTATCTTTTATTGCTCATTTATTTGATGAATTTTGAGGGCATACTTGTATAGATAATTGTCTTTCATAGCGTAGCATACTCTTTTCATTATTGCATAGGCATCTCATATTTAATCACACAAAAACCAGATAAAAAAATGCATCATTTCTTGCTTCATAGTTGTTTTGTTCATGCATTGTCGTGAACAAAAAGCCGCTGCAAAATCTATTAGATATTTACGGCAGCTTTGTGGTTGTTGTAAATAGTTTATATATTAATAACCATCGTCCATAAATACTATCCGGGGTGGATTGGCTAATGCTTCAGCCATCGTTGCGAAGCGATCGTAGTGATTTTAGAATTTTCGAAGAAGGTTGATTAATTATTGTATCAATTGAATTATCAACTGAACAAAATGTTCTAACCTTCTTTCCCCCCGCCCTGGCATCGCGATGTAGTTTCTTCGCTCGATGTAAAATCCCTTCTCGAGCTCAGAATCGCCGCCCCAGTCAAAAATGTTTTGTTTACCATACAACAAAATTAAATAAATCAGATATTAAATGAAAATGATTTGCCAAATAGAACATACCTTCATATCAGAAATGATGGAAGCTCTCAGAGCGGCAGGGACATTCCTAAAGTCTGTAATACATAGTGGTACATTTGTTCGTGTTGCGATAGACAACCGGCTGGAAAATGGCCCTGCATACTCCTCTAAATCATGCCCTAACCTATTCAGTTGCACCTTCACCTTCTCTTCAGGCTTTAATTTACTTGACTAGATGCATTTAGTAAGTCCCCTCCCCTTATGTCACCGACTTGTTAAAGGATCACTACTCAACATTAATAGAAGTCTCGAAATGAGCTTTTTAATTGATTTTTTAATTTAACCGTGGAATGAAACATGTTACTAAAATCCCACGCTGGGTTACCTTACGATGAACCCCCATCAGCACCGATTATTGGATGAACTTGTGGATTGGCCGCAACCACATCAGTATCCTCCATATGTTGGGAGCTCTCTATAGCCCCCTCAACCACCTCAGACTATGGTGGCTCACCTCCTTACTCACCCTCATCTCGATCATTCCATCTAGAAAAACAGGTCTGAACCATCTGCATTGTTTTAGAGTAACCACAACCACATCAGATATTCATAATCATGGACAGTTATTTTTAGACCTACAGAAGAAATATTCATATTTTTAACATGGAAAGTGATGGATATTTACACTTGCAAAACAATCTTCACACATACATATTTTAGAATCATACCACAAGCTGAATGAAATCGATCTCGCTTAAGTGAACGAACGTCTAACTAACATATCGAAATCCCCAATCCACACACTATCTTGTTCAGATTTCATATGTTGTACTCATCTAGGAAACCACTCAATGAAATCGATCTCACTTAAGCTTCTTAAATTACAATGATGACTTTTCCATTCATGGTAGAAAGAACCAATTTAAGGTACATGTTTTAGAACATATAATTGTGCCAAGTTTCTTTCATCCTTTTGAATTGGTAGGAGAATTATTTTGTTAATTGCTTGACCTTGGATCTCGAATATTGATAGGCAGTCATCATCGAACTCAATTATAAGGAGCATCATTTCTTTAAAGATTTTTGAAATATTGTTCCTTACTGACTATGTACATCATGTAAAAAGTTATTCCTCTACCAAGCATCCATCAACAATTGATCCCTATGGTTTAGAACAGTTAAGCACATAATCTTTAAGTTTTCTAAGGTATCTCTCTATTGGGTACATCCAACGGAACTGAATTCATCCTCCCTATGTTGCTTCATTAGCCAAATGATATATCAAATGAACCATGATATCAAAAAAGGCTGGTGGAAACAAGCATTCCAGCTTGCGAAGTGTCTCAACAATTTTCTCGTCCCATTTGTCTAGTTGTTTCAGGTCTAGTGTATTATCACATACAACCTTGAAGAATAGACCAAACTCAGTAATTGTCTCAAGACTGGATGAGGTAAAAGACCACATATGGCTAGCAGAAATAATACTTGCATAGTAACGTGGTTGTCATGAGTTTCAAACCCATTGATTTTTCTTCTGAATGTCATTCACGCACTTGGAAATGTTAAAACAAAATCCATCGAGAACAACAACATCCTTTAAGAATGATAAAAGACGTAATCATTTGCTCGCATCGAGATGGTAAGGTGTATCCGACATGTCGAACCCCCCCCTTTATATCAAATGCAAGCGTTGACGAATACCGAGTTGATGTTGATCTTTTTGAGACTTAACTGTATCTTTCGGAAAATAGGTGAGAATAACAATATCCAGAACAATATCCATTACATTCTTCTCTATATGTATTACATCCAGATCTTTTCAAAAAAAATGTATTACATACAGATTGTGGTGTATGATTAACTTTTTCTAGTACAATAACTTCATGAAGAAAATGCTCTTTTTTAATCCAAAACTTTCAATACCTTTCAAATATTTCTTAAAGGTCTTTCCCAATCTAACATCTTTCATATGCAACAACTTTTCCATCAGTTCATGTCCAGATTGATGCATGATATCTATTTTCAAAACTCTACCCGGAAATCTATTTGAGGCAAGACATGATTTACCATCGAAATCATTCTTATGCAAGTTGTTCCTCCATCAAAACACTAAAAAATAGTAAATATAAATCAAAAAATTAGAAAACCCTAAAATTCTAAAAAAAATTAATAAATCTAAAAAAATCCAAAAATAGATCTTTCCATTTGTAAATTTTGTATATTATATATATTACATATTAAAAATATTTTTAGGTTAATTTTGGACTTATTTATATTTATTAAACCTAAAACAATCCCAAGTAATTATTTCGTCCATTGTTTTGATATATGTATTACTTTATAAATACCTAAGAATTAGTAAACAATTCAATAAAATTATCAAAAATAAAGAAAAAATATAAAAATCACAAAAATATTTTAGTTCATGTATTTTGATTATACTTCGATATATTTTAAAATATAATAACTTATATATACTATATATTACTTATATAACAAATGATATCCTTATTATTATGTATAATTGTATATCTGATATTAAAGATAAATAGAAATTAAAATTTTGTAATATTTTAAAAATATAAAACAATTAAAAATCTCTAGAACTAAAATAATATTTAAAATCTCAAAAAAATATGAAAAAGCAAGAAAATACAAAATAGTTATTATTAATTAGAGATAGTTATTATTAGCACTCTATTATTTGCTCCACATGTTCGACCTCTATAGTACTTACATCCATACACTTATGTTGTAGAGTTATAATAAATTTTAACTCGAATTCATATTTATTGATTCATTTATTATATTAAGGGTTAATTATTTGTCGATGGGAGATTGACCGCAACAACTATTAGGGTTTCTGCCTTGTTAGAAACTCTAGGTCAGTCCATATCCGTTACTGCTGCCCATATGAGTTTTGGGATTTTATTACTTACAAAAATATTTTTTTCTCAGATACCATGGAGATAAGTGATAATAAGAGAAACCATGTAGATGATTCTTAAGAGAAACAACGTGAATCACAATTCTCTAGCTATGATTTTGGACAGGTACAACTAACTCCTCTTTTTCTTAATTCATTTATGCGAACATATCATATTTTTTTGTAATTTGTAGTATTTTCAAGTGAGGGTAGGACTTTTGATCATACCATGTTAACTTATTTTAATTTTTTATATGTTATGAAAGTAAATTTATAATGATTAAATATTTGTTGCAAGTATTGTTATTCAAATAACATGATTTATTTATGTATTTTCCTACACAAGATTGGTCTTTTCGTGCATTAACAGGAAAGCAAAGGTAACCATAATGTTCACAATGTGTTTATTTTTTTCATCAATAACATCAAATCTCTTTAACAAGCTACTCTAATATTACTTCTTTATATTTTTAAATATTTACAGGTAAAAAGAGAAAATTGAGATTGAGACAAACTTAAAAGAATTGCAAAAGATCGGTAATTTTATGCATTTATATTATATATGGAACGTTGCCCTTTATCGTAGTTATTTTACTTATTTTAGTTAGTTTTATTTCAAAATATAATTATAAAAACTATATTGAAAATTTTAAATGTTATTTGCCCTAAAATATCAATGTATACTTTAAAATTTTTCTACTAACATCTCAAATTCGAAATAGGATGCATCGAATTTGAATATTCATGAGACTTTGTATTGATTACATGCAACGGAACAAGCAAACAGTCAAGAATCGGTATCTACTTCCATAGATAGATCATCTCTTCGATTAATTATGGGGAACTACCATGTTTTTCAGATGATTTGCGATATGGTTATCACCAGTTAAGGATCAAGGACTCAGACGAGATGAAGTCTGCATTTTCTATGAGATACAATCACTACGAGTTCATGGTGATGCCATCTGAGATCACCAATGCACCTGTCACTTTCATAGATTTGATGAACATGATCTTCCATCCATACCTGGATAAGTTTGTAATGGTGTTTATGGATGATGTTTTGATCTCCTCACATGATGAACATGAGTACGACTCACATATTTTCATTGTGATAGATACAAACAAAGAGAACCAATCGTATGTAAAGTACAGTAAATGTGAGTTCCAGCTTACACAGGTGGCCATCCTTGCCCATGCAATTTTGGGGTGGGTCTACCAGTTAACCTTGCTAAGATCAAGGATGTCATGTTTTGAGAGTAGTACATGATGATTACACATATTCATAGTTTCCTTTGTCTTGTCAAATATAACACATGATTCTTTAGATGGTTCTCTCAGTTGGCCCCCTATCTCTTATCTGATTGATGCAAAAAGATGTACCATTTGTTTGGAGCAACAAGTGCAAGCTAGGTTTTTGCATGCTCAAGGATAAATTGACTATTACTCTCTTTCTTACCCTTTCTTCAAGTATATTGGAATTTACTATGTACATGGATGCATCTAACAAAGGAATGACCAATGTGTTGATGCATCGAGGGCAGGCTATGGCGTACATATTATGTTCGTTGAAGAACCACAAGTGCAAGTACCCCACATATGACTTGGTGTTGGTGGTTGTAGTCTTTGCCTTGAAGATATGGACCCATAACTTATGCGGGGGTTTTACACACACACACACACACACACACTCACTCACACACAAACACACACACACACACACACACACACACACACACACACACACACATATATATATATATATATAAGGCCGGGGATGTTGCTACATGTAGTAGCCAATGTGGCTGCTACATGTGGCAGTTTCCCAATTTTTTTTTCAAAATTAAAACATGAATATTCATCTATATATCCCTCCTACATTGTATTAAAATTTCGTCAGAAACAGAGACTCCTATGCCCTCCATCTAGAACAGGTCAATTACAACAAATTTCAGACCGTTAAAATTACCTATTCTAGATGGAGGGTATATGAGTCTCTGTTTCTGACGAGGAATATATAGATGAATATTCATGTTTTAATTTTGAAAAAAAAATAAAAAAAATTGGGGAAACTGCCACATGTAGCAACCACATTGGCTACTACAGGTAGCAACCTCCCTTTTCACTATATATAAAAAAGGAAAGGGATCCTACTTCATGATGTAGGTAGCTTACCTACATCATGCTTATTTTCCCCTTTTTTTAATTTTTTGAAAAATACTTCCGTATATTTTCATAACTATTTCCCTCTAATATGTCATTCAAATTTCATCAGGATCAGAGACTCATATGCCTTCCATCCAGAACACGTAATTTTAAAAGTCTTAGATTTGCTGTAAATTACCTGTTGCGGATGGAGGGCATACGAATCTTTGTTTGTGACAAAATTTGAATGACATAATAGAGAGATATAGTTATGAAAATCCACGGAAGTATTTTTCAAAAAAAAATGTGGGAAAATAATCATGATGTAGTTAAGTTACCTACATCATGAAGTAGGATCCCTTTCCTCTCTCTCTCTCTCTCTATATATATATATATGATATTTTCATGGATCACAAGAGCCTCATATACATATTTATCCAATGAGAGATGAACATGAGATAGAGGAGATGGATGAAGATGCTAATGGACTATGATTGCACCATCTCTTACCATTTCAGGAAGGGAGATGTCGTGGACGATGCTTTGAGCAGGAGACCACATACAATGGATTCAACAACATGGCTACAAACTTGGGATGTATGCACTTAGTGACTAGCATCCATTTGAAAGTACATCCGACGTAATGACTATACAATCCAACTAGAATGAACTGTGGGATAGGATTGTTTAGAGTCAGTAGGAAGACTAAATATTGTATGGTTTTTATATCATCGTTTCTTGAAGAATGAATTGGACAGATTCATAGTCTATGCATCCATAATATAGATAGGGAATTGTGCCTATGTCCTTGATTATGATGATGAGCTCAGAAGAGATATCTTAGATGAAGCACATAGTTCTAAATTTTTTATGCATCTAGGCAACACCATGATGTACAAGGACCTTCACTAGCACCTTTGGTGGGAGGGTATGAAAAGAGATGTGGCAAAGAACGATAATCATTGTCTTACGTGTCATGTCGTGAAGGCGACACACTAATGCCCCCTTGCATTGTTGGAATCTCTTCCCACTCTTGTATAAAATAAGAGAGCATCTCTATGGACTTCATGAAATCATCATCATCATGTACTATAAGTGGGTCATGATGCAATTTAGGTGATTGTTGATCGATTGACCAAGTCAAGCCATTTTATCTTGTTAACATGACTTGCATGCTGGTGGATTAAGACAAGCTATACATTCAACATGGCATCAATTTACATGGGATTCCACACATGACCGGGTATTTGGTATCGACTCATGCTTTACCTCCCACTACCAAAGAGAGTTCATGAAGGCCTTGTAGTCCAAGTTATATCTTAACTCATCCTACCACACATAGACAAATTAGGCAAAATAAGCGCATGATTCAAACACTTGAGGACTTCCTGTGAGCATATTCAATTAAGTAGAAGAGATCTTTGAAAGATCGCCTTCCTTTTGTTGAGTTCAAGTACAATGATAACTACCATGTCAACGTGCCTAGATTCCTTTTGAGGCCATGTATAGGCAAAGATGCACAATGCTATTCAGATCACTGAGGCCATGTATAGAAAGTGGGTAACGATGAGATATGCGCCACCCATATCTTCGAGAAGACCACAAGGGTTGTGGAGATGGCAATTAAGAAGTTACTGACCATGGATAGCTAATCATAAGAGCTATGCCAACCAGAGGCATCAGAACCTTGAATTTGAGGTCTGAGAATTTTGTATTCCTAAAGGTATCACCACTGAGGGGCATCTAGAGATTCGATGTCAAGTGGAAACAACCACCACAATATGTTGTCCTATTGGAGATTCTAGTTCATGTTGGGAAGGTGACAGAAAAAGTAGCCATCCCCCACACCAAGAAGTTGCGATAGATGGATATTCCATTTGCTGAAGTCATGTGGCAGAGCTAGAATGTCGAGAAAGTGGTATGGGGGCCAGACACATATATGAGGCAGAAATACCCTCACCTCTTTAAAGGTATGAAATCGAAACCCTGGTTCAATTCTCTTTATTTTTTGTATAGGTTTCCCTTTATTTAAGATTTTTATACGTCGATATGAGTTCTGAATTCCAAGTTAGGAGGTTGTTCGAGGATAAGACTTCTTTTAATATTTTTATGTTGTAAGACATGGGATCCCATATTTTTGAAAATTGGAGATGATGATATCCAAATCAAAGAAACAACCACTCCATTGCATCGTACTCATTGAAATATTTCCAACGAGTCAAAGAACATTGAAATCCAAGTTTGAAAGCGTAAGATACAAATGTTCGGATTGAACCGGATCTGATTAGTACTCTAACCCCACCTTATAAAAGGGTGGGTGGGCTAACTAATCAGAGGATACTCACCGGAGATCTTCCCATTCATCAGACATTCATATGAAATCCTCATAAGAGCTCCGTGAAAAGGTGTTCCAACTAGCAAACAAAGGGCATCGTTTATAGAGAGATCATTGAGGTCACTATTTTTTTATTTTTAATGAAAGGGTGATAATTATGAGCTATTAACAGGAGCATGCAAAATGTTAAGTTATTGTATTTACAGGTATTTACAGATGGTTTTGCTAACAGAAAGAGCTAAAATAAAGAATAAAGAATGAGAATCGTAGATTCATCATCCCCCTATACTTTACCTTTGCTAGTCCCTTAGCAAACACTTTATTTGAAAAATAAGTGAAAAAGAGGAGATGAAAAGAAAAAGAACCAAAGTTGATTATTAAACTTATCTTTATTAAATTGAAGTATGGAGCTAAGTCAAACCTTTGGATTACGAATTTGGCGGATCCTTATTGGGAAATAGGTCTAAGACTCAACAACTTCCAAGTTCCGCAGTTCTATGGTCAGGACTCCTTAATAACTAGGTCAGAACAAGTCTACATACACAAACACTAATGACTACGAATCTTTCCTTGTACGGTGTAAGTGATGTAGCTCCCCACCTCAGAAATAACAAAGAAACAACCTCCCTCAACAAGGTAACTCAAATCCCCCAGTCTTGCAGCTCTTTCCTTGAGGAGCGGGGTATTCCCTTCTAAGTTCTAGTACAACCAGCTCAAAAAGAGGGGAAAGAAGAGAATGGACCGTGACCAGTGTCGCCACGTATCCCTTGGAGCTTAACCAATGTAGCTAAGTCTCCAGCTGGAAGCATCCATGAGATGAGAAGGTGGAATACATAAGCTTTGCTTATTCAATATATACACTCCGACAGACATTTTATTTTCAATCAGGCTTGTCCCCTTTTTTTTGGAGTTTATCATATTTTTGCACTTTTTTTAATGTGCATGTATACAACATATTTACATGGTGCAACATGTACATAAGGAGTTTTTTCTTCTTGAGCCAGTATACTATCCCTCTTTTGAATCTTTATTGCAACCCACAGACTCTTGTCTTTAGACCTCAATTCCACTAGACCGGGGTTGAGGCGCACATCCCTCCCTAGAGGAAGATGAGAGGTTTCAGCTAGCAGTACTACCCTCGTATGCTACCCCAAGCCAAAGAATGTTGCCTCCTCACCACCTCATCCGTGTTGAGCTACGTGTAAGGTGTGTGTCCAAGTCAAGCCATTGTCTCTGAGAGTCATGCGTACATTGTTATGTGTTCTACTTAGTCTCATCACGATGACTGTGAACATAGCCTAGTGGACTCGAAGAATTAAGTCACTATGGACTGAAAAGTCTTAACCCCAAATCCCATAAGGTTCCTCTGATGTTCAGTGGATTAAGGTTTTAACCAAGCTCCATTTTCCAATTTAATTCCATACTAGTTTAAATGTCAACCATGATTCAGAAGAATATACATGCAAATATGTACAAAACTCTTTTTTTGGAAAATTTTTCAAAATATGCATTTTTTAAGGAGGTTTTTAAATGCAATAAAGAAGGAAAAAGTTTTGCAAAATTTTTACAAATGTTTACAAACAAAATTTTTGCAAACCTTTATTTTCAAACATTGTACTATATACATAATTTTGATAAAAAAATATTTACAAAAATTTAAGAATAAAAATCATTTTTACAAAAAAAAATGTTAAAAAAATAATTTTTACAAAAGGGTTTTTACAAACATTTATGTAAGAGAAAGAAAATTTTTAAAATTTTTGTGATTTATGATTTTTGTGAATTTTAGACATATTATTAACATACACACACACAAAGTATGAGTTATGGCTAAAGTATATATACAATATATATGAAACCCCCACGCACATATCTCGAATGATGTCCTCAGAGTGATCAGAGCGCGATGAAGGAAGACATAACTCGTGCTGATTATGGGGAAGTGAAAAGAATGCTATACTACAACAACGAATGAAAGAATATAATGAATGGAGGTCGGTGATCCCTCTACACTTAAGATCAAGTAATCCTAAGTATATAAGACAGTACACAAGGGGAAAACCAAGGAATAGGATGTACCGGTATTACCTCCCCAATACTTAGGGTAAAATATCCCTAAGTATAGGCAGCAAAACAGACGTAATTGAATCAAATAAATAATCGCAAGTCTGATATCCCCCATATACTTAGTGCAAAGTGTGCCCTAAGTATATCATAATCATAAGATGAAGATGGGATATCAGACAAAAATAATGAATGATATGGACGATCTGGATCTATACAACTGCGAAGGAGAGGTGTAAATCAGGCATGAGATGCAAATGATGTGAGTCGAAGACCACATCTCATGCAAAATGAATAGGGGCAACGCTAACAATCAACGGATCATGATCAAGATATGGCTTCAGGAGCTGACCATTAACTCGAAAGGTGGAATCAGATGACAACTCAGACATATCAATGCTTCCGTTGCCGCGCACCTTTCTGACCAAGTATGATCCCTTCCATTTGCTTTGTAACATCCTTGGAAATAATCTTAACCTAGCGTCAAATAGCCATACTTTCTGGTTCAACTCAAATTGTTTATGGCTGATATGAAAATCATGACATATCTTCACTCTATCCATATACTGTAGGCTACTTGAGAAGGTTGTGTCTCTCAACTCCTACATGGCTACCAACTCTGCTTTCCTTTGATCTCCTACACTCTTGGAATTCAATAATAGTTATGTAACTGCCCAAAAGTGACTTGTGCTTAATTTCCATAGGTAGGTGGCACGGCTTGCCATAAACGAGATGAAAGGGAGATGTGCCCAAAGGTGTCTTGAAGGAAGTCCTATAGGCCACAAGACCGAGTCCAAAAGTTGTGACCAATCCTTTCAGTTTGGGCAGACAACCTTCTGCAATATAGTCTTGATCTCCTTATTCGATACTTCGGCAAGACCATTAGTCTGAGGGTGATATGGAGTGGCAACTCGATGGCCAATGCTGAACTCATTAGCAAGGGCCCTTACCTTGTCGTTGATAAAGTGAGTCCCCCCGTCTGAAATCAAAACTCTGGGTACCCCGAACCGTGAAATGAGATTTTTTCTAAAAAAATCTGCAAACAGTCTTGGCGTCTGTGGCTCGAGCGGGGATGGCCTCAACCCAACGATTAACATAATCCACAACGAGCAGAATGTACTCAAATCCGTGACTCTTAGGGAATGGACCCATGAAATCGATGCTCCATACGCCAAAAACCTCATAGAAGTGAATGAGCTGCATCGACATCATATCACGTAGTCCACAAGTGCCCATCCTCTGATAGCCAGTGCACCTCTTCACGAATTCATATGAATCCTTGAAGAGGGTTGGCCACCAGAGGCCGGATTGGAGAACTTTCTGTGTTGTCTATCTCCCATATGTCCTCCTGCCTCAAGCTTGTGGCAGTAGGTGAGGACGCTGTGGTGCTCCTCCTGAGGAATACATCGACGCCAGACACTATCCCCCCCTTCACGATAAAGGGTGGGATCCTCCCAATGGTACGACTTGGCCTTCACCAAGAAGGTCTCAAGTCTATGCTTAGGCCATCCTTATGGAACTTTCTTGGCAACAAGATAGTTCACAATGTCAGCGTACCATGGAAGAGAGGTAATAGCAAGAATCACCTCGTCTCGGAAGGTCTCTATAATAGGTGTGGTCTGCTCTGAATCCTCAAGATGTTTTAATCGAGAGAGGTGATCTGCCATCACATTCTTTACTCTAGATTTATACTTAATCTCTATATCAAACTCCTAGAGTAGAAGGATCCATCTAGTCAATCTGGCTTTGGCATCCTTCTTTTCCATGAGGTATCGGATGGCGGTGTGATCTGTATAGATAGTCACTCTAGATCCAAGAATGTACGATCGAAACTAATCCAAAGCAAAGACTACTACTAGTGATGAATCCCTGATTCTGACTCTTTATTCTTTTATGCTAGCTATTTATCTTGGCAAAACAACAAGTAAATACATGTAAAAAAAATAACATAGCATTTAGCATGTATTTGTTAATACTGCATTATTAGCATGTACTTGTGCAAAAATAAAAGAATAAAGAAAAAAATAAAAATGAAGGAGGTATTTAGAATAAATACAGAGTGATCCAAACCTCAAGAGAAGGTCAAGCCTTGATCTGATCGCCAAATAAAATAAGTAGAGAGAGATAGGGTCTATTTTGTGTTGTATAGAGTACCTATGTACGTAGATAATTATTTTTGATAGAATTAGAGTTAATTATTATTTTGATCTCCTTGTATATATTTCTAAAAATAAAATAAAAATCAGAAAAATAAAAATAAAAATAAAATTACTCTTTCATTGTACAAACACATGAATTAACACCACATCTCCTATTTATTTTATACTTGTAAATATATTGTAAAAGTAAAATAAAAATTATTTTGTACTCCTAAAATAATGTGGAAAATAAAAAATATAAAACTGGGGTATTTATGTAAAAATAACAAATTAAAAATTATTGTGCATAACACATAAGTATATTATACCTATCTATAATATTTTATATTGTATATTCACTAATTTATTTTTCATAAAAATAATTAAAAAACGCATAAAAATTCTTTGAAAAATAATAAACATTTTTCATTTTATTCATTTTTTCATTTAAATTCATTTATTATTTTTAATGTAATTATCTTTCTTTTTCTCTCCTATTTTGTCTTATAATGCGTTTTGTCCTATTCCTGGCCCCTTCTGATTGGGCCACGTTAGAATGTTGACCCAGGTCAACGTCTCCTTCCAAGCTGACTCGACCCGATTCTCTTCCTGTCGGAGCTTCTTTTCCTATTTTTCCTGATCGGGCCAGGCCTTCTTTCTCCTCGATTCCACCGCGTGATTCCTCTCCTAGGATCCGTGACTCTCGCGGATCCATAGGGAGGATCGGATCGCCTTAGGGTTGCGCTCCTCTTCGCAATTCTTCTATATCTCTGAGCATCCTATATAACATCTTCTTCCGCCTCCATGGCTCAGGAGCTCGTGCCTCGCCCCCTCCAGCACCTGGAGGAGGAGCAGACGGACACTCGGAGGATCAGCCCGAGCCAGTCCGACAGCCACAACCAATGAGACAGTTGCACAACCCTGGTGCAACCCTCACCCATCATTGGATTCAGCTCCCTGAGATTCTGGGTGACTTCAAGCTCAGCCCCTAGACAATTCAGCTCTTGCCCAAGTTTCATGGGCTAGCCACTGAGGAGTCGCATCTGCATTTACAAGAGTTCAAGATTTTCTACAGCACCATCTATGACAGATACGTAGACGAGGAAACTATAAAGATGATAACGTTTCCATTCTCCCTCATCGACAGAGCATCCTATTGGCTGAAGCATTTAGGGAGATATGTGACTACTTGGGAGCAGCTCCAGACCGAGTACTTGAACAAGTACTACCCACTTGGCCGGACAAATGCATCTCGAGCTCTGATCAACAACTTCACGATGATCCCCCATGAGCAGTTCCATGAGGCGTGGGATCAATTTCATGATCTCATCGACTGGTGTCCACACCATGAGATCCCCAAGCCCAACTTAGTAAAGAGTTTCTTTTGTGGGCTGACACCGGAGCTGTAGGGGCTTGTCAATGCCTCCTGTGGAGGGTCCTACTTCACCAAAGATGAGGACCAGGTCTGGGTTATCTACGAGGAGATGGCCGAAAATTACACAGTGATGTCCAAAACCCAAGCCTACACACAGGGGAAGACCCAACCACATGCCGTGTCCTATTAGAGGATAACATGGGTTGATGCAGGTCCATCCACTTCGACAGCCGCAGCAACACAGGCAGAGTCATCGACAACTGACATGGGTATCATTAGAGAGAAGTTGGACCGCATAGAGGTTATTGAGAAGAAGTAGTACCAGGGCATGATGCAGATCGACCAATTGGCACAGACTCTCAGTGACCTGAAGACCCAGATCTTGTATCTCCAAGAGGCACAGACGGCTTATCAGCCCTGTCTCAGGTCACAGGATGATCCTAACAGCATCAACTCCTCCAAGCCACATGCCCAGTACCAGCAGGTCCACTAGATTTTGGCAGAGCCGATTCAGCAGTTGCCCTAGTATTCTTAGCCACCACTATCTCAGGACACTCAGATGGTGGTGTATCAACGGGATCAGCCCCTGGCCGTGCTTCCCCCTTACCCTTACGATCAAGAGTAGTTGATGGAAGTTAACGAGATTGGGTATGATCGGCATCCCGAGATCCATCGCGATTACCCTGGATTCAGATGGTCTACCGGAGGCACCTCGTCCCAGCAGCAGCCTCCCGCTCAGGGTGGACAGTTCATCCAGCAACAACAACAACATGCCCATTACTCCCAGCCATAACATCATTACAAGTCGGGTCCTCGTCCCTACCAGCAAGGACAACAGTGGAGGAAGCAGCAGCAGCCTCAACAGTTCACTCAACCTCCCCCTCACCAGTTCCACCTAGACAACACGTCCAGTTCTCATGGGCCAGCCTATGAGACCCCAACTCTTAACGATCTAGCCTGCATACTCTCAGACCGTCATGCATCTTTTAGGAGGGAGATGGACGAGCTTCACCAAGAGATGAGGGAGATCATAAAGGGAAAGGCCGCCATACTTGCTCAGATCGAGCTCAATCCGAACAAACTCAAGAGGAAATCTTAGCAGGTACAGTTCACAGAGACTACCACTCCTAATGAGTCATTGGGTGATATTTCTTCATATACATTTGATCTAATTTTGTGTCACTTAGGAGTGGTAGGATGCCAGCCAGTGGTACCTCGTCTGAGCAACAACCACACGAGGACTCAGGAGCTCCAGATTAGGAGGACAGCGGTGCTGATGACACTAATGATGATGTTGATGACGGTGGCATTGAATCCACTAAAGATGATAATCAAGTCGACCGTACTGAGGCCATCGCTTCTCCAGATGCAGTAGGTGGTACCGATGCCACCATTCTTCCTGATGCTGAGCCAGAGAGCGGTATTGATACCACGAAGACCGACGCCGTGGGTGGTGCTGACGCCACCGTTTCTATTCCAGTTGTGTCTCCTCCAGTTTTGTATCTGAGGACAATATTAAAAAGACCAAAAAATTAATAAAGGAAAGGTTTCTTCATCTTCTTCGAGTCCATATGTGATGCATGATGACCCTTATATGGATTCCAATCCTTCACAGCAGCATGAACCTATTCCTAGACCTCTATCTGAGGAGGGCCCATCCATCCCCTTCCCTCAAGCACTCTGCTTGACGAAGAGGAATAAAAAAATAAAATCCAAAAAAGACCCAACAATTAGAGTTCAGCCAGCAGATGGTAGACAGATTTCAGATTTAACTTACTCTACAGAAGGCACTTGAGCACATCCCTATCTTCCAAAAGAATCTGAGAGAGAAGACCACCATCCGCTGGAAGAGAAGGAATCACCATGCAAGATCAATGTGCTCACCCATGCCACATGCTTCGCGATCTAGAACCGTCTGCCAGCCAAGAAGCCAAATGCAGGAGCTCCTTATGTCAGATGCCACATTCATGAGCAGAGATTCGATCGTACTCTATTAGACAACAACTCTTCCATCAACCTACTTCCAGCAGCCTTACTCGATCGATTCGAGTTCGGCCCTCTTTGACAGAGCAGGACAGTCCTTCATTTTGTTGATCGATCTATCAAGAGGCTGAAGAGGTTGTTGAAGGATGTGGTCATCACAATTCAGGGCTTGAAATTCCCCATGGACTTCGTTGTGTTGGACATGGAGATACCTGAGTCTGTGATAGATACCCCCATCATTTTTGGATGACCATTCTTGGCCACATCTAAGGCAGTGTCCAACCATGATAGTGGGAAGGTGTATTTTCGCATCGAGCGCAAGAGTATACAAATAGCGACGATCAACGAGACCAGAGTGCGAGATTCGACTTGCTCAGAGCAGTCGAGCGATACAGAGCAGACGACAGAGGCAGAGTGAGACGTCCACAGGGAGTGCAACTTTCTGATCACTGATGATGAAGCCGCTTTGACCGACCCCGTTTCACGAGCTCTTCTCTCACCTTCAGATACTGCAGATTCACAGCTTCTAGCAAATGAGAGTTCGGAGAGCACACTCTTTGCCGAGGACACATTCAAGGCTGACGAACGCGTTTAGGATAGCGAAGCAGAATACATTTCTTGTGATTCCGATTAAAATCCCTCAGACTCAGACATAGGTTGGGCTGAGTTTGACGACTGACGAATCTGCACTTCATCATCTTTATTCATTTATTTTAGCTGAAAATCCCTTATAAAACACCTGTATATAATACTAACTCCATGTTCATACTAACTTGCATCTGTGTGTAAATATTGTACATTTCTTAGCATTTTAACCTAAAATTAATAAATAAAGAAAGAAAGGAAAAATAAAGAAAATAAAATAAAAAAGGAAGACTACATATACGTAATAGATACAAGCTGACCCAAACCTGAGAGAAGGTCAAGTCTTGACCTGATCGAACATGAATAAAGTAGGGAGAGATAGGGTCCTTGAGAAGAAAATCCAAAAAAATCGTGTGTTGTGTATATTTGTATACTACACTATTTTATTTGTACATAAATTGACCTTAAACAAAATAATTTTCAAAACAAAAGCTGTAAAAAAAATGTGTCCCAAATAATAAAAATAATTGCATAATCAAATCATGTACAGAATAAAAGCAACCACACTTGGAAAAAGCCACTAAGCGATAATTGAAAGACCAATTCCGGCTCCATATGAACTCAAATTGAACCAAAGTCACTTCCATTGTATTCTAAATTAAATTATCCTTAAAATGATTGTGATTTCAAAATTTTTGGAGTTACAGGTGAAAAGTCCGTTTTCTTGGGTGGTTTGTGCAATCTTCCCATGTATTGTACATATTGTATTTGTAAATATCTGTAAATATTTTTATTAATTATTTAAAACAAAAATAAAAAATTAAAAAAATTTAAAAAAAAATAAAAAACATAATAATAAAAATTTTAATACAAAAAAATCAATTTCCTAATTTAAATATGTATATAATGTCATATATGTATATAGCAAATGTATATAGTTAATTTTCTTAACTAACTACCAAAAAAATAAAAAAAATAACATTTAAGTTTCAAATTAATAAAGTAGCGAAAATACAAAAAAATAAGTTAATTTATTGTAAATAACTTTAACACTTATCTTTTTACTTTATCTCATTTCAATTTTTTTATCTCTTATTTTCATCCAAAAATTCAAAAATTCAAATTTCAATTCCAATCTTTTTCTATTAACATGGCTCCTCATCCCTCTTTTCAACTTTATCAATCTTTGGTGAGAGGAGACCGATCTCCGAGAGTCTTCTTGTCGGAGAAGGGTGCCTAGCCTTCGAGCCTTCGTCGAGGTGATCAAGGTCTTTTCCGCTCCTAAGGTGAGATCCAATTTTCTCTTATTTTTATCCTAGGTTAACCGTTGTTTTGTTTTCTTGTTTTTTTTCTTCGTTGTCATTTTACTTCTAGATCTTAAAATCCATCAAGATTTGATCCGCCACGAACTCGATTTTTCATCTCACTTTCTCGATCTCTACACATTCTTTTCTACCTCGTACGATCTCATACCTCTGACCACGCACGGTGGTCGGAGATCCGGTTCCATCCGCCATTCCCTTCGGAACCGCACGCATTCACATCTTCCATGTGATTTTAGGATCGAGTCATCATGCTCGCGTCCATATTTGTTGATAATTTTTTTAAAAAAAAAGTAAAAAATATTTATTCTTTCTCTCTAACAATTATTTTGCATAAAAAATATAAAAATTTAAAAAAACTAAAAAATTTCCTTTTCTATTTTTTTCAAAAAAAATAAAAAAAGCTTTTTATATTTTTTTACGTTTCTGATTTTACAAAAAAAGCCACGCGGGTCGGCCGCTGCTGCCACCACCCTTCCATTCGTCCTCGTGACACAGTCGCGCCGTCCGCCCGACGTCGTCGAAGCTACCTGCGGCACCGAAGCCACCGGCCGCTCACTCCTCCATTCAACACGCAGGAGCCCGCCCCGCCGTCAACCTCCTCATCTGCCCTCCATCATGGGAGGAACACTGTCAACCTCCTCATCTGCCCTCCAGCCAGCCGCACGACGTGGTGAAGCCGCTCCGCCCACGATCGCCACTGCTAAGGCGTGCCTCGTTGCCGACCCCCGCTTCTCGGCCCAGATCTACGGCACCTCCACCGCGACTCTGCCTGGGAGCCACGCCACCAGTCCACCACCTTGAGCGCAAGGTAGCGTCGTCGCCTCTTCTCAACCGCACGAGCCTGACCGCCAGCCTTCGCCAACTAGGTGGAGTTTTACAGCCGTAGTAGTCGCGCCACCAACACCTTGTTGGAGAAGAAGATCTTTGGCTTTGGCGGCGGTACCCCATTTCTTTGAAGAAGAAGTTGAAAACAAAGAGAACCCTAGGACTGAATAAAATATTGGAAAATTTACATTAAAGCCCCCTGGATGTTTCTGAAATTTCAAAAGAGCCCTACATATAATTGAAAATTTACATTGAAACCCAAAAATATTTTCTTTGGATTTTCCTGAGCATTTTTGATATAATTGAAAAATACAAAAAATGTTTGGTGTGCGTAGTTCTCATCTTGTGCATATTGTTCCTTATGTTAAATTTAAGAAAAATGCAAAGTTAAAATCACTAAAAAATTGAAAATCAGAAAATAAAAAAATAAAAAAGAGAAATTCCACACACAAAAACTAAGGATAGTTTGCCTTTGAGATTCCTACTTTTCTCTTAATTGATTTTCCGTCGCTTATTTGAATAACCTTTGGGAATTGTAGCCTCCTTGAGTTCGATCATGTCCACTATACAAGTGAATAATTAGCAAAACATTTCTCTTGGTCTACATTATTTTCTATCATTATTTTGTGAGAGATGAAAATAAAAATTGTTTGTTTGATTCAAGAATTGTGGGGATCGCAAGGACCTTATACTAATAAGTATCAATCCCTGAAGATCCTGCGTCAACAAAATGGCGTCGTTGCCAGGGAGGGACGATGAGGGTAGTTAAGTTTCTCTTTTGACCTGCTATTCTTGGTTGTATATATTTGTGTATATTTTTCCACATTCACTCCATTGTTCATATTCACTGTTTCATTTTATTGTTTTATGCTTATATTTGATAATTGTGTTTCTTATACATTCTCTCTTTTCTATTCCTTGCGAGGGCCTGCAGAGCGACAGAGGCAATCTTAGGAGAGCCAAAGCACCCAAGTGAAGCGGAGGCAGCTTGATTCTTCACCGAGCCGTAAGATAGCGTGAGAAGAGGATAAGAAGAATTGAAGGAGATCAGAGAGAGAGAGAGAGAGAGAGAGAGAGAGAGAAATTTTCTTTTCTAGCATTTGAACCCTTGTAAACAGACATTCATTTATTGTGGGGTCTGTTTTGCCAAGTGCCGATGCACTTGGGGGACCTCACCTGTTTTGTTTTCATCGCCTTTTTTTTCTCCCACAGATTTCGTGAGCTACCTTTTGATTGATTTAATTAATTTGCTTGAGCCAGGTAATAAATTAGGTCCAAACACCCTAAACAAGAATTTCTGTACCTATGGAATAGAGCGTAATTGGACTTTGTCAAATTAACCTGTTCTTGCCTGTTAATAGAAGTTATTGTTAAGACGGTTCACTTGCATTTGCATCTAGGTTAGTTTATTTTTCTGTATTTCAATTATGCGTGGATCACTTGCATGTAGCATGCTGGTGACAAGGTACACATCTCTAACCCCTGCATGCATCATTGTGTTTAATTACGTATTGGCATTTCTGATCTCCTTCCTTGTTTTCAGTCACATAAGTTAAAAAGGAAATTGGACACTCGGTAGGCGATTCACTGAAAATGCTCAAACCAAGTGATAACTACTTAAAATTGGGACTGCTAAAGAAAACTCGACCCTAAAATAAACGTAAGGAAAATCATTCTTTTGGGGAGAGTAACCCCCTCATTGGTTGGCTTTCTTGAGCGAGAGAGTGACCCGCATACTAGGATAGAACCACGCCCGAACTCTCTTCAGACTACTGTCTTGCGGTTAGTCGTTCTCCAGTGAGGATCTCTCCAGTAGCCAGAAAAGTGGCCCGTAATATCCTTAACAGATTGAATTGATCGGGTAGCTGGTAAATAGTCCGCAATTCATACTTGCTGGAAAGATCTAACTTTGGGATTGGATCAATCTCTTGGGAGCATTGGGTTCCTAACATCTCGCTTTAACCGCTCTGACATATTGTATTCTCACCAAACTCTAAAAATTGACAAGATAATTGACCGAACCTTCACGATCTTCTCATTGTGTTGAGTTGGTGAACTGGAGGTTTGTATTGTGTTTGATTGCTTGTGTGCATACTAGAATCCTTCTACGCATTTGTGCCTTTTTCTCCACATATTTTGACTTGACCCTCGTGCTCTCCCAATTCCGTCTTTTGTTTCGAAGATGGCCGATTGGAGTTATTTTAATCTGATCTCCGTGGATACCTCGTACCCTCCAGCCGATACACCTTCGTTTTTCCAGGAGGATTTTCCTCATGATTTTTGTGCATATCTGCCTGACATATTATTTCAGGAATCGGACGATGATTTTCACCTACCCTCATTCCACTCACTCGACCATGTGATTTTGGGGTCACCTTTCATGATATCTACACTTGATACCCTGAAACAGATGATGGAGCATATGAATTCAAGGATTACCAATCTATTTTACATAAATACGAGCCAGAATGCTGCTCCACTATTTGAGGATATGGATTCACTTGAGGATAATCATGAGAGCTTACAATCACCCAAAATACAAAAAATTGAGAAAATTTTAAAAAAAAACCAAAAAGATTCTGGGAGACACATTATTGATTCATTTTGTGAGGAGAGGTCATCCATGACAACCCATTTTACCACACACCATTCACCACATGTCCCAACTTTGACCCCGAGGATTCCACTTTACATACTACTATTGGCAATCTGCGTGTATATGTCGATTCCAATCTTCTCCCTTGTATAGAGGAGGTCCAAAATTTCAAAAAAATGTTGACTGAACCTGAAGTGATGGCCACCATTCATGAGATCATTAAAGCCCTACTTCACCAGGCCATGACCAATTTACCTGCTCCTCAACACAAGAAGAGAAAGCGAAGGAGCAGATCTGAGCATCATATCTTGACCATGGCCACTGCCTACGCCATCTCTCACTGCCCGCATTTTAAGAAAAGAAACACTGCCACACCTCTTGTGAGTTGCTCCATATCAGACTATTCTTGTGATAACACTCTCTTTAACGACAGTTCGTCAATCAATATAATACCCTTCTCTATGGTACAGTCTCTTCATCTTAGGCCTCTCAAGAAAACCAGGATGATAGTTCAATTTACTAATGGATCTATCAAGAGGCCTAAGGGTATTTTAGAAAATGCTGTCATTTTTATTCAGAGCATGAACTCCACTTCTGATTTTTTCGTATTGCCCATGGTGACCTCCACCCCTGTGGAACACCCTCAAATCATCCTGGGACAACCTTTCCTCGCATCTGTGAGAGCCGTTATTGATTATGGATGAGGAGACATTCGCTTCCGTTCTGATGCAGGGAGCGATGTATTGAACACTACACCCACTACTGACCAGAGACCTATATCCCATGAGAGCCCTCCCGTGTTAGACAAAACCAAGGAATTTTACCTCGATGATAATATCAGAGATTCTTGTTATATGTTGGATGATAATGAAACCCAAGAATTCCTCTTCAAGGAGGAAGACTAAGAAAGCAAAGACCTTGGAGTTCCCCCTTTTTGGTATGTGGAGATGCATTGATGACATCCGCGGGATTGACACGATAGACACCCTAGAGCAGAAGGTAGACTCTGAGGCTAGACAGGGCAGACATGATTAACTACTTTCACTGATGAGTCCGTTCCTATGCACCCTGATTCAGATGAGACCGATAAGGACAAATTTGATTTGATTGCTTTTATAAAGGAATTTGGGCCTTTTGATAAAGATGATGATCCAGTAGAGGCTCGCCCGGCTGAAATTGATCCTAATTTTTCTGATAATGATTTCCAGCCTTTTTACTTTGATATTTGTAAGACTTCCCAGGCAGGACATTACCACGCTACTTCCACTAACCAATTCTTGCCTGCACACTCTGAGACTGCTGAGGATACATTCTTGGTCGATCCTGATCAGTTCATGTCTAATGACGACCCAAAGACCTACACCTTATTAGATCCATACCTCAGCGGTCCCGCAAGAAGGTTCGCTACCTACATTCTTGACCTTTGTACATCCATTCCTTTTGTATATCCTTCCGTTTCACTCTTATTTCTTCCATTTTCTCATTCACCCCTTTTTCCGTATGTGTGTATATGCTATACTTAGGATGTACTTTACCCTAAGTATAGGGGGGTGAATGATCTGTGTTGTTCATATTTGTCCCGTTCATCACTCTTGTCGTTGCCTATACTTAGGGATACTCTACCCGAAGTCTGGGGGGGGGGTGATGTTGTTTATACCATCTATTTTTTGAGTCGGTACATTCTCTGCATCGGTTTTCCTCTTTTGTACAGTCTTCTATACTTAGGATTACTTGATCCTAAGTATAGGGGGATCACCGACTCCTATTCTTTTCATTTTCTCTTTGAGTCATTGTAGCTTAGGAGACTTTTCACTTTTCTATACTTAGCATGAGTTATGTCTTCCTTTGCTGCTCTCTGATCACTATGACGACATAGTTCGAGCTAAGTATAGGGGCGTGTCGTATATATTGTATATATACTTTAGACATGACTCGTACTTTTAAATATGTTTATTTTTGGTGATATGTATATAAATTCATAAAATCCACATGTGTGTATATAGTCTTTGATCACCATTAAAAAAAGCAAAAAATAAAAAAAACACAAACAACAAAAAACAAAAAAAATAAACAAACAAAAAAATTCTTGTATATACCTGTATATATTTTACTAACTCTTTTTCCTTTTTGAAAAAAAACTATAAAACCAAAAATCTATAAAAAGTTGCATAAAAAACTCTTTTGCATGTGCGTCATTTTTCCTTTCTTTTCCTAAAACCCATAAAAAGTTCAATATTGGAAAATTGTTTCAAAAAAATCCTTTATTTTTTGCATTTGCATGTGCATTTTTCAGGACTAGTTTTAACATTTAAACTTAGTCTGGAATAAAATTGAAGAATGGAGCTTAGTTGGACCTTAATCCACTTATTTTCAGAGGAACATTATAAGAATTGGAGTTAAGACTTTTCAGTTCCTAGTGACTTAATTCTTGAGTCCATAAGACTATGTTCACATGTCATCTTGATTAGTCTAAGTAGAATATTTAACAACGCACGCATGATTCTTTCAGACCGTGTCTTATCTTGGACAAGCACTCTACACATAGCTCTTCATGTAGGAGATAGTAAGGAGGTAGAATCTTTTGGCTTGGAGTAGCATACGAGGGTATTGCATCTAGGCGGAAACTCTCATCTTCCTCAAGGGAGTGAAGTGCATCTCAACCTGGTCTAGCGATGTTGAGGTCTAAAGACAAGATGTTGTGTGTTGCAATAATGCTTCAAAAGAGGGATAGTCTACTAGCTCAAGAGGAAAAACTCCTTATGTACATGATGCACATTGTATATACTTTCAAAAAAAGGGAAAAATGTAGAATCTCCAAAAGTGGATAGGCCTGATTGAAAAGTAAAATGCCTGTCGGAGTGTATATACAAGGATAAAAAAAGAAATTAATAAGAGCTTCAAAGTCGAATATTTGTAAGCTTATAGGAGATGACTTGGCTACACTGGTCATGCATCCAAGGATAGGTAGCTACACTAGTTACCGTCCATTCTTTTCTCCATCTCCTCTTCTTGAGCTGGCCGTACTTGAACTTAGAAGGGAATATCCCCACTCCTCGAGGAAAGAGTTGCTAGACTGGGGAAATAGAGTTTCCTTGTTCAAGGAGGATGTTTCTTTGCTACTTTTGAGATAGGGAGCTATATTTCACTTACACAGTACAAGTAAAGATTCATAGTCATAAGAATTTGTGTATGTAGACTTGTTCTGTCCTAACTGTTGAGGAGACCTAAATAGGAGTCTTACGGAACTTAGAGGCTGTTAGGTTTTAAATCTATTCCCCATTAATGTTCCGCCACACTAATAATCCAAAGGTCTGACAGAGCTCCATACTACAATTTTATGAAGACATGTTTAATATTAACTATTGTCCTAATTTCTTCATTTTCCTTTCTTTTTATTTTTCTTTTTATTTACTTATTCTTTCAACTCAGCCATGGCCGGTCCCAAGCCCGGGTAAATGAGGAGGGTTGCGCGTTAGGTAGCCGACAGCTAGCGTAGGAGAGATAAATTTGTAAATAGTGTTCTTAAAGTTCTTCTAAGAACACTATTTATGAATTTATCTCGAAACCGTTCGGATCTTTTAAACATGGATTTAAGCAAACATACAGATTTCGTTGGGGCGTTCCCTACTTGCGACGCGTTGCATCTCCCGAATGCAATGAAAAATTGGCAAGGGCCGCTACATCGTAGCCTGGATGTAGTTCAAAATTTACAAGGGTTCTCGCATGAGGAACGCATGCGGGTAAATAAGCTAGTTCCGATGCATCACCGCCCGGATGCAGTCCAAAATTCACAAGGGTTCTCGCATAATGGACGCATGCGAGTAAAGAAGTTAGTCCAAAAGAGATTGCAAAGGAAGTTACGGATTCGTAGTTGGAATATCAGTACTTTAACGGGAAAATTGATGGAGATAGTGGATACAATGGAAAGAAGGAAGATCCATATATTATGTCTTCAAGAGACTAAATGGGTTGGAGAGAAAGCAAGGGAGATCGAGAAGACATGCTTTAAACTTTGGTATTCAGGTAAAGATAAGGGCAGAAACGGTGTTGGAGTAGTTGTTCATAAAGATTTGAAGGATTGTGTGGTTGAGGTGCAAAGATTTGGGGATCGGATTATTTTGCTAAAGTTGGTGCTTGAAGAAGAAATTCTGAATATCATCTCAGTTTATGCACCGCAAATTGGTTTAGATGAAAGGACTAAACAAGCTTTTTGGGAGGATCTGGATAAGATTTTACAAGGAATCCCACAGAGAGAGATGGTTTGCATAGGTGGAGATCTTAATCGACATGTGGGAAAAGATGTTTCAGGGTATGCAAGTGTGCATGGAGGACATGGTTTTGGGGATAGAAACGAAGAGGGAAAAGTCATTCTGGATTTTGTAACTGCATATGATCTTTTCGTAGCAAATACTCTTTTCAAGAAGAGGGAGGAGCATTTAATTACTTATAAGAGTGGCTCAATTAGAACACAGATAGATTACTTTGCGTTGAGGAGAAAAGATCGGTTGTGTTGCAAAGATTGCAAAGTAATCCCTGGAGAGAGTTTGACAACCCAACATCGCTTGTTAGTCTTGGATTTACAAATAAAAGGGCTAGTAAAGAAAAGGAAGGTTCCTAAGATCACTAGAACTAAGTGGTGGAATCTTCCGCTGAAGCAATCAAGCTTCAGGGAGAAGGTTTTAGAAGACTTATCTTGGGATTGTAGCGGTAGTGCAAACGAGATGTGGGAGGCAGTAGCATCTTGTATCCGAAAGGTAGCCAAAGAGATGCTAGGCGAGTCAAAAGGAGTAGCTCCGGGTCAAAAGGAGGCTTGGTGGTGGAGTGAAGGGGTGCAAGAGAAGCTAAAAATTAAAAGAGCTTGCTTTAAAGCTATGTCTAAGGATAGAACAGAGGAAACTGTCAGAGACTATAAAATAGCAAAGAAGGAAGCAAAGAAGGCTGTAAGCGAAGCTAAGTCAAAAGCTTATGAGGTTTTGTATACAAATCTCAACTCTAAGGAGGGCCAGAAGGATATATTCAGGTTGGCCAAAGCAAGAGAAAGAAAGACCAAAGACCTTTCTCAAGTGAGATGCATTGAGGACGAGGAAGGTCACGTGCTTGTTACTCAGAAGGATATAGAGACTAGATGGGAGCAGTACTTCCATAAAATTTTCATTGGAGAAAGAAATAGAGAGATCACTTTGGGTGATCTAGCTAGCAGTGAAAGTTACTTGAATCATGCATGCTATAGACGAATACAAAGAAAAGAAGTAGAGGAGGCTTTGAAGGTTATGAGACCTGGGAAAGGTGTTGGACCGGATGACATCCCTGTAGAAGTATGGAAAGTTTTAGGTGAGCGTGGTTTGACTTGGCTTACGAATCTATTCAATGTTATTCGGCGAAGCAAGAAAATGCCTGAAGATTGGAGGAGGAGTATCGTGGTGCCTCTTTATAAGAACAAAGGAGACATTCAAAATTGTTCAAATTACAGAGGTATCAAGCTGATGAGTCACACTATGAAAATTTGGGAACGTGTGATCGAAAGAAGGTTGAGGCAAGTTTCCCAAGTAAAAGAAAATCAATTTGGATTCATGCCAGGTCGCTCAACTATTGAAGCCATCCATTTGCTAAGGAGAACAATGGAGATTTATAGAGCTAAAAGGAAGAATCTTCATATGATCTTTATTGATTTGGAGAAGGCTTATGATTCCGTCCCACGAGAGATACTGTGGAGAGTTTTGGAGAAGAGACAAGTACCTGTCCTATACATTAATCTCATAAAGGATATGTATGATAGGGCTTTATCTTGTGTAAGGACCCCGACGGGGAAGACTGACTATTTTGATATCAACATTGGTTTACATCAAGGTTCAGCTTTAAGTCCATTTCTTTCTACTTTGATTATGGACGAGTTGACAAGTCACATTCAGGATGAGTTACCTTGGTGTATGTTATTTGCTGATGATATTGTGCTTATTGACGAGACTAGAGATGGAGTAAATGAGAAGCTTGAGGTTTGGAGACATGCATTAGAGACTAAAGGTTTTCGTATAAGTAGGCCTAAGACGGAATATATGGAATGCACCTTTGATGGAAGCAATGGTGAAGGAATTGAGGTTAAGATTGGTGACGATAACATTCAGAAGAGAGATTCTTTTAGATATCTGGGATCTATTTTGCAACATGATGGGGAAATTGATGGAGATATTACTAATAGAATAAATGCAGGCTGGCTAAAGTGGAGAGGAGCCTCCGTTGTTCTCTGTGATAAGAAAATTCCTTTAAAAATAAAGGAAAGTTTTACAAAGCAGCCGTGAGACCTGCTATGCTTTATGGTTCTGAATGTTGGCCTGTGAACCATAGACATGTGCAGAGAATGGCTGTAGCAGAAATGAAAATGCTAAGATGGATGTGTGGACATACACGTAAAGATCGGATTCGGAATGATGCAATCAGAAAGAAAGTTGGTGTAGCTCCGATCGAGGATAAGATGCGAGAAAACCGCTTAAGATGGTTTGGTCATTTGCAAAGAAGGTCAACTAATGCACCGGTTAGGAGATGCGAGTGTTGGGATGTTGAGCCGGCTAAGAGAGGGCGAGGACGGCCCAAGAAGTGTTGGAAAGAGACTAAACGAAGGGATCTTAGTTTTTGGGATATAAGTCCGAGATTGACCCAAGATAGATCTGAATGGAGGCGAATAATCCATGTAGCCGACCCTACTTAATTGTGGGAAAAGGCTTTGTTGTTGTTGTTGTTGTTGTTGTTACTTATTCTTTCAAATAAGTGTTTGCGAAGGGACTAGCAAAGGTAAAGCATAGGGGGATGATGAATCTACATTTCATCATCTTTATTCATTTATTTTAGCTTAAAATCCCTTATAAAATATATGTATACAATACTAACTCCATATTCTTACTAACTTGCATCTATGTGTAAATATTGTACACTTCTTACCATTTTAACCAAAAATAAACAAAGAAAGAAAGGAAAAATAAAGAAAATAAAATAAAAAAGGAAGACTGCATATATGTAAATAAAGGCTGACCCAAACCCCAAGTGAAGGTTAAGTCTTAACCTGATCGACCAGGAACAAAGTAGAGGAAGATAGGATCCTTAATCAGAAAATCCAAAAAAAAAAATTGTGTGTTGTGTATATTTGTACACTACACTATTTTATTTGTACATAAATTGAACTCAAACAAAATAATTCTCAGAACAAAAGTTGTAAAAAAAATGTGTCCTAAATAATAAAAATAATTGCACAATCAAATCATGTACAAAATAAAAGCAACCACACTTGGAAAAACCACTGAGCGATAACTGAAAGACCAATTCCGGCTCCATATGAACTCAAATTGAATCAAAGTAACTTCTATTGTATTCTAGATTAAATTATCTTTAAAATGGTTATAATTTCATAATTTTTGGATTTACAGGTGAAAAGTCGGTTTTTTGGGGTGGTTTGTGAATTTTTCCATGTATTTGTATATATTGTATTTATAAATATTTGTAAATAATTCTACTAATTATTTAAAGCAAAATAAAAAATGGAAAATAATAAAAATATAATAATAAATATTTTAAACAAAAAAATCAATAACTATGTATATATTGTCATATATTTATATAACATATGTATATAGTTAATTTTCTTAACTAACTACTATAAACAATAACAAAAATTAACATTTATTTTTCAAATTAATAAAGTGACGAAAATACAAAAAAATAGTTAATTTTTGTAAATAGCTTTAACACTTATCTTTTTACATTATCTCATTTCAATTTCTCTCTCTCTCTTATCTTTTATCTTCATCCAAAAATTCAAAAATTCAAATTTTAATTCCTATCTTTTCTATTAATATGGCTCCTCGTCCCTCTTTTCAACTTTATCAATCTTTGGTGAGAGGAGACCGATCTCCGAGAGTCTTCTTGTCGCAGAAGGGTACCTAGCCTCTGAGCCGTTCGGTGACAACTAGTCGGCCTTCGTCGAGGTGATCAAGGTCTTTTCCGCTCCTAAGGTGAGATCCACATTTTCTCTTATTTTTATCCTAGGTTAATCATAGTTTTATTTTCTCATATTTTTTCTTCATTGTCATTTTTTTCTAAATCTTAAAATCCATTACGATTTGATCCGCCCCCAACTCAATTTTTCATCTCACTTTCTTGATCCCTACACATTCCTTTCTACCTCGCACGATCTCCCACCTCCGACTATGCACGATAGTCGGAGACCTGGTTCCATCTTCCATTCCCCTCGGAACCGCACACATTCACATCTTCCGTGTGATTTTAGGATCGAGTCATCATGCTCGCATCCTAATTTGTTGATAAATAAAAATTGAAAAAAATGTTAAAAATATTTATTCTTTTTCTCTAACATTTGTTTTGCAGAAAAAATATTCATTCTATTTTGTTCAAAAAATTTAAAAAATTGTTTATATTTATTTATCATTTCTGATTTTAGAAAAAAAGCCACGTTGGGCGGCCGTTGCCACCACTACCCTTCCAGCCACCCGCGACACAGCCGCATCGTCCGCCCGACGTCGTCGTAGCCACCTGCAGCACCGAATCCGCCGACTGCTCATTCTGCCATTCAGCACGCAAGAGCCTGCCCTGCCGTCAACTTACTCATCCACCCTCCATCCTGGGTGGAACACTGTCAACCTCCTCATCCGCCCTCCCACCAGCTACACGACGTGGTGAAGCCTCTCCGCTCACAATCGCCACCTCCCAGGCGTACCTCGCCGCCAACCGCCGCTTCCTCAGGCCAGATCCACGGCACCTCCACCGCGACTCCGCCTGGGAGCCACACCACCAGTCCACCGCCTTGAGTGCAAGGCACCACCGTCGCCTCTCCTCAACCGCACGAGCCTGACCGCCAGCGTCCACCAACTGGGCGGAGTTTCCCAGCTGTAGCAGTCACGTCGCCAACACCTTGTTGGAGAAGAAGGTCTTTGGCTTTGGCGGCGACACCCCATCTCTTTGAACGAAGAAGTTGAAAACAAAGAGAACCCTAGGGTTGAATAAAATATTCGAAAAATTACATTAAAGCCCATGAACGTTTCTGAAATTTCAAAAGAGCCCCACCAAAGCTTCAAGTCATGTGCTTGGCATGTTTGTTGGGTAAATTACAACTTCTTTCTACAACTTTATTTCTGTTACATTTTGATGAACAAACATTGAATAACTGCAGTATAGTCCTAATTTGACAGACTTTATTTTGATTGCTTTTCTTATTGAAATAAATGTTTTTCTTGAACAATAAACTTCCTAAAAATCATGTTATGCTCCGGATGTGCTTATCTTTCTAGCATAAATTTTTCATTGCATTTTGTCACCATTTATTATTATTAAAAAATAAAAAACAGTGTCTTTTTCTCTTTCTGAAATTAAAAAATTCATAAAAATTCGAATATTGATCCATAAATTCTAACAAAATTATATCAACTTTATTTTATTTTCTTTTTTATATCCAACTTTCACTCACTAATTCTTTTTAAAACCCAAAAAAAGTGCAAAATACTAAAAGTCTTATAAAATCATAAAAAATTCTACAAAAGTCTAAAAATCATAATTTTAGTTCCTCTTTGTAGATATTTTCCTATATTTCATCATAAAAATAGTTTCTAGAAGTTTTGGATATTAAAATATTTTTAAGTTGTATATTACTCCAGGCTGTACATTATTTATAATTCCTAACACTATTTGATTTTTAGAAAAATACAAAGACAATTGAAAATTCTACAAAAATTTCCAAAAACATTTCAAAGTCTTTAAAACTCAAAAATATTTTCTCTAGATTTTTCTGAGCATTTTTGATATAATTGAAAAATACAAAAAGAGTTTAGTGTACGTAGTTCTTATCTTGTGCATATTGTTCCTTATTTGAAATTTAAAAAAAATGCAAAATTTAAATCACTAAAAATTTGAAAATCAGAAAATAAAAAAAAGAAATAAAATAAATTAAATTAAAAAGAGAAAAAATCCACAAAAAAACCAAGGATAGTTTGCCTTTGAGATTCCTGCTTTTCTCTTAATTAATTTTCTGTCGATTATTTGAATAACCCTCAAGAATTGTAGCCTCCCTGAGTTCGATCATGTCCTTTATACATGTAAATAAGTAACAAAACATTTCTCTTTCTCCACATTATTTTCTATCATTGTTTTGCAGTGAGAGAAGAAAATAAAAATTGTTTGTTTGATCCAGGAATTTTGGGGATCGCAACGACTTTATACTAATAAGTATCAATCCCCGAAGATCATGGGTCAACAATGAGATATTACCTTATCTGATTCCTACAGAGCCATCAGCTACAGTGGAGACTGAGCCAGTACTGTTGTAGACACACAAGCAGGGCTATCTTCACCAGATGTTCATGAGCAGCAAGAGTTCTCACATTCAGTCATTCACGCAGACATTCCAAAAGCCAGATTTGCCAGCTCCCAGTTGCCCAAAGTTGAATCCTTTATCGCAGTCGCTGAAGTATAGATTCCTGCGGGTGAGCGTGAGATGTACCAAGTCATTATGTCAACGGATTTGACTGGAGACCAAGAATCTAATTTGATGGAGGTTCTTGAAAGGAACCGCAAGGCAATAGGATGGAGCATAGTCGATCTCTAGGGGATAAGTCCGACCCTGTGCTCCCACCATATCTATCTCGAAGAGGACTCTAAGCCATCACATGAGTTCCAAAGATGGTTGAACCCGAACCTTCGAGAAGTGGTCATGAAAGAGATATCTAAATGGTGGAGCGCTGATTTTTCTACCCCATCTCCGACTCCAAGTGGGTTGGTCTATTGCATGTGGTACCCACGAAGACGTGCATCACTACAGTTGTGAGTGAGTCTGGAGAGGAGATCGCTACCCGGGTACCCACTTCTTAGAGGGTCTGTGTGGACTACAAATGATTGAATCAAGCCACCAAGAAGGATCACTTCCCGCTGCCTTTTATTGATCAGATTATAGAGAGGTAGCTGGGAAGAGTCACTACTATTTCCTTGACGGGTACTCCGGCTATAATCAGGTGGCCAGAACGTCTGAAGTCCAGGATAAAATGACATTCACATGTCCATTTGGGACTTATGCTTTCAGACGGATGCCCTTTGGTCTATGTAACGCCCCGATAACATTTCAAAGGTGCATGTTGTCTATCGTCCCGAACATGGTGGGTGATTGCTTGGAGGTCTTCATGGATGATTTCTCGGTCTACGGCGACGAGTTCGATGCTTGTCTCAATTGCCTAGACCGTGTGCTTCAGTGCTGTATAGAGGTACATCTTGTTTTATCTTGGGAGAAGATTCACTTCATGGTGACTCAGGTGACGGTGCTTGGTCATATAGTCTCCAATAGGGGCATGGAGGTTGATCCGGCCAAGGTGGATATCCTCAGGATACTCAATCCACCGTCCAACCTGTGGCAGTTGCGGTCTTTTCTAAGGCATATATGTTTCTACCGACGTTTTATTCGGAACTTCAGCAGGATTTCCCGACCGCTTACTGATCTGCTGACAAAAGACACCGAGTTCATTGTATATGACAAGTGTCCTGCGCCTTTTGAGACTCTGAAGAATCTAGTTGGTGAGGCTCCTATCCTTCAGCCACCTGATTAGTCTCTCCCATTCGAGATCATGACGGATGCTTCTGACTTTGCCATAGGGGATGTGCTAGGATAGAGGAGGGATGGATTACCATTTGCCATTCACTACGCTAGTTGTACATTGGATGCCGCTCAGCGGAACTACACAAATACAGAGAAAGAGATGCTAGCCGTAGTAATTGCCTTGGATAAGTTCAGATCACATATTCTTGGATCCAGAGTGACTATTTACACAGATCATACTACCATCAGGTACCTCATGGAAAAGAAGGATGTCAAAGCGAGATTGACTAGATGGTTCCTTCTGCTCCAAGAGTTTGATATTGAGATTAAGCATAAGCCTGGAGTCAAGAATGTGGTGCGGATCATCTCTCCCGATTGGAACATCTTGAGGAATCTGAGAAGATTGAGCCAATCACTAAGATCTTCCCAGATGAGGTAATCCTTGCTATCGCCTCGCTCCCATGGTGCGTCGACATTGTGAACTAACTTATTGCCAAGAAAGTTCCACAAGGATGGACCAGAGAGTGACTTGAGACCTTCCTTTCGAAGGCCAAGCCGTACCATTGGGAGTATCCCATCTTTTATCATGAAGGAAGGGATAGTGTCTGGTGTCGGTGCATTCCTCATGAGGAGCACCATAGCATCCTCACATACTGCTACATGCTTGAGGCAGGAGGACATCATTTGGGAGAAGAATAGCACAGAAAGTGCTCCAATCCAGCCTATGGTGGCCTACCCTCTTCAAGGATTCTAATGAGTTTGTGAAGAGGTGTACTGACTGTCAGAGGATGGGTACTTGTTGACAGTGTGATATGATACCGATGTAGTCCATTCACTTATATGAGGTTTTTGATGCATGGGGCATTGATTTCATGGGTCCATTCCCTAAGATTCAGGGATTCAAGTACATTCTGTTGGTTGTTGATTATGTGAGTCGTTGGGTTGAGGCCATTCCCGCCCGAGCCACAGATGCTAGGACTGTTTGCCGATTTTTGAGGAAGAATATCATTTCACAATTCGGGGTGCCTGTAGTATTGATATCTGATGCGGGGTCTCATTTTATCAACGACAGGATAAGGGCCCTTGCTAACGAGTTCAGCATAGACCATCGAGTTTCCACTCCATATCACCCTCTGACCAATGATCTTGCTGAAGTATCAAACAAGGAGATCAAGACGATATTGTAGAAGGTAGTCTGCCCAGACTGAAAGGATTGGTCATAGCTTTTGGACTCGGTCTTGTGGATATATCAGGCTTCCTACAAGACATCTTTGGGTATGTCTCCCTTTCGTCTCGTTTACGGCAAGCCATGCCATTTACCTGTGGAGATAAAGCATAAGTCACTATGGGTTGTCACTGAGATATTATTGGATCCAGAGAGTATAGATGATCAAAGGAAGGCAGAATTGAAAGCCCTGGAGGAGTTTGTTATAGCCTTTTTCGAATAGCCTACACTATAAGGAATGCGTCAAGATATGGCATGATTCTCATATCAGCCATAAGCAGTTTGAACCGAACCAGAGAGTATGGTTGTTTGATGCCATGCTGAGATTATTTCCAGGGAAACTATAGAGTATGTGGAAGGAACCATACTTGGTCCGAAAGGTGCATGACGGTGGCAGTATTGATATATCAGAGATGTCATCTGAGTCCACCTTTCGAATTAGCAGTTAGTGCCTGAAGCCATATCTATACCATGATCAGCTGGTCATTGACGTTGCACCTATTTAGTTTGCAAGAGATGTGGTCTTTGACTCACATCATTTACATCTCATGCCTGATTATCACTCTCTCCCGCCCTTGTATAGATCCATTTGTCCATATCGCACATTCTTTTGTCTAACACCCCATCTCCATCTTTTGATTATGCTATACTTAGGGTGTGCTTTACCCTAAGTATAGGGGGTATAAGATTTTTTATTACTCTTTTGATTCTGTTTACCTTTGTTTTGTTGCCTATACTTACGGATATTTCACCGTAAGTATAGGAGAGGTAGACCATGTACATTCTAACCCTCGATCTTCCCCTTGTGTACAAATTTCTATACTTAGGATTACTTGATCCTAAGTATAAGGGGAATTACTGACTTCTATTGATTTTATTCTTTCATTCGTCGTTGTAGTATAGTCTTTCTTTTTTACTTCCTTATACTCAGCACGAGTTATGTCTTCTTCATCGCTCTTTGATCACTCTAAGGACATCGTTTGAGCTAAGTATAGGGGGTGTCGTATATATTGTATATACACTTTAGCCATAACTCGTACTTTGTGTGAGTGTGTTAATAAATAAAATGGCTAAAAATCAAAAGCTTAAAAATCACAAAAATTTTAAAATTTCTCCTTGTACATAAAATTCTTTCTTGCACATACATGTTTGTAAATAGCTATTTGTAAAAATATTTTTTTACAAATGTTTGTAAAAATGTTTTGCTTGTAAAATGTTTGTAAATATTTCCGTATCAAAATTATGTATATATTACAAAATTTTTGAAAAATGTTTGAAAAATAAGAGTTTGCAAAAAAACATGTGTAAGTGTTTGTAAATAGTTTGAAAAACCTCTGCATTCATGCATGCATGCACTCAAACATTTTCAAAAATTTTGCATGTTTTAAAAAATTTGGCATAGTTTGAAAATTGCATAAAAAAGGGTTTTGAACATACTTTTGTATATTCTCCTAAGTCATAGTTGTCATTTAAACTATTCTGGAATTAAATTGGAAAATGGAGCTTGGTTAAGACCTTAATCCATCTAATTCTCAGAGGAACCTTATAGGATTTGGGTTAAGACTTTTCAGGTCCATTAATGACTTAATTCTTTGAGTCTACGAGGATATGTTCACATGTCATCTTGATGAGCCTAAGTAGAGCACTTAACAACGCACGCATGACTCTCACAGATAATGGCTTTACTTGGACCAGCACCTTACACATAGCTCTCTACAGAGGGGGTGACGTGGAGGAAATTTTCTTTGGCTAGGGGTAGCATACGAGGGTAGTACATCTAGGTGGAACCTCTCATCTTCCTTTAGAGAAGGATGTGCACATCAACTTGGTCTGGCGGTGTTGAGGTCGAAAGACAAGAGTTGTGGGTTGCAATAATGCTTCAAAAGAGGGATAGTCTACTAGATCAAGAAGAAAAAACTCCTTATGTATATGCTGCACCATGTAGATATGATGTACATATGCACATTAAAAAAAGTGTAAAATCAAGAAAACTCCAAAAAAGTGGACAGGCCTGATTGAAAATAAAATGCTTGTCGGGGTGTATATAGTCAAATAAAGCAAGGCTTATGGATTACACATGCTCATCTTATGAAGCTTGCAGTGGGAGACTTAGCTACACTGGTTGGGCTCCTAGGGATACGTGGCTAAACTGGACACGATCTATTCTCTTCTTTCCCCCTCTTCTTGAGCCGGTTGAACTTGAACTTAGAAGGGAATACCCCGCTCCTCGAGGAAATAGCTGCTAGACTGAGGAATTAGGGTTACCTTGTTAAGGGAGGTTGTTTCTTTGTCATTTATGAGGTGGGGAGCTACATATCACTTACACGGTACAAGGAAAGATACATGGTCATTAGAGTTTGTGTATGTAGACTTGTTTTGATCTAGATTATTGAGGAGTCTTGACCATAGAATGGTGGAACTTAGATGGTGTTAAGTCTTAAACCTAGATTCCAATAAGGTTCCGACAAATTAATAATCCAAAGGTCTGACTAATCTCCACACTTGAATTTAATGAAGACGAGTTTAGTAATCAACCTTGATTCTCTTCCTTTTTATTTTCTGTTCTTTTTCACTTCTTTTTCAAATAAGTGTTTGCTAAGGGACTAGCAAAGGTAAAGTATAGGAAGGTGATGAATCCCAGATTCTCACTCTTTATTCTTTTATTTTAGCTATTTATCTTGGCAAAACAACATGTAAATACCTGTAAATACAATAACATAGCATTTAGCATGCATTTGTTAATACTACATAATTAGCATGTATTTGTGCAAATATAAAAGAATAAAGAAAAAAAGAAAAAGGAAGGAGGTATTTAGAATAAATACAGAGTGACTCAAAACCCAAGAGAAGGTCAAGCCATGACCTGATCGCCAACTAAAATAAGTAGAGAGAGATAGGGTCTACTTTGTGTTGTACAGAGTACCTATGTACATAGATAATTATTTTTGAGAAAATTAGAGTTAATTATTATTTTTACCTCCTTGTATATATTTCTAAAAATAAAATAAAAATAAAATAAAAATCAGAAAAATAAAAATAAAAACAAAATTCCTCTTTCATTGTACAAACACATGAATGAACACCATATCTCCTATTTTTTTATACTTGTAAATAATTTGTAAAAGTAAAATAAAAATTATTTTGTACTCCTAAAAAAATGTGGAAAATAAATATAATATAATATTGTGGTATTTGTGTAAAAAACAAAATAAAATTATTGTGCATAATTCATAGGTATATTATACCTGTCTATGATATTTTATATTGTATATACACAAATTTATTTTCATAAAAATAATTAAAAATCACACAAAAATTCTTTGAAAAATAATAAATATTTTTCATTTTATTCATTTTTTCATTTAAGTTCATGTATTATTTTTAATGTAATTATCTTTATTTTCTCTCTCCTATTTTGTCTTATAGTGTGTTTTGTCCTATTCCTGACCCCTTCTGATTGGGCCACGTCAGAATGTTGACCTAGGGCAACGTCTCCTCCCAAGTTGACCCGACCTGATTCTCTTCTTGTCGGAGCTTCTTCTCCAATTTTTCCTGATCAGGTCAGGCCTTCTTTCTCCTCGATTCCACCGCCCGATTCCTCTCTTAGGATCCGTAACTCTCGCGGATCCTTAGGGAGGATGGGATCGCCTTAGGGTTGCACTCCTCTTCCCGATTCTTCTAGATCTATGGGCATCCTATATAACATCTTCTTCCACCTCCATAGCTCAGGAGCTCATGCCTCGCCCCCTCCTTCTCCCCTAGAAATATTCGGTTGAGTGACAACTTCCAGAGGGCTTCTTTGGATCGAAGTTTGGTGGTGTATTTACGCAGCTCAGCTATGTGGCCAGAGTCCTCCGCCACGTCCAGCCTCCCTGCCTACCACAGCACGGTCGAGGCCACGACTCCGTCTCCTCGCTCTGCCTGACCTTGCTGAGTTCCTCAACACCTTCAGGTAACGTATCTTTCTACTCCATTTCAATTCCCGTCGAATCGTCTATTCTGCCTCCGCCGTAGCTCATCTGCTCCGACCACTCCGTCGGTGCTTCACCACCCACCTCTATCCGCTCAGATCGACCCCTCATCTTATCCCACATCATGCACCGCAACCTGATCATCCTTAGCCTCGACCCGAAGTAGAGATTAAGATTGGGTCTCCTCCTTCCATCTACGCTAGAGACCCAAATCCCATTCCCTCACGCTTCCCATGTCTTCATTTGCAATAAAGTAGACCGGAGCCACGCCCTTCTCTACCCTTTGCAGGATCCGGTTCACGCAAAAGAGTACCTTTCATCAAGCTATTGCCGCCTCCAACGGAGCACCCTATCAGGCATGGAGCACTTTCACAAAGCTTTTGGACCTCTCCGATCCTTCATCGGAGCGTCAGATCTCCGCTGACGCTCAGGTGAACCTTTTCGGGCTCTTGTTCTTGCTGACATCTTCCTCACCGTCGGATGGCGGCCCTCCTGCCAGTTTGCATCACAGCCGCCCAACAATAAGGCCACTGCGGCCGTTAGATCAACACTGCCCCATCAGACCCAACTACACATCCGCGACAGCCCCTGCACCATCAGATGAACAGGCTACCGTGATCAGAGTCGTACGACCATGACGTCTCCCATGCACGCCACGTGCCTTTGCAGGGGTATTTTGCGCTTTCACCTCAACACTTTTATGTTTTACTATTTAGTCTTGTAAATAAAGTTGTAGTACAACTATTTTGCATGTGGACACTTACTTTTTTAGTATTTGCATTTTAGTCAAGTTGAGCTGAAGTCATGTGCTATCCCAAGTGCTTATCTGGTGTTTTTGCATGCTTTATCTTGAACTTCATGTATGTTACAGTTTGAATGAATATTTTCTAATAATTACATTTACACCCCTGTGAGGCGTATTCACGTGTTGTGTGCGTGTACCTTGAACTTTTTGCATCTTTAGCTCGAGCTTTTTATATGTGTTATTAATTGGCCTGTGAACTTTCTCGTAATTGCAATTCGGTCCCTACAAATTGTGTGTTGTGTTTTTAATCAAATAATTACTAAATTAAGCACAAAAAAATCATTTAAATAATACTGTTAGCTCATATTGACATGTATTATTTATCGTGATTTTCGGGTTTAATTTTGTTGGATCTTTTATTTCATAAAAATAAAAATCTCATAAAAAATGTTCTAACTATTTATAGTATACATAAAAATTATAAAAATTGTGTTAAAAATTCTTAAAAATAGTGTTTGTTTGTTTTTTCTTTTCTACCTCCAGTAGATTTTTTTGTTTTAAAAATTATTATAAAACCCCTAAAAATTTAAAATCTCTAAAAAACTTAGAAAAATCATAAAAAAATTCTTAAAAAATCAAAAATTAGGATTTCAGTATCGGTTTGTAGCATTTTCTTCATACTCTCCATAAAACTCAAATCCAGGAATTAGGACACTTTAAATATTTCTAATTTGTAATTTTGTTTTGGATGAGCACTCTTTCCCTGTTTTGCTCTTATTTGATTTTTATGAAATCATATAAAAATTGGAAAAACCCCAGAAAATCATGAAAAACATATGAAAATTTGAAAATCATAGCAATATTTTTATTCCTGATTTTTGAGTATTTTTGGCCTTAAAAAATTCAAAAGGTTGTGCTTGTTTCCTTCTCTGCTTGTTTTTTTTAAAAAGATATAAAAATTTGTAAAAAATGATAAAGAAAAAATTCTTTTATTTGTCTGATCACGACTACTTCATAGGTTTACTTGTGCTCCTTGAGTCCGACCCTGATTGCTATACCAGGTTAAATTAAATAGCAGAGACCACTAAAATTTGTGCTTTGATTGATTGTTTGCTTGACTTGAGTAGATATATATTTTTCTTGTTTAGTCCAATTCATCAATTGGGGTCGCAACGTCCTTGATTTATATTATTACTTAACCCTTGTCGCCGAGTCGCTCATCAACTGGCATCTCCTTCTCGGTCACAGTGTAATTCCGCTGAGCTACATCCAAAGTCCGGTAAGCGTAGTGAATGGAAGACGGTAATCCATACCTCCTCTGCCTAGGCACGACCTCCATGGCGAAATCAGAAGCGTCCGTCATGATCTCGAATGGGATAGACCAATCAGGTGGCTGTTGGACTGGAGCATGAACAACTAATCCCTTGAGAGCCTCAAATGATGTGAGGCACTTATAATCTATAATGAACTCAGTATCTTTCATCAGCAAATCAGTGAGCGGTCGAGCAATACGAGTGAAGTCCTGTATGAACCGTCGGTAGAAACCGACATGCCCTAGAAAAGACCGCAACTGTCATAAATTAGATGGTGGATTGAGTTTCTTGATGATATCCACCTTGGTCAGATCAACCTCCATGCCCCTATTGGAGATGATATGGCCAATGACCATCTCGTGGATCATCATGAAATGACTCTTCTCCCAAGATAGAACAAGGTTTACCTCGATGCAAAGTTGAAGTACACGGTCTAGACAGTCAACACAAGCATCAAACCCATCATCATAGACCGAAAAGTCATCCATGAAGACCTCTAAACACTCGCCCACCATGTCCGAGAAGATGGAAAGCATGCACGTTTGGAGTGTAGTCGGGGCATTACATAAATCAAAGGGCATCCGTCTAAAGGCATACGTACCAAATGGACATATGAACGTTGCCAAATTGTACCCCGAGTACAGATCAAGAAAGCAGTAATGACTCTTCCCAACTAGCCTATCGATAATCTGATCAATGAATGCCAGTGGAAAATGTTCCTTCTAGGTGGCCTGATTCAATCGTCTGTAGTCCATACAGACCCTCCAATAAGTGGGTACTCGGTAGCTATCTCTTCTCCAGACTCCCTCAAAACTGTTGTGATACCCATTTTCTTGGGTACCACATGCAATGGACTAACCCACATAGAGTCGGAGATGGGGTAGATAAAATTAGCGCTCCACCACTTCGATATCTCCTTCATAACCACATCTTAAAGATTCGGGTTCAGCCGTCGCTGGAACTCATGCGATGGCTTTGTGTCCTCTTCGAGATAGATGTGGTGGGAGTAGAGGTTCGGACTTATAAATTAGAGATCAGCTATACTCCATCCTATTACCTTGCGGTTTCTTTCAAGAACCTCCATCAAACGAGATTCTTGGTCTTCAGTCAAATCCGCTGAGATAATGACTGGGAACATATTTGGCTCACCCGCAAGGAATATGCACTTCATACTTTGCGGCAAGGTCTTTAGTTCAGGACAAGTGGGAGCTGGCAAATCTGACCTATGAAATGTTTGTGTGAAAGCTGTCAAATCTGCATGGGAGAACTCTCGCTGAATGTGTGAATCTGACAAAGACGACCCTGCTAGTATATATGTCAACTGTACTGGCTCTCTCTACCCTAGCTGTCATCTTTGAGGACTCAAGACACGGTAAATAATCATCGAACTCCTTCCAATCAAAATCAGTGTCTGTGTCTAGGGATCTGAATCCGAATCACATGAAACAAAATCTACCTCGCTATCCTGATCGCAAACATCAGCCTCTAATGTGTCATGTGCCATGAGTGTGCTCTCCAAACTCCCATGAGCTATAATATGTAACTATGTGGGATCTGAAGCTGTGACAAGAGCTCGTGATGCTGGGTCTTCCCAAACTGCTTCATCATCTGTAATCACAAAGTTGCACTCCTGGTGGACGTCTATCTCATCCTTTGTCATCTACTCTAAATCGCTCGTCTGCTCTGAGCAAACTGAATCTCTCCTCTAGTCTCCTCGATCATCTCTATTTGTGCACTTTCGCCCTCGACGCGAAAGTATACCTTCTTGTTATCATGATCGGGCACTGCCATGGCTGTGGCCAAGCAAGGTCATCCTCAGATGATGGGGGTATCTATCATAGATCAAGGATCTCCATGTTCAATACAACAGAGTCCACGGGAATTTTAGGCCCTGAATTATGATGACAACGTCCTTGAGTAACCCCTTTGGCCTCTTAACAGATCTATCAGCAAACTGAAGGACTGTCCTGCCCTGTCTAAGAGGGCCAAACTCGAATTGGTCGAGTAGGGCAGCCGGGAGAAGGTTAATCGAAGAGTCGTTGTCTAATAAAGTCCACGGGGAATTTCAGGCCCCGAATTGTGACGACAACATCCTTGAGTAACCCCTTTGGCCTATTAACCTATCTTTTATTTCTCATTTATTAATGAATTTTGAGGGCATATTTGTATAGGCAATTGTCTTACATAGTATAACATACTCTTGTTCATTATTGGACATGCATCTCATCTTTAATCACATAAAAATCGAATAAAAAATGCATCATTCCATGCTTCATAGGTTTTCTATTCATGCGTCATATTTTTTATGCTTTTCATTAGTGCATACATCTGTTCTATTTCATCCATTTTTATTGTGCATCATGATGTGTGCGTGTATTACATGTATATGAATACCTATACTAATGAATTTATTCGCTCTTATTTAATCAATAAATTCCGATTAATCGACGCGGAGGCTTGTGTCCCTGTGTCCGACCTTGGTAGACATGCCAAGTTAAATTCTCCACATATTCAAAGTGTGGTTCTGCATGGATCATTTTCACCACTTGTATTAGGATAAAACACGATTATTAATGTGTTGAAAATTCGGTTCATCAAATGGCACCGTTGTGGGGAACATAGCTCATCCTCAATTATTTATGGATTTTATTGTATTATTTTTTAGTTTATTGTTTTAAAAAATATAGGTCTTCTTATTGTGTTTTTGCATCATTTTTGTTAATTAATTTCTTTATATTTTTCTGACATTTTCTTTTGTGACAAGGCCTGCGGAGATGGAGGACGCTCTATCAACATGCTACTGCAAGGAGCCACAGAAGAAACTTAGGAGAATCAAGGGGCTTAATTGACATTTTGTTCATGCATTTGTTTTGTAAATAATTTAATCACTGTATTTCTAGCAGTCCTCGTTTGAGGTCTCGTGTATGTAGCATGGACAAGAGCTTTGCATATGCATGTGGAACCTGTATCACCCTAGCCTGATGGGGCTTCACTTGAGTGTTCGAACCTAAGGTTAGGCACACAACTCATCGAGCTTATTTCGTTTCATGCTATATGACTTGTTCTTGACCGTAGGTAGGACACACATAATTCACGAGATGCACGTACATCGCTTCAATTAGCCAAATTAATTGAATTCTTTCCCGTTAATAGAACCATGTTTAGGTTGCGGTTTTTATCGACTTGCATGAATTTAGTGATAAATTCAATTCAGTCTTGCATATTCATGGAGAATGATGGAGGCACTGTAAGTGTTACTCTCACGCATGCATCATGATTTTATCGTATGTGTCAGCTTCTTGTTCTCTCTCTCTTGATTTACAACATACGATCTTAATGGAGTTAGGACTTGCCGCTAGACGATGTTTGCTTGGTTTGTATTCACATTAATACAATGATAACCTTAAAGCTAAAACTGGGACTGTAATGCAAGTCGACAAAAATAAATGGAATAAAATAAACTTTGGATTATGTAATAGATACACATTCATTGCACGTAGCTTGTGTTTGATTGTTGAAAGGTGAGGACGTATCCCTAGGATAGTGCCCAAAACCTATCTTTAATCCTACATAATGGACTTCAATTTTGTATGATCACCAATAAAATGGACAAGATAAATGACCAACACATGTTGGTCTTCACGGGTGAGTTGGTGAATCAAGGGTATTGCTTGAATGATTAAACCTTGGATGTCTATTCTTCTCACCCCTCATGTAACCCTAGATGATCCATCCCCTGTTGTTGCAGGAATCTCAGAGATCGATAATTAATGATATGAATGTCGTTGCTATCCCCAAAATTCCCGTGACAAATTTTTTTTTACTTTTTCTACTTATTAACCTGTATAGCGGACAAGATCAAACCCAGGGAGGCTACAAATCCCAAGGGTTATTCAATTAATCGAAAATCAATTAAGAGAAAAAGATGAATCTCAAAGGATAATTATCCTTGGTTTTTGTGATTTTTTATCTTTTTAATTTTTTAATATTTATTTATTTCTAATTTTTTGTATTTTCAGTTTTTCAAATTTTTAGTGATTTTGATTTTGCAATTTTTTTCAAAAATAATACGGAGCAATATTCACAAGATAAAAATACACACACCAAATCTTTTTGTAATTTTTCAATTTATCAAAAATGCTCAGAAAAATTCAGAGAAAATATTTTTCAGTTTTAAAAGTTTTCAAATGTTTTTAGGGATTTTTGTGAAATTTTCAGATGTCTTTCTATTTTTTTAAAATAAAATAGTGAGAAAATGCAAAATTGTGCACATCCTGGAGTAATTTGCAACTTAAAAATATTTTAAGTTCCCAAAACTCCAGGCAATTACTTTTATACAAAATAGAAGCAATTATCTAAAAATAGGAACTGAAATCACGATTTTTGGATTTTTGTAGAATTTTTTATGATTTTTATAAGATTTTTACTATTTTTCATTTTTTTAGGTTTTATAATTAGTTAATGCACAAAATTTGGATAGAAATTAAAAGACAATAAAATACAATTACCCTATGTTTTTAGAATTTTTGGAGTAATATTCAAATTTTTATGAATTTTTGAATTTCAAAAAGAGAAAAAGGCACTGTTTTTTATTTTTAAATAATATTAAGGGATTTTATCACTTGTACCCCTCCGAGATATCGCAATTTCAGTTATGCCCCTATCTTTTTGGTAATATCAGTTGTGCCCCTCAAAACTTGCTCCGTCATCAGTTGTGCCCTTCCGTCAGGTTGACCGTCAATGAATTGACTTAACCATGGTTTTTTCAAACCTTGGTGTGGTTAAGAGGGGTATTATGGTCAAAATAAAATCAAATGAGAAGGAGGGATGGGGAGGAGGTGCGGGGCTGTGGAGGAGGTGCGGGCTGGCGGCATGGGCTGGGGGAAGTGCGTGGCTGCGGGAGGTCAGGGGGTTGACGATGGTTGCGCGGTTGCACGGTTGCGCGGTGCAGAGCAGGGGAGGTGGCGATGCAGGGCAGGGGGGAGGGGGAGCAGGGGGGCGCGTGTGTGGGGGAGGGGGTGCAGCCCAGGGGGAGGGGGAGTAGGGGGCGGCACCGGCGAGGTGAGGAGGTGCGGGGGGAGGTCAGGGCAGGGGGCGGAGGGGCGGTCTGGGCGGAGGGAGGTTGGGGCGGAGGGAGGCGAGAGCAGGGGGCGGGGGGAGGTCTAGGCAGAGGGAGGTTGGGGCGGAGGGAGGTCTGGGCGGGGGGCGGGGGGAGGTCTGGGCGGAGGGAGGCGAGGGTGGAGGGAGGCGAGGGCAGGGGGGCGGGGGAGGTCTGGGCGGAGGGAGGCGAGGGCGGAGGGGCGAGGGCACAGGGGGCGGAGGGGCGGTCGGGGCGGCCTGGAGGCTGGGGCGGAGAGGCGGCAGGGGGCGGTGCCGGGGAGGGGAGACGAGGGTGGAGGGGCCGTAGGGGATGGGGGAGGTCGGGGCTGCCTCGAGGCTGGGGCGGAGGGGCGGCGCCGGGGAGGGGAGGGGAGCTCGAGGCGGAGCTGGGCGGCACGTGGCAGGGGCGGGGGCGGAGAGGGAGGAGGAGGAGGAGAAGGAGGAAGAGGATGGGCAAGAGGAGGAAGAAGAAGAGGATGAGGAAGAAGGTTAAAATGACCTCCTAACCTTTTTTTTAAAGTAATTCCGCGTATGTCCTCAAAGTTAACGGTCGTTTGCACTGTGGATGGACGGCCACTAACCCGAGGGGCACAAGTGTTAAATTAGCAAGTTTTGAGGGGCACAACTGATATTACCAAAAAGATAGGGGCATAACTGAAATTGCAATATCTCGGAGGGGCACAAGTGATAAAATCCCTAATATTAAATGATGACAAAATGCAATAAAAAATTTATGCTAGACAGATAATCACATCAAAAACATAGCATGATTTTTCAAGAATTTATTGACCAAAGAAAATATTTATTTCAATGAAGAGAGTTTGCAAAAATAATGTCTGGAATTCAGGGACTTCAAAGGTAATTAAGAAAATTTTTGAATAAAATAGTAGCAGGAAATAAAATGGGGAAGGAAAATGACATTTACCTAGTAAAACGTGCTACGAACGTGCTTGAATTGGAGCCAGGGACATTTTCGCAAATTTTGAAACTCCTGAGGATGTCTTTATAATTTTTGCAAAAGATTTTTCTTTTCAATAACCCAACCTAGGCTTTCTTCTTCTCTCAATCTCAATACAAAAGGGATGGGGGGGGTGTGGGGCGCCGCCTACTAGGCCATCGTGGACAAGAGCAGGAGGCGTGTGCGGCTGCACACGGAGGAGGTGACTAAGGGTCACGTGCGGCTTCACGGGGATGTTGGAGGTTGCGGTGGGCGAGAGGGTCGCTTGAGGCATTCGGGGCTACTGGGTCACGCTGCGGCCTGGCGCGAGAGCGAGGTTGCGTGGATCCGGCATGCGCAGCACCGCGGGCGTGCGGCAGCGCTGGCCGCTGCAGAGGCTTGCTGCGCGTCTGTCCCACACGAGCACAGGTGGTGCGAGAGGGGAGTCTAGGCCAGCGGAGGTGCGGCGAGGCAGCACCGCGATGACAGAGGAGGCCGCACCCAGTGTGGGTGGGCGGGGCAGCCGCCTGGAGCGTGGGCTGAGGCGCGGGCGGCGTTGGTTAGCTGGAGGGAGGAGTAGGGCGTTGCGCGGGTGGCACATGGAAGGACAGGCGGCTGTCGGCGGAGCAGGCGGCGGTTGGCTGGAGGGAGCAGTCATGTGGGTGGAGGCGGCGGAGCGGGCGCCAAATTCTTTTTTTAATTTATTTTTTGATTATTTTTTTAAAAACATGAATGAAATGAGAGAGATTTTTTTTAATAATTTTTTGAACAGAAATTGTAACAGATGATTTTTAGCTCATTTTTGTTTTTTTAATCCTATAAAGCAAATGTTAGAAGGAAGGAAAGAAAATACATTTTTTGTATTTTTGTATATTTTTTTATTTATAAATAAATCGAAAGGTGAATGAGGATCCGACGAAACGTGAGGAATCAAATCTGATTCTCTGACCACCGTGCATGGTCAGAGTTGATAGATCATGGAAGATAGAAAATGAATGCGAAGAGATTGAGAAAATGAAGTGAAAACTCAAGTTGAGTACGGATCAAGTCGTGATGGATTTAATGATATAGATACAAAAAATGATGACCAAATAAAAATGCGAGAGATAAAACTATGATTAATCTACGATAAAAATAAGAAAAAGAATGGATCTCACCTCGGGGTCGAAAAACTACCGTGATCGCCTCGACGAAGGCTGACTCGCTATCACCGGACGGCTCGGAGGCTAGGCTTTTTTCTTGACAAGAAGACTCCAGGCTCCTCTCACCAAACATTGATCAAGTTGGAATGAGGGAGAAGGAGCCATATAAATAGAAAAGATAATGGATATGAAATTTGAATTTTTGGCTTTTTGGATAAAGATAAGAGATAAAACTGGAATGAGATAGAGATAGAAAGATAAGTGTCAAAATATTTACAAAAATTAACTAATTTTTTTGAATTTTCGTCACTTTATTTATTGGAAAATTAAAAGTTATTTTTTTATTTTTTGTGGAAGTTAGTTAAGAAAATTAAACGAAAAAGTCAAAGTGACTGAGATGCGAGGGGAAAACTTTTGTTTCACATTTCCTGAAAGACCGCCTATTTGTTCGTTTACCGGGTTCAGCACAAAATCATGAATAAGCTCTACCAAGGATTGCCAAGCATTTGGCACTGACTTCCCCCTCCCTTTTTCGTAACAAAATCAAGCATCAGTAAGACCAAACTGAGAGTGAGCAGCATAGACAAGGATGGATTTATGAATGAGAAATAGAGATTTCCCACCTTCATCAGAATCAATGGGTTAATGGCAAATTGGTCAAGTCGGCTGTCTCCAATCAGCCTCCAGGCTTCGGCAACCATTCTTGCTATTTCATATACATATGTTATATACATATATAACAAAATATAAATGGGTAATTGAGGAAATTAGCGTTTTTGTTTTAAAATTTTAAATTTTTTCTTTTATTTTTATTTTTATTTTTAATAATTAGTAAAAATATTTACAAGTATATGCAAATACAATATGTACAAAATACATGGGAAAATTGCTCAAACCACCCCAGAAAACCGACTTTTCAACCGTAACTCCAAAAATTATGAAAATACAGCCATTATAAAGATAATTTAATTTAGAATCCAATGGACGTGGATTGGTTCAATTTGAGTTCATATGGGGCCGGAATTGGTCTTTCAATTAGAGCTTAGTGGCTTTTTCCAAGCGTGGTTGCTTTTATTCTGTACATGATTTAATTGTGCAATTATTTATATTAATTAGTAGACTTTACAACTTTGGTTTTGAAAGTTATTTGATTTGAGGTCAATTAAGCTACAAATAAAATATTGTAGTATACAAATATACACAACACAAAATTTTTTTTGGATTTTCCAATTGAGGACCCTATCTCCCCCTATTTTATTCCTGGTCGACCAGGTCAAGTCTTGACCTTCTCTCAGGGTTCAGGTTAGCCTCTATCTATTACATATATATAGTCTTTCTTTTTTTTATTTTATTTTCTTTATTTTTCCTTTCTTTCTTTCTTTATTTTTTTATGTTAAAATAATATACAAATCTATAATATTTACACACAGATGAAAGTTAGTAAGAAAATGGAGTTAGTGTTATAAACATGTGTTTTATGAGGGATTTTAAGCTAAAATAAATGAATAAAGATGACGAATCACAGATTCATCACCCCCATCTCCACAGATCTAATCACCTTTGTAAATCCACTCTCTCTAACCCTAACTAACCCTCGGTTCCCCATCATTAATTCCAAATCAAAATACTCAGGCTACCCTCCATCCTAAGTATAGGGAGAACCTTGTACAAATACTTATTATTCTCCACAGGTCCCTCCTTCCCTATTGCATATCCAATACATAAGCTATTCTCATCCTAGTATAGGGGGACCCGAGTCAAGACCATTCTTCCCTCTTCTTGTTCTTCTTATAATTAGGTCATCTTAACCTAAGTATAGTGGTGCAGCCGAGTCAGTTCTACTTTATCACCTTGTATTTAACCCGAGCTATGGCTTCATATCACGTTGTGATATGAGGACATAACAAAAGTTAGGTGTGGGGGTATACTGTATATATTGAATATATACTTTTGTCATAGCTCGTATTTTGAAAAAAAATGGAACTTTTTGAGGCTATGGTATAAGTATTTTTGAACTGATTTTTCGTAAAAATGTTTGTAAAATGTTATGAAAAAATTTCTAATTGTGTGACACACTTTTGAAAAATATTTGACAATGGTTTGAAAAATGGGGATTTGACTTTTTTGAAAATTCATTTGAAAAATATTTTGAAAATCCATATATTATGTGACATTATTTGGAAATTTTTTTTAAAAATCTTTCCAAAATGAGGGACTGACTATTTTTACTAATAACCATTCAAAAATCCCTTAAAAATATGAGAAATTAAAATCTTTCTTGAGCAGTGATTCTAACTACTAAGCTCAAAAATGAGTAGTCATTTCTCAGATCTCCCTTAGTAGAGTGGGTGGTTAAAAGATAATGTGAATGGCAACATCTTGAAGTAATACGAGTAGTCGTATAGTGGTCCATACTTACACCCATACTGACTGGAAATGGATGCAACTATTCATTTGAGTTTGGGCCAGTTATTATTTCTCTTAAGATAATAAAAAAAGGAAAATCTCCATAAAAAATGTAAAATTAAAAAATCATAAAAAAATTACTAACTTTGGAGATAGTATATTCCTGACACTTTCACTATTACGTAAGTCTTAAGGATTCAAGGACACTTGATTTTTGATATCTTGAGAGTTTGAATTAACCAACCTTAGTCATTAGGATTTGAAACTTAATAATCCACACTCCTCTAGTTTAAAAAATCCAAGCGCTATATTGCACTCTTCATCCCTACCTTCTAAAGAATAAGATCAACACCTCACTTTCACAATTGCATGATTGACGGGATACATTGAGTTATCTCTTGAGGAACTAGAGTCTAGACTCAATTTAATGATGCTCAAGGATGGGATAAAGTCAACGATGGCTTCGAGAAACCTGACTGTCAGAAAACCCTAACTAGTATGTGAACAAGTTCTCATACTATCATTTGATATTGACCTGTATGCCAGGGTATGATGAAACTAATTAATTGTTGATCAGTATGTGTCAAGTCTTAGTAAAAGCAGTGAATCTATCCAAAAAGAAAAGAAATAAATATTGAAAAGCTCTCTCAATTCAAAGTCAAATATTAAAGAAATTACATCAAAGGAAAGCGCTCCCAACCATTTCATAGTGTCCATCGTAAATGCTACAAGTCTAGGTGTAGAAGGTATATTAGACACCCAAAAAAGCCACACCTCAGTGTACGCCCAGGAACACAAGTGCAGATGACTCCAAATTCTTTTGATGGACGCACTGGTCAACATCCAAAAAATATACATGTGTTGAGTTAATAAGGCACACGAGAGAATCCTTGTTCTAATGTGAGGGAGAGAAGAAAATACATAATCCTTTGCCATTCATTGTCTGACCTGTCATTTACACTTTCAAGACTGACAAACTAAAGAGACGGTTGATTGAACACAAGAAAAGACTTATTCCCTAGTGTTGAGGATTAGGTCTAGAGGAGAATCTCCTGAATTGGGACTTTGGGTGACATCTCGACTCGACTCTCATGATTGCAGTACACTAAATGTCATATATATGTACAAAACATAGAGTACGATAATTAGAGAAGTTGTATTACTTTTTATTAGAGCATGATTGAACCCAGAATCTTATAATCACTCAAATTAAAGGTTGTTGATGAATTGAGCCTCGAAAATTCATATGCACTATCAGGAATTAATCTGACTCCTTCATCCGTTAGATGCTCGAGGACGAGCATAGTTTATGTATAGGGGGGCGATCAATCTCTGATTTATCATTTCTATACTCCCTTATTATCCTCGGAGCATAAGTATATTAATCCAAATCTTCATTAATTCCGCATCATTAACAATAAACTCTTCTCTTGCAATTCTCCCATATTATCGTACAATTTTTAAATCTTTTATCTCTATTTTATTTGCTATTAAAAACCACTAAAAATTAGAGTAATTATTGTAGACATTTGTTTTGGTGTTAAAAAGAAATCAAAAAAAGATAAAAAGTCACGAAACCTTGTAAAAGCAATGTTTTTATCCTTTAAAAATACTCCTAAAATTTTCACATTTTTTATTTGATATCTTTTGGCTTTCTGACCAACATGAAACTTGTAGATCTCATCGAGATCTACAACTATCATGTTTTGACTTTTTGCTAATTCAGTCTCCTTTTATTTCTTTTGTATTTCCTTTTTGTTTCCCTTTTTCTGAACAATCTGATTGGGCCATGTGGCACCCTTTGGGCTGCCCACATGGCCGCTCCTCCTTAAGCCAGCCTCACCAGCAGCCCTTGGATTACCTCTGCCTGCCCTCATCACCACCATCCACTTCCGCGGACTTATCCACCATCAGCTCTCTCTCTCTCTCTAATGCAATCCACATCGTTCCCTTCCGCCCTCATCTCCACCATTAGATGATCTCTCATCAGATGACTCTAATCTCTCCCCATCACCTGTTCCTTCCTAGCCGTGAGATGATGTCCCATGCTTCATCTCGATTGTCGCCTCACTCCAATCCTATAACCCTAGGATCGGATCAACTAATTAGATTCAGGTCACACATCTGTGCCATCATCCTGACTGTTGAATCTCCAGATCCAACGGTTGGGGATTCGTCTTCCATCTCTTGCTTCTCACGCACCAAGTGTTACACCTCGCTAAACCCACTCCCCCTTCCTATTTTTCCAGCCATCTCTGATAGCCTCGCCATGTTCTAACCACACCTCTGAGTAGCCCCAATGCCCCTTCTCGCTCAACCCTCAAAGCCCCATGACCGCTTCTCCAAGCCGACCATTCAATCGTTACAAAATCGTCGTCCACCAACTATAACCATCCACCTTCACCTACAAATACTCCATCTCTACCTTGCTTTACCTTCGTCCATCATTCTATGCATGAATACCTAGCCATCCTCTACCCTCCTATGATAGAGGGGGGTCGAGTTGATGCACGACAATTGGTGGATTTGCAGGTGTCGACCTGTGGTTTCTCCGACAACATCACGATGCCTCGGTCGTCTTCAAGCCCCTTGTAGTGGTTGTATGAGTCAAGTGACGATCCGAACTGGCCTTGGCCGCTTAGCCCAAGCCTTCATTCATCCAGTGACTTCCTCTGATCAGGTTTTATTGTCAATGGTTAGAGCTCTAGAGGTTGTTCCGTTCTAGAGCTATTGCACCAATGAGCCTCCACCTTCCCCACGTCCTAGACCATTTCTTCACTCTGCCATGCTTCCATGATCTTCTCCAATACTAGGAGAAGCTTTCCAGACCATCAAGCGAAGACGTGGACCACAAAGGAGAGATGGAGGGCTCGTCAGAGCCCCACCATCAACGTCGTATGAAGGTGCAGAGGATAGAGACCCTGCGCTTCAGATACCATCCAATCTAGTTAATTGGATGACTGATATCCATCGGCAGCTTCCACCCCATACCAATGGGCTCGATGGAACCAAGCCACTTTCCATAGCATCAGGCCATGCCACGTATCCCGACCATGTAGCTGATCCTCTGCCCATCTCTGAGCCTAGCCCTCACGCGTGCGGAGCCCGTGTGAGCTAGGCAAATTGTAGACCACCTTCCGCAGCTCCTCCATATTGCAAAGAAGTCATGCTCAGGCACACGTGCCTCATGTGTCGTTCTTGGGCAAATTACATAAAGGCTTTGGATAGTTTCCTAAATTGCATTTATGTCCCTACATGGACTAGAATGCAATATTTATCTTTTTATTTTTCATGCTTTTGTTTACATTTATGCCTCTAGATTACATAGTGGATATCTTGAGCATACGAACTCCTATTTAGTTAATTTCAGTCTCATTTTAATGCTTGTTTCAGGATCTACACTATGACATTATTTATTTGATGTTCTGACAATTAATTAAAAATGATAATTTATGAGATCTATTGTGTCAGTTTCTCTTTAGTTTCTAATATAATTAACTCATTTTAATACATTATTTATCCATGAAATTAGCCTATCTTTTATTGCTCATTTATTTGATGAATTTTGAGGGCATACTTGTATAGATAATTGTCTTTCATAGCGTAGCATACACTTTTCATTATTGCATAGGCATCTCATATTTAATCACACAAAAACCAGATAAAAAAATGCATCATTTCTTGCTTCATAGTTGTTTTGTTCATGCATTGTCGTGAACAAAAAGCCGCTGCAAAATCTATTAGATATTTACGGCAGCTTTGTGGTTGTCGTAAATAGTTTATATATTAATAACCATCGTCCATAAATACTATCCGGGGTGGATTGGCTAATGCTTCAGCCATCGTTGCGAAGCGATCGTAGTGCTTTTCGAATTTTCGAAGAAGGTTGATTAATTATTGTATCAATTGAATTATCAACTGAACAAAATGTTCTAACCTTCTTTCCCCCCGCCCTGGCATCGCGATGTAGTTTCGTCGCTCGATGTAAAATCCCTTCTCGAGCTCAGAATCGTCGCCCCAGTCAAAAATGTTTTGTTTACCATACAACAAAATTAAATAAATCAGATATTAAATGAAAATGATTTGCCAAATAGAACATACCTTCATATCAGAAATGATGGAAGCTCTCAGAGCGCAGGGACATTCCTAAAGTCTGTAATACATAGTGGTACATTTGTTCGTGTTGCGATAGACAACCGGCTGGAAAATGGCCCTGCATACTCCTCTAAATCATGCCCTAACCTATTCAGTTGCACCTTCACCTTCTCTTCAGGCTTTAATTTACTTGACTAGATGCATTTAGTAAGGCCCCTCCCCTTATGTCACCGACTTGTTAAGGGATCACTACTCAACATTAATAGAAGTCTCGAAATGAGCTTTTTAATTGAAATCCAAAGGTATCTTTGCTTCTGTGATTTTTTAATTTAACCGTGGAATGAAACATGTTACTAAAATCCCACGCCGGGTTACCTAACGATGAACCCCCATCAGCACCGAATATTGGATGAACTTGTGGACTGGCCGCAACCGCATCAGTATCCTCCTTATGTTGGGAGCTCTCTATAGCCCCCTCAACCACCTCAGACTATGGTGGCTCACCTCCTTACTCGCCCTCATCTCGATCATTCCATCTAGAAAAACAGGTCTGAACCATCTGCATTGTTTTAGAGTAACCACAACCACATCAGATATTCATAATCATGGACAGTTATTTTTAGACCTACAGAAGAAATATTCATATTTTTAACATGGAAAGTGATGGATATTTACACTTGCAAAACAATCTTCACACATATATATTTTAGAATCATACCATAAGCTGAATGAAATCGATCTCGCTTAAGTGAACGGACGTCTAACTAACATATCGAAATCCCCAATCCACACACTATCTTGTTCAGATTTCATATGTTGTACTCATCTAGGAAACCACTCAATGAAATCGATCTCACTTAAGCTGCTTAAATTACAATGATGACTTTTCCATTCATGGTAGAAAGAACCAATTTAAGGTACATGTTTTAGAACATATAATTGTGCCAAGTTTCTTTCATCCTTTTGAATTGGTAGGAGAATTATTTTGTTAATTGCTTGACCTTGGATCTCGAATATTGATAGGCCGTCATCATCGAACTCAATTATAAGGAGCATCATTTCTTTAAAGATTTTTGAAACATTGTTCCTTACTGTCTATGTACATCATGTAAAAAGTTATTCCTCTACCAAGCATCCATCAACAATTGATCCCAATGGTTTAGAACAGTTAAGCACATAATCTTTAAGTTTTCTAAGGTATCTCTCTATTGGGTACATCCAACGAAACTGAATTCGTCCTCCCTATGTTGCTTCATTAGCCAAATGATATATCAAATGAACCATGATATCAAAAAAGGCTGGTGGAAACAAGCATTCCAGCTTGCGAAGTGTCTCAACAATTTTCTCGTCCCATTTGTCTAGTTGTTTCAGGTCTAGTGTATTATCACATACAACCTTGAAGAATAGACCAAACTCAGTAATTGGCTCAAGACTGGATGAGGTAAAAAACCACATATGGCTAGCAGAAATAATACTTGCATAGTAACGTGGTTGTCATGAGTTTTAAACCCATTGATTTTTCTTCTGAATGTCATTCACGCACTTGGAAATGTTAAAACAAAATCCATCGAGAACAACAACATCCTTTAAGAATGATAATATTTGCTCGCATCGAGATGGTAAGGTGTATCCGACATGTCGAACCCCCCCCCTTTATATCAAATGCAAGCGTTGACGAATACCGAGTTGATGTAGATCTTTTTGAGACTTAACTGTATCTTTCGGAAAATAGGTGAGAATAACAATATCCAGAACATTATCCATTACATTCTTCTCTATATGTATTACATCCAGATCTTTTCAAAAAAAAATGTATTACATACAGATTGTGGTGTATGATTAACTCTTTCTAGTACAATAACTCCATGAAGAAAATGCTCTTTTTTAATCCAAAACTTTCAATACCTTTCAAATATTTCTTAAAGGTCTTTCCCAATCTAACATCTTTCATATGCAACAACTTTTCCATCAGTTCATGTCCAGATTGATGCATGATATCTATTTTCAAAACTCTACCCGGAAATCTATTTGAGGCAAGACATGATTTACCATCGAAATCATTCTTATGCAAGTTGTTCCTCCATCGAGACGATACTGGAAGAAATCTACGATGACCCAAATAGCACATCTTCTTACTTTCACAAAGGCGAAGATGTTGCTTATGCTCCATACACACAGGATATGCATATTTTCCCTTTGTACTCCAACTAGATAGGTTGGCATATGCGAGGAAATCGTTAATTGTCGACAATAGTGCGGTGTTCATTTGAAAGGAATTCTTTGCATATGCATCGAAAGTTTCTACACCATTATGCCACAAATTCTTAAGCTCATCAATGAGTGGTTGCAAGTATACGCCGATAGCATTTCCTAGCGCTTTTGGGCCATGAATCAGTAGGATAAGTATCATAAAGTTTAGCTTCATACACATCTATAATGGAAGGTTGTAGGTTGTGACAACTACTGGACAATTGGAATATGATGGGAATATATTACGGAAAGGATTGAAACCATCACTAGAAAGTCCTAATCGAACATTTCTACTATCCTCTGCAAAAGAGGGAAACATGGAATCGAATGATTTCCATTGATGAGAGTCTACTGGATGACACATATGTTCATCTTTAGATTGATTTCTCCCATGCTAAATCATCCATTTTGTTGTTCCGTTGGACATGAAAGATCTCCGTAATCTGAGGATAAGAGGGAAATAACGCGCTACTTTAGCCGGAATTTTCCGTATGGGAGCGATCAACATTCTCACATCGATACATGGATTCACTACATTGCAGGAAAGAAACCATGTCCACATGGGCATTTCGAAACAGTATACAATCATTAGGGCATGCATCAATCTTCTCTGAAATAAGCCCTAATTTCTTTAACTCTTTCTTCGCATCTCGCCAAGCAATCAGGAAACCGTTCTTTGCTTCCAGCAACTGACAGATCAAATCAAGAATAGCATCCATACAAACAAGTGTACATCTATGTCTTGCCTTTATCATGAATAATTCCAATAAAAACTTTAGCCTTGAAATCTTATTTATGATATGATGGGTTTCTCCACATCTTTCAGAAATGGGAAAGTTTGACCATTGTCTTCTATGAGTTCAACAAGACCTTCATCATGATTCATTACATCTTCATCGAGTATTGGCTGATTCGGTTGAGAGCACCATTTAGTTTGTGAATTTACATTCATTGAGGATGAGCTGCCTACAAAGTTCTCACCATGAATATACCAGTTAACATAGATGTCCCACCATCCACTCAAAATTACATGTTTGAATACAATGGATCTATTTCTTAATTTCATGTTCAGATACATCTTGCATAGGCAAGCAATTAAATCTCTATTTGGGCCTTTCCGAAAGGTAATCTGATCCTCATGAAATGTCCATTCTAAATAGTTTAGCAAACCAGCTTTTTATGCGGGATAATCAGTTTAACGCTTCGTTATCCAAGACTTGTCCATCCCTAATGCTACATCCATCATAAAGTAAAGGTGTATTATCTCCATAAAATAATGCTCATCAGAGTCCTAAAATTAACCCATCCTAACTAGCTAGTTCAGCTCACTCGACCTTAACCCAAGACTATAAGTGGTTAGTCTAAGACCAAGAAGAGTAGATTTCGGAGATGAGAGGTGAAATTTTTTGTTAATATTTTACCTGAGCTCGTCCATAAAGACACAAAGCACAATACAATGTGATTGTTGCTACATGCAGAGGTTTACACTTGAGCATAATTTTCGGCAGCATAACCCCACATCCCTCAAGTATACCTCATAAATCAATCATGATCATCTCTCAAAATTATCATTTGAGGTGACAATAATTAAATCTGATCTTGAATGATTTGGTATACTAAAGAGGATTGGAGTTATGCCGCAAACAATATGCTCAAATGTAAACGTTTACATGTAGTAACAATCGTATTGTATTGTGCTTTGTATCTTTATGGATCCCCTAGTCTGGGACCTCCGAACTAAGGAAAGCCAATATATATGTAAGAATATACAGACACCTTGTGTCCTCATTTTTACGTGCTACAAATGGGATCTGCAAGATGTTCGTATAATACTTAATCATATAAGTTGACCGGGTATTTACATGTATTTGATTAGTTTGCAAGAGAGAAAGGGGGCGATGTGAACCTAAAATTTTGTCCAATTTATTAAGTAGAAGTATGTATTATATATATATATATCCTTTTGAGAACAAACCTATAAAAGAAAAATCTTCCACCTACACACATCAAAAACCACGGCCATTGGATCGGGAGATCTCATACAGAAGTGTGTCCAATAGTTTTGTGAAATAAAAAAAGTATAACACTTTGGAAGTGATAACCGTCCAATGTTTTGCACATGCCTCCCAGTGTGTAGAGCCACATACCGCCTCGTATGGAGGGACGCACGATGTGTGAATGGTTTTGTACGACTTCCTACTAAAATTAATTTCTAGTGTTTTTGAATATTTGACTACAAATTAATGTGAAACTCATGTAACACATATATGACTACAAAGTCTTCGTCATCTGTTGTCTTTCATAATTAATGTGAAACTCATGTAACACATTACATCATACATCCATTCTTATGTAATATTACACTAGATTTAAATATTAACATTAACATTAATTACCTTACAATCAAAATTGCATAAATCAAACATAATGTAATAAACATTAAGAAAATTGCATAAAAATAAATATGTTGAAACCTATACCATTGAATATGAGGTGAAGAGATGACGTAGATATCTTGGGGAAGACGTACGGTTGAGGTGACACATGGGGAGGTGGCGGTGGTGGGAGGAGCTGGAGGTAGGGAGCGTGACCTAGAGGTCGAAGAGGAGGTGGAGGTGGGGAAGTGTGACGGTCCAAAAAATACTCTAATTAATTCGTCATTTTTATGTTGTAGTTGGGCACTTAGGAATAATTCAAAGTTAATCGCACGAGTGATTAATTTAATAAATTTAAGCAATGAGAGAATGTGTGTTTATTTAACCTATGCAAGCCCTAGGGTCGACTCAAGGAGGCAAAGGAACAACTTAGGATTCAGATCAGATCACATAATGCATGGTTTTCAAATAAGATTTTTTTTGGTATTTTTTATGCAATATGAACGAGGATGCAAAATGCAATTGAATTATGTCTTAAGAGAAACAAGCAACTTAGCCCAATTAATTTTTAATTAAAAATCAGATAAAATGAAGCAAGTGTTATTTTACTATAAACCTAATTCAATGATGCATACAAAATATACTTTTTTGGAAGTTTTGTGGTTAAAATGCAACAATGAAAAATGAATAATTTTTGTGTATTTTTATGCAATTTTTCATGCAAACAGTATGCAAAAATTATGAAATTTAGATAGAATGTAAAAGACGATGCAATGAGCCTGTAACTATTTTTTTTAGAATTTTCTGATGATATTTGAATTTTTATGAATTTTCTAATGAAATCGAGTGAATCAGAGTAAATAATTCCTCACAAATCTACAATACAAATTTACATCAAACTAAAATTATCTCAAATAAATCTATCAATATGCAATCCAGGAAAAATGAGTTTGTATAAAATATTATGTGTGGATCTTATTAAATTTCAATTACAAAAATTACTCAATAATTAATTTCAGGAAATACATCTTCAATTTCAATAAAATTTTGGTAGAAGTTAAAGCATAGGTTAACACACAATCCCTGAATTATTTTTAGATTTTTCAGAGTAAGCAGTGACTCTATGATTTTTAAATGATAAATGAGCAAAATATCACTGAATTTAAATCTATGTATTTTAGTAAATCAACAAAAAATCACAAAATTATAAACCATACATATTTTAGTAGAGAATTAGTTATAGAATAGCACGTTATTTTTTATTCAATAACATGATCAAAAATAAAAGTCCAAAAGAGTACTCAATTAAAGGATTTCATTTACAAATATTAAAATAAAAATTAAACCCAAAAAAAGTTGTACCTAAGGGCACTTCTTTAATTACCTCTACTCTTGACGGTATTTTGCAATTTGACCAAAAGAAAAATGGGCATGCACATGGTATTCTTCTTCATTTGTGGATTCATGTAGCAGAACGTGCGCCCACTGTTGTGAACAGTGGGTCGCTGCGGTTTACGGAGTTGGTGGTTGTGCGGCTGCTAGGGTGAGATCGGTGGAGGTGGAGGTCAAGGGGCTGCGAGTAATGATTAATAATGAATAGCTACCATTGCTCTTGATGGTGGAATTTAGAGAAGAAGCTTCTCCTTTCCCTGGGTCATCGGAGAGGAATGAGTGGTGGGAACGGATGGGTGGTGAGTTGGCAGGAGCATTGCACGGGGGCTCTTGTTGGTTCGCTACAGGTGGAGATGGTGTGCAAGGTGGGATGTTGCTCACATGCTCGGAGGAGGCAGAGGAGTTCATCTAAAGTATGCCTAATCTTGAATATCATGAGTTGTTGTTGATGACTCCTTGGAGCGTCGATGGCTCGTGGATGATTACAACAATGAGCTTGAGATTTCGTTGATGACTTCGATGGATCCACGAAGAGGTTACTCGATCGACACATGGCTGAGGTGTTAGAGTTTGATAAGCCAGATAGTGCCGCAGTGAGGAGGGATCACATCTTGGTGTTGTTATGGGTTCGTTTCTGGTGGCTCCACGATCTAGAGGTGTAGTTGTAGATGTTCTATCTCGTTTGTCCTCCTTGAAGGTTCCTTCAATGGATAAAAAATGACCCAAAAAATTTTTTCTAGGTATGGGCATTCAGTATTATAGATAAGAGATGTCTCAAGCCCGATACTTGGTCTCACGTTATGTGTAAGAGAAATGAAGAGAGCTGAGAGAGAGATATATACATGTGTGGTTGAAAATAGAGGATCCCATATTGCAACATGGGAACTTCTATTATTTGTTTACTCGCTTTTAATTTCAGATTTAATGATTCACGAAAAATCCTTGAAAAATTAAATAAAAATCACAGTTAGATCTTTGATAGATGACTCATCCGTGGAAATGCTTTGCTTGGTGAATTGGTGAAAGCATGATGGTGAACTCGAAGAGAGAGAATGTATGGAGAAGAAGAAGATGAAGAATGGAAGAAGAAGATGGGGATGGAGAAAGAAAATGATAGGAAGTGATTACCTGGAACTTGGTGATGGTTAATGCCTAGGGATGAGCTCGGTCTCGAGCTTTGGTCGTCGCTCAAGGGTTCGGTAAGGCCTGAGCTCAAGCAACGAGCTTGACTTTGCTACTACAACAACGTGCTGGGAATACCTTGGATCTCACTGATAAGGAGATGAAATGTAGGTCATTCTCTCGTCAAAACCTTAGCCAAGTGTTGTCACCACAAGGTAGTTTGAAGCCGGGCCTCACCTCTCAGAAATGGCGGATGAAGAGGAAGGGAGGCCAGCAATGGTTTTATAGGAGGTAGGGAGGGTTATGGGTGGGAGGTGTGGGGGACATGAACAGACACGTGCCACAATGGCTGCGGTGTACGAGTGGCGGAGGGGAAGGTAACGGCGGTGCGGGCTCGGGCATTGCAATAGGGGAAGATGAAGGTCACGCACCCTAAACATGACCTGGAGAGGGGTGAGGTAGAGAGAGAGAGAAGGGAATGAAGAGAGAGAGAGAGAGAGAATAGAAGGGAAAGAAGAGAGAGAAAAAGAAAGAAATAAAAATAAAAAGTAAAAAATAAAGACAAAAACTAAAATAAAATCTAAAACTAAAAATTAGACAAATAAAATAAAAGAAAAATAAAAACTAAAACTAAATAAATAAAAATACAAAAATATAAAATTAAAAGTAAAATAGAAAATAAATAGTAAATGAAAAAAAAATAAAAAGTGACTAACACGAAAGTTGCTCGTCTCGACGAGATCTAGAACTTTTGTGAAGGATCCAAAATTAAGAAGTCAACTAGACAAAACATATTTTTTAGAGGTACTCTATATATAATAAAATACTAAGTTTTTGTATTTTGTAATTTTTTGTATTTTAATATGATTTTAATTAGTGGATTAATATACAATATATACATAATTAATCTAATTTTTATGGATGTTCATAGGTTAGAAAAAGATAAAACAAAAACAACAAAGAGAAAATATGTACAAAATATACAATGTCAGATATTTTAATTTCCTTTAATTTTGCTCTTTTATGGATTTTAATGATTGATACCAAGTTAGTTATTAATTAAAGATTATAATAGAGAAAGAATTAGGTTAAAATACTTTATTTTTGTACATAAAATAGTAGGCTCAATTTAGGTCAAAAACAAGGGTTATTTATTTATATATTTTAAACCCTAATTTAAGCACAATTAGTAAATGTTAGTTAATTGATTTTAGGGGATTTGATTAGTAATTTATTAATGGGATTTTGCTAAAACATCCATATAGAGTAGATGTATCATGGATTCATCACACCCCTATGCTTAGCTCTTTGCTTATCCCCAAGCAAATTTTAGTGAGTTGGAAGGTTGAATCCCCGACTGTGCATGTGCGAATTTCATGACTTGTCTCATTAAGAATCCTAGGTTTTAGTGGTCCTAAAATTCTAAGCTCAACTAGGCTCTAGTCAAAAGGAATCCAACTTCTTTAGTTATTAGACTCTCTGTTTGTACATATAGCATAAGAGATATGACATTTAATTTGTACTGCAATCATGAGACACGAGTCAAAACTTCACCCAAAGTCCATATCCAAGAGACTTTCTTCAAGACCTAATCCTCAACACTAGGAATAAATCAATTATTACATTTAATCTACAATCTCAGTAGTTTGTCAGGCTTGAAAATGTAGATGACATGCCATATGATGGAGGGCATAGGTTTGTGTATTTTCTTCTCTCTTACACATTGGAACAAGGTCCTCTCAAGTGCCTTATTACTCAACATGTATATGTTTGGTTGTTGACCAGTGTGTCCATCAAGAGAGTTTGAGTCGTCTGTACTTGTTTTCATGAGAGTACATCGGGGTGTGTCTTCTTTAAGTATTTAATATACTTACACCCAGACTTGTATCATTTACGCTGCAGAGCCCTTTTTGATGTACTAGCTCGACTCAGTTGGCCTAATTAGCTTTGGTCCAAATGGACACTTTAAAATGGTTGGGAGCACTCGCCTTTGTTGAACCTCTTTGAATTTGTCTTTGTGATTGAGAGCTCTTTTTCATTTAACACTTTTTTGTAGGCTATCTCCACTGCTTTTACCAAGAGTTGGTACACACAATCAACAATTATTTATTTTCATCACACCCTGGAACTTAGGTCAGTATCAAAAGTTAGCATGCGAACTTGATCACATACTAGCTAGGGTTTACTGACACTCAGGTTTCATGAAGCTTTCATCGACTTTCTCCCATCCTCGATTATCATAAAATCAGGTCTAGACTAAAATCTCCAGTCTAGTCCCTCAAGTGAAATCTCAACTCATCTCATCAATCATGCAGTTGTGTAAGTGATGTGCTAATCATATTTTTAAAGGTAAAGATTAAACTCGTAATATAGCACTTACATCTTTCAAACTAGGGAAATGTGGATTATTAAGTCTTAAACCCTAATGACAAAGATCTATTAACTCTGAATTAAAGGACCTTAAAAACACGAGTTTATTTCATTCCTCAAGTGTTGAGTGATAGTGAAAATATTAGGGATAAAAACTTAAGTTATTTTTTCAGTTTTTTTATAAAGCTTGTTATACCCCTTAGTTTTGAAAACATGTATTATTTACACAGAGAATTTATGTATAGCATACCTAATATCTACAACTTATACCAATGCTTAAAGTACGAGCTATGGATAAAGTACATAGAATAAATACGCTGCATATACTTATCTTGTGCTATACATAATTTACAGAAAGAATTACTAAATATAATAAAAGTAAGAGATATGGATAAAGAATATAGAATAAATACATATCCTATACTTAGCTTGTGCTATGTCCTCATGGCATAAAGTGAAATGTAGACATAGCTTGTACCAAGCATAATTGAGTGGAAAGAAAGGGAAGTCAACTCGCCCCCTATACTTAGGCTTTTGAGGGCCTACGCACAGAAGAAGAGTGAGAAATGGGGCGATCAAGGGTAAGAAGAAACAAATAGAAATGATGTATACACAATGGTATCGGTTCCCCTATAATTAGGCTCAGATCAACCTAAGTATGATTGGATAATTACAAGTGGAAGACCGAATAGATTTGGGAAGGATGTACAGGTTCAATGAGATTTACGTTAAGCATTCATGCTGGAGTGCGGTGGGAGACAATATGGAGATGTAGAAAGTGGTGAAGAGGAGGAGGATGAAGAGGTCCAGCCACCGTTAGAGTCATCCTCAGAAGAAGAATAGTCATATGTAAAGGATCTCTAACTATTGTCCACTAAAGGTAAGTGACCTATGATAATTGCGGTAGCGATTGGACTTACCCGATGAACCACTTCAGGACCAGACGAGGATTCCTCAGAAATCACCTGATTTCTAAGGTCAAAGGTGATTTTCTTGGTCAGTTTGTTTCTGTTAGAAGCATTGGGAGGAAGGTGGTTCGAGTTCTTCTCCCTATCACGAGTAACCAGTGTGGCATTTATGGGTTCCTCATCAGATAAATCTCCGTAAAAGTCGACCAATTCTTGTAGGGTCATACAAAAATTCAGGCAAGGGAACATGTTCCTCATGGCTTTGTGAGTGCTGACAGGGGATGTTGATGTCTCCTTATGATATCCATGAGTTTTGGTGACATAGGAGGTTTCCTGAGTTGGCTCTTTATACGGTTCAAGTATTTCTTGAATTACTGTCGACTCAAAAATTGGACCAATCAAATAACTATGACGATCTTTATAAACATCATTCAATTCCTTGTAAGCTCCTGAATATTGTTTCCTCCTAGGAGCAGTATCAGGGTGGGAGGTGTGGTGAGAATCCAAAATCAGTTCAATAGTCGATCTCTCAGGTGTCTTTCCTAGGTTTTGTGTATGTGTTTCGTGAGGAGAGGTCTGATCATGTGAAGTGGTTGTCTCCTGATCATGACTGTCTGATTCTAGTCGGTTTCCTCAAAGCAAGTTGTGTCATTGAGGGTTTATTCATTATGGTCTGAGTTCAGAAACTTGGTGTTCTGAGTCTCAAAATCGACAATTGCCTTAGCATAGGCTAAGAAGGGCTTTCCTAAAATGATAGGGGACTTAGACAATTCTCTGCGGTGCTCAATACCAAGGAAAAAAAAGTCCACTTTATGCTTGTCACTTCAGAAGTTTAAGATGACGGAAATAACACGGTCTTTTTGTAGATCGATCTGGTAGTTGAATGATTACCCTCGTCTTTTTGAGTTGTCCGAGCTTGAGTTGATCAAAGACGGTCTTTGGGAGGATGTTTAAATTAGAGTCATCATCTAGACAAATATGATGAGGAGCTATTTGGAACCACGTTGAACACTTGGGGCATCTCCGAGTCATTTGAAGCCATCAGAGCTCTCAGAGCTTTGTTGAGATCGCATGATCCCACCTATACGTACGGAGGCGCCCCAATACGTATAGCATGCTTTGGGAGGAGAAGAGGCGACCGGAGTCACTTGGAATCGAAGATCAAAGATCAAGTAGCCATAGTTTTTATGTGTCCTTGCAGGCTGCCCAGCTATCGTTGGATCTTGCGAACCTCTAATCACAACCATGCATCAAATTCGACCCGATGCGTGACTCCATCCATTCGATCCTCCATGTGGCAGTCAACGAGTGATGCGATCAGATTCACTTATGTGGGTAGTTTCCATAGCTCCATCTATGCCATTTTAGTATTTATTACATAGTCTTGTAAATTTGTAAAAGTTTTAGAAAAAATTACAAAGGACCCTCTATATGTTTTGGATATTGCACATTAGTCCTCTGCCATCTCAGCTCACATGTTCGGAAAATTTCATGTATAACTCTCAGCTTTCTATATTTCTATTTAGGATAAAAATTGTTGTTCTAGTTCAAATTTTGTGGTATTTTTGCATGTGCCCCTAATAATTTAGTTTATATTGCATAAATGCCCCTACCAGCTTGAAGAACACCAGCCTAGCAACCTTTGATGTGCGCTCTTTAGAAGCTTCGGTGGTCTCCCACATGGTTGATTGGATGGAAGCGCTCTTGGTATGAAGTCAAGCTTGTTGACGGTTGGAAGAAGGTATGAGATCTATGGAATGGGTCCTAGAGGTCGATGAATAAATCAAGACCTAGAGGAGCATCGTTCTAACTTGGGATTCTCTCGATAGAGTCCTCTCGAGCTAAGACTTGCATGGTTATCACAAGGGCCTAGAAGCTCCCTAAAAATGTGCAAGTGGTGCAGTGGATGAAGCAGGTAGAGGGTCTCTGACGAAGGTGGTAGAGGGATCCCTAACAGACCCAATCTTTACAGGATCAAGTTGGAGGAGGTGAACAAATAGATGTAGAAGTTGTTAGGAAGCTAAAGAAGGCAGAAAGTGCGATAAAGTGGGTGTGGTTGATCAGGAATGAATGCTGAAGTTGCAAGCTCCAGCGAGGGTCTATTTTTTGGAGTATTGTGTGATTCTAACAAAATCAAAGCAAGAAATAAGTAAATCTAAGCTATTGCTGCAATAAGGAATGAAAAGCAAGCAAGAAAAATCATGTCACTAGACAAAGTGACTGGGCGTAGAGCTTCGCTCAGAAGAGCTCCGGCGAAGGGTGGATACGTCTCCTCCTCCTTTGTCCTCGGCTAAAAGCTAGCGTCTATCCTTCGTGTCACCAAGGCAGAGCATCTTGAGGGAACAAGGAGTTTAGAGAGGGTAGTAGGTGATAAAGGAACAAAGGAGCAAAATCGAGGTTTATTTCTAACTAGCAGAAAAGTGGAAAAGAAAATTAGGGTTTCAGCCAAACCACTTGACATGGATCATATAAAAGTGATCCATAAGAAGAATGATAATCTTATCTTTGATTTTCAAAAAGAAATCGAGCCCAAAGAAGCAATGGAGTTAACATGAAAATTTAGCGAAGTCGGCCGCCTGACTAGGTCTTACAAACAACGGAGGGGGTGTTGACATGGGGTCTACACTCCACGCCACGTGATTGGGCCACATAGGCACGATGCGTGCACAAATTGACAAAAAAGAAAATTAGAGAAAAGAAAGTAAAATAACAATAGGAAATTATTTTATTTAAATAAACTCAAAACATGAAAAATGTTGCATATTTAATAAACTAAGTTTTAGTGATTTTGTTTATTTTTATTACTTTATTTGTGATGTTTTGATTTTTATATGTATAATATTTGTATAAATACGTATATATTAAATATTTTAATTTTATTTTGTGTTCTATATTTTATTATTTTATATACATAATTTTTGTATTTACGTTATAATCAATTACATATGTACTTATTTTTATTTTATTATTCTAAAGTTATTTACGTAGGTATATATATGTTATATGTATATTTACCTCTATTGCAGAGTACATTACTTATTTGAGTGTATTTTAGCGATTTTATTTTAGTTTCATTACTTATATGTATTTTAAGTAATATTTAAAAATTTACAAAAATTTAAGTAGATAAAAAATAAAAAGGAAAAATATATTGAATATTACATACAATTATATTACACAATGTGGGACCAAAAGCCAACTTTTGCATCTTAACTATAAATTAAATGAAACCATCTTCATTAAATATATAATTTTATTTTATGAACAATAAAGTTGGGTTTGGTGATTTTAAATATGTATGGAGAAGATACAGTTCTGAGAAGTTTTCTATGAGGCTTTTTATTCCGTGTGACCCGGACACACGATGAATTATTTATGAATGAAATGAATTTTGTACTTTTCTCTAATTTGTTATGTACAAAATTCATGTTCGATATTTATAGATTTCTAATATAAAAATATGAAAATAAAATATATCAAAAAATGCATATATTGACAAAAATAATTAGGTTTTTTAATCTTATTTTTATGTAATTTCTCTACCCTATCTCCCCTTACTTTATTCTATGTTGACCAATTCACTTAGTCTCGGGGGGTCAGGGATTGTCAGTATCTATGATACCTCTTTTATGTTTATTTTCTTTTATTTATTGTTTCATTTTAGGGTTTAAATACAAGTATTTAGATACACTATATAGATGGATATACACAAGTTAATTCAAGAATGTGATTGATATTTACATGCATTTATCTAGGGATTAAAGCCTAAAATGAATTAATAAAAGTACATGAATGGTAACACTCCCCTATAAATGTGCATTCATCACTCCCCTATACATGGGTTTGCTAGTCCCTAGCAAACACTTATGATAATAAGCGCATGAAAGAAATGAAAAGAAAAGAAAAAATAAAGTACATACGAATGATAATGATTTTTAAACTTATCTTCATAAAATCAAAGTTGGAACTCAGTGAGACCTTTGGATAATTAGTTTGTTGGAACTTTAATGGGAATAACATTTAAAACTTAACAACCCTTAAGAACAACAATCCTTTATTCATGATGTCTCAATAGCTAGATAAGAATATGCCCTTTTGTACCTAAAATCCTATGACTACAAATCTTTCTTATATAGTCTCAGTGATGTGTAGTTCCTCTTGGCTGAAGTGGTAAAGAGACAGTCTTCTCCAATAGGGTAACCATAATTCCCCAATCCAATAACTCTTTCCTCGAGAAGCGGGGTATTCACTTCAAAGTTCAAGTGCAACCGACTCAAGAAGAGGAGGTGGAGAAGAGAATGGATGGTATCCAATGTAGCTACCTATCCTAGGATGTTTGACCAGGGTTACAAAGTCATCCAATTGTAGGCTCACATGAATACTTCGACTTTGAACCATAAGATTGCTTATTGGTTACATACTCTTATGAGGATTGAGTTTTCTTTGATTTTTTCCCGTCTATTCTTTTTGGAGTTTTTGGTTTTGCATTCTTTTTGAATACTATATACAACAACATTTAGGTAAGGACTTTTTCCTCTTGAGCCTATAGACTATCCCTCTTTTGAAGCTTTATTACAACCCACAACATCCTATCTTTAGACCTCATCTCTACTGGTTCGGGTTGGGGCATGGCCACAAAATTGTGACTTCGTAAGTTTACATTAGTGTGTGTCTCATGCCGACAAATCCACTCCTCTACTAATTCAACAGAGTTGAGCAAATTGTAAGGTGTAGGTGCCTAAGTTAGGTCTCTGTCTAAAAAATCATATGCGTGTGTCGAAATATATTACTTAGGCATACCAAGACGACATGTGAACATAGTCTTGCGATCTTAAAGAATTAAGTAAAGCTGACCTTAGAAGCCTCAAATCTAGTTCCGATAAGGTTCATGTGAATTTAAGTGTATTAAGGTCATAACAAAGCTCCAATCTTCATATTTTACTTAGTATAATTCAATAGTCATTATCAATATGAAAAATGTAAATTCTATGTAAAATGTAAGGAAAATATTTTTGTAAGGATTTTTTCTGGTTTTACAATTTTATGTGATTTTTCAAAAAGTTTTTGCAGATTTTTATGGTATTTTAAAATTTTGCATTTTTTTTGGTATTTTTGAAAACAAAAGGGTTAACAAAAGAAATATGTGCAGATATTTACATAGGATTGCATCTGTAATTTATATGATTTAGGCGAAGAATTTAAATCATAAATTAGTTGTTATTTATAGGTTTGTCTACACATGGTTCGTAAAGAATTTAATTTGCTTATGATTATATACAAGGTTCCCAAAATAGTTTGAAAATATTTTTACAAACATTTTGAAAACATATTTTGATAATAATTTGACAACATTTTTACAAACATTTACAAAATTTGAAAATCATTTGGCCGAGATTTTTCAAACTTTATGTATAGATTTTTCAAAGTATTTTTGCAACCATTTTCCAAACCATTTGCAAATCAATTTTCAAAATCTTTCATCTAAATAACTAAAAGAAATTTTTGCAAATAAATTTTTTTACAAAGGATTGATAATATTTTATAAAATAGTTTTCCAAACGATTTCAAAAGAATTTTTCAAATATTTTCCAACCATTTTTCAAATCATTTTGCAAAACATGTTCAACCTGATGAGTCAGTATATACATAAAACTTTTGAAGGATTTTTATACAAATTTATGATATTAGACATATTACTTAAAATACACAAATACAAGTTATGGATGAAGTATATACAATGTATAGACGACCCCCTATACTTAGCTTAAGCTATGTCCTCATAGTTCGAAGAGAAAAGGAAGACATAGCTCGCACCAAGTATAGAAAATCCTATACTAAAACCACTAAAGAATCAACGAATAAGAGGTTGACAGACTTTCCTATATTTAGGATCAATTAATCTAAGTATAGTAGATTGTACACCTAGCGGGGATGGACGAGGGTTAAAATGTATGAAATCAACGAGCTAGCTTGTCTCCCCCAGTACTTAGGGTGAAATATCCATGATTATAGACATAATATCAACAAGATAAGAGACACACGAGTGAAGGAATGAACACTCAACCCACTAACCCTCTATACATAGGATAAATTCACACTACATATAGCATTGATGACTGGGGTAAGTGAAGAAATGGAAGAAAGAATGAAAAAAAAGAAAAGGAAAAGGAAAAGAATGGAAATGAAAAATTATTTTTGTGCTTAGAAATCCGAATCTTCTAATTTTTCATTTTCTTCTTGAAATACCACTTCAACTATGTCAACCACAGACAGGACTATGTCATGATCTATGTACAACTTCAGCAACTGGAAGTTGACTACAAATGATTGTGCGTCAGATGACAACTCTGACATGAGAATGCTACCACTATCACACACAGTCCTCACAAAACCGGTCATGTCCACTTGCTTTTTAATTTTCTTGGGAAATGCTTCAATTTTGTATAAACAACAAAACTTTCTATCCTAGATCGATAGTCTTTCTTCTGATATACTTGTCGTGCCATCTCTTGACTTTCTCCTTGTACATAAGGCTATTGTCACATGTACAATCTATGTATTCCAAGAGTATGTTTAGATCTATCTTGCAGCTTTGACCACTACACTGTGAGTCCAAGTTACAGATGTTAACAACCTGAAGTGATTTGTGAATTAGCTCAACAAATAGATGGCATGGCTTACCATAAACAAGGTGATAGGGAGACATACCCAACGGAGTCTTGTAGGGAGTTTGATAAGACCATAGAACATAATTAAGAAGCTGAGACCAGTTCTTCATATCCGATCGTACAAGCTTCTACAGGATAGTCTTGATCTCCCTATTGGATAACTCAAACAAACCATTTGATTGTGGGTAGTAAGGAGATGCAACACGATGTTCAATGTCGCACTCTTTCACAAGATTTATGACTTCCTTGTTCAAAAAATATCTTCCTCCATATGAAATAAGAATCTTGAGAATCCTGAACTGTAGGATAATGTTGTCCTTGAGAAAGAGACAAATAGTACGACTTTCAAAGGAATGAGTGGGGATAGCCTCCACCCACCAACTGGCATAATCCACAGCAAGCAGGATGTAATCCAATTCCCAAGCATCAAATACGTCCGATATTTTGATGAACTTGAGTGGCATTGAATCTTTGGAACCAATGGTATCTCCCATCTTCGGAAAATTGGTGCAACATTTGACATATGTTGCAGCATCCTTGATAATGTCGGCCACCAGAGGCCGCATTGTGATACTTCCGCTGCCATTTGATGTCCAGGATGTTGTCCTCCTGTTTCGAGCTTATGGTAGTGCTCGAGGACACTAGTGTACTCCTCTTGAGGAATGCATCGTCGCCAAATGTAGTTTGCACCTTCCCTGTAATGATAAAGTTCCTCCCACTGGTACAAATGGATGTCAGATAGGAATTTGTACTTCTTGACATGAGTCCAATCTAGTGGGAGTTTCTTGATCATGAGATAGTTCACAATCTCAACATACCAGGGGAGAGAACATATATTCAAGATCAATTCATCGGTAAAGGTCTCAGCGTTTGGTACAATGCTCAAGGGATTTTCTGAAATTTCAAGTCCGTACACGTGGTCTGGTACCACATTCTTAACTCTAGGTATGTCTCTTATTTCCAAATCGAATTTCTGCTGCAGAAGGATCCAACAGAGCAGTTGTGACTTGGCATCCTTCTTGTTCTGTAGATATCGGATAGTAGAGTGATTAGTAAAGATAATGATTTTTGAACCCAAGATATGTGACCTGAACTTCTCTATGGAGAACACCACGCCCAACAGTTCTTTCTTTGTTACTGTATTAATTCGTTGGAGTATTCTCAAGGGAGAACACCACGTCCAATATCATCTAGGGTTCTGTTGACATAGAGTATAACAAATTGAGCCCCATCCATGCGCTAACCCAACACAACCCCAATATGAAACTTTGAAGTGTTCATCATGATCTCAAAGGGGAGAGAGCATTCAGGCAACTGAAGGATAGGTTCTCGAGTAACCAGTCTTTTCAAGCTATTGAAAGCAAGGAGTACCTTATCATCGATAACAAACTCAATATCTTTGCCCAAACTATCAGTAAGAGGTTAGGAAATCTAGCTGAAGTCTTGGATAAATCACCTGTTAAATCCAACATACCCCAGAAAAGACCTCACCTGCTTTAGTGTTCTAGTTAGTTCAATATTTGCAATGACATCCACCTTGGTCTGGTCGACATCCATACATCTTTTAGAGATGACATGAACTAACACAGTCCCATCAGTAACCATGAAGTGGCTCTTTTCCCAAAGAGCACTAGATTAACTTCGCATCGTCTCTTAAACACTCAGTCTTGATGCATTAGACAAGAATAAAAATCATCACCATAGACCGAGAATTTTGTCCATGAAAACCCTAAAAAAACTACCTACCATATAGGTGAACACATCTAACAAACACCTTTGGAATGTAGCAGGGGCATTAATAATCCAAAGGGCATCCGTCGAAAGACGAAGTTACCAAACAGACAAGTACATGTAGTCTTATGTTGATCTTAAGGGGCGTTTACCACTTGCTTAAACCCAAAGTACCCGTACAAGAAACAAAAGAATGCTTTCCCTGCAAGTCTTTCGATGATCTGGTCAATAAAAGGCAGCGGAAAGTGATCTTTCTTGGCCGCTGAATTCAGGCGCTGGTAATCTACACAGACACACTATGAAGTAGATACTCGGGTCGAGATCTCCTCTCCTTTCTCATTACTGACCACAATGATTCTAGCTTTCTTAGGAACCACATGCAATTGGCTAATCAATGTAGAATTAAAGATCCGAACACTTGGTCTGGGAGGGCCTGTGATGCCCGACAAGTCGAGCCCAGTAATTGTTGTATCGATGCCTCTCGTAGTACATGGATAACAATCGACCAAATAAATGATGATCAAAACCCACATATGTGTATGTGTAAAATAAATCATGTATGTGTGATTGATGAAATTTATTTAACTCTACATGAAATGAGTATTGGCAAGCAGGTAGAGTGTTGTCCATGGGAGCAAACATGGATAGATCACAAAAACAAAACCCATCTCATGGAATCAAGCATAAAATTGTTTGTTTTGCAGCCAACATGGTTTCTGTGTCTTTTAGTGGGTTTTTTTTATTTTTTTATTTTTTTTGATTTTTTTGATTTTATATTTTTATGGATTTTAATTTTGTATTTTTTAATTTAATATTTATAATAAATATATAGTAATATATACGAGAGAGATATATAAAGAGAGATAAAAAAGGACGCTTTTGTAATTTTAAAATATAACAAATAAAGTCGAATAACATAAAATAAAATGTTTTTGAATTTTTTATAAATTTCTCTGATTATGGAAATTTTTTAGGGAATGTTTAAAATTTTAATGGATTTATAAAAAAAATAAAATATATCAAAAAAAATGAAAAAGAAAATCAGTAACATCAAATGGGCCTAAAAAATTTATCAGATCAGAAAGGGCCCAAATTTATTTTTCTTGTATAATTGGCATAAGAAAGAAAATTTGAGGCTATATAACATATTTATTATTTTTTTGCATTTTTTATTTTGTTAAGGTTTTTTTGATTTTTTCAAATTTTTATATATGTGATAAAATACATTAAAATACACTTACTATATTTTTTGGTTATTTTTAGAGTTATATTTTTATTTTTATGATTTTTTCAAAGGCAAAATTATAAAATATAGCTAGTTTCACAACACTTTTAATTTGGAAAACAATTATAAGTACCTTAATAAAAAGGTATGTGATATAATTTAATATAAGATTATGAAAATATTTTTCCTAGATTTTTAGAGGTTAGTAGCTAATTAATACAATTTTAAAAACAAACGATTAAAGTAGCTATGTAAGGACCATTATGTAATTTCAAAATCATAAAGCATGAATTTACAACAAATAAACAAAGTCCTGGGGGCAATTCACAATTTGAAATCGCCCGCAGGTACCTTTTTGAAAATAAAATAAAATCCATGGCTAGCAGGTGAATCAATGATTCAACATCTTTATTCTTTTATTTTAGCTTAAAATCCTTGGTAAAATGCCTTTAAATAGCAAAAATTTGATTATTTATCACTCTTAATTGATTTTTTAATATTGTATATTTATCATTCTTTTACAACAAAAACAAAGAATAAAGAAGAGAAGAAAAAGAAAAAGAAAGATAAGGTTATATATATGAAATATATACAGACTGATCCGAAACTCGAGACCAGGTCAAGCATTGGAATGGTCGACAAGGAAAAAAGCGGGGGAGATATGGTCCAAAACTTATAAAAAATTTAGAAAATCAAGTCTCACATGTACATATTCTCCATTTTTTATCTTGTAAATATATTGTACTATTTTATTCATAAAAAATCAACCTCAAATAAAATATTTCTTTCTTGAAAGTTGTTTGTATTAATATATATAAATTTATAAAGAAATCAGAGAAATTATTTAACTAATAAATAAATAATTTCAATGAACCTAAAAAGCCAAAAATTAATACTTCACATGTTCATAACTTTTATAGAAAACTCCAAATGAACCAAACTCGCTATTAAACTTCGTTTTTTAACTAATAATATTTATTGAAAATACCAAAAAAATGTGAAATAAATCTTGTTAGTTTTGGCATTTGGACCCCTTTGTATTAATGCACCATATGTATATAAAATGACTCTATTTTCTATGTAATTATTCCTAACTCTAATTAACTTGATTCCTGTGTGAATTGTTCATGAAAATCAGTACAAAAATACAAAAATATAGATTAAAAATTATTGTTAATAAATATCAATAACTCTCATAATCTAAAATTTGTAAAGCCCAACATCCGAACCTCATAACTCGACCATATGAACTCCAAATTTGGTGCACTCACTTAAAGTTCATTTCATAAAATTATCTATCAGATCAAAGTGGTTTTACTAAAAACGGAGTGAATACGCAAAAAATAGATTTTGGGACCATATTGGTATCCTTGTAGATATGTATATATTGTATATATTATATATATTTATTTTCTTGTATATTTTTGAACATATTTAATTTTTAAACGTTTTGTATATATTTATTTTAATTATATATAATACAAATAAAAATAACAAAATAAAAATAACAAAAAAAATAAAATAATATATTTATTATATAGGTATTATATACCTATCTTGTATACACTTGTATTTATATGCATCATTAAATTAACTTAAAAAATAAAAAAAAAATATTTAAAATCCTTAATTTATTGTGTAAATAAATAAATTATTAAATTACGTATCTTTTGTAAAAATATTTTATTAAAAATCGAATTGTTGTATATATAGGTATTTGGTATCTATTAATATAAGTTTTTTTTTATTTTATCTTAATTAATTAATTTTATTTATTAAAAATCTCTAGAATATAACTTTTTAAATATTAACGTTGTTTATTTTATTAATATTATAATTTAAAAACATTTTCTATTTTTTTATTTATTTCTATTTAATATGCTATATTGTCTTGAGCCTATTTTGTCTTTTACATTGGGCCTCTCCCATTGGCCCATTTGATTCTGTTGACCCTGAGTCAACTCTTCTTCCTCTCTTCTACCCGAACAAATATGCTCAATCGTCAACTTACATGGATTTTTCAGATCCTCTCCGAACTCTATTTGACATGATTTCTTCACCAAAATAAAGTCCACACAACCCTCATTTTTGCTTATAACAATTTGGCATTTTCTCACCTTTTGTTTTACGTGTTGATATTTCATTCCTAAGATAATCATGGAGCTCATCTTTTTCTAGATCTTTGGCTCTTTTCTCCTCTCTGGTAAACATCGATGATAGTGAGTGACATCCCATCATTGTTAAAGTGAGGATTAGGTCAAGTGGTGCTCTGATCTAGAGGCATCTCCATCGTGCTCCACCACTAGATGAGCCACGACTCTAGACTGCTGATCCATCGAGGCAATGACCCTAGAGCTCCGTCGAGTTCCAACATTGGCTCATCATCCATCTGGTAACCTCTGGTAGTTTTATATCTATTATTCATTTTTTATTTTAGATTTTTTTGTGATTCTTTAGCAGTAGTTCTTCCATCCCATTTCTTTTTTCAGATTCTGAATCACCATCTACACATTCATCCTCACCTACGATTCTTCCACATTTTCTCGTTCTACCTCACACATCTATTCAACTCCAGCCACACACGGTTGCTGGATATATGGTTCCACATCCATCGTACCGCTGGAACCTCCATTCATTGTTCTCCTTTGTATTCCAGCCAAGGACTCGTGCCTCGAGCCTCTTCATCTAGACGTGCGGGAACTCCTGGATAAAAAGAATTATGTGATCGAGATCTGATAGTCGAGTTCATCTGGAACGAATAGCACCCGAAGCTTCTTAATGCATCCTACTTCTGAGCTGCAAATGAGGAACCGAGTGTCATAGAAAATGTTCATCAAGAAGTCTTCAACCTTCTCGTCCAATCAACCTCGAGCCATGTGATCGAGTACTCTGCCTTGAAACTTCATTGGAATAGTTAAAGAATCTGTAGGTAGGTCTCTTCTTCGATTCACACGATTTCTCCTGAATTTTGTTTTCCAATTGTAGGTTACTACATTTGAAGTATGTTGTCTCGAAGAATTGTTGTCGTCCTCCCATTGCATCTGCCACAGCCTTATCTGATCCTCACACGAAGAACGACGCCACAACATCAATCACCACATCACATGGATGCATGAACCCTCACTTTCGCCTACATTAAAAAAGGGAGAAGAACATTCACCTCCTACAAGTTGAAAATTGGCCCTTGGATTGCATCTGATCAAAGGGATGCCAGTCCACCACATGTCGTCAGAATAACCAGTCGCCCTGCCGTTTAAGGCCGCACATGACCTACACGTGCGGTGCATTTTAATTTGGATAAAATTTTACAACCACCCCAACTCCTTTGTAATAAAAAATGTTCTTGAGTTCTTTATATCACGTGATCCACATGTGCCTATCATGTGAAAATTACACAAATAACCCTACTTTATTTCTCTGTTACTATTTTCTCATAAATTTTAAGAATTTGCTATCTAGTCCTTATTATATACATTCAATTTCTTATCTTTGTTTTGCATGTTTTAATTAATTACAAGGCTCCAAAAACTCTATAAAAATTACCATATTCTCCTTCTTGATTGTTCTCACTAGTATAATTTTTATTTTGCAAAATAAATTGTTTTCTTTTTTTAGTAATTCAAAAACCATTAAAATTTCTCTTGTTTGCCTTATAAAATTATAAAAATTTCAAAAATGGCATAAATTTCCAAAAAAATCACTATAGGTGTAATTTTGATTTGTTTTAATTTCTTTGCGTGTTTAGTTAGAAAATCTTTATAAATACAAAAAAGTTGTAAATTACATAGAATACTAAAAAATCATATAAAATCATTAAAACCCTAAAAATATATTTTTGATATTTTTTTAAACCGTGATAAAAACTATCTATTTTAATTTATTTTCATAATTTTTTTATTTCTATTTTAAAAATCCAAAAACATTTGCTTGACTTTTTATTTGGACTATTTCATGTTTTTAATTGATTTGAAAATCCTAAAAAATAAAAAATCTCTGAAATGTTACAAAAATAGGAAAAAGGTAACAAAAAATGTTTTTATTTTATTTTCTCGAAATTTCTACTATATTTAAAAATATAAAAAGATTTCTTGTTTTCTTCCCTTTACATTTATTTTATTTTATTTATTTGAAAAATAAAAAACATGAAAATTTGCAAAAATAAAGATAACTAAAAATTTGAAAATAAAAAAACATAAAAAATTTTAAAAAATTAAGAATTCCATAAAAAACTAAAAAGCTAAAAAATCCATAAAAATCAATGTATTTTTCTTAGAGTTTCCTTCTCTTTGTTTCTTTTCTTTTAATAACCCTCGGTTAATAATAGTTGCGTACTTGTGTTAGACCCATTGAGCTATACAAGGTTAATAAAAGGGGAGTCCACTTTTATTTCTTTTAGTTGGATTAAAAATAAAATTTGTTTGATTGTTTTGGGTTTCATTTTGTGTCACTGCGACATTACATATTCACACTTTTTCTTCATTAATAATTAAACCCAAGTGAAATCTCTAAACATCAGAATGGCGGCATTGCCGAGAAGGCATGATGAGGGTAGCTAGGTTTTCCCCTTTAGCTTGCCATTCTTGGAGTTTGTATATACTTGTTTGCTGTTTCTTTTATTTTTGTCTCTTTATCTGTCACTTATTTCTTGTCAATATCTTTTTCATTTGTTTCTTTATTTTCTTGTTTACATTCCTCTCATTTGTTTCATTTTATTTGTGTATATATTCCTTTATATATATCGTGTGGATCTGCTTAGTGTTGAGGAGTGAGCACTCATATTGAGTACCACATGCTATGAGGGAGCTTATACAGTGCTTGCAGTATCCAAATTGTCGGACACCAAAAGCTCCCCAAGATTCGACTTTGGTATTTATTTGAGATCACTTTTACTTGTTCTTCTCATTTTTCTTCATGTCCACCCTTGTGTTTTGTGTTTGTTTGTTTTTTTTATTTTGCTCTTTATTTTCTTATTTTATTTGCTTATATTTTCATAATTGTGATCCGACACATTTCTTGTTTCTCTCTATCTTGCGAGGGCCTGACGAGCAAGGGTGGCATTCCTAGGAGCGCCAACGCACCCGAGCGAAGCAGACACAGCTTGTTTCTTCATCGACAGGAGAGAATAGGAGAGGAGGAGCAAGAGATTTGGAGGACCACTTAGGAATTTATTTTTTATTTTATTTTTAGCATTTTATTTCCCATTTATTTTTTGTAATTAATTTGTAATAATATCGGCTCTAGTCCTTTTTATGATTTCTTTATAGACTTTGGACACAACATTTTGCAGGGTATGTTTCACTAATTGTCGGTGCACTTGGGGGACCTCACCATGCTTTGTTATTGCCTTTATTTTTTTGTTTCACGTGGATTTTTTGAGCTTAAGCCCCCTAGATTTTGGTTTCTATTTGATTGAGATAGGTAGAATTAGGTCCGCAACCCCTAAAACAAAATATGTTTCTATAAAGCTCGTTGGACTTGGTCAAATGAATATGTGCTTAATGATAATAGAAATTTATGTTTAGGGCAAATATCCCATTTTATCCATTTAGATTAGGCCAATTTTTATGCACGAATCATATTGCATGTAGACTGTTGGAGAAAGGTATGCGACTCTATGTCGTGCACGAATTCATAGATTTCATCATGCTTCGGCTTTTCCGTCTTCCTCTCTCTGTTTTCTGGACATATGCATAGAAGGAAATCAGAAAAATTGTAAGACGTTTCATTGAAAAATATCTAAAAAAGGAGAAAACCAAAAATAAAAAATTGGGACTGCTATTTGAACTTCATCATTAAAATCAAATGTAACTAATTCGCTTCCTCATTTTGGGGTGAACAACCCCCTTATTGTATACAGATACTGTCCAGACCGAGTGAGGCACGAACACTTAAGGATTAGAGCCCAAATCCTTGGACTTGTTCCCTAAGTGCTTGGACTGACAATTGGGTCCTCTTATTGCTGCAAGCACTTGCCTCTGACTTTAGTAGAAGTAGTTGTGTTTAAGTTGGTGTGTTCCGCCGGCTTAGACACGAACTACCCCAAGAGACTGCACCTATGAGTTTGCTAATATATTTGTTTGATCTCCTAACTCTAAATTTGACAAGATTAACGACCGATCCTTCACGGTCTTCGTTGAGTTGAGTCAGTGAATTGGAGGTTTGCTTAGTGTTTGTAGGTGATTGGTGTTGAGTTAGTTAAGTTCACTTCTCTCTTGGTCTTTAGTAGTCACCTTATGTTCCTTTCTTGTCTCCAGCCTGTTTTATTTTCTCCCTCCCTCCAACCCTTATCTGTCTTATTCCCTCATCATCTCTTCTGTTTTTTTGAGTCGTGATGATGGATTGATGTTTGCTTCAGCCGAATCTTGTGGCTCTGTTTTTTCATCCCCATCATTGTCGGCCACCATGTCTTGAGGTTGGAACTCTGACCAACCTCGTCCCTTCCCTCATCTTATCTTTATCATTCTTCATCCCCACCCTCTTTGTTCCCTTTTGTTCCACATCCTACTTTTATTGAGCATGCTATGATCGGAGTTGAGTCCCGTGGAGATTACATGGAGTAGATGCAAGATACAAACGATTTTTTTGCTGGGATTATAGTGCCTTCATGGTAAATATTGTTGAACATGCCAGATTCAGGAGCACAATTACTTTCCACTTGGAGTCCATTCATTCTAGATTTAGAGTTCATTTAGATGCTGCCAAAGTTTTCAACGGGTATACACGGGAAGCCATATTTCCATCTCTACGAGTTTGAGGAGATTTGTGGATCACAAGCATATTCACATATCACTTTTGAGGAATTGAAGCTGATGACCTTCTAATGAATCTGCGATTCGTCATCTTTATTCATTTATTTTAGCTTAAAATCCCTTATAAAACACCTGCATATAAACTAACTCCATATTCCTACTAACTTGCATTTGTGTGTAAATATTGCACACTTCTTACTAATTTTAACCTAAAATAAATAAATAAAAGAATGGAAATATAAAGAAAATAAAAAAAGGGTAGACTGTATACAGGCTGACCCGAACCCCGAGAGAAGGTCAAGACTTGACCTCATCGTCCAAGAATAAAGTAGGGGGAGATAAGGGTCCTTAAGCAGAAAATCAAAAAAATGTGTGTGTGTGTTGTTCTAAATACTTCTCACTTATTTTGTGTATATCTGTATAAAACTAACACTAATTTATTTGTGCCTTAATTGAACTCAAATCAAATAACTTTCAAAACCAAAGTTGTAAATAAAAATGTTTTCTAATTAATAAAAATAATTGCATAATTAAATCATGTACAGAATAAAAGTAGCCATACTTGGAAAAAGCCACTAAGCATTAATTGACAGACCAATTCCTGCTCCATATGAGCTCAAATTGAATCAATCTCACTTCCATTGGATTCAAAATTAAATTATCTTTAAAATGACTGTATTTTCATAATTTTTGGAGTTACGATTGAAAAGTCGATTTTCTGGGATGGTTTGTGCAATTTTCCCATTATTTTGTGCATATTGTATTTGTATATATTTGTAAATATTTTCTCCTAATTATTTAAAATAAAAAATTATTATTTTTTTTTGAAAAAAAGGCTAATTTCCTCATTTAACCTTGTATATAATGTCATATATGTATATAGTATATGTATATAGTTGCTATTTTTAATTAACCACCAAAAAAATAAAAAAACTAACTTTTTTTTTAATTCAAATAAATAAGTGACGAAAATTCAAAAAATTAGATAGTTTTGTAAATACTTTTATCTCTTTTTATCTTTATTTACTTTCAAATTTCATCTCTCTTATCTCTTCCACCAAAAAAATTCAAAAATTCAAATTCTATCTCTTTTCTATTTATATGGCTCCTTCTCCCTCATTCCAACTTGTTCAATCTTTAGAGAGAGGAGCCCGAACTCCAAGAGAAAATTTCGTTGAGAAAGTTGCCTAGTCTTTAAGCCGTCCGGTGACAACGAGTCGACCTTGTCGAGGCGATCACGGTCCATTTCCGCTCCTAAGGTGAGATCCACATTTTTCTTCTTATTTTATCTTAGTTTAATCGTAGTTTATTTTGTCGCAATTTTTTTAATTCCATCATCATTTTATTTCTCTAGATCTAAAAAAAATATTCATCACAATTTTTAATCTGCTTCGACTTGATTTTTCATCTCGCGTTCTTAATCTCCTCGCGTTCTATTCTATCGTCCAAGATCTCTCGACTCCGGCCGCGTACGGTGTCCGGAGATCGGATTCGATTCTTCCATTTTTCACCGAATCCTTGTTCATTTTCTGATTTATAAATAAATAATAAAAATAATAAAAAAAGTATTTGTTTCTTTTTCTCTAATGTTGGTTTTGCAGGATCATTAAAAAACAACAAAAAAATAAAAGAATAAAAAAGAATTTCTATATCTTTTTTTAATTACTATTTTTTCGGATTTAAGAAAAATAAAAAATTCTTTTATTACTGTTTACATTACAATACAAAAAATAATAAAAACCACAGGTCGTGGGGTCGTCACCACCCGCCGCCATCATCCAGGCCAACCAAGCGGCCCTCCGGCCACCTCACCACCGTGCCTCCTGCGCACGCCCCTCCACTTCACGTGAGGCGGCACAGCCGTGCGACCAGTACGGCCCCGCGCCTCTGCTGAAGACAGGTGCGCCGGCAGCACACCAGCCTTCGTCGACGCCGACGTGCCACCAAACCCCGCTGATCCCCCTCTGCGAGGCGACAGCGCTGCCACCCTCTCCGCCGTGGGTGAGAACCTACACCGCGCCGCCTAGTCCCCCTCGCCGCCATCATCCAGGCTGACCCAACAGCTCGCCTAGCCCACGCCCCCGCTCCACCGCCCGTGCGCGGGCCGCGCGATCCCCACATAGAGACGACCCCCTCCGCGCGTGCCAGTCGTCGCACGAGCGGCCGCGCGTGGTCGCCTCACCGCCCTCCGCCTCACCCAGGCGATGCCCTTCCTTGATCACCCTGCCGGTCCATTACCCAGTCGCGAGTTGCATGCAGATCCTGCCACTAGCGTGCACCTCTCCCGAGCACCTCAGCCCCCAAAGCCGACTTGATTGCCCCGCACCGCCATTAGGGTGGTTTGTAGGAGAAGAAGAGAGGCAGCCCCCATCGGCCCCCATTCCCCTTTTGTTTGGAAAGAACAAAAAGACATAAGAACCCTAGTTATAAAATAAAAACAAATATTGTAGGAAAACTTGCAACAAGACCCTCTCTACTTTTCTAAATTGCAAATCAGATGCTGCTTCCAGAAGATCACATGCACGACACGTGTATTGGATAAATTTTATGTTATCTCCTGTGAGTTTATTTTTTGTTCCATTTTGTTAAAAACTTCTGCATAAATGCAATTTAGTCCCTGGCTATCAGACATTAGTTTTACATGTTAGTCTTGTTGAAATAAATATTTTTATGGCTCCAAAAATTCTGAAAAAAAATGTTGTACGTTCCTGTTATAGTTTTACTCATTGTATACATGTTTCATTAATTTTTATCATCGTTTTATTTTTTTCTAAAAAATAAAAAACAGACTTTTTTGTCTACTTAGACTTTGAAAATTCATAAAAATTCGAAAAATTGCATAAAAATTCAAATCAAAATCATTGTACATGTATTTTGATGTGTTTCAATTTCTGACCAAATTTTGTGCATTAACTCTTTATAAAAACCAAAAAAATGTGAAAAACGAAAATTCTTAATGAAATTGTAGAAAATTATAGAAAAAATCCAAAAACTGTTATTTCAGTTCTTGTTTGTAGATAATTGCTTCTATTTTGCCATAAAAATAATTGTCAGGAGTTTTGGGCAAATTAAAATATTTTTCAGTTGCAAATTAGTCCAGGTTGTGCATAATTTTGCATTTTCTCACTGTCTGGTTTTTAGAATAAAAATACAAAAGCATCTGAAAATTCCATAAAAATTTCCAAAAATTTTTCAAAACCTTTAAAACCCAAAAATATTTTCTCTATATTTTTCTAAGTATTTTTGATAAATTTAAAAATTATAAAAAGAGTTGGTGTGCGTATTTTTGATCTTGTGAATATTGCTTAATGCAAAATAAAAATCACTACAAATTTGAAAATCAGAAAATAGAAAAAAATAGAAATAAAAAAATTAAAAAAATTAAAAATAAAAAATCACAAAAACCAAGGATAGTTGTCTTTTGAGATTCCTGTTTTTCTCTTAATTGATTCTTGATTAATTGAATAACCCTCGGGATTTGTAGCCTCCCTAAGTTCGACCATGTCCTCTATACAGGTTAATAAGTAGCAAAAAATTAAAAAATATATATTTTTTGTTTGTCGCAGGATTTTTAGGGATAGCAACGACCAACATACGTATCATTAATTTCCATCCTCTGAGATTTCGTGCACAACAAAATGAGTATTCCCGCCTGTCACGTGGGTGAGATGGTACAATGAGTTTCTTCCCTTTCTCACTTCAGACTAGAGTGCTGAGATGGTACAATGAGTTGGGGAGGATCATACCTACATTGGGAGACCTACAGGCATTATTCTTACACAGATTTTATCCCCATCGTAGTGTAGAATTGCATCCAATTGATGCAATCTATTGTCAGAAATTTTACACTAGACCCCTAAGAGCCATTACCAGATTCATGGCTGAGGTTCATTGATCTCTTCATGAGATTTCTTGATCACGGAATCTCAAAGTCTGACCTTGTACAGATCTTCTATAAGCGGATGACTACCGAGCAACAGACACTGATCGATGCCTCGTGTGATGGTACAGACCACAATATCTATGTTGATTCGCTTTGGATTATCTTTGGATATCTTTCCGACATCTCACTTACTTCCCAGTCTTCACGAGATAATTTAGTTGTGACCACAACGAGGTTGATGCAGAACCGGTCTTGTATGATATACTTCATGAGGATTCAGAGATCATACACCAGCTAGAGGAAATGGATACCAATGCCACACATATGATGAACGATGAGACAATCATTGAGTCTTGGATACCAAACCTTCTGGTATTCTAAGAGATGGAGCACAAGCCCATGATGTTTCTGACGTTCGTTTAGCCATTCCAATTTCCATGTCTGGATCTACCATATTTCATTCCTCAGAGGAACTTCTCAGATTCTTATGGACGTGTTGAATCATTTTAGTAGCTAGAGCAAGATGGAGGACACCATTTAATTTGTTAAAAATTACTAGTCCCACATGCAAGACCTTCTCCTCCTGCATGACGAGATCGATACAGTTTCTGAGCATGAGATGATTGTCAGCATTGCATTTTCTTAGATACCATAACTCTGAAAGGTCAATGATCTCTTTGATCTTGATCTGGATTTCTTTGAGCCCAATATTCCTAATACCTTGGATGTTTTTCTCTGACTTCGAGAGAGAACTTGTTATTTGAGTTTAATCGTTCATTCTCTTCCTCATCATCATTCTGATTTTTCTCATCTTTCCAAGGGTTATCCGCAGGTGATATATTCATTGTACTCAGTTTCATTATTTTGGTGTGCAATTGATCTATCAGATTACGAGTCCGAGTCTTCCTCTTCTTTTGTGTTTGAGTTGTTTCCCCTCGATGACCCTCGCGAAGATGAGCCAATCCTTGAGATATTTGATGATGTTGCTGATTTCTCTACATTATGTGTATTGAATATCAATTTTCTTAGTGAGTCTCTTGATCCTAACTTTCCCTACCTTTTTAAGATGGTGATTGACGTGTAAGATTCCATGAATGGTCCTTCTTTCTCCACGTTTGATTTCATCGGCTTTACCCTGACATTCTATTCTTATGTTGAGCCGATGATTTAATTTTTGCTACGAATCCCATATTTTATTTTCTCCTCTATATACCCGGTAGAAAACACCCGCCTGATTATTTTCACACCGAGACGAAAATGACAATACGACATTTTCCCAACATATGTCGTCATGAACCTCGATACTACTTTGTCACAGCCTTTGCGCCCTGCTTGGGGCATAAACTCTAGCACTTTTTTGAGAGGCACCACAACATTGTCTACTTTGTATATACATGTTTCATCTTAATTTGTTCCTTATTTTATCCATTTTTTGTTTTACACCCTAGGTCTTGCTTAGGATTTTAGCTATACTTATGATGTACCTTATCCTAAGTATAGGTGCATAGACAACAAGTTGTTCATTTTCGTTCCATTTCATTACAACTATTCTTGCCTATACTTAGGGATCTTTTATCTTAAGTATAGGGGGAGTGATGTCGTTCCTTTTATTTTGATTAGTCTTCATCTTAGTTCCTTGTATTATTTCACTTGTCTCTTAACTGTTGTTATTCTTTTCTATACTTAGGGATCTTTTACCCTAATTATAGGGGGGACATGTCGATTTGTTGATATTATGTACAATCTCTTCTTCAGTGTTCCCCACTTGTACAATCTTTTATAATTAGGATTATTTTATCCTAAGTATAGGGGGATCACTGACTTCTATTCATTTTATTTTTTCATTCTTTGAGTCATTGTAGCAAAGGATTCTTATCACTTTTCTATACTTAACACTATTTATGTATTCCTTCGTTGCTTCAAGGTCATTATGAGGACATAGTTTGAGATAACTATAGTGGGTGTCATACATATTGTATATATACTTTAGCAATAACTTTTACTTTTAATTGTTAATAATATGGCCATTATTTATAAAATTAGAATGAAAATGTTTTAAAAAATGATTAGTAAATTGCTTGTAAAAAAAATTTCTAAACACTTTTGTAAAATTTTTTGTAAAATATTTTTTAAAATAATTTTGTAAAATTGTTTGTAAATGTTTTGAAAAATATTTGTAATTTATTTGTAAAAATCTTTTGTAAAAACCTTTCTAAAATTATTTTTGTACAAATTTTTTTAATAGTTTGTAAAATGGTTTTTTTGTATTTTTTGAATTATTTTTGTATAAAAGTTATTTATATTATTCAAATATTGTAAAATATTTGATAATAAAATTGTTTGCATAAAATTGTTTATTAAATTATTGTAAATTGATTTGTTGATTTATAAAAAGTTTGTAAAATTAAAATTGAGAATCTTTTGTAAAATGTTTTGTAAAATATTTTTGTAACCTGCTTTGTAAAAGGTTTACTAAATTATCTGTAAAATTTTTTGTAAAGTTTTTGTAAACTTTTGTAAAATAGTTTGTATTTTTTTTTAAAATATCTTGTCTTGTGTGACATAAATTATGGGTATATTAATTATTTGTAAACATATAAAATACATGTGTGTATAAAAGCCATAATTATTTGTAATTTATGTAAATTAAATTCTTATATAAAATATGTAGTTAAGCTTGTATATAAAATCCTTTAATAAAATTTGTAGATAAAATTCTTTGTAAAAATTGCATTTAAAACTTGTAAATATCCTCTTTGTAAAATCTTGTGTAAAAATGTGTATATATAATTTGTATAAAATCCTTGTAAAATCTTGTAAATATGTATAATTATTTCTTAAAAATACCATAAAAAATTGAAAAGGTTAAAATCCACAAAAAAATGCAAAAGTTCTCTAAAAACCTCTTAAAAAAGGAGTTTCTTCTTCTCTTCCCTTTTTTTATTTTTTAAAATGTTTTGTAAATATTTTCTTGCTTGTGCATTTGCATTATTTAGAATTATATTGACAAAAGACTAGAAGTGAATACCCCTCTCCTCGAGGAAAGAGTAGCTAGACTGGCGAACTAGGGTTACCTTATTAGAGGATATTGTTTCTTTGCCATTTTAGAGGTGGGGAGCTATATTTCGCTACACAGTACAAGTAAAGATTCATAGTCACAAGAGTTTGCATATGCAAACTTTTTATGACGTGACTATTAAGGTGACCTGAATATAGAATTATTGAACTTGAAGGCCGTTAGGTCTTAAATCCTATTCCCAATAAGGTTTCGCCAAACTAATAATCCAATTATCTGAGTGAGCTGCATACTTTGATTTTATGAAGCTAAGTTTAAACATAAAAAAGTTCCTAAGTTCTTTCCTTTTTCTATTCTTATTTTTATTTTTCACTTCTTCTTAGAGCATGTATATGATAAGGGACTAGCAAAGGTAAAGTATAGGGGAATATTGAATCCATCATTCAACATCTTTATTCTTTTATTGGATATTAAAATCCTTGGCAAAACACTTGTAAATAGCAATAATTATCATTATTTATCATTTTTCAATTATTGTTAATATTGTATATTTATCATTCTTTTATACCAAAATAAAAGAACAAACAAGAAACGAAAAAGAAAAGAAAGAGAAGGTTGTATATATGAAATAAATACAAACTGACCCATACATCAAGACTAGGCCAAGCATTGGAATGGTCTACATGAAATAAAGTAGGAGGAGATAGGATCCATAATTTATAAAAATCAAGAAAATCTAAGACCCACTTATACATATTCTCCTCAATTATTCTTGCAAATATCTTGTGCTATTTTGTTCATAAAAAATCTAATAAAAATTTTTATTTCTTCAAAGTTGTTTGCAATAATATATTTTAATTTATAAAAATATCAGAAAAAAATATTTTACTAAATAATAAATAAATAATTACAATGAACCTAAAATGCTGAAAAGTCCAACTCCCAGGTTCATAATTATTTATAAAAAACTCCAAATTGACCAGACTCGCTTATAAACATTGTTTTGTAGCTGTACTATTTATTAAAAATACAAAAAAAATCGTGGAATAAATCATGTATGTTTTGGCATTTGGACCCCTTTTTTATATATGTTCTATATGCATATAAAACTTCTTTATTTTCTATTTAATTATTCTTAACTTTAATTAACTTAATTTTTTTTCTGAATTGTTCATAAAAATTAGTACAAATAAAAAATATATTACTTAAAATAATTGAATAGAGAGCAATAAATTTCAAAATCTAAAAATCGTAAAGCCTAACTTCCAAAACTCATTACTCGACCATATAAACTCCGAATTGGGTGTACTCACTTTTAAGTTCATTTTATAAAATTATTTATCAAATAAAAGTTTCATTAAAAACAGAGCTAATATGCAAAAAGTAGGATTTGAAACCTTAATTGTATACTTGTATATATTGTATATTTTATTTATTTATTTTCATGTATATTTGTGGACATATTATATTTTTAAATGCTTTGTATATATTTATTTTAATTATATAAAATACAAATAAAAGTTTAAAAATAAAAAATAATCAAAGTAAAATGCTATATTTATTATATAGGTACAATGTACCTATCTTATATATATGTGTATTTATATTTACCATTAAATTAATTTTCAAAATAAAAAATATTTAAAATCCTTAATTTATAAATATAATTAAATAAATTTTTAAAATATGTTATCATTTCTAAAAATAATTTATTAAATATTGGATTATTGTATACATAAGTCTTTGATACTTAATAATATAGGTCTTAATTTATTTTACATTATTTAATCATTTATTTTAGTTACTAAAAATCTATAGAAAATAATTTACTAAATTATTAAATATATTTTTTCATCACTATTTTCATTTAAAATGTTCTTTAATCAAAATTATTTATTTTCTATTTAATCTGTTATTTTATATTAACCCATTTTGTCTTTTTTTCTGGGCCTCTCCTATTAGACCGTTTTATTCGATTGACCACGAGTCAACTCTTATGCCTCTCTTCTACGCGAATAAATATGCTCAACCTGCCAACTTCGACGATCTTTCCCTATCCGCTCCAAACTCCATGTCACCTGATTTCTTCACCAAAATAAAGACCACAAAATACTCATTTTCATCCAAATAAACTTTGCATTTTCCCACATTTTGCAAATCGAAATTTCGTTTGAAATTTTGAGTTTCTCACAAATTAAATAAGCTTGGAACTCATCTTTTTCCCGATCTTTGGCTCTTTTCTCCTCTACGAAGAACTCCGATGATCGTAAGTGACAACCCATCATTTTTGTAATGTGGATTAGGTCGAGTGAGCCTCTAATCTGGTGACATCTCGACCGTGATCCATCACTAAGTGAGCTTCGGCTGTGGACTGTCGATACATCGAGGCACTGACCCTAGAGCTCTACCAGCTCCAACAGATGCACAACATCCATCTAGTTACCTCCGGTAGTCTTAGATCTGCTATTCAATTTGATTTCAGAAACTTTTGTCATTCTTTAGCAGTAGTTCTTCCATCTATGTTCCTTCTTCTAATTCTGAATCTCCATCGGCACATCCATCCTCACCTTCGATTCATCCCCATTTTCTCGTTCCGCCTCACGCATCTGCTCACCTCTGACCATGCACGGTAGCCGGATATTTGGTTACACATACATCACGCTACATGAAACTTCATTTATCATTCTCCTCTATATTTCGGTCAAGGACTCGTGCCTCGAGCCTCATCATCTAAATGTGCAGAAACTCCAAGAGAAATAATGTCAAACAATCGAGATCCAACAATTGAGGAGCATCTGGAATGAATAAGAACTGGAGCATTTTGATGCAGCCCGCTTATGAGTTGCAAATGAGGAACTGAATGTCATAGAGCATCTTCATCAAGAAGTCTTCAACCTGCAAATCTGATCGACCTCAAGTCATGTGATCGAATACTCTGCCTTTAAACTTCATTGGAATAGTCAAAGAATCTACTGTTTGGTCTCTTTATCAATGCACACTATTTCTCTGAAACACTATCTCAAAGAATTGTTGTCGTCGTCCGATTGCGTCTAGCACCGCAACATCTGATCCTCACATTAAGAATGATGCCACAAGATCGGGCACCACATCACCTGGAAGCTTGTACCAACGTCTCCACCCTTGTTGTAAAAGGGGGGAAAACATTCACCTCTTCTAAGTTTAACATTGGCCATTGGATTGCAACTGATTCAAGGGACGCCTACCTGCCACATGCCACCAAAGTAACCAACCGATCCTGCCACTCAAGGCCCCACATGACATTCACATGCGGTTGATGAGCATGAAATTCACCTCTATAATAGTGTGGAATTATGTTGTAGTATAGGAGGCGAATTTTGTTCAGCAAAAACCACAGACTTTGAATGCTGTGGAATATTTATGCTTGGGAAGTCTACCAAGGTCGAACACAGGGACACATCTACCTAATTCAGCTATTGAATTTTGATTCATGAAGCACAAAGTGATTTAATCTCAATTTCAGGTCCATATGCAATTTATAAGGCAATGTAAAGCGATGCTATGCTATATGCAATTTTTTTTATTTTGTTTTTATGCAAGTTAAAGAGATGATGCATGAACAGATATGCAAAAGAACAAGTATGCCAAATAAAAATCTACAAATATACCCTAAATGAGAGCAACACAATATAGAATGAAATTAGAGCCAATTTAAACACATCATTAAAAATCGGTCATCAAATCAAGCAAGACAAGTAGAGCATGGTCCCATTTTTCACATAAAAAATCACTTAAATTAAAACAGTGTCAAATGGAACAAATAAGTATGCTAGAATGTAGAGGACAAAATAAGGATCAAAACGACACTAAAATCATGCAATTTGGACCTACGATGCTCAATTATGCTAAAAACAGTGCAAGGGCATAATTGTAATAAAAATGCAATAAAATAAAGGGATAAATATTGCATTTAGCCTAAATGCAAATAATGAAAACCGCCTGGGGTCCTATGCAATTTTTCCAATGCGCGCAGGGACCTATTTGTAATTTCAAAAACCCTTGAGGGCCTCCCTGTAAAATACCCAGGCACGCACGTGAGGCACGTGCCTGGGGACCTGAATGTAAATAACATTTCTTTTCGGGTCTATCTTGCAATTTACCCAAGCCTCACGTGCGGTGCACGTGAGGACCCAGGCTCGGGAGGCGGCTCAGCTTCGGGACCACATGGCATCACTGTGGGGCTCCGATATAGGCTCGGATGAACAGGGGCTGCAGATTCGGTTGGAGGTTCGTTCTGGCCACGCGTCATCATCATAGCCGCCCGATCGAACGATCGGACGGCAACTGTACTCTCGTCCTCCTCCTTGGCCCACCAGAGAAGGCGGGTCTCCGGCGAGCCATGGAAAGCTCCACCGAACTCCTGCTGCTTGCTTGGCGATCGGTGAAGACTGCGTGGGACCTGGCGGAAGTGCTGGAGCCACTGCGAAGCTCCAAGGAGGTCTGGAGCTCCCCGTCGAAGCAAGGTTGTCGGAGGAAAAGTTCGAGGTCGGCGGGGAGTTGCGATCTCCGGCTATTGAAGAGATTGGACCTGCAAACGTTAGTATAGCCGAGGCGTGAAGTGTGCGAGTGGTTGTGAGGTGAGTGGTCAGCCGTGGGGGCGTCGAGAGTGGTGGCCGGAGACTCCTTCGCCGCCGGAGCAGAAGAAGAAGGGGATCGGAGTGGGGAGGTTCTGGACAAAGGGAAATGTGGTCGGCGAGGATCGGAGTGGTCGGGCGGAGATGGTAGATAGATTGGATGAGGATGGTTGTGAGTTGTGGAGTCGGGAAAATTAGGAGAAAAAGGAACAAAATTCACCTCGCCGGAGCGAGGTGTTGGCGGGGGAAAGCAGCTTGGGCAGAGGACCAGGTGGTCCTCGGGTCGTCCCAGTGAGGCCAGCTGCGGTCCTCGGAGCTCAGGGGTGGCGAGAGCCACCAATACGTGGCGGAGATGCCGCGGGTCAACACCAGACCACCACCGTCATCGCCTCGACAATTCCGCCCCTCCGCTGTCACCGGAGGGGCGGAGGAAGCTCGGTGGAGGCCCCACAATGGTGGACGTCGGCGAACAAAGGCGGAGGGCGCTGTTTATAAGTGGAGGCGCCCGGCGGTTACTGGGCGGAGCAGGGGGTTTCGAGAGGGTTTTAATGGCGATGGGGTTAATGGGGGCGAGTAATGGAGGTCGCGCGAGGAAGGTGGATCTACGGGTGATGTAGGGGAGGTGTTACGAGCTTAAGGGGATGGTCGGAGCCACGGCTAGAATTGGAAGGGGGCGCAGGATGCGCGAAGGTTGTAATGCCTGGGAGCGGGGGCTTCGGAGGTAGGAGACGACCTTTTGGTCGTTGGATCGTGAGATCCAACGGCTAAAAGGAGGGTGTTGGCGGATGGATGGGATCAGATCTAAGATCTGATCCAATGGATAGGATCGAAGCACTAGTGGACAGAGGTGATCAGATCAGGCGGGGATCCAACGGTCTGGAGAAAGGGGGAACGTGGATCAATATCAGCCGTTGGATAAGAATGGGATCAGAGGCTGAGATGAAGGGGTGACGTGGCGCGAGGATAGGCGTTGGATGATAAAAAGATCGGATGGCTGAGGTTGGGGCGGATTTGTGCGGTTAGGATCAGATCTGAGAGTCAGATCTGACGGCTGTGGACGAGGCAGGGCTGAACGGCGGAGATGGAGGCGGGGCGGAGCTGATCTAACGGCCCAGAAAGGCGTCGGGTGGCGTGAGATGAAGCGGGCCACGTGGCGGCTCCATAGAGCGCCACGTGGCCCAATGAGAAAATTGAGAGAGAAAAATACAAAGAAAATTAGGAAAGAAATAGTTAGAGGCCGAATTAGGAAAAAATCAAAACATGAAAGTTGCTCGTCTCAACGAGTTCTACAACTTTCATGTTGGTCACAAAGCCAAAAGAGGTCATTTGTACAAAAAGTATTTTTAGGGGTATTTTTAAGGGGATAAAAACACCGATTTTGTGGTTTTGAGTTATTTTTGTATCTTTTAGTGGTTTTAAAGGTCAGTGAATTATAGAAAATTTTTCTACCTAATTTTTAGGGGTTTTTGAGGATAAAATAATAATAAGAAAAATAAAGGGAATTAAATACAATAATTAAATGGTAAATTATGCACAATATAATACAGTATAAGAACAAAGAATTGAATGGTATTTTTATTGGTTTGCTTAAGTAGGGGTTTTAATATGCGGCTTTTAGCATGATGAATTCGAGATTCATCATACCCCTATACTTAAACCAAGCTCGTCCTCGAGCATCTAAAGAATGAAGGAGTCGGATTAATTCCTGACAGTGCATGTGAAAAATTCAAGGCTTGATCTTTCGAAGACCCTTGACCTAAGTAATCATAAAATTCTGGGTTTATCCAAGCCTTAGTCAGAAGGAATCCAACTTCTCTGATTATCAGACTCTCTTTTTGTACATATAGTGTAAGGATATGACATTTAGTGTACTGCGTTTCATGAGAGTTGAGTCGATGCATCACCCAAAGTTCCAGTCCCAATGACTCTCCTCTAGACCTAATCCTCAATACTAGGGAATAAGTCTATTCTTGCTTCAGTCAACCGTCTCTATAGTTTGTCAGACTTGAAAATGTAGATGGACAGCCAGATGATGGAGGTACTGGGATTATGTCTAATTTTCTCACCCTCACATTGGAACAAGGGGCCTCTCGAGTGCCTTTTACTCAACACATGTATATTATTATTATTTTGTTGATCAATGTGTCCGTCAAGAGAGTTGGAGTCGTCTGCACTTGTTTTTCTGGGAATACACCGGGGTGTGTCTTTTCTGAGTATCTAAGATACCTTCGACACCTAGACTTGTATCGCTTACGATGCAGGGCCCTTTTTGTGGTGTCAGCCCGACTCCTTGGTCCTATTTAGCACTTGGTCCAAGTGGACACTTTGAAAATGTTTGGGAGCGCTAGCCATTGGTGGAAGCTCATTTGGAATTTGACTTTAGATTTAGAGCTTTTCTTTGACATTTCATTTCTTTTGTTGGCTAGCTCCACTGCTTTTACCAAGAGATTGGCGCACACTGATCAACAAGTTCCTTTAAATTTCATCACACCCTGGCACTTTTAGGTAAATATCCAAGAGATAGCATATGAATCTTGTTCACATACTGGCTAGGGTTTTGCTGACACTCAGTTTTTCTGAAGCCTTCATTAACTTTATCCCATCCTCAAATATCATTAGATCGGGTCTAAACTTATTTCTCGGGTCCTAGTTCCTCAAGTGATATCTCATCTCAGCTCATCAATCATGTAGTTGTGGAAGTGACTGTGCTGATCATATTTTCTTAAAGGTAGAGATGAAGAGTGCAATATAGCACTCAAATCTTTCAAACCAGAGGAGTGTGGATATTTAAGTCATGAAAACCCTAATGACTAAGGTATGTTAACTCAAACTCTCAAGATTCCAGAGATCCAGTGTCCTCAAAATCCTCAAGCCTTGCGTGAGTGTGAAAGTGTCAGGAATACACCAACTCCTTGGGTTAGTGTATTTTTGTGTGATTTTTATCTTTTGCAAATTTTTATGGGTTTTAATTTTCAATTTTTTTTTAATTCCTCGGAGAGACAATGACTGGCCCAGGCTCAAATAAAAGTATACACTTTCAGCCAGTATGGGTGTAAGTACGGGCCGAGGCCCGTGTTACTTGAGGACGGGGCCGTATGCGATGTCCTCTAAACCACCCACTCTGCTAAGGGAGACCGAGGTTCCCTCACTGAAAATGTCTACTAAACCTAGTAGTCAGAGTCAACCTCCAAGAAAGATTTTTAGTTTTTCAAATTTTTTTTAATACAGGAATATTTACAAAAATTAAACCCTCAATTTTTAATTTTTACAGGTTTTTACTCAGTTCACTAGTTTACCAAAACCCCGCCCGAAAAATAAAATTTTAAAAAGCTTTAAAAACGCGAGCTAAGGCTAAAGTAATATACAATAATATACGTTATACCCCCCTATACTTAAAATTTGCTATGTCCTCATAGCACAAGTACCATAAAGCCAAGGCTCGGTTCAAGTACAGGGTGATACATCGGAACTGAGGAGGAGGGTCCTCCTATACTTAGGTCGAAATTGGCCTAAGTACAAGAAGAGGGGACGAGGGATGGAAGAGCAGGCAGGTCCCCCCTATACTTAGGCTACAAATAGCCTAAGTAAGGTCTGCATTAGGGGGGGGGGTTCTATGATACAAGGGTGAGGGGAAGGGGGTTCATGAAAAATAGATACACACGGAGAGAGAGATAGATAGAGAGAGAGAGAGTGAAATATACAGGGGGGTGGGGTGAGTATATGCATGTGCAGTGTAGGTGTGTGGGGGGGGATTTTTTTTTGGTACAATATGCAAGACTGAAAACAAATATGCAGATGCAATGTTTTTTTTACAACATGCAATGCAAATTTGACTGATAAAAAATCTTAGAATTCTTCACGGCTTCTTTTGCGGCCTCTTCAGCTGAAGCTCCCGACTTCGCGCCTCTATGACGATCAGGCGTCCCCGATTTTCATGGGCCCTGCCACAAAAGAGAAAAGTTAGAAACTTAGAGAAATTAAATCAACTAATAATCTGCAAAGAAATGATGCATGAAATGAGGACCTGAAAATTTTTGAAATAAAAAAAAATCAAAATCCAAAAATTATACAAAGCCGTATCCCCGGCAACGGCGCCATTTGATGAGCCTGAAATTCGCCTCTATAATAGTGTGGAATTATGTTGTAGTACAGGAGGCGAATTTTGTTCAGCAAAAACCACAGACTTTGAATGCTTTGGAATATTTATGCTTGGCAAGTCTACCAAGGTCGAACACAGGGACACAGCTACCTAATTTAGCTATTGAATATTGATTCATGAAGCACAAAGTGATTTAATCTCAATTTCAGGTCCATATGCAATTTATAAGGCAATGTAAAGCGATGCTATGCTATATGCAATTTTTTTATTCTGTTTTTATGGAAGTTAAAGAGATGATGCATTAATAGATATGCAAAAGAACAAGTATGCCAAATAAAAATCTACAAATATACCCTAAATGAGAGCAACACAATATAGAATGAAATTAGAGCCAATTTGAACACATCATTAAAAATCGGTCATCAAATCAAGCAAGACAAGTAGAGCATGGTCCCATTTTTCACATAAAAATCACTTAAATTAAAACAGTGTCAAATGGAACAAATAAGAATGCTAGAATGTTGAGGACAAAATAAGGATCAAAACGACACTAAAATCATGCAATTTGGACCTACGATGCTCAAGTTATGCTAAAAAGAGTGCAAGCGCATAATTGTAATAAAAATGCAATAAAATAAAGGGATAAATATTGCATTTAGGTCCTTGGAGGGACCTAAATGCAAATAAAGATAACCGCCTGGGGTCCTATGCAATTTTTCCAATGCGCGCAGGGACCTATTTGCAATTTCAAAAACCCTTGAGGGCCTCCCTGTAAAATACCCAGGCACACACGTGAGGAATGTGCCTGGGGACCTGAATGTAAATAGCATTTCTTTTCGGGTCTATCTTGCAATTTACCCAAGCCTCACGTGCGGTGCACGTGAAGACCCAGGCTCGGGAGGTGGCTCAGCTTCGGGACCACGTGGCATCACTCTGGGGCTCCGATATAGGCTCGGATGAACCGGGGCTGCAGCTTCGGTTGGAGGTTCGTTCTGACCATGCGTCATCATCATAGCCGCCCGATCGAACGATCGGACGGCAACTGTACTCTCGTCCTCTGCCTTGGCCCACCGGAGAAGGCGGGTCTCCGGCGAGCCATGGAAAGCTCCACCGAGCTCCTGCTGCTTGCCTGGTGATCGGTGAAGACTGCGAGGGACCTGGCAGAAGTGTTGGAGCCACTGCGAAGCTCCAAGGAGGTCTGGAGCTCCCCGTCGAAGCAAGGTTGTCGGAGGAGAAGTTCGAGGTCGGCGGGGAGTTGCGATCTCCGGCTATTGAAGAGATTGGACCTGCAAACGTTAGTATAGCCGAGGCGTGAAGTGTTCGAGTGGTTGTGATGTGAGTGGTCGGCCGTGGGGGCGTCGAGAGTGGTGGTCGGAGACTCCTTCACCGCTGGAGTGGAAGAAGAAGGGGATCGGAGTGGGGAGGTTCTGGAGAAAGGGAAATGGGGTCGGCGAGGATCGGAGTGGTCGGGCGGAGATGGTAGATAGATTGGATGAGGATGGTTGTGAGTTGTGGAGTCGGGAAAATTAGGAGAAAAAGGAACAAAATTCACCTCACCGGAGCGAGGTGTTGGCGGGGGAAAGCACCTTGGGCAGACGACCAGGTGGTCCTCGGGTTGTCGCCCGCGAGGCCAGCTGCGGTCCTCGGAGCTCAGGGGTGGCGAGAGCCACCAATACACGGCGGAGATGCCGCGGGTCAACACTAGACCACCACCGTCGTCGCCTCGACAATTCCGCCCCTCCGCTGTCACCGGAGGGGCGGAGGAAGCTAGGTGGAGGCCCCACAATGGTGGACGTCGGCGAACGAAGGCGGAGGGCGCTATTTATAGGTGGAGGCGTCCGGTGGTTACTAGGCGGAGCAGGGGGTTTCGAGAGGGTTTTAATGGCGATGGGGTTAAATGGGGGCGAGTAATGGAGGTCGCGCGAGGAAAGTGGATCTACGGGTGATGTAGGGGAGGCGTTACGTGCTTAAGGGGATGGTCAGAGCGACGGCTAGAATTGGAAGGGGGCAGAGGATGCGTGAAGGTTGTAACGCCTGGGAGCGGGGGCTTCGGAGGTAGGAGACGACCTTTTGGTCGTTGGATCGTGAGATCCAACGGCTAAAAGGAGGGTGTTGGCGGATGGATGGGATCAGATCTAAGATCTGATCCAATGGATAGGATCGAAGCGCTAGTGGACAGATGTGATCAGATCAGGCGGGGATCCAACGGTCTGAGAAAGGGGGAACGTGGATCAATATCAGCCGTTGGATAAGAATGGGATCAGAGGCTGAGATGAAGGGGTGACGTGGCGCGAGGATAGGCGTTGGATGATAAAAAGATCGGATGGCTGAGGTTGGGGCGGATGTGTGCGGTTAGGATCAGATCTGAGAGTCAGATCTGACGGCTGTGGACGAGGCAGGGCTGAGCGGCGGAGATGGAGGCAGGGCAGAGCTGATCTAACGACCCAGAAAGGGGCCGGGTGGCGTGAGATGAAGCGGGCCACGTGGCGGCTCCATAGAGCGCCACGTGGCCCAATGAGAAAATTCAGAGAGAAAAATACAAAGAAAATTAGGAAAGAAATAGTTAAAGGCAGAATTAGGAAAAAGTCAAAACATGAAAATTGCTCGTCTCAACGAGATCTACAACTTTCATGTTGGTCAAAAAGCCAAAAGAGGTCATTTGTACAAAAAGTATTTTGGGGGGTATTTTTAAGGGGATAAAAACACCGATTTTGTGGTTTTGAGTTGTTTTTGTATTTTTTAGTGGTTTTAAAGGTCAGTGAATTATAGACAATTTTCTACCTAATTTTTAGGGGTTTTTAAGGATAAAATAATAAGAAGAAAAATAAAGGGAATTAAATACAATAATTAAATGGTAAATTATGCACAATATAATACAGTATAAGAACAAAGAATTGAATGGTATTTTTATTGGTTTGCTTAAGCAGGGGTTTTAATATGCGGCTTTTAGCATGATGAATTCGAGATTCATCAGCGGTGCATTTTAATTGGGTAAATTGCTACAACCACCCCAAAGTCCTTTGGAATTACAAAATGCTCATGTGTTTCTTATATCACGTGATTTGCACGTGCCTATCATGTGAAAATTGCACGAATAACCCTGTAGTATTTCTCTGTTACAATTTGCTCATAAATTATTTGAATTTGAGGTTCAGTCCTTTCTCTCTAGATTCATTTTTCTTCTACATTACTTGTTTAAATTAACTGTAAGGTTCCTAAAATTCTATGAATAATTAGTCTAGTTTCCTACTAGTAGTTCTCACTCGTATAATTTTTATTTTGCAAATTAATTTATTTTCTTGTTTTTAATAGTTAAAAAACCATAAAAATATGCACCATTTATTTATAAAAATAATAAAAATGTGAAAAGTGGTTTAAATTTTCTAAAAAAATTTACTGCACGTGTATTTTCATTTGTTTTAATTTCTATGCTATTTTTTTTAAATTCTGTATAAAGCCAAAAAAATTGTAAATGACAAGAAAAACACAAAAAATCATATAAAATCGTTACAAAAATCTAATAATACATTTTCAATTTTTTTAAACCGTGATAAAAAACTCTCTATTTTAAAATTTGTTTTCATAATTTTAGATTTTATTTTATATTTTAAAAATCCAGAAACATCTACTTGATTTTCTATTTAATTTATTTCCTATTTTTATATGATTTGTAAAACCTAAGAAACCAAAAAATCTATGGAAATTATAAAAGCAGTAAAGAATTATCAAAAACACAAAAATATTTTTATTTGATTTTTTGATCATTTTTACTATATTTAAAAAATTCAAAAAAAATGCTTGCTTTCTTCGTTTTACATTCTTTTTTTCTTTATTTGAAAAATGAAAAATATATAAATTTAGAAAATAAAAATAACTAAAAATTTGAAAATAAATAAAGTAAATAAATAAATAAATTTTTTTTAAAAATTACAAAATTTATAAAATTTTAAAAAAAACTAAAAAAACCAATAAAAACCCAGGTAGTTTGCTTTGAGTTTCCTTCTCTTTATTTTATTTTTTGTGTTTGATATTAATAATCCTCGCTTAATAATAGATGCCTCCTTATGTTCGACCCTGGGAGCTATAATAGGTTAATAAAAAGCGAATCAACTTTTATTACTTTTAGTTAGATTAAAAATAAAATGTGTTTGATTGTTTTGGATTTAATTTTTGGTCACATCAGCACCACATATTCACAGATTTTCTTCATTAGTAATTAAACACAAGTGAAATATTTGAACATCATTGGACATGAAAATATCCCAATAAAATATAAATTCCAATTCAACAAGAAAGGATCAAATTGTAATTTCCATAATTATTATCCTAATTTCAAAGCAAGTCCAATAATATCACATGACTACATGTGCAAAATTCCCTCAAAAATCTTCACGTGGGACCGTGCGTGAGTTGATGTGGCTTGGACTAAAAAGTAAATAACATAAACCTCAGGATTCATGTTGCAAAATATCCAAAAGTTTTTAATTGAAGTTATATTTACAGGACCAAATTAAAACTTCCAAAAATACGAGGGTGAATAATGCAAAATACACTCAATACGCATGTTGGGAAACAATTTGGATTAGTTGACTTAAATACTTGTCTCTCCGTCATTGATGGATACACCTTCGTTGATGAAAGGTCAAGATCATGCCTCTACCAGATCCGATGGTGGAGATGGCCTATCATCGGACAATGGTTGTGCTATATTGGCGACTGTCTTCATCAGACGACATATAAGGATTGTGGAAGAACTGATGAATAACACCATACTAGCGACCTTTGATCCGTGATCCTGAGTAGCTCCGACTATCTCCCATGAGGCAGATGGGTTGGAAGCACTCCTAGGATGAAGTCGAGCTTGCTGATGGTCAGAAGGTCACAGACCTAAGGAATGGGTCTTAGAGGTCGAAGTGGAAACCGAGACCTGGAGGAGCATCGTTTTGACTTTGGATCCCTTAGATGGGGTGCTCATGAGCTAAGACCTACACAGTTAGCACAAACGGCCTGGAAGTTGTGCTTCCATGCCTAAAAATGGGCAGGGAGTGTAGTGGATGAAGCAGGTGGATGGTTTCCTATGAAGGTGGTGGAGGGAGAACCAACAGACCCGATCTTTTCAAGAATTAGGCAGAGGAGGTGGTTCGAGAGATGTAGAAGTGGTCGGGAAGCTAATGAAGGCGAAAAGAGCGACATAGCAGATGTGGGGTGTCTAGAATGAGTGGCGGATCTATAAGCTCCGACGAGGTTCTATTTTTTGATTTTTTGAGTTTTTAAAACCAACCCAAAGAAATAAAGAAATAAATCTATGCTACTTCTACACTAAGGAATGAAAAGCAAGCGAGAAAAAGCATCTCACCAAAGAAAGCGGATGGGAGCAAAGCTTCATCGGGAAGAGTTTCTGCGAAGGGTGGATACGTTTCATCCTCCTTTGTCCTCGCCTAAAAGTCAGTGTCCGAACTTCCTGTCACCACGATAGAGCTTCTTTAGGGCTCAAGGGGGATATCGAGGGCTGCAGGCAATAAAAGAGTAAATGAGCAAAATAGATGTTTATTTATAACTTATAGAACAAGTGACAAAGAAAATTAGGGTTTCGGCCAGACCACTCGATAATGATAAGATCAAACTGATCTGCGGGAAGACACGTTATCTCATCTTTGATTTTCAAAAAGGAATCAAGCCCAAAGAAGCAATGGAGTTTACTTGAAAATTTGGCGAAGTCGGTTGCCCAATCAGTTGTAACAAACAACTGGTGGGGGGTGTTGACCTGAGGTCAATACTCCATCGTGCGTGATTGGGCCACATAGGTGCTACGCATGCACAAAATGGCAAAGAAAAAATTAAAGAAATAAAATAAAATTAGGAAATGATTTTATTTAAAAAACTAAAAACATGAAAAATGTTGCATATTTAATAAACTAATTTTAGTGATTTTTATTTGTTTATATCACTTTATTTACGATGTTTTGATTTTTACATGTTTATTATAGGTATAAATACCTATATATCTTATATTTTTTTATTTTTTTTGTATTTTATTATTTTGTATACATTATTTACATATATATGTTATATTTAGTTACATATGTACATATTTTCTTTTATTTTTTGAAGTTATTTATATCCCTAAATAAAAATATATATACTTATATTATAGGTACTTTATAGGTGTAATTACCTATGTAGTAATTTATATTATTTATTTGAGTGTATTTTCAAGATTTTTTTCAGTTTTATTATGTACAAGTATTTTATGTAATATTTACAAATTTACAAAAACATAATAAGATGACTATTAAGAAGGGAAAATATATTGAATATTATATTCACGTATATTATACAATTTGGGCCCAAAGGCCAATATCTATATCTTAACTCAAAATTAAATGAAGCCAACTCATTAAGTAGATAATTTAATTTTATGAAAAATAAAGGTGAGTTTGGTGATTTTTGAGTCTGTTTGGAGACGATACATGTCTGAGAATTTTTCCGTGGGCCTTTTTATTCTTTGTCCCAAGTACACTGCATTATTTTAGAATGAAATGACTTTTGTATTTTTCTTTTTATTTTTATTTACTAAGTTCAAGTTCAAAGTTTATTAATTTGAGATATAAAATATGAAAATAAAGTAGGTCCCAAAATGCATATATTGACAAAAAGAAATAAGATCTTTATTCTTATTTTTGTATAGTTTCCCTGCCATATCACCCCCTACTTTATTCCTTGTCGACTCGAGTGTTAGTGAGTATCTATGATACCTCCTTTATTTTTCTTTTTCTTTTATTTATTCTTCCATTTTAGGGTCAAAATACATGTATTTATATACACTATATAGATGAATATACAAATGTTAATTTAGGAGTGTTATTGATATTTACTTGCATTTATCTTGGCATTAAAGACTAAAATGAATGAATAAATGTGCATGAATGACAATTCATCACACCCCTATACTTGGTGTTGCTAGTCCATAACAAACATTTATGATAATAATTGTATGAAAGAAAAGAAAAGAAAATAAAAGAAAAATAAAGAACTTCGAATGATAATGATCTTAAACTTATATTCATAAAATAAAAGTTTAGAGCTTAGTGGGATCTTTGGATTATTAGCTTGTCATAACCTTAATGGGAATAGGATTTAAAAGTTGACTTCCCTTAAGAACCACAATCCTCTGTTCAGGTCTTCTAAATTGCCATATCAGAATAAGCATTTTCATATGCAAGCTCTTATGATTACGAATCTTTCGTGTACAGTGTTAGTGATATGTATCTCCTATCATACGAAGTGGTAAGGAGACAGTCTTCTCCAACATGGTAACCCTAGTTCCCCAATCCAGCAACTCTTTCCTCGAGAAGGGGGTACTCCCTTCTCAATTCAAGTGCAACCAGCTCAAGAAGAGGAGGTGGAGAAGAGAATGGATGGTAGCCTGTATAGCTACCTATCTTGGGATGCTTGACCAGTGTAGCCAAATCTTCTAGCTACAGGCTCACATGAATACTTTGACTTTGAATCATAAACTTGCTTAACATAATCCAATAGGGATTGATTTTTTTTTATAATTTTTCCTGACTATTATTTTTGGAGTTTTTGGCTTTGGATTTTATTTTAATACTATATACAACATCATTTACATAATGACTTTTTCCTCTCGAGTCAGTAGACTATTCCTATTTTGAAGTATTATTTCAACCTCATCATACTGTTTTTAGACCTCATCGCTATTGGATCAGGTTGGGGCACACTGACCCTAGAATCGTTACTTTGTATGTTTCCATTCACCTGTGTATCATGATGGAAAATCAAGTCGTCTACTACTTAAATTGAGTTGAGAAAAGTGTTTAGGTCACTATCTAAAAAGCCATGCGTGTGTCTTAAAATATTGAATTTAGGCATACCAAAATGACATGTGAACATAGTCTTACGGTCTTAATGAATTAAGTCTAGCTGACATGAGGAGCCTCAAATCCAGTTCCTATGCATTTAAGCGTGCTAAGGTCATAACCAATCTCTAATCTTCAAAATTTACTTAGACTAGTTCAATAGTCATTATCAATACGAAAAATGCAAATGCTATGCACAATGCAAGGAAAATATTCTTGTAAGGCATTTTCTGGATTTGCATTTTTATGGGATTTTTCGAAAGAATTTTGCAAATTTCTATGTTATTTTTATTTGTTTCAAATTTTAGGTATTTCTGAAAAACAAAAAGGTTAAAAGAATCATGTGCAGATATTTACATTGGAGTGCTTGTGTTATTTAAAGGATTTAATTGGAGAATTAACATAAAAAAATTAGTTGTGATTTATAGGTTTGTCTACACATGGGTTATACAGAATTTTAATTGGCTTATGATTATATAAAAGGTTCTCAAAATAGTTTGAAATATTACAAACATTTTGAAAATTTATTTTGCAAATAATTCACCCATATATTTACAGACATTTATAAAATTTGAAAAACATTTTGCAAAGATTTTTCAAACCATATGTATAGATTTTTCAAAGTATTTTTGCAACCATTTTCTTAGCCAATTGCAAATGAATTTTCAAAACATTATGTACCAAAAAGTAGAAGAATTTTTTGCAAACAAAATCTTTTTACAAAGGTTTGAAAACATTTTACAATTTTTTTTCAAATGGCTTAAAATTTTTTTCAAATATTTTCCTTCCCTTTTTCAAATCATTTTGCTAAACATTTTGAACCTGATTTATTAATCGGTATATACAAAGAATTTTTGAAAGATCTTATACAAAATTTTGATATTAAATATATTATTTAAAATACACAAATACGAGTTATCGCTAAAGTATATGCAACTTATAGACGACCCCCCTATACTTAGCTTGAGCTTTGTCCTCAAAGATCGAAGAAAAAAGGAAGAGATAACTCTTACCAAGTATAGAAAAGCCTATACTACAATGACTAAATAATCAAAGAATAAGAAGTCAATTGTATCCCCTATATACGATCGATTAATCATAATTATTGTAGATTGTATAATAAGAAGGAATGGATGAGGGTTGGAATGTACGGAATCAATGGCTCAACTTGTCTCCCACTACACTTAATGTGAAATATCCCAGAGTATAGACATAATATCAACAAGTTAAGAGACAAGCGAGGGAATGGACACATAACACACACGCCCCCTATACTAAGGATAAATTCATCCTAAACATATTATTGATGACTAGGGTGAGTGAATAAACAGAGGAAAGAATGAATGAAAAAAGAAAAAGGCAAATGAAAAGAACAAAAATAAAAAAAAAATTGTGCTTAGAAATCTAAATCCTTTATCTGCTCATACGACAAGATCATATCAAAGTGATTCTAGGGAAGAAGCATGATCCTATCTTTGATTTTAAAAAAGAATCGGGCCCAAAAAAGTAATGGAGTTCTCGTGAAAATTTGCCAAAGTCGACTGCCCAACCAAGTCTAATAAACAATAGAGGGGGTGTTGACTTGGGGTCAACACTCCACACCACAAAATTGGGCCATGTAGGCACCACTTTGCACAAAACGATAACACAGAAAAAATCAAAGAAAAGAAAATTAATATAAAAACATGAAATGATTTTAAAAATATTAAATAAAATAAAAATCGAAAAATCTTACATATTATCATAAATTAAGTTTAGTGATATTTATTTATTGATATAAATTTATTTTTGATGTTTTTTCTGACATGTATATTATAGGTATAAATACCTATATATCCTATATTTTATTTTTTATTTTGTCTTTTATATTTTTTTATTTTATATACATCATTTTTATGTTTATATTATATTTAAATACATATGTACATATTTTTATTTTATTTTTCTTAAGTTATTTATGTACCTAAATAAATATATATACTTATATTATAGGTACTTTATAGGTATATTTACCTATGTCGTAAAGTACAATATTTATTTGAGTGTATTTTTAATGATTTTATTTTATTTTTATTATGTACAAGTAATTTGAGTAAAAATACTTGTACATAATAAAAATAAAATAAAATCATTAAAAATACACTCAAATAAATATTGTACTTTACGACATAGGTAAATGAGGAGGGTTGCGAATTAGGTTACCGACAGCCAACGCAGGAGAGAGAAATTTGTAATGAGGAGGGTTGCGCAGTAGGTCTCCCAAGTAAAAGAAAATCAATTCGGATTCATGCCAGGTCGCTCAACTATTGAAGCCATCCATTTGCTGAGGAGAGCAATGGAGATTTATAGAGCTAAAAGGAAGAATCTCCATATGATCTTTATTGATTTAGAGAAGGCTTATGATTCCGTCTCACGAGAGATACTGTGGAGAGTTTTGGAGAAGAGACAAGTACCTGTCCTATACATTAATCTCATAAAGGATATGTATGATAGGGATTTATCTTGTGTAAGGACCCCAATGGGGAAGACTGACTATTTTGATATCAACATTGGTTTACATCAAGGTTCAACTTTGAGTCCATTTCTTTTTACTTTGATTATAGACGAGTTGACAAGTCACATTCAAGATGAGTTACCTTGGTGTATGTTATTTGCTGATGATATTGTGTTGATTGACGAGACTAGAGATGGAGTAAATGAGAAGCTTGAGGTTTGGAGACATGCATTGGAGACTAAAGGTTTTTGTATAAGTAGGGCTAAGATGGAATATATGGAATGCACCTTTGATGGAAGCGATGGTGAAGGAATCGAGGTAAAGACTGGTGACGATAACATTCAGAAGAGAGATTCTTTTAGATATCTGGGATCTATTTTGCAACATGATGGGGAAATTGATGGAGATGTTACTAATAGAATAAATGCGGGCTGGCTAAAGTGCAGAGGAGCCTCCGCTGTTCTCTGTGATAAGAAAATTCCTTTAAAAATTAAAGAAAGTTTTACAAAGCAGCCGTGAGACCTGCTATGCTTTATGGTTCTGAATGTTGGCCTGTGAACCATAGACATGTGCAGAGAATGGTTGTAGCAGAAATGAAAATGCTAAGATGGATGTGTGGACATACACGTAAAGATCGGATTCGGAATGATGCAATCAGAAAGAAAGTTGGTGTAGCTCTGATCGAGGATAAGATGCGATAAAACCACTTAAGATGGTTTGGTCATTTGCAAAGAAGGTCAACTGATGCACCAGTTAGGAGTTGCGAGTGTTGGGATGTTGAGCCGACTAATAGAGGGCGAGGACGCCCCAAGAAGTGTTGGAAAGAGACTATACGAAGGGATCTTAGTTTTTTGGATATAAGTCCGAGATTGACCCAAGATAGATCTGAATGGAGACGAAGAATCCATGTAGCCGACCCTACTTAAGTGTGGGAAAGGGCTTTGTTGTTGTTGTTGTTGATGATGTACAAGTATTTTGAGTAATATGTACAAATTAACAAAAATATAGGAAGATGAAAAATGAAAAGGGAAGATATATTGAATATTATATACAAGTATATTTCACAATGAGGGTCCAAAAGCCAACTTCTGCATCTTAAGTCCAAACTAAATAAAACCACCTTCATTAAATAGCTAATTTATTTTTACAAATAATAAATGTGAGTTTGGTTAATTTTGAATATGTAAGGAGAAGATACGGGTCTAAGAATTTTTCTTTACAGCTTTTATTCTCTGTGTTCCAAGCACACTGGGCATTACTTTTGAATGAAATGAATTTTGTATTTTTTTCTCTATATTTTCATGTACGAAGTTCATGTTCAATGTTTAATAATTTGAGATATAAAAACATGAAAATGAAATAGGTCCCAATATGTATATATTAACAAAAAGAATTAGGGTTTCTTTTAATGTCGTGTAGTTTCTCTGCCTTGTCCCCCCTACTTTATTCCTTGTCGACAAAGTAACTGCTCGACTTGGTCGTGGGGGTAAGGGACAGTCAATATTTACAATACCTCCTTTATTTTTCTTTATTTATTATTATTTTAGGGTTTAAATACATGTATTTATATACACTACATAGATGTATATATGAATGTTAATTCATGAGTGTGATTTATATTTATATGCATTTATATGGGTATTAACTTAAAATGAATGAATAAATGTGCATGAATGGTAATTCATTAGTCACCTTGCATTTCTTTGCTACATCTCCCTCTGATTTGGATCACTAAGATTTAAAAGAAAATGCAAAAATATCATTATGCGGTTATTCTTGAAAAATAATGGAAAAAATGAAAATCAAAATATTAAAACAAGGGGTCTACTAATAAACTTTGACCTTAATTTAAAACTATAACGAACATCATTGTTTAGGGTTCACAAAGCCCACATTGTATTCATGTACACTCTAGACATAGCATGGCAAGACCCTTAAGGAATAGAGCCAACAACTCGATATGTGGCTACCTCAATTATCACCTACGACCGAATAAGTATTGAAACTTCTATGGTATGTAGACGAGTAGGGACTTGTCGACGACAATGATCTCTCCTTGTGTAGAGCATCTGACGTGGTCTAAAGTATTGAGCATTGGCCACACTCTCATGTGTCTTTCTCATCATCTTACGTCCGAGTACCTCATTTGTTAGGAAAGTAGTGGTTTTGTATGTCAGCTTCCTCTATTTTTCTTTGGCTGAGTAGCCCCCCAAGCCTGATATCGAAGATCTCAAAAAATGCATATCTTATGATTCAAAGGTAGTGGAAAAAGTACAACATACTTTACTGGATGTACTCACTTTCCTATAGGTATAGTCGATAAGGACGTGTTACAAGATTGCCTGAAACAATAATAAAATTGAAAAGATAAAAATAACAGACACTTCACGGCTTCACGCGTTTAGTTGGTGAACCCAATTTTGTCTGATATATGTTTGGATCTAGTTAGGACTCAAAGATCAGTCCCATGCACTTGCTCCATTTACATTTCTTTCTATTTGCATTTCTTTTTAAATCGCTCACTATGAGCCTTTTTATCTCTTTACCCATCCTCTTGTTTTTCCTCATGATCATTTCTCCTCACTATTTCTCTTTTGTTATTCAATGATGTCGTGTCCCGGATAGTCTTGTTCGGATTTGCGAACACCTACATCGAATCCAGGATATCGACAAATTCAATAATGAGAGGTGATCTACAAGAAGATGTACAGAAGTTGCGGACTTCTCATTGGACTCCCCCATCTTTACCCGCTTTGGGGATCGATAAGACTCTTGTCTCGATCTTACCCCTTTCACTACCTTCCTTTCACCAATATATCCTTTATTTGAGACAGACTCTCAACTTGAACGTGCTCCATCTTTTATGAGAATGGATCGGGTATTATTTCCCAATGTAGATCCTTCACATGATTAGGAGCCCGAGCATGATTCAGAATTTGAGATGGCTCCCTAAGGCAGAGGAAAGGGACCCTTTCAGACAAATATCGAGAAAGGTACGGAGCAAGGCACTAAATAGAATGAAGTAAACAATCATCTCTTAGCATTTATCTAGGCTATCTAGCATTAGTTGACTGATCAAGCTCTAGCGCTGGTTACCTTCCAAGAGATGTTGAATAATTTGAGGAGAACGTTAAAGGAAAGAGATACATGATGATGGGGACATGATGATTTACATGGTGATGATGATAATCACTATGTAGATGGACCTCGCGGAGGAAAGGGAGAGGGAAGGAGAGGTCGGCCCAATCCCACTCTTACACAAACTTACTACCCTGGGGTCGGCCAAATTACTGTGTAAATCAAGACTCCATAGGTCCATGGACACTTCGAGCTGAAATCAGAGCTACTATGACTTCTCCCCACCTTTCAGGGGAATTTCAATGAAGAACCATACGTCCATCTACCACAATTTGGATGAATCAGCATCACCACATACAACCCCAATATCCCGTCGGGAGTAGTCAGGATGATCGCTTTCCCTTTCATCCTTTAGGGTAAGGCCCTTTACTGGATAAACCATTTGGGCAAAGTGGTGACGACGTGGGAGGAACTGAAATCTATTTTTATGTACAAATATTACCCACTTGGTCATCTTAATTTGATGTCGTCCAAGATCGCCAGCATCTCCAAGGGACCGTAAGAGACCTTTCATGAGACCTGGGAGAGTTTCAATGATTTGATTTAAAAGTGTCCCTACCATGATATTCGGAAGACCAGTTTGGTCCGGCATTTCTTTGGGGTCCTCACTGAAAACATCCAACTTTTGGACGACGCCACTTGCGGAGGATCACAATTCAAAAAGGATGAGGACGTTGTGTAATATATCTTTGAGCAGATGGCCGAAGGAGAGGTTGTACTATCCTCATCTTATTCCATTCATATAGTACCATAGATCCTCTGTGATGAATCCCTGATTCTCACATTTTTTATTTAATTTTAGCAATTTTTCTTGGAAAAACTTCACGTAAATATTTGCAAATTGAATAGCTTAGCAAATTGCATGCTTGTGTTAATACTGCATAATTAGCATGTTTTTGTATAAAAATAAAAGAATAAAGGAAAAGAAATAGAATAAAGTATTTAGAATAAATGCGGAGTGACCCAAACCCCAAGAGAAGGTCAAGCCTTGACCTGATCGCAAAATAAAAGGAGTAGAGAGAGATAGGGTCCACTTTGTGATTGTGTATATTACCTATATTTATACATACCTATTTTTGATAATATGAAAATAATTATATTTTTACAACCTTGTATATATTCCTAAAAAATAAAATAAAAAACAGAAAAATTAAATAAAAATAAAAGTTCCCCATTCATTGTATAAAATACACGTGTATATAGCACCTTCCCTATTTATTATATATATGTAAATAAATTGTAAAAATAAAATAAAAAGTATTTTATATTTCTTAAATTATTTTTGTAAATAAATAAAATATAAAATATGGGTATTTGTGTAAAAATAAAATAATAAAAAAAGTTGTACATAATAGATAGGTATATTATACCTACATATAATACTATATATTGTATATACACTAATTTATTTTTCATAAAAATAATTAAAAATCACAGAAAAATAGTTTGAAAAATAATAAACATTTTTATACACTTTTTAATTTAAATTCATTTATTATTTTGAATTCATTTATCTTTAATTTTCTCATTATTTTTATCTTCTAGTGCCTTTTGTTTTTTTCCTCCACCGCTTCTGATTGGGCCACATCAGCCCTGTTAACCTTGTTAAACTGGTCCCCTCCTTCCCTTTTGCTCCCGACTCGGGATTTCCCCGATATTTGCCAAATTCTCCTGATCGGACCATCTCACCTTCCCCTCCGATTTCAGGCCGTGACTAAGGGGCGCGGATCCCTAATCCACGCCCGGCTTTTCCCATGATGATCCGTGCCTCGGTTCGCGGGCTCTTCCCCTATCGTCCCGAACTTGGAACCCTATATAACCTTTGCACCCACTCCCCTTTTCCAGCACCTTCGTCTGCTCCACCACCTCCGTTGCACCCTCCTTCTCCTTTTCAGAGTGATAGCATGAGAGGGAGAGGAAGAGAGGAGGATTTGGAGCATTGCATTACTCAGGTCCGACAAGGTCATCTCAGCTCCGCCGTGAGGAGTTTCAGCCTCTGGTCGCGCCGTTCCATTGAGGCCATTACCATCTTGGACCTTGTCCACAACCCCATGCGACTTCCTTTACCTGTAAGTACTTTATTCACCTTCCATTTCCAGTTCGATTTGATCATTCACCTGCATCATATCGCAACTCCGACGACCATATGTATCCCATGTTGCCGCCTCCCTCCGACATTCATACACATTCACACGACCCTCCTTCACTTCTATGCGTGCTCCACAATCTCTCTCTTGACTCTAATCACCCGATTCAATTTGAGCAGCAAGTCGATTCCTCCACCACCACCAGAGACCTTGCCCATACACTCTCCCCCAGTTTTCGAGTAACATTGGTGCTCTAATCCTTCTCCAAAGCCTTTTCTCCGAGCACACCCATTATATTGCAGGTCGAAAGCACCCACTGACCTCATCTGGAGGTCAAAGAGCCAGGAACATCATCTCCAGGACGCCACTCCTCTCCAGAACCTTCTCCTTGGTCCTAGACCCTTTTGAGCCTTCCAGCAGCTGTGGACTATCGACAGGGACGTTTTCCCCTTCACAATAGCTCCTAGCGACGCCTTGACCGCGCGCATTCATCGATAGAAACTTATCGGAGGTGAGTTCTTACGGAGTTCTTCCAGGCATCTTCTCGACCGTCTGATCTAGATGTCCCCCAGTTCTAATCTCAACCATCTGCCAAAAGTAGAGCCAGGACCGTCAGATCCATATAAGGATCGCTTCAGTGTCATTCATCATTGAAGGGGTATCCCTTAATTTGGAACGCCCATCCATTAGTGGAGACCCCTTAGCCGTTGGATATTGCCTTAATAAGGGGTAAAGTTTACTTAGGCCCCTCTCTATTTTGTGTTTTCTATTTAGTCTTGTAAATATTTGTTGCAATTCTTTTTATTTTGGATAAATTGTATTTTAGACATCTTGCTTATTCATATGTGCACTTTGATCTTATTTACTCAAACTCACGTGCAATCCCACATGACTCGTTGGGTTATTTGCATATTTCTGCCTCATCTTTCACGATGTCATGGAATGAATGAAAAGTTTTTGACATTTGCATGTATTCCCCTGTAAACCTGGTGCACGTGTAGCACACTTGTTTGCGTGGATATTGTGCAATTTAGTCCATGTGCTTCTTATCTGTGTTCTTGATTGGCCTAGTACTTTATTCTAATTGCAAGTAGGTCCTAGCAAGTTGTTTGTCTCTTGTTTAAATAAATAAATATCAAATTAATCCGAAAATTTCTTAAAAATTACTGTTGGCCCCTGTTGGCATGTAGTATTTATGATAATTTTTGTGGATTATTTTGTTGCATTTATTATGTTTGAAAAATCAATAACCCCTAAAAAGTGCCCTGTCTTTTTTTTGAAAATCCCTAAAAATTCGAAAATTGCACTTAAAATTATATAAAAATTATTGCTTGTGAGTTTTCATGTGTTTTATTTACAGTAGTAATTTCATTTGAAAATCCCTCATAAAAAACCTAAAAATTGTAAAAGACCTAAATACTTATAAAAATCATAAGAATTCTAATAATAAAAAAATATCATTTCAGTTCCTGTTTATAGGTTTTTGGTTGTATTTTCACATAAAATTCATAACCGGGACTTGGGGCATTTTAATTATTTTTTACTTGTAATATAGTCCCAGTTTTGTACTGTTTACATTTTTAGCCTTTGTTTGATTTTTATAAAATCGCAAAAATGTCAAAAAATCCTCAGAAAATTACCAGTTTATCTTTTTCTTGTTGATTTCGCCTTGTAATTCAGGTCACAAAGACCCTTGATTAGTTACTTTCCTAAAATGAGTTGCAAGGCGGGTCGTCAGAATGGCGTCGTTGCCGGGGAGTACGGCTTAGTAGTCATTTTTCTATTTTTGCTTAAATTGGTATCTATATGATAAAACTGTTTCTGACATTTTCTATGTTTCTTTTTTCTGTTGGAGACAACACCGAAGGAGTAGCAGAAGAGCAAGACTTAGTTTTATTAAGTAGATAGTCTATTTTCAACAGATTATTATTATTGTAATAGTTGTGGACCTAGACTTTATTTAGGACACTTAGATATTTCAGGGTATGTTACGCCGAGCACCGGTGTGCTCGGGGGACCTCACCGTGGCTATTGTCGGTTTTTGTTTTGACCGCTTTACTTTCTAATTGATTCTCGAAGTTTTGGCCCCTAGACTTAAGATTTTTGGTGATTGTGAGGTAATTAGCTAAGGCCCAACACCTAATTGTTTGCATGTTCACATAGATTGTAACTGGACCTAGCTAAATAATTAATAAAAAGCTAACTTTATCGGTTTGGATGTCACGTGCCACTAGAGGTCGTATACAGCGCATTCATGATCCATGGTGGTGGACACTGATCGACATCCAAGACCGGACATAGACCTCTCTCTCTAATCAGTTAGCTATTGTTCTTCACGATCATTAGAAGTTGATCGTCTAAGGCTGATTTCTTCGTGTATCATATTGTTAGTTTATTTTCCGTCTTTAATTTATGCACGGATCACCCTGCATGTAGAGTGCTGCAGACATGTACGCATTTCTATCTATGCATGCATCATAGTGTTTGATCGTGCATCAGCTTTTTCGACTTCCTCCCCAGTTTTTGGACTCAAAATATTCCAGGAGATCGAAAAATTTATTAGGTGTTGTTTTTATTTGAAAAATACCTAAAAAAGTGAAAGCAATAAAATTGCAACGGCTAATACAAAATTGGACCCTAATTGGTTGGTATGTTTGTAGCGAGAGAGTGATCCGTACCCTAGGATATAGCCATACTTGAACTTCATTCAGACTACCGGTTTCACGGTTGGTTGTTCTCCACTGAGGATTTCATTGGGTAGACGGTAATCGGTCCAGGATTTTCTTAGCAGAATTGATAGATCCGGTAGCCTGTAAACGATCTGCAATCCATACTGGCTGGGAAAAACTAACTGTGGGATTGGGCTAGTCTCCTGAGAGCATCGTGTTCCCAACAACTTGTTTAATCGCTCTGATAGACTGATTGATCACCTAAATATAATTGACAAGATTAACGACCGAGCTATCACGATCATCAACTTAGTGTTGCGTAGGTGAATTGGGGGTTTGATTTATGATCCTGTTTGCATTCCAGATCTCATACGCATTCATCCCTAGATCATGATGGTGGGAAGGAGGTCCCTTGGACTTCCTTTGACACCACCGCTCTCGAGCACCCCTTTCCACTCATCTAGGGCAGTTTCGGAGAGCTCAGACTACCTCTCCGAGGAAGACGTCCCTGCTGGTATCTCTGTAAATTGTGCTGGCTCAATCTTCACCCTAGATGTCGGCTTTGTGGAAATCAAACATGGTAAATGCTCATCAAAATCATCCCAATCAATGTCTGAATCTGAGGGGTCAGAATCTTAGACACATGACTCCAAATCGTGATCGTCAGCCTCAAATATGTCATCTGCCAAGTGTGTGCTATCCGAACTCTCATCTGCTAGACTATGTGATGATGCAGCATCTAAAGATGAAGCAAGAGCTCGTGATATAGGATCATACCAACTGCTTCGTCATCTATAATCACAAAACCACACTCCTGTTGGACATCTCGCTTTGTATCGGTCATCTGTTCTGCATCGCTGGACTGCTTGGAGCAAACTAAATCTCGCGTTATGGTCTCTTCGATAGTCTCTATTTGTATACTTTCACCCTCGATGCAAAAGTATACCTTTCCACTATAATGATCGGACACTGCCTTGGATGTGGCTAAGAACGAGCATCATAAAATGATGGGGGTATCTATCACAAACTCTGGGATCTCCATGTCCAGTACAACAAAGTCCACGGGGAATTTCAGGCCCTTAATTATGAAAGCCACGTCCTTAAAAACCCCTTCGTCCTCTTGACAGATCTATTAGCAAACTGAAGGAATGTTCTGCTCTATCGAAGAGGGCCAAACTCGAATCGGTCGAGTAAGACTATCAGAAGAAGGTTGATCGAAGAGCTGCTATCTAATAGAGTCCCATCGAACCGCTGCTCATGAATATGACATCTGACATATGGAGCTCATGCATCTGGCCTCTTAGCAGGAAAACGATTCTGGATGGAGAAATATTTGGCAAGAGTGAGCACATGGATCTCTGCATTGTGATTCCTTCTCTTCCTGTGGATGGTCGTCTTCTCTCTCAAAATTCTTCTAGAAGAGAGGGATGTGCTCAAGTGCCTCCTGTAGAGTTAGCTGGATCTAGAATCTATCGATCATCTACTGGCTAAACTCTAGCTGGTGTGTCTTTTTGGTTTTCTTTTTTATTCCCCTTCTCCAAGTGGAGTGCCTGCGAGAAGGGGATAGCCGAACCCTCCTCAGATAGAGTGTTAGGAAAAGGATCTTGTGTGGGTGAAGGAATGGAATCCATACCAATATCATCATGCAACACATATGAACTCGAAGAAGATACAAAAGCCTTTCCTTTATTCATATTTTTTGTCTTTTCCATTTTCTATTGTTTTGATTTTTTTCAAAACTGTACTGAGATACATCAACAGACGGAAGCACAACTGAATGAAAACGGGTGGCATCAGCCCATCCATGACATCAGTCTTTGCGGCATCAGCACCGCGCTCTGGGTCAGCATCTTGAAGATTGGTGGCTTTAGTACCACCGGCTGCATCTGGAGATGTGACAGCCTCAGTACCGTCAGTTGGATCATCATCCTTGGTGGTGTGAGCACCATCATTATCAACAACATGAGCAGTATCAGCACCTCTATCATCCTCGTCTAGCACTCCTGGATCTCCATGTGGTCGTCGCTCAGACGAGGCGCCACCGGCTGGCATCCTACCGCTCATAAATAGGACAAAATCAACATCAATATGTAGGAAGAAATATCACCAAGGAATCACTGGGAGTGGTAGTCTCTGTGTATTGTATCTGCTCAGACTTCCTCTTCAGATTGTTCAGGTTCGTCTCAATATGAGTCGGTATGGCGGCCTTGACATAGATTATTTATATGATCTCCTATCGGAACTCGTCCATTTCTCGCTAGAAGGATGCCCTGATCTGAAAGTAGGTGGGCGAGATCATCAAGGTTGGGTTCTCATAAATCGGTCGATGAGAACCGGACGGGTTGCCTCGCTTGAAATGAGGCTGACTCTGCTGGTACTCATGGGGGGAGTCTGAGAATACTTTTGAGGCTGGTGCTGCTGCCTCTATGACTGTCCCTGATGGTAGGGATGAGGACCCTGCTGGTAGTGTTGTGATGGCTGAGAGTACTGGGGCTGTAGCTGCTGGCTGATCTGTCCGCCCTGAGCTGGAGACTGCTTCTAGGACGAGGTGCCTCCAATAGACCACTTGAATACAGGATGATCACGACGGATCTCGGGCTTCTGCTGGTCATACAAAATCCCGTTGACTTCCATCAAGGGATCCTACTCGTAAGGGGAAGGGGGAAGAACTTACAGGGGCTGATCCAGATGATACACCACCATCTGAGTGTCTTGAGATGGTGATGGCTAAGAGTAGTGCTGCAATGGCTAGACAGGCTCTACCTGAATGTGATGCACCTGGCGGTACTAGGCAGATGGCTGGGAAGAGTTGTTGCTGATGTGATCAGCCTGTCACCTGAGACGAGTCCGAGGAGCCGTCTGTTCCTCCTGGAGACACATGATTTGTGTCTTCTGGTCAACAAGCGTATGTGTCAACTGATCTATCTATGTAAGGCCTTGGCACTACTTCTTCCCTATAATCTTGATGTGGTCTAGCTTCTCGCTGATAATCCCCTGTGCTGCTGTTGCTGACGAAATAGAAGGACATGCATCGACACGTGCTATCCTCTGATAGGACACAACCTATGGTAGGGGCTTCCCCTGTATGTAAAACTGAGTCCAGGACATCACTGTGTAATTATATACCATCTCCTCATAGATGGCTCAGACTTGGTCCTCGTCCTTGGTGAAATAGAAGCCCCCACATGAGGCATTGATAAGCTCCTACAGTTGCGGTGTCAGCCTACAAAAGAAACTTTAGACTAGATTGGGCTTTGATATCATGGTGTGAACACTGGTTGATGAGCTCTCTAAAGTGATCCCAAGCCTCGCGAAACTACTCGTCTGGGATCATGGTGAAATTTCGGATCATGGCTCTACGTGAATTGGTCCGGCCGAGTGGATAGTACTTGTTCAAGTACTCGATCTGGAGCTGCTCCTAGATGGTGACATACCACCCCAAATGTTTCAGCCAGTAGGCTGCTCTGTCAACCAATGAGAAAGTGAAGGCAATCATCTTAAACGTGTCCTCGTCCATGAATCTATCGTGGACAATACTGCATATCATCTTGAACTCCTGGAGATGGAGGTGTGGATCCTTGGTGGCAAGCCCATGGAAATTGGGCAGAAGCTGGAAGGTGTGGGGGCGAAGATCAAAATTGCCCAAGATCTCCGGGAGCTGAATCCATTGATGAGTGAGAGTTGCACCAGGGTTGTGCAACTGCCTCATCGTGCATGGTGGTATCTACTCTGGCTGATCGTCTGGACGTCCTTCTCCTCCTCCAGTTGCTCCTCCAGCTGTGGGTATCTCTCCATCGGCTGGTCTCTGCAGCTCTCCTTTACTGGCTCTCATATCCGCGAGCTCTCGTCGTACCACTACCATAAATGCTCCCTAGTCTCTTATATGTCTCTACATCGTCTCCAAGGATGCTAGAAGTGTGTTGTTGATAGTTCCATGATCAAGAACGTATCTAGAACCCTATGGTTGTTCATCGATGCATCCCTAACTGGTGGTCGTCTCTCAAGTCTCTGCAAAGGCAAAAGACCCCAACTAAGGTATCATCAAATGAACATAAATATGTGCTGGCCTCTGCTCGGGAACCTCAGGACTGGTGGAAGAAGGGTGCCGCTCAGCAGAACTATACTATCACATAGAATGAGATGCTTGCCATAGTCTTTGCTTTAGATAAGTTCAGATCTTATATTCTTGGATGGAGAGTGACAATTTTCACAGATCATACCGCCATCAGGTACCTTATGGCAACGAAAGCTACCAAAGCCAGATTGACCAGATGGATCCTTCTACTCCAGGAGTTTGACATTGAGATTAAGGATAAGCCTGGAGTCAAGAATGTGGTGGCGAATCACCTCTCCCAAATAGAGAACCTTGAGGGATCAAAGCAGATGGCACCTATTACAGAGACCTTCCCAGATGAGCGATCCTTGCTGTCGCTTCTCTTCCATGGTACGCTAACATTGTGAACTATCTTGTTGCCAAGAAAGTTCCATAAGGTTGGCCCATGGGACGACTTGAGAATTTTCTTATGATGGCCAAGTTGTACCATTGGGAGGATCCCATTATTTATCATGAAGGAGGGGATAGCGTGTGGCATCGGGGCATTCCTCATGAGGACCACTATAGTGTCCTCACATACTGCCACAAGCTTGATGCCAGAGGACATCATTTTGGGAGGAGGACAACACAGATTATGCTCCATTCCGGCCTATCGTGGCCTACCCTCTTCAAGGATTCTGATGAATTCGTGAAGAGGTGGACTGACTGTCAGAGGATGGGCATTTGTGGACAGCGTGATATGATGTCGATGTAAACCATTCACTTCTATAGGTTTTGATGCATGGGGGCATCGATTTCATAGGTCCATTCCCTAATAGTCAAAGATTTGAGTACATTGTGTTGGTTGTGGATTATGTTAGTCGTTGGGTTGAGGCCATCCATGCCCGAACCGCAGATGCTAAGATTGTGTGTCGTTTTTTGGGAAGAATATCATTTCACAGTTCGGGGTTCCTAGGTTGTTGATATCAGATGGGGGGACTCACTTTATCAACGACAAGGTAAAGGCCCTTGCTAACGAGTTCAACATAGACCATCGAGTTGCCACTCCATATCATCCTTAGACCAATAGTCTTGCTGAAGTATTGAACGAGGAGATCAAGACTATTTTATAGAAGGTCGTCGACCCAGACCGAAAGGATTGGTCAAAGCTTTTGGACTCAGTCTTGTGGGCATATCGGACTTCCTTCAAGACACCATTGGGTACATCTACCTTTTGTCTCGTTTATGGCAAGTCATGCCATTTACCTAGATCATGATATATCTGAGATATCGTCGGATTCCACCTTTCGAGTTAACGGTCGGCGCCTGAAGCCTTATTTAGATCATGATCTGTTGATCGTTGATGTTGCCCCCATTCATTTTGCATGAGATGTGGTCTTTGACTCACATCATTTGAATCCCATGCCTGATTATCACTTCCTTCACGCAGCTGTATAGACCCAGTGGTCCATATCGCACATTCTTTAGTCTAACACCCCATCTTCATCTTCTGATCATGCTATACTTAGGGTGCACTTTACCCTAAGTATAGGGGGGTATCAGACTTGTGATTATATGTTTGTTTCTTTTAACCTCTGTTTTGTTGCCTATACTTTGGGATATTTTACCCTAAGTATAGGGGAGGTAGACCCTGTACATTCTAATCCTCGGTCCTCCCCTTATGTACAAACTTCTAAACTTAGGATTACTTTATCCTAAGTATAGGGGAATCACCCATTTCTATTCATGGCATTCTTTTATTCATCGTTGTAGTATATCCTTCCTTTTCACTTCCCAATACTCGGTACGAGTTATGTCTTCCTTTCATCGCTCTTTGATCACTCTAAGGACATCGTTCGAGCTAAGTATTGGGGGGTGTCGTATATATTGTATATATAATTTAGCCATAACTCGTACTTTGTGTGAGTGTGTTAATAGATAAAATGGCAAAAAACTACAAAACTAAAAACCACAAAAATTTTAAAATTTTTCTTTCACATACATGTTTGTATATAGCAATTTATAAAAATTATTTTCGTACAAATGTTTGTAAAAATGTTTTGATTGAAAAATGCTTGTAAGTATTTTGGTATCAAAATTATGTATATAGAACAAAGTTTTTTAAAAATGCTCCGAAAATAAAACTATGCAAAAATCTGTTTGTATATGTTTGTAAAAATTTTGCAAAAACTTGCATTCAAATATTTTTCATAAAATTTGCATGTTTCGAAAAATTGCATCAAAAAGAGTTTTGTACATATTTGTAAATTCTTCTGAATCATAGTTGACATTTAAACTAGTCTGGAATAAACTTGGAATATGGAACTTGGTTAAGACCTTAATCCACTTAACTTTCAGAGGGAACCTTATAGGATTTAGGGTTAAGACTTTTCAGGTCCATTAGTGACTTAATTTTTTGAGTCCACAAGGCTATGTTCACATGTCATCTTGATGAGCCTGATTAGAATACTTAACAACGCACGCATGACTCTCACAAACAATAGCTTTACTTGGACCAACACCTTACACGTATCTCCACACGGATGATGTGATGAGGAGGCGGTTTCCTTCGGCTTGGGGTGTGCATCTTCCTTTAGGGAGGGATGTGCATCTCAACTTGGTCTAGTAGCATTGAGGTCTAAAGAAAGGAGTTGTGAGCTGCAATAATGCTTCGAAAGAGGGATAGTCTAATGGCTCAAGAAGAAATACTCCTTATGTATATGCTACACCATGTTGATATGTTGTACATATTCACATAAAAAAGTGGAAAATTAAGAAAACTCCAACAAAGTGGAGAGGCCTGATTGAAAATAAAATTCCCGCCAGAGTGTATATAGTCAAATAAAGCAAATCTTATGTATTCCACCTTCTCATCTCATGAAGCTTGCAGAAGGAGACTTAGCTACACTGGTTAGGCTCCCAAGGATACGTGACTACACTGGTCACGGTCCATTCTCTTCTTTCCACTATTCTTGAGATGGTTGAACTTTAACATAGAAGCGAATACCCTGCTCCTCGAGGAAAGAGCTGGTGGACTGAGGAATTAGAGTTACCTTATTGATGGAGGTTGTTTCTTTGTCATTTCTTAGGTGGGGAGCTACATATCACTTACACTATACAAGGAAAGATGGATAGTCATCAGAGTTAGCGTATGTAGACTTGTTCTGATCCGGTTTATTAAGGAGTATTAACCATAGAATGGCAGACCTTAGTGGTTGTTGAGTCTTAAACCTATTTCCCAGTAAGGTTACGATAAACAAATAATCCAAAGGTCTGATTGAGCTCCATACTTCAGTTTAATGAAGATAAGTTTAATAATCAAACTTGATTCTTTTTCTTTTCTCTCTCTTATTTTCACTTCTTTTTCAAATAAGTGTTTGTTAAGGGACTAGCAATGGTAAGTATAGGGTCGATGAATCACTGATTCTCACTCTTTATTCTTTGATTTTAGCTATTTTTAATGGCAAAACATCATGTAAATATTTATAAATTTTATAACTTAGCAAATAGCTTGCTTGTGTTAATACTACATAATTAGCATGTTTTTTTATGAAAAATAAAAGAATGAAGGAAAAGAAAAAGAATGAAGTATTTATAATAAATAAGGAGAGACCCAAACCCCAAGAGAAGGTCAAGCCTTGACCTGATCACAAAATAAAAGGAGTAGAGAGAGATAGGGTCCACTTTGTAATTGTGTATATTACCTATATTTATAGATACATATTTTTGATAAAATAAATTAAGGTATTATTTTTACAACATTGTATATATTCTTAAAAATTAATATAAAAAAACACAATCTAAAAAATTAAATAAAAATAAAAATAAAAATAAAAATTCCCCATTAATTGTATAAAATACCTGTGTATATAGCACATTCCCTTTTTTGTACATATGTACATAATTTTTAAAAATAAAATAATTTTTTTATACTTTTAAAATTATTTTGTAAATAAGAAAAATTTAAAATATGGTAATTTATATAAAAATAAAATAAGAAAATTAGTTATACATAATACATATGTATATTATACATGTTTATAAAACTATATATCGTATATACACTAATTTATTTTTCATAAAAATAATTAAAAATAATAGAAAAATAGTTTGAAAAATGATAAAGAATTTTTGTTTTATACACTTTTTAATTTAAAATATTTTATTGTTTTTAATTCATTTATCTTTATTTTTCTCACATTTTATGTTCTAGCACCTTTTGTCTTTTTCCTCTACCGCTTGTGATTGGGCCACATCAGCCATGTTGACCTTGGTCAACTGGTGCCCTCCTTCCCTTTTGCTCCCAATTCGGGTTTGCACCGATATTCATGAAATCTTCCTGATCGGACCATCTCACCTTTCCCTCCAATTTCAGGCCCTAACTAAGGAGCACGAATCCCTAATCCACACACGACTTTTCCCATGATGATCCACGCTTCGGTTCGCGGGCTCTTCCCTTTTCTTCCCAGACCTGAAATCCTATATACCTATTGCACCCCCTCCCCTTTTCCAGCAACTTCGGCTGCTCCACCACCTCTGTTGCACCTACCTTCTCCTTTTCAGAGTGACAGCACAACGGGGAGAGGGAGAGATGAGCATTTGGAGCGTTGCAGCCCTCAGGTCCGGCAAGGTCATCTCAGCTCTATTGTGAGGAGTTTCAGCCTCTAGTCGTGCCATTCCATTAAGGCCATCACCACCGTGGACCTTGTCCACTATCGAAGGCGACTTCCCTCACCCGTAGGTACTCTATTCACCATCCATTTCCAGTTCAATTCAATCATTCACCCGCATCATATTGCAACTCCGACGACCATATCTATCCCCTACCGCTGCCTCGCTTTGACATTCGCACGCATTCACACGACCCTCCTTCGCTTCTACGCGCTCACCATAATCTCTTTCTTGACTCCAATCACCAGATTGGAGTTGAGTAGTAGGTCGATCCCTCTACCCCACTGGAGACCTGATCCATATACTCTTCTCCAGTTTTCAAGTTACATTGGTGCTCTAATCCTTTGTCGGAGCCTTCTCTCTGAGCACACCCATTATCTTGCAGGTCGGCAGCACCCATGGACCTCATCTAGAGGTCAAAGAGCTAGGAATAGTAGCTTAAGGACCCCACTCCTCTCTAGGATCTTATCCTTGTTCCTGGACCCTTTTGAGCCATCCAACAACTACGGACTATCGATGGGGACGTTCCCCCCATAACAGCAGCTCTTGGAGATGCCTTGACCATGCGCATTCGCTGATTGAAATTGTCTAGAGGCGAGTTCTTACGGAGTTCTTCTAGGCATCTTCCCGACCGTCAAATCCAGGTGTCCCCCAATTCTAATCTCAGCCATCTGCCAGCAAGGGAGCCAGGACCGTCATATCCATCTGAGGATCGCTTCAGCTCTGTTCATCGTCGAAGGGGCTTCCTTGATCCCGACCGTCCAATCGTTAGTGGAGACCCCTCAGCCGTTGGACAATGCCTTAATAAAGGGTTAAGTTTATTTAGGCCCCTCTATGTTTTGTGTTTTCTATTTAGTCCTGTAGATATTTGTTGAAGTTCTTTTTATTTTGGATAAATTGCAGTTCGAACCTCTTGCTTTTTCATATTTGCATTTTGGTCCTATTAACTAAAACTCACGTGCAATCCCACATGACTTGCTGGATTATTTGCATAATTTTGCCTGATCTTTCACGATGTTATGGAATGAATGAGAAGTTTTTGACATTTGCATGTATACCCCTATGAGCCTGATGCACGTGTAGCGCACGTGTTTGCATGGATATTTTGCAATTAAGGCCCTGTGCTTATCATCTGTGTTCTTGATTGGCCTAGTACTTTATTTTAATTATAAGTAGGTCGTTGTAAGCTGTTTGTCTCTTGTTTAAATAAACAAATATCAAATTAATCAAAAATATTTCCAAAAAAATATTGTTGGCTCCTGGTTACATGTAGTATTTATGATAATTTTTGTTGATTAATTTTGTTGCATTGATTCGTGTTTTAAAAAATAAAAACCCTTCAAAAGTGCCCTGTCTATTTTTGAAAATCTTTAAAATTTTGAAAATTTCCCTAACAATTCTAAAAAGTTCATGCTTGTGTGTTTTTGTATGTTTTGTTTATAGTAGCAATTTCATTTGAAAAACCCTCATAAAAAACCTAAAAATTGCAAAAAAACCTAAAAACTTGTAAAAATAATAAAAAAATTCAAGAAAAATAAAAAATGTCATTCCAATTTCTGTTTATAGGTTTTAGCTTGTATTTCCTCATGAAATTCATAACCAGGACTTTAGGGCATTTTAATTATATTTAGCTTCCAATGTAGTCTTGGTTGTATACTGTTTACATTTTTAACCTTTGTTAGATTTTTATAAAATCACAAAAATATGAGAAAATACCCAGAAAATTACCAAAACACTTTAAAAATTTAAAATCCCAAAAATAATTTTATCTTTATTTTTTAGCATTTTTAGTCATAAATAAAAATTCAGAAATCTTGTTGTGTGCTTGGATTTCTTATTTGCTATATTTTATTTCTTTATTAAAAATATAAAAATTTGCAAAAAATAAAACCACCAAAAATATATTTTATTTTATTTCAGATATTTGATTACTTCGTACATTTTGCTTGATTGTTTTCTCTCCTGTCTTGAGTGGTTTATCTTTTTCTTATTGAGTTCGCCTTGTGATCTGGGTCACAACGACCCTTGATTATTTACTTTCCTAACCCGAGTTGCAAGGTTGGTCGTCACTCGGTAAATTTTTAAAACTGGCATACACAAGTGAAGTGGACAGTGTTAAAATTATGATCTCATCATCATTGGCAGCCACTTGTCTAAGGTAGATATCATTGAGAAGCATTCATAGGATCTAGAGAAGCTTGCTTTGATTGAACAAAGGAAGAAGAGCCTAGACAAATTGGATATGATGACCAAGTAACAAAAGCAATTTGTGAACACCTTCATCCCTTGCAAGTCTGTGGCAACCACTCCAGAGACTCCTACTGAGCAGAAGGAGCTTACATTGCAACACCAACCTCAGCAGAGTTATTGCCAACCTCTTGTCCAATACGTATGTTATGTGAAGGCAACAAAACAATAGCCATTGCAGACATAGATGGTGGCTTACCATCTTGAACCCCAACAGTCATTTGTCGAGCCACTCTCCCCACCCTGCCATATATTTAAGAGGTTAACAGTATCTGGGGCAATAAGACACAACCGACCCATCCTCATGGAAAATCTCGTATTCAAAACACTACCATCCAACCATTTAACCAACAACATGGTGGGAGGAGTCACCAGTACCAACATTCCCATCAGTCTCAACAATTAGGGACAACAGTAGTACTAGCATCTAGCATACCTCCAGCAATACTATTAGTAGCAGCCGATTGCTCAATACCAGAACAATCCCTTTGATGAACCTAAAAAAGCCCTAGTTTATTTGGCTGAATTAATGTTACTTTCCGTTGTAGGCGAGCAATTCAGATTAATTTCAAAACTACGAAATTAATTATCTAATTAAAGGGAGTGGTCAAATTTTTATTTTACTTGGACAAGCCCAAAATGTAAATCAGGGAGGCCACTGTCTCCTTAGGATAATTATTAGTTGATCTAGAGACTAGGTTTTCACAGAATATTATTTTCGGTATTTTTAAATGAAATTTAATTGATGAAATGCAAATTTGGCAATGTTCGTGGACTAAAATGGATTTTTCATTCAAATAATGTCTGAAAATTATGAAGTTAGCCAGAAGATGAAATATGATGAAATTAAGCTATTGTATTTTTTTTGAATTTTCTAATGTAATATGAATTAAATACAAATAAAATATGTAGACTATATTATATTAAGAAAATAAGTCCTAATAAATATAAAACATAAATATTTCCCAAAGATTAAATTATCTTAGATAGGTCTATGTGAGAGGTATCCACAACAAGTTTGAATTCCTTGAAATACTAAGTATGGAATTAATTAAAAATTAATTAGTGGAATCATTGATTATTTTATTGAGACCTCGACCTACGTCCAAATGGGATGAAATTTGTGCACATTGTTGAACACAAGTAATTCTATCTAATGCATTTTTTAGGAATTTTTAGAATAGAATGATATAATTGCAACTTCATAGAATAAAATGGGCAAACTATACAAGTTTTCACCAAATTAAATATAATAAATCAGTCACTATTAACAAAATTGCAAAGAAATAATAATTAGGTAAAGAGTTAGTTGAACTACAATATATTTTTTTGGAAATAAAAATTGATGCAAAAATAATGTTCAAATGATAAGACAAATATAGGGTGTTAAATGCAATTACAGAATAAAGCGAGAAAATAAATATGCCAACTGGATTGAAATACAATTATTAAGACTGTGCAAGGCTTTATTGCAAAGTTCCAGGGAGGTACATGTGCATCACATGCCTCATTGAAGGCAAGGACTTTTGTGGAATTTAAGTAAGATGTGGGGGTTTGGTTGCAATTTTTTCAAGGGGCACGTGCGCAGCACATGCCCTTGTTGGGGAAGCGCACCTTCGGAAATATGGAACATTGTGGGGTGGGGGTCTCCACAAATATCCCCTGCCCAAACATGCAACACACATATCGAAGGATAAGGACGAGGTGTAACTATCGAGGAGAGGGCACTACGGTCGGTAGCCGACTGGAGGGCGATGGTCGCTCGTCGGTAGTGCACGAAGTGAGGGTGGATGTCAAAGGTGTATGAGGCGGAACAATGATGCAGATCGAGGGAACGACTGTTGGAGGAGCACTGGTGGCTAACATAGATGGAGTGGGATGTCAAGGCGGAGTTACGTTGTCGCATATGAAAATGATCTTCTCAACCGTGAGGAAGTGCAGACCCATGTGGTTGAAAGCAAACTAGTCTGGAGGCTTTGCTGAGTGCCGATGAAATTGAAGGAGGCTACGGTTGTAGAGTCTCCGGCTCTAGGAGGTTGTTGACGATGATGGTGTGATGTGGTGAAGCAGAATGACGATGAAGGTGGTGCGAAGCTCTTTGAAGAAGAGCTTCGAAGTCGATGAAGAAGGCATAGGTAGTGCTTGGTCACGACAATCAGAGGAGGAAGTTGATGTGTGTAGACTCTATTGGAGCATTCGCGGTGGGGAGCCCAAGGAGCTTATGGATCATCAACGGTGATGGAAGAAGGTGGATTGATAAATGGAGATCTGCCTAAGGAGGGGTAAAGGGAACGAAAAAGAATGAGAGGAAGGTGGATCGCCTGATATCAAAGGAGGGAGACCTCAACTCCGGTTATCTCTTCAAGGAGACGGTGGGTGCTCAGAAGCTCTAGCAGCCATCGTGGAGCTCTGCTGCAACATGAATCAAAAGTTCATGGATCTCGCCAAAGGGAGTGGTCATCGTTTCTCTACCAAAACGTGGCGCAATAGTCACCTATAACACGAGGGTGGATGGTGGCTCTCATCTCTCAACTAGCGGATGATCTGCGATGTTCGACGATGAAGCCCATTTAAGGGCGGTTGGCTGGAGCAGGTCTTGCATGCATAGATGGAGGAGGTGAACGAGCTACAGGGTACGATGGTTAGGCGTCACGAGATCGACGGGGAGAGGGTATCGTGCAGAAGAGCGGAATGTGCGCGGATCTGGCAGAGGGTGCAATAGCACTACAGATCATGGAGATGGGAAGAGAGAGATGCAGGCATCACCGCGTGAAGCGGGGTGGGTGGTTGTCGTGTGTTATGCGAGGCAAAGAGGTAGAGGAGTGAGTCGTTCGGGAGGAGGAGAGCGGGTAGCCACATGGCGCGCGAGGGCACAACCACGTGGCATGCGAAAAAAGAACTAAAATTAAAATCAAATTAAAGATAAATAATAATAATTATATTATTAAAATAAATCATGTATATAACATAAATAATAAATTGAAATAACAAATAAAGATAAATAAAATAAATCAACCAAATTACGAAAATAAATAAATGAAAAGAATTGGGGACAAGTGCGGCTCAAGGAGCTGCCATGTGTCGCTCCCATAAAAACAAAAAATTAAATATAAACAAAAATAAAAAAGAATTAACAAAAGGAGTCAAACTAAAAAGTGGTCAACACGAAAGGTGCTCGTATCGACAAGATATATAGATTTTGTGATGGACCGAAAACAAAAGTAAACCATCTGTACAAAAAGTATTTTTGGGTGGCAGCTTATTCATATAAAATACCATGTTTTTGTCTTTTGCAAATTTTTTGGCATTTTAAATTAGATAAAAATCAAAATAAAATCAGATAGACTATGAAATAAATATTTACAACATAATCTATTTTTTTGGATTTTTAATATCTTGGAATATAAAAAGATAAAATAAAGGGACATATGTACAATATACAAAGAGGTGTTGAAAACCCAAGTTTCACTTACGAACTCCGAATTTTCTTGTTTTGAAGGTAATTGAACGTACATTAATTCAAAAGTGAGTAGGGGTCCATAGGAGACTATATGAGAGAGATATTCACATTTTAAGGTTCTTAGACTCAAATTAGGGTTTGGGTTTTATTTGTCAATTTTACAAGTTAGTAATATTTTTTGATATTTTTTCCTTTATTAATGTTAGTAATATATACACTATAGAGTTAATTTTATTTAATTATGATTCACATAAAAATAAATAAAAATGGAAAATATGGTAATATACATGTGAATTTAGCTTCTTATTACATGCACAAATGCATGCTAAAATATAGAGATTAATTCTAAATGCATGAATGAGAATAATGAAAAATAAATGGAGATATGCAGCTAATTACTCGGGAGTAAAGCTCTATTTTCGACTTTTAGAGCGATGAATAATAGATTCACAACCCCATATACTTAAACCTTGCTCGTCCTTGAGCAACTAAAATGAAATGATTTTGGGTTCCATACTAAGATCATGAACAAAAGGTGAAAAATGGAGCTCGACTCAACCTTTGGATAAATAACATGGCAGGACCTTATTGGGAATGAATTTAAGACCAAACAACCTTTAAGATCCACAAGTCTCTATTCAGGTCGCCTCAACAGTTAGGCCAGAAAAAATCCTCATACACAAATTCTGATGACTATGAATCTCACTTGTACTGTGTAAGTGAAATATGGCTCTCCACATCAGAAATAATAAGGAAAGAATCTCCTCTAACAAGGTAACTCTAATTCCCCGGTCTAGCAACTCCTTCCTCGAGGAGCGGGGTATTCCCTTCTAAGTTCAAGTGCAACTAGCACAAGAAGAGGGGGTAGAAAAGAGAATGGATTTTGACCAGTGAATTCACATACCTATGGAGCTTGACCAGTGTAGCGAAGTCTCCAACTGCATGCTTCCATCGTATGAGACTTTGAAGCATATGCCTTGCAAATATAGACACTTCGGTAGGCATTTTATTTTCAATCAAGCTTATCCTCTTTTTCGGAGTTCTTTCTTTTCTTTCTTTTTTTCGAACTATATACAAGGTGCATCATGTACATAAGGAGTTTTTCGTCTTGAGCCAGTAGACTATCCCTCTTTTGAAGCTTTATTGCAACCAACACAAGCCCATCATTAGACGTCGACGCCAGTAGACTAGGTTGAGATGCACTACCCACCCTAGAGGAGGACGCATGTTTCCACCGTCTGCTACTCCAAGCCAAAGGATTCTGCCTCCTCACCACCTCATCAGTGAAGAGCTACGTGCATGGTGCTTGTCCAAGTTAATTCGCTGTCTAAAAGAATTGTGCATATGTATGAAATATTCTACTTGGACCAATAAAGATGACATGTGAACATGGACTTGCAGACTCAAAGAATTAAGTCACTCGACCTGAAAAATCTTAACTCCAGTTCCTATAAGGCTCCTTTGAACTTAGATAGATTAATGTGAAATCAAATCCACCCTTAGTTTCTATTCATAACTTGGTCCAGAGCCCACTTACTTTTCACTTTGCACATGCCAAATGAAATGCAGGTGACATGCAATGCATGTGATTGAAGTGCAAGACATTTTGTTTTGAATGCATTGATGCCGAGTAAATAAGAAGACTCTTTTTTTATATTTTCAAAAATTATATATATATATATATTTATGGTATACCTCATATTTTACAACAGATTTTACAAGAGTATTACTTGGAAGAATTTTACGAAATTATACAAGTATTATACAAATTATACAATATATTTATACTAGAAAAGTATACACTTACTTTACAAAAAGTTTTTTTGTACAAAATTAACCCGCCCCGTAATTATTTCATAATATATATATAGATACACGAAAGTATGAGCTATTGGTAAAGTATATATGTAATATAAACACGCCCCCTATACTTAGCATATGTTATATCCTCAGAGCACATGAACCGAGGAAAAGACATACCTCGTGCTAAGCCTAGGAGAGCTAAAGTATTGAAGTCGATCTGCCGCCCTATACTTAGGCTCTGGTCCTCCTAAGTGTAGAAGAAGAGCAAAAATGGGGCGGATGAGGTCCAAACAAGAGGAGAAAGGGATAAGTATATACACATGATGGGCATCAGTCCCCTTATACTTAGGCTCCGGTCAGTCTAAGTCTAGGACATGAGTAAGTGCAAGAACTGATGAGATCTAGAGAATATACAGAGAATGGTGAAGAAGAGAAGAAGACACTCGGGTCACTCTCCCCTATACTTAGGATCGAGACATCCTAACTATTGACATAAAATGAAATGATATGGAGTCAGGGCAAGTGATACGAATAACTACGGAGGGAGGGAAATAAAAGAAAGAAAAACTGTACAAGGAGGAGTGAAAACATACAAGGATCAAGAAGGTTTGTAATGAACCTTCTTGCATGAGCAAGGAGGTGGGTAATATACATATATGTTGCTGTCGTATTTTCCACAGATGAGTAATAGTGAGATGAAGGGATCATCCAATGAGGGTCAACACACAGCTGCTTGCTCAAATATGGTTTAAGAATAATCGAACTGGGATCACTCATATAACTCACCTCATCCGGAACTGATGAGGACTCCTCAGAAAATTCCTTCTCTGATATGTTGAAGGAAACTTTCATAGTCGATTTTAAAGAACCTAAAGCATTGAGAGGGAGAGGAGAGTGATGTGACTTGAGGGGTTCAGGGGAACATCTTGAGGATTCAATTCTCGACTTCCTCTCACTGGATAACCGACTAGAGGAAGGAGAAATCATTTTTTTGGGTGGGGTCAATTCAGTCCCGATTGTCTGCTTTGAAGGTCTGGGATGTTGTGCAATGGTGACCATGGGTTCTTCATCCGACGAGTCACCATATAGATTGTAAAATTTCTTAAGGGTCCGCACACGTCTTGGGTAAGATGTAGTGTTCTCAATTGGCTTGGCATTGCTAGTGATGGAAGCGACGGGAGTCATGGATGTGTGGGGAGTCTCTGTTCCAATAGCCGGCTCGACAGTCAGTATATCAGTTATAGCAAAGAGGTGGGACTAATCTAGATCTTAATTGTCACGATTGTCAACAACATTGTTGGTTACATTAGATTATAGTGTGTAAAAGAATGGGTGAGGTCAGAGTGCTCCAATGTTGAAAAATCGATCTCCCGAGTCTTACAATCTATAGTCACCTTAGCTGAGGCTAAAAACGACTTCCCAAGAATAATCAGAGATTGGGTAAACTCTCCTTGATACTTAATGTGAATGACCATGAAGGCTACCTAGAGTAGAGCACCTTGGAATGTAATGCTGACTGAAAGGGTTCCTCTCAATCGTTTTATAGATTGATCAACCAAATGAACGATTTCTCTTGACTTTCTGATTGACCGGAGTTTGGGTTTGTCAAACACGGTGGTCGGGAGGATATTTTTTGATGAGTCATAATCGATTATCGCATGGGTGAAGGAAGTATATTTGATTTCACATTCAGCCCTAGGCAGTCGCTTCACTCTACGACTCTTAGTCTCTCTTCCCATTACCAAGGAGGCGGCCATGGACACTCAATGTTTATCAATCCTTGTCCTCTTATTGCCGGACCCATTAGGCATCGATTTACTTCTCACAAATTGTTTGAGGTTAGGGAAGTGATCTATGATCATTATCAAGGGATGCTTAAAAATCGATTCCTCATCGAGTGCTTTCCTCAGGGTAGGATCCAATTTTTTTAAGATATTTTCATTTTCAATTTTTATAAGATTTCCTGCTTTTTTTAAATTTTTTGATATTTTTGGGATTTTCAATTTTTTTATTGTTCTTAATAGGTGAAGGAGGACTGGGAGGATGTATAGACTCCATATTAAAAGGTGAGTGGTTAGTATAAGGGAAAGGTAGAATGGACTCCAATTGTACAACGTGTGTGAGTTTCCTTGTGTCCTCTAGATTATTTTCGACATTAAATTCGCTTATTCCATTCTCCACTTTTATACTTGAGCTAGAATAAATTGAAATTACTCAGTCGATGACTTTTCTAAAATTTACCTCAATTAATTCATTTCTCTTCGCAATCCTATAAATGTTATCCTCAATGATTCCTCACAGCAAATCATGGAAGTGGTCTGTTTACTTAGAGGATACTATTGAGATCTTGAAGTATAACACTCAACATACCTAATCTCTGTCATGTAATGCTGGGTTGAGTATGGACCATCCGAATGGTGTATATTGGTCGGAACCTCGAATAATGGAGTCAATGAACGGGGGGCTTGTAAGTCTAGCTCATGAGTCCAAGCCCATGCATGTGTAGGCTCGTCGAATGTGTGAAGGCGGGTTAGTGTGGGCTTTATCACGGTCAATGAAGTCAGGAAGATCATATGGTGCATGCCTCTCCATTTCATTTGTTCGATCAACTAAGTTGTGTCCTAAGGTCAAGTCAGGATATGGACATGTAAATTGCTGACCAGTCCCAATAGTCATGTGATGAGTGAATGAGGTATGTGTAGTAGGTAATTCTACCATTTATTCATCTCAGCAGTAGCTTTCTGTTCAGATGATTCTTGGATTCTAGCAGGCATCCGAGTATAAGGTGAACCAACCCAGGGTGGAGGTGGATCCAGGGTGCAAGGAGGTAGGGTAGGTGAGAAATACGAAGAAGTGGGAAAGTCAGTCGAAGGTTCGACTTCATAATCGGGTCGACGTGGAACCGACCACGGTTAAGGGTCTCTCGTGGATGGTGTAGGATACATGTATGACGGAGAAGGTAGAGATGAACGATATATGGTCAAGGAGGAGTGACTAGAGAGGTCAGGGTATGGGGACCAATATCCCGACATCTTGAAGAGTAATGGATGAATGTAAGCGAATTGAGGTAGAAAATATGCAAATACACAGAATAACACATATGGACATACGCAAAACAAATGCAAGAGCAAACCCTAAATTCAACAGTTGTACATTGTGAAGGTCGTAAAGGGTTGACCAAATTATCTTGTCTGTTTTAGATGATGATAAATGCAAACTTCGTTAGAGTTAACGAGCTATTAGGTGCGTGTATTTCCCTGAAGACTGGCCGACTCTTACGACTAGTTGCACTAACTTTCAGCCATTATGGATGCAAGTACGTACAGTATAACAGTTACCCGTTACTTATGGACCGAGCCTTACGTAGTGTCCTTTAAACCATCCACTCTGCTAAGGAAATGCAGACCATTTATCAGCTTCCCATATTTCCTCATTGAGAAGTAGCTAATCGTTTTTGTAGAATCAATTGTCAATATAAAAGTCCTTCCTTGGCTATATCCTAGCATTTATCTCTCTTTCACATGCAAGTAAATTCAAGCAATGACGGGGTTGCTCTCCCGTAAAAAAGGGTTAATTTCATCAATTATTTTTCCAATTCAATTACCAGTCCTGATTTTAGATATTAGTTGTCACTGTAATTAATCCACACAAGCAATCACATCTACAATCCACTCCCTATTCCTTTATCATTAGTTAGAAAAACAGAGAGAGGGAATTGGAAAACTCCGATGTGATCAAGAAAACAATGATGAATGCTTGGGTAAGAATACTTACAGTGATCCGCATGCTCTACATTCGGGATGCAACATAGAATTGAAATTTGTATACTATATGAAATGCAAGTGAGAAAATCATTCCTAGACAGACAGTTCTATTAGTGAGTGATGAACAATTTAATCTTGATAAATAGCTCTGCAGTCTAAGTGCGTCTTGTTAAGTGTGATGTGTGGTCCTATAGAGTACAAGCACAAGCAACAAAGTATTCTAAAAAAATACTCTCAGATAGGCAAGTGTAGGTCATAGTTTACGTCAAGCAAATCACACACCTACGAAGGGTACAATGTCCAGTCTTGATACACACTCAAGATTCCAAACGAACTCCGCTAGAAATCAAGCAATTATTGCAAAAGTTAAAATGAATGCAGGAAATAAAATCCCAGACTATACACTCTGTCGTAACTTGACTTGATCTCAAATTTAATGCATTCCTTCAGCTAGCTTATCACTAGAAAAAGACGACCTCCGAAGCTTCTGAGTTGCTTGTCCACCTAAGCTGCTACTCCATTGTATCGGGTCCTTCACACAGAAAAAAGATGATGGTTAGAGAGATAGACTCAATAAAATAAAATAAAACAAATGATACAAATAAATGAATAAAAATGAAGAAAAATAAGCAAAGAAATATACAAAAGAAAAATATAGGATAGATTACCCAGGGGTATACAACCTAAAATGTAGATTTTCTAAAAATCAACTGAAGTCGTTCCACCCTAGCAATGATACCATCTAATGAACCCAAAAATACCGTAGTTAATTTATGGAATTAACATTAATTTTTGTTTCAGGCAGGCAATTCATATTAATTCAAAAACTGGTAAATTAATTAACAAATTAAAGTGAGTGGTCAAATTTTTATTTTACTTAGGCAAGCCCAAGGTTGAAATCAGTAAGGCCACTATCTCATTAGGTTAATTAGTAGGCGATCTAGAGACTAGGTTTTCAAGGAATATATTTCAGTATTTTTAAATGCAATTTAATGGATGAAATGCAAATTTGGCAAAAATCAAGGACTAAAATGTAATTTTCATTCAAACGACGTTCGAAAATTTGAAACTTAGCAGAAGATGAAATATGATGAAATTAAACTACTATAAATTTTTGTTGTATTTTTCTAATGTAATATGTATTAATTATAAATAAAATAAGCAGACTAGGTGATTTTAAGAAAATTAATTTTAATAAACATCAAACACAAATATTTTCCAGATATTAAATTTTCTAGGATAGGTCTATGTGAGAGGTATCCAAAACAATTTTTAGTTCTTTAAAATACTTAGGAGGATTAATTTAAAACTTAACTAGTCAAATTACTGATTATTTTATTGAGACCTCGATATGCGTGCAAATGGGATGTAATTTGGGCACATTGTAGAACAAAAGTAATTGTATCTAATGTAATTTTTTTTGAATTTTTAGGATAATGAATGATTTAGTAACAATTTCAGAGCATGAAATGGATAAACTATACAAGTTTTCACCAAATTAATTATAATAAATCAATCATTGTTGATAAAATTACAAAGAAATACTAATTAGATAAAGAATTAGTGGAACTACAATATGCAATTTTTAGAAATAAAATTGATGTAGAAATAAAGTTCAAATTATAAGACAAATGCAGGGTGCTAAATGTAATTACAGAATAAGGCGAGAAAATAAAAATGAGGCTGGACTGAAATACAATTACCAAGACTATGGAGGGCTTTAATGAAAAGTTTCAGGGAGGCACGTGCGCCTCACATGCCTCCTGGATGGAATGTACTTTTGTGGAATTTACGGAAGATACATGTGGTCTGTTGTAATTTTCCCCAGAGGCACGTGCTGCGCTTGCTGGGGATTGGGTGTCTTGGGAAATATGGAACTTGGGAGGGGGGTGGCGCTCCGCAAATATCCCACACCCACATGTGCAGCTTACATGCATGAGGGATAAGGGCGAGGTGTGACTATCGTGGGGAGGGCACAACGGTTGCTGACCGAATGGAGGGCGATGGCGATGGCCGCTCGCGGGTGGTGCGTGGAGCGAGGGCGGATGCCGGAGGGGTGTGAGGTGAAATGGTGACGTGGGACGAGGGGATGATCACTGGAGGAGCAGAGATGGCTGACGTAGATGGAGTGGGATGCCAAAGCAGAGCTGCATTGTTGCATTGTCGATGATGATGAGCTGCTCAACTGTGAGGCAGAGCAACCCCAAGTGTTCAAAGGCGAACTGGTCTGGAGTCTTTGTTGTGTGCCGTTGGTTGAAGGAGGCTGCAGTTCTTGAGTCTCCGACTCCTGGAGGTTGTCGATGAAGATGGTGTGCTACAGTGAAGCAGAATGTCGATGAAGGCAGTGCAAAGCCCTTGGAAGAGGAGCTCTGGAGTCTATGAAGAATGCAGAGGCAATGCTCGGCTACGACGGTCGAAGGGGGAAGGTTCTACGTGTAGCTGATGTTGTAAATTTTGTTGTGGGAGCCCAACAAGCTTGAGGGTCGTCAACAGTGATGGAAGAAGGTGGATCGCTGAAGGGCGGTCTGCCAGAGGAGGGGGAAGGGAACGGCGAAGAACGAGAGGAAGGTGGGTCGCCTGTAATCGGAGGTGGTGGACCTCAACTTCGATCGTCGCTTTATGGATAAGGCCGGTGCTCCAAAGCTCTGGCAGCCGGCGTGGAGCTCTGTTGCAGCGTGAAACAAAAGTTCACGGATCTTTCCGTAGGGAGTGGCCATCGTTCCTCTATATAAATGTGGAAAAGCTATCACCTATACTATGAGGGGGGATGGTGGCTCTCGTCTCTCAACTAGCGGAAGATCTGTGACGTTCAGTGATGAATCCCTTCTAAGGGTGGTTGGCTGGAGCAGGTCCTGCGGGCACAGATGGAGGAGGTGGATAAGCAACGGGGGATGGTGGTTAGGCATTGCGAGATCGAAGTAGAGAGCGCAGCGTGCAGAAGAGAGGGATGTGTATGGGTCTTGCGGAGGTTGTGGTTACACAATAGATCGTGGAGATGGGAAAAGAGATGCGCACACTGCCATGCGAAGCGGGGTGGGAAGTTGTCATGCGCTGCGCGAGGTAGAGGAGCGAGTTGCATGGGAGGAGGAGAGGACTTGGCCACGTGGTGCTCGAGGGCGCGACCACATGACAGGCGAAGAAAATAATTAAAATTAAAATCAAATTAAAGATAGATAATAATAATAATTAAAATAATTAGAATAAATAAAATTGAATAAATTAAATTAAATAAATTAAATTATAAAAATAAATAAATAAATAAAAGGAATGGTAGTGATACGTGGCGGCTCCTGGAGAGGCCATGTGTCGCTCCAAGAAAAATAAAAAATTAAATATAAACAAAAAACAAAAAGAAATAACAAAAGGGCTCTAAAGTTGCTCGTCCCGACGAGATCTATAACTTCTGTGAAGGATCGAGAACCAAAATAAACCATATTTACAAAAAGTATTTTTGGGAGGTATCTTAATTGTATAAAATACCACATTTTTGTCTTTTGTAATTTTTTGGCATTTTAAATTTGATAAAAAAACAAAATAAAATCAGAAAAATTATGAATTAAATATTTACAACTTAATCTATTTTTTTTAATTTTAATAATTAAGAAAATAATAAGATAGAATAAAGGGACAGACCTAAAACCCAAGATTCACATACGAACTCTGATTCTTTTGAATTTGGTCTTGGTTAGAAGATAATTGAACGTATATTAATTTAAAAGTAAGTATGGGTCAATCAGAGACTGTATGATAGAGATATTTACGTTTTAAGGTTCTTAGTCTCAAACTAGGGTTTGGGTTTTATTGGTCAATTTTACAAGTTAGTATTTTTTTAAATAATTTTCCTTTATTTATGTTAGTAATATATACACTATTGAATTTATTTTATTTAATTCTGAGTTAGAGAAAATAAATAAAAATAGAAGAAATATGGTAATACACAAGTGATATTTCAAAGTGAATTGAGCTTCTTTTTTATGCATAAATGTTTACTAAAATGCAGAGATTAATTCTACATCCATGAATGCGAATAATGCAAAAAAAATGAAGATATGCAGCTAATTACTCGAGAGCAAATCTCTATTTTCAACTTTTAGAGTTCCCTCCTTGTTATAACCATCACTCCTTCCATCCTCACCAGTCTTTGCAATACCACTAGCAGCTGCAGTACTACCAGCCTCAACTTTCTCTGATCGTCGAATCTTCAAAGGCTTCATCGGTGAATCCTACCCTAGACTTTTGGCTCAGTTGATTCATAACATGAAGGAGATGAGCTAGAAGATTGACGACCTCACTGTTGCTAAGACAATGTTCTTGACACAGGTAGAGGCAAACTCCAATAACTTCAGGAGAAAGGAGTAGGCAGACTATAGTGCCACACATACTCTCGACTCCTGTATACATTCTTTTATGTTATCTAATGTTGTTTGTATCAGGATTGGTAGAACATTGCAACCGTATGCTTCCGCTAAGGGGAAAAGTCAAACCTCAGAAGGCGAATATTCATCACATGCAGCTGATCCCCTATTGGTGTTTGAATCAGAAGAGGAGCAGTAAGTAGCACCACCGTCACCCTCTCCACAGAAAGTCCAAACAAATGAAGAAAATCAATACTCAAGAAATAACAACAAAGGTAGTGTTGTTGCAACCAAGTAGAAGCTAGCATATGCAACCAATCATGTGCATGTCGACAAGGTTAAATGTCTTGTTTTGGTTGTGCCTTTTGCTTAGGATGGTTGAATTTTGCCCAACTATAAGTCTATAAATAAGAACAATATATAAGGTTTTTAAGATGACATGACTGTTCCATTTCTTGATGCATTGAAATTAAAACCCATAAAATATTGAAAAGTGCTTTGTCTGACCCGGGCATAGTGGAAATCTTGCAAACCATTATGCTCATAATACCGCTTCTAAAAGCCATGGAGTACATGTCATTAATGAGGATTGGATTGAAAGAATCATGTGCCTCAAAGGTACAACCCAAAAAAACCAACTGTAAGAAACTACTGAAGCACATCCTCACCTTGGCTACAGTTCATGGAATCAGCAACCTCACTGGAAATATGAACAACATGGGTGCTCCACTTGTCAGATGTGAAATGTTTAACCAGAAGTTTGAAAGAACACTCATGGATAATGGTTCATCGATTAATTTTATGATGACATCAATACTCAGGGAATTTGGGTTACGACCACTCAAAGAAAAAAGGATGACTTTGCAGTTCGTAGATAATTCATTGAAGTGGCCAAGAGGAATTTTGGAGGATGTAGTCCTAATAATACAAGGGATGCAATTCCCTGCAGATTTCATTGTGTTTGATATAGACAACTCAATAACCCTTCAGTGTACCCCTATCATATTGAGACAACCACTCCTTCGAGTGATCGCAACAGTAGTCAACTATGGTACTAGAAAGATCATCTTTCTCTCAAATAGTGACAAGGTACCTATGGAAATGATCCAAGTGCCCAAGCTTGCAGAATCCATGTTTGATGAGAGTGAGTTGTTGCAGAAAAAAGATGAAGACCATGATTTTGTTTTAGATACTAGAGATACATCCATATTCTTGAATGATATTGAAACAAAGAAGTTTCTCAACAAGGAGGAACCACTGGAAAACACAATCGATTTCATGTTGTCCTAGAAGATAAAGTATTCATTAATTTTTAGATGAGTTTGATTAACTGAACGAAAGCAATCCATCCCTGTCATAGCAAGATGATATCCTTGAAGATCTCTCAGATGTCTTGTATTTAGAGCCAAAGCTATTTAAGGTGGATAGTACACTATAGACAGATCCAACTCCAGTCACAATTGCTGAAATCTCAATAGAGCTGACTCTAGCCCTCCCTGAGCTGAAGCCATTACCTGCATCGATGAAATATGCTTTCTGCGAGGGTGAAGAAAACATGTTCCTTGTCATCATAAACTCTAAGTTGACTGCGGATCGAGAATCTCTCTTGCTCGAGGTTCTAGAAAGAAACCTCAAGGTGAAAGGATGGAAAATCTCATATATCCATGGGCTAAACCCTTCATTGCGCTTGCATCACATCTATTTGGAAGAAGATTGCAAGCTTTCCCGTGAGTTTCAGTACCAACTAAACCCAAACCTCTTGGAGGTCGTGATGAAAGAAATCATGAAGTGGTACGATGTAGGATTTATATATCTCATCTCTGATTCTAAATGGGCAAGTTCTTTACATGTTGTTCCCAAGAAATCAGGATCACCTTTGTAACGAATGACGTGGGAGAGGAGATTCCGAGCAGAGTAACTACTTCTTGACATCTATGAGTGGATTACATATGTTTGAACGTAGCAACCAGGAAATATCATTTCACTTTGCCTTTCATTGATTAGATTGTTGAAAGACTAGCAGCAAAGGAATATTTATGTTTCTTAGATGGGTACTCTTAGCATAATCAGGTTGCAATCACCCTAGAATATCAAGAGAAGAGCACTTTCACCTATTCATTTGGGACGTACATGTTCAAACGCATACCATTCGTACTATGTAACACCCCCAGCACATTTTAGAGGTGTATGTTGGCCTCTTTACATACATGGTGGGTAGTTTACTTGAGGTCTTCATGGATGACTTCCCAATAGATAGAGATAATTTTGATTAATATATAAATTATTTAGACTGATTACTTCAATAATGTTGTGAAGTCAATCTGGTGCTCTCAAGGGAGAAAAGTCACTTCATGGTAACAAAGGGATTGTGTTAGGTCATGTGCCTCCAAGTAAGGCATGGAGGTCAACCCGGCCAAGGTGGAAGTTATCTATAAACTCGATCCACCTAATAATCTTAAACAGTCCTGTCATTTCAGGGGCATGTTGATTTTTACAAACAGTTCATCAAAGATTTCGGCGAGATTGCCAGACCATTGTCAAGGCTCCTAGGCAAGGACACTAAATTTATTGTATATGATAGAGTGCTCCATTCCTTTCATCAGCTAACAACGATAATTGCTCAACCTCTCATCCTGCAACCACCAAATTGGTCTCTTCCATTTGAGATCATGACAGATGCTTCAGATTACACCATTGGGTTTGTGTTAGGACAATGACGATATGGATGGCTATTTGTTATTCACTATGCTAGAAGAACTATGGATGAGTGTAGAGGAATAACATAATGACCGAAAAAGAGCTGCTATACATAGTTTTTGCTTTGGAAAAATTTAGGACACATCTTCCTGGTTCCAAAGTAATCATGTACACTGATTAGTTTGTCATCTACAAATTGTGTACACTGATCATTCTGCCATACTTAGTTGGATCCTTCTACTCTGGGAGTTTGACCTTGAGATTCGAGATAAACCAAGAGTTAAAAATGTGGTGGTAGATCACCTTTTTAGATAAACAAAGATTGAGACTCCCGAGCAGGATCTGATCCAAATAACCAAAACCTCCCCATATGAAGCCATTCCATATGTCACCTATCTCCCCTAGTATGCCAATATCATTAATTACCTTGTCTCGAAGGAAGTTCCTCGAGATTGGCCCAAGTTAAATGTGGACAATTTCTTGTCTGATATAAATTTTTACCATTGGGAAGACCTGTATCTTTTTCATGAATGTGCAGACTACATCTGGAGAAGATGTATTCCTGAGGTGGAGCACATGAGTGTCCTGAACCATTTCCTCAAGTAGGAATCCGAAGGTCACCATTGTAGAAAGAGAATAACAACCAAAGTTCTTCAAAGCAGCCTCTCGTGACCAACCCTTTTCAACGATGCTACTGAATTGGGAAAGGATGTACTGACTGCCAGAAGATGGGAGGCACAATCACTTTTCAAGACAACAAACCACTCAAATACATTCTGATTTTATATGTCTTTGACGCATGAGGAATCGACTTCATGGGCCCATTTTTGAATAGTTAGGGTTATTAGTACATCTTTTTGGTTGTTGACTATGTTAGTCAATGGGTTTAAATCCACCAGCATCCGCACCGTATGTCAATTCCTCAGAGAAAACGTCGCAGTTCGGGGTTCCAAAGATATTGTAATCAAATGAAGACATCCATTTCATAAAAAAAGAGGTCAAGAAGTTGACCAAGGAGTACGAATTTGAACACTGTGTTGCATCTCGATACCACCCGCAGACCAATGTCTTGGTAGAGTGGTTAAATAGGGATATCAAAACAATCTTGTAGAAACTTGTACATCTCAATTACAAGAACTTGTCACATTTGCTCAACTCAGTTTTTTGGGCTTACTGAATAGTTTATAAGTCTCCTCTTCGCATGTCTCCTTATTTCATTTTGAAAACTAATTTGACAAACAATTTTTGCAAATATTTACAAATTTTGAAAATCTTTTTGCAAAGATTTTTCAAACAATATTATGGGTTTTTAAAAGTATTTTTACAACCATTTTCAAACCATTTCTAAACAGATTTTCTGAACATTTTTTTTCAAACTAATTAAAGATTTATTTAAAAATATTTTTACAAAGGTTTGAAAACATTTCACAAAATATTTTTCAAATGGTTTTCCAAAAGATTTTTCACAGAAATTTCAAAAAGTTTTCAAACATTTAGTAAAATATTTTTAAAGCCAAATTTACAAATAATTTAATGTGTGTTTTAATTTTATTAGTTATCGTATATACCACGTATATACGACCCCCTATACTTAGCTTCAACTATGCCCTCATAGGTCATAGAGAAAAAGGAAGACATAAATCATGCTAAGTATAAGAAAGTATATACTACAATGGTTGAATAAAGACTAGGAAGTTGACTGTTCCCCATACTTAGGATCAATTAATCATAAGTATAACATTATGTATACAGTGCATGGAGAGTCAAGGGTGGGAACGAATAACATCAACGACTCAACCTGTCTTCCCCTATACTTGGGGTAAAATATACGTAAGTATAGATAGAATAGCAAGATCTTAGGAGAAAGGTGAGGGATCAACGTATGAATACATATATACACTCATCCCCCCTATACTTAGGATGAAGCATATCCTAAGTATAACAAATATGAATGGGATACGTGAAACTTTTAGAAGAATGAAATATTTGAATTCAAAAAAAAAGAAAAAAAGAAAAAATATTGATCAATAAAAATATGTTTTAGGCCTCATGTGAATCTGTTAATGTTGTTACGTGCAATTCTTCTTGGTAGACCACATGTATAGAATCCACAATGGACATGAATGTATCATGCTCGAGATATGGCTTTAGCAGATGTTCGTTGATCACGAAGGGTTGTGTGTCAACTGAAAAATCGGATATCATAATACTTCTATTGTCACACACATGTTTGACTACAAACGACCCGATCCACTTTCTCTTCAACTTCCTTGGGAATAATTTCAACTTTGCATCAAACAACCAAACCTTCAGACCAGGCTCGAAAGTATTTATGTTGATATACTTGTCATGCCACTTCTTAACTTTCTCCTTGTACATTAGACTATTGGGATGCATAGGCTTAGAATACAAGTAGTCTACTCAGATTAGGCTTTTGGTTCTTGCCAGCCTTCTTGGGATCCACATTGCAAATATTTATTTCCCATAAATATTTGTGAATTAATTCCATGGGTAGGTGGCATGGCTTGCCATAGACTAGGGAGTAGGGAGACATTCCCAAAGGTGACTTGTACGCGGTCTCATAGGCCCAAAGAATCAAATCAAGTAGTTGAGACTTGTTTTTCATGTCAGGATGTACAAGCTTTTGAAGAATTGTCTTAATCTCCCTATTTTGAACATTCTATCAGGCCTTTGGATTAAGAGACATGATATTCAATGCAGTATTTCTGAGTCAGCTTCTTCACTTCTCTATTTATGAAATGACTACAACCATCAGATATAAGAATCCTTGGAACCCTAAACCTTGTAATGATGTGCTCTTTTAGGAATTGATAGACAGTGCGACTGTCAGCGTCTCGGGTTGGGATAACCTCCACTCAATGACTGAAATAATCGACAACTAGCAGAATATACTCAAATCCCAGACTATTGGGAAATGTCCTCATGAAGTCAATGACCCACACATCAAATACGTCTTATATCTAAATGTATTTTGAGGGCATTATATCTCTCATTCTAATAGTTTTGCGCATTATGACAATCAGTCCAACTTTTCATGAAGTCTTCTTTATATTTGAAGAGATTCGGCCATCAGAGGAGGCATTGGAGCACTTTCGTTGACGTTCTTCTCCCAGAGTAATGTACTTGTGATTCTCTATTATGACAACATTCAAGGACACTATGGACTTCCTCCTGAGGAATGCACCTTCTCCAGATGCAATCCCCCCCTCACGAAACAAATAAGGATCCTCCAACTGATAGAAATGAATATATAACAAAAATATGTCAAATTTAAGCATCGATCAATCTTGTGGTGTTCTCTTGGAAAGAAGATAAATCGCAATATAAGAGAACCACAAGAGCGATGTGACTGACAAAATTACCTCATATGGATAAGTATTTATGATAGATAGCAAGCTCTGCTAAGGAGTGTCTAGCACTGGTATTCTTGAAAGATGATCCACCACCACTTTTTTTGATTCCATGCTTGTCTCTGATTTCAAGATCAGATTCCTTAAGTAGAAGGATCCATTTGATGTGTCTCGGTTTGGCATCCTTCTTTCTTCGCAAGTATTTGACGGTAGAATGGTATGTGTAAACTATGACTTTGGATCCATGTAGATGTGATATAAATTTCTCTATCAACTCTTTAACAGTGACTAAAATTCTTTTGAGCTTCATCTAGTGTTCTGCTAGTATAGTGAATCGCAAATGGTAAACCATCTCTCCTTTGGCCTAAAACTGCTCAAATGGTGTAATTTGGAGCATAAGTCATGATCTCAAATGGCAGAGACCAAACTATCCATTGAAGGATAGGGGTCTGAGTGATTAATTCTTTGAGCGTATTAAAGGACTGGAGGACATTGGCATCTACAATGAAATCTGCCTCCTTTCCTAGAAGCGGTTGGGTAATTTTGTTGAAGGCTTTTTGAAATCTCCAATGGAATCCCACATGCCCAAGGAATGATCTAACTTGCTTAAAATTTATCTGTGGCTCGAGTTTGGAAATGACATCAACCTTTACATGATCAACATCCATGCCATGCTTTGGGATGACATGGCCTAACACAATCCCTCAGTCATAATGAAGTGGCTCTTCTCCCATGAGAGCACCAGGTTCACTTCGCAACATCTTTTCAAGACTTGGTCTAAATATGCAAGTCATTGATCAAAGCTTTCTCCATAGACCAAGAAGTTGTCCATGAAAACCTTGAGAAAACTATCAGCCATATATGTGAATACTTCCAAACATGCATCACTAGAATGTCACCAAAGCATTGCATAATACAAAAGGCATTTTATGGAAAGCATATGTCCCATATAGATCGGTGAAGGTTGTCTTCTCTTGATCTAAAAGAGAAATTGCAACTTTGTTACAAGCAGAGTATCTGTCCAAGAAACAGAAGTATTCCTTCATGATCATTCTTTCAACTTTCTGGTTGTTGAATAGAAGTAGAAAATTATCTTTCTTGTTCGTTAGATTCAGGCATCTGTAATCGGCACAAATGCGTTGAGAAGTTGGAACTCTGGTTGGGATCTCCTCTCCTTTATCATTCTTTATAATGGTGATCCCTGATTTCTTTGGCACTAAGTGCAGGGGACTCACCCATTTTGAGTCAGAGATGGGATATAAGAATCCCACATCAAAAGATTTTGTAATTTCATTCATCACAACATCTCAAATTTTGGGGTTTGTTCTAAGTGGAAATTTACGAGAAGACTTTCTATCTTCATCGAGCTAGACGTGATGGGAACACAATAAAGGATTGATTCTATGGAGATCTGAAATTTTCCATCCTATGGCCTTGCGGCTTAGTTCTAGAACCTCTAGTGGACGAGATTCTCATTCCTTGGTCAGTTGTGAATTGATAATGACCAGGAACATTTTCTACGCACATGTAAGGAAGTCATAGTTCATGTTTGATGGAAGTGGTTTAAGCTCCGGCGGGCTCTAAATCAGTTCAATAGCGAATTTAGCAACTGTGCAAGGGTGGTGGTATAGGATCATTCAATTATGAAGTGAGCATTGGCAATGAAATCTCTACATTCAACATTGCACAGAAATCTTTTATCATCTTGTTCACAAAAATCTTCAATAATCTCCTCTTTCTCTGCTAAGGACAAGTGGCCAACAATGACTTCTCCTCGCAAATCATTAAAAATCTCATCTTCAAAGATAGAGGGAAACTCAACTAGATATCCACTCCTTTATCAGTGGAGAGGAATTCGTGGGTCTCAGTATAATCCATGAATAGATTTGTATCGTTACTTTCGGCTAGAAAATCACAGTCTCTTATTCTCTGTTCTATAGGCTCACTCACATGTAATGTAGATTTTGAAGGTTTGGGCACTTTGATCATCTCGATAGGAACCTTGTCACTGCTAGAATGAAAGGTTATTTGTCTGGTATCTTAGTCCACCACTACTTTGATTGTTTGAAGCACTGACCTTCTAAGTATAATTGAGGTATGAAGTAAAGGAGCTGAGGTATCCATGTCCAATACAATAAAGTCAATAGGGAATTGCATCCCTTGAATTATGACAACGATATCCTCCAGTAAGCCCTTGGGCCGTTTGATTGTTGTATATGCAAACTACAGAACAATTTTGGTAGACTTGAGCAGTCCCAACCCAAATTCTTTTAGCAGTGATGTAGGCATTACACTGATCGATTACCCGCTATCAAGAAGTGTTTGATCGAGTTCTTGGTGGAACAACTGGCATCTGACAAGAGGATCTCAAATATCTTTCTTTTTGATCGAGAGATTGTTGATTGCATTGACTATTGTTACGGCCAGAATATGCTTCACATTTCTTTCTAAGACTCTTCGCGGTTGTCTCTTTGAAGTACATGCCTCCTCTAGTACTTTCTTTATATTTGTCATGTACTTAATGGCCTTTAGTAGAGGAATTTCAAGGACTATATTCTTAATACGGTCAAACAAAATAGTTTTAATTTTTTATTTTTGCATTGCATTTGGAAATGGAATATGTACATAATCAAAAGAAGTGTTCTTATTTGCATCAAAATCAATGTCCACATATTGTTGTACGAATGGATGACAAAGGAACATGCTAATCTATAAGAGGTGGGCATCGCAAAAATACATGCTAGGCTCTTTTGGTTGGCACTAGGATGGCACGACGTCGCTTCATTTGTTATCTTTTTGTTTTTTTTATTTTTCTCAGTTTTTGGATTTTGGGTGCTGGTGCTTCTCCTCTGTTTTCTTCTTCTTTCTCACTCGACCAGCTGTTATATTGGTTGATGCAGAAGATGATGATTCGCCAGGTGAAGCTTTATTCTTCCCCTTTGCTGTGGTAGAAGTTGCATGGTCCTACCGCTCCTAAGAGTGACAACATTAGATAAAAACATATCAAGCACATCTAACTCTGTTATATCATATGGGACATCACAAACTACCTGCTCTCTCTTTTTTAAATTATTGGTGTTGGCCTCCAATTGTGCTGGAATAGTAGTTTTGGCAGTGGTTAGTTCATCTAGCTTATGTATCATTTCTACCAGGCTCTTCACCAATTTAGCCAAACAGTCCAAAGAAGGGTGGTTCACAAGAGCAAACTCGGATAATTCAACGTGTTGTCCTTGCCGACATTGGGAATGGTGTGGAGGCTACTAGTAGGAAAAGTGAGAATTATATTAGGGAGAAAGCTAGTATTGGTGGTGCTGAGGAGAGTATTGTTGGTATAGAGCAACCACATACTGTTGATATGGCTGGTGTTGACGGTACTATGGTTATTGGTAGGATTTCTATCTCCAATAGTTGTGGTATGGTGGAGACTGCTGATGTTGAGGATGGTTGTGCTGGACAAATCTCCCTTCTTGGTGTTCAGGGAATGGATGGCTACCTGAAGATTGGCCCTGCTGATGTCCTCCTATATGGGAAAATGGTGCATCATTGGACCATACACCATTCAACTCCTAAATGAGAGGTAGAGGTGGAGAATACAGATCTGGAAGGATCTAAAGCTCTGGTTGGTAGACAACCAAATACTGCTATGGTTGTTGAGGCAATGTTGGCTAGGTGGATTCCACGTAATATACCTAATGGATCGTCGGTTGCGCTGGACTCTGCTAAGGGGTTTGAGGCTATGATGGCTCCTTCATCTCGGCAGGAGTTGTGGCCAATGGAGATACTTAGTAGAAGGAATTGATTGTGCTCACTAGCATCTCTAGTTGCTTGGTGATTTGATCCAATTTATACATATTTTGTGTCCTCTGTTCGATCACGTCTAATTTTTCGAGGTCCTGTGATTGATTCACAGTGATGTCCACTTTGGATAGGTATCTCCCAATAATGCTATGGTTGGAAGTATCGTCCATGTTTGGATCATGAGATGCGACCATATGAACTGGCTTTTGTTGAATATGTGGCTAGCGCTGATAAGTGCAAGACAACGATAAGGTGGCCTCTCCTTTGGCCATTTCCTCGAAGATCTGCAAAATGATGTCTTCGTCTTTATTGAAATACAAACCACTACAAGCGACATCTACGAGCCTCTAGCTCTCAATAGTAAGTCCCCTAAAGAAATGTTGGACCAGGTTGTTCCGAGCAATATCATGATGAGGACATTCCTCCTGTAGATCTTTGAAATGCTCCCAAGACTCATGAATAGACTTTGCATATGATTGAGCCGACCGAGAGGGTAGAATTTGTGAAGGAATGCTGACTAGAGCACCTCCCAGGTTGTGATAACTTTCCCCAAATGATTAATCCAGTATAGTGCCATATCTTGAAGGCTGAATAGAAATGTCGTCATCTTCACTATGTCTAACGATATGTAAGGGTAGTTCATTGTTCCGTAGATGCAAGCAAATTACTACAAATGGATGTAGGATTATTCATTAGAATTCCCATTGGTGGTGGGAAGAAGGGATAAGAGTTGAGCCTTCAACTCAAAATGTGCATTGACTTGTGGGATTTGGATCAATTCGGTCATCTGGCCTATGCTAGGGTTAGAAGTCTCCTTGAGAGTAGGCTTGGGCCTCTCTCCTCTCAGCTCATCTGCCTGGCCTCCACATGCTCTACTTCTCTTTATTCTTCTTATCCTCTTCCTCCTCCCAGATTCTCTCTTTTTCTGCTCAGATCATTGAGCATGTCTTGGAAGGCATCTTTGGCCAATGTCTGGTATGTCAGCTACTGGTGAATTGCTTGAATGGAGGAAAGAAGAAGTGCATTCACTGCCTTTTAATCTGGCTGCTGGCCATGTTTTGGCTTTGGTGGGTGTGGAGGTCCCTTCCCTCATCTTGTGGGAGCCATATCTGAATCATAATATTAGAAAAATCTCAGGCTCTAGAATGGGTTCATGATCTACACATGGAATGATGCTCCGATCAGGCTGAATTGAAGCACCAGATATAGAGAAGTAATCTATGTTATGGTAAACAGAAAACTTCATTAAGGATATAGATGTATATGGAGTGAAGTCAATTTCCATTAGATCTTGCCATCTTCGACGCACTCACATCTTTCTTTGAATGAAAGAGAGATAGCCTCCTCGTCGACCGTGCATGGTCGAGACCCGCCTTCTAGATTACCTTCTCTCCACTAATATAGATAGATAGAAAGAATCTATTCTCCTTTTCCTTCTAAATGCCTTTGTCCTAGATTGCTATTGAGTGTAGAGTTCAGGATAAGAGTGATTCTACATTATTGAAGAAGGCTGGGAGTTTGGAGAGTGGTTCATAAAGTCCAAACTGTTATCTTGAAAATCATCTTCAGCTGCATGGAATTGTTATGGGTGTTCGTGGAGTCCTGACCAACCCATCCACGAGTCACCATCTCTACGTTCAAGAGGTAGATCGAGAATGGATTAAAGATACAATGATAAACAAGGGGAAAAAGAAATGTAAAATAGTAGAAAGCTCAAAGTTAGTGGGGGGTCAAAAGAGAATAAAACGAATGAAAGAAAAATGGCACAAATATGTTGTACTAATGTTTGAACTTAATCTAATTCAAAACAAATACCAAACAAGTTGTGGATTGAGCAACTCAACAGAGATGAACTGTAAAGGTTCATCTATTTTTATCTTTTGAATTTTATTTTCATTTTGTAGGCAAAATCTCTTCACAAGTCCTTAGAGGGCTATCTCTATAGGAGAGTGAGTACAACTAAAAAAGGATCTCGTAATTTCCAATTCCTTTGTGACCTATGATCTGCACACTTAGATGTCCTGGATCTTGTGCCAACGGGGCTACTCATCCAAAGAAAAAGAGAGAGGAAGCTAATAGGCAAAACTAATACTTCCCTCATAAGTGAAGTACTGGAATGCATATGACGAGACAAACACACATGTGAGGGCATGGTCTATGCTCAATACTTCAGACCAAGTCGGATGCTCCACACAAGGCGGGAACATCGTCGTCGACAAGGCCTTGCTCATATATGTACAATAGAAGCACTAATACTTCGTCATCCCAAGTGATTATCAAGGCTGCCACAGATCAGGATTTGGGCTCTAATCCTTAGGGTTGCGCCTCGATCTATCTAAATGGTACTTGAAAACAATGAGGTATTTTTTAAGCCAAAATAATGATGCCCATTAAGAATTTTAATTAAGGTCAATGTTTTTTTAACAGTTCTCTTATTTTAATTTTTTTGATTTTCACTTTTTTGAGTATTTTCCTATAAAAGTGTGCCTAATGATTTTTGTATTTTAGTTTTAAAACTAAGTTAGCAAAAAACAGAGGGAGATAGAGAGAAAGTCATGCAAGTGGATACCGGGGTTGAAATCTCACCCTCGTATCAAATGACGCATGCAAAGTAAGAGGACTTATAATGCTTCCCAGCTCTCTCCATGCAGGAAGCAAGACAAGAATTTAAATATCTAGACTACATGCACGATATGAAAAAGCATGAAATTGCCCTAAACAAGAATTGCTATTAAATTTGAAGAGCCATATGCTAACTACTCATGAATGGAACCCAAATATCTTGTCGTGGAGACTCTTCGGTGCTCGCCACAAGGGATCCTGCTAGAACTGTATAGAGCCTCTCACAGGGCTCGATTCCAAATACAAGTAATAAGCAATTAAGTTTGACTAAATCCTAGCATATATCACAATGGGCACATTTTTCTCGTTAGGCTTTGGACTTAGCTACTGACTCAAGCAACCCTAATTTCTATGGGCTCAATCATAGAAACAAAGAAAAATAAGGCGGAAAGCCCAAAACTCATGAAATAAAATAAAGGCAAAAAATAACGAGAAAATCGATAAGGCCCTTAAGTGAACGAATACTCGGGAAATGGACCTCATGAAGTGAAGTGTCCAAGTGTCATGAATTATTACAAATAAATATACAAAAATAAAATAAAAGAATTCTCTCACAAAAAGAAAATAAAATGTTATGCTCTGCTCTTCACTTCTCTATCTCTCTATCTCTCATGCATTCTCCAATTGACGCTGCAAGAGATCAAACCAATCTCCTCGTGGTTTGGGTGCAACAAACTTCTAGGAATTTGCTGTCACCATGTGGTCCCTCTCAAGAAGGTTAACCGAGAAAAGATGGGCCATACATAGATTAACAATTTTCAAAAATAAATGAGAAATAAAAGATAGAATAATGTACAAAAACAATATACAAAATGCTACGCTAATTGTTGCTCCCTGACAATGGTGCCATTTGAAATAAAAAAGGAACCACGCGGAGCGGTCGTGTGGCCTCACATGACAGGATCACGGTCATTGAGGCGACCAACCCAATGACAAATTCAACAATTAACCAACAACCAAATATAAAGCAATGCAATCAAGTGGATCAAAATTTATTATAAACACTACAAATAAATGTGTATTGTGTGCAAGTACAAGTAGGGTGTCGAACTTAGGTAAAAATGAAGTGTAGCTATTATTTACTGCTAAATAATGTATATTTGTATGCATCAAGCTGCACAGTATTTCATTATTGCTTTTGTGGGTTTTCTACTTATTTTATTTTTTATTTATAAATATTTTTTAATTTTTAAAAATTAGTTTCTTTTTCTTTTTAATATATAATTAGTGTATGAATATATTTATATATAATACATAATATTAAGTATATATATGTAATTTATAGAATAAATACAATATAATATGTGGATATAAATAAAATCGGTATTTTTTCTTTCTAAAGTATTTAAAATATAATTATTGTATTTATTAAATTTGATAATAATATTAACATATATAACTATATATAGGTGTACATATAATATATGGTCTTCTATTTATAAATATAGCCGTATATAATCAAAAATCACAAAATAAAATATTTTTGTGCTATTGAAATATTCCTCTAATTTTGTGAATTTTAGGGTATTTTTTCTAATTTTTAGTTATTTTAAAATCCAAAATAGTCCAAATCAGAAATTATTTAAATAGGTCAAATTATTTTGAGATTTAAAAATACAAAAGAGGTCCAAAATTTCTATAAACTATTTTTAATATATATAAATATTATATCAAAAAATATGGAACATAAAATTAGTTTTTATGTTTTTTGAAAATATTTTATAATTTTTCTATGGTTAGGAAGGTTTTGTAATTTTTTGGTTTTCTTGTGTTTTTTTGAAAATATTTTTATAATTTTTATATGATTCGGAAGGGTTTACATTTTTTTGGTTTTTGATTGATATTTTTACTGTAATTTTTGTTTTGTAGTGGTAAAATATAGTAATAAACAATATATATTTCCGGAAATTTTATAAGAGGCTTTTTAATTTTTTCTATTTTTAATCAAACAGGAAATAGACGAGCCTTTTTTATTTTTAAAAAATTGAAAATACAAGATAAATGTATTAATGTCGTGAATGAGCATATAATCAAGCACTTGAAACTATTTTTACACAATTTTTGGAGCATGTCAATTATTTATAGAAAATAAAAAAGACAAAAAAATTAATCAAGCTGACATGGGCATAATTGCAACATTAAATAAAGGAAAGGGACACAAGCATAAATACTCCAAGTTTTAACTGAAACTTGATTTTTATATACTAAACTGAAATATCCAAAGACATGGAATTACAAGTGAAATTAGCCCAACTCACGTCGGAGGGGGCACGTGAGCTGAGTTAGCATATGACCTACTTTTATTTTTCAGAACTTATAAGAGCTTTGTTACAAATTTGCCAAAAAAGTTAACACTGAATAAAAATTTATAGGGGAACCTAATAAATAAAAAGGATGCATAGCAGGGTCTTGCAGTTTTACCAACTTAAGCCCTTTCATCGGTACGTTCTCTTGATGACATGTGGTAGATCCAATGCTCAAGGAGAGGCAACGCTTCGATTTAATTGGACAACCTAGATTAGATATGGGTTGTGTTCTTGATCCTATTCCTTTCAGGTAGTCAGAAGAACAACCAAGAAATCCGACGAGGGCTCACTTCGATATGGATTTCCTACTCCGTCTGACATCTTCTTTGAGCTCCGACAACTACAATGAGTTGCTAGGGCTTCTCCGTAGCTGTAGGAGGTGGACAATGGGGATATGATGGCCTCATTGAGAATCTAGGAGCTTAGTTAACTCCCAGTGACCTGGACAGCTCCAGGAGCGATCCTTGGATCTAGATGGGACTTCCAGGCCTGGTCCTACACCAAATAGGTACTATGGCTTGAGGGCTTTTGCCTCAGGCAGTCTGTGAAGCTAGATATCAAAGGGATGTATGGGATGAATCTCTAGAGAGGGGCAAGAGAGTGAAGCTTTGGTTCACCAAATCTTGAAGGATTTGGGTTGAATAAATTTGGGGAAATGCAAAGAACACGAAGGGTCTGAAGTGAGATGGTAATCAGGTTAAGGACGGTCGGACACGAGCAGAAATTGGCTTGGAGCTCAAGCTCCAGGTAAAAAGGGGATTCCAACATTCACCTAGTTTACTAACTAATGGTAGAAATTAAAGAACGGAAATGAAAGTTTAACCTAAATATTACCTAAAAATGATAGGAAAAGGCCTCGATTCAAACATAGGTCGAATAAGTAGAACCGCTGGAGAGATGCTCTGACGATGAGGTTAGATCACCTCCGATGACACTCCTCCTCGTTCTAGATGACCACTCTTGACTTCTGTCATGAGCCAAGAACACTAGGTGCTAGGTCTGAGGGGCGAAGAGCTCCGCAAGTGGGATCAGATCTGACAACAAGGGCCAGCGTGAATTATTTTTACGCAGAAGGTCGATGGATTTCATGGCATGGTGGTGTGTTTGTTGTTTGTGTTAGGTGGAAGATGATAGTTTGGCATGGGAGTCGGAGGTGGGAGGATCAGAGGGATGGAGGCCTCGAGGTGAAGAATTGCATTGTTGTGGCATGGAAAATGGGAGAAAGAAAGGAGAAACGAGGTCTGACAAGGTGGCCCAAGTCAGACGTATAGTTGACCGAAGGTCAATAAACACTACAATCTGGTTAGTCCACGTGGACAACCTGATAAATCCATAATGAAAAATCTTTATAAAATCGATAAAAAATAACAATGGAATGAACTGATTTTTTAGTATCATAAAAAATGATTTTGATTTTATGTAGTATTTAATGCATTTTTTTGTTTATTTATACGAGTCTATTTAGTATAGGTTAATATTTACATGTATATATATAGGAAAATATACGTGTATTTTACATTTTAATTTGAATTTATATTTTTACATTTTATTAATATATATATATATGCATTTTCTCTATTTTGTATTTATTTAAATACATTTTTTGTATTTTTTATTACTTTTTGCTGCTTTTATTAATATACATAATTAATTAATTACATATTACTTATAGGTATATAGGTATATTTCATCGAGGGCAGGGAGCCTGCACCCAATGGTGTAGGAAACTCCCTGCTCCCACCCCATTTTGCATTATTTTTTTACTTTTTTTGAATTAAAAGTTGGGGGGATTTACTTAATATGTTGAGGGGAATAAGTGTTTAAAATTTCATGTAAAATAAACATTCCTATCATGTTCATCTAAAAGGGGTCGATTTCAGTAATTCTGATACCGTTAAAATTTTGTAGTCTTGATGGAGATCATAGAAGTGTCGAATTAAGTTGAATTTGGAATGACAACATGGTGATACATGGTGATCTAAATTCCCCAAGGTTTCATTTCAAAAAAAATAAAAAATAATGATAAATTAGGCTGGGTGTAGGGAATTTCCTACACCCATCGGTGTAGGGTCCTTTTTCCCTATTTCATCTATACATTGAACTACTTTGTTTCATTGTTTTTTTTATTGTTTTATTTTATTGCAATTATGTACATGTGTTTTAAATAATATTTTATAAAAATAAAAGAAAGTGAAAATATGAATAATAAATATATTGAATAACATATACAGATATATTGCACAACGAGGGCCCAAAACCTAACTTTTGCATCTTAACTCCAGATTGAATGAAACCACCTTCATTAATAGCAATTTTATGAACAATAAATATGAGTTTGGTCAATTTTGAATCTGTATGTAGAAGATACAAATATACAAAATTTTATTTGTGGATTTTTTTTTGTGTGTCCCGAGCACAATGCGCTTTATTTTTAAGTGAAATCAATTTTGTATTTTTCATTGTATTTTTATTATAATATTCATGTTGAGTATTTTATTGCTTAAGGTATAAAAAAATAAAATAGGTCCCAAAATCCAATTACTGGGCAAGAATAAATTAAAGTTTTTGTGTATTTTATGTGTAGTTTATATATAGTTCTTCGGCCCTATCACCCCCACTTTATTCCTTGTTGACCAAATCATCACAATGGCTTTGTCTAGGGTCACTCAGTTTCTTTGACAATCCATTTTTTCCTTTCTTTCCTTAATTCCTTTATTTTGGAATTAAATATAGTATTTTGTACATTATTTTATGTATTTTGTAGAGTTTTTATTTTTGCAAATTAAATATATTTGTGCATTTAGCTAGGGATTTAAAGCCAAATTAAAAGAATAAAGGCGATGAAATGAGGATTCGCCACCTAGTGAAATACATGAAAATATATCTAACTAGTACAAATTAACACTCTGACATGTACCTGTAAATAGTGTTTAAACACCTGTATTTAAGCACAAAATAAGTGAATAAAGAAAAGAGAATAAAAATAAAGGAAGCATTGCAAATACTGACTTACTCTGAACCCCGAGACTAATTCATCATTGACTTAGTCGACAAGGAATAAAGTAGTGGGGATAAGGATATAGAAATACAAACAAAAGGGCACTATCACCTAGAAACCCTAGGTTATTTGTACATTGTATATAGCTGAAACTTCCTCTGATTTATACATACTTTTTTACACTTCAAATAAAAATACTTTAAATGTCAAACATATGTTGGACGTGCGAGCCCACAACGAGCCATTATGAAATAAATGTTATTGTAAATATCATCCCCTCATCTGAAATGAAGAATAACTTATTTACATAATAGGTCCCTTGGTGCAATTAGGGTTATGAACTATGGCCATATTAATGACCATACAACTATTGATACAATTGTGGAATCAAAGAGGTTGATATTTGGATGAATATCTAAAGAGTTAAAGTGATAACTCATCAAGCACCATCAAATGATTAATAAGAGATGATCTCCAACCTAAGAAGGAGATGACAATCCATTCTCTAAAGGTTGATATCTAACCGACCTCTTGATGCAAGTGCTTTGCATAGGAATAGAGACTACGCGGTGTTAGATAAGTTAGGTCAACAAGTTGACTTGATGAAATCGAGATAACCAAAGTCCTATATCGTATACTATCATGATATAGGCGCACATCCTTTGACCGGAGACAGATGTGTTGCCATATGTATGAGTATGTACATTTGGCAGACCAATAAGTTGATGAACTAACCAAGGTCTATACACAGATGCACAGGCGTGCATACAACGACATATGAGTAATACGATCTCTAAAAGGGATCATATACATTCATTTACTGAACCGGAAGACATGATCTCACTCAAGAGATATTGGGAAGAATCAAATTCCGTACACGATCATCTCGCTTTGGATGATTGACTGAATTTATAAGGTTTGATATATGCTTTTCAAAAGTATATGATCAACACCTAGGTATGTTATAAGCTTTTGGAAAGGATAAGATCGATAGTGGCTTCCAATGATCGAATGAGAAACTTAATGATAAAATATGAAGAAGAAAGTGTAAAATTTGTTCTAATACTTCGGTTCTATTGTGGGTTAGCCAGTATGTAGGATGTACAACTATTAGGAATACATGCGGGTGATGTGATCATAAACGATTATATAAACATGATGCTTTCATTTCGAGGGAGTGATGAAACATGTCTGGATTTTAGTGACTCCTCGCATAGATAAGTAATCTGATCTTAGTCCAAATGTTGGATCTTGATTTGAATGTGATTCAGATACATCGAGAAGATTAGATTTGCAGTCTAGTTTTAATCAAGCATCTATGAGAGATTCACAAGATCTAGATTTGAGATGTGCTCTCAATATCCAAGTCACAAAATGTGGAACAATACAATCGCCTTGTCCTTATCTCCAAGAATCCGTAGAGAAAGCGCATTATACTTGAAAGAGATCATGGATAATTTCATTGTTGATATATGTATCCTAGCATTGAGAAAATTAATAATTAAATGTGATTTAATTATCATGAATAATATGATTTTGATTCATATTGTAAGGAGAGTTATGTAATATAATTAAATGAGATTTAGCTATTGATGTTGTGAATAATTTGACTGGTATTCATATTATTTGGGAAAATGAGAATAGAGATCCAAGATGATTAAATGTTATCTAATTATAATAGATATGAATAATATGGATAACACTATTCATATAAATCATAAATATATTATAAATGTGATTTACAACATATAAGAGAGAGCCTATTGTAATTTATATTTGTTGATTAATAATTGATTTGAATTGGATTCACATTGGATAATTAACTGAAAATATAATTTACTTTTTATTTTGGGGTGTGAATTTGATTAACAAATTTCCAATGGCATGATTGCAATGTTCATAAGATAATTATGAATTCTTTTTGTGAGATAATTTACAACAAATATTGTTGCAATTATAGTGAGATAATGTTAGAATAAGATAATGTAATCTCATTTGAAGGAGATTACAATAAACCAACGAAGATGGTGGACGGCCACCCACTCCTAATTGAGTTGGTGGCAGTCCCCTCTTATTTTGGTAGATGATTTTCTCCTTCCCAATTATCTTCAAGGATAATTGATTTAATTGAAATTAATTTATATTGATTATTCAATATATATTAAACTAACTTAATTGTTGTTGTGTTTTTTACAACAAGATCATGGCCTTTGAAAGAAACGCAAATTAATCTTACCCATTGGATTTGTGTGCATATGTAGTGGGATCTATGGACTCCCAAAATTCTATATAAGAAAAGGCATCCCTTTCCCTTCAAGTAACAATAGCTGATGCTCTCTCTATTTTCTCTCTCTCTCTACACACAAAGACTCTCTCCCTCTCTCTTGGGAACGTCTACCTTGATGCCCTAGAGAGAGACCGCTGTCGTCGTCGCATCGCCGTTATGCTGTCGGAATGACTGCTCGTAGATCTCCATCTCCTTTGATGCACCTCACTCGAGAAGAAGACATCGGATCTTGTGTGATGAGATCATGAGATTCACCGCTTGGATCGTCAACATGGATTGCGAGGAGCACACGTCTCATCAATGCACTCGCAAGCGTATCATTCATTGGATCGGACCTGAGATAGGAGGTCTCTTCATTTAGAGACTCGATCTCAACCACGCTTCAAGAGGTAAACATAATACTTGTTTGTGGTTTGGATGAAATGATCTGAAAAGTGTTCTTGGATCATTTGGTTTCATCGTTTAAAATTTTTTAAATTCCGCTGTCGAGAGCGACTAGTCAATCTCGAACGCATACGATGCAATCCTCACACTTCCATAATGCTCTTAAGGATCTTTCCATGTCCTTAAAGTGGTAACAGAGTCAGGTTAGAGGTTTTGGATACGATCCATAAATTTAGGAAGACTTGGGATCCTTAAGGTTTGTGAATTTTTTTCACATTCATTCACACAGCCCTGTTTTGTGATTATTTTCGGCACTATTTAAAATGATTAATCACGAAATTATAACTAGAAATATATTTCCCATTTAATAAGGAAACCGTGGGATTTGAGTTTGCGTGATTTGGAATCTGATACCTCTTGTTATGATCTTTTAAACGAACATATATCCACTATTTTGTGGATGGAAAATCTTGACATAATTAAAGAGTTAGTTATTATTTTGAAATACCTTGAAATGCATGCAAATCACTTGGGTTATAAATCAAATAAGAAGACTTTTAAAATTTATTTTGCATGATTTGGATTTATATTGATTGAGATATGCTAATTTTAGTAAGCGAGGGTCACTGCTGGAAATTACATTCCTAATCAAGAACTTGTGATTGTCATTTAAGAAATTAGTAAAATTTATGTTTAACTTCCTGGAATAATTATGGATAAATATTTGAGAAGTATTTGATGATAATTGTTATCTTAAATGGCATTGCTTTAACAAATATTTGATTAGATATGATCTGGATCACAAATTGGTTGCTCAATCTTCTTTCCAACAAACAAACTTGCCTGAATAGGATTGGAATTTTGCTTAGTAAATTTCCTTATAATATACATGATGATGTTTATGATTATTGTTATATGATATAACTTCGGTTGAAAAACTGATTATCATCTCAAGTACAAAGTTATCAATTTGGTATTATCCAAACCCGAGGTGGATATGGTGTCTAGTTGTGGAGCGTTAGGGTTGCAAGTTGCTCAGTGAGCGGTCTATCCCTCTCCCGTCGGTCTTGGACATGACATCGGGTAGGGAAGGGATAATGCATGAGAGGTCATGATGTATTTTTCTAATTATTAAAATCTGAATAATACGTACTTATTGTGATAATACCAGCCTTTCAAGTAACAATCAAGATGGTTGGTTGATTGAATTGGATTGATAATTGATTTAATATGATAAAATGAATTATATCCAAATTAAAACACTCTATTATGAATAGGTGTGTATTTCCCTTGAAAGAATTAATTAAGTGAATGTGATTCATGATAATTAATTACAATTTGAATATAAGGTGGAGGATCACATAAGTGACACCCATGATCTCTTGTCAAGGCAAAGGGTTTCATCACCAAGGATTGTATGTAGGAGACGCCAGTCCAAAGTGACAACTCCTTCATACAAGCTCATATGGATCAGGCTCTATGCTTATCGAAAGAGTTAGGATATATACGTAGTAACCCCAATATCGAGTCCTCATATTATTGGGGCGACATTGGACTGCGTATAGTGAGTTTTAAGCATGTTGACAGTTGGTTCAATTAACGACGTGTCAACATCGCCATAGGGGTTGTGGGCCCGGGTGTTAAAGATCGAATTGGGAAATGCAAGTTGGACTTGCAAGGGGGAATGTGTTCCCGCTTCTTTTTATCAAAATTGCAAGTTCTCATATTATTGGGATGTAACAAAGATAGGAAAGGAGATATTAGATCTTGCTTGAGATATAATGGTAAGTATATCTCTTACATAGAAAGTGAATAAGGGTATGAACTATCAGTGTTGACAAGGTAGGACAGCTTTGATATGAAATTTCCTAAATCAAAATAAAAAATATATTTGTATAATTATGCAAATTTTGTATTTCAGATAATCGTCATTGAACCCAATCAATAGTATACTCAATAATAACCAGTAAAAAATCATGGATTGGATCCATGATCAAGATATTGTACTTGCATTTGGACACATATTGTATGTGATTGCAATGTCCAAGTTTCCTTGTAAAAATTAGGAATGCCATTAGGAGAACAACCTAGGGTTTGTGTGTCTCTATAGTCATTATCTCTCATCGAATGTACTTTGGAAGTGACATGTCAATGATGATCATAATTGTCAAGCAATCCTTATGAAATCCAAGAACATGTTCCGGCATACATATGTGCTCTCAACATTTAATCATGAATGACATGGTTCTCTATATTATGCAGAATGGTGGCTCGATAAGAGAGGACACACTCAAAATGTCTGAGTACCTACCTGAACCAAATCTTTTACAGTCTAGATGGATGTAGATACGATGAGTGTCATCATTCTACTCTCTGTACTCAAATCATTCATGAAGCTTAATAATATTCATATTGTATGATTTGAATGAAGCATGTATTAATATTGAAGTACTCTTATATTGAAATATTTTGAATTCAACACAAGAGATCGTTTGTTTGAAGCAATCATTGTTTATAGATGAAGGGAGCACAATGGAAGCATGGGTCTGACCCAAGCAAGAAGGAAAGTCAAGGAGTTGATTGTACTTCTGTAATTTCCATTGGACATCCAAAGAGTTGGATGAATGTCGATACTGCAACAAGCTGATGTATTGATAGTATGACTATCAAGTCTATCTAGGATCCTTAGAGAAGGAGTCGGATAATGCATCAAAATAATCTATGTCTTCATATCATCATTGAAATTGACTTACTTATTAGACAAGACCAAAGTCTGATAATTGTATCTCATTCATCTAATGACACTTGCAATTGGTTGCATGTGTTTTAGAAGACTAGAAAATTTGATCATAAGATTTAATAGTCATCTATATAGATATTGATGCAATTGTTGCAACCATCTCTATTGGATAAATATACTTCATATTTTCAATTGGAGAGCCCTTAGTCTTAGAGAATGTCCATATGACCTAGATATTAGAATACACTCATAGTTTATCTCTAATTGTTGGAAATAAACATGAATTCTGGAATAGACCTATCATAAAGAGTTATGATGAATATATTTCAGATAATAATCTGACATCTGGAGGACTCTACTAATTTAGAAAATTAATGAATGGTTCATTAACATTTCTAGTACTGAAAATTAAACCTTAACACGATCAATAAGAGGATGAAGATCATTTGACAATGATCTGGCATCAAGCCTTGGACATATGTTTTTTGATGAGATCAATGGATTAGTAAGAGATGAAGCTTTAGAATGTCTGAAATTTCAAATCTTACGTACTTGTGAATATTGTATTCAAAGTAAAAATGTCCAATACACCCTTATCTGAGAATGGTGTAGGATGTCAAGGTATTCTGTATCTCATACATATTGATGTATGTGGATCATCTATATCATAATAAACATTACGTATATGCCATACTCTTGATGATTTTGTGATATGAGATTTATTTCCTTTATATTAGAAACTTTTGAAATGTTCAAAGATTTCACAATTTAGTTTAGAACCAAAGTTTGAAGAAAGATGACATGAATTTGATCTAAGCTAGCTAGTCAGTACCTATTAGATGAATTCATGGAATACCTTTTTTTTAGAGAAAGGAATATCATTTCTATCCCAATCCTCCTAATACACCTAAACTCAGTAGAGTAATAGGGAAATACAATTGATCATGTGTGGTATGAATTGATTAATGATGAATATTAGCATAATTACCTCTTATTTTCCAGGTATATATAGTAGAGACTGCAATATATATCCTTAAAAAGATTCTGAAAAATATAAACGTGAACATCCTCATAAGCCATGATTTGGAACCTAGCCTAGTGTTGGACACTTGAGGATTAAGGGTTTCTTGGTCCATAACTTTATTATGGATGCAAGCAAGCTGGAATCTAGAACAAGAAAGTGTTACTTCATTACGAAAATAAAGGATGGTATTGGATACCTACTTTATGACCTTGAGAATCTTAAAAGATGTCATCTCTAAGGATATGATTCTTAGAGGATGACTCTCTTGAGAATCAAGATGAAAATGAAGTGAAGTAACTCATATAATTTTGAGAAGATAATGAGGCTCCAGAATTTGGAAAATAAAAGAACAACTAAAGATAAAACACTAATATCTCTTCAAATGTTTTTGAGGATGGATTCAGTCTGATATTGACCAGACCTCATATGATGAAGTTTCCAAGGATCATGGCATGGAAAGATGGATATTAGTAATAAAAGTCTAAGGTAGACTTCATATACAAGTATTGTATATGCTCGAGGATCCACCTATATGGGTAAGGCTCGTTAAGGTGTAAATGGATTTTCAAGAGAAAGATGTAACCTGATGAGAAGGTAGAGAACTTACAAGCATGGATCGTAGCAATGAGCTACACGCTGAAGAGATGACATCGCTTGAGACGAGACTTTATCTCCAGTGACCATTCTTAAAATCTTCATATTGTTTCTAACTATATCTACACAACTTGACTATGACATCTTCAAGATGTGAGTCAAGATTGCATTCGTCTATGAATACCTCTCAGATGATATTCATATGAAGTAGCCCAGGGCTTCATGGTTGAGCAAAGCAAGGTGTGCAAACTAAAGGAATTCCATCTATGGACTCAAATAAGCTTCTTGTAGTTGGAACATCATATTTGATGAAATTATAAAGGTTATGATTTCAGATAGATTTTTTATGAACCATATGAAGCTTAGTGGGAGTACCATTGTGTTCATCATGATAAATTTAGATGATACCCTAATCATTTGGAATGATATAAGCATGATAATAAGTGTTTTATAGATTGGATACTCCATACCATGAGATATGATCTCAGGGATAGCTCTTAGATCTTAGTTTTGAAGATGTTCAGAAGCAAAGAGAAGAGGGTATTAGGACCATCACATTAAGTGGTACACCTTGGACATATTCCATTCTTGGAAAATCTCAAGGATAACTTCCTTCCTTTCAGATGTTGTACAAACCTATCTGAAGGGATATCACCTCAAGGAGTTGAGGAAGTGAATGCCAAAACTGCTCTCCCTTGTGCATTAGTTACGAGAAGCCAAGCGTATACTAGATGTGTACAAAAGTTAGATGTCTACCATGCAGTGCAAGTAGTAAGATGTTACAAATTCTACTATGGAGATAAAACACTTAATTGTAGTAATAACGATATCTTCAAAGATGACAAGACTTTTGAGTAGTGATCTCAAAGTCTTATCTTTAAGAAATTAAGACTTTATAGATAGAGATCTAAAAGGTCTTAACTATGGATACCTTAGGAGATAGAGATCTCTAAGGATAAGGGTATTCTGATAAGGATAATGGAAATGTTGGTTATAATGATTATTGAGTTTTAGTGTCAAGGACACTATGACTGACATGATTGAGTATTTGTTGCATAAGATGCAACATTCACATTGGATGCGAGCACTGTTGCTAGGAGAGATGCAAGTGCCATAATAGGACTCGGTGTAGTCTCTTGGGAACAGAGTAAATGATCAGTTTACCTATCTATTTTTCTAAATAGCCTATGATTGTCACATGAGTGGGGCTTTAAAGATTAGCCAATTAATGGATCTTTGGGCTAGTGGGAGATTGTTGGACATGCGAGCCCACGACGAGCCATTATGCAATAAATGTTATTGCAAATATCATTCCCTCATCTGAAACAAAGAATAACTATAATTTGTCCCTTACTACAATTAAGGTTATGTACGATGGCCGTCTTAATGATCATACAGCTGTTGATTCAATTGTTGAATCATAGAGGCAGGTGCTTGGATGAATATCTAAAGAGTTGGATTGAGGACTCATCAAGCACCGTCAAATGATAATTAAGAGATGATCTCTGGCATAAGAAGGAGATGGAAATCCTTTCTCTAAAGGTTGATATGTAACCGACCTCCTGATGCATGTCCTCTGCAAAGTAATAGAGATTCTGAGGTGTTAGATAAGTTAGGTCTAAGAGTTGACGGAACGAGATCGAGATAACCAAAGTCCTATATTGTATACTGTCACGATATAGGCACGCACCCTCTAGCCGGAGACAGATGCGTTACTATATGTCTGAGTTTGTACATTTGGCAGAGTAATAGGTTGAAGACCTAACCAAGGTCTATACACCGACGCACTAGTGTGCATACAAGGGCATATGAGTAATATGATCTCTCAAAGGGATCATATAGGTTCATTTACTAAATCACAAGACATGAGCTCAATCATGATATATTGGGAAGAATCAAATTCCGTGCACCTCATTTTGCTTTTGAAGTTTGACTGAACTTGTAAGGTTTGATATATGCTTTTGGAAAGTATATAATCGACACTTAGGTATGATATATGCTTTTGGAAAGTATATCGATACCGACTCCCAATGATCAAATGAGAAACTTAATGATAAAACCCTGATGTAGACAGTGTATGATCTGATACTTCAGGTTTATTCTGGGTCTTCCAGTATATAGGATGTACATGTATTAGGAATACCTGAAGGTGATGTGATCGTAAACGATTGTATAACCATGATGCTTCCATTCCGAGGGAGTGATGAAACATATATAGACATTATTGGCTCCTCTCATGGAGAAGTAATCTGATCTTAGTCCAAATGTTGAACCTTTATCTGAACTGATTCAGATACAATGAGAAGATTAGATTTACGATCTTGATTTAATCAAACATCTATGAGAGGTACGCAAGATCTGGATTTGAGATGTGATCTCAATATCCAAGCCACTATACGTGGAACAATACAATCGTCCTGTCCGTATCTCCAAGTATCCACGGAGAAAGCGCATTATCCTTGGAAGAGTTCAAGGATAATTTCATTGTTGATATATGTATCCGAGCATTGAGAAAATTGATAATTAAATGTGATTTAATTATCACGAATAATATGAATATGATTCATATTATAAGGAGAGTTATCTAAGATAACTAAATGAGATTTAATTATCAAAGATGTGAATAATATGAATGTGATTCATGTTATTTGGGCACATGAGAATAGGGATCCAACATGATTAAATGTGATTTAATTATCACATATATGAATAATGTGGATAGCACTATCCATATTAATAATAAATATATTGTAAATGTGATTTATAATATATAAGAGAGAGCCTATTGTAATATATATTTGTTGATTAATCATTGATGTGAATTGGATTCACATTGGATAAATAATTGAAAATATAATTTACATTTTATTTTTGGTTGTGAATGCGATTCACAAATTTCTAATGTCATGACTGTAATGTTCATAAGATAATTACGAATTATTTTTGTGAGATAATTTACGACCAGTGTTGTACAAATTATTGTGAGATAATGTTGCAATGATATAATGTAATCTCATTGGAAGGAGATTACCATCCACCAACAAAGGTGGTGTACGGCCACCAACTCCTACATGGAGTGGATGGCCGTCCCCTCTTATTATGGTAGATGATTATCTCCTTCCCATTTATCTCCAAGGATAATTGTTTTAATTGAAATTAATTTATATTGATTATTCAATCTATATTAATAAATTAAATTAATTATTCTTGTGTTTGTTACAACATGATCATGTCCATTGAATGAAACACAAATCAATCTCATCAATTGGATTTTTGTGCACATGGATTGGGATACATGGACTCCCAAAATATTATATAAGAATAATCACCCCTTGCTCTTCAAGTTACAACAACTGATGATCTCTCTCTCTCTTTATCTCTCTACAAACCAAGACTCTCTCCCTCTCTCTCTCTCTCGTGGCCATCAGCCTTAATGCCCTAGAGAGAGATCGTCACCATCGTTGCATCACAATTATGTTGCCGAAACGACTGGTCGTGGATTTCCATCTCCTTCAATGCGCCTCTCTCAAGAAGAAGACATTGGATCTCATGTGACAAGATCTAGAGATTCACCGCTTGGATCATGAACATGGATTGCGAGGAGCATGCGTGTCATCAACGCGCTTGCAAGCGTCTCCTCCATTGGATCAGACTTCAGTCAGGAGGTCTATTCATTTAGGGACTTGATTATAACAATTCTTCAAGAGGTAAATCTAATACTTATTTGCGGTTTATATGAAATGATCCGAGAAGTGTTCTTGGATCAGGTGGTTTCATCGATTGAAAATTTATAAATTATGTTGCCTCGAGCGATTAGTAAGACTAGTCGCTCCCGATCGCATGCTCCCATGATGCGCTTAAGGATCTTCCCATATCCTTCAAGATATACGTAAAAATACATAAAGAAAGACAAAATTAATTATACATAAAAATAGAGTACAAGTTGATTAGGAGACATAGACGAAAAAGCCACAAACAGAACTTCGCAGGCTCATATCTTCTCCATATAAACTCAAAATGGTCCAACTCACCTTTTTTTACAATAGAATTAATTATCTGTCTAAGGAATGTGTTTTCAATAAATTTGGAGTTATGATACAAAATTTAACTTTTGGGGTCGCATTGTACGCCTTACCTATGTATTTTTTTAAACATTTAATTCATTCTTTGTATTTTTTATTCTTTCCATATATTTGGATATTTGTAAATACTATTTAAGTTATATTAAATAAAGATAAAAAGAATTCATTAAAAATTTCAATACTATATACAATATAATAAAATACATAGGTAAACTACACATACATTGTGCATACTCATATTCATTTATGTGTACAAATAAAATCAAAATAATAAAATAAAAATATGTAAATACACAATTAAATATATAGCAAATAAATAAAATATAAAAATAAAAATCAAATACAATATACAGGTAATTATACCTATACCTATAATTGTAAAAAATAACACACATTAAATAGGTCGATATAAATAAATAAAAATCATCTAAAAATTCTTCATAAAAAAAGAATCGACTTTCATGTCTTAAGAAAAATTTATTAAATTTTTTTCTAATTCTATCTATTTAATTCCTATTTTTATTTCTATTTCTCCTTCTAGTGCTTAACGTAGCCCAATCAAGTGCGGGTCTTGCTTAACCCACCAAACAACTATACCTGCGCCTAACCCTAGGCGTGTCAGCATGCTGACACCATCTCTTCTCCAATTTGTCCCGCTCGTTCCTTGAATTTTTTGGGCTTGATTCCTTCTGCAAATCTATTCCATATTCAATGCTCTTTCACACCCTAGTGATTTCTCGAACGACAGAGCAAAGATTCGCTCACAAACCCTAATCGAAGTCGCCTCCTATTTAGCTTCAAAATTGCTTTGTCTAATCTAGACGTGATAGAAATTTTGCAAAATATTTTATGGAAATTCCACTTCTCAAAGCCATGAAATACAAGCGAACTATGAGGTAAGGTCCGAAGGAGGGATATACTTCAAAATGTCAACCCCCAAAAAATAGTCGTAATCATGTTGAAAAATTATTCTTACCATGGACACTGTGAGCTTCACCAACAACCTCCATGCCAAGAAGAAGGACAAGGGAGCACTCTCATAATATTTATGATGTTCAACCAAGAGTTCAAGCGAACACTTATTGATAGGGAGTCGTCTATCAATCTGATTTCTACTTCATTACTCAAAGAATCTGGTTTAGGACTACTAGAATGATTCTATAATTTGTACATACTTTAGTTAAGCTGCCAAGGATATTTTAGATGATGTAATTGCCATAATCCAAGGGATGATGTTCCCTGTGGACTTCAATGTACTAGATATGGATGCCTCTATCTCCTTTCTCCGGACCCCGATTATTTTTGAATGACCATTCCTTCAAACTTCCGAGGAATAGTGGACTATGGCACTGGAAAGATTATCTTTCGTCTAGGAGGTAAGGTCTTGATTGGATGATCCATGTATTGAAGCTTGCAGAATCTATATAAGATGAGACTGAACCAAAGAAGATTGAGATAGAGGATTGTGACTTTTTAGCCTGGATTAGAGACACTGCTTTATTTTTGGATGATAATGAGACCGCATAATTTCTCTCAAAGGAGGAAAGCCGGGAGAGCATAGTTGAATTTCCCCCTTGAAGATGAGTTGATTGCTAATATGTGAACTAAGTTATTTTAAATTCATTCAACCCTATCGGAGCAAGAAGAATTCATTACAGATATAAATGACACATTGAACTCAGAGCCACTAGTCGCCATGGTGAAGAATGCACAGATAACCGATCTTATACCAATAACAGTTGCAGAGGTCATCGCCGAGTCTATTCAGACCACTCTAGAGGTGAAGCAATTACCATCAACGTTGAAGTATTCCTTCTTGTGGGTGAACCGAACATGTTCCTGGTCATTATCAATGTACAACAGACCACGGACCAAGAATCCCATCTACTTGAGTTTATAAAAAGAGGCTACAAGGAGATAGGATAGAAAATAACAAATCTCCATGGGATTAAGCCTTCATTGTGCTCACACCACATCTACTTGGAAGAAGACCGCAAGTCATCTCGTGAATTTCAAAGTCATATGAATCCAAACCTTCAGGAGGTTGTGACGAAAGAAATCACAAAGTAGTGTGATGTAGGTTTTATACATCCCATCTCAGATTCCAAATGGGTGAGTCCATTACACATGGTTCCTAAGAAATCAGGGATTACAATTGTAAGGAACTAATAAGAAGAGGAGATTCCAACCCGGGTACCAGCATGATGACGCGTCTATGTGGAATATATATACCCGAACCTAAGTACCAAGAGGGATCATTTTCTACTTTCGTTCATTAACCACATAGTTGAAAGGCTGGATGCAAAGGTCTACTCATATTTCTTGGATGGTTACTCTAGTATAACCAAGTTGCCATTGCTCCTGAAGACCTAGAGAAGACCAAGTTGACATGTCTTTTTGGGATGTGCGTGTAAAGCCGTTAACTTGACCTCTCTCATATCCTATATCAGCTCGTCAAAAAGAAACCAACATAATTTGTTTCGTGTGAATTAGAATTCATTTCGAATTGTTATGATTTTCGAATGAAAGAGATGGAGGCTTAAGTTTTCATTAACTCTTAATGGTTGTCATTATGACTAATTAATCATGATTAAAAAAACTAATGATATATTAAGGACAATTAATCACCATTAGAGAACACTAATAAGTAGTCAACAAAAGTTAAGCATGGGCCATGAAAGTTAAATCACGATTAGTGAAAGTTGATCACGATTAGCACTAATTAAGCATCATTAGCGAATCTATAAGCTTCTAGAATGTTCTAACTTAAAAATTTGGTTTTGAATAAGCTTTGGCCAAAACCATGGGACAAAACCATGGGCCTCTAATCACGGTTAAGGGTTAAACCATGGTTAGTAGTTTTTTTATGTTTATAAATAACCCACACCCATTCATTCTATACGATTTCCACTATTACCACTTCCCAAGGGCTCGAGAGGTCGGGAAGAGGAGAGGAAGGTGGGGGAAGAAGCGTCAATGAAGCGTTGCTGAGAGGACGAGGAGGAGGAAGACGGTGCAGTCTTCTCTTAGTCATCTTCATGTAAGATTTATGTAAGCTCTAACTTGAACTGGGTTTTGAATTCATCTTTTTTTTTCAAACAAGGTTTTTAATTCATTTTCCTTTCCAATTCATTTTGTGTTATGGTTTGATGAGGAATATGAGTATAGCCCAGCTAGGGTATGGGAGGCTAGGCCGTCAGTGAGCATACATGTTCTTCGTATGATTCACTCACCCTTGACCGGGGACTAGCCGATTCAGTAGTTATATCAATTTTATGGTTATTTTGATGGAGAAATCTGGGTAACACCCTACTTAGGTACGGGTGGCTAGGCACATCAGTGAACCCTGTGACTCATCACATACTTCACTCACCTATGATGTATGGTGTCTACCGAATATCCATAGTATGTAATTATATTATATTCTTTCTAATTCACCGTTGTTTTCCTCTCGATGGTTTTATAGAAGAATCTCTTTCCATTTTTATTTTGAAATATGTCTTGATATATGAGAAAATTCTGTCGATTTTTCATAGAAATAAGACCTGAAATAAGGGAAAACTCTGCTGAAATTTTCCTTGAAATATTACCTTGTATAATGGGAAGTCCAGTTGAAATTAGGAGATAAAATATTTTCTTCGTGTTATACGTGTTCTTCGTTCATTATCCGCATTCTTCATGTTCTCCGTTCATTCTTCACCTTCTTAGTGTTCTTGATACAAAATTGAAATTCGATCACTTCAAGTGCAGTAAATAACCCTTTCTGAAAATGAATCACGATAAAGCACTACATGCATGAGAGAGAGAGCTCGATTATGTAACGGAATCCTTACACTTGCTATTGGGTTTTCAAGTTAAATTGTATAAGAGTATTTGTTTATCGCACTCGCTATTTTGAAGAATGTTCACATGCTTGTTTCATGATTCACTCTAAAATAATTGCTAAGGTATAATTGGTGAAATGAATCACCCTTGTAGTTGTTGTGATAAATGTGCAATATTATATTGACACTAGACAAAATTTATATGCCATAAATGTGATCTGGTTTCAAGTTTCATACTATCTTTTACAATAAGGATGACATGGAATAGATACTATAGGTCGGGCATGCAACCTGTAGGTTTGTGAGAAGAACATTTGTATTGGCATGACAAACCTACAAGGTACATAGTTGCCCAGATATGTTGAGAGAGCGAAATAAATTATTTGCAACATGTGGTACTTGGTTGCCATTAGGAAGGTTGACTGACTGAAGATGGCGTCATGCCATGTGGAGGCACGGTTGGTTTGATAGCGGTTGAGCCACGATAACATGTATTTAAAGCCAATAGTTCAGGTAATTAAAGGTTTGCCTGTGGTTTTAAACTACCAAGTCCACGAGGACAATGTGCTTCTTTGTTTGTAAAACCGAGCGTTTGAAACGCTGGATAATAAAAGAAAAGGAAACTGTCAAGGTAATATTAGAGTATTCGTTGAGGCGACGTGCGGCGGCATAAGCTCACTAGATCAACGTTATCTCCAATCTCGAAGTGTCCACAACCTCGGAGTACATGAATGGTGAGGTAAATTTCATGACTAATCCCCAACGCGGAATAAAAGTAATATAACTTAAACTGATTAGAAGAAATCAAACTTTCTGGTATAATAAGTTTTTCCAAACTACACCATTTCTTTTTTTTTCTCTTCTTCGCTGCTTGGATCTCACAAATCTTTGACCCATGATTTTTGAAATCCCAACATGCATTAGAGAGTCATCATAGGGATAGTAGCCATCCAACCACCCTCAATATCATTACTCTATAAGGTAGTTGGTAATCTTTTTATGCATTTCATTTCCAGTTGATGTACATGCAAAAGGTTATAGTGGGACAATGCATCATGTAAACTTTATTTTGCGAAATGAAAAAGTTTGAAATACTTACTTATAAGTAATTTCAATTGTAGTCTGTTTGTGAATGTTAGTTGTGATTGTTAAATAAATTATTGATGAGCAACCGGATCTAGATATGGGAGGATCTGAGGACCAAGAAATGGGGTCGTGACATATGCATTCAGACGGGTGCCATTTGGGCTCCCACTACATTTCAAAGATGTTTACTCGTTGTATTTCCAAACATGGTTTGCAGTTTCCATGATGTTTTCATGGATGATTTCTCTATCGACGGAGATAACTTTGACCAATGCCTGACATATCTAGACCGAGTTCTTCAACATTGCTGCAAAGTTAATTTTGTGCTCTCATGGGAGAAGAGTGACTTAATGGGGATTGATGGAATAATGATGGGATACGTTGTCTCCAATTGAAGAATGGAGGTCGACCCTGCCAAGATGGAATTCATCTCGAAGCTTGTGCTATCTACATCACTAAAGCAAGCCAGGTCATTTATAGGGCACATGGGTTTTTACAGAAGATTTATCAAGGATTTCAGCAAAATTTCCTGACCTTTGATAGAGCTTATAGGAAATGACACCAATTTTATTATAGATGACAGAGCACTACATGCCTTCAATCAGTTGAAAGAAATCATTATCCAAGCTCTTGTCTTACTGTTGTCGAGTTGGTCTCTACCAATCGAGATCAAGATGGATGCATCTGGTTATGCAATCGAGGTTGTGATGGGACAACGATGAGATGGATTGCCATTCGCATTCATTATTCTAGTTGAGTGATGGATGAAGCTCAGAAGAATTATACTGTCATCGAGAAAGAGCTTCCAGAAGCAGTCGTTGTGATGGAAAAGTCCATGTCACATCTACTTTGGTCAAAAGTTATTGTATAAACTTACCATTTTTCCATACATTACAAAAGAATGCTAAAATCAGAGATTTCTAACGTCTGGTCTTGGAGGGCATGCGATGTTCGACAAATCAGATCCGAAAATCATTATGTTGGCCGCTCTCACAGCACTCAGCACCCAATTAAAGCGTGTCAACTAACAATCAACCCACAGAATAAATGAACAATGAATATAAGTGAGATGAAATTTATTATACCATACGAATAAATATGTATAGTATGCAAGTGTAGTGGTTGAACCATAAAGGAGCAACGAGGATAACCACAAAAAATTACAATCTAAAAGAAAAACCAACAAATGATTTTATGTGTTTTATAGGGTTTTCCTAATTTTTGAAATCTTTGAATTTTAATTATTTTATAGATTTTTTAATTTTTTTCGTTTTTAATTTGATAATTTTCACTATCTTTTTATATTTTTTTCTAATTTGTAGTTTCCTATTGTTTTTAGGGTATTGAATAAGTCTATAAATACCTATATGTAATAATATGCATAATATAAATACTATATTATACATAATAAAAAATATATTAGAAATTAAATAAATACAAAACAATTCTTTTTTTAAGGTTTAAAAAATGTATATAATGTGTTTATAACAATAATATAAATTATAAGTGATAACAAATAATGTAATATATACATTATATAGGGTTTCTATAAATATACCTATAGGCACTCATTATTTCCAAAATAAGATGTTTTTTGTTTTTATAAATTTTCTCTATTTTTGTGTATTTTTTGGTATTTTTTAAATTTTTATGCAATTTTAAACGATTAAAAATGCCAAAACATGGACATAATAATAAGCATGATTATTTTGGAATTTGAAAAAAAATAAATATCTTAAAAATTTTGAAAACTATTATTAATTTATAATATATAATATAAATAAAATTCAAAAATAGAAGCACATAGTTTTGGGTGTTTGTATAATTTTACAGATTTTTATAAGGTTTCTGGGGTTTTGAGTTTTTAAGAGTTTTTTATAATATTTTAGAAAAATAAAGGTCGGAAAATTGTATATTCATAAATAAACACACATGATTTATTTTGGAATTTATCAAAACATTTTATAATTTTTATTGATTTCTAAATGAAAAATTGGGAAAATTGCACTGTTTTTGTATTTTTATAAAGGAAAATAGATTTTAATTGCCTTAATAAAAATATATGTGACTTGAGGTGGATTCAAGCACTTAAGATAATTTTCTTGTAATTTTTTAGACGCAAAATGTTATTTTTAACATTGTAATACAAGAAAGAAAATTAATGTGCTTGTAGGAACCTAAATTACATGCAAAAATCTCAAATATTTCGATAATAAATGTATTGGCTGGTGTATTTTTGCAATATCAAAATAGTCTTAGGTCGTGGTTGCAAATTTCCACAAAAGATTACACAGATATTAAATTCTTTGGACCAAACAATAACACAAACTCGGAGGGGTGTCCTCACAAAATACCTAGTCCCCTCACTCGCGCAGGTATGTGAGGTGACATGGATTAGACGCAAGTGCAAATAAGGAAGGCATAGGAACTAAGAGTAAATATTACTTAAATATTTGAACTACAATTGAAATTTTAAGGACTAAAAATAAAATACAAAAATAGAGTGGAAATAATGCAATATACCCCTCAATAAACGTTGGTGGACAGTGAATGGAGCATCAATTATATATGTGAAAGGATGAACATGCAAGAATGCTCGGCGCAGCGAGCTTCAATCCGTGCTATTGCTCGACTCCAACTACCTGGAAGGCTTGCTAGTGGTGCGAAATGGAGTTGTTGCTCCTTCGCGTTTGCTAGTGGGCTTAGTAATGTGTGGGAGCCATCGATAGGGTCCTAGAAGGCTTGGGATGTTAGATCTCCTGGAATACCTCTAACTAAAAAATAAATCGACCCAAGTTGGTTCCTCAAGCGCTAGAACCTGTAGGGTTAGCTTGCACTCGAAAAGATGAAGGTCTTGGGCTGATTTGGGGCAAAATGGAGTGAAGATGTGGTGGGGCTGAGCTCTCTGATGGGCGGCGGAGGAGGAAAGTTGATCTTCTAATCTGGGCAAGATCAGGGGGAACAAGGGGGTGTTGTAGATGTAGAAGCATCTGGAAAAGGAGATGGGATGGTTAGCCAGGTTGGAGGATGGTGAATAGAGGATGGAGCTTGAAGGTCCATTGAACTACAATTTGTGATTTTAAAGAACCAATGAGGAAATCAAACAAAATAAAAAGTTGTACTATGCTACGGTTACTGTTAGGAATCAAAAAAGCAAAGAAATGTGCTGCTCAAACTTGGGAACCCAGGAGCATGAGACCTTCTCCTGAGCAAGTTTGGTGAGGCTTGGAACACATCTCTCTATCACCTTCTTTGTGCCTAAATCTCAGGACATGCACCTACTTGATGTATCACTAATCTACAATACTAGTTATTACTCATTATAGTATGGTCGATCAACAATCATACAAAACCAAGTTAGAATCTCTATAAAGAGGACTCAATTTAAATTTATATTGTGGGCAAGTCCAGGATCAAACTCAAGGACATGATCCATAATACAATTATTTAGGTGTTTAAATATACAGATGAAGAGATTCATAAATCATCTAGGTCAAAAATAATGCACAACATTCAAAGCAAGATAAGGACAACACACATTTATGAATGAAACAAAATTTTAATTAAAACATATAAATGCATGTTAGTAAGTTATGGCATGATGAACATTTAATTTGACCTAGGATAATTGTGTAACTTAGGCAATGATCAAAATAAAACATCTGGATCCAATTGAGTACTTAACCAAAAGCCAAGCTTCATTTCATATGACTACGAGCATATATAACATATCTAATTAATTTATCACAAATAAAAGTCAAATTAGAGAATAAATAAATCCATATGAAAGATTATTAAAAAAACCTTACAATGCAACTGAAATTACTTAAATATGAGTCTAGATGCTCGTGATATTTGCAATAGAATCATGGGGCGTGATTGTGATAAAAACATACAAAATAATTAGCACAAATATTACGAACATGTCCTTCGAAGGATTAGAATGCAAATAATAAAACTCGATTGATGAATTTACTAAATACACCTGGCAAGGGTATTTTTTCAATGCTGGAAATTGGTGGGGGATGTGCTATAAGATGCTTAGCTCCAAGTACAGGAAGCACGTGATGCCATGCTCGGGCTGAAAGGTATGGCTTGGGCCGCGTGTCAATGCTTGGTGATTCGGTTAGTGGTGTGGTGACTCCAAAGCTGCATGCGTGGAATGGTTTTCGTGGCTTACTCTTAGCTGTTAGATCATGCCCAATAAGGCGTGATCTAGTGGTGCATGTATGTCGAGTTCTTCTCCTTCGATCTAAGTGGCGGAGATAATATGGGGCTCTGGTGAACCCAAATGGCCTCCATCTCTACTCTCTAATCAATATGAAGGTTGAGAACTCGCCTTGAGGCATGGCGAAGAGTTATGATTGTTGAGGAAGAAGCCAAAGGCTTTGAATGGTGCTAATAAGGTCAGGTACTCTGAGGTGGAGCTCTAGATTTGAGCTCGCCTAGGATTCTGACCATTGATGCTCCAGCTTACTTTCAAATGTTGGCATAGCATAGCCGAAGCATAGTAGTTGTGTTGGCGTGTGGAAGTGAGTGGGATGGAGGGTGTCTCGAATTAAGAAGGCGAAGCCCAGGTGGGTTCTTCTCCACAATTGGAGAAGGAAATGGATCGAAATGGATGGATTATGATAGAACAATGTTTACATAGGATAAAATCTCCCACGAGTACAATTAATCATTAGTGAAGATCAGACACTATATGGATCTCAAAGGACACTTAATTATACACAAGGAAAAAAATTGGAAAATGCAGAGTAAAACCAAACCTAATTATCTAGATTGAAGCTAAAAAGCGAATGGTGAATGTTGCAGCGTGGGATAAGGTCGATTTCAGCCTCAGGGTTGTTACTTTACAAGAAAAATTGGTTCTTGAAGCTCTAACGATCGAGCTTGACGGCGGTAACATGGCTATGTAGCCATGGTCTCACCTGAAGTCTGACCACATAGTCACTCTCCAGTTGCTCCTCAATACTGTCATGAAGAGCAAGAGAGGATAGGTGAAGCCTCACGTAAAGGTGGACAACTCAAAATTTGCCTTCGACTATGGATTTGATGGCGCAGCTTCAGAAGTTCCGTGTGGTTTGGTGGGGTATTTTCAATTGCCTGTAGGTAGTTCAAGTGAGGAGGTTAATGGATATAGAGGTTAGCGCGATAGTAAGGGAAGTTACGTTTAGAAGTTGAACATAATATACTTGGAGAGGGATGCACTGAAGGGTTAGAAGAATGGTGGGAAGTTAGGGTGGTTACCAATGTTCGCATCTTTTGGGAAAAGTGTCCAGAGTAGGAGACGAGCTCACAACCATCTGTTTATGATGTTATGGTGGAGAGAAGGGATTGAGTTAAAGGCCTTGATTAGATGGTCAAGAAATCCAGGGGCCACGATAGAGGTGCTAAGGGGCAGATAGTGGCCATCTGATCATGATGATTAGATGGTCAAGAAGAGAGCAGATAGTGAGAGTGAGAGTGCAGACATGTGGAGAGAAAGGAGCGGGCCATGTGGGAATCCAAGAGGGTTACACATGGCCGGATTAGAATTAAGGAAAAGGAGAAATAGAAGGGAAAATACAAAAGAAATAGTTAGGAGCAAAAATTAAAAAAACAAAACATATAAGTTGTAGAACTCGATGAGATATACAACTTTCATGTAGAAGTCAAAGAGAAATTAGGTCATACGTAGAAAGATAAAAATTAAAAAAGTAATTAAAATAATTAAACAATTTTATTTTATTTTATTTTCTTATTTGTTTGGATTTTCATATAATAATTTATGTGATATTAATTATGTACAATATTAAACTAGTTTTTTATTTGATTTTTAATGGGAATGAAATACATAAAATAACAACACAATAACATTGTACAATTAGAGTTAATTATGTACAACACATAAATAAATAATTAGTGTTAATTGTTATTGGGTCTTGTTGAAATATTTAAGCAAGATAGGTAATAGATGAATTTTATGTTTATAAATATGGGATTTATCACCCCACTATACTTAAGCTAAGCTCGTCCTCAAGGTAATAAATAAAAAATTAGTTAGAGAGTTAGATTAATTAGTGAATTCGCTTTCATGCGCATGTGAGAAGATAAGGCTTGAATGAACTGAAACACTTAATATCTAGAGATCATATGACTCTAAGTTGAACCAAGTCATAATCGAAAGGAGTTCTACTTTTCTAGTTATCAGACTCTCAAGATACACACACACACACACACACACACACATATATATAAGAACTATTACTTAGTGTTGATTGCTTCCAGAAGAGTAGAGTCTAGACTTCAACAAAAGTTCCAATCTCAGAAGCTCACCTATGAACCCAACCTTCAAAACAAGGGGAATAAATATAGTCTTGCTTCAATCCACCATCTCTTTAGTTTGTCAGACTTAAATGGTATAAATGGAAGATCGGATAATGGATGAAAATAGGATTGTGTACTTATTTTCTTCCTCCTCTCATTGGAACAGTCTTTTACTCAAGTGCCAACTCAACACATTTATATATTTTAAATTTGTCAATCAGTGTATCTGTCAAAAGAGATTAGTCGTCTCTACTTATTTTCCTCGTGTACATTGGGGTGTATTTTTAAAGTATCTAATATACTTGCACCGAGACTTGTAGCTCTAACGATTTAGAGCCCTTTTTCAATTACCGGCCCGACTCATAAAAGCCTAATATTTTGGTCCAAGTGGAAAATTAACGGTTAGGAGTGCTCGCCACTTATTCTCAATTTCATTTCCACTTTTCGTCATTTTTTTAATTTTTTTCTGATGGAACTTCCCTTCTTTTTTGCTGACTCCACTGCTTTTACCAAGTATCAGTGCATACAGATCAACTGATTAATTTTATGTCATCACACCCGGGCACTTTAGATCAATGTACAGAGATAGTATGAGAACCATGTCCCATAATGGCTAAGATGCTGACACCCAGGTTTCATGAAGCCATCATTAAATTTACCCCATCCTCGAGCATCATAAACATTAAGTCCAAACTCAAGCATCAAATCCCAGCCCCTCAAGTGATAACTTGATTCATCTCAATCATGAATGCAGTCGTGCTTGTGATAGTCAAATTCTTTTAAAGAGGAGAATAAGCATGCAATATAGCACACAAATCTTTCTAAGTAGAGAAGTATTAATTTTTTAAGTCCAAGACCCTATTAATTTAGACAAGTTAACTTTAAGTTTTTGGACCTCATAAACCTAGTGTTAAAGAACATCTCAAGCCTTGAGTGAAAAGTATAAGTGTTAGGGAAACACACTAATTAATAACTTAATCTTTTTGTGAATTTTATTTTATCAAATTTGTTAGCTTCTTCAGAATAATAAAACTTGCCTAAACTCATATGATTAGTTGCATATACATTCAGCCAGTATGGGTGTAAGTACAGACCGTCAGACGACTACTCGTACTACTTAAAGATGATGCCATTAGACCGTCAGGACGACTACTCGACTACTTAAAGATGATGCCATGCGCGTTTATCTTTTAACCACCCCACTCCTCATATGGATACCATGGATTCCCTCACTGAGAAGTAGGTAATCATTTGTATGTCTAGTAACCGTAATTGATACTAAAGAAATTTAATATTTTTTTCTCAATTTATTGATTTCTAATAGGGATAGAAATAAGTTTTAATTATAAAACAATTTTGTTAATCACATTTTACATACCTTAAAGTTGAAATACTTTTGAAAACTCATTAAAACCCATGCATATAATATAGATTTTTCGAACATTTTATACATATTTTTCAAATAAGTAAAACCCATTTCATTCAAAATTAAGTAATATTTTTCAAAATAATGTCACATAAGATATAGGTTTTAAAAAAAGTGTTTTACAAATGATTTTTCCAAAACTTGTAAAACTGTATTTTTTACAAACCATGTACAATATTTGAAATTATGTGAAATATGTAGAAACGTTTTCAAAAATCCTTTTTAAATCATTTTTTACAAAAATTTGATCTAAAATAATGGTATGATACCCATAGCACAAGAGTTTGAAAATTTTAAAATTATGAGCTATGCCTAAAGTATCTATCTTATATATATATATATATATATATATATATATGGTATAACCCCCATTCGTTGACACGTAAAATTTGTGGAGGTTCGGAAAATCTTAAAGATGGAAAATATTTGATGTCGTTGTTTGTTTTCCCAAAAATCCCGTGACAAACAAACAATTTTTTTTTATTTTTGCTACTTATTAACTTGTATAGTGGACAGGGTCGGAACTCAAGGAGGCTACAATTCCCAGGGTTATTCAATTAATCATAAAACAATTAAGAGAAAACAAGAATCTCAAAGGACATCTATCCTTGGGTTTTATCATTTTTTATCTTTTAATTTTTTAATTTTTTAATTTTTAATTTTTTATATTTTCTGATTTTCAATTTTTTTAGCGATTTTGATTTTGTATTTTGTTTAATTTCAAAAATAACACGAAGTAATATTCACAAAATCAAGAATATGCACACCAACTCTTTTTGCAAATTTCAATTAGTCAAAATACTCAGAAAAAGCAGAGAAATATTTCTGGGTTTTAAAAGTTTGAAATAATTTTTGAGAATTTTGTGGAATTTTCAGAATGTTTTTATATTTTTCTAAAAAATCAAATAGTAAGAAAAGCAAAAATGTGCACAGTCTGGAGTAATTTTGTAACTTAAAAATATTTTAAATGCCCAAACTCTTGACAATTATTTTTATGATAAACTAGAAGCAATTATCTACAAACAGGAACTGAAATCACTATTTTTGGATTTTTGTAGAATGTTTTTTGATTTTTATAAGATTTTATTGTTTAATTTTTGGGTTTTGTAAATAATTAATGCGTGAAAATTAGTCAGAAATTAAAAGATAATGAAATAGAGACTACGCTATTTTTTGGAATTTTGGAATAATATTTAAATTTTTATGAATTTGGAATATGAAGAAGACAAAATGACACAGTTTTTATTTTTAAAAATAACAAATGAAGGCAAAATGTAATGAAAATTTTATGCTAAGAAGATAATCACATCAGGAGCATAGCACAATTTTTGCAAAATTTTGGATCGCAAATAACATTTATTTCTTCAAAGAGGCAAGCAAATTATTGTTATGCAGTTCAGGGACTAAAATGTAAAAAAGTTGTGTCTTTGCATTCAAATAAATAATAAAAATAAAGAACAGGGATAAAGCGCAATTTTACCATTATCTCACGTTCGCAGGAGCTTGAGGCGGCAGGGGTCTTCTTGCAATTTTTGAAAGAACCGAGGACACAACTGTAAATTCTCCATTTTTTAATGAACCCCACCCTAGGTTTTCTGTGTTTCTTCGTTGTCTTCACAAATGAGGGAGCAAAAGGGGGTCGCCCTCCCTCTTCCACGCGTCTCGCGGTGAATGGATGTGGTGTCGGAGGATTGGAGAGGGGGGCGCGGCACACGGGCGGCTGGCGTGACTTTTGGATCGTCGACGTGTAGGAGGCGAAAGGAGCACGGGGGTTTGCGCCGACCACTTCGCATGGAGGTTGCCCTCGGCGGGCGGTGCGTCTTCGCGGCGGGCATCACGGGGGCGTCTGGAGGGGGGGCTCTTGGTGGTGCTGGATGGCTTGAGGGAAGGTCGGGCGGCGTGGCCGCTGGAGGTTGGGTCGCTGCAGTGGCAAGGGAGGTTGGCTGATGGTGCGCCGACGGGCCGTTGTGGTGGCAGGAGGCGGCGCACCGGTGATGGGGGGCGGAGGCGCCTGGAAAGGCAGCTGTCCCCTTTTCTTTTTTTGTTTTTTTTTATTTTTTTCTAATTTTATTTTGTTTGTGATGTAATCAGAAAATAATAAGAAAGATTTTTTTATATTTTTTTTATTTTTTATAAATCCGAAGAAATATAAGAAAGGATAAAGAAATTCTTTTTTATTTTTATTTTTTTATTTTTTATTTTTTATATGATCCCGCAAACAAACGTTAGAGAACAAAAGAAAAAAATATTTATTTATTACAAATCAGAAAAAATTAACGGAGATTCGGTGGAGATGAGGGATTCAAATCCGTTCTCCGTCCATCATACGTGGCCATAGTTGAGAGATCGTGGATGATAGAAATAGAACGCGTGGAGATCGAGAAGTGAGATGAAAAGTTGAGTCGGTGGCGGAATAAATCGTGACGGATTTTAAGATCTAGATAAAAAAATTGACAATGAGATAAAAAATATGCGAGTAATAAACTACGATTAACCTTGATAAAAATAAGAAAATGTGGGATCTCACCTTAGGAGCGGAAAAGAACCGTGATCGCCTCGACAAGGCCGACTCGCTGTCACCGGACGGCTTAGAGGCTTGGCACAATTCTTGACGAAATTTTCTCTCAGAAATTGGGCTCCTCTCTCTAAAGGTTGATCAAGTTGGAATGAGGGAGAAGGAGCCATTTAAATAGAAAAGAGATGAAATTTGAATTTTTGAATTTTTTGTGGAAGAGATAAGAGAGATGAAAATTGAAATGAATTTTTGAATTTTTTATGTGGAAGAGATAAGAGAGAATGAAATGAGATAAAATAAAAGAGATAAAAATATTTACAAAATAATCTATTTTTTGAATTTTCGTCACTTTATTGATTGAATTAAAAAAATTATTTTTTATGGTGGTTTAATAAAATAGCATCTATATACATATACTATATACATATAGACATATATACAAAAGTAAATGAGAAAATTAGCCTTCTTTGTGTTTTAAGAATTTATTATTATTTTTTTATTATTTTATTATTATAAATAATTAGCAATATTAATTTACAAGTATATATAAATACAATATGCACAAAATACATGGGAAAATTGACACAAACCACTCCAGAAACTGACTTTTCAACAGTAACTCCAAAAATTATGAGAATACAGCCATTTAAAGATAATTCAATTTCGAATCCATTGGAAGTGAGATTGATTCAATGGAGCTCATATGGAGACGGAATTGGTCTTTCAATTAGTACTCAGTGGCTTTTTCCAAGTGTCGTTACTTTTATTCTATACAAGATTTAATTGTGCAATCATTTTATTAATTAGGATACATTTTTATTTACAACTTTGATTTTGAAAGTTATTTTATTTGAGGTCAATTAAGGAACAAATAAATTAGTGTTTGCTTTATACAGATATACACAAAATAAGTGAGAACTATTTACAACAACACCTACACGCATTTTTTTTGGATTTTTTGTTTAGGACCCTATCTCCCCCTACTTTATTCCTGGTCGATCAGGTCAAGTCTTGTCCTTCTCTCGGGGTTTGGATCAGCCTGTATACAGTCTTCCTTTTCTTTTCTTTATTTTTTTTCTTTTTTTTCTTTTCTTTATTTTTCCTTTCTTTCTTTCTTTATTTATTTTAGGTTAAAATTAGTAAGAAGTGTACAATATTTACATACAAATGCAAGTTAGTAATAATATGGAGTTAGTGTTATATGCATGTGTTTTATAAGGGATTTAAGCTAAAATAAATGAATAAAGATGACGAATCGCAGATCAAATCCCCCTATGCTTTACCTTTCTAGTCCCTTAGCAAACACTTATTTGAAAGAATAAGTGGAGAAAAAGAAAAAGAAAAAAGAAAGGGAAAATAAAGAAAGTAGGAAAACATTGAGTATTAAACTTATCTTCATAAATTTGTAGTTTGGAGCTCTGTCGGGCCTTTGGATTATTAATGTGTCGGAACTTCTGTGAGACTTAGAATTTTAAAATCGACAGCCTTCAAGTTCTACACATCATTGTCACAGTTTGGGCTCAAAAGTCATCTTAGATCAATCCTCTTCCCAAAGCACACCCTATAAACATTGAACAATCGACTCATGTGTGTGAAAGGTTTTAGCTCTTCCCATCCAGAATGCTGGACTACCATGTAAATCTCCTCTCCAGTAACTCGTCCTCGGGGAGTCAGGCATTTTCTTCCAAGGTCTATCGTGTTGTATTCCACATTGAATTGGGGGAGAAGTTAGAAGAAGGAGAAAAGAACTGGAAGGTGGCCAGTGTAGTCACCTCTCCTTGTGAAGTTGGCCAGTGTAGCCGAGTCTCCACCAAGATCTTTAGGTTTCTTGAAGCTTGGATATTTTTGGTCAGATATTTATTTGGTAGTGGCTTCTTTGTATTTGGATTTTGGTGGTTCTGCATGGATCTTGTTGTGCCCCTACGTATATAGAATCTTTTTGTTTCCGTACATTTTTGGGGGTCTTAGAAAAAATTGTGCCCAGCGTCCATCCTTTTCCGAAGCATTATTTCAACCCGTACTCCGGTCTTTAGATTTCCATGCTACTAGAAAAGAAACTCACATAGTCTTCCAACATCCCATCTGAGTTGAGCTAAGTGCATAGTGCAAGAGTACAAATTAATTCCCTATTCCAGAGTTGTACCCAAAATGAAGAGGACCAGGTTAGACACTAAGAGTCAAACGCTTGCACATTGTCATGTGGAACTCAAAGAATTAAGTCAAAGACCTGAAGCTTCTAAAATCCTATTTCTCGGGGAAATCCTCTGAGAATTAGATGGATTAAGGTCCAACTAAGCTCTATTCTTCAATTTTATTAAAGACATAGTTTAAATGTCAATACTATCTTGAAAAATGCACATGCAAATGAAGAAAATATGAACAATGCAAAGGGTTTTTTTGAAAAGGAATTATGCACATGTGAAAAGAATATTTTTTATACAATTTCTAATTTTGAACTTTTTATGGATTTTTAGAGGAAAAATGCAGATGTGAAAGAAAGTTTTTTTTGAATTATGCATTTTTTTATAGATTTTTGGTTTTGTAGTTAGTTTTTTAGGAAAAAGGGTTAGTAAAATATATACAAGTATATACAAGATTTTTTGTTTATTTTTTTATTTTTTGTTAGTTTTTTTGGTTTTTTTTGTTTTTTTGATGTTGTCTTCTTTTTGTTTTTTTGGTTTTTTTGTTTTTTTTTTTGTTTTTTTACACACGTGGATTTTACAAAATAGACACATAACTCCGCAAATAAACGTATTTAAAAGTACGAGTAATGTCTAAAGTATATATACAATATATACGACACCCCCTATACTTAGCTTGAACTATGTCCTCATAGTGATTAGAGAGCGAAAAAGGAAGACATAACTTGTGCTTTGTATAGAAAAGTGAAAGAACTCTTATGCTACAACGACTCAAAGAAAAGATAAAAAGAAGAGAAGATGGTGATCTCCCCCTATACTTAGGATCAAGTAATCCTAAGTATAGTAGAGTGCACAAAAGGGAAAAACCGATGAGGAGAATGTACAGACTCAAAAATAAAATGACACGATATGAACATCACCCCCTATACTTAGGGTAGAGTATCCCTAAGTATAGGCAACAACAAGACTGGTGAACAGGACGATATGAACAACACAAATCGTTCACCCCCCCCCCCAATACTTAGGATAAAGCACATCTTATGTATATCATATATACACACACGGAAAAGGGGTGAAAGATAAAACGAGAGAAGAAAGAGTAAAATGAAGGATATACAACAGGAGTGGATGTATAAAGGTCAAGAAGGTCGAAAGCGAACCTTCTTGCGGGACCGCTGAGGTATGGATTTGACAAGGTGTAGGTTCTGATATTAGGATCATCATTACACATAAACTAAATAGGATCAACCAAGGATGAATCATCAACGGTTTCAGATTGTGTAGGCCTAAACCGGTTATTGGAAGTAGTATGGTCATGTCTGGCCTGGGAAGTCTCGCAAACATCAAAGTAAAATGGCTCAAAATCATTATCAGAAAAAGTAGGATCAATTTCGGCCTGGCGAGCCTCTACTAGATCATCATCTTTATCAAAAGGCCCAAATTCTTTTATAAAAGCAATCAAATCAAATTTGGCCTGATCGATCTTGTCTGAATCAGGGTGAATAGGAACGGACTCATCAGTGGAAGCAGTCGAATCATGTCCATCCTGTTTAGTCTTAGAATTTGCCTTCCGCTCTAGGGTTTCCTATCGTGGAAATTCCGCGGATGTCATCAATGCATCTTCACATACCAAAAGGGGGAACTCCAAGGTCATGCTTTATGAGTCTTCCTTCCTTGAAGAGGAATTCTTGGGTTTCATTAATCATCCAACATATAACAAGAATCTTTGATATTATAATCGAGGTCAAATTACTTGGGGTTGGCTAACACATGCGGGCTCTCGTGGGATGCAGGTCTCTGGTCGGTAGTGGGTGTAGTGATCAACACATCGCTCCCTACATCAGAACGGAAGCGGATCTCTCCTGAACCATAATCAATAACGGCTCCCGAAGAGGCGAGAAAAGGTCATCCCAGGATGATTGGAGATGCTCCACAGTGGTGGAGGTCTCCATGGGCATTACAACAAAATCCGAAGTAAAATTCATGCCCTAAATTAGAATGACAGCATTTTCTAAAATACCCTTCGGCCTCTTGATAGATCCCATCAGCAAATTGAACTATCATCCTAGTTTCTTGAGAGGCCCAAGCTGAAGAGGACTGTACCATAGAGAAGGGTATTTATATTAATTGATGAACCACCATCAAGGAGACTGTTATCACAAGAATAGTCAGATATGGAGCAACTCATAAGAGGTGTGGCGGTGTTCTCTTTCTTAAAATACGAACGGTGAGAGATGGTGTAGGCAGTGGCCATGGTCAAGATGTGACTCTCAGATCTTCTCCTTCTCTTTCTCTTCTTGTGATGAGGAGTAGATAAATCTGTCATGGCATGTTGAAGTGGAACTTTAATGATCCCATGAAGCGTGGCCACCACTTCGGGTTCAGTCAATACTTTTTTGAATTTTTGGACCTCATCCATACAAGGGAGGAGGTCGGAATCAACATTTACACGAGGATTGCCAAGAGCAGTATGTATAATGGAATCCTAGGGGTCAAGGTTGGGACATGATGTGAATAGATGTGTGGGTAAATGATTGGGCATTTGTATCCTCTCGTCAAAAAATGAATCAATAACGTATCTAACATAATCTTTTTGGGTTTTCAAAATTTTCTCATTTTTTTGTATTTTGGGCGATTGTAAGCTCTCATGATTATCCTCAAGTGAATCCATATCCTCAAACAGTGGAGCAGCGTTCTCGCTCATATTTATGTTAAATAGATTGGAAATCCTCGAATTCATATGCTCCATCATCTGGTTCAGTGTCTTAAGTTGGAAATCATGAAAGGTGACTCCAAAATCCCAGGATCGGGTGGGTTGAATGAGGGTGGGTGAAAATCAAAGTCCTCTGTTTCCTGAAATAATGGGTTAGGCGGATATGCACAAAAATCAGGAGGAAAGTCCTCATGGAAAAGGGAAGGTGGATCGTCTGGAGAGTGCGAGAAGTCCGCGAAGATCGGATTAAAATAACTCCAGTTGGCCATCTTCGAAACAAAATACGTGATTGGGAGAGCACGAGTTGTCAAGTAAAAAGAAATGGAGAAAAAGGCACAAATGCACAGAAGGATCTATCAAGCACACAAGCAATCAAAACTCATTTCACCAACTCAACTCAAAGTGAAGACCATGAAGGTTCGGTCAATTATCTTGTCAATTTTAGAGTTTGGTGAGAATACAATATATCAGAGCGGTTAAAGCGAGCTGTTAGGAACCCAATGCTCCCAGGAGACTAGCCTAATCCCAAAGTTAGATCTTTCCCAGCCAGTATGAATTGATGTTGGTTTACCGGCTACAAAATCAATTCAATCTGTTAAGGACGTCAAGGGTTGCTTTACCGGCTACCGGAGAGATCCACACTGGAGAACGACTAACTCAAGATAGTAGTCTGAAAAGAGTTCGGACGTGGTTCTATCCTAGTATGCGGGTCGCTCTCTCGCTCAATCAAACCAAACAATTAGGGGGTTACACTCCCCAAAATAATAATTTTCCTTATGTTTATTTTAGGGTCGAGTTTTCTTTAGTAGTCCTGATTTTAACAGTTATCACTTGGTTAAAAGATTTTCAAAGAATTGCCTACTGAGTGTCCAATTTCCTTTTTAACTTATGTGAGTGAAAACAAGGAACGAGATCGGAAATGCCAGTGCGCGATTAAAAACAATGATGCATGCAGGGGTTAGAGATGCGTACCTTGTCGCCAGCACTCTACATGCAAGTGATCCACGCAGAAATTAAATAAACTATCCTATGTGCAAATGCAAGTGAACCGTCCTAGATGATAGCTTCTATTAACGGGTAAGAACAAGTTAATTTGACTAAGTCCAAATTACGCTCTACTCTATAGGCACAACAATTTCTTGTTTATGGTGTTTGGACCTAATTAATTACCTGGCTCAAGCAAATTAATTAAAGCAATCAAGAGGTAGCTCACGAAATTAGTGGGAAACAAAGAAAAATAAGACGATGAAAATAAAACCGGTGAGGTCCCCCAAGTGCACCGGCACTTGGCGAAACAGACCCCGCAACAAATGAATGTCCTTTTACAAGAGTTCAAATGGAAAAGAAAAACTCTCTCTTCTCTTTTTAATTTTTTTTCTTTCTTCTCCTCTTCTCACGCAATCTTGCGGCTTGGTGAAGAATCAAACCACCTCCACATCGCTTGGGTGCTTCGGCTCTCCAAGGATCGCCTCCTTCGTTGCGTGGGCCCTCACAAGAAAAAGAAAAGAGAATGTGTAAGAAATACAATTATCAAATATGAGAAAAGAAAAAAAATGAAATGAAACAGTGAATGTTAATAATTGAGTGAATGTGGAAAATTATACAACAAAGAATAGCAGGTCAAAAGAGAAACCTAACTACCCTCGCCGTGCCTCCCCGGCAACGACGCCATTTTGTTGACATGGAAAATTTGTGGAGGTTCGGAAAAATTTAATGATGGAAAATATTTGTTGTCGTTGCTGTTATCCCCAAAATCCCGTGATAAACAAACAATTTTTTATTATTTTTGCTACATATTAACCTGTATAGCATACATGGTCGAACTCATGGAGGCTACAATTCCCGAGGGTTATTCAATTAATCGAAAATCAATTAAGAGAAAACACGAATCTCAAAGGATAACTATCCTTGGTTTTTGTGATTTTTTTATCTTTTTATTTTTTAATTTTTTTATTTCTAATTTTCTAATGTTTTCTGATTTTTTGTTTTTTAGCGATTTTGATTTTATATTTTTTTTAATTTCAAAATATAACACGAAGTAATATTCATAAAATCAAGAATATGCACACCAACTCTTTTTACAATTTTTCAATTAGTCAAAAACACTCAGAAAAATGCAGAGAAAATATTTTTAGGTTTTAAAAGTTTTGAAATATTTTTGAGAATTTTTGTGGAATTTTCAGATGTTTTTGAATTTTTCTAAAAATCAAACAGAGAGAAAATACAAAAATGTGCACAACCTAGAGTAATTTGCAACTTAAAAATATTTAAATGCCCAAAACTCCTGACAATTATTTTTAAGACAAACTAGAAGCAATTATCTACAAACAAGAACTGAAATCACTATTTTTGGATTTTTGTATAATTTTCTGTGATTTTTTTAATATTTTTGATGTTTCTTTTATTTTTTGGGTTTTATAAATAATTAATGCCTGAAAATTGGTTAGAAATTAAAAGATAATGAAATACAACAACCCATTTTTTGGAATTTTTGGAACATTATTTGAATTTTTATGAATTTTGGAATTTGAAGAAGACAAAATGACACTGTTTTTTTTAAATAATAAATGAAGGCAAAATGCAATGAAATTTTTATGCTAAAAAGATAATTACATCGGGAGCATAGCACAATTTTGGCAAAATTTTTGGATCACAATAACATTTATTTCATTCAAAGAGAGCAAGTGAATTATTGTTCTGCAGTTCAGGGACTAAAATGTAAATAATTTTTGTTTTTGCATCAAATAAATAATAAAAATAAATAATAGGGGAGAAAGCGCAATTTTACCACTATCTCACGTTCTCTGGTGCTTGAGGCTGGCAGGGGTCTTCTTACAATTTATGAAAGAACCGAGGACACAACTGTAAATTCTCCTTTTTTTTAATGAACACCACCTAGGGTTTCTGTGTTTCTTCGTTGTCTTCACAAATGAGGGGGCAAAAGGGGGCGTCGCCCTCCTCTTCCACGCGTCTCGCGGCGACTGGATGGGGTGTCGGAGGACTGGAGAGGGGGCGCGGCACACGGGCAGCCGGCGCGGCTTCTGCATCGTCGACGCGCAGGAGGCTAAAGGAGCGTGGGGGGTTTGCGCCGACCACCTGGCCCGGAGGTCGCCCTCGGTGGACGATGCATCTTTGCGGTGGGCGACGCGGGGGCGCTTGGAGGGGGGCCGTGCTCGCGCGGTGCTGGATGCTTGAGGGAAGGTCGGGCGGTGTGGCCGTTGGAGGTTGGGTCGTGGCGGTGGCAAGGGAGGTCGGCCGATGGTGCACCGACGGGCCGCTGCGGTGGTAGGAGGCGGTGCGCCGGTGGTGGGGGGGCGGCGCCTAGAAAGGCAGCCGTCCTCTTTTGTTTTTTTGTTTTTGTTATTTTTTTTGTAATTTTATTTTGTTTGTGATGTAAAAAGAAAATAATAAGAAAGAAAACTTTTTTATATTTTTTTATTCTTTATAAATCCGAAAAATAAGAAAAGAAAGGGATAAAGAAATTCCTTTTTTATGTTTTTTATTTTATATAATCCCGCAAAACAAACATTAGAGAACAAAAAGAAACAATTTTTTTATTTATTTACAAATCAGAAAAAAATGAACGGGGATTCGGCGGAGATGAGGGATTCGAATCCGATCTCCGGCCACCGTACACGGCCGGAGTTAAGAGATCATGGACGAAGAAATAGAACGTGTGGAGATCGAGAAAGTGAGATGAAAAATCGAGTCGGTGGCGGAATAAATCGTGGCGGATTTTAAGATCTAGATAAAAAAATTGACAACGACATAAAAAAAATATGCCAAAAATAAACTACGATTAACCTAGATAAAAATAAGAAAAATGTGGATCTCACCTTAGGAGCTAAAAAGGAACGTGATCGCCTTGATAAGGCCGACTCGCTGTGACCGGACGACTTGGAGGCTAGGCACAATTCTCGATGAAATTTTCTCTCGGAGATCGGGCTCCTCTCTCTAAAGATTGATCAAGTTGGAATGAGGGAGAAGGAGCCATATAAATAGAAAAGAGATGAAATTTGAATTTTTGAATTTTTTGGTGGAAGGGATGAGAGAGATGAAAATCGAAATGAATTTTTGAATTTTTTTTGTAGAAGAGATAAGAGAGACGAAATGAGATAAAATAAAAGAGATAAAAATATTTACAAAATTATCTAGTTTTTTTGAATTTTTGTCACTTTATTGATTCGAATTAAAAAAATATTTTTTTATTTTTTTATGGTGGTTAATTAAAAATAGCAACTATATACATATACTATATACTTATATGACATTATATACAAAAGTAAATGAGGAAATTACCTTTTTGTGTTTTAAGAATTTATTATTTTTTATTTTAAATAATTAGTAAGATTAATTTACACGTATATACAAATACATAATGCACAAAATACATGGGAAAATTGCATAAACCACCCCAGAAAATCGACTTTTCAACCGTAACTCAAAAAATTATGAGAATATAGCCATTTTAAAGATAATTTAATTTCGAATCCAATGGAAGTGAGATTGATTCAATTTGAGCTCATATGGAGCCGGAATTGGTCTTTCAATTAGTGCTTAGTTGCTTTTTCCAAGTGTGGTTACTTTTATTCTATACAAGATTTAATTGTGCAATCATTTTTATTAATTAGGACACATTTTTATTTACAACTTTGATTTTGAAAGTTACTTGATTTGAGGTCAATTGAGAAACAAATAAATTAATGTTAGTTTTATACAGATATACACAAAATAAGTGAACTATTTACAACAACACCTACACGCATTTTTTTTTGGATTTTTTGTTTAAGGACCTCATCTCCCCCTACTTTATTCCTAGTCGATCAGGTCAAGTCTTGACTTCTCTCGGGGTTTGGGTCAGCCTATATACAGTCTTCTTTTTTTATTTTCTTTTCTTTTTTTCTTTTCTTTTTTTATTTTATTTTCTTTATTTTTCCTTTCTTTCTTTCTTTATTTATTTTAGGTTAAAATTAATAAGAAGTGTACAATATTTACACACAAATGCAAGTTAGTAAGAATATGGAGTTAGTGTTATATGCATGTGTTTTATAAGGGATTTTAAGCTAAAATAAATGAATAAAGATGATGAATCACAGATTCATCACCCCTATACATAGCTTTTACTATGTTCTCATAGCACAAAGTGATATGAAGCCGTAGCTCATGCTAAATATAAAGAGATATAGAAGAACCGAATCCAGAGGCACATGTGTATGATGAGTAAAAAGATTCATTTATAGGAAGATAGTGTCTCGAGTCCCATATACTTAACCTGAAAAATAGCTTAAGTAAAGAAATAAAAGAAAAGAGATGACTCGAGGGGAATAATCAGAACGAAATGGGACCCCCCTATACTTAGGCTGAAAATAAGCCAATGTATAAAGAATAGGAATCTAAGGGAGGGAGGGATCAGGTTTAGCTGAATCTCTAGATGAAAGAATCTTACGAGATAAAAATGGACCCTAGGGTTTTGGGAGGTTTTAGCGAATACAAGCAATATCAATAAAACCCAATTATTTCACCAGCACACAAAGAAGACCAAAAATATGGTTTAATTATCTTGTATCTTTTATTAGTGATAATAAAAAATTGAGCCCATTATGAGCATGCTTAATTAGGGCTTGTTCTCTATCCTATTAATATGTCATCACCTCTCAATCACGTATAAGGTATATGCGAACATACAGGGGTTTTTTCTCCTCATATAATGTTAATTTTTAGCTTCATTTAATTAGGTCAACTTGTAATATTATTCCCATTTTTAGAGAATAGCTTATCACTTTTTAATTAATCTGATCACATCAAATTAGCATCTACTATCCAGTCTCATTTCCTTTAAACCCTAAGTGATAAAACATGATGTAAGAATACGGGAAAAGCCTTGCAAACGTAAGAAATGCGATGTCTACATAAGAGAAAAACTTATAGTGACGCCAACTCTCTCCATGTACGTGCATACCTGAATATATCTATATACATACATATATATATATAGATATATAGATATATATACATATATATATATATATATCAAAATGCATGCAAGTCAATGAAAAATCGCACATAATCATATGTTCTATTAATGAGAAAAGAATCAAATTGATTTGAGCTAGGTTGAACGTAGCTTAAGTGCACCTCATGAATAATAGAGATGAGTGAATCTTATAAGATGAAGTTATTGTGTGCTATATACCATATCAAGCACAAAAAAATCAAATGTAAAGAAGAATTAGGAGTCTTGTGCCTAAACCCTAATATCATCCACTCAAGTTGAGTCCCACCAACATGAGGATGAAACAGACTCAACACACAAATATTAGAGTCCAAGTCCATGATTATTACAAATATATGCAACAAAATAAATAGTACTTGGAATGCTTGAAGACATATTCTGCGGCTTCTAGCAAGAACTCTCCTCTGAGCTTCCAACCTCGATTCTATATGAGAGTCCTTGATGAACGGGCCCTGCCACATAAGAGAATGTTTAAGATAACAATGATTATCAAACGAGTAAGTAAATAAATAATGGATAAAACATTATATCACATAATGACCTAAAAAACATATAAATCAACTTAACAAGAATATAAAAACGTAAATAATATTATTAGTGAAGTCGTTTTCATAGAAACGATGCCATCTAGGGAATCTCTAATCAACAATATTAATTATTACTCATTGTTATATGTCTCATCAATAATCATAAAGAACCAAGTCAGAACCTTTGTAAAGAGGACTTGGTAAAATTTATATCCTGGGCAAGTCCATGGTCGAACTTGAGGACATGAGCCATAATACAATTATCCAGGTGTTTAAATATATAGGCTAAGCGATTCATAACTCGTCTAGGTCAACAATGCACAACATTCAATGCATGATAATTCACAACACATGCATGCATGAATGAAAGATAATGTGATATTGAAACATACAAATGCATGCTAGTAAATTATGACAAGATGAATAAAATAATAAAACATTAGCACATGCAAATATACACATTAATTTGCCATAGGATGATCGTGTAACTTAAGCAATGATTAAAATAAAACATCTGGATCAATTTTAACAATTAATCAAAAGCCAGGATTCATTTCATATAACTAAAAGAATATATACCATATCTAATTATTTGATCACAAAATAAATGTCAAATGAGAGAAAAAATGAAGTCATTTGAACGATACACAAATAATCTTTACAATGCAACTGAAATTACTTAAATAGGAGTCCGGGTGCTCAAGATATTCACAGTTGAATCCAAGGGCATAATTGTGATAAAAACATACAAATTAACTAGCACATATGTTTCGAACAGGTCCCTAGAGGGACTAGAAAGCAAATAACAAACCTCGGCTGATGAAGTTACTGAATACCCCTTCATGGGGGTATTTTTTGAAATATTGTAAACTAGTGGGGGAGGTGTTCTAAAATGGCCAGCTCCACGTACAAGAAGCATGTGATGAAAGGCGTGGCGTGGTCCACGTGTCAGCGCTTTGTGCTTCAGCTGACGGTGTGGTGACTCCGAAGCTACATGTGTGGAATGGTTTATGTGTTTTACTCTTCTCCAATCTAAGCAACAGAGATAATGTGGGGCTTCGGTGAACCCCAACGGCCTCTTCTTCTGCTCTCTAATTGATCTGAAGGTCAAGGAAGTCACCTTGAGGCTTGGCAAAGACTTTTGATTGTCGAGGAAAAAGCCACAGGTTATGAATAGTGCTAACAAGGTCTGATACACAGAGGTGGATCATTGAAGCTCTGGCTCACCTGCAAACATTAGCATAACAAAGACGAATCACAATGGTTGTATTAGTATGTAAAAATGACTAGGATGGAGGGCGTATAGAACGGAGAAGGCGAAGCCCATGTGGGTTCTTCTCCATTACTGAAGAAGAAAATAGATCGAAGTGGATGGATTCTGATAGAATAGGGTTTATAGAGGAAAAAATCTCCCTCGAAGATCATTGATCATCAATGAAGATCAGACACTATATGGATCTTGAAGGAATCTTAATTACACACAAAGAAAATATGAGAATATGGAATAAAATAAAACCTAATTACCTGGATTGAAGCTAAAACACGAATGGTGAATGTTGTGTCTTGGGATGAGGTTGATTACAACCTCAGGGTAGTCACTTTACATGAACATAAATAAATAATTAGTGTTAATCGTTATTGGATCTTATTGAAATACTTAAGCAAGAGGGATAATAAATTAATTTTGTGTTGATAAATCTGGGATTTATCACTAATGTCACTAGGGACGCTTTAGATAAAGAGAGAAAGGGAAGAGGATGAGTCAAATCAAATCAACTTCAAATGGAGGTCAGAGGTGAAACTAAATAGGGAGGCAACTTCCATTAGGGTTTGTGGGTGCATCGTTGCTCCATCGTTCGAGAAATCACTAGGGCGTGAGAGACTAGTGAACGAATAACAGATTCGCAGAAGCAATTGAGCCCCAAAAAGCAAGAATTAAGAAAGATAAATTAGAGAAAAGATGAGGTCAACACATTGGCATGCCTAGGCCTATGCGTGGGTACAGTTGATCAATGGGTCAACCAAGAATCGCATCTGATTGGGCAACGTCAGGTGCTAGAGGACAAAACAGAAATGAAACTAGAAATAAAATAGAATATGATTTTATTATTTTTTCATCAATTATAAAAGTTGTTTCTTAGTTTATGTACTATTTTTAGGTGTTTTTTATTTATTTTTATTAACCAATTTACTATTTTTATTTTTTACAAGTATCATTATATGTATAATTACCTATATAAAGTGTATTTGGTTTATATTTTTTATTTTATATTTTATCATTTTATGTTTGGCATTTGTATATTTACAAATATTTAATTATGTATTTGCATGTTTTTATTTTATTTTTCGGACTTTATTTGTACTCTTAAATAAATACGAGTATGTGCAATATAGGTACAATTTACACACATATTATATTACATTATTTATTTTAATGAAATTTTAGTGGTTTCTTTTTATGATTATAGTTCTGAAAAAATTCAAAAAATATTTACATATATCTAAAAATATGGAAAGATAAAAAAATACAAAGAATGAATTAAATATATAAAAATACATAGGTAAAGTACACAATGGGACCTCAAAAGCCAAATTTTGTTTTTTACACAATGGGACCTCAGAAGCCAAAATTTTTTATTCCAGTCTTAATGAAATTACCTTTATTAGATAGCCAATTTAATGTATAGTATAGTAAAGGTGAGATTGGCCCATTATGAGTTCATATGGAGAAGATATAGATCTATGAAGTTCTATTTGCAGCCTTTTCATCTATGTGTCCCAGTCCTCTTGTACCTTGTTTTATGTGCAATAAATTTTATCTTTTTCTATGTATTTTAGGTACATGTCTAATGTTGAAAATTTTTTTATTTGAACTGTAAAAGAGTGTGTACAAATTAGCGAAAGTTTTAGCTATATTAAGTGTTCAGGTCACCTAGGATTTATACGTGTCAGTACCCTTTTGTTTGTATTTCTACGTCCTTATCTCTCCCTACTTTATTCCTTGTCGATCAAGTCAATATTGACTATGTCTCAGGGTTTAGGGTCAGTAAGTATTTGCTATACATCCTTTATTTTTCATTCCTTTATTCATTTATTTTGTATTTAAAGACAGATATTTAAGCATTATGTACATGTAGAGCTCAGAATGTTAATTTGTATAAGATAGCTATATTTACATGCATTTAACTCGTGCTTTAAAGACAAAATAAAGGAATAAAGGTGAATGAATGGGTATTCATCACCCCTTTATATTTATCTTTGCTAGTCCCTTGCAAACACTTATTGGGAGAATAAGTGATGCAAAAAGAAAATAAAGAAGGTAGAATGATTCTTATTTTTAAACTTATCGTACAACATCAATGTTTAGAGCTTCGTAAAAACCTTTGGAATAATGATGTGTTAGAAACTGAGTTAATGTCAAGTTGTGACTCAACATCCTCTAGGATCTACTCTCATTTATCCATTTCAATTCATAGACAGGTCAGAACCATACTTTCTGACGTATACACTTGCAACCTTGAGGTGATAGATACCATATGTGTGAACTGTGTTAGCTCTTCCCAGACAAACCATTGTACTATTACGGAGTCTCTTCCTCTAGAAACTCGCCCACATGGAGACATATATTCCCACCAAATATCAGGTGTTGTAAGTTTCACAATCAAAAAAGGGTGGAACTAGAAGAATGGCAAAAGAAATGGGAATGGATCAGTGTAGTCTCATTCCCTAGAGAAGCACGCCCAGTGTAACTGAGTCTTCACCAACAAGCAAGCTTTTCTGGAAGCTCATATTTTAGTGGAATTTTCGGTGCAGGCTCCTTTTTTGGATTTTTCTGTGACTTTGCATTTCTATGCATTCTTGTTTGTGCCCCGACGGATATAGAGTCTTTTGATTCGCCAAAAATTTTAGGGTCTTGGAAAATGTTGTGCTAGCAGACAACTCCTCATCCGAATCATTGTTTCAATGCATTCTCTAGTCGTTAGATGTCCTTGCAACAAGAAGAGGTGGGTTAAAGTGCTAGTTTGGAGTGCCCATGGTTCCTGATCCATTCTCTACGAAGCAACCTAGTATCGTCCCAACATAGACTCCCAAGATTTTTCAATAATCCATACGGGCTGAGCTAAGTGCAGAGTGCGAGGTTTATAGTCAAGGCACTATCTGATGAATCATACAGATGGATTGACTCATGAAATCACTCTCCCAGAACCTAAAGAATTAAGTCATAATGACCTAAACTGTAAAGATTCTAGTCCTTAATAGGTTCCTCTAAGATTGGGTATATTAAGGTCATGACCACGCTTCAATCTTTGGATTTATTCCCGCTTGTTAAATTGTCAAAATCATTTTGAAAAATTCTCATGCAATATGGGGAGATATTTTTCTGGAGAACTTTTCTGACTTTTGATAATTTATAGTAATTTTAAAAGATTTTTGCAATTTTTTTGCGATTTTTTTAAAATTTTCAAATTTTAGGGATATTGGATTTTTTTAAGAATTTCTGAAAAATGAAAGAAGCATGGTTAGTGTCCTATTGTAGATTTTTGAGTGTGTTCTTTACAATTAATTTGTTATATACCCATACATAATCTAATAGCCATATTTATTAAAAATATGAAAGTATGAGTTATGGATAAAATATATACAAGTATGTACGAACCCCCTATACTTAGCTTGAGCTATGTCCTCATAGTGAATACGGAGAAAAAAGGAAGACATAACTCATACTAAGTACATGAAAAGTCTAAATTATACTGACTAAATGGAAAGTCGATCGTCCCCCCTATACTTAGGATCAACTACTCTTAAATATAGCCGACTGTGCACAAAGTGGGGATGATCGGGGATTAGAATGTACGAAGTCACCGACTCGGCTTGTCTCCCCTATACTTAGGGTAAAATATCCCTAAGTATAGACAAAACACCAATAAATGATCCATCTTGACCCATCTTCATACTCTTTTCTCTTCATCTATAGCATCCCTAGTGACAGGAGGTGCATCTTCTAAGATCTAGGCGTGGAGAAGGAGGCAGAGAGACTAAATCCAAGCCTCGACAAACATGCAGTAGTATAGTCTATCTACTTTTCTTGCTTTTTCAATTCCTAGAACTAGCAGTAGTATAGTCTAGCTTTTTATTAAGTTTAGTTATGTCTTGTATTTCGTAAAATATAGAAATCATAGTTTGCTAGAGCTTGTGTACCTGCCATTGTTCTCCACTGTTCCAGCTACTGTTTCGACTTGCTGACCACCGCATCATCTCCCTAATTCACTTCTGAAACTCTAACACTCCTCCATTCCCACTGATCTTGCACAGATCAGGAGATCAATATCTTCTACTCTGTAGTAAAATGGAGACCTCCACTCCAACTCATTTCACCATCTTTATGCCCTAAATCGATCCTCAGAATTTCATAATTTTCTTATGAGTTAACCCTGCAGGTTCTAGAGCGAGATAGGCACCGGAGGGCCTAGTTATGACCAGGAAGAAGGTCCCCCGGTACCTGATCTTCATGAACTTCGAGGACCCCATTGATGGGTCATGGACCTTCTTAGGACCATCTGCAGATGCGGACATACTTGGGCCCCATTTTGGGACACCTAAGAGCCGCCAAGGTGGTCAGAGTCGAATAGCAGCGCCAATATAAGCCAATCCCTACACCCCCCACTCTATGTATTTTCCTTTAAGTCCATAAACTTTAAATTGTAGTTAAAATTTTTTGTAATATTTACTCTTAGGACCCTATGTTTTCCATATTTGAACATTAGTCTAATCCACATCACATGCATGCTTGTACGCGTGCTGACACTAGGTGTTTTGCAAGTACACCCCTTCGAGTTTGTGTTATGATTTGGTCCAAGGATTTCAAATATTAGTGTAATATTTTTGTAGAAATTTGCAAGCTGGAGTAGCAACTTTTTGGATATTGGAATTATATCCATTGAAAACCCAAGATTACCCTTGATAGTTGTGTGGAATTAGCATTCAATTCGTCGTAGTTGGGCGATAAACACATTAATCAAAAACCACTACTCAATTAATGTTTAAGTAAAAGCGAGCAGTCCAATTTATATTTTACTTTGGCAAGCACAAGGTCAAACTCTAGGAGGCCAATGTCTCCTTAGGTTAATTTCTCGATTATTCAGAAGTTAGGTTTTCAGAGGAATATTTTTGGGGTTTTCTCTATTTTACTTTTTATGGGTTTTCAGTTAAAAAGATGTAATTAATTTGAAGAGGAAATATGATGCATGAATTTTACAAAATAACTTTTAATGCGAGAGAATAATGATATGCTATGTGATGTGATACAAAAAATAAATAGATGCAAATTTTTTTTGATTTTTAGATGAGGCAATATGATGTAGTGTGAATGTAAAGATGAAGGTGAATGTAGATGCAAGTCAAGACAAACAACAACAAGCCATTCAAGTAGTCTGAAATACTCATTGTTTGATTGATTTTAGAGATCGATGTAGCAATTTGTATTCCCAATGAGTTACCCCAATCGATGTACAAGTTATTGATCAATGGAATCAATGAAATAAAAGACAAAATCTCAAAAATTAAACAAATAGTGCTTCATTTAATCACTATCAAATAATACTTCAAAATTAGAATCTCTATGTTCTAGATTAAATAACATTAAATAATGATCAAAATAACACCCAAAACATCAAAATCCGACAAATAATGTTCAAGATATTACTAATTAAATTTTAGGGACTAAATAACAATTAAATTAAAGAAATAGCTCGTAGTTATACCCTTTAGGGGAGGCCTTTCTGAAATTAATGTGAACTGTTGGGTCCTTTTGCAAGTTTTTTCAATAGTGGGGGCATGCACGTAGTTCTGAGACTTCAACGAGTTCTTGTGTAATTTACCCAAGGTCAAATGCATGTAATGTGTGACTTGAGCTTCTGGCTATTTTGGGGAGTACCGGCAGGGGTGCAATTTTGCCCCTAGGTATGTGCGACACACATGGGGGGAAGGCTCGATGGAGTGAAGCCTCCACCTGTCGCATTGCCTTTACTTTGGACACGTACAGGGCAAGTGGCTTGGATCTGTAGCTCAAGATTGATATGAGCACTCCGTTCTTTCTACTGATGGTCGAAGGAGGATCATGTGGCGTGAGAACAGTCAACAATTTAGGGTCATAGACGGTTGCATTTTGGGTGAGGAGTAACGGGTGTGATCTCTCGTGTTCTTTATCCACGGGTGACTAGATGCTTCAACTTGGAGGTGCGGAATAAGGATGTCCGGTAGTGGGTCTTTGAAGAAGTGGTTCATGTCAGGATGGACGACAGATAGCTGGTAGGCGTCGATGATGTGGACTGGAGGGTGGAGCGGTGGCGTCGAATGGCGATGCTCGAGGTGATCTGGAAGTGGGAGATCATTGGAGGAGGTGTAGAGTTCGAGGTGGCTATTGTCGGTAATGGGGCGGCATCTGCATGGGGCTGAGTTCTGGAATCGTGGAGGAGGAAGAGTAGGGACACAACTACCAAGGTGTTGATTTGCTAAGAGGTGACGGTCGACGCTTGAATACCTGGATGCTAGAGCTTGGTTGGCATACAAAGAAGGTAGTCGGGACATAAAGGTGAATCGTGGACGTCGATGGCTCGGGTCGTGCGAAGCTCGAACATGATTTTATATCAGAATGGTGGAAGAAATGAACGTATATTATGGAAGGTGGACATGATAGAAGAGAAAGGGGGAAGACGAACAGAGGCGATTTGAGAGAATCAAAAAACAGAGGAATAGAAGAAAAGTAGAGGAATAACATGTCAGGAAAAAGGGGAAAGGATGAAGTTACCTAGCGAAGGTTCGAAGATGGTGTAATTCGCTTGGGAATTGACTGAAGGAGTAGCTCGGTCGTGGTTCTCACTCTAGGTTGCAGAGCAGGACCGAGCTGAGTTGCTTCGAGCGAAGCTGCGACAAGGCTCATCGAAGCCTCGGATCTCTTACCGGATAAGAACGGTCGTTGATAGACTTGATTCCGATCTCTGTTGTCACTAGGAAGGGTTGAGGGAGCTCTCGGCTGAGGGAGCTCTCATCCTCACACGATAATGGTGTATGCCATTCCAGTTCGACGGAGAGGGTCTTAAATAGAGAAAGGCGGTGGTGACAGATAATCGGAGAGGAGGTTTAGGTTGTTGGGGTTTGTCTATTAATTGATAGGGTGGTTGAACAATCATTATGGAAGGATACAGGGTAGAGGTGGTTTAATAGAGAGAGGATCAGAGAGTTGGCGGTTAGAAGCGACTATGGGGATAAGGTCGTTGGATCCGCTGGAGAAGGAGGGGGTTAGAGACAGGGCAATGCACATACGAGCAGGTGATGGCGACCAATGGGAGCGGGTGGCCGATAGGCTGGTGGATGAGTGGGTTAGGCGGAGAAGATTGGGGAGGTTGGGGTCGCACGTGCGAGGCACGTGCATCAGGAGATGAGAGAGGATGAGTGGGGGTGGTACGTGGCTGCCCCAAGAGGCGGCACGTGTCACCCTAAAAAATTTTCAAAATTTAAAACAGAAAGAAAAATAGAAAAGAAATAGAAGATGACCTCAGATCGAAAATTTTTCTTCATGAAAGTTGTTTGTCTCGATGAGATGTACAACTTTCGTGAGAGTATAAAAAGCATATGAAATGCATGGTGCAAGATATAAATTTTTTTGTGATATTTTATATACATTAATACCAATATTATATTTTTGAATTTTTATTTAGTTTTCTGATCATAGATAAATGCATGCAAAAATCAAACACACTATGAAATAATGTAATGGAATCAGATGGCATTTTTTTGTATTTTCTTATGAGTTCTAAATATTTCAGAAAAATCAGGGAGGTTAATTATGTATAAGTGGATTATGTGAATAAGGTCAGTTGGAACATGTCATTTTTATTGCTTTTCTTATATTTTTGAGTTTTGATTCTTATATGACTTATTAAAATAATGAATGAATTAAATAAATGAAAGAGAAAATAGTTAGATGGCACCGTTGTCGGGGAGGTAAACAACTTAGTTTTGTCTAAAAATTTTTATGTTCGATTTTCCGCATTCAGGTAGTCTTACCTCTGAATCTTCATTGTAAAAAATCCATTTTTTTACTTTTATGCATTTATTTCTATTTTTTTCATATTTATTTTCTATCTTTATTTTTATAATTTTTTGTCACTATCTTACACCCTCTCTCTTATTTTTCTTACGAGATACCCGACGTACGTGGACTAGTTTCCCACGAAATTGATGCATCTTCACTAACTTCCGAAAAACCACAATTAAATTAAGATCGAGTCGAGTCATGAGAGAGTGCAAAGTCTACGATTTATTTTTCTGCAATTTTAAATTTTGTAATTAATTGCTCATTTCTAGCGGTGTCCGTTTGGACTCTCACGTGTGTAACAAGACCTTGAACTATTTTTGTGGTGTGTTGTGGCCTGTTTCACTCTCCGGTGGGGGTGGAGCCTGACTTGAGTGACTCGTAGGTTAGACCTGCACTTACAGCTATTAGAGCTTCTATAATTTTTGATTGTGCTCGTAGAACTTAGGATCGCATTACACATTATTTGAGACACACATTAGATCGTTCAACTTAGTCAAATTCAAATCAATTCTTCACAGCTGATAGAACTTTCTGCTAGGTACAGTTTTCATCATCTTGCATTCATAAAGATTAATTTTTAAATTATTGTATTGCATCCCACATGGAGATTGCGAGAAATCACTGTAAGTCTTCTATCTGAGCATACATCATTGTTTCACGTGCATCGGCTTTTCTCGAATTTCTCACTCCTGTTTTGTCACATAATTTTAAAAGGAAATTGGGACTGGACAGCAGATATGTATTTGTGCTCACCTTAAATTTTCAGTGATCGCCTAATTAAAATTGGGACTGCTAAATATAGCTGATTTTAAATAACTCATAAAATCAAGAATTTTTACGGGAGAGAAACCCTAGCCTTGTATTCATTTATTTGTCTGAGTGAGCGGGAGACGACACTTAAGGTTAGAGCCCAGCTCTAAAATTTTCTTCAGACTACTGATTCTAAAAACGATTAGCTACTTCTCATTGAGGAAATAATGGGTAGTCAGTAAACGGTTCAGATTTCCTTTGCAGAGTGGGTGGTTTAAAGGACATTGTGTAAGGCTCCGTCCTTAAGTAACATTGGTAGCCGTTTTACGGTCCGTACTTACACCCATACTAGGTTAAGGTCGATGCAACTAGTCTTAAGAATTCAGGCCAGTCTCTAAGAAAATTTTCGGCACCGAACAGCTCGCTAATTTTTTTGCAAGATTGAATTTATCACCAATTAAAATTGAAAAGATAATTGCCGAACTCTTGAAGCTTCATTGTGTGAATCGATGAACCTAGGGTTTGATGTGTGTTTGCATTGGTATGCGTAAACTGAATTCGAAGATAAAAAACCACACACTTGTGCCATCACCCTCCTTTCTTAATCTGAAACAGTTAAGGTTTCTTCTGTTGAATATCCTAGGTACTTAAACATCGTTAACCAAGATCCATTATGTTAATCAGTAAACCTCCTTCAAAAATTATGGAACTTTTGTCCAAGTACCATCCAGATCCGTATTATGAAAATAAACTTGTCTCAGTCAAACCTAAATCGTCGTCCATTATGTCAGCTCTTTCAAAAATGACGGGACATTTGTAAGGGTATCCATTAGAGCTATATTATAAAAATGAATTTGTCTCAGTTAGACCCAAAGCTTCAAAACCTCCTCTAACTAGACCTCATCCAACTTCCACAGGAGACTCTCACCAGAAATAGATCCAGCCTTCTCTAAAAAAACGATCTACTTCATGAATGGCAATCCTTTGTATTCGGATCATACAAACAAACAACCGACTGAGGTCTCAACTTCTTCGTATGTCAATCCTCTATATTCTGATCATACAATCCATCCTTCATATTCTGTAAATGTCAATCCATCATTCATGGGATATTCTAACCACATAACAGATCAAATCGAATTTAGCACTTCTTCACATCTTTAGCTTTCCCCACCCTTGAACATGAATGAGCAACTACCATCTTGGATTGACCCATTACTCGTCGGAACTCATAAATCATTTGAACATCAAATCACTTTTGAGATGAATGACCGACCGAGACAACAACTCCAACTGACTTCAATCTCTCTTCACCATATTGTTGGAACAGATCAATATTTCACAAATCCACAACTAGATTTGACCATTGGGAATAAAATGGTGGTTCGAATATATCAAGAGGATTGGCCAGCACCTGATAACCTTCCATCTTGGATTAACCACGACAATCCCACCTTTAGACATGACACTCATATAGAGGAATGGACCGATGATATTGACACATATAATCCACGTATGTTGACTCCACAATAGAAGGGTCCGAGCAATCATGACTAAAGGAATGGACTCTACTCAAATCAACTATACATACTTGAATCACACCATGTTGAGTATGAGACCGATAGCGGCCCTCACATCAAGCATACGCCTTCCATGATTTTTGAGGAGAAATTTGCAGAAGATAAAGATCATATATTAGATAATCCAAGAAGACCTTTTCCCAGGTCATACATGAAAATGGAAGATGCAATAACTGGCTCTCAAATTCAAAAACAAGAAACCACACAGACTGTTCCTAAAATTCCTTGGAGGATGACATTTCGAGGATAAGTAAGAGATACAAATTGATGGAGGAAAATTCAAGAACCGACTAATTTCATTTTATGGAAGGTCGGGTATGAAAGAAGAGGATGAAATAAATAGATCTAATGTTGAGAAAACTTAGGATATTCAGAAACCCGTGGACTATGTTCACCCTAGACACGACTCTAACAGCGACACTTCTGCATATTACCCCCTGGGAATAACTCTGACTCTGATTCTCACTCAGCACATCAAAGCCCCTTCTCATCTACGGAAAACACAACATCACCACACCACAGAAAAAAAATACCAAAAAAATTGAAATATTCAAAAACACTCAAAAATCGAAAAACCAAAAAAATACATAAAAATTGAAACTGAAGAAGATCTGAAAAATTTGGATCCTGCTTTACATGAAGCACTAGAGAAAAGACTGATTTTTGAACTTCCTTTGATACAAGCCATTGAACAATTCCTCGACCTTAAAGAATTTGTAATGAACAATTATATGATGAAAAAGTCAGGCATGATAACAGCAAAGACTAAAAGACATATCCTGTCAATGGCCACCTCCTTGGTGTTGAGGAGAAAAACCAAGAGCCGCATAGTGAAGCGGTTGCCCAGATTTGATTGTGGAATCAAAGACTCCACATTTACCCATGCTCGAATCGATGATGACTCACCAATCAATATCCTCCTGACCTTTGTATTTGACAAGCTTAAACTTGGAGCTATTAGGAAAATAAGAGAGATTGTTCAATTGGCTGATCGGTCTATTAAGTGGCCCAGAGGAAAAATTTCCGTCATCATTACATTCCAAGGTGCTCCGCTCAAAGCGGACTTCATGATCATTGATATTGAGCATCAAGGAGAATTAAACTAGTCTCTAATCATTCTCGGAAAACCATTCTTAGCATTGACTAAACTAATTATTGAGTATGAGACTCCTGAAATCAATTTTACAGCATTGGGAGCACTTAAGTCTTTGAGGAACCACGATTTTATGAGGCAACCCACGAAGCTCTCGACAACCGTAACCATCAAGCGGTAGAAGAGCCCTACCCCATTGCTACGCCTGAGATAGCGGTTGTTGATGAGACTATGGTTTAGAGACTCTCCCCATTGTTCCATTTCTCGCTGCTCTCACCATGGAAAATCGAATATATGACTCATATGATCCTGAGACATATGCATGGGCTCACCTTGAGTCGGCCGAAACCTTCTCTGACTACCTTGATCAAATCAACCCGATACAGGAATGCACCAACATCAAGTCAATTGAAAATGAAAATACAGAGACTCTGCCTACTGTTTCACTTCCTGCTGCTCTCACCATGGAAAAGTGTTTCTTATATGATCCTGAAACATATGCATGGGCTCACCCTGATTCAACCTTCTGACTACCTTGACCAAATAAATCCAACTCAGGAGTGAAACAACATTAATAAAACTAAGACCAAATATGCGGGACGTACACAGACCAAGGAGAAAAATTTCAATGGTTACTCATCTGGAGATTCGAGTGTCAACACCTCACTCCCAGGACCATCACCTTTACAAACAACACGAACCAAAATGGCTTCTCCTTCATCTAAAAATAAAGTCACCTTTGACCTTCCGGAAGATGAATCGTCTGATGATACCTCATCAGGTCCGGAAAGGATAATCTACATGAGTGAGGTCTGTTCGTTAGTCCTAAAACCATATCTCCGCAAGGATCCAAATTTCGATTCTCGATGGATGACTCCCGTTTCTCATTATTATTCATCCAAAGCTGATTCTCATGGTCTCATTAAATATACTGGAATAATTTCTTATGGCTAACTGAGACTGGTGCTTTAAAGTATTCATCATCCGAGGACGAATTGCTTGATTCCAAGAAGGAACAAATTCTGAGAAAACAACCGAAGCAACTAAAGAACAAGAATATCTGGAGTGCCTCCACTTTCAAATACTATTCCTCAGAGGATAACTCTGATGATGGTTATCTTTCATCAGATTCATAGGCTTCATATACTATGCAGCATGATTTCTTTGAGGATAACACTGATAATGGTTGGGAATGATATGCTTCATCTCCTTCTTATCATTGCGATCTCCCACCACAAGCTCACAAAAAGATCAGTCCAAAGCTGCCTCAATCATCGACTACCCACCCTCCCTCCCGACCCCATCGGTCTCCTTGTACATCTTCTTCCTCTACTTAGGCCAAGGTCTAAGTATGGGGGGGGACCGATGCCATATGTACATACCATTCTCCCCATCTCACGGTCGACTCATTTCCACCCTTCTTCTATACTTAGGTTGACCAAGAGCCTAAGTGTAGCGGGAACCGATGCTCATCTATATATACTCTCCTCATTCACTATCCCGACCACCTCATTTTCGCTCTTTTTCTATACTTATATTGTTCACAGCCTAAGTATAGGGGGGTGGGTCGATCTATCTTTTTCTTTTTCTTTTTCACTCTCTTACGCTTAGCCTGAGCTATGTCTTATCTACGCTTCTTGTGCTCTGAGGACACATCACTCGCTAAATATAGGGGGTGTGTACATATATTATGTATAAATTTTACACATAGCTCATACTTCCGCATAAGTCTATATGTATTTATGGGGTGGGTAACTAACGTGAAAAAATAATAAAAGAAAACAAAAAAAATTGCTACTAACACTGACTGAGTCCAACCAAAAAATTTGAAAAAAAATGGCTTCTTATTGATTTCTGCATTAAAACAATTTCAGAAAAATCACAAAAATTATAAAAAAAATTTTGTCTGCATTTCACACATCTGCTCTTCATCCAGCATTACATGCATTTGCATTTGTGAAAAGTCCTTAGGTTCTAAACTGAGTTATGAGCACAAATCAAGAGTGGTCTGGTCTTGACCTAAATCCACTTAATTTTCAGAGGAACTTCACCAAGAAAGAGGATTTTAGAAGCTTCGGGTCTTTGACTTAATTATTTGAGCTCTACATGACTGTCTGCAGTGTTTGACTTTTTGTGTCTAACCTGGTCTCTTCATTCTGGGTACGACTCTGGAATAGGGAATTAATTTGTACTCTCGCACTATGCACTTAGCTCAACTCAGACGGGGTTTTGGAAGACCGTGTGTTTCTTTTCCGGTAGCATGGACATCTTAAGATCGGAGTACGAGTTGAAATAAAGATTTGGAAAAGGGATGGATGGTTGGGCATAATTTTTTCTAAGACCCCAAAACAAGTACCAAAAAAAAGATTCTATATTCATAGGGGCACAACAAGATCCAAGCAGGGCTACCAAAAATCCAAATACAAAGAAGCCACTACCAAATAAATATATGACCAAAAAGGTCCGAGCTTCATGAAAACCTGCAGATCTTGGTGGAGACTCAGCTACACTGGCCAGCTTCACAAGGAGAGGTGACTACACTAATCACCCTCCAGTACTTTTCCCCTTCTTCTATTCTTCTCCCCCATTTCGATCGTGAACACAATGCAACAAAACTTAGAAGGAAATACCTGACTCCCCGAGGTGCTAGAGAGGAGGTTTGCATGGTAGTCCGGCATTCTAGATGGGAAGAGATAAAAACTTTCACACACATGAGTCGATTGTTCAATGTTCATGGGGTATGCTTTGGGAGGAGAATCGATCTAAGATGACTTCGGAGCTGAAATTGTGACAATGATGTGTAGAATTTAAAGGCTGTTGATTTTAAAATTCTAAATCTCACAGAAGTTCCGCCAAACTAATAACCCAAGGGTTGGGTCTAGTTTTATTTTCATCTTGTGCTCATGGTCTTGGTATGGAACCCAATCTCATTTTACCTCAGTGCATTTCATTTGATGCTCAGGGACGAGCATGGTTTATGTATAGGGTGATGATGAATCTCAGATTCATCACTCTAAAAGTCATGAATTAAGCTCCAATTCCTAAAATTCATTGGCATTTATTCATTTATATTGCATAATTATCATTCATGCTTGTTTGGTAATAATTGCATTTTATCACTCATTATTGCGCAAAATAAGAAGCCAAACCAGCCAAAATGGCCTGTAAAATAGCCTAACTCTCCTGATTTTTAACTAATTCATGCTAAATCCAAATGACCCGAAACCACCTCCACTATGTACATATCATTGACAAAAATAAATAAAAAAGACAAAAAAATCACTTACCTAAATAAGTTGACCAAAAACCCAAATCCTAATTCTAGGATTTCCGTACTAAAACCTTGATATCTTCCTCATCCAGTGTCTAATTTGATTCTACTCACTTTTTAACTAATGTACATTCAAATATCTTCAATACAAGACCAAGTTCAAGTGAATCAGAGCTCATATGTGAAAGTTGGATTTTGGGCCTCTTTTGTACATTTTATATTTCAGTAGTTTTTGACCTATTATTTTATGTACATAATTAATCCATTTTATTTTATTTTTCTTTCATTTGTCTTCTTTAATAAAAATTTTATTAAAATGCCCAAAAATCCAAATCGAAACTGAGCTTGAAATCAAAGAAACTAACTGTGTCCGAGTCTTCACTAACTGGTTGTACAAAAATGGTCTTTTCGTATTTTATTTTATTTCTTCTTTTTCTTACTTAATAAAAATCCAAAAAAATATATTAATGTGTAAATATTTATCTTTTATTTTATCCTTTTTTTCCTCATTTTTATCTGGTTTAAAAATGAAAAAAAAATTATAAAACCTAAAAATCAAGGTATTCTATTTACATATGATACTCAAAAAATAAAACTTTGCACAAATGATTGATTCTGCTTTTGGTCTCTTCAGGAAAGTTGTAGATCTCATCGAGACGAGCAACTTTTGTGAAGAAAATTTTTCGATCTGAGGTCATTTACTGTTTTTTCTAGATTTTTGTTTGTATTTATTTTTTCATTTTTTGTGGGACTGTCACGCGGCAGTTCCTGGAGCCGCCATGTGTCACCCATTTTTAAGCTTTTAATTCTTTTTTAACAAAAAATTAAAAGCCTCACATGTGCAGAGCACGTGCCTCCTGCGCACTTGCCCTGCATGTGCTCCACACACCCCTCCACTTGTTACCATGTGGCGAGATCAGGATCGCCCGATCTCGGCCGATCGGACGGTTCATCTATCTCGTCTTCATCCCCCACTTTCCCATTCTGCCTCTCGACCACCAAAATCACCTCCGCCTCCTCCCTTAACCATTGTCAGCCGCCTCCCTCAATCTCAATCAGACCCTACCTTCCCTAATCTACCATCATCAGATCCCCAATCTCCATTGACGTCGGCCCTCTTCATCCCCTTCCTAATTGATCACCACCGCCGCCATCAAATCCCTGCGATTTCACCGCTGTACCTCAATTTTGTGCACCGCCTCCTACTTCCATCTCCGTCGCCTCCCTCAGCTCCTATTTAACCCTCGCCGCAGCTCCTTGCCATGACATCTGTTGATAGCCCCACACCGTGGAGGAGCGTTGGTGACATCACCTCTCCCCCTCCCCCCCGAATCCAGCGAGGTTCGAGGGTTTATCCCTAGTTGCAGAGCGGACCACTTCTGCCATGACTGCCTAGCTACGGCTTTAGCGTTGAGCCAGACACCGCTCCACCCCTGTACCTCCAGCATCTCACTAACATCGGAGCTCTACTCCTCCGCCTCGACTCCAGCGACTCCGCTTCGCTCTCTACTCTGCCATCTTCATCAACAACGCATGGCTCCACCAACGCAACTACCTCCACCACTCCCTACGACGCTTCATGCCTCCGACGACCGCCAGTCGTGTGTCGACCGCACACCATCGGAATACTGCGTGGGTTGCATCATCTGGTCGTCCCCTTCTCCGCCCTCATCGCTCCGCAGTCGTTGATCGCCCGCATCCTCTTCAACCCCCGTCCTCAGCCAGGCGCACGAATTGAGGGGGTGGGGCTTGTGCGTCGCATCATCCTCAGAGGATATTTTGCAAAGAAGCCCCCTCAGTTCTGTAGTGTTCCAGAAGACCCCTGCACGTGCCAAGCACGTGAGGGATTGTGGATTTTGCAGCTTAGCCCCCGGTCGTCAACTTATTTCCAAAACCAGCTCCGAGCACATGCGTCACATGTGATTCCCCATGAAATTTGCATGGAGCCCCCTACCCTTTCCCAATTCGCACAACAATCCCCGCCAACCAGAGGGCACATGTGACGCACGTACCCCTTTAGAAATTTTATAGTCATACCCCTCGGGGTTTAGGTAATTACATTTCCACCCCTGTTCTGCATTTTCCACATTATTTTATTTTTTTGCAATTCTACCCTTGTGTTCCCTCTTTGTATTAGACCTCTACATGGCATCATTTTTATTTTTCAAAAATAACGTTATATTTCTCAATTAATTCTCTACATCATGGCATGTTTGTGATATTTTTATGGTCTGTGGTTCATTAATGATTAATTATTTTGTGGAAAATTGCATATTTTACCCATTTCATGATTGGAAATTCATAATTAATTAACCATTTCTCTGAAAATTATTGAAAATTCATGGATTGTATAATTAGTTTTAGGATACATCGTGCCCAAAAAGATTTGCATTTGCAAGCATGATTTGCCTTATAAAAATCATTTTGCTTATTTCAATATATATTTTTTTAATAAGGATTAAATCTTGTATTTTAGAGGTTTAGGATTTTGTGAGGTCCATCACCTAGTTATAGATCTTGGATAGTTTTATCCCTTAAAAATAAATAGGTTTAATATATATTATAATTAAATATTGAAATTCACACTGTATGCATTTATAAATTCATAAATTATTTATCTTGCATCCAAAAATTCCAAAAAAAATTACAATGCATTCATTTCACCATATTTTACATCTAGGCTAAGTTTCATATTTTCGGACATCGTTTCATTGATCTGTACTTTTTAGTCCCTAAACTTGGCTAAATTTCCATTTTGCATCCCAAATTGCATTAAAAATAAAAAAATAATGTCTCAAAATCCGTGCACGAATTATGATAGACAAAATTTTAAGTTGTTCCTTTGCCTCCTTGAGTTTGACCTTAGGACTTGCCTACGTAAAATAAACATTAAACCACTTCGAATAAAATTGAATAAATTATTGTGGTTATTTCTTGATCGATTCCGATTGCCCGACAACGACACATTCAACATTAATTGAAATGATAATTGCCCATAATTAACGTAGTCAAATTTAGGACTCGTCAACTAGCCACCGTCCATTCTTACTCCAGCCCCTCTTCTTGAGCCAGCTGCACTTGAACTTAGAAGGGAATACCCCGCTCCCCGAGGAAAGAGTTGCTAGGCCAGGGAATTAGCGTTACCTTATTAGAGGGGGATGTTTCTTTGCCATTTCTGATGTGGAGAGCTATATTTCACTTACACGGTACAAGTAAGATTCATGGTCATCAGAATTTGTGTATGAGGATTTGTTTTGACCTGACTGTTGAGAGGACTTGAATAAAAGACCTGTGGAACTTAAAGGCTGGTAGGTATTAAATTCAATTCCCGATAAGGTTCTTCCACATAATTAATCCAAAGGTCGAGTCAAGCTCCATTTTCACCTTTTGTTCATGACCTTGGTATGGAACCCAATTTCATTTCACTTTTGCATTTCATTTTAGTTGCTCGGGGATGAGCAAGGTTTAAGTATAGAGGGTTGATGAATCTGTGATTCATCACTCCAAAAGTTTAAAATAGAGCTTTGTTACCGAGTAATTAGCTACATATTTCCACTTATACTGCATAATTAGCATTCATGCATGTGTAAATAATACGTGCATTTTAGCATTCATATTAACATAAATAAGAATCTTGGAATTCCTTGTATATATTCACTGTATAATAGCTAAATTCATCTATTTGTATCTATTTTATACTAACTCCAAATTCAATAAAATCAACTCCATTGTGTATATATTACTAACACTAATAAAGGAAAAATATCAAAAAATACTAGTAAAATTGACCAATAAAATCCAAATCCAAGTTTGAAACTAAGAACATTAAAATGTGTGTATCTCTCGCATACAGTATCCGATTTAGGTCTGCTTACTTTTAAAAAAATATATATTCAAAGATCTTTAATACAAGACCAATTTCATAAAAAATTGGAGATCGTATGTGAAACTTGGGTTTTAGGCCCGTATTGTATATTGTACATATTGACTAAAATGCCCTTCAATTTGTCTTTTTTATTTTTTTATTTTAAAATAAAAAAATAGATTAAGTTGTAAATATTCCTTTCATATTTTCTCTAACTTTATTTTGATTTTTCTCTTATTTAAAAATAACCAAAAATTGCAAAACATAAAAATACAGTATTTTATACATATAAGATACAACCCAAAAAATACACTTTGTACATATGGCTTTTTTTGATTTTTGATCCTTCACGAAAGTTGTAGATCTAATTGAGATGATCAACTTTCATGTTGATCACTTTTTGATTTGACCCATTTTGTTATTTCTTTTTTATTTTTCTTTACATTTAATTTCTCGATTTTTCTGGAGCGACATGTGGCAGATACTGGAGCGGCCACATGTCACCCCATTTTTATTATTTTCATTATTTTTATTATTTATTTACTTATTTACTTATTTTTTAATTAATTAATTATTTTAATTTCTTTTATTTTAATTTTTATATTTTTTCTCTCTTCCATTTTTTTTCTCTTCATTATTTTTAGTAGCATACTTATTTTATTTATTTTCCCCCCTTTTACTTCTTCTCCCTTAACTTGTTCCCCACTCCAAGTCACCAACTCCCCATTCTTCCCACTTTCTCCACCTCTTTTATAACTTCCCTCTCTTCCTTTTTATTCCATTCTCCTCTTCATTTCTCATCATCCATCGTTCTTGAGAGAGAAAGAGAGCTCCATCCCTAATATCATTCTTGGTGACAGCACGAACGATACGATTTGAGCGATGGTGAGATCGACTATCTCTGACCGTAGTGAGATCGAAGGAGCCTCATTGCAGCTTCCGCACAAGCTGCTCAAGCCTCGAAGCCTCCCTCTTCACCGATTTCATGAGGCCACGATGGGAGCTGCTTACCACAGCTCCGTCCTCTGGCAAAATTCCAGGTATGTTCTCTATCTTTGCGTTCTCATTTTTTATCTAACATCATCTATTCATTTTCTTTTTATCACCATCATCACCATCTCGCTCAACATTTTCATTTCATTTTACATTTTTTCCTATTTAAAAATTACAAAAAATCCACAAAAAAATTTAAAAATAATAATAATAAAGAACAGGGGAAGCAACAACAACCACAACTGCAGTCACTGCCCCCCTCCGTCCTCCACGTCGTGCACGGCCGCTCCGTCATACGCTCCCTGCTCTACGTCCGCCCACGCCATCTCGTCCAGTCAGCCCTTGCCACAACCGCTCTGTGTTCTCGTGCACCACAATGCTCCTGCACGTCGCTACCTTGGAGCCGACCGTTGTTCTACGCGTAGCCGTATGCGCTCGTCCCCTGACCGCTGCAACACAGTCGCGCCTTCACCTCCAGGTACTTCACCTCCTGCGACAGGTCCTAACCGACCGCAACACGCCACCCCTAGGCCTCTGCAACAGCTGCACCCCTGTGACCCAATAGCTGCCCTCCGCCTGCTGGTCTCCCACGCACTGCTGCCCTTCGTGCCACCGTCCACCGCCATGCGTGCGGTCGCACGTGGCCGTTTCACCGCTCCAGCCACACCCGTCGCGCTATAGCCCTCCTGCCCCTCTCACTTCATCCTTAGTGTTGACTGCCACAGTCTCCGCGCATAGCCGCTGCATGCCTCGTCCACCGCCCCAGCCGCTCGTACGCGACCGCCGCTGTGACCCTCCGTCCATCGCGCGATCGCCCTCACCAGTCCCACGGTGTAGATGCTGACATCGTTCCTTAGAAGAAGGTTGCCTCTTTTGCATCATTTTATATTTTTTGGCAAAATTTCTTGATAACCCTTTCATATTTTATTTAATTACAAAAGTACCCTTAGGCATATTTTATTTAATTGAATATTAATTTCTGTATTGCAAAGACACTAACATTTAGCAGTAATTTGGACATTAATTTCGTATCAAATTTTAAATCAAAAATTGCATGTTGTATAACATTTAATTCTTTATCGATTGGATATAATTGGTTTTTCATGAGTTGTAATTAATTAATTAAAATTATTTTGGCCAAAATTTTTATATTTTACCAATTTCAAGGTTTAAAATTTATATTTAATTAATATTGCTCCAAAATATGTGAAAATATCAGAGATGATTCTTCTCTTTGTGCTTTAGTTACTTGCCACATTTCATCTAAATCGGATGTGTCTTGCGCATAAATAAATTATTGAGTGATTTCTGTAATTTGATTTTAATTAAATCCACAAATATTATTTTTTGTAAAATTTCAATTCTCTTGGATTGTTCACTAAAATGTCTATTTGGTATAATTTTGCTTCTCGATAAATTCATTTTGTGGATTTATTAGGAATTAAATACTCATAGTCACTATGTTTCAGTAAAAATTCTAAAAAATTAACATATTGTCAAAAAATTAGAAAACATTTTATAGACTCATTTCATCATATTTAACTTCCAGTAAAATTTTCATAATTTTTTCATTCTGCTTGCACGAAAAAATGCATAAAATCTCCCAAAAAGTTTGCATTTTTCATTGTTGCATTTTAACCTCAAAAATTCCAAAAAAAATATATTTTGCATTCATTATTGGATTAGGTTCACAGGAAAATTATACTTGGTTAATTTGGATTAATTTCATATTAAAATCAATTTGGCTAAGTTGCTTGTTTTCTTATTAACCTAACTAATCGTATTTTGCATTTGCATTTATTTCACATAAAAATTACCCAAAAAAACCTGCTTGTGAAATTGTGAGCTAATTTATCTAATTTGATCCGACGTTATTCCTTTGCCTCCTTGAGTCGACCATGGGGCTTTCCCAGGTTAAAAATATATAAAACCACACATAAAATAATTCATTGATTCATCGATTCGTGTAGTTAAAATTTTGATCGATCCTGATTACCCAACTACAACATTTCACACGATTAAATAGGGCATTTCAGCGATTTATCAGGTAGCTACACTGGATACCATCCATTCTTCTCTTCTTCCCCCCTCTTGAGCTTGTTGTCACTTGAACTTAGAAGGGAATACCCCACTCCTCAAGGAAAGAGTTGTTGGTTGGGTAATTATTGGGTTTTCATGCTGAAGAAGTCAGTCTCTTTATCATTTCAGTTGGGAAGCGCCACTATCACACACATTGTACAAGTGAGACTCATAGTCATAAGGGTTTGCGTATGAGTTGAAGTATTCTGACCTAGCTATTGATGAGACTTGAGCAAAGTTTTAGGATTCTCGAAGGTTGTTGTGTTTTGAAATCTGATTCCCAATTAGGTTCCAGCCGCACTAAAATTCCAAAGGTTCGACTTAAGCTTCAAACTTCGATTTTGTGAAGGCAAGTTGGAGAATTAAAATCAATCCAATTTCTTTCTTTCTCTTTTCTTTATTTTTATTTTTTTGCACTTATTACATATGTGTTTGCTAAGGACTAGCAAAGACATGTATAGGGAGGTGATGAATCCCATTTCATCACCTTTATTCTATCATTTTGGCCTTAAAAACCCTAGCTAATGCATGTAAATAGCCCTAATTTGTACAAATTAACATTCATTCTTTGTTGTATAAATATTGTATAAAATATTGTTTTTAATGCTAAAATTATAGAATAAAGAAAAGAAAAAAAGAATAAAATGCCAAAGGTATTTTATGACCCTGAACCCCAAGACTAAGTCAAGAATAGATTTGATCGATAAGGAATAAAGTAAGGGGAGATACGGGCCAAAAATAACCACTATTTTCTATTCTTTTATTATTCATTTATTCATTTTTGGGACCTATTTTATTTTCCACTTTTTATACCTAAATAAATAAACTTTGTACATGAAAGTTGTAGATAATAATATATAGAAAAATACAAAATTGGCTTCTTACAAAAATACTATACGATGTACTTTTTACACTCTAAATTAGATTCTAAAGACCCAATTTCCAGACCCATATCTCTCAAATAAAAATTCAACATGTATCAAAATCATCTTTATATGTATATAACTTTAATAATACATTTAATGAAGGTGGTTTCATATTTTTTGGAGTTAAGATGCGAAAGTTAGGTTTTGGACCCCTATTATAGAATATACCTGAATAAAATATTTATTTTATTTATTCTTTATTCTTTTCATAATTTTATATTTTATAATTTTATAAATATTACTTATAACATATGTACATTTTAAAGCTAAAATAAAACCATAAAGAAAACATAAAAATAAAATAATATACTAAAATGCATAGATGAATATACAATACATATACCTATATATTCTATATACCTATTTTTTTAAGTGTATATATCACATCAAAAAAATTATAAATATATATATATATGGTATACTTTTATAAAATAAAAGAATACAACAACAACAACAAAGCCTTTTCCCACAATTAAGTAGGGTCAGCTACATGGATTCTTCGCCTCCATTCAGATCTATCTTGAGTCAATCCCGGGCTTATATCCACAAACTAAGTATAAAATAAAAGAAGTAAATAAAAAATACAAAATACAAAATAAGAATAAAATAAACAAAACAGAGGTAAATATACCTATAAAGGAAGCCCTAAAATTTAAGTTGTAACAAAACAAGTCGAAAAAATAAATAAAAATCATACTAAAATAATATAGAAAATAATAAACATTTTTTTATTTTACAAATTTAATTTAATAAAATCACTTTTTATATATTAATTAATTTAGAAATAATTTTAGGTTGGTTTTTTCTGATTGGTCCATGTTGACCATCAAGATCGCCCTGCGAGTTGACCTAGGTCAACTCCTCTAACCCACACTGTAGGCCTTATCAAAACAACTCTACGATCGTAATTCTCGATTTTTTAAGCACTGATGCATTGCTTGAGGAGGATGGGACCCTTCATGGATTTTGTCCCTTGTACATCTATGATTCACGCCGATTCATTGATTTGAGTTGATCCCCTTCGATTCGCCCATGATTCCACTCGAAGAACGCCACTTCACATCTTGTACATAACCTCCTATCCGAACTTCCTCCATTTTTGATCTTCTTTGTCATGTTTCCTCTTCTCCTCTTGTGCCAAAAGGCTTGAAGGAGGTGACAACTCTTCGCCTTGCATATAGGTAGATCGAGGAGGCGACACAAAGAGACATTCCACCCACCTCTGGTGGAGCTCGGTGGTGAGGTCATATCTCCTTGTCTTGGCTGGTCGAGGTAATCTTTCCCTTATTTCTATCTTAGTTTTGATTCCTAGGTTTATTTTCTGCATTTGTTTTATCTTGTTATTATGTGTATTAGCGCTAAGTCCCCCAATCGTAGTTCGTCAGAGCCCAGCTCCAGCGAACCGTTTTCACTATGATACCTGTGTTTTCCAACCATGCTTTTGCCTTCATTTCGATCCCCAACCGTTTCTTCATGCCCCAGACCACTCCGTTTAACGAGCTCTTCCCTGGAGCAGGATACGAGTGCTCCACCACCTTCATCAACCGGAGCGCCTCTGACCAAGCCACCCACACCTCCATTTCACCACCTGGAGGGTTTAGGTAATTTGTCGTCGACCCTTTAACCTTTTTGTGCAGGTTCCGAAGCTACAATTCTAGCTGGGCCAATTTTGGTAGTTCACCTAAGGTTCCTGGCACGTCGCAACTCCGCTGGCCTTGTGGGAACCCTCCGGTCACCGTCGGAGCATTCTGAAGCTTTCAGTAGATAGAGGTAACATGCAGGAACAGTCTAATTGTTTTGGTGCATCAAAGCTTGATGGTGGAGGAAGATCTAGCTGAAGGAAGCTCACTTCGTCGGAGCTTCCTCCTTGTTCTTCCTTATCCTTCCCCCACACTCTAATCGAAGTCCTACTCTAGTTTGATCAACATCCATCTGATTCAGCCTCATCTAGGTCGTTCATCTTCACAGATGATCTGATCTTGACCGTTCAAGTGTGAACCGACTCGCAGCAACAGGTTTCGACAAGTGGATAAGTGGCTCCCCAGCTACCGTTGGATTGCACTCGAGGCGGGGGTAATTTGCACACTCATCCCCCAATTTTTGCTGCTTTGTTTATTAGCTTTGTAATTTTAGTTGTACGCTCTATATTTCTAGACAAATTTTAAATAGACCCATGTACATCATTATTATTGCATTTAAGTCCTTCCCAACAAAACTCACGTGCTTCTGCACGTGGACTTGGCTATTTTGCAAGCAAGCCCTCACATGTAATGTATTTTGTATTAAGTCCCTAAACATTCTTAGACAATTGTAAACTTTTGGTATATTTGCATGTGAGACCTCAAGTTTATTTTTAATCATTTACGCCCATACCAGGACATTTATTTTTGTGTTTGTTTCCTATTTATTAAATATATCTATTATGTCAAAAAATCACCAAACAATAGGGGTTAGGTTCCTGGTTTCTCGTACTTTCATCCACAATTTTATTTTTGCAATTTAGGATTTTTTAGTATTTATAAAAAATGAAAAAGAGCACAAAAAAGCCCCTGTTTACAGTATAAAATATCAAAAAAATATAAGACATTTTTGAAAAATTCCAAAAATATATTTATTATGTTTGTCTTTTTTATTTTACAACTCTAGAAACTAAAAACTCTAAAAAATAGAAAAAGAAAAATCTTAAAAATTAAAAATCTCTAAAATCCATTATAAAAATCTAAGAAATCCCCAAAAATCTCATAAATAGATTTTTTTTTCTATCTTTGAATTTCCTTTATATTATTATCTATCTAATAAAATTGATTGGAAGAGTTTTGGACTTATTTTGTTATTTTTAATCTTCATTTAAATTTCAGCCTAATTATTAAATCCTTGATTTGGGATATTTTGACTTTTAAAATCCATAGAAATTAGCATAATTTCCTAAAAAACCAAAAACAGTAGAAAATTATTGAAAACCCAAAACAATTTTAGTTTCTGTATTTTGAGTATTTTTAGTTGTATTTATAATTACTTTACTCTATATTTTATATAGAGTATTATATGTTCTGATATTAGATAATTAAAAGCTAAGAAATTAAAAATTCGAAAAATATAAAAAGAATTAAAATAAGAAAATTAAAATCAATTTAAAAATATAAAGACAAATAAAAAATAATAAAATTAAAAACCCACAAAAACAAAAAAAGTAGACAAGAAGAATAACACAATTGTTTTTGCACTTCATTGCCTGATCTATCCTTTTTGCTCCCTGAGTTCGACCTCTACACATACTTACGCCTATGGACATCTTTGTTGTAAAGTTATAATAAATTTTAACTCCATATTTTATTTTCACTGATTGATAATCATTGTGGGTTAATTATTAACTAATTGAGATTTTGTGAGCAGCCACCGCATCGACTGGATTTCTCGCCTTGTGAGATTTATAGACCATCACAAAATCTCAGTTATCAAGCTCTATTTTCAGCTAATTAGAGTGATGAATCACAGATTCATCATCGACACTCATTTTCATCGAGGCATTAAACACTTCATTAGAGTTGTAACCCCCCTCCAATCACTTCCTAAAAAAGACAACATCGCTACCTCATCCAAACTATCCACCACTTCAGAACCTACCCCCTCCAGCTCCTAGTCCGTCTCCGGTGACAACAACAGATGTGGTTTTCATCGGGAGATGATGAGGTGGTTATTGGTGAGATCCTCGACCTTATCAACAGGTCGTGTAGTAGCTCTCCATCGAGCTGCAAAGCTCGATCTTTCCATTGCCAGAGCCCTCGAGTAAAGACCCTATAAATGAACTCATCCTCCTCTCCCAAGCGATATTCGACCATCAACACCCACTCCGCCTTCCCTGATCTAGTCGCAACACTAGGTAACCATCTCTCATATCCTTATTCCCCGTCTTCTTCGATTCTTCGTCAGAATAGAATGAACCTTTCTCCTCAACCCGATTGACAACCTTCACTTTCTCCATCTCTGTTTCTCCTCTATCTCCCAAGTGTTCCCCCTCTGGCCTTGTACAGGCCAAAGCTTGGCTCCATTGCCACACGTCTAAAGTAAGAGCTCTGCTCCTCTTCTCCCATTCCCTTTTTTCTAACACTTGTAGGTGTCGCTACCTTTTCGATCATATTAGCCTTGCGGCACCTGCAGATGAGATGAGCTTCAAGCATATTCTTCTTTACGCTTCTCAGAGAGATCTGAGCGGAGGATAAATCCTACTCGAGCCAGATCCCCCTCTATTTTCTACCTTTAGCTTCACTTGGACGATCCATCACCCCTACCCTCTTCCATGGTTGAGCCCTTGAGGGGGAGTCAGAAATCCTCAGTGGAGCTCCATATCTCTTCCTTTTGAGCCTCATCAAGGAGGAAGAGTAGTTTCTTTGTGAAGACCTCTAGAGCCTCCTCCAGGTCAAGGACTTGGATCTTGAGTTAGATGGTGTCGCTTTGAGCCCCTCCGACCATAAAAGCCCCATTGTTTGCGTAAAGATAAAGAACTTCAAGCTTGATTCTCCTCTGGACATCCATTGTCCCACCGCCTCAATCGAGGATGAAGAAGGTTGCAACATACATGTGTCCCCTGACTTTGATCTGACGACCCTAATCAGGCCCTCCTCCATCCGTCATATAATCATCAAAGGAGCTCCTCCACCATCATATCCACTTTCACTTGAGCCTCCCGCCTAGGGTGGGTCCGAGCCTCTCAACGTGCGCCACATCAGCACTGTAGAAAGCGCGTCATCCTGAGGTACTCGCTTCAATCCGAGCCTCCAAGGATACGTGCATGTTGCACAAATACCCATGGTTAGGCCAAATTACACAATGACCCCAATGAGTTTTCATATTTACAAATAAGTCCCTAACATGACCTTCTTGCTACAAAAACTTATTTTCTTACATTTTTATCCTTGGAACTCTTATATTGTATATCTTTTACATATTTTATCCAAAATTTGCAAAAAATGACACTTTGAAGTTCGTTTCATGCCCTATCATTTTACATAAATTATGGGTAGATCAGAGGTACAGTAGATTAGAGTTGTAAAGGAATCCCGACAGGTCTGACTAGTAGGCCCGACCAGTCTAGTCAGTGGCTTGGTCGATCGAGTATTGACTAATTCCAACTAGGCACAATAATTGATCGATTTTTGCTTGGAGGTACCATGTTTTTTTACTCTATTTTAAAGAAAACTTATTATAACACACTTAATGTCTTATTTAAATTCAATTATTTTATTTATTTCCTTATAGTAGTATCAAAACTTACAAAATTTATTTAAATATATGCATAAAAATGATTTATATATTTAATATAATCAAAAAATTCAAAGCAAAGTAGAGCCCGACTAAATCCGACTAGTCGCCCGACTGTCGATTAATCATTAGTCAATGACCCGACCGACCGAGTACCGACTACCGACTTTTGCAACCATGCATTGGATTAAATTACTATTTAGGGATTAAAATATCTTATATATGATTTTCTATGATGATTTTTGCATCTATATTTTGAGAAAATTTATCTATATGCGAGGACTAAATTGAGTAAGCTCGATTAGTTTTTTGGAGTTAAAAGTATTATGGAGGAATAATTAAATTCGAGAATATTGAGATTTGATTTTCTAGCTCATTTTAACATTTGATCTCAATCTGTTATTTGATTTAATTATCAAATATTCGTAGCCCCATTAAATAGAATTTCATTATTAAATATTTCTTGAATATATTCCTCAGATATATGAGTTTCATTGAGGATTTAATCTATCACATTTTTAGAAGATAAAAATATACTCACGTATATTTCAATGTTTCTCTCTTTCTCTTTTTATTAGTCATTGCATCATTTTCATCTATGCATTATTTCTTGACATAGAAATTACTATTGTGATTAAATACATATATTAATTTTTAAACTATTCAATTAAAGGTCATCGTTCCCTGAGTTCGACCTTGGTATACTTACCAAGTTAAATTTGACTGCATATTAAACATTGTGAATTTTGATAGATTGTTCTCTTCCTCCTATACTACATTAATTTGATGATTTTAAGAGAGGTAGAATTTATATTCATCAAATGGTGTCGTTACTGGGGAACAACATATTCCTCAGGGTTTAAAATTTTTTTTAATTTATTTTTGTAATACTAATTTTTGTATCAATTTTATTTCATATTTCTCTTGCATTATTTTTTCCATTGCATTTCTCTCTTACTATAGATACTAACCAAATATTCTCTCTTTGTAGATCTGGCTTGGAGCATTATCTAAGGAAGAATCTCAGGACCTGTAAGGAAAAGTTTTTATTTTAGTGAGGAAGAGAGATAGACTAGCTTAGATTTTATTTCCTGCATTTTCTTTTATTCTCAAGGATCTCTTTGAACCCTATTATTTTTAATTAAACAAGGCTAAACTATGGAACACTTGGGCATGTTTTATCCCCTCATTATGCCCGTTTGTCTCTTCTAGGACTCACAACACTCCAAATTATGAAATCAATACTTCTCATTGATAGAACTTCCTTCTTAGATGTATTTTCATCGATTGCATTCATTTAGAATAATTTTTCAATTCTATCATGCATCACACATGAAGAGTGATGGAAAACACTGTAAGTCTTCTAATTAAGCATACACCATTGATTTCATAGTGCATCAGTTTTTATCGACTTTTCCCTCCTGTTTTTCATCGAAATTAAATGAATCAAGAATGATCGACATATGAATATTTTGTGCTCATTAAGACTCAAAGTGATGTCCTAACTTTAAATTGGGACTGCTAACAAGGCTGATTGAAATTAATTGGAATAAAATTAATCCTTATTTTCGAGATATCAACGCCCATCATTAGACACATGTACTATCCAGACTGAGCGAGGCACACCACACTTAAGGATTAATGCCGAAATCCCTAGATGTTTACTTGTATATCAGGCTGTAAGAAACCTTGCTCGAGGGTCTGGATTAGAGAACTTCCTATTGGCACTAGCATAGAGTGGGAAATTCCCATAAGTGTGTTGGGTTTTTCGAAATATTGTTGAAGCTGTCTTGCTAGTAACTATGCCCCCTCCAACGTTTACTACTCGGAGACAAGGGTGGAATGGTACCGTATCATCGGGACTTCTGTGAAGGTCATTGTCCTTTGCACACTTGAGTCTGGAAGGCGACCGTTTTGGTATTACAAGTACTCACCTCAAATTAAATAGTGACTAAGAGTGCTAAATCGTATAGGAGGATGATCCGTTGTTACCTCAAGTGAGGAATTTCCAGGTCTCTCCAAGTATACCTCGACCACTTGTCACTTTAGGCCAACTGAGTTTATAATTGAAAATATTGTTTGAAAAAATCCTTAAAATTGAAAAGATAAGAGGTCGAACTCTCACGTGCCATCACAGATTCACAAGTGTCATGTTGGTGAACATGCGGGTTTGAGTTATGATTGCTTTATGTATACAGAGTGTACATTTGTACCCCTTGTGTATTATATCTCTTGTTTCTACACCTGTTCTCTTTTCTCGTTCCTCTTGACATCGTAGATGGACATCTCTAAGGAATTTAGTCTGAATCTTGCCGACACTTCACATAATCCTTTAGATATCACATCTCCCAAGATCTGAGATGACCCTCTTCTTGAACCCACTTAGTCTTGGGATGAGCCTCTTCCCTAGACCTAGACCAATAAGTCTCTATCAAGGTTTAGTCGATCAAGGACTAACCCTCTCTTTAATTATATGACTACCATGGAGCCTTTATCCTTGGTAGAAACCCCCCCCCCCCACACACGCTTATGCACTTGTATCTAATTCAGGCCTCTCCATATCTAAAGGTGAATAAGAAGAAGACAAGATGCCTCCCAAGAAGAATCCAAATGAGAATGAAGGCAACAGTGACCCCCTGCATACCATCCTCGCACGATTGACTACAACTGAACAACAGAATGAACTACTTATAGTTCAGGTAATACAATTACATGCAGCTAGGAACTAAGAGGAAGATGCAATGGAAGATAAGTACCTCCCGGAGATCGATGATGACTACAATGGGCTATGATCAGTTCCTCCTGAGGATGCGTTCGAGTGCAAACCGTATTTCCTCACACTGCTCCTGAAGTTCAGTGGGAATCATAATGAGAATCCTATTCCATTCGTTGGAACTTTGATTTAATTTGTGAAAACATATCTCATCCTTGGGTTAGTTAAGACTACATTCGGTTGAGAGTCGCTCCCTTTGCCTTAATAGATAAGGCAGTTTATTGGTTGAAAAATCTAGGGGATGTTATCACCACATGGTTATATTCAAGACTTTGTTCTTAAAGAAATTCTACCTAGTGAGTAGAATTAACCAAATACATATCAAGATCACACGTTTCACCAAGTTTCCCAAAGAACCATTTAATGAAATCTGGGAGAGATTCAAAGATTTAATTCAAAATAACCTAGGGCATGGCACTAATAAGATGATGTTGATCCAGAGTCTCGTCAGTGTGCTGAACCTGAGATGCATGGGTTGAATAGCGCCTCTTGTTGAGGATGCTACATGGGTTGAGATGATGACACCGTTTGGAATGTGTTTGAGAAGTTAGCCATCACAATCCGCGCTTAGACCACGAGCTGGGCATACTTGTCCAATACCCCTTGCACTACTAATGAAAGAAGGGGGAAGAAGAATGTGAACAATCTGTCCACTAACCTGAGCTCCGACATGGGGATTATAGCGGATAAACTCACAATGGTCGAATAGATTAAAAAGAAGGTGGACGTGATCCATAAATTCATTGATTTGGAGAGCATGACCAACCTGCCCAAGCAAATGGAGGATTTAGCTGAAAGGGTATCTAAAATCCAGATACCTTCCATGACCACATCTCCTATGCCCATATATCATATTCACCACATCCAAGGGAAAGGGATAAGGTAATAGGGCACATGGGATGGGAACCAATTTTTCACCCATCAACATCATACCAAAGAATCCTCTGCAAAGATAGTATACGAGGAGCCTCCGCAAGTCATGGAGATTAACGGAGTTTGGTACAACCTCGATCCTGACAGCTAACAAGACCCCAACTCTACTCCAAACCCCCATCCATCATAGTCTCTCCCTAGATTCCATACAACAGTAGCGACAACGTCCATACCAGCAGGGTTGTCCTGGCTACTTGCAACCGCAATATCAATGTTAGGACTGGCATGGCCAAAACCGTCCTAGTCAGCCTTATCAATAGCCCTAGGCCAGATAGAGCCAGGGGTCTTACTCATCAGTTTCTCACGAGCTCCAAAGAATTCTTGATGAATTACATGATATGAGAGTTGATGTCAACTGACTCTCAAGATGGAGAGATGAATTTACCGCACCACATATCGCAATTCCCGCTCAAGTCCAGGCTAATCCAAATAGCCTCGGACACAAGGATCATGTATTATTTTCAAAGTATTCTTTACCTGAATATGAGATCTTTTTGTATGATTTCAGCAATCATATTTCCTCAAGAGCGGAAAGACCGCAATCATATCTGATCAAGTACAGGAACGTGAGGACATAGCCCAAGTTTCAACACCTAAAAACACCTCTAGGGAAGAAGAGAAGTGGAAACCAGCACATGCACCGGAGCACCTTCAAGGAGAAGACTTGAATCCTAGAAAATAATAAAAAATGGAAATAAAAATTAAAAAAGTGGAGAAGCACACTTATTGAATCAAGTTTTTCAATCTGGTTTTTTATTTTATTTGAAATGATGATAGAAATGTGAAAGTGAATATGCCGTTGGAACCCAAAACTTATTTAAACAAAAAATATTTTTATTCTAAAGAGAATAATGAGATGCTAATTATTAACCTAGTATAGCTTCCATGATCGAACTCAGGGAGGTGATAACTGAGATTTTTACGAGGGTTTAGAAATCTCACAAGGGAAGAAATCGAGTCGATGCGGTGACCACTCATGAAATCCTAATTAGTCAACAATTAACCCACAATAATAATCAATCAGTGAAAATAAAGTGTGTAGTTAAAATTTATTATAACTCTACCAACAAAGATGTGTATAGGTGTAAGTATGTGTAGAGGTCGAACTCAGGGAGCAAAAAGGATAGATCGAGCAATGAAGTGCAAAAATGATTGTGTTGTTCTTCTTATCTACTTTTCTTTTTATTTTTGCCAGATTTTAATATTATAATTATTTTTATTTTTGTTTTCATATTTTTTAATTAATTTATTTTTCTCATTTTAATTTTCTTTTTATATTTTTTGAATTTTTAATTTCTTTTTCTTTTAATTATCTAATATAAGAATATATAATGCTATATATACAATAAAGAGTAGAGTAATTATAACCACAGCTAAAAATACTCAAAATATATAAAATAAATTCCTTTTTGGTTTTAAATAATTTTCTACTGTTTTTGTAATTTTTGATAAATTATGCTAACTTTTATGGATTTTTAAAGTCAAAGATATCCCAAATCAGGGATTTAATAATTAGGTCAAAATTGAAATGAAGATTAAAAATAGAAAAATAATTCCAAATTTCTTGAAATCAATTTTAATAGATAGATAATTATATAAAGAAAATTCAAAGATAGAAAAAATATATTTTTGAGATTTTTGATGATTTTTTAGAATTTTATAATGGATTTTGGAGCTTTTTAATTTTTAAGAGTTTTAATTTTCTATTTTAGGGTTTTTACTTTTCGAAGTTGTAAAATAAATAGACAAATACAATAAATATTTTAATTTGAATTTTTCTGAAATGTCTTATATTTTTTGGTATTTTATACTATAAACATGGACTTTTGTGCTTTTTTAATTTTTATAAATATTAAAAAATTCTAAATTGCAAAAATAAAATTGTAGCGTGAATGTGTTAGCAATTAGAAACCTAACCCCATTTTTTAATGTTTTTTGGAGCATAATGGCTATATTTAATAAATAGGAAGCAATCACAGAAATCAATGTCCTAGCAGTGGTGTAAATACAATTAAAAATAAACATGAGGTCTCACATGCAAATATACCAAAATTTTACAACTGCCTAAGAAAGTTTAGGGACTTAATACAAAATGCAAGACCCACAAGAACTTAAATGCAATATTAATGATGTACTGGGGTCTATTTGAAATTTATCTAGAAATATAAAGCATATGACTAAAATTATATGGCTAATAAATAAATTGGCAAAAACTGGGGGATGAGTGTGTAAATTACCCACGCCTCGCGTGCGATCCAACGGTGGCTGGGGAGCCACTTATCCACGTGCCGACACCTGTTGCTGCGATGCTGGTTCATGCTTGAATTGTCAGGATCAGATCGTCTACGAAGATCAATGTCCAGGACGAGGTTGAATCAAATCGGACGACTATCGATCGAACTGGAGTAGGCCTTCGATCGAATGGTGGACGAAGGATGAGGAAGAACAGGGATGAAGCTCCAACGAGGCGAGCTTCCTCTAGCTAGATCTTCCTCCTCTATCAAGCTTTGATGCTCCAAAAAGGCCAGACGCTTCATGCACTTTCCCTCTATCTGTTGAAAGCTTCAGAATGCTTTGGTGATGACCGGAGGGTTCCCACGAGGCCATCGGAGCTGCAACATGCTAGGAACCTCAAGAGAACTACCCAAACTATCCCAGTTGGAATTGAAGCTCTAGAACCAGCATAAAAAGGTTAAAGGGTTGAGGGAAAAATGCCTCAACCCTTCAGGTGGTGAAATGGAGGCGTGGGTAGCTCGGGTGGAGGCGCTCCAGCGGGATGCAGGCGGTGGAGAACCCGGATCCTGCTCTAGGGAGGCACATGTTGAACGGAGTGGTCTGGGGCGTGAAGAAATGTCTGGGGATCAAAATGAATGCGAAGGCGTGGTCGGAAAACATATGTATCATAGTGAAAAGGGTTCATCAAAGCTGGGCTCCGATGAACTATGATTGGGGGACTTAACGCTAATACACGTAATAAAAAGATAAAAAAACGAAGAAAATAAACATAGGAATCAAAACTAAGCTAGAAACAAGGAAAAGATTACCTCGACCAGCCAAGACCAGGAGATGGGACCTCATGGCAGAGCTCCGCCAAAGGTGGGTGGAACGCCTCTTAGCTCTGCTTCCTCGATCAACCTATATGCATGGTGAAGGAGCTATCACCTCCTTGATTTTTAAGGTATTTTTGTAGTTTTATGGGGTTTATTTACTGATTTAAGAAGGAAAACAATTTTAAATAAAAACTCGATACTATTTTTGTAATTTATTAAATAGAAAAAATAATCTCAAACAAATTTTATACAAAAGAATTTTTATTAGACTTTAAAACAAAACTAAATATATATTTTTGTGATTTTTATACAATTTGAAATGATTTTTAAAAGATTTTTTGTATTTTCAAAATTTTAAGGTTTATCATTGAATTTTTGTTTGATTTTTATATAGGTAATAAAATATAGTAAAACAAAATACATTTTTTTAGAATTTTTAAGCAATATTTGCCTTTTTATGAATTTTTGAATGTCAACTAAATAAAAATCTTTTCTTCTTATATTTTTAAAAATAGAAAATGAATTTAATTTGTAAAACAAAAATTATATTTCATAGATCTGACTATTAGGAATATACAATGATTTTTGTAGAATTTTTGGATTAATAAAAATATTTATTTTAAGCAATAGAAGAACTGAATAAAATGCAGCAATAAGAGAATTGAATTACAATTTCTACAAAGTTTTCGACTAATTAACAACACAGGAAATAAATCCAAGAATATATATGCAAATTTTCGAGCAAAACACGTGTAGGAGCACATGCACAACAAGTAGAAGGACTATATTGCAAATAGCAAAAAATTCAGTTAATTTTATTAACAAATGAAAGCATCCAAGGTAAATGTGCAAATTAACCAAATAACACGTGGGTGTACACGTGAGGTCAATTCAAATGGACAAGTGCAAATAAAAGAAACTTACAAGAATTTTTATGCAGTTATTCTAAACTGCTATTTACAAATGAAGGATTTAAAAGAAATAAAAGAAACTGCAGGGAAATGAATGTAAATTGACCATAGTCACGTGCGAGATGCGTGTGGATGTTGCGCGGTTGTGCAAATGAGATCGATTCTCCTAGACCTGATCTGATCACTACGAATTGGGCACGAATGTGCGACCAAGATCTGATCTGGAGATGCACCTCATCGATCGGATGGCTCGGGATGTGTCACGAGGAACTAGGAAGAAGGGAATCTGGAGCAAGCTTCGATCTTTGATTTCTCGCTCGATGGGACCCTAATCAAAGCTCTGCAAAGTGCATCTGGTTCCTAACATTATTCTGTGGGGATATGAAGGTAGAACACAACCCATGTCTCGTTAATTGGAGACTTGGAGGTAGTTGTGGAGTTACGACGATGTATTTACTGAAAGCGATCAGATATTTCCTCCAAGTTATTGTTCTTCTACCTACAAGTGTGAATCTAAGCGAAGATGATGCTTCAGCTAGGAGATTTTTCAAAGGAAAATAAAGGGAGAGGTGGAAGGATCGAGTTCGATGCAAGTAGGAGAATGAACCCAAAACCCTCTGATCTGATGATCTGAGGTGATCAATTATGAATGGAAGGCGAAGAAGCATATTTTGTCGAGTGAGATGGATCAAAGATTTGAAGATGAAAATTTATGGAAATGGTTTCTGATCTAGCTTATCAGAGTAGAGGATGAACGCTACAATAGATCTAGAAATCGAAATAAAACTCAACAAAATTGCTTGAGATTAAAACCAAATTACCTGATGAAGATTAAGGATGGAAAAAGGATGGTTTTAGACTTAATACAACTTTGAAAGGCTATAGAAACATCGTCACAACGGAGCTCCGATGACTTCAACGTCGAAAGGTGGATCAAGCCGATTACACCCTCCTCTCGTACTCCTGATCGAGGGAAGCTGTAGATGTCACATAGTACTTGCTCCAGGTACCAATCTCAGGTATAAAAGGTGGTGAAAGATGGATCAGATTAAAACTGAGACTATAGCTTCAATTATAGAGTGAAGGCAAGGCTAAATTTAAAAGAAAAAGTAGCATGCGAACCAAGGTGATCCTAGGAGGAAAAGAGTCGGGTGTGGATCTATGATCTACGTAGACTAATAGGGCGAGAAAATAAGTTAAATGGACTAAGGAATCAATCAGAATAAATCCGAGAAGGAACGGGTTTGGTGAGTTTATTCTGGTTGAAGAGGGGGACGAAGAGTTTACCTGGCGGTCAACGAAATGAAATGGACCAATCGGGATCGCCCTAGAATAAGATAAAATATGATAAACGACAAAATAGTTAAAATAAATAAAAATAAATTAGAAAATGATTTTAAATTTAAAACTTATGAACAAAAAAATTATAATTTAATAAACTATTTTTCCAATGATTCTTAATAAATTAAATAAATAAATTTATATGGTTAAATAATCTAAATATATGTATTTATATGTATAAAATACATAAATACATAGTATACATAATTTTAATTATTTATGTGTACAAATATCGATAAAATTCTATATTTTATTTATTTAAAGAATAATTTTAGAGGGTTTTTAATATATTTTTATTTCATTTTTAAGGGTTTATTTATTTTTATTAATAAAGCAACCTATTTACAGTATAGGTACAATTCGTCTTTGGACAATGTATAGAAAATTTTATTAATAATTTTTATACATAATTTTTATGAGTTTTAGATTTTACTTTATTAGAATCCATAAAAGAATTCTAAAGATAGTTTTGATATATTTTTAAGAATTTATTTATAGGTACAAATATATACAAGTATAGTTACAATATACCTATAATTAAACTTATTTTAATTTGATTTTTTTTCAATTTTGCTATTTTTATTTGCATTTTATAAAAAATATATATAATAGATACAAAAATAATAAAAAATACAATATGTTCAAAAATATAAGTAAATAAAATGGTACAATACACATATAGATACAATAACACTCCAAAAAGATGATTTTCACATCTTAACTTCAAATTTAATGAAACTACTTTCGCCTTAAATGATATTTTATTTTAAATACAATGAAAGTGAGTTTGATTTATTTTGAGTTCATATGAAGTAGATTTTAATCTTTCAATTATGGTTTTTTGAGTTTTTCAGTGTGTTGCCCTTTTATTATGTACATGTTTATTTTTGCAATTTTTTTAATTATTTAAAGTACATTTTTATCTGCAAGTTTCATGAAAAAAATATGTTTATTTGAGATTGAATAAATGCTAAATAAAATAGTACACGATACATGCATAATGAGTAACGATGAATATGTACAATGTGAGTTGATTTCCTGAGATATTTATAAATTAAGGGAACCTATCTCTCTCTACTTTATTCCTTGTCGATTAGGTCAAGTCTTGACATACTCTCGGGGTTAGGATCAGTCTGTATTTATTTCATATATACAATCTTCTTTGCTTTTTTTTTCCTTTCTTATTTATTTATTTATTTATTTTGAGCTAAAATAACGATAATAATACACTATTAACAAATGATGTTAGGTTGTTAAGAAATGAGAATAAATGCCATTTTACATGTGTTATGTAAGGAATTTTAAGCCAAAATAGATGAATAAAGATGATGAATTGGTGATTCATCAACCCTCTATACTTTACCTTTGCTAATCCCTTAGCGAACACTTATTAGAAGAAAAAGTGATTAAAAAAAGAAATGGAAAGAGAAAGAACTTAGAATAATTTTGATTTTTAAACTAATCTTCATAAAACAAAGTGTGGAGCTCGGTAATAACTTTGGATTATTAGTTTGTCGGAACCTTAATAGGAATATGATTTAAGACTAAACAACCCTTAAGTTCCACAATTCTATGTTCACCTCAACAGTCAGGACAGAACAAGTCTTCATATACAAATCCTTATGACTATAAATCTTACTTGTAAGGTGAATGTGAGGTATTCCTCCCCACATCTGAAATGACAAAGAACGACCTTCTCTAGAAAGATGATCATAATTCCTCAGTATAACTATTCTTTCATCGAGGAGTGGTGTATTCCTTTCTTAGTTCAAGTTCATCTGGCCCAAGAAGAGGATGTAGAGAAGACAATGGATTTTGACTTGTTTTTCCACATATCCTTTAGAACATGGCCAGTGTAATCAAGTCTCCAGCTGTAGGCTTCCTTGACATCTTTTGTTGTGAAACATATTTTATTGATATTTTCTCTGATGGGAATGATTTTTTTATTTGCTTTTTAATGGTCTAACTTTTTTGAAGACTTTATTTTTTACTTATTTATATACACACAACAAAGAGGGATACTAATCACTTAGCATTTACATAAGGAGTTTTTCTTCTTGGACAAGTAGACTATCCTTCTTTTGAAGCTTTATTGCAACCCACAATATCATGTCTTTAGACGTCGGTGCCACTAGACTAGGTTGGGGTCACTAGCCTCCTATTGGGCTACGTATATTTCCATTCATGTGCGTCTCAAGCTAGCAGATTCTGCCCCTCACCACCTCATCTGTGTTGAGTTACGTGAAAAGTTCTTGTCCAAGTTAAGCCACTGTCTGAAAGGGTCATGTGTGTGTTATGAAATATTCTACTTAGACCAATCAAGATGACACGTGAACATAATCTTATGGGCTCAAGGAATTAAGTCACTTGACCTGAAAAGTCTTAACTCCAATTCCTATAAGATTCCTCTGAAATTAAGTGGATTAAGGTCTAAACCAAGTTCCATTCTTCAGATTTTATTCCAGACCAGTTCAATTATCAACATCATTCTAAATAACATGAATACAAACACAAAAAATATTGAAGTGTATTATATGATTTAAACTTTTTATGTGGGTTTTAAAGAGATTTGTAAGTTTTATGAGTTTTGAACTTTTTTTTGAATTTTTATGTGTTTGTGAAAGAGTTAAAAATTGAATGTGTTTACAAGTATTAACAAAGATTATGTACAAATTAAAACAGACAAAACTATATACAAGAATTATACATGTTTTATACAATATTCTTTTACAAAAGAAACTAATTACAAGTTTTATATAGACATTTTTACGAAAGGGTTTTATTTGCAAGTTTCTAATACGACCTTTATGAAAGAATTTAATATACACAAAATAATTTAATTAAACATAGATTACAAGTAGTTATGGATTTTGAATACACGAATTTCACAACATGTTTATATACATGTTTTGTACAACATAATTTATATGCATGCTTAGAAAATAATTTTGCAAAACAAGTTTACACAAGATTTTTATAAACAATTTTACAAATAAACCTTTCAAAATAATTTACAAAAATTTGTACAAAAGCTTTACAAAAACATTTTAGAAAATATTTTACAAATATTTTACAAATCATTTTTTCAAAACATTTTATTTTCAATCATTTTACAAATACTTTACAAATAATAATTTTGTACAAAAATAATTTTAAGAAACATTTGACAAAAAATGATTTTATAAATATTTTATGACAATTTCTACAAAATAATTTTACAATGGTTTTACAAAAGTTTACAACGTATTTTTAAAGAATTTACATAATATTTTACAAAACAAATTGCAACGGAATTTTTACAAACATTTTGCAAATCATTTTCCAAAACATTTCTATCACATTTTTCTAAAGTTGAGCCATATTATTAAAAGATAATAAAATACGAGTTATGGCTTCTAAAGTATATATAGAACATAAAGGAAACCCCCTATACTTAGCTTGAACTATGTTTTCATAGTGACCAAGAAGCAACAGAGGAAGATATAACTCGTTCTAAGTATATAAAAGAGAAAAGAATCCTATACTATAACGACTCAAAAAAAGATAAGAAATGAATAGAAACTAGTCGCCCCCCTATACTTAGTATCAAATAATCCTAAGAATAGAAGATTGTACAAACGGGGATCATCGAATAAAAGAATGTACAAACTCAACGACTCAGGTTGTCCCCTCTATACTTAGGGTAAAACACCCCTAAGTATAGAAGAGAATATCAACAGCTGAGGGACAAGCGAGAGAACAAAAGAAACTAAAACGAAATTAAACAAGAATGAAATGAACGCCATCACTCCTCCTATACTTAGGGTAAAGGATCACTAAGTATAAGCAACAACAAAAGAAATGAAATAGAATGAAAATAAAAGAACTCAGGTCATTTATCTCCCATGTACTTTGGATCTAGTCATCCTAAGTAAGGCATATACACACACAGAAAAGAGGTGAATGATAAAAATGGAAGTAATAAAGATTAAGATGAAAGGAACATATAAGGTAAAAAAATACAATGCTCAAGAAGGGAGAAGCTTGACCTTCTTTCACGTACGTTGAGTTATGGAGTCAATGAGATGAATATTGACATCGGGGTCGTCCTCAGATGTATCCATGTTTGAATCGTTAGACCCCCCATCAAAGTTGACGTGGTAAAAGTACTCAACACATTTGTAATGATCCGACACAAACATAAAAGGTAGGAGTGATCAAAGCTGGCCTCAGAAATATCACATCCATAAACCATCATCATGTTCTCTTTGTTGTACTCGGGAATTATTGAATCTTCTTCAAATACTTTATGTGTGTCATCAACAATATTCCCATCTTCAAATAGGTGGACTACATGACACTATGCTTTCCAAGGTTTCCTCTTTAGAGAGGAAGTATTGTGTCTCAATATCATCCAAACTTAATGGCTCTTGGCTAATCTCTGCTACAAAATCATAATCTTCTATGTTGGATGAATCAGAAACACCCTCATCTGATGCAACTTTCACTTTCGGCTCGGAGATCATCTCTACAATAACACTTTCACTGTAAGAGTGAAAAGGTATCTTATCTGTCCCAAAATCATCGATACCTTTTGCAGTACACAGAAATGGTCATCCAAGAATAATTGGGGTGTGATGTAACGGTAATGTAGATTCCATATCTACAACAACAAAGTCCATGGGAAATCTCATGCCATGTACCATCACGACAATGCTTTCAGGTATGCCCTTCGTCTCTTGATATATTGGTATGCAAACTGAATGATCATTCTTCTCTTCTTAAGAAGTCCAAGCTTGAGATGCGCTAGTAGTGAGAAAGGCACTAAGCCAATTGATGGACCATTGTCTAAAAGAGTACGATCGAACTATATATCTAAAATCCAACATCTGAAAATGGGTGATCCCTTATCTTTATTTTTATTTGGAAGATTATGGCATTTGCAGTAGCCATGATCAAGATGAGGTGTTTTGTCTTGCAATGTCCTCTTTTCTTTGATAGATTTTTAGGGGAACAAGCTTCTTTCATCTCTTTCTTCATGGCAGGCATACACTCCTTAGATTTTGAGATTGGCATCTCAAGGAAGATATTCTATAGAATTTCTACCACTTCGGGATCAAATAGGGTTGTTTTTATTTTTTTTAACATTGTTCCTTTATTTAATGAATCAGGAAATAAAAAAAACTTGAGTCAACATTTTATTCATATCAGAATCAACACTTACAAATGGACAACCAGAATCAATCTGTACAATATCATCCATAACAAGAAAAAGAAAAGAAGAACGGGTTACTCTGTTTGCTGAAGAAGGATCTACAATGGGTGTGCTCTCCTCGACCGTTGACTCGACTCTACATCTCCCATTATTGTATTTTTGGTTTTTGGATGTACATGCTCCTCATCGGCTGCAACACTCGATCTTAGCTCACTGGATGAAGATGATAGCTAAAGCTCCATCAGTGGATTTATTCCCCAATCCCACCTAGTGATGCGGTTATATGCTCCTACTTCTCCTGAGAGTAACAACATTAGATAAGCATGAAAAATCACAAATCATACATATCTCAGGAGTGGATGGATCATGGCAAGCTACCTGCTCCTGATAGCGATGAAGAATGTCGGGATTGTTCAACATGAAATCATCTAGCCTTTGATTCACTTCGTTCATGTTCTTCATCAACTGTGCTAGGTGATCAAGTATCGGGTTCACAAAATATGCCTCTGGTTGCTGGGAATACCCATGATAATCATAATAAGAGGAGTGTTGATACTAAGGAGTGGGAGGATACTGATATTGTGCATGTTGTTGATGGTATGGTTGATAAGATTGAGTAGACTTCGTCTGTTGAAAACCATATCTCCAAGTCTGAAAATGTGGTCGAGACTGGAACCGAGGCTGGTGCTGGTCTTGATATAATCTACATCCATGAAACTGGTGAACCAGCCTAGTGGCAGCCAAGGAACCCAACTGAGATGGACCTAAAGGACGTCTCTGACTACGCACCTAGTTTCTCCAAATGTCATTCACCTCCTGAATCTAATGTGTAGGTGAAAACTTCTGCTCTTAGTAATATGGAGTCTCTAGACAGTACGACATTATATACGCAAGTGTTTGTTGTTGCGGTACTTGATCTAGAGTATACACATAGTATACATGCTGAACTATAGGAGGTACTCCGGAACTCTGCTAGATTGAAGTAGAAGAATTGTTCTCTAGTGCAGGTGTCTCGGCTACAACACTCTAACTTTGACAAGAATGAATTGTACTAACCAGCAACTCCAAATGCTTTATAATCTCATCAAGTTTATCCAATTGCTTTATCCTATGTTCGATCACATATAATTTCTCAAGTTCGTGTGATCGTTCTCAATTATATCAAATTTGGATAGGTGATTTCCAATAATGCTCAAGTCAGATCTATCAATCCTATCCACATCATGATATGTTGTCGTGTTGACGGTCTTGGGGGGGGGATAGAAGAAGATGCTTCTGAAATTCACGAGAAGATGATAATGTTGTCGAGATCTCCACCATCTCCTCAAAAATATGCCAACGAATATCTCATCCTTATTGAAATATGAACCCTCACAAGTGGCATCTACAAGCCTCCGGTTCTCTAATCTCAAACTCCCAAAGTAGTTTTGTACTAAGCTCGTCTTTGGAATATCATGATGGTGGCATGTCTCCATCAAATCTTTGAATCATTCCTACGCCTTGTGAATAGGCTCATGGGATATCTAGGAGAAGTTAGATATAAAGTGATCGCATCTCATTCAATCATCCTAGGGGACAATATTTTGCTTATAAAAGCGTATCTCAGCTCATCCTAGGACACCACCACCCTTCCTAAATGATTGATCCAGTAAAGCGCCTTATCCATAAGGCTGAAAAGGAAAGCTATCATCTTCACTACCTCTAACTGAATGCTAAGGTAATGAATTGTGCTACATATGCGATCGAACTACTTGTGGTGAATGTATGGTTCGTCGCTAGTATGTCCATGGAATATGGGGATAATTGGAAGTAGCCGGGGCTTTTGCTCAAAATGACCATGAACCACATGAATCTAAATCTAATTCATAGTTTGTCCTACTCTTGGTTATAGGAATCTCTAAGTGTCACCTTCGCCTCTAAAGGATTTTGCTCAGGATCTACTGTAATCTGCTCAAGTTCTCCCCCATTCCCACCTCCTCTCGGCTAATCCTTCTCTCTCTTGTCTTTTCCATCTCTCAACTCCTATATCATATATCTCAATCTGTTTTGAATGTTTTCCTACTCTATAAGCTACGTCTGAATAGCCCGAATAGTTGTCAACATTGTGTTGTTGATATCGATCTGAGCAATCACTAGTTACTTGCCCTTTGGTTCCATCGAGTCCTTTGTATCTGATTCGATCTCTGAAAGTGTGAAAGGCACCCGATCAATCATCAGAAATGAAGGAGTATCAAAAGAAAGCTCGAGCTAGGAATCTAATTCGAATAAAGGATTTATTTAAGAAAGATATGGTGTGGAAGGGAAAGAAGAAAATTCAGGATGAGAGTCTTCCTGAAGAAATAAAGATGAACTAATTGTAGAGTAAAGAGATAAGATCGCAAAGTACAAATAAAAACTACTCCCATTTGATTGACCGCTAGATAACCTAATTAAATGTGTGTCGATTTGTTGTAGTTGGGCAATCGTGATCGATCAATATTTAACCACACAAATCGATGAATCAACTATTTAGTTAACGTGCAATTTTATGTATTTTTAACCTGGGAAAACACCAGGGTCGGTTCAAGAGGCAAAAGAACATCGTTGGATCAAATTAGATGAATTAGATCAAGGTTTTCCAAGCAGAATTTTTTGTATTTTTTATGCGATAAAAATGCAACTACAAAAATGCATATGAATTAGGTTATTACTGAATCAATTAACTTAGCTAAATTAATTTTAATATTAAATTAATCTAATTAGGGAAGTTATATTTTTCCTAGAAATCTAATCCAATGATGAATGCAAAATGTTTTTTTTTGAATTTTTAGGGTTAAGATGCAACAATGAAAAATACAAACTTTTTAGGGGTTTTTATGCAATTTTTCATGCAAACAGAATGCAAAAATTAAGAAAGTTTACTGGAAGTGAAATACGATGAAATGAAGCTATAATATTTTTTTGGAATTTTTCGACAATATATGATTTTTTATGAATTTTTAATGAAAATAGAGAGACTGTTAGTATTTATTTTCTAATAAATCCAGAAAATCAACTTATCTTGAAGCAAAATTATCTCAAATATGTATTTTAATTAGAAATATAGAAGAATTGAAATTTCACAAAAATAGTATTCTCGGATTTAATTAAAAATCGATTACAGAAATCACTCAACAATTTATTTTATGGGTAAAACACCTCCTTTTTTATCAAATTTGGATAGTAAATAAAGATAAGCTAGAGGTTTTACCTATGATTTTTGCATAATTTTTGGAGAAAAATTTAATTAAATACAAATTTCAGATCATAAAATGAGTAAAATATCCAAGTCTCCAAAATAATTTTAATTAACTATCCAGCGCTCACAAAAATCTAATTAAATACCCAAAAGGTATAGAATTAAATGTCCTACAACATGCAATTTTTTTTGATAAAAACTGATACGAAATGGATGTCCAAATTATAGCATAAATATAGAGGTGTCCTTGCAATATATGAATAAAATTGAATGAACTGAAATGCATAAAGGCACTTTTGCAATTACGAAAACATGTAAGATGAAAATGCAATTTCATAGATATAATAAAATAAAAAGAAGAAAGACCTTCGTTGGGTTCCAATCTTGTAACCCAAGTTAGGGAACGATGTCGATGACCTGGAGGGTAGCAGCATTGGCGGCAGGGCATGGTGGCTGGCAAGTGGCTGATGTGTGGTGTTAGGGAACTGGAGGTACGTCGACGAATGACGACATTGGAGATCTGTGGTCGCAGGTGGGCGACGGCTTGGTGGAGCACCTACGGTGTCTGGTAAGCGGGCGTGCGTAGTTGGTGGTGATGGAGGTCAGTGTTGGTGCACGCAATGGGTTCTGGTAGAGGGCGCAGGGAATCGCACGACCATACACGGCTAGGAGCGGTGCCTGTACTGGTGGCCTGGAGGTAAGCTGCGGCTGGTGTGCGCATAGAGGGTCTTGGTTGCTGGCGCACGGTGGTTGGGATGCGAGGGCTTGCGGGCGTGGATGGAGGGCGCGAGGGGCGGCACACTTATCGGCGCGGCTATGGCTGGGCGGAGAGCGGACATGGATGGAGGCTCTGTTGCTTGGCCGCGACGAGGCAGTGCTACGGGGGAACATAGAGCGGTCGCGGCGAGAGCTAGCGGGATGCAAGGAGGGATGGCCGCAGGCACACGATGGAGCGGTATGGAGGAAGGGGGCGACTGCTGCTTCTTCCCTTTGTTCTCTTTTTTTATTTTTTTTCTATTTTTTTGTAATTTTTTTGAAAACAGGAAAAGAAATGTTAATGAATAGTTGGTGTGATGATGTATGCGGATGATAATGACGTAAGAATCAAAATAAATAAAAAATTGAATATGAGGTGGTGATGTTGTGATGACGATGACGGTATATCAAAATGATTGCGACGATTTATGGTGAGATGGTGTAAAATAACGAAAAAAATGTTAGATAAAAAATGAGAAGAATGAGAAGGATAAAGAAAGGAAATTATACCTGTGGTTCACTAGGGTTGTTGGAGCACGAAGGTCCCCGCTGCTGGTCTTGGCCTCAATCAATGCCCGACGAGGCACCGAGAAGCTAAATCCCTTGCAGGAAGGAGGAGCGACGAAGGCTGGGAACCTTCGGATCTTGCCTTGAAGCTCATCTTCGCTCGAAGTCGTCCTCGTCGAGCTATCACCTGGACGAAGGGCCAGGCTAGAAATTCTCCTATCGGAAGGCGGATGATGAGAAATGAAGAGGAGAAGGAAATAAAAAGGAGGAGAGGGAAGTTAGAAAAGAGATGGAAAAAATAAAAATAAGTAGGCTACTAAAAATAAAGAAGAGAAAAGGAAATAAAATGGAAGAGAGAAAATAAAAAAATATAAAAATTAAAAAGGAATAAATTAAAAATTAATAAATAAATAAATAAAATAAGTAACGAAAATAATAGAAAATAAGGTGACACATGGCGGCTCCAGGAGCGGCCACGTGTTGCTCCTAGAAAAATTACAACTTAAATGTAAATAAAAATAAACAAGAAATAATAAAAGGAGTTAAATCAAAAAGTGGTCAACATGAAAGTTCCTCGTCTCGAAGAGATCTACAACTTTCATGAGATCGAAAATCGAAATAAGTCATATGTACAAAGTATATTTTTGTGTGGTATCTTATAGGTATAAAATACGTATTGTTATGTTTTGCAGATTTTTTATCATTTTTAAATAAGAGAAAAATTTAAAAAAATAAAGAAAATATGAAAGGAATATTTACAAATTAATCTATTTTTTGGATTTTTAATAATTAAGAAAATAAAAATATAAAATGAAGGGTATTTTAGTCAACATGTTCAATATACAGTAGGGGTCCAAAACATTAGTTTCACATACGAACTCTAATTTTTATGAAATTGGTCTTGTTTTGATGGTCTTTGAATGTATATTACTTTAAAATTGAGTAGACATAAATCGCATGTTGTATGAGAGAGATATGCTTTTTTTAATGTTCTTAGTCTCAAACTAAGGCTCGGGTTTTATTGGTCAATTTTACAAGTTAATATTTTTTTGATATTTTTCCTTTATTAGTGTTAGTAATATATACACTATAGATTGACTTTATTAGATTTGGAGTTAGTATAAAATAGATACAAATAGGTTAATTTAGCTAATATACAGGTGAATATTTACAAGAGAATTTTAGGCTTCTTATTTATGGTAATATGAATGCTAAAATGCACATAAGATGCCAATTATGCAATATAAGTGGAAAAATGCATCTAATTACTTGGGAAGAAAGCTCTATTTTCGACTTTTAGAGTGTCACAATTCGACATCTTCCAAACAAAAGGAAGATGTGAGAACATGAAGGTCAAATCAAAGAAGAAAAAGTGAAGAAAGGTACAAAATGTGTGGAAGGATCTTTATTCCACCTAATAAACACAAATCAAACCCTCAAATTCACCAACTTTACATAATAAAGACTGTGAAAGTTCAGTCACTTATCTTTCAATTTTAAAATTAGGTGAGAACACGGTTATTTAAATGAAACTCACAATCGCCATGTCACCCAGAGTACGTCTTCACACTACCCTAAAATGCGGAACTATCTTCCCGTCTTGTCGGGTTATATCAGACCCAAAGGGAAATATGAAGTGGAGCACACCAAAATGACTCTCTATGGTCAGATGCAAGTGTTTGCAGCTCGTCCAAGTACCGAAAAGTAGTACACGGGTGCTTAGGGCACAAGTCTAAGAATTTTTGGCTTTAATCCTTAGGGTTGTGTCCTTACTCCTTCTGTCTAGCGGTAAGTAGCTGTGTTCAATGAGCGGGTTACTCTCCCCAATACAAAATAAATATTAACGTTCAATTTTAGTATTTTATTTGGTTATCACTTTTTTGGACGTTTTCAATCAAAGTCACCTAACGGTTTTTACAATTCCTTTATTTACTTAAGTCCAAGAAAAAAGAGTAAGAAAGTTGGAAAATTCGATGTGTGATGAACCGTAATCCATCTCTTTTAATAATGTTAAATTCTAATATAGGAGGTGGACAATAATTCGGTAAAGACCACAATCTTTGAATGTTGTGGAGAATTTTTACTTGGTAAGTCTACTAAGGTCGAACACAGGGAACAATGATGTTTAGTTATTTGGTTTCAAATCAATTTAAATAAACTAATAGTAGTGCTAATCTCTATGACAGAAAATAAAGAAATAAGAGATGATATGTGATGATGAAAATGCAAGGAAAAAAATAGAGATGAAGTTTGGGATCTGTGATAATTTCAATCCTCAATTAAAATAATCAAATAGTCCTTGAAATGAAATTTACATATCAAAAGAGATAAGTTCAAGAGAGATAATAAAATTAATCCCAAGATGCAAGCAAGAAGGTCAATAATTCATACTCCTGCGAAATTGATAATTTTTTAAAAAGAATATCTTTCTCGAAAATTCCTATGATTTATCCCAGAAATAGATAATCAATTATTCCAAGAAAATAGATCAGTCCTTAAATAAGTCCTTGTAAAGATTAAATCATCGAAGAATGGTCAAAAAACTTAATAATCTATCTTTGAAGGAGCTTCTGCAACAGATCAAATTACTCAAAAAATACTCAATAAGAATTACAAGAGGTTTAATGAAATATCCTTAAATAAAATGAATTCCAATCTCAACAAGGAATTAATTCTTCCACTCTGTGATATTCCTGCAAAGATGAATATGATTAATGGAGCACTGACAGATTAATTCTTCAACTAATAATTATCAATAAACACAAGAGAATTAATCTCGCAAATATTCTCTAGAATCCCTACAAATTAAGTCAAAAAATTATCAATAAGAATATGGCACAATATATCAATAATTCAACCTACATATGTCAAATAACTCCTCAAAATATTTGATATAGATGCAAGTCTGATCAGTCTATGCAAAATGATAAAGCATGAAATAAGCTTTAAAATGGAATATTATCGCTAAAATCGAAGTCTAAATGAGACAGATATGTTGAATTGAACTGTCAGAGACTAAAATGCGGTAAAAATAAATGTTTTCCATCTCAAATGTGCCCGTGGATGACTTATCTGTAATCTGAAAACCCATAGGGGTTTTGGCACAATTTTTCCAAAGAACCAAGTGCGTGTGCTGTTTGTGGGCAGACTACTTTTGCAATTCCTAGAAGGCTGAGTGTGTGGGCGCAATTAGCCCTGCCTAGAACATGCTTCGCATGCGCCTCATGAATCTCAGATTCATCACTCTAAAAGTCATTAATTAAGCTCAAATCCCTCAAAATCATTGGCATTTCTGCATTTATTCTGCATAATTAGCATTCATGCGTGTTTTGATAAGAATTGCATTTTATCCCTTATTTTTGCACAAAATAAGAAACCAAAAATCCCAGCCAACATTGACCTGTAACAAGCCAAACTTTCCTAATTTTAACCAATTCATGCTAACTCTGAATGACCCAAATCTACCTCCACTGTGTACACATCGCTAACAAGAATAAATGAAAAATAAAAAAAAAACACTAACCCTAAATAAGTGGTCCAAAAACCCAAACCCTAATTCTAGGATTGCCAGACTGAAACCCTCATATCTTCCCCATCCAGTGTCCGATTTGATCCTACTCACTTTTGAACTAATTTACATTCCAATACCTTCAAAACAAGACCATGTTCAAGTGAATCGGAGCTTGTATGTGAAAGTTGGGTTTTGGGCCTCTTTTGTACATTTTGTTTTTAGTAGTTTTTGACCTAATATTTTATGCACACAATTAACCTATTTTATTTTATTTCTTTTTCATTTGTCTTCTTTGGTGAAAATTAAAATGCAAAAAATTCCAAATCCAAACTGAGCATGAAATCAAAGAAACTAACTGAGTCTGAGTCTTCACAAACTGTTTGTACAAAATTAGTCTTTTTCGTGTTTTATTTCATTTCTTTTTTTCTTAATTAATAAAAATCCAAAAAATTAGACTAAAGTGTAAATATTTATCTTTGATATTACCATATTTTTTCGGATTTTTATCTGGTTTAGAAATGACAAAAAAATATATAACCCAAAAATCAAGGTATTCTATGTACATGGGATACCTCAAAAATATCACTTTGTACAATTGATCGATTTTGGTTTTGGTGTCTTTATGAAGTTGCAGATCTCATCAAGACGAGCAATTTTTGTGAGGAAATGTTTTCGATCCGAGGTCATTTGCTATTTCTTTTCTATTTTTCTATATATTTATTTTTTGAATTTTGTGGGGCTGACATGTGGCAGCTCCTGGAGCCGCCACGTGTCAGCCATTTTTAAGGTTTTATATCGTTCTTATAAAAAGTAAAATTAAAAAGCATCGCACGTGCCGACCAAGCACGTGCACCGCCTGCACCCTCACTCTCTACGACCGCCACGTGTCACCATCTTGGCCGTCCGATCTCGGCTGATTGTACAGACACTGCTCTTTGTCTTCCTTCCCATTCCTTGTTTGCACCGCCACGATTTTCTCAACTCCGCCTCCTCCGTAAATCTCGTCGGCCACCACCTCTAATCTCCCGCGATCTCCACCGGAGAACTCACCGCCGCCTTCCCCAAATCATCAATCTTCTCTGCGACAACCCTTCGTCGAATCCAATCAAAGATCGCCATCCCCGATCTTCCTCAAATCGTCCCCTACTTCCATAGCCGGTGTCTCCATCATCCTATAAAACAAACGCTGCCCTGACCCTCGACTTTATCTATCGATTGATCAGAGAAGGGAGTGCCTCCGTCGGAGATGACAGCTCCAAGCGACGTCCCCCCAGCCTGCGGTGAGATCCGAAGCTTTCGAGCTTCGTTGTAGCACCGCTCCGCCAGTGCTGCCTTGCTCCGGTCAACCCCATCGAGCCCACGACGTCAACGATTCCGTCTTCATTCTTCATCGTCAACCACATCTTCATCAACAATCGACAACCACCGTCCACTTCAATTCCATCAACATCGCGTGCTTCATCGACTTCAGCCATCTCCGCCCCGGCTCCGTCATCAACCTCCTGGAGATTCGACGCTCCACCGCCGTGCTCTCCTGCATCGACCACCACGGCCACATGAGCTCATCGTCAACAACTCACCAGTAGCTGCTTCGGTCAATGCACAGGAGCTCTACACCTTCCCCACTCGCCAGAAGATTCGCCTGCCACTTCCGCTTTTGACCACCGGGCGGTGGGCCCGGGGCCCTCCCCGCGTGCGAGGCACGTGCTGGGAGGGAGCATTTGCAGCAAAGACCCCGGAGATCTCCTGATTTTCATAGTCATCCCCTGCCCCAGAGGTCACGTGCGATGCGAGAAAATTGCAGAAGACCTCCCAGAAGTCTGCACTATTTACACATCAGTCCCCGACCAGAGGACACGAGCTACACACGTGCCCCTCTGGCAATTTTGCAAGAGCCCCCTTGTACTTCTTGGTAATTATAATATAGCCCTTCTTCGCATTTTATTTTATTTTTAATTATTTCAAATATTACATAAATAGCCATGTATTCCCCTTTATTTTGGACCTCTACCTCACACTATTTTATTTATCAAAAATAGCATGAGGTTCATCAATTAATTCTCAACATTATGGCACATGTCTGACATTTTTATGACTTGTGGTTAGTTAATAATTAATTGTTCTGTGGAAAGTTGCATACTTTACCCATTTTGTGCTCTGATTTTCATAAATAATTAACCGTTGCTCTAAAAATTGTCCAAAATTCAAAGATTGTAGAATTAATTATCTTTTACATTATGCCTAAAAGGAATTGCATTTGCATGCACCATTTGCCTTTTAAAAATCATTTTGTATATTTCAATATTTTATTTTTAATAGGTATTAAATCTCATAATTTCGAGGTTTAGGATTTTTCTGAGATCCATCGATAGATCTTATATAATTTTATCCCTTGAAAATAATTATGTTTAATATTTATTATAATTAAATATTGAAATTTACGTTGTTTGCATTTAAAATTCATAAAAAATTCATCTTGCATCTGTTCATTTCATCGTAATTATCATTTTGGCCAAGTTTCATATTTTTCAGATATTGTTGGTTGATCTTTACATTTTAGTCCATAAAATAGGCCAAAGTTGCATATTGCATCCCTAATTGCATTAAAAAAACAAAAAAAATCGCCTCGAAAACCATGGACAAACTTTGGTAGACAAAATTCTAGGTTGTTCGTTTTCCTCCTTGTGTTCGACCTTGGGACTTGCCTAAGTAAAATAAACATAAAACTGCATTGATTAAAATTGACTAAATTTTGTGGTAATTTCTTGACCGATTCCGATTGCCACCCTACAATGAAACGACATATTTAATTTAAGCAAACGATAATCCAATCCATCGTGACACACTTTTAACAAGGGTGAACCATGATCCGTCCAATGGTGTCGTTGCCGGGGAGGCAAACGGCTTAAATTTTGTCTATAAAATTTTTGTTCAGTTTTTCGCATTCGGGTAGTGTGACCCCTGAACTTTTCACTGTATATTCCATTTTTTTCTCTACATTTATTTTTATTTTATTTTTGGCATTTATTTTCTTATTTTATTTTGATGCATTTTTGAGTCACTCTCTTACATTTTGTCTCTTATTTTTCATGCTAGGTACCCGGCGTACGTGGATCGGTTTTTCAAGAACCGACGCAACTTCATCGACTTCCGAAAAGCAGCATTAAAAACTAAGATCGAGTCGTGAGAGTGCATAGAGTATAGGATTTTATTTTCTGCAATTTTTTTGTAATTAATTGCTCATTTATAGCGGTGTCCGTTTGGACTCTCGCATATGTAAAAAAGACATTGAACTTTCTCTATGGTGTTTCGTGGCCTGTTTCACTCTCCGGTGAGGGAGGGACCCGACTTGAGTGGCGCTTAGGATAGACCTGCACATACTGCTCTTAGAGCATTTAATTTTTGATTATGCTCGTAGGACCTAGAGTCACACTTCACTTTAATCGAGATGCATAGTAGATCGTTCAATTTAGTCAAATTCAACTCAATTCTTCCCCGCTAATAGAACTTTCTGCTAGGTGCGGTTTTTCATCAACTTTCATTCATTTAGAATAATCTTTCAATTCTTGTATTGCATCCCACATGAAGATTGCGAGGAATCACTGTAAGTCTTCTATCTGAGCATACATCATCATTTTTCATGTGCATCGACTTTTCCCGAATTTCTCCCTCTTGTTTTATCACATAATTTTAAAGGAAATTGGGAATGGACGGTAGACATGTATTTGTGCTCACTTAATTTTTCAGTGATCTTCTAATTAAAATTGGGACTGCTAAATATAGCTGATTTTAAATAACCCATAAAATCGAGAATTTTGCGGGAGAGCAACCTTGACCTTGGATGCATTTATTTTTCCGAGTGAGCGAGAGATGACACTTAAGGTTAGAGCCCAGCTCTGAAAATTTCGTTTAGACTATTGATTCTAAAAACGATTAGCTACTTCTCAGTGCGGATTCATGGATAGCCGGTAAACGGACTGAATTTCCGTAGCAGAGTGGGTGATTTAAAGGACACTACGTAAAGCTTCATCCTTAAGTAACACGGGTAGCCGTTTTACGGTATGTACTTACACCTATACTTGCTGAAAGTAGGTACAACTAGTAGTAGGAATTCGGGACAGTCTTTAGGAAAATTTTCAGTACCTAACAGCTCGCTAATTATTTTCCAAGATTGTCTTATCACCAACTAAAATTGAAAAGATAATTGCCGAACTCTTGCAGCTTCATTGTGTGAGTTGGTGAACTTGGGGTTTGATTTGTGTTTGATTTGTGTGTGTGAACCGATTTCGAAGATCAAAAGTCAAACAATTGTGTCATCAACCTCCTTTAAAAATTTCTTTTGAATATCTTGTGCACTTACACCGAGATCAACCATGACGATTCATCAACCTCCTTTGATAAAAACTGGACAATGATCTGAGTACCCATCTGACCTATATTATGTAAATGAATCTGTCTCGGTTAGGCCAAAATCGATCGAACCCTCTTCTTTCAATAATCCTCCAACATTTGAGGGAAATTTTCACTCTCAAATGAATCTGGTCCCCTCGTTGAATTCCAAGATATTTTATTCGAATCATTCGACCTCACATGACCATTTACCATCTTCGACTGAACCGTCTTATTCTCGGTTTCTCGCTAAAATTAATGAACCATTTCAAGATTAAGTCACTTTTGAGTCTCACGATTGGCAGAGAAACCAAATTCAATCACACCAAATGGAGAGGATCTCACTTAATGATCATCAACGTTGGATTGACCGTGACGATCAGACCCCTATTGACCAACCTGAGTATCACCCCTTTGACCAGCTTGTACATACATAGGATCAAATAGTTGATATCGACACATATGCACCCTGTATGACTCCATTATTTGAGGATACAATCAATCATGACCATGGAAGTAGACTCTACTCAAACCATCATTGCATACCTGAGTCACGGTATGCTGAGTACGAGACCTACAGATTCCCGCAAAATCCTTCCACTGAGCAGCCTCCTTCCATAATTTTTGAGGAGAAAATTTCATAAAATAACTATGATATATTGGATAATCAAAGAGAATCTCCTCCCAGCTCATACAAGAAAATGGAAGATAAAATGACCGATACAAAAATTCAAAAACAAAAACACACAACGACTGCTCCCACGATTGATTATGAACATATTTTTGAGGATGATATTTCGAGGATAAATAAGAAATTTGAATTAATGGAGGAAAATTTCAGAAATTTTACTGACCAACTCTATTTATTTTATGGAAGCTCGGTCATAAAAATGAATGAGGAAAAGATTGGATCTCATGATGAAAATTATGAGGATATTCAGAAACCTAGAGAATATGTTCACCCTAGGGATGACTCTGACAACAACACTTCTGCATATTACTCCCCTAGGGATGACTATGCCTCTGACTCTTACTCGGAACACCAAAGCCCCTACTCATCAACGGAAAACACCACATCATCACACCACATAAAAAATACTAAATAAGTTGAAATGTTTAAAAACACCCAAAAAATCAAAAATCCATAAAAATTCATAAAAATTGAGACTGAAGAGATTTGAAGAATTTGGATCATGCTTTACGGGAAGCATTGGAGAAAAGATTGATTTGTGAACTTCCCTTTATACAAGCCTTTGAACACTTCCCCGACCTGAAAGGATTTGTAAAGGATAAATTAATGATGAAAAAGTCGGGCAGGATAAGATCAAAGATTGAAAGACATATTTTGTCTATGGCCTCCTCCTTGGTGTTGAGGAGAAAAACCAAGAGCCGCATAGTGAAGCGGTTGCCCATATTTGACTATGGAATCAAAGAAACAATTTTTACCCATGCTCGAATTGATGACGACTCACTAATTAATATCCTCTCGACCTTTGTATTTCACAAGCTCAAACTCAGACCTATCAGGAAGATACGACAGATCGTTCAATTGGCTGGCCGATCAATAAAGCGATCGAGAGGAACCATTTCTGTCATCATTACATTCCAAGGTGCTCCGCTCAAAGTAAACTTCACGATCATTGATATTAAGCATCAAGGAGAATTCACCAAGTCTCCAATTATTCTCGGAAAGCCATTCTTAGCATTGGCTAAGGTAATTATTAAGTGTGAGACTCGGGAAATCAAATTTATAACATTGGAAGCACTTCGATCTCACCCAGGCTTAGACGAACCACGATTTTTGAGGCAACCCACGAAGTCCTCGACAGCCATAACCATGAAGTGGTAGAAGAGCCCTACCCCATTGCTATCTGAGATATCGATTGTTGATGAGACTATTGGTTTAGAGACTCTCCCCCATATTCCATTCCCAGCTGCTCTCACCATGGAAAGTCAAATATATGAATCATATGATCCGAAGACTTATGCATGGTCGTACCCTAGGTCAACCTATTCTGACTACCTTGATCACATCAGCTCGACACAGGAATTCTCCAACATCAAATCAATTGAGAACAAACATGCAGAGACTCTCCTCAGTATTTCAATTCTTACAGATCTCACAATAGAAGAATGTTTCTTATATGATCCAAAGACATATGCATGGTCGCACCCTGGGTCAACCTACTCTGAATACCTTTACCAAATCATCCCAAATCAATAGTGCACCAACATTAAGAAAACTAAGAACAAACATGCAGGGCGAGCACCGACCAAGGAGAAGAATTCCAATGGTTATTCATCTTGAGACTCAAGTGGACCAACACCTTCACGAAACAAAATGACTAATCCTTCATCGAAAAATGAAAGTCACCTTTAATCTTCCGGAAGAGGAATCATCTGATGATCCCTCAACAGGTCCGGAAAAGGTAATCTACATGAGTGAAGTCTTTTCGGCTGTTTTAAAACCTTACCTTCACAAGGATCCAAACTTCAATTCCTGTTGGACGACTCCCGTTCCTCATTATTATTCATCCAAAGCCGATGCTCCTGCTCTCATCAAATACAATGGAATTATTTCTTATGAGCTGACTGAGACTGGTGCTTCAGACTATTCATCCGAGGACAAATCACTTGATCCCAAAAAGGAACGAATTCTGAGAAAGCAACTAAAGAAACAAAAAGACAAGAATATCTGGAGTGTGTCCACTTTCAAATATTATTCCTTTGAGGATAACTCTGACGATGGTTACCTTTCATCTGACTCAAACACTTCATCTACTATCCATCATGATTTTTCTGAGGATAACACTGATAATAGCTGGGAATCATATGCTTCATCTCCTTCTCATCATTACGATCTCCCACCATAGGCTCACAAGAAGATTCGCCGAAAACCGCCTTAATCATCGGCTACCCACCCTCCCTCCTGACCACATCGGTCTCCTTGTACATCTTCTTCCTTTACTTAGGCCAAGGCCTAAGTATAGGGGGAGGGGGACCGATGCCATCTGTACATAGCACTCTCCCTATCTCACGATCATTCCATTTACACCCTTCTTCTGTACTTAGGTTGACCAGAGCCTAAGTATAGAGGGAGTCGATTCCCATCTGTATATACTCTCCTCATTTACATATCCCGACCACCTCATTCTTTCGCTCTTCTTCTATACTTAGACTATTCATAGTCTAAGTATAGGGGGCAGACCAATCTATCTTTTTCTTTTTCATGCTCTTACGCTTAGCCAGAGCTATGTCTTCTTTACGCTTCTTATGCTCTAAGGACACAGCACTCTCTAAGTATAGTGGGGTATGTATATATATTGTGTATATATTTTTCCCATAGCCCGTACTTTCGCGTAACTCTATATGTATTTCGGGGTGGATAACTAACTAAAAAAAACAAACAAAATAAAAAGAAAAAGAAAAAGAGTTTTTCCACTAAAACTGACTATGTCCAACCCAAATTTTTGAAAAAAAAATTGGCTTCTTATTCATTTATGCATAAAAAAGGAAAAATCCCTTGCATAAAAAAACATCACAAAAAAATTTGTGTCTGCATTTCACACACATGTACTTCATCCAGCATTTCATTCATTTGCATTTGTGAAAAGCCTTTGGGTTCTAAACTGAGTTATGAGCAGAAACAGAGAGTGATCTGGACTTGACCTTAATCCACCTAATTTTCATAGGAACTTCACCGAGAAATAGGATTTTAGAAACTTCAGGTATGTGACTTAATTCTTTAAGTTCCACATGACAATGAACAACGTTTGAGTCTCAGTGTCTAACATGGTCTCTTCATTCTGGGTACAACTCTGGAATAAGGAATTAATTTGTACTCTCGCACTATGCACTTAGCTCAACATAGACGGGATGTTGGAAAACTATGTGAGTTTCTTTTCTGGTAGCGTGGAAACCTAAAGACCGGAGTACGGGTTGAAATAAAGCTTCAGAAAAGGGATGGACGGCTGGGCACATTTTTTTCTAAGACCTCAAAACATGTACGGAAAAAAAGATTCTATATCCATAGAGGCACAACAAGATCCAAGCAGAGCTACCAAAAATCCAAATACAAAGAAGAATTCTACCAAATAAATAGCTGACAAAAAGGTCCAAGCTTCAAGAAAACCTGCAGATCTTGGTGGAGACTTGGCTACACTGGCCAGCTTCACAAGGAAAGGTGACTACACTGGCCACCCTCCAGTTCTTTTCTCCTTCTTCTAACTTCTCCCTCATTTCGATTGTGAACATAATGCGACATACCTTGGAAGGAAATACCTGACTCCCCGAGGATGAGTTACTGGAGAGGAGGTTTGCAGGGTAGTCCGACATTCTGGATGGGAAGAGCTAAAACCTTTCACACACATGAGCGATTGTTCAATGTTCATAGGGTATGCTTTGGGAAGAGGATTTATCTAAGATGACTTCTGAGCCGAAATTGTGACAATGATGTGTAGAACTTGAAGGCTGCTCACAGAAGTTCCGCCAAACTAATAATCCAAAGGTCGAGTCTAGTTTCAGTTTCACCTTAAGCTCATGGTCTTGCTATGGAACTCAATCTCATTTCACCTCATGGCATTTCTTTTGATGCTCAGGGATGAGCATGGTTTAAGTATAGGGGGATGATGAATCTCAGATTCATCACTCTAAAAGTCAACAACTAAGCTCAAATCCCTCAAAATCATTGGCATTTCTGCATTTATTCTACATAATTAGCATTCATGCATGTTTTTATAAGAATTGCATTTTATCCCTTATTTTTGCACAAAATAAGAAGCCAAAAATCCCAGCCAAAATTCACCTGTAAGTAGCCTAACTTCAATGAGTATTAACTAATTAATGCTAACTCTGTATGACCCAAAACTACCTCCATTGTGTACACATCACTAACAGGAATAAACGAAAAATACAAAAAAAAAACCACTAACCCCAAATAAGTGGACCAAAAACCCTAACCCTAGTTCTAGGATTCCCAGACTAAAACCCTCATATCTTCCCCCATCCAGTGTCCATTTTGATCTCTCACTTATGAACTAATGTAGATTCAAATACCTTCATAACAAGACCAAGTTCAAGTGAATCAGAGCTCGTATGTGAAAGTTGGGTTTTAGGGTTTATCCCAAAAATATCACTTTATGCAATTGATTGATTTTCGTTTTGGTGTCTTCATGAAATTGTATATCTCATTGAGACGAGCAACTTTAATAAAGAAACTTTTTCGATCTGAGGTCATTTGCTATTTCTTTTCTATTTTTCTTTATATTTATTTTTCGAATTTTGTGGGGCTGACATGTGGCATCTCCTGGAGCCGCCGCATGTCAGCCATTTTTGAAGGTTTTATTTCGTTTTTTATAAAAAAAAAATAAAATTAAAAAGCATCGCACATGCAGCGCACGTGCACCGCCTGCACCCTCACTCTCTACGGGCGCCACGTGCCACCATCGTGGCCGTCCGATCTCGACCGATCGGACGACCACTGCTCTTCGTCTTCCTCCCCATTCCTTGTTTACACCGCTGTGATTTTCTCAACTCCGCCTCCTCCGTAAATCTCACCAGTCGCTACCTCTAATCCCCCACTATCTCCGCTGGAGAACTCGTCGTCGCCTTCCCAAAATCATAGATCTTCTCCGTGATAGCCCTTCATCGAATCCAATCGAAGATCGTCATCCCTGATCTTCCTTAAATCACCCCCTACTTCCATAGCCGGCATATCCATCATCCTATAAAACCAACGTCGCCCCGACCCTCAACTTTATCTGTAGATTCAGAGAAGGGAGTGCCTCCGTCAGAGGTGATAGCTCCAGGCAACGTCCCCCCAGCCTGCGGCGAGATCCAAAGCTTTCAAGCTTCGTTGCAGCGCCGCTCTGCCAGTGCTACCTTGCTCCGGTCAACCCCGTCGAGCCCACGACATCAACGATGACGTCTTCAACCTTCATCGTCAACCACATTTTCATCAACAATTGACAACCACCATCTGCTTCAATTCCATCAACATTGCGCGCTTCATCGACTTCAGCCATCTCCACCCCGGCTCCATCTTCAACCTCCTAGAGATTCGCTGCTCCACCGTCGTGCTCTCCTGCAACGACCACCATGGCCATAGGAGCTCATCGTCAACAACTCACCAGCAGTTGCTCCGGTCAATGCACTGGAGTTCTCCACCTTCACTGCTCGCCAGAAGACTCGCCTGCCACTCCACCGCTCTACCTTCGACCGATGGGCGGTGGTCCCGAGGCCCTCCCCGTGTGCGAGGCACGTGACGGGAGGGAGCATTTGCAGCAAAGACCCTGGAGATCTCCTGATTTTCAGAGTCATCCCCCACCCTAGAGGTCACAAGCATCGCAATTGGCTAGCGGGAAAATTGCAGAAGACCTTCTAGAAGTCTGCACTATTTGCACATCAGTCCACGACTAGAGGGCACGTGCTACGCACATGCCCCTCAGGCAATTTTGCAAGAGGCCCCCCTGTACTTCTCGGTAATTACATCATAGACCTTCTTCGCATTTTATTTTATTTTTAATTATTTTAAATATTGCATAAATACCCATGATTTCCCCTTTGTTTTGGACCTCTACCTCGCATTATTTTATTTACATGATATTCGTCAATTAATTCTATACATTATGGCATATGTCTGATATTTTTGTGACTTGTGGTTAATTAATAATTAATTTTTTTGCGGAAAGTTGCATAATTTGCCCATTTTGTGCTCTGATTTTCATAAATAATTAACCGGTTCTCTAAAAATTGCCCAAAATTCAAAGATTGTAGAATTAATTGTCTTCTACATTATGCCCAAAAAGTATTGCATTTGCATGCACCATTTGCCTTCTAAAAATCATTTTGTATATTTCGATATTTGATTTTTAATAGGTATTAAATATCATAATTTCAAGGTTTGAGATTTTCTGAGATACATCACCTAGTGATAGATCTTAGATAATTTTATCCCTTGAAAATAATTAGTTTTAATATGTTTATAATTAAATATTGAAATTCACTTTGTTTGCATTTAAAAATTAATACGAAAATTCATCTTGCATCCAAAAATTCCAAAAATATTACAGCGCATTCATTTCATCGTAATTATCTTTACCAAGTTTCACATTTTTCAGACATCGTTTGATTGATCTTTACATTTTAGTCCCTAAAATAGGCCAATGTTACATGTTGCATCCCTAATTGCATTAAAAATACAAAAAAGATCGCCTCGAAAATCGTGCATGAACTTTGATAGACAAAATTCTAGGTTGGTCCTTTTCCTCCTTGTGTTCGACCTTGGGACTTGCCCAAGTAAAATAAACATAAAACCGCATTGATTAAGATTTACTAAATTTTGTGTGGTTATTTCTTGACCGATTCCGATTGCCCGCCTATAACGAAACGACATATTTAATTTAAGCGAACGATAATCCAATTCATTGTGACACACTTTTACAAGGGTGATCCATGATACGTCATCGCCTAGGAGGTTCGACGATGGCGTCGAGGCTCGGGTGGAGCCTTGGGGTCCATAGCCAGGGAGCGATACCTGAGGCTTCATGTTGCGGTGAAGGAGAACCTCGGAGGATCGGGCCTCCAAGCATGGAGGGGAGGCTCGGGGTAGGGTTGATGTGGCACCTAGAGGGCCATCGTATCAAGGGCTTTTGCCCGATCCAACGGTTGTGATGGTGGGGATGACATTCGTCGGTGACAGAGAGGCGGAGGGTGTGAGGTGACCGATAGGGCTGGTGGAGCTGGCCGAGGGGCGGGGCCCAAGCTCAACCAACACATGGTTGAGCTAAGGCTGAGGCAGAGGCATGGTCCAGCTAAGGGCTGGCAACGATGGATCGATGGTGACTGATGGAGCTTCGATGGCATGTCTCGATGGCGTGGTTGGAGCTCGGTCAAGGTCGATGGTGCATGCTCGGTGATGGAAGGGAGGCCGAGAGTGAAAGGGCAAATACATTGGCGTGCGGGCGAGCGGGGAGGTGACGAGGTGGAGTTGTTCAGCGGAGAGGTGGATGTGCAGTCAGAGCGCAGTGCACGAGGGTGAAGTACATGTGGGCTTTGAAATGGAAGGTGACGCATAAGGCGGAGGTACAAAGCAGCGGAGGAGATGGGCGAGGGCTGAGCTACAATCGATGATGTAGGAGCACCGGTGGTAGTAATGTCGAGAAAGAAGAAGGAGATAGCAAAGTGCATACAGGTGAAGTTCGAGAGGCATTGGAGTGCGATCAGAGAGAGATGAAAGAAGAGAAGAAGTGAGTATACTAGAGGTGGAGGATCAGGCACGCAACTTCGATTGTTTCCTCGATAGAGCCGTCAAATTCCACAGAGTCAAGAAGCTGTAGGAAGGTAAAGTTGTAACGATGAAGCAGCTTCACCGGATCATGCCTGAGGTCGAAGCTGGTCAATGCTCACTGGCAACTGCGCACACTATCATCGGTGTAGCTGGAAGCTCGAGCTTCTTCTCGGGAAAAGTGTGGATGGGTCAAGAGGGAAGGCTAGAGATAGCTTGATAGGAAGGGGAGGATGAAGGTGTTATGACGTGGCGAGGGAGCGATGTTGTAACAACCGGAGGAAGGTCAGGAGGCGGGCATTACACGAGAAGGGAGTCGGTGGTGGTTGTGGGAGGTCGACCTGCGGGCTGGAGGCAGCACACGGGTGGCCAAGGGAGCTGGGTGGTACGTGCTACGCACGTACCTGGTGAGGAAGGGGGCACATGCGTAGCAGGTGCATTTGAGAGAGAGAGAGAGAGAGAGAGTAGGTTTGGGAGAGGTCATGTGAGAGGGGTGAGGTAGAGATGGAGAGAAGGGATGAAGAGAGAAAGAAAGAGAGAGGAGGGAAGAGAGAGGGGAGAAGAGAGAGGAGAGGGAAGAAATATATAAAAGTTAAATAAAAATAATTAAAATAAAATAAATAAAATAAAGGAAATGTAAAATATAAAAATTAAATAAAGATAAAGATAAAATAGAAAAAAATAATATCAAAAGGGAAAATAAAAAAGGGTTTTTATCACTTGTGCCCCTCCGAGATATCGCAATATCAGTTATGCCCCTATCGTTTTGGTAATATCAGTTGTGCCCCTCACTTCTTGCTAATCTATCACTTGCGCCCCTTAGGTTAGTGACCGTCCATCCATAGTGCATACGGACGTTAACTTTGAGGACATAAGCGGAATTAATTTAAAAAAAAGGGTTATATGGTCATTTTATACCCTCTTCCTCATCTTCTTCTTCCTCCTCTTCCCCATCCTCTTCCTCCTCCACCATCCTCCTCCTCCTCCCAGCCCGCCGCCCCTACCCCTACCTTGTGCCGCCCAGCTCCGCCCCGAGCTCCCTGCAACTCCTCCCAGCTCGCCACACCAGCCCCTGCCCCGCGCCGCCCAGCCCCGCACCTCCTCCCAGCCCACCTCCCTTGCCCCTGCCCAGCCCCGCTCCACCTCCCAGCCCGTCGCCCCTGCCCCTGCCCCTTCCGCTCCCCGGCGTCGTGCTCCCTCCCCTGGGCCACACCCTCCCAGCTCCGCACCACCTCCCAGCCCACCGCCCCTGCCCCTGCCCCCTCCCCTCCCCACCCCTTGCTCCCCCTCCCTCTGCCCCGTGCCGCCCCCTGGGCCCTCCCCCTGCCCCCGGCCGCCCAGCCTCGCACCTCCTCCCAACCTGTCGCCCCCGCCCCTGCCCCTACCCCCCCCACCCTCTCCGGCGCCATGCTCCCTCCCCTGGGTCGCCCCCTCCCAGCCCCGCACCTCCTCCCAGCCTGCCGCCCCTACCCCATTCTCCCCTGGGCCTCCCCCTCCTTTCGTCGCGGTCCGCCCCGAGCTCCTCCGCCCCTGATTTTGTTTTAACCATAATACCCTTCTTAACCACACCATGGTTTGAATAAACCATGGTTATGTTAATTTTTTAACGGTCAATCTGACGAAAGGGCACAAGTGATAACGGCGAAAAAAGTGAGGGCACAACTGATATTACCAAAAATATAGAGGCATAACTGATATTGCGATATCTCGGAGAGGCACAAGTGATAAAAACCCAAAAAAATCTAGTAAATTAAGTCAAATCAAAAAGTGATCAACATGAAATTTGCTCGTCTCGACGAGATCTATGTAAAGGACCCAAAATGAAAAGAGGTCAAACATATAAAACATAATTTTTCATGTACTTTATAAATAACAAAATATCAGATTTTTGCAATTTGTGATTTTTTTTATTTTTAAGTTGATTTTAGTCAGTGGATTAATTTATATATAATATTTACATAATTACTTAATCTGTTATGGAATTTTTAAAGGTTAGAAAAAGGATAAAATAAAAACAACAAAGATCAAATATGTACAAAGTATAAAAAGTCAGATTTTTGTGTTTTATCTAAGATTTCTGTTTTTTATGGATTTTAATTATTGATGTCAAGTTAGTTAATTAATGAAAAATAATTTAGAGATATAATTAGGTTTAAATAAATATTATTTACCCATAAAATAATAATCTCAATTTAGTGTTAATTATTTACAGATTTTAAACTCTAATATTAGTACAATTAGTGAATGTTAATTAATCAATTTTAAGGGGTTTAGCTAGTGATTATTAAGGGGATTTGCTAAAACATCCATATAGAGTAGGCGAATCATAGATTCACCAGACCCCTATACTTAGCTCTTTATTTCTCCCCAAGCAAGTTTTAGTGAGTTAGAAGGTTGTATCCCAGACTGTGCATGTGCAAATTTCGAGACATGTCTCATTAAGAATCCTAGTGTTTAGTGGTCATAAGATTCTAATCTCAATCCGACTCTAATCAAAAGGAATCCAACTTCTCTAATGATCAGACTCTCTATTCATAAATACAACACAAGAGATAAGACATTTAATGCGTATTGCATTCATGGGAGTTGAGTTGAAATGTCACTCAAAGTCCAAATCCGAGAGACTCTCCTCAAGACTTAATCCTCAACACTAGGGAATAAATCAGTTCTTACATTTAATCTACCGTCTCAGTAGTTATCAGACTTGAAAGTGTATATGACATGCTAGATGTTGGAGGATTTAGGTTTTTGTATTTTCTTCTCTTCCTCTCATTGGAACAAGGGTCCTCTAGAGTACCTTATTACTCAACACATGTATTTTTAGATGTTGACTAGTGTGTCCATCAAGAGAGATTAAGTCGTCTGTACTTGTATTCCTGGGAGTACACCGGGGTGTGTCTTCTTAAAGTATCTAATAGACCCTTGATTACATCGCTTACAATGCAGAGCCCTTTTTGAGGTACTAGCCTGACTCATTGGTCCTAATTAGCTTTAGTCAATTGACCACTTTGAAAATGGTTGGGAGCGCTTACCTTTGATAGAAGCTCTTTGTTATTTGACTGTGTTTGAGAGCTCTTTTCTTTCAATATTTCTTTCTTTTACTTTTGGCTAGCTCCACTGCTTTTTCAATATTTCTTTCTTTTACTTTTTGGCTAGCTCCACTGCTTTTACCAAAAGTTTGTGCATACTAATCAAAAATTATTTAGTCTCATCACACCCTGGAACATAGGTCAATACCAAAATATAGCATGCGAACTTGTTCACATACTGGCTAGGGTTTACTGACACTCAGGTATCTTGAAGCTTCATTGACTTTATCCCATCCTCGAGTATCATAAAATCAGGTCCAGACTTAAATCTCATGTTCCAGTCCCTCAAGAAAAATCTCAACTCATCTCATCATTCATGCAGTTGTGTATGTGATGTGATGATCATATTCTTAAAAGGTAGAGATTGAGAGTGCAATATAGCGCTCATATCTTTCAAACTATGGAGGTCTGGATTATTAAGTCTCAAATTCTAATGATTAAGGTCGATTAACTCTGAATCAAAGGTCCTTAAAAATCAGAGTTTCTTTCATTCCTCAAGTCTTGAGTGATAGTGAAAATGTCAGGGATAAAACCTTAAGTTAGTTTAGTTTTTTATTGATTTTTTGAATTTCTTTTTTTGTTGTTTTTATACGCCCTCTAAATTTTATTTATTTATTTTGAAAACATGTATTATTTACACAAAGATTTAGTATAATATACTTAATATACACAACATGTATCCATACCTAATTTTTGATGAAAACAATTAAAATACGAGCTATGGATAACGTATATAGGATATATACAAACACCCTCCTTATACTTGGCTTGAGCTATGTCCTCATGGCACAAAGTTAAATGTATACATAGCTCGTACCAAGTATAGTTGAGCGAAAAGGAATAGGAAGTCGACATGCCCCCCTATATGTAGACTTTTGAGGGTCTAAGCATAGGGGAAGAACACAAAATGAGGCTTTCGAGGTTGAGAAGGAAATAATAGAAGTGATGTATACATGATTATATCGGTCCCCCTATACTTAGGCTCATGTCAGCCTAAGTACAAACTAGCAATTAGGAGGAGGACCGCGTACATCATGGATGGATATACAAGTGATCGACTAAATCTTCTAGCTACATTGAAGAGCATGGCTTCAATTATCCAGGTTTCACTCGGTCCAAAGGAATATTTCATCCGGTTCTATGCCCTGAGTGAAGGAGATATGCTCAACCTGTACCAGTTGCTCATGTGATTCGATGAAATGCTTAAGCAGTTATCCATTGACTAGGGAAGTTTATGTATTGTCTGTTGTCTCAGAAATTGTGACACTGCCATTTTTGTGTACTTCCCTAACTATGAAAGGTTCCATCCATTTTGATTTCAGCTTGCCTTTAAAAATCTTCATTATTGCATTAAACAACCACACTTTCTGACTTGGGACGAAGTTCTTAATTCTAATGTACTTATCATGTCATTTTTTTACTCTGTATAGATTATGTTTTTCTGATATGCATGATCTCTGATTTTTGAAAGTTCATTTAAATCCATATCTCTGTTCTTCTTTCCTTGTGACAGTTCCAGTTGATCTTTTTTGTTGTCCATTCTGATTTATGCACTAATTCTGCAGGAAAAAGACATGATTTTCCAAATACCATTCTAAATGGGGAGGTGCCCAATGGGGTCTTATAAGCCATCTTGTAAGCCCATAGAACTTGGTCCAGGACATGGGACCAGTTCTTCCTGTCAGGGCAGACTAGCTTCTGTAAAATTCCTTTTATCTCCCGATTTGACTCATCTACAATGCCATTAGATTGTGGATGGTAATGGCTAGCGACACAGTGCTCAATGTCATAGTCCTTAGTCAACTTCTTCACCTCCTAATAGGAAAATGGCTACCCACATCAGATATTAGAACCATAGGGATCCTGAACCTCGAAATAATACAATCTTCCATAAATTTACAGACGGTTTTGTTGTCTGTTGCTCAAGTAGGGATAGCCTCCACCCACCTTGATAAATAGTCTACCACGAGAAGAATATATTCAAATCCATGGCTGTTAAGGAATGGGCCTATAAAGTCAATTCCCTATGCATCGAATACATCACAAATGATCACTGGTTTCTTAGGCATGGCATCTTTAGGGTCAACGGTCCCTCCCATTCTCTACCAGACCGGGCATGACCTGACAAAATTGTAGGCATACTTAAACAAGTTCAGCTAGTAAAATCCATATTTTAATATCTTCTCAGTGGTCCTTTTCCTGGAGTGGTGTTCTCTAACCTCTAAGGTGTGGCATAGTCTGAGGACACTTTGGTGTTCCTCTTGAGGAATACATCTTCTCCATGTACAATCCGGTCCTTTAAAGAAAAGGAACAGATCCTCCTAATGGTAGTCTCTAGATTCTGACTTAAGTTGGTCAATTCTACTCTTGGGCCAACCTTGGGGTACTTTCTTAGAGACAATATAGTTAACCATGTCGGCATACCATGGGATGGAGTCAATAACAGAAATTGACTCGTTTGGGAAGGATTCACATATCAATTCTAAATCAGGGATTTTATCTTGTTCGATCTGGGACAAATGGTCAGCCACCACATTCTTCACTCCATGCTTATATTTAATCTCCAAATCAAATTCCTAGAGTAGAATTATCAATCTGAGAAGACATGCCTTGGCATCTTTCTTTTCCATTAAGTATCGGATGGCTGAATGATCTGTATACAATGTCACCTTAGATCCTAGAAGCAGAGACCTAAATTTTTCTAAGTCAAAGACTACAACAAGCATTTCCTTTTCTGTCATTATATAATTTTCTTGGACTATATCCAAAACCTTTCTTGCGTAGTGAATAGCATAAGGGACTCCATATCTCCTCTATCCTAGCACAGCTCTAACTGCAACTCCATCTCTCCTCTATCCTAGCACATATCTAACTGCAAAATCAAAGGTATCAATCATGATCTCGAAGGGAAGAGACGAGTCAGGGGCTTGCAGGACTTGCGATTCCATGATCTTCTTTTTTAGCAGCTCTAAGGCCTCAAGATACTTATGATCTACAATGAACTTGTGTCTTTCCCTAAGAGCTCGGTCAGCGGTCGGGTAATTTTTGAAAAATCCTTAATACATCTTCAATAAAATCAGACATGTCCTAGAAAAGATTGCACTTGCTTGACATTGGTTGGTGTCTCGAGTTTCTTTATCAAATCCATCATGGCGGGGTCAACCTCCATTCCATTCTTGGAGACGACTTTCCCAAACATGATGCCCTCCCTTATCATGAAATGACTTTTCTCCTAGGAGAGCACCAGATTAAACTCCCTACATATATCAAGGATTCGTTTGAGGAGCACGAGATAATCATTGAATGACTCACCATGGATCGAGGCAACATGCACCACTGAAAAGTGTCAGGGGCATTACATTGCATGAAAGGCATGCGCTTGAAGGCGTAAGTACTGAAGGGACGAGTGAATGTTGTCTCTTCCTAGTCCTCAGGAGCGAAGGCTGCTTGATTGTAGCCCAAGTACCCATCTAGAAAGCAAAAGTATTCTCTTCCTACCAATCTCTCCAAAATACGATCAATAAATGGCAGTAGGAAGTGATCTTTTTTTGTCATGGCATTCATGCATCTGTAATCCATATAGACACACCATGAAGTGAGTAGTCGCGTCGTGATATCTTATCCCTCCTCATTGGTGATAATTTAAATCCCTGACTTCTTCGGGACTATGTGTAAAGGTGACACCCGATTGGAGTATGAGATGGGATAAATGAACCATGCTCCATACAATTTTTCTATCTCAGTCTTAACCACTTCTCGTGAACTTGGATTCAGTCTACATTGAAATTCAGGGGAGGGTTTATCATTTGTCCTCAAGGTATATATGGTGTGAGCAAAGAGCTAGGTTAATCCCTTGGAGATCTGACAATCTCCAGCTTATTGCCTTGCAATTTTTCTCTAACACTCTTAGTAGGTGGTTTCCTGTTCTTTGGTCAGGTGTGAGAAGATGATGACCAGCTCGAGTATATCAATATCATCCAAGAAATTTGGCTCTATCACTGTTGACTCTGGTTGTGTTGTGGATGGATCTTGTGTAACTTCATCTACTACTAAGTAAACAACTTCGGGGGTCGAATCGCCAAATATGTGTCGTATTGTGGCAAATGTTGTGTCTGACCCGTCTTACTTACTCCATAATTATCCTAAAAGAGATGGGACTGACATGTCTAAATAGACCTCTGAGTCTCTAGGAGCGCAGGATGATGCATAGAGAGTGTTTCCTTTGAATGAGCCGGCAGACTATTTAATCGATAATGTCCTCTCCAAAAGAGAGTAATTCTATTATTGTGCTTGGGTTCTATCTCCAAGGCCCAACTATTGTTATTGTGCTACGATTTGCCTCAGATTCGAACGTTCCTGACTTGGTGCTAGATTTTGTATCAGGTCTCTTGAATCTAGTCTGCTTCCTTTCTAGTTTAAGTTCTCTGAATTGGATTTTTCCCGAGGTATAGTCAAATAAGGATCCAACGATCCTAAGTAAGGGCCGTCCTAAGGTCATCTGGGAATCTTTCCATATCCTAGGGACATCCATGTCAAGCATTACGAAATCCACTGGATTATTCTATCCCTCGATATTGATTGAAACGTTCCTAGTCTTGCCCCTGGATCACTTAGTTGATGTATCAAAAAATTGAAGTACGACTCTTGACTTCCAAAGAGGTTTCAGATTAAGATGTTCATAAAGTGTGGTGGGCATGAGATTGATAAAGGAGCCATTGTCTAATAGTGTTCTAGCAAACTTGATTTCATTGATCTTACTAGTCACAAAGTGTGCACCCATGTCTTTCTTCTTCCTTGGAAGCTCATTTTTTATGAAATGAGATGTAGCTATGGAGAGGATATGCTTCTTTATTCAGCTTGAGTTCTTCCTGTTGACCCTTGTTAGTGTGCATATCACCTTAAGGTATTTTCTAAAAGCCAGATCTTTGTCTATCATCTCATCTAGTGATAAAGTGACCTTGATGTTCTCTCTACATATACAAGCCATCTCTTCATCTTTTTTTTTGTTTTATAAGTTTTTCTTCTTTCCAGTCGTTAAGGTACGAGGAAAGGGATTGATTGATCATGATAAGGAATTGAATAATCACTTTTATTGAAAATGTAAGCCTGTACATGACTCAGACTGACACTGACACTAGGACTCTGACTTGAACAGGGAAAAGAAAATGAAGCTTGTGGCTATGGGGGGTGCTCCTACTGCGGTGAGTCTTCCTCATCTTCTTCAGACTTGCTTGATTCTGAGTTGTGGTGCTCTGGTGTGGGATTAGGTGGTCCATCAACCTCTTCTTCCCCAGTTGTGGACACTAGAGCTATGTCGCTGCATTCCTTAGCTCGATCAAGCATGGTTACGGTCTTTCCGCTCCTATGAGAAATATGGTTGGTGTTATCATGTGAAAAGATATCGTATCCAGGTAAAGAACATTTTTAGATTGTTACACGATCTTTGTGCCGAAGATTATTTGGGTTAGAATGGACTTGTGCTGGAATTGTGGTATGTGGTGCAATGCATTCATCTATCCATCTAGAGAGTCGATTGATATCAACTCTCATGTCATGAAGTTCATCCAACACTCGTTGGAGCTCAAGAAGATTGAAGAGGAAGATCCCTGGCCTTGCTTGGCAAGGGACTGCTAGTACTGCCGGTATTGGCCTTGTTGGTTGTGGCGTTGGTACTACTGCTACTGTGGTTGCGGGTTCTGATAACCTGGACAATACTGCTAGAACTGACGCTACCACTGCTATTGTTGTTGATGTTGATAGCCAGGTAATGATTGTGGTGGATAAGGGTTCAGAGTAGAGTTGGGTTCCAGTCAGTTGACTGGATCTATATTATACCAAACTCCGTTTATCTCCATGACTTGTATAGATTCCTCGTAAATTGTCTGTGAAGGGGCTTCTTCAATTTATTGGGAGAAGATTTGATCTCCACCCCAGTGGCTCTATTGCCCTACCCCTTATGAATGTTGCGAATTTGATGAATGTGGGTAGAGGGTGTAGTCAGGGCAGGTATATAAATCTTAGATACCCGGTCAGCCAGTTCTTCAATCTGCTTGGACGGTTTAGTCAGTTTCTCCATATCAGTTGAATCTTTCGACTACAGTTAGGTTGTCAGTTATTATTTCCATATCTGCATTTTGGTCAGTCGACATATTGTTCACAGTCTTCTTGGTTCCCTACTTAGATAAGAGTGAGAGGGAGCTGGCTATGTAGGACCAACATGTGGTCTGTGTTCGGCTAGATTATGCTAATTTTTCGAACACCTTGTAAACGGTGTCTTCATGACATCTCATGTAGCATGCTCTGCACGAGGCACTCACTAACCCTTGCATCTTAGGGTTCAACCCGCTAACAAGACTCTGGTCCAGCATCATCTTGCTTATACCATGCCTTGGGCATTTTTAAATTAGTTCTGTAAACCTCTCCCAGGTCTCATATAATGGTTCATTAGGGATCTAGGTGAAACTTTTGAGCTTGAGACTCATTTGGTTAATTCTACTTACTGGATAGAATTTCTTTAAAATAGAGTCTGAATGTATCCCATGTGGTGACCACTTCCCCTATATTTTTCAACCAATAAGCCACCTAATCAGCCAAGGCGAAGGGGATAGCTCTCAACCTTATGTAGTCTTGACTAACCCTAGGGTGGGAAAGGTTATCACGGACTAGCTCAATGTCTTGGAGAAAGGCAAATGGTTCTTCATGATTGTTTCCTTCGAACTTAGGTAGCAATGTGAGGAAATGCATTTTGTGCTCGAACGCATCATCAGGGGGTACATTCCTTAACTAATTATAATATTCATCTAATTCAGGGAGGTATGTGTCTTCCATAGTATCTTCTCCTCATTACAGTTCAACCATCTGAGCTCTATGTATTGCATTGTGCTACTCAGCTACGGTAACCCTATCCAGAAATACACGCAATGGTTCATTGTCCTCGTCTCCACCAGGGTTCTTCTTAGGAGGCATATTGGCTTCCTTATCACCTTCAGATGTAGATAGGTCAAAATACATGGCTAGAAGGTTTAGGAGTTTTACTAAAGATAAAATTTTCTTTGGTAGGAGGATAGTAGAAGAGAGGGTTAGTCTAGGATTAACTGAACCATGAAGGAGACTTAGGAAAACCATCATCCCAAGACCATGTGGGTTCGAGAAGAGGGTCATCTCGAATCCAAGGAAACATAAAATCCAAGGGGTTCTATGAAGTGTCCGTATGGTCCGAATAAAAATCCCAATGAAATCCATCTTCATGTCAAGAGAATCGATAAGAGCACGAGGGTTGAGTGGAAGGATAGAGAATAAACACACAAATCAAACACTATTCAAACACATAGGTTCACCACTCGAAACTTGTGAAGGCACGTTAGAGTTTGGCTGCTTATCTTTTCAATTTTAATTTAGTGATAAAGCAATCTTTGATTAGATTAAGTGGAACTTTAGGTTTAGGAGAGTGTCACAAAGCCCGAATTTGTACGACTACTTGCCCCTACTTTCAACCAGTATGGGTATAAGTATGGACTGTAGAAGGACTACCCATATTACTTCAGGATGCTACCTTACACGTTGTCCTTTAACTACCCAATCTACTAAGGGAGACCGTAGTTCCCTCACAGAGAAGTAGCTAGTCATTTTTAAAATTTAGCAGTCAGAATGAAGCTCAAAGTTTTTACACTACCCTAAATGTGCAATTCTTGTCCTTACAAACAATGAGTGGGACTCTCTTCACCAGTCACAAGGGTTAATTTTATGTCAATTTTATATGCAGTCACCTTGATTAGCGGTCCTAGTTTTAGATTAGGGTTATCAATTAAGTATTATGTAATCACAGAAAAATCATGCCTAACGAGCAATCCCAGATTCTTTAACTTCTAAGTTGCAAAACTGAGGTAGAGGATCGAGAAAGATAATTCAAGCATTTAAATCAATGATGCATGCTAAGAAGGAGACTTACAGTGATTTCTCGCATTCTTCATGCGGGATGGAATACAAGGAATTAAAATTTACACTAAATGGTATGTACAGATGAAAACACCCTAAACATATTGTTCTATTAGCAGGAAGATTTGATTTTAAAAATTTGGCTAATTCGAACAATCTATAGTGCGTATAGTTAGTGAAAAATGTGTGGCCTAAAAATTACAAGCACAATCAAGAGTAAATAACTAAGCTTGCATATGTGCACCTAATTTCTACGTCAGTCGAGTCAAGTCCAAACTGCACAGAAGTGGTTGGAATAGACCCAACACACCACAAAATGTCCAGTCCAAATTATTACAAAAAATAGGGTTCCAAGAGACTATAAATGATGTAGAAAATAAAACCTAAGCTAAACTCTCTCTAAAAAAAATAAAGTCAAAGCATTCTCTTTCACAGGTTCTTGATCTTTTCAAAATTTTGCTCTAAATTCTCTGCTAAGATAGAAAATATGGCTAGTATTTGTAGTGAGAGAGAAATGCAACTAAAATAAAAAAATGCAAAATATAATGAAAATAAAAAAATGATAGAGAAATTAATTTCACAAAAATTAATTAAAGAAATTAATCTAAAACCCTAAAATTGTGTCGTTCCTCGGTAACTATGCCATTTGATGAACCATAATCCACCTCTTTTAATCATGTTCAATTTAGTATAGTAAGTGGAAAATATTTAGCAAAAAACTCAATCTTTGAATGCTGTGGAAATTTTTAATTCGTAAGTCTACCAAGGTCGAACACAGGGAATAATGATTTTTAGTTGCATGGTTTCAAATTAATTTAAATAATTAATTAATAGCAATGTTAATATCTGTGATAGAAAATAAAGAGAAAAGAGATGTTATGCGATGATGAAAATGCAAGGAAAAATATATAGCGATGAAGTTCGAGATCTGTGATAGTTTTAATCCCCGATTAAAATAATCAAATAGTCCTCGAAATAAAATTCACAGATCAAAAAAGATAATTTCAAGAGAGATAATCAAATTAATCCCAAGCTTCTTGCAAGAAGGTCAATAATTCATACTCATGCGAAATTGGTAATTTTTAAGAAGAATATATGTCCCGAAAATTCATGTAATTTATTCCTCAAATAAATAATCAATTAACCCAAGGAAATAGATCAACCCTTAAATAAGCTGTTGCAAAGATTAAATCCCTGAAGAATGATTAACGAGTTTAATAATCTATCCTTGGAGGAGTTTCTGCAATAGATCAAATTCCTCGATAAATACTCAACAAGAATTACGAGAGGTTTAATGAAACATCCTCAAACAAAATGAATTCCAATCTCAACAAGGAATTAATTCCTCCTCTTCTATGATATTCCTGTAAAGATGAATTTGATTGATGGAGCCCATACACAGATTAATTATTCAAATTAATAATTATCAAATAACACAAGATAATTAATCTCGTAAAATATTCTCAATCGGATCCCTCCAAATTAAGTCAAAATTTTCTCAATTATAATATGGCACATATATATAAATAATTCATCTTGAATATGTCAAATAACTCCTTAAATAATATTGATATAGATCCAAGCCTGATAAGTCCATAAGGTATGCAAAATGATAGAGTATGATCTAAGCTTTAAAACGACTTGTTATGCACTAAATCAGGGTCCAAATGAGACAGATATGATGAATTGAAATATCAGGGACTAAAATGCAGTAAAAAATGGTTTCCTTCTCAAATGGGACCCTAGAGGACTTATCTACAATATGAAAAACCCGCCGGGGTTTTGACACATTTTTTTCCGAAGAACCACATGTACTACATGTGTTGCTTGTTGGTGGGGGTACTTTTGCAATTTCCTAGAAGGTTGAGGGTGTGGGCACAATTAGCCTTGCCTAGCACGTGCTTCGCATGCGCCCAGGAGGTTCAGTGGTGGGTCGAGGCTTGGGTGGAGCCTTGGGTCCGCAGCCAAGGAGCGAGACCTGAGGCTCCATGTGGTGGTGAAGGAGAGGCTCGGAGAACCGAGCCTCCATGCATGGAGGGGAGGCTCAAGGCTGGGGTGACGTAGCACCAGGAGAGTCGTCGAATCAAGGGCTTTTGCTCGATCTAGTGGTCATGATGGTGGGGATGATGTTCATCGGCGATGGTGAGACAGAGGGCATGAGGTTACTAATGGGGGTGGTAGAGCCGGTAAAGTGGCAGGGCCTAGTCTCAGCCGACACACGACTAAGATAAGGCTGAGGTGGAGGCATGGTCCGACTGAGGGCGGGCGGTGGTGGATCGAGGGTGGATGATGGAGCTTCAGTGGCATGGTTGGATCTCGATCGAGGTTGATGGTGTGTGCTTGGTGATGGAAGGGAAGGCCGAATGTGAAAGGGAGAATACATCGGCGTGAAGTTTAGCGGGGTAGCAACGAGGCGAGGTGCGAGATGGAGCTGCTGAGCGGAGAGGTGGAGGTGTAGTCGAAGCGGAGTGAGTGAGGGAGGAGTATCTGTGGGCTCTGAGGCGGAAGGCGAAGCATAAGGTGGAGGTATGGAGAAGTAGAGTAGATGGCGAGGGTTGTGATACGGTCGATGATGGAGGAGCACAATTGGTGATAAAGTAACACCGAAAGAGAATAAGCAGATAACAAAGTACGTAAGTGCAAAGGCCGAGAGGCGGTGGAGTGCGATCAGAGAGCGATGGAAGCATAGAAGAAGTGAGTATACCTGGAGGTGGAGGAGCAGGAGCGCAACTTCGGTTGTTTCCTCGATGGAACCGTCGAACACCAGAAGGTCAAGCATATGTGGGAAGGTGAAGCTGCAACCACGAAGCAGCTTCACTGGATCACACCTGATGTTGAAGCATGTCAACGCTCACTGATAACTGCACACTCTATCACCGCTGCAGCTGGAAGCTCGAGCTTCTTCTAGTGAAAATTACAGATGGGTCAAGAGGGGAGGTTGGCGATAGCTTTATAGGATGGGGAGAATGAAGGAGTCACAAAGACGTGAGGGAGCGAAGTCGTAACAGCTGGAGGAAGGCAGAGAAGCAGGTGTTACGCGAGAAGGGAGTCGACGATGGTTGTGGGAGGCTGACCTGCGGGTTGGAGGTGGTGTGCAGGTACCTGGGGGAGCTGGGTGGCACGTGCCTGGTGAGAAAGGGGGAGGCACATGCGTCCCATGTGCATTTTTGCAATTACATTTATTATTTAAACATGATTTTTATGTACAAGTTTCATGAATAAAACATTTTTATTTAAGATTTAATAAACGAAAAATAGAATAGGATAAGATATACACATAATGAATAATGATGAATATGTACAATGTGAATTGAGTTCCTGAGATATTAATAAATTAAGGACCCTATCTCCCCCTACTTTATTCCTTATCAATTAGGTCAAGTCTTGACCTACCTTTGGGTTCAGGATCAGTCTATATTTATTTCATATATACATCCTTATTTTCTTTCTTTTTCCTTTCTTCTTTATTTATTTATTTGTGTTAAAATAATGATAATAATACACTATTAGCGGATGATGTTAGATTGTTAAGAAATGAGAATTAATGCTATTTACATGTATTTTATGTGGGATTTTAAGCCAAATATATGAATAAAGATGATGAATTTGTGATTCATCCCCTGGAATCAAGTTAATCCAAATTAGAGAAGGAGTTTTCACCTCATCTAGAGGAGGACATACCTCAGTAGTAGCAACCCCGACAACAACAAATGACATTTTGTTTTCAGAGTCCCGTAGTCAGTTCAAGTTAGAGTTCTGTACAGAACTTTATTTTCAATAAAAGTGAAGTTTCGGTTCCTAAACCTGATCACTAAATTCCTTTCCCCTGGTCTCTAATAGTTGGAAAGAAGAAAAAATTTAAAAATAAAAAAATGATGAAGAGATGGCCCAAATCTGTAAAGAAAATATCAAGCTCACATTGTCTAGATGAGATGATAGAGAGAGACTCTACATTCAAAAAATATCTAAAGGTGAGATGTACTCCAACTCGAGTTAGCAAAAAGAATCCTAGCATAACAAAGATATATCCTCTCTATCGCAACATCTCAGTTGATCTGTAATGAACTCCCCATAAAAAAGAGGGACATGAGTGCACATTTTGTGATAAGTCAGACCGATGACATCAATTTTGCTAGAACTCTCCTAGATAATGTTTCATCCATCATTCTCATACCCACTACATTGTTTGATCATTTGAATCTGGGTGCTCTTAGGAAGTCAAGAGTTGTACTTTAATTTGTAGATACACCTACTAAAAGACCCAAGGGCGAGATTAGGAACGTTGTGATCAACATCAAGGGGCAGAATTATCCAGTGGACTTCATGGTCCTAGACATGGATGTCCCTAAAATTTGAAAAGATTCTCATATGATTTTAGGGCACCCTACCTTAGGACTGCAAGAGCCCTATTTTATTACACTTCTGGAAAAATTCAATTTGGAGATATTGAGTTAGAAATGAAGCAAACAAGATTCCAATGGCCTAATTTAGAATCAAGCACCGAGTCCGCTTCTTCTGGGGCTGAGGTAGATTACAGCACAGTTACGACAGTCAGATCCTGGTGATAACTTGCTAAATACATGTCTTATTATGCACTCATTGCAGTACTGATACTTAGGGAATCATACATAACTGAATCTAAGGTCTCCACAAGGAGGACTCGGTTTTAATTTATAAACCTGGGAAGTTTAGGGTCGAACACAAGGACATGAGACCTAATGAAATTATTCAGATGTTTATTAGTTATGCGATTAAAATTTTTTCTAGGACAAAACAATATACAACATTTCAATGCACATCACTATGGGTATATGAATGAAACAGAGTGTAGTTTAAAACATTTTAATGCATGTTAGAAATCATGCCATAATGAACAGAATGATAAAACATTAGCACATGCAATATACCCATTAATATACCCTAAAATGATTTATCGAACTTAAGCAAAGACTTGATTTAATCTAGATCCAATTGAGCACTTAATTAAAAGCCAACTTTCATTTCATATGACCAAGAGCATCTATAATATCTCTAAGTTATTAATTAATTAAAGATTAAGTAGTAAATCAGAGAATTAATGAAGCCATATTAACTATAATGAATCAAGGATCACAACAAAATTGAAATCATCTTAATTGGATATCATATGCTCAGGTTATTTGAGATTGGTTCCAGAGGCATAAATGTAAATAAAATATATAAAAATCCTTACATATAGGTCCCTACGGGGACTTAAATGAAAATATTGAAAACTAGCTCTTGAAATTATGGAAAACCCCTACGCAAGGGCATTATTGTAATTAGGAAAAAACTGGTTGGGGTTTATTATAAATAACCCATATCTCACGTGAAGAACACATGCAACAATTATCGGGCAGAGGCTTTACGGGGAGCAGGTTAGGAGGAGGCCACATGGCCGACCTCCTTGCCTCGGAACAAGCACGGTTCCACCGAGCCTCATGGTCAGGCGTCGAAGCTGAGACAAGATCTGGACTGTTCGATTGGAAGATCAAACAGTCGTACTTCACCGCTGGCCTCCCTTCGTGCGTCGGAGAAGGATGCACTCCGGAGGGCCCAAGGTCTTCCTAGCTTGAACTTCATCTCTGTGGATCGGAGAAGGTTCTTTTGTAGATGGTGAAGATCCGTAAGGAGAGTAGGAGGTCCTAAAGTGTTCGTAACGAGTGATCAAGCCATCGTCATCGATGTCGGGGCTCTAGAATGGAACCAATCTGAGACTTCCGACCATTCAAGGAGATATGTACCTACAAGGTTAGTGAAATTGCAGAAGCTCATTTGTGTATCGAGTGAGGTGAACAGAAGGCAGTGAGATGTATAAATGGAATCCCTAATGTGTGTTCTCTTCCGCCTCCGGTGGAGGAGAATGCCTAGAGTAGATCAAGGTATGGAGGAAAAAAGAATGTGAACCAGACGTGCGACAAAAATGGGATAGGTATGGTGAAGGTTGGGTTCGTCTCAATCAGGTGTAAGCGTGTTCGTGTGAGCCAAATAAAATCCTAGAAATAAATCAAAAGTTAAGTAATTCATTATCTGGAGATTGAAGAAGACATAGGGGATGAATGAATGGACAAGGCTTGATGCACGATTACCTCGGAGTCGTCGCTTAATCTTTTCAGCCGGAGAGAAAGCTTGAACGACCGAATTAACAGCCATGGCATGGTGGTTCGCCATGGGTCTTCACCAGGAACTATCATCTGTAATCACTCTTTATATCCCCCCAATCCCATCACAAAGAGAAGGCTTAAGGCTAGGTGAAGCTCTGCATAATGGTGGACAACTGCCGCTTACATTGGCGTCGTTGTATTTTACGGAGATGATGGTGGAGGGTGTTGATGTGAGGCTATGGTTTCAACTGCCCGTGAGTTGGAGGATATTAATCAGAGATGGCAGTTGAGGATCACACGAGAATAAGGGCTGTTAGACGAAGGCGAATACGGTGGTAGTTGGTGGAGACAGTGGTTGATGACGGAGGGATAATGGAATGAAAAAGGACGGTTGGACAGTTCACACTACATGGAGGAGTTGAGCTGGAGGTTGGGGATAAACTCCCAGCCATTGGATCTTGGTGATCCAACAGCCCAAAAGGTAATGAGAATTACCGATGATGATCTGATTTGGGGGTCAGATCTAAGGGATTAGAGAGAGGTGCCATTGGATGGTCTGGATTCAACGAGGGAAATGAATGACCAAGAGACAAGCCATGTAGCGTGAATGAGAAACGGCTTGCATGGCAGCTCCAGCGAGCGCCATGTGGCCCAATAGAATTTAAAAGAAATGAAGAATTTAGAAACAATTACATATAAAAAAGATAGAAGCCAATTTAGAAAAAAATGGTAAACATGAAAGTTGTAGATCTCGATGAGATCTAAAACTTTTATGTAGAAATCAATGAGAAAACATGTCATCTATGTATACATAAAAATCAAATAAATATTAAAACAATGGAAACAATTTTCTTTTGTTAATTTCTTTATTTTTATTTTATTTTTTATGTAGAATTATTTATATACAATTTTATTCTAATTCTGTTTGATTTTTAATAAGAAATAAATACATAAACAAATAGCACAATATTAGGGTTATATAATATATATTAATTAGGGTCAATTATTCACAACATGCAAAATGTTAATTAGTGTTAATAGTCAATGTATTTGGTGAATATCTCAAGTTAGATAGATAATAATATAAAATAATATAGATAAATCTAGGATTTATCACCCCCTATACTTAAGCTAATCTCGTCCTTGGGCTAATAAATAAAGAATAAATTAGAGAGTTAGCTTAGTGAGATCTCTGACATGTGTGTGTGAGTATACACGGCTTGATTTGACCAAGAACACTAGTTTTTAGAACTCCCAACATCTAAGTTGATCCAGATATTAATCAAAAGGAATTCAACTTCTCCAATTATCATACTCTCAATGTACATATATATATATATATATATTATGACTTAGTGTTAACTGCATTCACAAAAGTAGAGCCAAGATTTCACCAAAAGTTCCAATCTCAGAAGCTCTCTTAAGGACCTGACCCTCGACTCTAGAGAATAAATCTAGTCGTGCTTCAGTCCACTGTCTCTTTAGTTCGTCGGACTTAAAAGTTATAAATGGAAGGCCAGATAATGGGGGGAAATATGATTGTGTACTTATTTTCTTTTCCTCTCATTGGGACAAGAATTCTATCAAGTGCCAATACTCAACACATTTGTATATCTTAAGTGTCAATCAGTGTGTCCGTCAAAAGAGATTGAGTCATCTGTACTTGTTTTCCTGTGTGTATACCACGGTGTGTTTTTTTAAAGCATATAATATACTAGCGCCCAAACTTGTGGTGCTAACGATGCAGAGCCCTTTTTGATATACTAGCCCAACTCATAAAAGCCTAATGATTTTGTCCAAGTGGACACTTAAAGTTTGGGAGCTATCACCGTTGAATGCAAGCTCATATGATGTAGCTTTTTAATGTAGTGAGCTTTCATCATCATTTTTTCTATGGGAGCTCCCCTTCTTTTTGGTTACCTCCACTGCTTTTACCAAGGATTGGCGTACACTAATCAACTTATTAATTTTATGTCATTACACCCTGGGACTTTAGTCAAATTTAAAAGTTAGTATGAGAACCATGTCCCATCAGGTTTCATGAAGTCCTCATTAGATTTATCCCATCCTCGAGCATCATATAGATCAAGTCCGAATTCAAGCCTCAAATCCCAGTCCGTCGAGTGATACTCGACTCATTTCAACCATGAATGCAGTCGTGCATGTGAGTGATAATCAAATTCTTTTATAGGAGATTAAACATGCAACATAGCATACATATCTTCTAATTAAGGAAGTTTGAATTTTTAAGTCCAAGACTCTAATGATTAAGACATGATACCTCTAAGTCTATGGACTTCTTAAACCCAGTGTTAAAAATCATCTCAAGCCTTGAGTGCATAGTGAAAGTTTCAGGGAAGAACACTAATTAATTAGTTAATATTTTTGTGAATTTTATTTTTCCTTTTTTTGAATTAAGTTAAAGAGTTAAATAATTATTATACTCAATTATACCCTTAGATTCGAAAAGAATTTTGAAAACTTTTTACAGACATTGTAACATATGTATAGAAATTTTCCAAACATTTTCAAAACAAGTAAAACCCCATTTTTTCAAACCTAAGTAAAACATTTTCAAAACAATATCACATAAATATAGGTTCTCAAAATATTATACGAATACTTTTTCAAAACTTGTCAATCCATATTTTCACAAACCATGTACAACATTTGAAAAACATGTCAAATATATATAAAGTTTTCAAATATCATTTTCAAAAAGTCAGTTCGAAAAATGTAATACGATACTCGTAGCCCAAAGAGTTGAAATTTTTTAAAAATATGAGCTATGGCTAAATATATATGTAATATATACGGTACACCCCACTATACTTAGCTTTTGCTATGTCCTCATAACACAAAGTGATATGAAGAAATAACTTATGCTAAATATAAAGATTTGTACAGAACTGAACAAAGATCGCAATAAGGTTGATTAAATGAAAAGAATATATAGAAGAATGTAAGACTCAGGTCCCCTATACTTAAGCAGAAAAATAGCTTAAGTCAAGGACTGAAAGAAAATAGGTGACCTGAGGGGAACAATCAGAACAAAGTTAGATCCCCTTATACTTAAGTTGAATATAAGTCTAAGTATAAATAATAGAAAGCTAAGGGAGGGAGGGATCATGGGTATCTAAATCTCAAGATGAATGAATATGAGATGATGAAAATAGAGCTAGGGTTTTGGGAGGTTTTAGCAGAGTCAAACAAAATCAAACAAACCCAATGATTTCACTAACAAACACAATGAAGAAAAAAATATAGTCTAATTATCTTGTCTCTTTTATTGGTCATAATCCCAAATTCGAATCCATTACGAGTAGGTTTAAGTAGGATTTGAGCATTATCCTATGGATGCGTCCTAATCTCTCAACATGTAAAACAATCCTACAAATAATGAGGGTTTTGCACTCCCAATAAAAGATTAAATTTTGCTTCATTTATTTAGGTCAACTTGCATTAATAGTCCCATATTTCTTAGAAATTAGGTCATCACTTAGTTTAATTAATCTGATCACATAAAGCATCGTCTACCATCCAATCCCATTTCCTTTTAGATCCTAAGTGATAAAACTTGAGGTAAGGAGACGGGAAAAGCCATGCAAATGTAAAAACTTATGATGTATGCACAAGAGAAAATCTTACAGTGACGCAAGCTCTCTCCATACATATGCAGGACTGAATATATAAGAATATGTCAAAATGCATGCAAGTCGATGAAAAACCGCACCTAATCATACGTTCTATTAGTAGGATAAGAATCAAATTGAATTGAGCTTGGATGAACATAGGTTAAGTGTGTCTCATGAATCTTAAGAGATAGTGAATCTCTTAAGATGGAGTTATTGTGTTCTATACTATTGTTTAAGCACAGAAAGATCAAATATAAAGGAGCTCTAGGAGTTGTGTGCCTAAACCCTAATATCGAGCACTCAAGTTGAGCTTTACCCACATGTCGATGAAGCATACTCAACATACAAAAACAAAGTCCAAGTCCAAAATAATATATAACAAATATATTAACAAAAATAATCTTCGAATGGTCTTGATGGCATCTTCTATGACTTCTCTCAGCATGAGTTCAATCCAATCTTCATGTCTCTATATCTCTACGAGCATCCTCAATGAATGGTCCCTGCCACAGAAAATAATAAATATATATCAAATATTATCAAATAGATAAATAATACATAAAACATCACATCACATAATGACCTAAATAAAATATTAATCAACTTAACCAAAATATAAAAAATTCTACACACTCATGTTAATGAAGCAGTGTCCCCGGTAACGACGCCATCTGATAAGTCGCTAAATACATGTCTTAATATGCACTCGTTGGAGCATGAGTACTTAGCGAATCATATAGAACCGAATCTAAGGTCTCTGCGAGGAGGACTCGGTTTTAATTTATAAACTTGGGAAGTCCCGGGTCGAACACAAGGACACGAGCCATAATACAATTATTCATGTGTTTAATAGTTATTTTAAGCGATTAGTAATTTATCTAGGTCTAAACAATATACAACATTTAAATGCACATCACAATGCATATATGAATGAAATAGAAATCGTTTAAAACATTTTAATGCATGTTAAGAACCATGTCATAATGAACAGAATGATAAAACATTAGCATATGCAAATATACACATTAATATGCCCTAAAATGGTCTATCAAACTTAAGAAAAGATTTGATTTATATCTAGATCCAATTGATCACTTAATTAAAAGGCAAGTTTCATTTCATATGACTAGATGTCTCTGTTTAATTAATTAATTAAAGATTAAGCAGCAAATCAAAGAATTAATGAAGCCCTATTAAATATAATGAAACAAGGATCACGACAAAATTGAAATCATATTAATTGGATATCGCGTGCTCATGTTATTTGAGATTGAGTCCGGGACATAAATGTACATAAAATATATAAAAAAAATCCTTACACATAGTACCCTCAAAGACTTAAATGCAAATAATGAAAATCAACTCTTGAAATTATGGAAAACCCCATGCGTGGGGGCATTATTGTAATTAGGAAAAACTACATGGGGTTTACTGCAAATAAACCATATATGCACGTGAAGAACACGTGCATCAAGGGTTTGGTCGAGGCTTGGTTTGGTGCAGGTTAGGAGACAACAGGGGTCGACCACCTTACCTCGGAACAGGTGCAGTTCCATCGAGTCTCATGGTCTGACGTCGAAGTTGAGACGAGAGCCAGACCGTCCGATTGGAAGGTTAGACTATGACTGCTAATTCATACTCTGTCGCTGGCCTCCTTTCATGAGTTAGAGAAGGCTGCAGTCCGGTGGATCCAAGAATGCTCCGTCTAGCTTCAACTTCATCTCTGTGGATCGGAGAAGGTTCTTTAGTATATGGAGAAGATCCTTAAGGAGAGTAGGAGGTCTTGAAGTGTTCGAAACGACTCATCAAGCCATTGTCATTGGCGTCGGGGCTCTAGAATAGATCCAATTCGAGACTTCCAGCCATTGAAGGAGATATGTATCTGCAAGGTTAGTAAAATAGTTGAAGCTCATCTCTGTATGGAGTGAGGTGAACGAAAGGCAACAAGATGTAGAAACGAAAGCCCTAAAGTGTTTTCTCCTCTGCCTCCGGTGGAGGAGAATGCTTGGAGTGGATCAAGGTATGGAGGAAAGAGGAATGTGAACCAAACCTGCGGCAAAAATGGAATAGGGCTGGTTTTCAATCAGGTGTGAGGGTGTTTATGTGAACCAAATAAAATCTGAGAAACAAAGCAAATGTTAAGGAATTCAATACCCGGAGATTGAAGAAGATGTAGGGGATGAACAAATGGCCTAATCTTGACGCACGATTACCTCGGAGTCGTCACTTTTTCTCTTCGATCGGAGAGAAAGCTTGAACGATCGAATTGATGGTTGTGGCATGGCGATTCACCATGGATCTTCACCAGGAAGTATCATCCATAATCTCTCTTAATATCCTCCTTAATCCTATCATTTTAAGAAGGTTTAAGGCTAGGTGAAGCTCCGCATAATGGTGGACAACCGCCGCTTGCAATGGCGATGGTGTATCTAAAGGAGATGACAGTGGAGATTGCTAAAATGAGGCTATGGTTTCAACCGCCTGTGGGTTGGAGGAGATTGATCAGAGATGGCAGTTGAGGATCAACGAGGATAAGGGTGGTTAGATGAAGGCGAAGACGGTGGCAGTTGGCGGAGATGGTGGTTGACGACAAAGGGATAATGGAATGAAAAAGGATGCTTTGGCAGTTCAGACTGCCTGGAGGAGTTGAGTCGTAAGTTGGGGATAAATTCCTAGTCATTGGATCTTGGTGATCCAACGACCCAAAAGACAGCAAGAATGGTCAATTGTGATATGATTCGGGGGTCAGATCCAAGGGATTAGAGAGAGGTACCATCAGACGGTCAGGAATCAACTGAGCAGAGGGAAATGAATGGCCAAGGGACAAGCCAGGTGGCACAACGGGAAAATGGTTACATGGCGGCTCCAGAGAGCACCATGTGGCCCAATAGAATTTAAAAAAATGAAGAATTCAGATTCAATTATAGATAAAATAGATAGAAGTTGATTTAGAAATAGTGGTATGTTGGAAATGCGAGCCCACGGCGAGCCATTATGCAATAAATGTTATTGCAATTCACTCCTTAATCTGAAATGAAGAATACATAATTTGCATAATAGGTCCCTTAGTACAATTAGGGTTATGTACCATGGCCATCTTGATGATCATACAGCTGTTGATTCAACTATTGAATCATAGAGGCTGGTGCTTGGATGAATATCTAAAGAGTTAGATTGAGGACTCATCAAGCACCATCAGATGATTGTTAATAGATGATCTCCAGCCTGAGTAGGAGATGGCAATCCTTATCTCTGAAGGCTGATATCTGACCGACCTCTTGATGCAGGTCCTCTGCATAGGAATAGAGATTCAGAGGTGTCAGATTAGTTAGGTCAGAGAGTTGACTTAACGAGATCGAGATAACCAAAGTCCTATATCATATGCTGTCATGATATAGGCACGCATCCTCTGACCGGAGACAGATGTGTTGCTATATGTCTAAGTATGTACATTTGGCAGACCAATAGGTTGATGACCTAATCAAGGTCTATACACCGGCGCGCTGGTGTGCATATAAGGGCATATGAGTAATACGATCTCTCAAAGGGATCATACAGGTTCAGCTACTGAACCGGAAGACATGAGCTCACTCATGAGATATTGGGAAGAATCAAATTCCGTGCGCACGGTCGTCTCGCTTTGGAAGCTTGACCGAATTTGTAGGTTTGATATATACTTTTGGAAAGTATATGATCAAGACCTAGGTATGATATATGCTTTTGGAAAGTATATGATCGATACCGACTCCCAATGATCGAATGAGAAACTTACTGATAAAACCATGAAGTAGACAGTATAAAGTTGATCGAATACTTCGGGTTTAGTCTAAGTCTTCCAGTATGCAGGATGTACAGGTATTGGGAATACCTGAGGGTGATGTGATCATAAACGATTGTATAACCATGACGCTTCCATTCCTAGGGAGTGATGAAACGGGTCTGGATTTTAGTGACTCCTCTCAGTAGAGAAGTGATCTGATCTTGGTCCAAGTATTGGACATTGATCTGAATGTGATTCAGATACAATGAGAAGATTAGATTTACGGTCTTGATTTAATCAAGCATCTATGGGAGGCCCACGATCTGGATTTGAGATACGATCTCAATATCCATGTCACTATACGTGGAACAATACAATCGCCCTGTCCTTATCTCCAAGTATCTGCGGAGAAAACGCATTATCCTTGAAAGAGTTCATGGATAATTCTATTGTTGATATATGTATCCGAGCATTGAGAATATGGATAATTAAATGTGATTTAATTATCATGATTAATATGAATTTGATTCATATTATAAAGAGAGCTATCTTAGATAATTAGATTATCAAAGGTGTAAGTAATATGAATATGATTCATATTATTTGGACACAAGAGAATAGAGATCCAAAATGATTAAATGTGATTTAATCATCATGGATATGAATAATGTGGATAGCAATATCCACATTAATTAAATATATTATAAATGTGATTTATAATATATAAGAGAGAGATGTTTGTAATTTACATTTGTTAATTAAATGTTAATGTGAATTGGATTCACATTGGACATCAAATTGAAAATGTAATTTACATTTTGTTTTGGGTTGTGAATGTGATTCACAAATTTCCAATGGCATGATTGTAATGTTCACAAAATAAATTGGATTTATTTTTGTGAAATAATTTGCAACAAAAATTGTTGCAAATATTGGAGAGAATCATGAGATAATATAATCTCATGTAATAGGAAAAGGAAGCTCCCTTCCTAAAAAGGAGAGGGGACGGCCACAATTCCCATGAGGAATTGGTGGCCGTCCACCCTCCTTATGGAAGGAGGCTTGCCTCCTTTCCTATTTCTCCATTGGAGATTAATTTGATATAAAATCAAATTATATTTATTGTATATTTGATTTTTTATTAAATTAATTATTGTTGTGTTTTTAGCAACAAATCATGACCATTGAAAGAAACACAAATTAATGTGGACCATTGGATTTGTGTTGACACATGGATTGAGATCCATGGATCCCAAAACCCTATATAAGGAGAGGCACCCCATTGCTCTTCTTTACACACATAAGTTGAGGCAACATCTCTCTCTCTCTCTCTCATTCTCTCTACACGTCCTCTCTCTCTTTCTCTCTCATGTGGCCGTCCACCACGGATGCCCTAGAGAGGTTCTCCATCGCTGCGGCATCGTCGTTATGCTGTCCGATGGTTTGCTCGAGGATCTCCGTCTCCTTCGGTGCGCCCCACTCGTGAAGAAGACATCGGATCTCGTGTGTCGAGATCAGGAGATCCGCCGCTTGGATCATCAACATGGATTGCGAGAAGCACGCGGTTCATCCCCGCGCTCGCAAGCGTCTCCTCCGTCGGATCGGACTTGAGACAGGAGGTCTCTTTGTTTAGAGACTCGATCGCAACCACGCTTCAAGAGGTAAACCTAATACTTGTTTGTGGTTTAGACGAAACGATCCGAGAAGTGTTCTTGGATCATGTGGTTTCGTCGCAAGAAAATTTTTTAATTTCCGCTGCATAGAACAACTAGTGCGACTAGTCGTTCTTCGTCGTATTCGATGCGACGCTCACGCTTCCGTGATGCGCTTGAGGATCTAACCATATCCTTCAAGTGGTATCAGAGCCTTAGGTCGGTGTTTTTGGATACGATCCATAAACCGAGGACGACTTGGGTTCATTAGGGTATGCGAAAGTTTTCTTGCATTTCATTTTCGCATCTCTGTTTTGATATTATTTTCGGCACTGTTTAAATTGTTTAAACACGAAAATAATATTTGGATTTTGTTCCCCATTAAATAAGGAAACCGTAGGATTTGAGTTTGCGTGATTTCGATTCCGTTTGCTCTAGATATGCTCATTTTAGTGAACATGTATCCACTGTTTCGGGGACTGCGGATCATGACGTAATTAAGATGTTAATTGCGGATTTGAAACGCCTTGAAATGCGTGCAAATCTCTTGGGTTCTGTTGTAAATCAAGTTAGCAAACTTTAGAAATTTATTTTGCTTAATTTGGATTTAAATTGATTTAGATATGGTATTTTTAGTAAGTGAGGGTCACTGCTGAAAATACTTTCCTAATCAAGAACCTAGTGATTGTCATTTAACTAATTAGTGAAATTAAATTGTTTAATTTCCTGGAATAATTATGCATAAATATTTGTGAAATATTTAATAATAATTATGTCCTTAAATGACTTTGCCCTAACCAACAAATGATTAGATGTGATCTAGATCAAGATTGGTTACATGATCTACATGATCAACATTCCAACAAACATGTTGCTTGAATAGGACTTGGGATTTGTTTAGCAAATCTCATTATAATGTTAATCAAAAATGTTTTGATTATTACTATATGGTACAATTTCGGTTGAAGAACCGATGATCATCTCAAGTACAAATTAATCAATTTGGCATTATCCTTTCCCAAGGCGGATATGGTGCCTAGTCGGAGAGCATTGGGGTTGCGGGTTGCAACGTATGTGGTCCGTCCCACTCTCGTCGGTACTGGCCATGACAGCGGGTAGGGACGGGATAATGTCCGAGGGATTAAGATGTATTTTTCTAATTATTAAAATTCGAAATAATACGTATTTGAGATAATACCATTATTCAAGTAACTATTAAAATGTTTGTTGGATATTAATTGGATCATTAATTTAATATGATTAGATTAATTGGAATCCAATTAAGATTGAAATACTCTAATATTATTGGAGTTAATAATTCCCTTGGAAGAATTAATCATAATGAATATGATTCATAATGATTAATTAGAATTTGAATATGATATGGAGGATCACATAAGTGACATCCATGGTCTCCCGTCAAGGCGAAGGGTTCCGTCGCCAGATATTGTATGTAGGAGACGCCTGTCCGAAGTGACAGCTCCTGCATACGATCCATTTGGATCGGGCTCTTCGCTTCTCGAAAGAGTAAGGACGTATGCGTAGTGACCCCAATATCGGGTCCTCATATTATTGGGGCGATATTGGATTGCGCATAGCGAGTTGTATTCCTGTTGACGGTTGGTTCAATTAATGACGGGTCAACATTGCCTTAGGGGTGGTGGGCCCGGGTGTTAAAGACCGAATTGGGAGATGCAAGTTGGACTTGCAAGGCGGAATGTGTTCCCGCTTCTTTTTATCCGAGTTGTAGGTTCTCATATTATTGGGATGCAACAAAGATAAGGAAGGAGATCCCAGATCTTGTTGAGATATAATGGTAAGTATATCTCTTACATTGAAAGTGATTAAGGGAATGAACTTTCAGTGTTGACAAGACAAGACAACTTTGATATAAAAATCCTAAATCAAAGTAATATATATATTTATATATTTATGCAAATTTCTTATTTCAGATAATCCTTCATTAAAACCCACTCAATGATATACTCAATAATAACCAGTAAAGTATCATGGATTGGACTCATGATCCAGATATTGTACTTGCAATTGGACACATAATGTATGTGGTTGCAATATGCAAGTTTCCTCATAATATTGAGGAATGACAATTAAATAGATAATAGGACTACAACCCTAGGGTTTGTATGTATCTATAGTCTTGATCTCTCATCGGATGTACTTTGGAAGTGACATGTCGATGATGATCGCAATTGTCAAATAATCCTTATAAAATTTATGAAGATATTCTGGCATACATATGTGCTCTTGACATTTAACATGAATGAGATGGTTCACTGCATCATGCAGAATGGTGGCTCTATAAGAGATGATGTATTCAAATTGTTTGAGTACCTACCTGAACCTATGTTTTAAGAGTTTAGATGGATGTAGATGATGAGTGTCATCATTCTACTATCTATACTCTGGTCATTCATGAAGCTTCATAATATTCATATTGTATGAATTTAATGAAGCATGTATAAATGTTGAAATGCTCTTACATAAGAGATCCTTAGTCTTAAGCAATGGTTGCTTATAGATAAAGGGAGCGCAGTGGAAGCATGGGTTGGACCCGAATAAGAAGTATGGTCAAAGAGTTGACTATACATCTATGACTTCCATATGTCATCCGAAGAGTTGGATGAATGCCAATACTGCAATAAGTTGATGTGTTGATAGTATGACTATCAAGTCTATCTAGAATCCTTAGAGAAGGACTCGGATGGAGCATCAGATTAATCTACATAAATCATTGATAAGATAAAGTCAAATAATTGTATCTCAATCTTCTGATGACATTTGCAATAGGTTGCATTTGTTTTAGAAGACTGGAAAATTTGATCTTAAAGGTTTATAGTTATCCACATGGATATTGATGCAATTGTTGCAACAATCTCTGTTGGATTGATAGACTTGTTAATTTCAGTGGGAGAGTCCTTAGTCTTAGAGAATGTCTCTATGACCTAGATATAAGAATACACTCATTGTTTGTTTCTAAATGTTGGAAATAAACATGAATTCTGAGGTAGAACTATCATAAAATGTTATGATGGAGATATTTCAGATAGTAATCTAAAATCTAGTGGACTCCACTAAATTAGAAAATTAATGAATGGTTCATTAACATTTCTAAATACTGAAATTAAACCTTAAGATCAATAGGAGGATGAAGATCATTTGACAATGATCTAGCATCAAGCCTTGGACATTTGTCTATTGATTTGATTAATAGACTAGTAAGAGATGAAACTTTAGAATGTCTAAAATTTCAAAGCTTACATGCTTATGAATATTGTATTCATAATAAAATGTCCAATACACCCTTCTTTGGGAATGGTGTAAGATGATAAGGTATTCGGGATCTCATACATATTGATGTATGCGGATCATCTATATCATAGTAAACATTATGGATATATGATATCTATTAATGATTATGTATGATATGAAATTTCTTCTCTTCACCTGAAGAAACCTTTGAAATGTTCAAAGATTTCATAATTTTGGTCTACAACCAAAGTTTGAAGGAAGATAAAATGAATTTGATCTAATCAAGGTAGCATGTACCTGTTAGATGAATTCAAAGGATACCTTATGGAGATATGAATATCATTTCTATCTAAATCCTCCTAACTCACCTTAACTCAATAGAGTTATAAGGAGATACAATTGGATCATGTGTGACATGATCTTATCAATGATGATTTTTAGCATAATTATCCCTTAGTTTCCAGGTATATATGTGTAGTAGAGACTACAATATATATCCTTAATAAGGTTCCATGCAAGATGGAATCTAGCACTTGAGAGTGCTACTTCATTAGGAAAATAAAGGATGGTATTGGATACCTACTTTATGACCTTGAGATTCTTGAAATATCTCATCTCTGAGAATGTGATTCTTGGAGGTTGAGACTCTTGAGAATCAAGATAAAAATGAAGTGTAGGAACTCATTTAATCTTGAAAAGATAATGAGGCTCCGAAAATTGGAAACTAAAAGGATAATTGAAGATGAAACACTAAAACCTCTTCAAATAAGTTTGAGGATGGATTCCATGTGTCAGAGAAATCTGACAATGATCGAACTTCATGTGATGAAGCTTCTGAAGATCATAGCATGGATAGATGGATGTTAGCAATAAAAGTCTAATATAGACTTCATGTACAAGTGTTGTATGTGGACCCTCGAGGATCCACCTATATGGGTAAGACCCGTAAAGGTGTAAATGGATCTTCAAGAGAAAGGGAACCTGATGAGAAGGTACATACCTTCAAGCATAGTTCGTAGCAATGAGCTACACATGGAAGAGAAGACATTGCTTGCAATGAGACTTGCTTTTCGGTGAACATGCTTAAAATCATCAGAATATTGCTAACCTTAGCTACACAACTTGACTATTGCATCTTCGAGATGTAAGTCCAGATTGCATTCCTCTATGAATATCTCTCTGAGGATATTCACATGAAGTAGCCCCAGGGCTTCATGGTTGAGGAAAGCAAGGTGTGCAAGATAAGGAATCCATCTAAGGACTCAAATAAGCTTTTTTGAGATGGACCATAAGATTTGATGAAATTATAAATGTTATGATTTCAAATGAAATCTTGATGAGCCATGCGAAGCTTAGTGGGAGTGCCTATGTGTTCATTGCGCTAAATATAGATGATATCCTGATCATTTAAAATGATATAAGGATAATAATAAGTGTTTTATAATCTGGTTATTCCATATCTTGAAATATGATTTCAAAGATACCTCTTAGATCTTAGTTCTGAAGTTGTTCAGAAGTCAAGAGAAGAGGATAATTGGACTGTCACATTTGTAGTATACCTTGGACATTTTCTATTCATAGAAATTCCAAGAAAGGCTTCTAACCCTTAAGATATGGTACTGACCTATCTTAAGGGATAGCACCTCAAAGAGTTGAGGAAGTAAATGCTACAACTACTTGCACTTGTGCATTAGTTACGAGAAGCTGAGTGTATGCTAGAGTGTACAAATACCAGATGTCTGTCATGCAGTGGGAGTAGTAAATTGTTACTAATCCTACTGTAGAGATAAAACACTTGATTGCAGTAATAACAAAATCTTCATAGATGAGGAGATTTTTGAGATAGTAATCTCAGAGTCTTATCTTCAAAAGTTTAAGACCATGTAGATAGTGATCTATAAAGGTCTAAACTTTAGATACCTTAGGAGATAGAGATCTCCGGGAATGAAGGTATTCTAATAAGGATTATGGGGATACTGGTTATGATGTCAGGGACAATGTAACCAACTAGATTGAGTATTGGTTGCATGAGATGCAACATTCGCATTAGATGCGAGCACTGTTACTGGGGATATGCAAGTGCCGTAAAAGGACTTGGCATAGTCTCGCGGGAACAGAGTGACTGATCAGCTTACCTAGCTATTTTCTAAATAGCCTATGATTGTCACATGAGTGCGGATTTAAATGATTAGCCCATTAATGGCTCTTTGGGCTAGTGGGAGATTGTTGGAAATGCGAGCCCACGGCGAGCCATTATGCAATAAATGTTATTGCAATTCACTCCTTAATCTGAAATGAAGAATACATAATTTGCATAATAGGTCCCTTAGTACAATTAGGGTTATGTACCATGGCCATCTTGATGATCATACAGCTGTTGATTCAACTATTGAATCATAGAGGCTGGTGCTTGGATGAATATCTAAAGAGTTAGATTGAGGACTCATCAAGCACCATCAGATGATTGTTAATAGATGATCTCCAGCCTGAGTAGGAGATGGCAATCCTTATCTCTGAAGGCTGATATCTGACCGACCTCTTGATGCAGGTCCTCTGCATAGGAATAGAGATTCAGAGGTGTCAGATTAGTTAGGTCAGAGAGTTGACTTAACGAGATCGAGATAACCAAAGTCCTATATCATATGCTGTCATGATATAGGCACGCATCCTCTGACCGGAGACAGATGTGTTGCTATATGTCTAAGTATGTACATTTGGCAGACCAATAGGTTGATGACCTAATCAAGGTCTATACACCGGCGCGCTGGTGTGCATATAAGGGCATATGAGTAATACGATCTCTCAAAGGGATCATACAGGTTCAGCTACTGAACCGGAAGACATGAGCTCACTCATGAGATATTGGGAAGAATCAAATTCCGTGCGCACGGTCGTCTCGCTTTGGAAGCTTGACCGAATTTGTAGGTTTGATATATACTTTTGGAAAGTATATGATCAAGACCTAGGTATGATATATGCTTTTGGAAAGTATATGATCGATACCGACTCCCAATGATCGAATGAGAAACTTACTGATAAAACCATGAAGTAGACAGTATAAAGTTGATCGAATACTTCGGGTTTAGTCTAAGTCTTCCAGTATGCAGGATGTACAGGTATTGGGAATACCTGAGGGTGATGTGATCATAAACGATTGTATAACCATGACGCTTCCATTCCTAGGGAGTGATGAAACGGGTCTGGATTTTAGTGACTCCTCTCAGTAGAGAAGTGATCTGATCTTGGTCCAAGTATTGGACATTGATCTGAATGTGATTCAGATACAATGAGAAGATTAGATTTACGGTCTTGATTTAATCAAGCATCTATGGGAGGCCCACGATCTGGATTTGAGATACGATCTCAATATCCATGTCACTATACGTGGAACAATACAATCGCCCTGTCCTTATCTCCAAGTATCTGCGGAGAAAACGCATTATCCTTGAAAGAGTTCATGGATAATTCTATTGTTGATATATGTATCCGAGCATTGAGAATATGGATAATTAAATGTGATTTAATTATCATGATTAATATGAATTTGATTCATATTATAAAGAGAGCTATCTTAGATAATTAGATTATCAAAGGTGTAAGTAATATGAATATGATTCATATTATTTGGACACAAGAGAATAGAGATCCAAAATGATTAAATGTGATTTAATCATCATGGATATGAATAATGTGGATAGCAATATCCACATTAATCAAATATATTATAAATGTGATTTATAATATATAAGAGAGAGATGTTTGTAATTTACATTTGTTAATTAAATGTTAATGTGAATTGGATTCACATTGGACATCAAATTGAAAATGTAATTTACATTTTGTTTTGGGTTGTGAATGTGATTCACAAATTTCCAATGGCATGATTGTAATGTTCACAAAATAAATTGGATTTATTTTTGTGAAATAATTTGCAACAAAAATTGTTGCAAATATTGGAGAGAATCATGAGATAATATAATCTCATGTAATAGGAAAAGGAAGCTCCCTTCCTAAAAAGGAGAGGGGACGGCCACAATTCCCATGAGGAATTGGTGGCCGTCCACCCTCCTTATGGAAGGAGGCTTGCCTCCTTTCCTATTTCTCCATTGGAGATTAATTTGATATAAAATCAAATTATATTTATTGTATATTTGATTTTTTATTAAATTAATTATTGTTGTGTTTTTAGCAACAAATCATGACCATTGAAAGAAACACAAATTAATGTGGACCATTGGATTTGTGTTGACACATGGATTGAGATCCATGGATCCCAAAACCCTATATAAGGAGAGGCACCCCATTGCTCTTCTTTACACACATAAGTTGAGGCAACATCTCTCTCTCTCTCTCTCATTCTCTCTACACGTCCTCTCTCTCTTTCTCTCTCATGTGGCCGTCCACCACGGATGCCCTAGAGAGGTTCTCCATCGCTGCGGCATCGTCGTTATGCTGTCCGATGGTTTGCTCGAGGATCTCCGTCTCCTTCGGTGCGCCCCACTCGTGAAGAAGACATCGGATCTCGTGTGTCGAGATCAGGAGATCCGCCGCTTGGATCATCAACATGGATTGCGAGAAGCACGCGGTTCATCCCCGCGCTCGCAAGCGTCTCCTCCGTCGGATCGGACTTGAGACAGGAGGTCTCTTTGTTTAGAGACTCGATCGCAACCACGCTTCAAGAGGTAAACCTAATACTTGTTTGTGGTTTAGACGAAACGATCCGAGAAGTGTTCTTGGATCATGTGGTTTCGTCGCAAGAAAATTTTTTAATTTCCGCTGCATAGAACAACTAGTGCGACTAGTCGTTCTTCGTCGTATTCGATGCGACGCTCACGCTTCCGTGATGCGCTTGAGGATCTAACCATATCCTTCATGGTAAACATGTAAGTTGTATATCTCGAAGATATCTGCTACTTTTCTTTTAGAAATCAACGAGAGAAGAAGCCATCTATATATACAAAAAAAATAAATACATATTAAAATAATAAGAACAATTTTCTTTTTATTTTCTTTTGTTTCATTTTTTATTTTTATTGTTTTATATTTTATGTAGAATTATTTATATACAATTTTATTCTAATTTTTATTTAATTTTTAATAGGAATTAAATATATAAAATAATAGCATAATATTACGGTTATATAATATATATTAATTAGGGTCAATTATTCACATAACACAAAATATTAATTAGGGTTAATTGTCAATGAATTTTGGTGAATAGCTCAAGTTAAAGAGATAATGATATAAAATAATGTAGATAAATCTGGGATTCATCACCTAGCGACAAAACTTGACCGTAGTTAAAAAATCCTTCTCATATGGAGAGGACATCGTCGACACAGTAGTTTGCTAGCTCAATCAAGATGATAGTTTCTATGCATCTCCCTATACTCCTGAAGACTTAGAGGTCTATCTTCACCTGTCAATTCCATTTCTCTCAGGATAATCCAAGGGTGAGGAAAATATATCGAATGTGGGTTTTGCCGAAATGAAACATATCTTTGGAAATCTTACCCTCGAAGTCGTTCAGTTGGTGGTAGCAAATACCACGTAGAATCCAGCCACGTCCGTAATACTACCAATTTTAATAATGATAAAGCTGGATTTCTTAGATGATACAGATCTACTTAAGCTTTAGTCATTTCCCCTACTCAAATACATCTTCCTGACGTGATATAAGGAAAAGTTTTCGATCTTCATCAGCTCACATCTAACCAAAAAGCAAGAGTTCGCCTACTAGAATTATTAGAGAAAAACTACAAGGCCATAGGTTAGAGATTGTAGGATCTCCAAGGGATTAGACCTGCTCTTTGTTCACACCATATATACCTTGAGGAGAATGACAAACCTTCTGTGAATTTTAACGTAGGTTGAATCCAATTTTATGGAAAGTGGTGAAGATTGAGATAAAGAAACGATGTAGAGCAGGATTCTTCTGTCCCATCTCAGACTCCAAGTGGGTGGAACCCTTACACATAGTCCCGAAGAAGTTGAGACATCATATCGTCACAAATGAAGAGGGAGAGGAGATCACGACATGAATGCCCACGACATGGTGCACCTGTGTGGATTACAGATGCTTGAATGTAATGACGAAAAAGGACCACTTCACACTACCATTTATTGATCAAAACTTGGAGAGACTGACTAGGAGAGAATAATTATGCTTTTTGGATGGGTACTCAAGCTACAATCAAGTATCCATTGCCCCGATGACCATGAAAAAGACAACATTTACGTGTCCTTTCAGCACTTATGCATTCATGTGCCTACATTTCGAGCTCTACAATGCCCGTAGCACTTTTTAGCGGTGCATTATTGCCATATTTGTTGAGACGGTTGGACATTTCTTGGATGTCGTTATGGATGACTTCCCGATCCATGTGATTCATTCGATGATTATCTTATACACCTGGATCGAGTTCTTAAGAAGTGTAGGGGAGTGAATCTGGTCCTCTCCTAGGAGAAAAGTCACTTTATGGTGATTGAGGGCATCGTGTTGGGGAATGTCATCTCCAAGAAGGGAATGGAGGTTGACCAAGGATGTGATCAAGAAACTCAAGACACCCACCAACGCCAAACAAGTGCGGTAATTTCTAGGGTCTGTAGAACTATATAGGAGATTTATCAAATATTTTTCAAAATATGTGTGGCTGCTTAATGAGCTCTTATGAAATATCATCGAGTTTGTTGTAGATCATAAGTGTCTTGATGCCTTCGAGCTAATCAAAAGAAAGATTATTGAGACTCTCATCCTGTATGCCCCTAGCTGGTCTCTTCTCTTAGAGATCATGACTAATGCTTCTAATATTGCAGTAGGGGATGTGTTAGTATAGAGGAGAGATAGAGTCTTGTATTCTATCTACTACACATGCAAAATTTTTGATCCAGCTCAGTAGAATTACACTGTAACGTAAAAAGAGATTCTTGTCGTAGTCTTTGCCTTGAAAATTCAAATATCTACTTCTTGGTTCTAAGGTGACATTATTTACAGATCATTCAATCATCTGATATCTAATGGCAAAGAAAGACGTGAAAGTGTGTCTTCTTAGATGGATTCTTCTAGTTAAGGAATTTGATTTGGAGATTAAATACAAGCTTTGATTGAAGAATGTTGTGGCTAACCATCTGTTCGAGATCGATAAAAGAAAATTTCTTAAATTAGTGTCGATCTGTGAATCCTTCCCAGACGAGTCAATTTGTGGCATTGACTCTCACCCATGGTATGCAGACATGGTTAATTATCTTATCTCCAAGAACGTTACCTAGGATTGGTCGAAGAACGGAACTGACTGATAAAGTCGGAATCCAGACACTGCCATCAGGAGGATCCGTTCCTTTTCTTCAAAGGATCAGATAGGAGGAGATGTATTCCTCGAGAGGAATGTCAAAATGTCCTCACTCTGTGCCATACCTTGGAGGCAGAAGGACACCACTCTAGGAAGAGGATCGAGGAGAAGATACTGTAATGTGGATTTTATGGGCTGATCTTTTTTAAAGATGCCTACAATTTTATCAGGTCGTGCCCAGTCTGTCAGAGAATGGGAGGGACCATTGGTCCCAAAGATGTCATTCCTATGAAACCAGTAATCGTTTGAGATGTATTCAATGCATGTGGCATTGACTTTATGGGTCCATTCCCTAACAGTCATGGATTTGAATTACATTCTTCTCGCGGTAGACTATCTATCAAGGTGGGCGGAGGCTATCCCTACTCGAGATGTAGACAGTAAGACCATCTCTAAATTTTTGAAAGATCATATGATTTTGAAGTTCAGGATCCTCAAAGTATTAATATTTGATAGGGGTATCCACTTTGTCAACAAGGAGATGAAGTTGACTAAGGACTACAACATTGAGTACCGTGTTGCTAGTCCTTACCTCCAACAATCTAATGGCATGATTGATGTGTCAAACATGGAAGTTAAAGGAATTTTGCAGAAGCTAGTCTGCCCTGATAGGAAGAATTGGTCCGAACTCTTTTACCAAGTTCTATGGGCTTACAGGGCTAATAAGACCCCATTGGGCACCTCCTCATTTAAAATGGTCTTTGGGAAACCTTGTCATTTTTCCCGTAAAATTAGTTCACAAATCAGAATGGGGAATCAGAAAGATCAATTAGAATTGTCATCCGGGGAAGAAGAGTAGAGATTTGGATCTCAATGAGCTTATCGAAATCAGAAACCATGCATATGAAAACAAAACCATCTACAAGGACAGATTGAAGAAGTGGCATGACAAACATATCACAACCAAGAACTTTGTCACATTGTAGAAAGTGTGATTGTTCAATGCAAGGTTGAAAATCTTCCCAAGAAAGTTGAAATCAAAGTGTACGGAACCATTCATCATTACGGAAGTACAAAATAATGGTAGTGTTGAATATTCTAAATAAGCAGATAGTACACACTTCCCTAGTCAATGGATAGCAACTAAATCACTTCATAGAATAAAATGAGCAGTTGGTCCAAGTTGAGAATATCTCATTCACACGAGCCGACCCCTGTGAATCCTTGATGCAGGAAGCCATTCTCTTCCATGCAGCTAGAAGATTCAGCCGATCACTTGTATATTCATCTGATCATTCATTCAGTCCTCCACTTGTGATTACTCTACCATACTTAGGTTGACTCGAGCCTAAGTATAGGGGGGCTGATATCACTGCATATACCTCACTTATATTCTTCCTTCTCACCCTCAACCACCTTATTTCTTGCTTTTCTTCTTTTCTTATACCTTCAAAAACCTAAGTATAAGAGGGAAAGTCGACTTCCTATTCTATTCACTCAACTATACTTGGTACGAGCCATGTATTCATTCCACCTTGTGCCATGGGGACGTGGCAGATGCTAGGTATAGGGGTGTGTATATACATGAAATATAATTTACCCATAACTCGCATTTTAACCGTTTTCAAATCAAAACTGGGTATGGGTGGGTTTCGTGTATAAAATGTATATTATACAAAATTATTTTGGATGTAACGCATGTTTTGAAAGTTTTTTATCAAAATTAAGGGGTATAATAAATTTTGTGAAAAACTAAAAACTTTTCTGAGTGTAAATTTGACTATTGAATTTAAAAATGACTAGCTACTTTTCAGTGAGGAAACAATGATCTTCCTTAGAAGATAGGGTGGTTAAAGGACAACATGTAAGGCACCATCTTGAACTAACACGAATAGCCATACTTCAATTTGTACTTACACCCATACTGGCAGAAAGTAGATGCAACTATCTATATGAGTTCAGGCCAGTCATTATTTCACTTCCAAAAAAACTTAAGGTTTTATCACTGACATCTTCATACCACACAAGAGTTGTGTGTTCCAGACTTCTGGGTTCAGAGTGATACTTGAGTCTAAGTTGTATCACTCTTGTCCATTAGGGTCCTAAGACTTAAATATTCAACATCCCTAGTTAGAAGATATATATGCTAAATTGCATATAGAATCTCAATAACTTAAAGGAATATGACTACCACAACACTGGAACAATGACATAATCTTTATGATGATTCAATGTTTTGCTTGAGGAACTAGGATGAGAGGCTTAAGTTTGGATATGATTCTTGAGTATGGGACTTTATTGAGGGACACTTCATGAATCCTAAGTGTCAACACATAAGCCAGTATGGGGATAAGGTCTCTGTACTAATCTTGACTTAACCCATGTGCTAGTGTGCATTAAAACCCTTAAAAGTATGGATCATCATACGCCAACATGGTAAAACCAGTGGAAATAGCCCAACAATCATCGTTCCACAAAAATAAAGACAAATCTCAAAATTTCAAAGAAAAATTCCACAAAAGAACTGGAAAAATGGTAAGCATCCCAACCTTTTCAAAGTATCCACTTGGAACAAAGTTATTAGGCCAAGGAGTCAGGCGTGCACGAAAAAAGGGCCCTGCATCGTAAATTCTATAAGTTTAGGTGTAGAAGGTACCTTAGATACTCAAAAAAGGCACACCCTGGTGCATCTTAGAAAAAAGTATAGATGACTCCGAAATCTTTTGAAGGACATGATGATTCAAAACCAAAAATACATGTGTGCATAATAATGCACCCGAGAGATCTATGTTCCAATGAGAGGAGAAAAGAAATGATACAATCCTACTTCCTCCATACTTGGCATGTTCACAATCACATTTTCCAAGTCTGACAACTATAGCTATGTTGAATTAATGGGAAACCTGGTCATTGAACGGGAGTCGATGATTCAGACCTTGAGAGAGAATTTCGAGTGAAGCAAACACTCTACACAAGAGGAACGGATTCAACACATGACCTACTATATGTATATGTATCAATGGAGAGTGTAATAATTATAAATGTTGAGTTCCTTTTAAATGAGATTTGGTTAGAGTGAGATTTAATTAGTCACCAGAAACTCGTGGACTAGTCTTTAAGTCTTGTATTCAAACATGCACATTCATGGATTCAACCTTCTACCTCACTAATCAATTGCTCAGGGACGAGCAAAGATCTAAGTATAGAGGAGTGATGAATCCATGATTCATCTAATCAATACAAAGATCTTAGCAAAAACCTAGTATTAATTCATGAAAGAAACCCCCAAAATTGATTGATTAACTTTACTAATTGTGCAAGAAATGTGTGAAACTCATTGAAAGTATGCATATTATTTTATGTAGAAAAATAAATTGTTTTAACTTAATTATTTTTCAATAATATTGTTTGAATTATTTATTAACTTGGCATAAAGAAACAAAGCACTTAAAATAATAAAATCAAAAGAAAATAAAAAGATCTGACCTTGTATATATTATACATATTTTATCTTTCTTGTCTTATAAAAATTTATTAAAAATAGGTTTATGTTGTATATGTCGTATATATATTAATCCTTATCAAGAAAGAAATTAAAATTTCATAATTACAAAAATAACTTATTGGGGATTAATCGTCAAATTAATACCAATACAAAAATAGTGTTTTGTACAAATAACTTTTTTATTTTTGGTCCTTCATGAATGTTTTAGATAGCATTGAGACCAGCAACTTTCATATTGACCGCTTTTTTTATCTGTCTCTTTATTCTATTTATTTGTTTTTCTTTTCATTTTCATCTCCATGTCAACGGTCATCTCGATCCTAGCCTACCCATTGGTCCACATCACCCCACCTAACTCCCCCTCTCTCTCTCTCGCACGTCTCACCTGCCATCCAATCAAAATGCACCCGCAGTTGACCTCAGGTCAATTCACGCCTTCAGTAGTTACAAAAGGAAACCCTAGATGACCCACCCTATTCTCCCTCAGATTCCAGCATCCCCTCTCCATCAATCGCCATCACTCCTCCCTACTTGTAACCCCCAATTGACACTCATCTTTGTCGAGCCATTAAACCATCCATTAAAGTTTTAGCCTCCTCCAATCATTTCTTATAAAGACAACACCACCATCTAGTACAACTATCGACCACTACATAACATACGCCTTCCAGCTCTGAATCCCTCTTTGGTGACAGCATAGGAAGTGGTCTTCGTCTAGCGATGACGAGGTGGCGGTTGGTGAGATCCTCCGCCTTCTCTACGGGTTATGTGGCAGCCCTCCATTGAGATGCAAAGCTTGAGCTTTCCTTCGCCGGAGCCCTCAAGTAAAGATCATACATGAGGAACTCATTATCCTCTCCCAGGTGATATTCGATCATTGACACCCACCACGCCTTCCCCGATGTTGTCACTGTACCAGGTAACCATCTCCAAAATCCATATTCTTCCTCATCTTCTTTGATTCTTCATCAGAACAGATTAACCTTTCTCTGTGATGTGGCCAACCACCTTCTCTTTGTCTCTCTCTGTTTCTCCTCTATCTCCCATGTCTTCTCCCTCTAGCCTCACATAGGCCAGAGCTTGGCTGTGTTCCCATGCCTCCGTAGTTGGAGCTCTACTCCTCTTCTCTCATTCCATTTTTCTAACACTTACATGTATCACCGCCTTTTGGAGCATATCGGCCTTGTGACACCTACAGATGAGAGGAGCTTCAGGATTCATCTTCATCACGCTTCTCAAAGAGATCTGAGTGGAGGAGAAGTCCTGCTCGAACCAGATCCCACTCTGTTCTTTGCCTTCAGCTTCACTTGGAGGTGCCATTGATCATGTCCCCTTCCTTGGTTGAGCCATCGAAGGGGGAGTTAGAGTTACTCAGTGGAGCTCGATCTCCCTCTTCTTTTGAGCCTCATCAAGGAGGAAGAGTAGTTTCTCTGCAAAGACCTCCAAAGCCTCTTTCAGGTCGAGGAGCTTGGAGCTCAAGCCATCTCACTTAGTCATTGTCGCAACGTACAATCAGTCCATAGAAGCCTCATCGTATGCATAAAGAGCAAGAGATTCAAGCTCGATTGTCCTTCGAATCTCTGCTACCCCACTACCTCAACCTAGGAGGAAGAATGTCGCAGCGTACATATGTCGTAAGATCAAAGCCCGCTCTTTGATCTAATGACCCTGATCAAGCCATCTTCCATCTATCAAATCGGCATCAGAGGAGCTCTTCCACCATCATATCCACTTTCACCCAAGCCTCCGTCCTCGAGTGGGTCTGAACCTCTCAACGTGCACCACATTGACACTAAAGTAAACGCCTCAGCCCGATGTGCTCATGTCGATCTGAGCCTCCAAGGATATGTGCACTGTCACGACCCGTCCCGCTAACCAGGTGGTGTTGCGACAGAGATCTTTCTTCTTTTCCTCAAGAAAACATGTGGCAATCTCAAAAACATAACATCTTTGTATTTCAAGTTCACAACACTAAGAAGTGTATTACACAAGTTCTCTCTATTACAACTTCTTACAACATAACACAGACAGTATAAGAACAACGAAAAGTAAAAGACACCTCCTCCAAGTGTATCAGCGGCCCTTTCCCCTGCTATTCGTGATTCTGCTGATCTGTACATAATTATAATATAAAAGGATGAGTCTAAACCCATTTATGAGCTTAGACCCAGTGAAAGGATCTCAAGCTTTTTACATATAGCTAAAATATGAAATATGAGCATCATGACAAAAATTTATGTTGAATACTGTGAAATTGCTTGAAAGAGACTTTATGAAAGAAATTACATATAACAACATACTAGTTTTGCAAATGAATGCTGAAGTCACTTCAAAAGCAGATAAACTGAAACATAATCATCACTATCAAGCTGTTTGTACTAATCACCACTGTGGCTAATTTATTGACTCATGAACGCTGAAACAAGGCTAAGTCATGCACGCAGACGGTCCCAAAGACCAAAAACACCCTGCATACGGCCCAAAGCCTATATGTATACAGAATGCGGACCCAAAGTCCTCTTGATACCATATCTAATGGTTTGCCATATCTAATGGCGGTTTCAGGGTCATATCTAATGACATCACCATATCTAATGGCTAGTTCATGATTTGTATAAAAGAGCTATTGTGGTGCTTATCTTCTGATTCTGATTCTTTTCTTGCCACTAATAAATCATACTTTTGCTAATTCAAGCTCATAACAGCTAAATCATGAACATAAAACACTCTTGACATAACATACATATTCTGAAAACTAGAACTTGTTAAGAATTTGAAAACTGATCCATAATGCATAGTAACTGTGCAAAACATAATTCTTCGCATAAAAACTCATATCTAAATAGTGAAACTATATGTCTCGTGTTCCATCAAGAACAAAATGCATAAAAATGTGTTATCATGATAAAATACCTCAAACGACATCTAAAATACGTTCTAAAGCCCTGATTTCATGTCAACAGTATGGTACTTGAAATTCCTTCGTAAAAGCTCTAGAAAACACGATTGCATACTTGTTATCATAAACATGCATAAAAGCTAAAGACTAGTGTTTTAAAATAGCGCTTGAGAATCCCTCACCTGATCGATATCTAACTCGAGTCAAGATCGCCTTCTTTTGTGAAATCTCCCTCTATGGCCGTCCTAGATTTGAGTACTACGACTCAATGCGGTCAGAACTTCGTTACAGCTTTAAAAACGCTCACGATCACCGACAGGGCTTCGTCGTGGCTCCTCTCGTGCTCCTCCCGCAACTTCGGCGACCTTGCAGCTCTAAGGTGGAGAGATGGGTGTGGGATGAAGTGAGGAGGAGTATGGGGGGTCATGGGTATTTATAGGCCTCCACCCCCTTTACATGTGTGACACGTGTCAACATGTAAGGGAGGTTCATGTGTCTCTTATACATGTATGAAGACACATGGCATGGCACATGGCTAAATCATAAGAAAACTTGTTGCCCAACAAAGCGGGTAGTCTTATCCACAAGATAACTTGTTGCCCAAGCAAGCGGCTACTCTTATCCACGAGATAACTTGTTGCCCAAGCAAGCGGCTAGTCTTATTCACGAGATAACTTGTTGCCCAAGCAAGCGGCTTCACCATGACACGTGTTAGAGTTAGGTTGATGCCACATGGCACTATTGAGTATTTGACATTTGTCCTGACTATGTAATGACATGTGTCCCATGATTTCCTCTCCATGTGTCCTACTTTTGCTAATGATGCTTTACTAACGACGGGTAATTAGCACTAATCATGCTTAATTAATCTTAATGATGTGATTATGGCTAATGAGTATGAATCTATGCTAATGACGCTTAATTATCACTAATGACGGGTAATTAGCACTAATCATGCTTAATTAGTCTTAATGATGTGATTATGACTAATGAGTGTAGCTAATGATGCTTAATTATCACTAATGACGGGTAATTAGCACTAATCATGCTTAATTAGTCTTAATGACGTGATTATGCCTAATGAGTGTAAATCTATAACATTATGGGCACTATGCAAGTAGTGGCTTCTACTACTTATAAGGTACTACCAAAATTCCATATTACTAGATTGGTACTATGTTTTGAGGTGCTACACAATTCAGAGAACCTTTTGAAATCATTGCATCAAGGTGAATCTATTGACTATGGATACGTAAAGTGTGAACACTATCGATCCAATATTTCCTTGAAATAACAGTTGATCACATTCAAAGGCATAGTGTACAAAACGCGTATTACAATTCTCCCCTACTTGCAATAAATTTCGTCCTCGAAATTTAAGTACCTTTGCTAGCTTGAAAATAAGTGGGGATATTGAGATCTCATTTCTTCCTCTCGTTCCCATGTGGCTTCTTCTATTGCTTGACTCCTCCATAAAACTTTAACTAAAGGAATCTTCTTTGTACGAAGCTCTTGTACTTTATAATCTAGAATTTCCACAGGAACCTCCTCGTATGAAAGATCTTCCTTCAATTGAATATCTTGAGGTTGTATCATATGAATTGGATCTGGAATAAACTTCCGAAGTGTGGAGACATGAAAGATATCATGTATCCTTGCTAGTTCAGATGGAAGTTGAAGACGATATGCCACACTACCGATTCTTTCTGTGATCTCATAAGGGCCAATGTATCTAGGGCTTAGTTTCCCTTTCTTCCCAAATCTGATTAGGCCTTTCCATGGAGATACTTTTAGAAACACATGGTCTCCCACTTGAAATTCTAAGTCTCTCCTTCGCTTATCTGCATAACTTTTCTGTCTGCTTTTTGCTGCCTTCAAGCATCTCTTGACTTCCTCAACTTTTTCTATTGTGCTTTGTATTAGTTCAGGTTGAACCAATTTTCGTTCTCCAACCTCACTCCAACAGATAGGTGTTCTACATGGTCTTCCATACAATGCTTCAAAAGGTGTCATCTCAATACTAGTATGATAGCTGTTATTGTATGCAAACTCTATAAGTGAGAGATGTTCATCCCAGCTTTCTTTAAATCTCAGTGCACAAGCTCTAAGCATGTCTTCTAGAGTCAGTATAGTCCGTTCTGATTGGCCATCTGTTTGAGGATGAAAGGATGTACTAAATGCTAATTTCGTTCCCATAGCTTTATGTAAGCTTGGCCATAGCTTAGAAGTAAATCGTGGATCTCTATCAGAAACAATTGACACAGGAGCCCCATGACGGCTAACTATCTCATTAACAAAGATCTTTCCCAAACGGTCTAGACTGTATGTCACGTTAATGGCAAAGAAATGTGCAGACTTAGTAAATTTGTCCACTATGACCCATATTGCATCGTGACCTCGATGGGTCCTTGGAAATCCAGTAACAAAATCCATAGTGATGTGTTCCCATTTCCATTCTTGTATTGGAAGTGGCTGTAATGTCCCCGCCGGTCTCAAACTCTCTGGTTTAGTTTGTTGGCATATAGGACATTTAGAAACATACTCTGCAATCTCTCTCTTCCTGCCAGACCACCAATAGTAACTCTTAAGTGTTCTTTACATCTTAGTACTTCCTAGGTGCATGGTATACATGGAGTTATGTGACTCTTCCATAATCTCAGTCTTTATATCAGATTTCTTCGGAACACACTATCTTCCTTTAAAGAATAAGACCCCTTGACCATCTATTGTATACCCGGCTTCATCTCCTCCCTTAATCTTTTCTATCATTCTAATGATTTCAGAATCATGGACTTGTGCCTCCTTAATTTTATCATATAATATGGGTCTCACTTGTAAGGATGCTAATAAGGCTCTAGAGCTATTTATGGTTAACTTTAAACGTAACTCTTTCAACTGATAATATTCTCCTTTTAAGTGAGATAGCTGACCCATTGACTTTCTACTGAGAGCATCAGCTACGACATTGGCTTTCCCCGGATGATATTCTATGGAACAATCATAATCTTTGATTAGCTCTAACCATCTTCTTTGCCTTAAATTCAACTCTTTCTGAGAGAAAATATATTTCAAACTCTTGTGATCCGTAAAGATTCGACAAGTTTCTCCATATAGGCAGTGTCTCCAGATCTTTAAGGCAAATACAATAGCTGCTAACTTAAGGTCATGAGTTGGGTAATTTAACTCATGTTGTTTTAGTTGTCTAGAAGCATAAGCAATCACCTTATCATTCTGCATTAAGACGCATCCCAGCCCCTGTCTTGAGGCATCACTATAAATTACATAATTACCTTTGCCCGATGGAAGGCTAAGTATAGGTGCTGAGTTGAGACGACTCTTGAGTTCTTTAAAACTCCTTTCACATTCTTCATCCCAACTATACTTTACATTGTCAATGGTGCAGTAATTCTAGAGAAGTTTTCTACAAATCTTCGATAATACCCAGCTAATCCAAGGAAACTTCGGATTTCTGATGCATTTATCGGTCGTTCCCATCTAAGAACAGCTTCTATCTTTGATGGATCTACTGTTATTCCTTCTCCAGATATGACATGGCCTCGAAATGCAACCTTCTTCAACCAAAACTCACATTTGCTAAACTTGGCATATAATTGATGTTCCTTCAAAGTTTGTAGCACAATTCTCAAGTGTTCTCTATGTTCTTCTTAAGTTTTATAATATACTAGAAGAGCAAGATATGTACTTAAGTAATCCATTCCTATGATAGAATCAAATTCCCTTATCTCCATAGGAATCAGGTCTACTTTAATATAATTTTTTTTCCTACAAATAATTCATGTCAAAATGGCAACTAGGGCTCTAATTTATGTCTTTTAACAGACTGGGTAGCCATACCTCCTAGAGTTTGAGTTATCAATGTCAACGTGTCGTACACGTTGTTATTATTATCATTCTCGTGACTAGGGCCTTGGGTGGTCGCATGTGGTTGCTCTACTGCCAGTGTTTCCTAAATAAAACCTCAATTAGATCCTTCATCAACATAAATCCTCCAAGATATCCTCAAAACTTATAACATCATCTTTCTTCTAAGTCCAAATCAAATTATGATAACTAAATTATCTTCCAATACTTATTGGTCAACTCCTAATATAATTCTTGCTCAAGGTCCTAAAACCATTGCTCTGATATCACAACTTGTCATGACCCGTCCCGCTAACTAGGACGTGCCGCGACAGAGATCTTTCTTCTTTTCCTCAAGCAAACATGTGGCAATCTCAAAAACATAACATCTTTGTATTTCAAGTTCACAACATTAAGAAGTGTATTACACAAATTCTCTCTATTACAACTTCTTACAACATAACACAGACAGTACAAGAACAACGAAAAGCAAAAGACACCTCCTCCAAGTGTATCAGCGGTCCTTTCCCCTGCTATTCGTGATTCTGCTGATCTGTACATAATTATAATATAAAGGGATGAGTCTAAACCCATTTATGAGCTTAGACCCAGTGAAAGGATCTCAATCTTTTTATATATAGCTAAAATATGAAATATGAGCATCATGACAAAAATGTATGCTGAATACTGTGAAATTGCTTGAAAGAGACTTTATGAAAGAAATTACATATAACAACATAATAGTTTTGCAAATGAATGCTGAAGTCACTTCAAAAGCAGATGAACTGAAACATAATCATCACTATCAAGCTGTTTGTACTAATCACCAATGTGGCTAATTTATTGACTCATGAACGCTGAAACAAAGCTAAGTCATACGCGCAGACGGTCCCAAAGACCAAAAACACCCTGCATACGGCCCAAAGCCTATATGTATACAGAATGCGGACCCAAAGTCCTCTTGATACCATATCTAATGGTTTGCCATATCTAATGGCGGTTTCAGGGTCATATCTAATGACATCACCATATCTAATAGCTAGTTCATGATTTGTATAAAAGAGCTACTGTGGTGCTTATCTTCTGATTCTGATTCTTTTCTTGCCACTAATAAATCATACTTTTGCTAATTCAAGCTCATAACAGCTAAATCATGAACATAAAACACTCTTGACATAACATACATATTTTGACAACTAGAACTTGTTAAGAACTTGAAAACTGATCCATAATGCATAGTAACTGTGCAAAACATAATTCTTCGCATAAAAACTCATATCTAAATAGTGAAACTGTATGTCTCGTTTTCCATCAAGAACAAAATGCATAAAAATGTGTTATCATGATAAAACACCTGAAACGACGTCTAAAATACGTTCTAAAGCCCTGATTTCATGTCAACAGTATGGTACTTGAAATTCCTTCGTAAAAGCTCTAGAAAACACGATTGCATACTTGTTATCATAAACATGCATAAAAGCTAAAGACTAGTGTTTTGAAATAGCGCTTGAGAATCCCTCACCTGATCGATATCTAACTCGAGTCAAGATCGCCTTCTTTTGTGAAATCTCCCTCTATAGCCGTCCGAGATTTGAGTACTACGGCTCGATGCGGTCAGAACTTCGTTACGGCTTTAAAAACGCTCACGATCACCGACAGGGCTTCGCCGTGGCTCCTCTCGTGCTCCTCCCGCAACTTCGGCGACCTTGCGGCTCTAGGGTGGAGAGATGGGCGTGGGATGAAGTGAGGAGGAGTATGGGGGGTCATTGGTATTTATAGGCCTCCACCCCCTTTACATGTGTGACATGTGTCAACATGTAAGGGAGGTTCATGTGTCTCTTATACATGTATGAAGACACATGGCATGGCACATGGCTAAATCATAAGAAAACTTGTTGCCCAAGTAAGCGGGTAGTCTTATCCACGAGATAAGTTGTTGTCCAAGCAAGCGGCTACTCTTATCCACGAGATAACTTGTTGCCTAAGCAAGCGGCTAGTCTTATTCACGAGATAACTTGTTGCCCAAGCAAGCGGCTTCACCATGACACGTGTTAGACTTGGATGATGACACATGGCACTATTGAGTATTTGACACTTGTCCTGACTATGTAATGACACGTGTCCCATGATTTCCTCTCCATGTGTCCTACTTTTGCTAATGACGCTTTACTAACGACGGGTAATTAGCACTAATCATGCTTAATTAATCTTAATGATGTGATTATGGCTAATGAGTATGAAATTATGCTAATGACGCTTAATTATCACTAATGACGGGTAATTAGCACTAATCATGCTTAATTAGTCTTAATGATGTGATTATGACTAATGAGTATAGCTAATGACGCTTAATTATCACTAATGACAGGTAATTAGCACTAATCATGCTTAATTAGTCTTAATGACGTGATTATGGCTAATGAGTGTAAATCTATAACATTATGGGCACTATGCAAGTAGTGGCTTCTACTACTTATAAGGTACTACCAAAATTCCATATTACTAGATTGGTACTATGTTTTGAGGTGCTACACAATTCAGAGAACCTTTTGAAATCATTGCATCAATGTGAATCTATTGACTATGGATACGTAAAGTGTGAACACTATCAATCCAATATTTCCTTGAAATAACAGTTGATCACATTCAAAGGCATAGTGTACAAAACGCGTATTACATGCACGTTGTACGTAACCTCACCATATTATGTGTGTGCCATCCTAAATATCCGTAACTAAAGAAATGCCCCCGCCTGGGCCAAATTGTGCAATAACCCCCAACGGGTTTTCATATTTATAGATAAGTCTCTAACATGACCTTCATGCTATAAAAACTTATTTTTCTTACATTTTGTTTCCTCAAACTCTTATATTGCATATCTTTTACATATTTTATCCAAAAATTACAAATTTTGTGTCATTTCAAAGTCTGTTCTGTTAGCCATGTGAGCTCGAGGCGAACCATTCCTACAATAAATGTTATTGTAATATTTGATTTATCAATAAAAGTTATAAATTCTTTTCACTTCCTTTCTAAGATTAAATGAGTGAATGCACTATAAGGTCCCTTTGTACAATTAGGGTTATGTACAATGGCCATCTTAAAAACCATGTAGGTGTTAATTCAATAATTGAATCATGAAGGTTGGAGCTTGGATGAATATCTAAGGAGTTAGATTGAGGACTCATCAAGCACCATCAAATGATTGTTAAGAGATGATCTCCAACCTGAGTAGGAGATGTCAATCCTTACTTATTAGGTTGATATATGATCGACCTCTTGATGCATGTCCTATGCATGGGAATAGAGATTCGAAGGTGTCAGATTAGTTAGGACAAAGAGTTGACTTAACGAGATCAAGATAACTTAAGTCCTATATCATATACTGTCACAATATCGGCACACATCCTCTGACTGGAGACAGATGTGTTACTATATGTCTAAGTATGTACATTTGACATACCAATACGTTGATGACCTAACAAAGGTCTATACACTGACGAGCTGGTATGCATATGAGGGCATATGAGTAATACGATCTCTCAAAGGGATCATACAGTTTCACTTGTGAATACATGAGCTCACTCATGAGGTATTGGGACAGAACAAATTCCATGCATGGTCATCAAGCTTTGGAAGCATGACAAGAATTTGTAGATATAATATACGCTTTTGGAAAGCATATAATCGATACCAACTCCCAATGATCAAGAATGAGAAACTTGATGATGAAACCCTAGAGATGACAATGTTAAATTGATCTAAATCTTCAGGTTTATCATAGGTCTTCCAGTATGCAGGATGTACAAGTATTAGGAATACATGAGGGTGATGTGATCATAAATGATGGTATAACCATGACACTTCCATTCTGATGGAGTGATGAAACAAGTCTGGATTTTAGTGACTCCTCTCAGTCGAGAAGTAATCTCATCTTGGTCCAAGTGTTGGACATTGATATGAATGAGAATCAGATGCAATGAGAAGATTAGATTTATTGCCTTGATTTAGTCAAGCACCTATGAGACGTCCGTGAGATCTGGATTTGAGATGTGATCTCAATATCCAAGTCACTATACGTGAAAAGTACAATCACCCTGTCCTTATCTCCAAGTATCTGCGAAGAAAGCACATTACTCTTGAAGGAGTCAAGAATAATTCCATAGCTAAATTGTATCTAAGCGTTGAGAAATGGATAATTAAATGTGATTTAATTATCATGAATAATGTGAATTTGTTTCATATTATTTTGGATGCATGAGAATGATTGTCCAATATAATTAAATGTGATTTAATTATTATGGACAAGAATAATATGGATAGCACTATCCAAATTATTCATAATATAAAATAAATGTGATTAAAATGTATTAGAGAGAGCTTATTATGATTTATATTTGTTGATTGATTATTGGTGTGAATTGGATTTACATTGGATGGTTAATTGAAAATGTAAATTACATTTTATTTTAGGTTGTGAATGTGATTCACTTATTTCCAATGACAAGATTGCAATATTTCATAAATAATTATGAATTATTTTTGTAGAATAATTTAAAAAAAAGTGTTGTTGTAAATCTTGGATATTTCCAAGGAATAGTGTAATCTCATGAGATTACATGAGATTGCATCCTTCCATATTAGAAGGGTGGACAACTGCCTAATTTCTTTAGGAAAGGGTGGCCATCTACTCTATTACATGTAAGGATGTAATCTCCATTCTATTATCTCCATATTTGATTGATTTAATTTTAGGATTGATTTACAGGGTTTAGATCAACAACTTGGATTGCGAGTCCAGGAGTTCTCTTGCTTGGATCAACTTGGATTGCGAGAAGCACGCGACTCATCCCCACACATGCAAGTGTCTCCTCTGAAGATCGGACTTGAGACAGGAGGTCTCTTCCCTTAGAGGCTTGTTCACAACTACGCTACGAGAGGTATTACTTTATCTACTATGTGGTTAGATGAAACGATCTAAGAAGTGTTCTTGGATCAGGTGGTTTCATCAATTACAATTTTTTAAATTCCGCTGCACTGAGCTACTAGTGTTTCGAGTCGCTCTCGATCATATATGATACGATACTCATGCTTCTGTGATGCCCTTAAAGATTCTTCCATATCCTTCAGTTTCATGCTCTATCATTTTATATAAATTATGGATAGATTATGTCTTATGTCTCAATGATGATTTTTGTACCTATATTTTGAGGAAATTTATCCCTATGCGGGGACTAAATTGAGGAAGCTCGATTAATTATTCTTCTGATGTTTTAAGGATTTAAAAGTATTATGGAGGAATAATTAAATTAGAGAATATAGAGATATGATTTTCCAGCTCATTTTGAAACTTGATCTTAATATGTTGTAGGATTTATTTATCAAATATCTGTGGCCGCCTAAAATAGAATTTCAATGATAAATATTTCTTGAATACATTCATTAGATCTATGAATTTCATTGAGGATATAATCGATCATATTTTTAGAAGATAAAAATATGATCACGGATCTATCAATGTTTTTCTCTTTCTCTTTTTATGTGTCATTACATCAAGTTCATCTTCGAATTATTTCCTGACAGATAAATTACTATTGTAAATAATTAAATATATGAATAAATTTTTATACCATTCAACTAAAATTCATCCTTCTATGATTTCGACCTTGGTATACTTGCCAAGTTAAATTTTACCACATATTCAATATTGTAGTTTTTTATATATTGTTCTCCACCTCATATACTACATTAACTCGATGATTTTAAGAGATGTAGAATTTAGATTCATCAAATGGTGTCATTGTCGGGAATGACATATTCTTTAGAGTTTAAATTAATTTTTGTAATTAAATTTTTAATACTAATCTTTGTGTCAATTTTCTTTCATATTTCTATTGCATTATTTTGTTCATTATATTTCTCTTTTACTACATATACTAGCTGCATATTCTCTCTTTCTAGATCTGGCTCGGAGCATTATCTAAGGAAGAATGTAAGGACCTACAAGGAGAAGTTTTTATTTTAGTGAGAGAGATATTATCTTAGATTTAATTTCATGCATTTACTTTTATTCTCAACTGTCTCTTTGAATCCTGTTATTTATAACTAATAAGGACTGAATTGTGGGACAATTGAGCATGTTTTGATCCCTACTGTGTGGTCAGGACCCTAAGTGTTGTGTATTTGATGTAGAAATAGGGCATGCAACTCACGATAAAATATTTTTTATCTAATTATGCTCGGTTATCTATTTTAGGACATACAACACACTAATTATGTGTACCGTAGATCATTCAACTTGTCCAAATTCTGAAACCAGTTCTTCTCGCTAATAGAAATTTCTTCTTAGGTTCATTTTCATCTGCTACATTCCTTTTGAATAATTAATCAGTTCTATCATGCATCCCACATGTAGAGCAATGAGAAACATTGTAAGTCTTCTAATTGAGCATCCATCATTGATTTAATCGTACATCAGTTTTTCTTGACTCCTCCCTCATATTTTCTCATCTAAGTAATAGGAATTGAGACTAATAGGTAGATGAATAATTTCTGCTCAATAAGACTCAAAGTGATAACCTGACTTAAAATTGGGACTATTAACAAGGTCGATTGAATTAATTGGAACAAAATCAAGCCTAATTTTTAGGGCATCAACACCCATCATTGGACATACGTACAATACAGATTGAGCGAGGCACGTCACACTTAAGGATTAGTGCCCAATCCCTAGATGTTTGCATCGAATATCAGGTTGTAAGAAACCTTACTCGAGGGTGTGGATCAGAGAGATGCCTATCAGCACTAACAAAGAGTAGGAACTCTCCGGAACTCCCCACGAGTATGTTGGGTTTTTCGAAGTATTGTTGAAGCAATATTGCTAGTAACTATGCCCCTTTCGGTGTTTACTACTCATAGACAAGGGTGGAATGGTTCTGTCTCATAAGAACTTCGGTGAATGCCATCTTCCTATGAAAACTTCAGTCTGGCAGGAAATAGTTTTGGTAATACAAATACTCATCCTCAAGTTAACCAGTGATTGAGAGTGGTAAGCCGTATAGGTAGATTGATCCGTTGTTACCTCAAGTGAGGAATCTCCAGGTCTCTCCATGTATACCTCAACCACTTGTCTCTTTAGGCCAACTAAGTGTTATAGTTCAAAATCTTGTGGTCGGACTATCATGTGGATTCATGTGGATGATAAAATAGAGCAACCCTAAATCTTGATGTGAATTCAAAATAGAACCGTATTGTGATCCTAAGCTCAGCAAGAAGTTCCTTGGAAACTAACATTCTTTCATTTATTATGGGCATTCAGACCATTGCTCAAAGGTTTTGCGTACTATCATCCGATTCTGAGTATTGATGCGACTCACTTTCTTGGAAAAATCAAAGGCCACTTTCTCTAGCAAAATCTGTCGATGGAATTGGACACCTATTTCTGGTTGCTTTCGTAGTGGTCGAAAAAGAGAATATAGATGCTTCGGAGTTCTTCATGCAAAAATTTACATTTTTAATCCAGTGTAAAGGGGTCTTTTTTTAGCAATCATTTCAAGGGGCTCAATAATCCTTCACCCAAATACTTTCCTACATATCGTGGGCATTGTTATCGATTTTGTCTATGACACATGCAAGCAAACATGCATCAAGTAGGCCATGATAAATGGTCGTAGGGTAAATTCTATAGTACGGGTGATGTCACGAACATGCACACATAATAAGACTATGCAATAAATCTGTTCTTTTGATCCAGAGACCTATGATTGGATTTGTCGTCAAGAAGATGGGGATCGCATATAGTGGGCCATAAGTTTCAACAAAGGCCACCATTATGGGAATAATACGATAGATGTTTCTGAGTACTTTAATAGTGTATTGAAGGTTACGCAGGATCTTCCCATATTGACAATGATTCTGGTCATTTTTTATCAATTGAATAGCTATTTTGTTTTCCATTGCAGATAGGGCGAGAGGACTAATGCTGAGTTGATATCGAGGTATAATCAAATAGTCGAAGAAAATTTTGCGCAAGCATGCACATAAGACGTGGAGCAATTTTTTTAGACCATGTTCGAGGTGGGTGACGTGACAGAAATTATAAAGTCTTACTTGATGGGATGGATTCTGAGTGCACTTGCAGCTTCATGCAGTACATGCATATCACATGCTCACATGTTGTTGCAGTTTGTGGTTTTTTAAATCTTGACTTCGAATATGTTAAAAAATGCTCGTTGTTTTATACACTCGTCACATTTCATGCTACATACACATCTAAATTCACCTCCATTCCTGATCATCGCTTTTGTCTAGCAAATGTTGAGCAGTCACTGTTGATGCCACCCAACGCAACAATAGGACCCGGTTGACCACCATCTAGAAGGATATTGAATAATATGGATGAAATGGGGTGGGTTAATATTAGATGTGGTATATGCAAGCAAGTCTGACATACTCGGACTACTTATCATGATGGTGATTGTACTTTGTACTTTTTCCAAAAAAATGTATGATATGAGTTACGTAATAGATTTATGTTTGGATTTATGGATGCAATCATTGATATTATTATGTATGAAACTGCTCGAGCATATGGTTGAATTAATTGCTTTATTCTTTGAAATTATAATATTTCATTTTTCTTTATCATGAGAAGGAAAATGGATTCATCATTAAGACATGTTGATACTTTAGTCCTAGTCCAACATAGTAGCCATATATGCAGATCCACTTAATGAGAATGCTACAGTAAGAACCTCAAAGACATTGGCATATGGTATGTACCTCTAAACACAGTCTATGGGACCACATATTTCTTATTTAGCAAGATTACATATTTGTTGAACATGGTCGGGTATTTAATAAGATCTTGTTGTTGAAGTAAGGCATTCGACCAATTGCTTGAGGTGGTTGGTATGCAGTGTGTCACGAATCTAAAAAGGCAAAATCTTGATCAGTCACTTGTGATGGCCCTCATGGAATGATGAATACCAGAGACGCACACTTTACACATTCAATACGGTGAAGTTACCGTAACATTGAAAGATCTTTCCATTTTAACAAGACTTTGAGTTGTTGAAGCTCTAGTAACAAGCTAAGAGCACCCTTCACATTTTCAATGGCCAAATTATTGCGAGAAAATACTTGGTGTTGATACGATCGTCGGAAGAGGGAAGAATTTATCGAGCGTGTTTGAAGCTTACTTACAATAATTACAATATCTTAACATAAGCGAATCTTTCGGAGGAAGATGGGAATCGTCTGATGAGACTTATATGGGTCTTTGTTTTATACCAGATTGGAGAATCGTTTTTTCTCGGATTCAATAGGTGACAATACCACTACAATATCTATGGTTACTAGAGGATCTAGAAGAATGTGGATAGATGGCTTGGGAAATTGCAGTTCTTGCCCAGTTGTATCATTAATTGGACAAATGTTCTTTGGGTAAATCAAAAAGATGTTACTCCTTTATAACCTTGATGCATGTGATATGTGTTCTTTTAAATCACAAATAATGTTAATTACATTATAATGCATCCATCTATATATTGTGAAAAACCTACCAACAATTTGTCGAGAAGGTCAAGAAGTCTGAAGTTTGCAAATAGTGTTGATTTGTTTTAATGCAGCCATTATGCACTTGCTAGATCAGGTTATGCAGCAATTTGATCTGTGACCCATATCCCATATCTGATGTCGAGAATAATTTTTCTGGAGCATCGAACTCGACAGAGGAACAATGGGATAATCGACTGGCCAGACCGACTTCGAGAACATATACTTCAGCGGAATCAAAGAAGAAAAATGATTATGGTGAAAAGATCTTTAACGAAATATGATGAACAACGGCTACTAAGCTCTATTCAATGGAACTGACAAATTAGATATCAATGGATTTAGATGGTAATGCTAGAACCACGACTTGCATATGAACCTCACGCTCCCAGATATAGGTCTGGGGTAAGTAGAAAAATTTATGCTAATGGGTTCATTAAGTCTTGAAAATTCATAAATAATAAGTGATGGTATGATTTACTAACAGTCCAAAGTGTATATGAAGCTCGTGGGATTTTTGAGGATTATGAACAGAGCTCAGAGTTGCGGAATGCTATTAGTTTACTTGACACCGCAATGTAGAATCTTGGATTAGCGGATCTAATGATGCAATACGATCTGAGGTACTCTTATTTGAATTAGCCCGCAATAGTCCCTTTCTCCAATCATGAACCATAACCATAATACGAAGATGCTCGACCCACCACATTTGCATTTCCTTCGCAACAACAGTATCATGCTGGTACTAATGATATCAAGGCAGGACTATCTCAGACACAGCCTACAGTTGTGTATGATATATAAAGATACAACTTACCCAACCTTCTCATGATGATGACTTTTGGGGACTTGTTGGATATGCAAGCTCATGACGAGCCATTATTAAATAAATGTTATTACAAATTATTTCCTAACCTAAAATGAAGAATAACTAGATTGCTTAATAGTTCCCTTGGTAAAATTAGAGTTATATATCATTGCCGTCTTAATGATCATACAACTATTAATTCAATTATTGAGTCATAGAGGTTGGTGTTTGGATGAATATCTAAAGAGTTAGATTGAGGACTCAACAAACACTGTGAAATTATTATTAACAGATGATCTCCAGCCTAATTAGGAGATGACAATCCTTTCTTTTTTGGTTGATATCTGACCGACCTCTTGATGCAGGTCTTTTGTATAGGAATTGGGATTCAGAGGTGTCAGATAAGTTAGGATAAAAAGTTGACATAGATAGATCGAGATAATCAAGACCTATGCCGTATGTTGTCATGATATAGGCATGCATCCTCTGACCAGAGACATATGTATTATTATAAGTCTAAGTATGTACATTTGGCAGACCAATAGGTTGATGGCCTAATCAAGGCCTATACACCGACGAACTGGTGTACAAACAAGGAATGTGAGTAATACGATTTCTCAAAGGGATCATACATGTTCATTACTGAAACAAAAGATATGAGCTCACTCATGAGATATTGGGATCAAATTCTGTGCACAGTCGTCTCGCTTTGGAAGTTTGACTGAATTTGTAGGTTTGATATATGTTTTAGGAAAGTATATGATCAATACATAGGTATTATATATGATTTTGGAAAGTATATGATCGATACCAACTCTCGAATATCGAATGAGCAACTTAATGATAAAACCATGAATGAGATAGTCTACGTACGATCTAAAACTTTAGTTTTATCCTAGGTCTTCCAGTATGCAGGATGTACTTGTATTAGGAATACCTGAGGGAGATGTGATCATAAACGAAATTATAACCATGACGCTTCCATTCCGAGGGAGTGATGAAACAAGTCTGAATTTTAGTGAATCCTCTCTATAGGGAAGTAATCTAATGTTAGTCCAAATGTTGGGTAGTGATCTGAATGTGATTCAGATATAATGAGAAGATTAGATTTACGGCTTTGATTTAATCAGACATCTATGGGAGGTTCGTGAGATTTGGATTTGAGATATGATCTCAATATCCAAGTCACTATACGTGGAACATACATCGCTGTGTCCTTATCTCCAAGTATCCACGGAGAAACGTATTATTCTTGAAAGAGTTCAAGAATAATTTCATTGTCGATAATGTATCTGAGCATTGAGAAAAATAGATAACTAAATGAGATTTAATCAGTGTAATTAATGTGAATGTGATTCATATTATTTGGACACATGAGAACATACATCCAAGATGATTAAATGTTTAATTATCATGGATATGAATAATGTGGATAACACTATCCATATTAAGGACGGATATTACAAATGTGATTTATAATATATTAGAGAGAGATAATTGTAATTTGTATTTACAAATTAATAGTCAATGTGAATTGGATTCACGTTGGACAATTAATTGTTATAGCAATTACATTTTATTTTGGAGGTGTGAAGAAGAGTTACATTCTTTCAATGACATGATCGAAATTGTCACAAAATAGTTTTGAATTATTTTGATGAATAATTATGCAATAAAAGTTATTTCATATGTGGACTTATTATTGGAATAATATCTCAACGGAATTAGAATGATGAAGTCTTCTTTTCATACACGAGTGGACGACCAAGTTGAGCTCTCTCAACTTGGTGGTCGCCCACCCCATATATGAATGGGACTCCATTCATTCTGAATAATTCCATCCTTAGTTGTGTGATTTAAATTGAAATATGTTGATTGATTTCAATATATTTAATTTAATTAAAAGCCACCAAATTTGTTATTAGTAATTAAAACACAACAAGACCATAGCCATTGGTTGAAAGCATGGATCAATCTCAACCATTGAGTGAGCACTTGGATTGTGATCCATGAACATCCAAAATAATATAAATAGAAGGGTAGCCCAAGCCTTGTATGTTTGACACAACATGAGATACAATTCTCTCTCTTTCTCTCTACATGTCTACTCTCTCTCACTCATTGTGGCCGTCCACCTTGGTGGCATAGAGAGAATCGCTGTCGTCACCGCTATGCCATCGTGTTGCTGCTTTAATTGTTTGTGGATCTCCATCTCCTTTGGCGTGCCTCATTCATGAAGAAGACATCGGATTTCATGAGATGATATCAGAAGATTCATCGCTTGGATTATCAAATTGGATTGCAGGAAGCACGTGTTTCATCAACACGCTTGCAAACATCTCCTCCGTTGGATCAGACTTGAGATAGGAGGTCTCTTACTTTAGATACACAATCGGAACCACGCTTCAAGAGTATTCATATATCTTGTTTTTTATATGAAACGATCCAGAAGTGTTCTTAGATCATGTGGTTTCAACGCTTTAAAAAGTTTTAATTTTTGTTACTACAAGCAGCTAGTGTGACTAGTCGCTCCAGATCACATATGTTGCGATCTTCACACTTTTGTGATGCACTTAAGGTATTTTTCCCATAACCTTCAGGACTAACCCCAGCTATGCAGACATTCATGGAATTCTTGACAAGCAATATCTTTCCCACTCAGACTAGCATTGGATTTCTCTACTTTGTAGATCTACATTGTTGACAAACTGGCTCTTCACTAATATTGATTAAGAATAATTAATGTCAGCTGTAGCTGGTGATAAAGAGCTAGTTAATAATAAATACCACACAAAAAAATAATATGAAAATTAATCCAATGTGGTTAAAATAAAATTGGATTAGTTTTTTATTTTACTTGAGCGAATCCCAAGGTCAAACTCAAGGAGGTAATATGAGAGTATAAAATTAATTTTCAAAATAATTTAGGAGTTAGATTTTCAAAGATGAAATTTATGGGGTTTTGGAATTTTTTGCAATGTTTATGGATTTTTGTTAAAGTATGCAATTAATTAAAGCCAATATGATGCATGAATTTTTGTAAATGTTTTATGAAAGAAAATAATGCAATGCAATGTGAAAGAATAAATAAATGAAATTTTAAATGATGGTGAATGGATAAATGAATGAAACACAAATATTTAAGTAGATCGAGCAAGAAGCCAAGTCAATGAGTAGATCAATTCAATTCCCCACTCCCCAATGATCAATTAATTCATAAAATAATTGATCATTTAAATAACAATTGATAACCCCAATTTTACATGATTTTATGAGAAATTAAATTGATAAAAGAAAATAAAATGCACTAAAAATGAATTAACAAATTCTTGGAATTAATTGATGTTCAATAATGTCTCCAAAGAAATATCTCAATGTCTGATGAAATAGTGGTTCATCGCTCTAAAATATGAAAATAGAGCTATATTCCTAAGTATTTCATTGCATTTATTCATTTAAATTGCATTATTACCATTCATACATATGTAAATAAGATTCGTATTTTAGCATGCATAATTGCATTAAATAACAAGTAAAAAAATCCCTTGTAAATTATTACATGTATATTACCATAACTTCTCCTATTTTTATTTATTTTTCACTAACTCAAAAATAAAATAAAATCAACATTGTCGTGTATATATTACAAACATTAACAAAAGAAAAATACTAGATAAATGCAACTTGTATAATTGCCATAAAACCCAAACCATTATTTTAAGACAAAAAGTTGTATACGTGAATATCTCTCTCATGCCTATGGATCCCTACTCCTTTTTGAACTAATGTATGTTCAATTATTTATAAAACAAGACCAAATTCAAAAGAGTCGAAGTTCATATGTGAAACTTGGTTTTTGTGACCTCATTGTATATTGTATATATTGATCGATTCAACCTTATTATTTTATGTACAAAATAAACTCTTTTTTATTTATTTCTTTTCCATTTACTTTCTTTGATTTATGTTTTAATGAAATGTGTAAAAATTCAAATAAGAATTGAATCAAAAATCAAAGAAAATAAATCACTATGAGTATGTATATAAAGTTTATATATATGCCCCTCTTATTTTATTTTCTTTAATTGTGTAATTATTACAAATCCAATAAAAATAAAATAGTTGTAATACTTATTTCCTATTTTATTTTATTTTTTATTTTTACCTATTTGAAAATGATAAAAAAAATGAAAATACAAAAAATCCAGTATTTTATATCTAGAGAGTACCTAGAAATTCTTTGTGTACAGATGATCTCTTTCGATTTTGGTCCCTTCACGAAAGTTGTAGATCTCATCGAGATGAACAGCTTTCATGAATGTAACATTTTTATTAAGCATCATTTGCTATTTTCTATTTTTCATAGAATTTTACTTCTGATTTATGTGGGGCCGACATGTGGCCGCTCTTGGAGCCGCCACGTGTCCCCGCTTAACTTCCCTTTACCTCCTCTTGTATGGATCGTTGGATGAAGGGGTATTCATCCAATGACCCAGATTATTTCCCTTTTTATTCTCTCTTCGCCACATGTCTTCATCGTGTCCCTTCGATCTTGGGTCGATCCAATGGCCCAGGACTTGTCTTCAACCTTCTGATCTTCTCAGCCAAGGGAATCGCCAACGTCCTCTGTGAACTCCACCCCTTGCAGCCAAGGCCATCGTTCTCCCATTGACTGAGCACTCCCTCTCCTCCACGTCTCCACCTGCCTGTGTCCCTCACACGAGCCCCAAAAAATCATAAAACCACTTGTGTTGCCCGTCATCGAAGGGATCCGTCGATAGACAGTGTGGTTCCAGCCTCCGACCATTTCAAAATGACACTGTGAGACCCTCCGTTGAGAGCCAAGATGAGCCACTAACCATGGTGAGATCCATGACCTCTCTAGGTCACATTACATCAATTAAATATCTCTGTTGTTTAGTTTCTTGGCATCGATCTTGCTGTGTCGATTGAAGCGAAGATCGACAAAAGCTTTGGCGAGCTATCGAAATCCCCATGCGAGAAACCAGAATGCATCAGGTGAATCTCTCCATCCTCCTCATTTCCTTCTCCCATCTCGTTTCCTCTTCCTTCTTTGCTACATATCTTCTTCCCCATTCTATTTGTCCTTCACTTCTGTTCTGCTATAAACCCAATTCCAAAATCCAAATCCACTTCAACCAGATCCACCCACATCTTTTTATCCTCTCCACTTCTTTTTATCTTCCATACCTTCCAATCTCCCACTACCATGACCAGAGCTTCTTGCTCCTCCCTCCACAAAACCACATGGAGGGTATCTCTACTATACTTGAACTAAACTGGACATGAAAGAAGGGAGGACCTACTTCAGTTACGTAACATAGTAGCAGCTCACTTAGCCCTTCTTCACACAACATTCAATTTAGAGTAGCATGTATTGATGCTATCCAAGAACCACCATCATTGGCAAAGCATCCGCCTCTCGCCCTCCATTCAATGATCCTTTGCTCGACAAGAATAGTAGCAGTCGTGCTCCAGGAGCTCCTCCTTCGTCTTGAAATAGAGGCTCACGTCTCGGTCGCAGCTATCACCCTTGTACCCATGTTCGTCGCATCTGCCTCGCCATCGACCACTGCATCCGCCGCCCTTGAGCCTTCGTTGACCTCCTCTACCTTGCCCGATGTGCCATCTCCTTTGACTTTCGTATCATGCCTCGAGGCTCAGGTGGTGGTGCCTCCTCCTTAAGGCACGTCTAGGCTCGGGAGCCCGAGCCTCAGTCTCGCAACCCCACCTTAGCCACAGCACCTAGAGCTCCATCCGAGCCACACATGCACGTGTAGCACACGTGTGTGATGGAAAATTACAAGGCATACCTTGACTTTCAACAAATAACGCCTAGCTCCCCCCCATCGACTAGGGACGTGTGACACTCATGTCCCCATGAAGAAATTACAACAGATTCCTGTGGGTCTTAACAACAGTATTTGAGTACTTTCATGCATTCATTTGAGTTAATTTCATTTGCATTCAAACGCCTAACTTTAAGTTTAATTTCAAACCTTCATTTGGCATCATTTTTATATTCTAAAAATTGTGTATTGTGAAACAATTAATTCTATATGTTGAGAAAGACTTATTTCATTTTGTTGAGCATTGCTTGATTTATTAATATTTATTGTGGATAAAAGTGCCATATTTTACCCTGTTAGCTTTAAAAATTCATAGTATTTCAACTATTTCTCTAAAAAATTCCAAAAATTTGCATTAGGTAGAATTAACTGTGTTCTATTTTGCGCCCAAAAATCATCTCATTTGCATGCATAAGTAGATCAGAATTAGTTATTTGTGATCTAAGTAAATAAATTTTAATAGATTCATAACTTCATATTTTAAGGATTTAAAAATTGTTCGGGATTCATCATTATCAAAGCTATTCAGGATAATTTTAGTTTGTGAATTATTACTTATGGTCTTTATTAAAATTAAATTGCTCAAAATCACATGGTCTACATATTTAATTCATTATAAATTCATTTTGCATCCAAAAATTCGAAAAAATCATAATATCTTGATTTTACCTCTTTTAACATTCTAGCCAACTTTTAGGATTTTTGACATCATTGACTAAAATTTGCATTTTAACCCAAAACTTTGCCAAAATTGCATAAAAATATATATAATGTTCCTGCAAAAATCTAGTTCTAATTCATCTAAAAATTGACCTAAGGAGACAATGACCTCCCTGAGTTTGACCTTGGGCTTGCCCAAGTAAAATAAATTTGACCACTTGCCTTTAATTGGAAATTAATTTAAGCGGTCATTTTGATTAATCTGTGATTCCCTGCATGCAGTGAACACATGATGTTAGTTCGACGTAATTAGTGAAGGAAAATTCAAGATTTTTCAAATGGCGCCACTATCGAGGAGGTACGGCTTAGGTTGGTTGTTAGATAATTTAGAAATTAAGTTTTCCATCCCTCAGGCAGTCTAACCCACATGTTTTTCTTGTAATTATTTCTCTCTTTTATTTTCATGCATTTTTATTTCTTTATTTATTTCTTTTATTTGAGTCATCTCTATGACCACCCTCTTATTTTTTGTACGAGGAACCTGACGCAACGGAGTGGCTTCCTAGGTAGCTAAGAAACTCAAGAGCATTAGAAGTCGGCTTTTTCAGAAAATAAGCCGACTGAAGGAAGCACATTAAAATTAAGATTGAGTCAAGTAGTGTGAGAGTGTATAGTCCTTCGAATTTTATTTCTGTATTTTATTTTTGTAATTATTAATTTGTAATAATTTAGGTAATTGTACATTTACAACGATTCCTATTTCGGATCTCGTGATTTTATCAGGACTTCAGACATTATTTTTCTTTGTTGTGGTTGTATCGAGAGTGGTTCTTGACTTGAGAGGCTCGTAGATTAGACATGCACTCGCGACTGCTTGTGTAATCTAGGACCACACTTTCCATATTTAATAATACACACTTTAGAGCGATCTACTTAGTCAAAATAAATTCAAATTCTTATCGACTAATAGAAGTTTCTGCTAGGTGTGGTTTTTAACACTTGCATTGCATTTAGCATAAAAATTTAAGTTTTGTATTCCATCCCACATGTAGAGCACAAGGATCACTGTAAGTCTTCTAAACTGGGCATGCATCATTGATTTTATCGACTGCATTAGCTTTTCTCGACTCCCTTCCCCTTGGTTTTACAACTTAGGATCAAAGAAAATCAGGACTGATCGTTAGGCATGCCATGTTTGGTGGACTTAACCAAGTGATAATCTAACTTAAAATCACGATTTCTAATATAAAGTTGACCAAAAATTTGAACTAAAACTGAATATGTATTCAGGAGAGCAACCCCATCCTTGTGCACAAGTACACCTCTAGACAGAGTGGGTGAGGATGTACACACTAAGGTTAGAGCCCAAATCCCTAAACTTGTCCCCTAAGTCTCCATTTCCGATACTTGTGGATTTGGGAGCTGGAAGGGCTTCCCTTCGACCTTAGTATAGGTTTTGGATGTGTAATCATGTGTGTCTCCTTTGGGGTGTGATATTAAACCCAACAGCATGGGCAGATTACCTCATTGGTCAGGAGCATGCATGAACATCATTGGGCGTAGGGTGACTCACCTTGTGTGCATGTATAACAAGATTGTTTTATCACTTAACTAGAAGCAAAAAGATAACGGTCAGACCTTTGCGACCATTGCAATGTTAAGTTGGTCAAACTAGAGTTTGCTCTTGTATTTGTTTGTGTTTTTGTTTGTGTGTCTTTTCCTTCTGTGAAATTACATATTTTTTCCTCAATCTGCTTTCATTCCTTCTCGAAGATGTTGGCTTGTCGATTTTCGTACCGACCATGTTCACCATCTCACTCCTCCATGAACCATCTCTTCGAAACGGTTCCTCAGCAGCCATCTTTCTTCTCTCCATCCCTTTCCAACTATGAAGTCGGACCTCCGACCAACTTCCTAGCCTCTTCTTATTCATCCCAACAGAACCCTCTCTTTGAGACGGTTCTCCCCCAGCCATCTCCCCCCCCCATCCCACCCTGAATATAAAGTCATAATTTTGACTGACTTTTCCACTTCTTCTCACTTCTCACCTACCCAACATTCTTACACTCGGATCAACTTCCACTCTGTGTTGACTCACCGTATTCTCAAGAGCATGATGGAATCAAAGAACCAATCGAAGAGCAAGCCAATGTTGAGATAGATGACAGACAGACTTACTTACCCCCACAAGCTCCATTTCCTCTTCTTATGAATGTTGAGACAAGCCAACCAATCACACACACACACACATCCTAACTTGACCTTAGGGTATAACATGTTCGAACAAACAAACCGAATGGAGGGGCACGTACCTTATGATTTTCCAGACTTGATTGACCTTAGTAATCAAGCTGACATTGACCAGCCCTCATACCACACATTCAGAGAGCCTACACATACAGGGGATTGGACCCACAAGTTCTATCTAACAACCCATATATATTAAGTAAATTATACGAGGCTCCGACCAATATCTGCCATAGGGATGGTTTATACTCAACCTAGCCTTACATGCCAAGTCTAAGTATGTTGAGTATGAGACTCTATGTTCTCAACAGTATCCTCAAATTGAGTGGACTTCTCCCATGATTTATCATGAGAACTTTTTGGAAGATGACATTTCTAGACTAGTCGAGAGAGATGAATCATTTGGTGACAAGTTGAGAAATGTAACTAACATATTGAGTTCAATTGCTACCAACTCGGGTATGAAAGTGGAGAACGAGATGAGTGGATTTGATGTTGAAACCCTAGAGGACATGAGGGAGCCCACACAATCTATTAGTTGGAGTCTATTATATCTCCCTCTTCTACTGACCACTTACCTTTCAATCTAGAGTCTAACCGTTCACATATTAGAAACATTAGAAAATTGAAAATCTCAAAAAAGATCAATTTTTTTTGAAAAAACAGAAAAATCTCATAAAAATTGAAAATGAAAAAGATTTAAAAGAATTGGATCTTTCCTTTAGGGAAACCATTACTGAGGAACTGATTCTTAAGCTTCCCGTAATAAAGGCCATATAATACTTTCTCGACCTCAAAAGATTTGTGAAGAGTAAATTGATGCCTAAGAGGTCGGGGAATAAGAGAACCAGGACTGAGAGACACCAAGTGTCTATGGCCACCTCCTTGGTGATGGGGAGAAAGACCAAGAGCCATAGAGTGAAGCAGTTGCCTAGGGTTGAAATTTGAAATCAAAGACATCATCTTTACCCATGCTAGAATCAATGATGACTCATCTATGAACATCCTCTCAATTTTTGTGTTTAACAAGTTCAAACACGGACCAATTAGAAAAACAAGTGATCCTTTAACTGGTTGATTGATCCATAAAAAAGTCAAGAGGGATTATTTCAATCATCATTACTTTTTAAGGTGCTCCACTCAAAGTGGACTTTATAATCATTGATATTGAGTACCGAGGAGAGTTTACCCAGTCTCCTATTATTTTTGGAAAGCCATTCTTAGCTTTGACTTAGGAGACTATAGATTGCAAGGCTAGGAAGATCGATTTCCATGAATTGGGTATATATCGATCATACGTGACCTTTGAGGATACACTTTATCCCTAGGCAACCCATATAGCCGCTGAAAGGCGTGACCATCGAGAGACAGATGAGTCTTATCTCTCTACTACACCTGAGATATTGACTATCGATCCGACCATTGGATCATGACCCACAAATAGAAGCTCTCTCTGAGCCGAACACCATCTTCTCTGATTGCATTGATCATTTTGGTGATCTGACTCCAGTGCCTCCATTTCCTTATCCAACTACATCATTCTACAGGTCACCTTCAGGACTTAGACTTAGAGAAACAACCATTATCATACCACTCCATTCCAAGGAAGCAGTTGTTCCCTCTACTCAGTTATCTAGTGAGAAGAAGAAGAGACCTGACTCCATGAGGCATTCCCTTAAGCCCCTCAAGGTGTGTCATGCTCCTCTTCCTCTCTCTGCTCCACGTTCTAGATCACTGACCAAAATGGTCTCCACAGATATGGAATCTTCTGAGGATTCTTCTCTTCTTTGATCATTATGCGATCATCATAAATGCATGTGGCAAGTTTGTTATTCAACACGACTCAAGCAAGCAATCATGTGTCTATACTAGTTGGACTTTCCATCCTCCTCATTACTACTCTTCAGAGGATGATTCCGACATCGACACATATACTCGGTTGATCTTCCCTCTCCGTTCATACAAGAAGGTTCAACACAAACCTTCTTGATCTTTGTACATCCTTACTCCATCTTGTATAGTTTTCTTCTTTTTTATCCATCCCTCTCTCGTGATTGTTATCACCCACCCATGTTCCATGTCATTCTCATTTTGTGTCTATACTTAGGATGACCAGATCCTAAGTATAGGGGGGAAAGTGACCTGAGTCGCTCCTTCTTTTCTGGTTCATACCTCTTTGTACATTCCCCAACCCCATCAGTTCTCATACTTCTTTTCTATACTTAAGTTGACCAGAGCCTACGTATAGGGGGGACCAATGCCCACCATGTATATTTGTTCATTCAGTTCTTCTCCTCTTGATCTCGACCGTTGCATTTTTGCTCTTCTTCTATACTTAGGCTGACCATAGCCTAAGAATAGGGGACGGGTCGACTTATATACTTCTATCCTTATTACTCTTTTACGCTTAGCACGAGCTATGTCTTTTCCTTGTTTTTTGTGCTCGAAGGACATAGCGCATGTTAAGTATAGTTTGGTGTGTATATATTACATATATACTTTAGCCATAGCTCGTACTTTCACGTATTTTATGTATATATTATTCAATAAATACAAGATGGGTAAAATTAACAAAAAATTATAAAATACATGTAAATTTGTTTAATGTGTCTAATACTCTCTTTGTGAAACTTATACAACCTGTAAAATTCTTGTAAATAACTCTTTTGTAAAATTATTGAAAAATATGAGGTATAACAAAAAAATTTTGTCAAATGTCTTCTTATACTTTTTTGGATTAAAAAAACAACATTTAAAATTAAAGAAAAAAGAAAAAATAAAAGAAAAAACTTACACTTCATTCATATGCATTTCATTTGCACATGTATTTCATTTGCATAGCATGCATATGCAAAGTGGAAAGTTATCAGGTTCTGAACCAAGTCATGAGTAAAAATTAAGAGGGGACTTGACATGACCTTAATCTACTTAATTTTTTTAGGAACTTCATCGAGAAGTAGGATTTTAGAAACTTCATGCCATAGACTTAATTCTACAAGTTCACAAGACAATGTTTAGACTTTGACTCTTATTGTCTAACCCCACTGCCTCATTCTGAGTAGAATCTTGGATAAGAAACTACACCATGCACTTCTCTCAACTCAGAAGAGGTGTTGGAAGACTATGTGTGTCTTTCTTTGGTAGCATGGACATCTAAAGACTGGAGCACCGGTTTGAAATAAAGCTTCGGATGAGAGATGGACTATTAGCACAATTTTTTCTAAGACCCTGAAACATGGGCGGAACAAAAGATTCTATTTCTATCGGGGTACAAAAGATCAATTCAGAGCAACCACAATTCCTACAAAAAACAATATTTGACCAAAATGGTCCAAGCTTCAGATAGCATGCAGATCTGGTGGAGACTTGTCTACACCGACCAAGCTTCACATGAGAGTTGACTACATTTGTCACTCCCCACTTCTTTTCCCCTTCTTCTAGAATTCTCCCCCCACTCGTTGTGAACTAGCACATTCATGAACATAGAAGGAAATACCTGACTCCTTGAGGACGAGTTAGTGGAGGAGGAGATTGCATGTTCAGCATCTCGGATGGGAAGAGCTAACACCCTCCACACATATGAGACAGTTATTCAGTGTTCATGTAGGATGCTTTGTAAGGGGATTGATCTAAGATTACTACCGAGTTGGGTCGGGGCAATGACTTGTACAACTTCAAGACTAATATTTTTAAAACCCTAGTTCTTATAAGGAGTGTCATCACATTATTAATCCAAAGGTCGAGTCAAGCTCCATTTTCACCCTTCCTACATGACCTTGGTATGGAACCCAATATCATTTCAATTATGTATTTCATTTTAGTTTCTCGAGAGTGAGTGAGGTTTAAGTATAGAGGGTTGATGAATCTGTGATTCATCACTCCATAAGATGAAAACAGATCTATGTTCCCAATTAATTCATTGCATTTATTCATTTAAATTGCATTATTACCATTCATGCATATGTAAATAAGATTCGCATTCTAGCATGCACAATTGCATTGAATAAGAAGTCAAAATTCCCATGTAAAGTATCACTTGTATATTACCATAACTTCTCCTATTTTTTATTATTTTTCAATAACTAAAAATGAAATAAAATCACTTTCTTTTGTATATACTACTAACACTAATAAATTAAAAATACCAAAAAATGTTAACTTGTATAATTGCCCAATAAAAACCAAACCCTAGTTAATAAAACCCAAACCCTAGTTTTGAGATAAAAAGATGTAGGCACGAATATCTCTCTCATACAGTCTCCTACGGATCCCTACTCATTTTTGAATTAATGTAAGTTCAATTATCTACTAAAGAAGACCATATTCAAAAGAATCGGAGTTGATATGTGAAACTTGGGTTTTGGGACCTTACAATATTGATTGATTTGACCTTATTACTTTATATACAAAAATACATCTTTTGATTTATTTGTTTTCTAATTATTTTCTTTAATTGTTTAATTATTAAAATCCAAAAAATGTATTAGTTGTAAAAAAATTATTTTCCATTTTATTTGATTTCTTTTTGTTTTTACCTTATTTGAAATTGACAAAAAATGAAATACAAAAAATGTGGTATTTTATATTTATATAGTATCCTCAAAAAATACTTTTTGTACAGATGATCTCGTTCGATTTTAGTCCCTTCACAAAAGTTGTAGATATCGTCGGGGCGAACAATGAAGACAACTTCTTTATTAGACATCATTTGCTATTTTTTATTTTTTATTCAATTTTATTTCTGATTTTTAAGGGTCAGACATGTTGCAGCGCCTGGAGCTGCCACGTGTCCCCCACTTAACTTCCCTATACCTCCTCTTTTATGGACCGTTGGATGAAGGGCCATTCATCCAACAACCCAGATTATTTCCCTTTTTATCTCTCTTCTCCATGTGTCTTCATAGTGTCCCTTCAATCATGGGCCTATCCAACGTCCCAGGCCTTATCTTCAACCTCCCAATTTTCTCGGGCAAGGGAACCGCCAACGTCTTCCATGCACTCTACCCCTTGCGGCCTATGCCACCATTCTCTCTCCGATTGACCTAGAACCCCTTCTCCTCCATGTCTCCACCTACCCATGTCCCTCACGTGATCCCCAACAAGCTAGAAAACCACTCGCACCACCCCTTGTCGAAGGGGTCCGCCAATAGAGAGGGTGGTTCCAGCCTCCGACAATTACAAAGTGATAGTGAAAGACCCTCCATTGAGAGAGAAGATAATCTACTGATTGCGGTGAGATCCGTAACCTCCTTAGGTCGCGTTACATCAGTTGAATCTCTCTGTTGTTCATCTTGTCGACATCGATCTTATTGCATCGATTAAAACGAAGATCGATGAAAGCTCATGCGAGCTATCACAATCCCCAAGCAAGAAACCAGAACGAATCAAGTAAATCTCTCCATCCTCCTCATTCCCTATTCCTATCTTGTTTCCTCTTCCTTCTCTACTACATATCTTCTTCCTCTTTCTATTTGTCCTTCACTTCTATTCTATTTTATACCCAATTCCAAAAGCCAAATCCACTTCAACCAGATCCACCCACATCTTTTTTTCCTCTCCACTTCTTTCTATCTTCCATCCCTTCCGGTCTCCAGCCAATACCGCGATAGGAGCTTCGAGCTCCTCCCTCCACACTTCGATAAGGAGCAGGGTACACCCCCTTTCTCTTTCTTGCAACCATGAGATGAGCTCCGATGCTCGAGCTCCCTATTCTTCCTCTCTTTCAGGTCATGAAGGGGAACACTAAAGCATCAAGTCTAACATAAGCTCTTAGAGAAAACCACGACGTGCCATCACCTCCGACCCTCACTTCACGCCTCGAGACTCGTGTGGGGGAGCCTCCTTAGCAAGCCACATGTAGGCTCGGGAGCTCAAGCTTTATCCTTGCTACCCACACCTCAATCGTGATACCCATAACTCCATCTGAGCCACACGTGCACATTCCATGCATGTGCATGGAGGAAAAATTGCAAGGCATACCCCCTATTTTCGGCAAATAACACCAAGCTCCTCCCATCGACCATGCGCATGCAGCGCACGTGTCCCAATGGAGAAATTGCAACTGACCCCTAGCAGGTCTTGATAGTAGCATCCAAGTACTTTCATGCATTCATTTGAGTTTATTTCATTTGTACTCATACAACTAACTTTGAGTTTGATTTCAGACCCTCATTTGGCATCATTTCATATTTTAAAAATTGCACTTTGTAGAAGAATTAATTCTATATCTTTTGGATGACTTATTTCATTTTTGTGAGCATTGATTGATTTATTTATTATATTATGGTGAAAATTACAATATTTTACACTGTCAACTTTGGAAATTCATATCATTTCAATCATTGGTCTAATAATTTCCAAAAATTCATATTAGGTAAATTAATTGTGTTCTAATTTGTGCCCAAAAGTCATCCCATTTGCATGCATACCTAGTTAAGAATAAATTGTTTTGTGGTCTGATTAAATGATTTTTAATTATACCATAACTTAATATTTTAAGGATTTAAGTATTATTCTTGCTTCTTCATTATCAAAGCTATTTAGGATAATTCTACTTCATGAAATCATTGAGTTTTGGTATTTATTAAAATTAAATTGCTCAAAATCACACAATCTGTACATTTAATTCATTATAAATTCATCTTGCATCCAAAAATTCCAAAAAAATCGTAGTATATTAATTTAATTATTTTTAACATTTAGACAAGCTTTAGGTATTTTGGACATCATTTGACTGAAATTTACGTTTAACCCCTAAACTTTACCAGAATTGAATTTTAGTTATTAAATGCATAAAAATATAAAAAAAAACTTCCTCTGAAAACCTAGTTCGAATTCTTCTAAAAAATGATCTAAAGGGACAACAACCTCCCTAAGTTCAACCTTGGGCTTTCCCAAGTAAAATAAATTTGATCGCTCGCTTTTTGGAAAATTAATTTAGGTGGTTGTTCTTATTAATCTGTGATTGTCCGTCTACAATGAACACATAATGTTAATTCCACATAATTAGCAATGGGTAATTCAGGATTTTTCAATGTCTTAGTTGATAGAGAATTAAATAAGCTTCAAAACGATGCCAAGTTCAGAAAAATTTGATGCATGATTCACAAGTTATTAAATGTGCAACTCAGGGGAGTAGATGTAATAAAAAGAAATGTAAATGTTCTCAAAATATAACTTTAGGGGATCTTTTGCAACTTGAGGAAATTGGCAAAGTTTTCTCGTAAAATTCTTAGGGGCGAGTTTTCGTGCATGAGTTTTAGGAGCGTTGGGGTTTTCTGCTGCAAATTACCCCCAATCACGTGGATGAAGCACATGATAGGGGACTCCTTTGGAATTTCTGAAAAGTAGGAGTGCTGGTGCAATTTTTCCATACGTGGAAGGTACGTTAGAATGTCTTGTAAATTCTGGGAAGCACAGGGGGATTCTTAGAAAATCCCTAAAACATGTATGGTATGACACGTGACCAAGCACTATTGAATGATGGGGGCTCTTCTCGTGATGCAGACGACTAAGATGAAGGGGGTTCTTGATCAGATAGTATATGTGCATTTCCTTTTCCTCTCCTCCTCTTGACCAATGAAGTGTGAGGAAGATGAGTTGTTATCATCCAAGTCTCCGATGGTCGACACAATGCCAAGGGTTGTCGATGGGGCTACTCATGCTCTTAATGCTTCTAGCAATTATGAAAGAGAGGCTCGAGAAATAAAGAGCTCGGCCAGATAGTTGAGGCACAAGGGGAAGAGGGGTAGTGTTCCTTGCTATGAGTGGTGGAGGAAGGAGCTTTAGCTCTGATGACGGTTTCACCGGAGGTAGAGGGGACATGGGAGATAGAACGTGAAATGATGAGAGAGACAATCGAGTGTAATGGGTAGTTAGTGATGATTTGATAGAATGAGAGAGATGAGAAGGCTTTGTGAATCAAAGGCAAAGAAGAGAAGATATATGTAGATGACAAGGAGAAGAAAAGTAAAAAAAGGAAAAGAAGATAGGGATATAAGAGGGTATATGATATTATGATTGGTTGTGGATGAGGAAAGCCTCGACTCTGATGATCGCTTTAGCCACGATGAAGATGACAAAGCTCAATTTCTTCCTCGCAGCAGCAGAAGAGCATAAACCTTTATAGATCTCGCCTGAGATGAGGTCTCCACAAGGGTTGTGGTTGCTATCACCGACCCAGATCCCTTTATCTTTCTCTCTTGTTCTCACTTTCAAATAAAGAAGGTGGATAAAGTTTGGTGTGAGGGAGGCTTTGGATTTAAGTAGGAGGGAGATCTTGAGAGGATAAGGTGTCTAAGGGGAGTTGGGTTTCGATGGTTTGGAGATAATAGAGTGCTAACAATGATCGGAGGATACTGGTGATTGGGTTGGTTGGACTTGGAGGTTGGTGGGTCTCGACAGGATAAGGGAGAGGATAAGGGGATTCAGATGGTTACGACTGGTGAGGGGATAAGAAGTTTCATGTGAAAGGATAAGAGGTTGGTCGTTGGCTTCCTAAAGGATTCCAGTTTATGGGATTAGGGTTCAGTCGGTTGGTCTGCAAAGGAGATAAAGGAAGATGAAGAGGTCTGGAGGTTGATCAAATGAGGACAATTGTTAGAGGGTATCAGATTCACCGAAGATCAGCCGAGATGGGAAGAGAGGTGAAGGTAGGTGAAGGAGCAACGGTCGTTGGAACATCTTGATCCAATGGTCGAGAGGGGGTTTGCTAGAGGAAGGGGACATGTGAGCAACTAGTAGATCCGGTATATCCAACAGTCATGGACGGGTCACGTGCGGACCACGTAAGAAGGCAAAAGGGGAAGGCGAGCAAGGGGCAGGTTGATCGGGTGGGCGAAGTGGCTCAATGGGGTGATGATACGTGGCAAATTGACTCACAAGGTTGACTAATGCATGGAAAAAAGAGAAATGAATAAAAACGGAAAATAACTTCAACTGTAAAATTCCCAAAATGAAAAATATTGATCTAAATGTACTCTTAATATTTATGAAGGACTCAGATGCAAATGAACCTAGCATTGCAAGCCATGAACTTTTCATCGATATTCTATGTATATAAAATATCATTTTTTTATATTTGTAATTATTATTTGGTTTTTGGTTGACAATAAATGCATGCAAAATCAAACATGATTTAGAATACTGTAATAGATACAAATGTAATTTTTTCGATTTAAGAAAATATCAGAATAAATTAGTGAAGTGAATTATTTACATATGAAAAGGTCAATGTGTTCAACTCATGATCTCTATTTTACGACATTTCTGATTTTTTAGATTTTATTTTTATGTAAATAATAAGAAAATAAGATGAAATAAAGAAATGGAAAGGAATAAATAAAAAGAGTTAAATATGTACATAAAATAACAAGTTAAAATCAGTAAATGTCTATAATAATATGCAGTTTAGTCCAAAAACCCAAGTTTTATAAATGAAATCTGATTCTTTTGAATTTGATCTTGATTTGAATATAATTGAGCGTACATTAATCCAAAAGTGAGTAGAATGAAATTGAACATCGTATGTGAGAGAGATCATGTTTTATGGCTTTCTATCCTGAAATTAGGGTTTGTTTTTATTTCACATATACACAAGTTAGTATTTTTTTAGGATTTTTCGTTGATTGATATTAGTGATACGTACACAATGAAGTTAGTTTATGTTAATCAAAGTTAGTGTGAATTAATTAAAAATAGATGAAATAATGTGAAATATAAACAAGTTAAAATGAATGCAGAATGAAATGCTAATTTATGCAAATTATTTACAAGTGCGTGAATGCTAATTATGAGTTATAATTACCTAATTGCATCTGATTACTCAGGATAAAACACTATTTTCAGCTAATTAGAGTGATGAATCACATATTCATCAACCATGCACCTCGTTTCCAGAATATCACACGCTCATCTCAACTAGATTGGTGATGAATCCATGATTCACCTACTTTATATAAGGATCTTAGCAAAATTTCCTTAATAAATCATCAAATAACTCATCTATATGACTAAATTAACTTTGCTACGAAGATGTTAAATTAGGTCTTATTTTGTGTATAAGTGAACCCTAAGCTCTAGTTAAATTATGCTCATTATTTTAAAAAAAACTAACTATTTTCACTTAATTACTTTCATTTATATTCTTCGATTTAATCCCTAATTTGGCATTAAGAAATATATTCCATAAAAATCACAAAATCCAAAGAAATAAAAAAGATCTGACTTTGTATATATTGTACATAATTTATCCTTGATATTTTCATCTTTTTATTAACGTAAAAAATCTATAAAAATTAGATTAATCATGTATATATTGTATAATATTAATCTTTAACTAAAACTAAGTTAAAATACAAAAAAACTACAAAACATAAAAAAATGAGGACTAATTGACGATTAATATATATATAAAGATTTTATTTTGTGCATATTGCTTCTTTCGATTTTGGGCCCTTCATGAAAGTTGTAGACCTCATTGAGACCAACAACTTTCATCCTGACAACTTTGGCATTTGACTTTTCCTTCTATTTCTTTTCCTATTTTTTCTTTTCATTTGTTCTCTTGTGTCAACGATCAACTCAATTGCAACCACCCTATTGGTCCACTTCATGCCTCCACACCAACTCTCTCTCCTTCTACTCGGACCCTTCGCCAACCAATCACCTTCCACCTTGAGTTGCCCTCAGGTCAACTAAATCTCAGCTGATCGTTACGCCCACCAGCCTCGCGACCCTCCTCCGTCTACCTTGGATACCCAAAACCTTCTACCATTATTCGCATCCATAATACTTTGCATGTAATGCATGCTCGTGAATGACCTTCGCCGACCCATCTAGCTCCTCCCCCTGGCTGTTACCACCTCCAACCACCCTATATAAACGTCCCATCGCTCCTTCTGTCAAATCATCCACCACTACAGTACCCCCCCCCCCTCATCCAGCTAGATCTTCCTCTTTGGTGATATAGGATGAGGAACTCCGATCAAGTGACGATGAGGGTCGTAGTACGGTCAGATCCTCAGCTTTCTCCCCAGCCGAGTAGCTGCTCTCTCAACTAAGCAGCTGGAGCTCAGAGTTCCCTCTTCATCGGAACCTTTGAGAAAAGACACAAGAGGATCACTCCTCTATTTTCTGGCGAACCCATCTCCACCAGTTTCACCCTTCGCCAATGCACACTAGCCCTCAACTCCGCATTCTCCTCTACATCACTTCCAATTATTTATCTAGCATCTAATCCTCTTCTTTTATGCAATGTAGAACCATCAAAGGACCCATTTCTGATCCAGATCAAATTCACCTCTGTTGATCGACCTAATCGCCTCAGCCTCCCTCTCTCCTTCCCCTTTACCTCCTAGAACTTCCCCAACTCCAACCTTGCACAGGCCGGAGCTCAACACCATTCCCTCGCTTGCGCAAGGAGCTCCACCCCCTTGTCTCTTTTTATCTCTGCTAGCATTGCAGGTATATACCAACTAGGGTTTCTTATGGAGCTCGCGTAATCACCTGCAAAGGATGAGCTCCTCCTTCTGGAGCCACCCATCTCGGCTTGTACAAGCAATTCCACCATCGACCACTCTCCCCGCTTCAAGTTGCAATGATATTAGGAGCTCCATCGTCCACATTTACCCGAGCTTGTCTACGCCCTCCAGAGAACTGGAGACCCATCGCCCCCACCTTCAACCACCAAGAAACAGAGCTCCGAACACCACCACCCTCATATTGCTCAACCGAGGAGGAAGAATAGTGCATTGTACAAGTGTTATAGGATCAAAGCCCTCACTTTAATCTAATGGCTCAAATCAAAGCCTTCTCCGACCGCATGATCAGACATTAGAGGAGACCCTCCACCGTCAGATGCGCTTTCACCCGAGCCTCCAGCTTCGGGTGGGTCCACACCACATAGTCACACCACATAGAGGGGTGCAGTCGAGCCTCTGGCCTAAACCTCAACGCCCCCACATGCCTCACACGCGGTGGAGGGATTCTTGCGCTGATACCCCTTCTACTTCATTAATTTATATATAGGTCTCACGTGAATTCTTCACGTGATTGGGAATGTTGCATTAGCTCCCCTCCGCCTCTTAGCATTCAAAAATACACCCTCGCTAGGGACTAATTGCAAGAACAACCCCTTTAGCTTTTTATTATTGAAGATAAGCCTTCTCCAGAATCATTTTGAATAAAGAACTTTATTTTAATTATAATTAGGTCCTTAGAAGTTATTTTGAGCATATCTTTCCTAATTTTTGTCCATTTTTTACGTAATAGGTCATTTTAAAGCTTGTTTCATTATCTATCTTCTTATATTACTTGTGAACAAATCAGAAGCTTATTGAATTGAATTTTTATCTGAGAAGCGTACATTGACCTATGCAGGCTTAATAGATAGAATTTTGTAAGTAAATTTTAAAGAATATAATTTTATTACAAGGACAATATTGAGAAAGCTTGGATTTTAATTCCCTGATTAACTTTGATTAGAATTTCTCTTAGAGGAATTAATTATTGCAGAAGAGGAGACTTAATATTTAATTAGATTTGATCATTTTGAGCAATTTATATCTTGTTATTATGGATTTTTATTCAGCAATTATTTCTTGGGATAATTACACCCATAACCTAGAGTAATTCCTCAATCTCAATCATAACCCTGCATAATCACGAATTACACGAGAAACCCCGAGTAATGCTTAACTCTAACATGACATGACCCTGTGTTATGGTCCGTTTCAGATGACCGTTATAGTTGACGGTGTCCGTTAGAAAAAGTCAAAATTACCCCTAATACTCTATCGAATTTACAAATCATGTCCTATATCTCTTTTTCTCTCCTTGATGCACCAGGCCATCATGACCAGCAACCACCGACCACGACGCCGCCGCGAACCCCAGCAGCATCGCCATCGCAATCTGCTTGCAGATTTTCACCGACCTCCATCTTGGGCCAAGCTCCGCCGTCGCATCAAGGACTGTCGAATCCCTCCCGCCACCGCCCCTGCCTGGGAGCCCTCTTCCCCCACCGCCTATTCCTGGCAAGAGGCCCCTTCCTGTTGTAGCCCTTCCCTGGTGCCACCTGGAAGCCCCCTTCCCCCTGTCGTAGCCCTCCCTCCCCTCCCCCTGCTCCTACCTGGAAAGCCTTCCCCCGTTGCCACCCACCTCCACCCTGCCTGGAAGCCCCCTTTCCCCTGTCGCAATCCTTCCGCAAACACCCCTGGAAAGATCCCTTCCCCCGTTCAGCCCTCCCCCATTGAAGCCCCTTCCCTTCCCCCTGTCGCAGCACCCCCCCTCCCCAGCCGACCTCCTCCCCTCCCTCCCCCAGCCACCCCCGTCGAGCTCCTCCCGTACATCGAAGACCTGACCGTGCCTCCTCCCTGTGTCGAAACCCTTTCTCCCCCGGGCCTGCACCGAGCTCCTCCTCCTCCCCTATCGAAGCTATGACCCTCCTCTTCCCTGCATAACCGAGCCCCCCCACGCCGAGCTCCTCCTCTGGGGCTTCGATGCAGAGGAGGAGGCGCAATCGTATGTATCACCCCCTCCCATATGTACACCTCGACCATCGGTCAGCGGATACACATCAACCACTTTCGTGTTTGTTTGACCACGATGTCAGGGATGTGGACAGGATACCGGTGGTCTCCACCTGCACGGAGGAGTCTCCACCTAGACCGCATATCCGTTGTGGCTTGAGAGAGGAAACAGAGGAGCGGCGGTACGCCGCACCTGCGCCGACGATGGGGGAAGGGGAGGAGGTCGGAGTGGGGAGGTTGAGGTGGACAGAGGGGGAGGGAAGGGTGGAGGGAGAGGGATTTTTATTGATTATTTCCTAACCGTTGGATTGAGGGTGAGTTAGATTAACTCATTCATATAGTTAAGTTAACCTAGTAAACTAACGGAGGGTTATGGGTGTGAGACGGAGTAACTATTCAGGGTTTCCCATGTAATTCACGATTATGCAGGGTTATGATTGAGATTGAGGAATTACTCATGGTTATGGGTGTAATTATCCCTTATTTCTTAGACATCATTATGGATCTGTGAATTTATTTAAAGGTTGAATTGATTAAAAAACTTGAGGACAAAATATATATTTATTCACATATCATTTTCTCTATCTCTATTTCTTTATTTTATTTTATTTGTTTATTTTTCACTCTTTCTTCATCTAACATAGAAATTAATATTACAATTATTTACTTACTTAGATTAAGTTAACCATTCAACTAAAGAAACATCTCTCCCTGCGTTCGACCCTGGTATACTTACCAAATAAATATTTTCTACATATTCGAATGTGTGGTTTTTGTTGATTTGAGTTCTGCCTCCTTTATGAAACCTAGATATTTTAAAAAAAGGTGGATTTTGATTCATGAAATGACACTGTTGTTGGGGAACAACAAACTTTAAGTTTAAATTATTTTTTTGTCATTAATTTTTGTAATATTGATTTTTGTGTTAATTTCTTTTCTTTTATTTTTCTTACATCATTCATTGCAGTTCTCCCTTACTACAGATACAAACCATATTTTCTCTCATTATAGATCAAGCTCGAAGCATTTTTAGGGAAAAATCTAAGGAAATGTAAAGAGAGATTTTTTTTGAGAAAGAGCTCAGTTTATGTATTGCTATAATTTTTCAAGGGCCTCTTTGAACCATAATATTTGTAATAAGTAGGACTGAACTATTTGTGGTGTGTTGGGCTTGGTTCAAACCCTTCTGTGTGGGTGGGGAACGACTTGAGTGGTGTAAATAATATCAGGTGCACACTCGCTAGCTTAGATATTTATTTTTGATTGTGCTCGTAATTTCTAGGCCACACATTTTTCACCAACTAAGATGCACTGGTAGAGTGCTCTCACTTAACCAAGTTTAATACAACTTCTTCACGCTAATAGAACTATCTACATAGGGTGATTTTCTCTATGCATAGCATTTGGTTTAATTTTGAATTTCTTGTCTTGCATCTCGCATGGAGAATGTGAGGAATTATTGTAAGTCTTCTTCTTAGCATACATTATTGATTTTATGCTTGCATCAGCTTTTTCGATCATCCATCCTGCAGTTTTATAACTTAGGATTTCAAAAAGAATTAGGAATGCCCGTTAGACTTGTGATTTTTGTACTCATCTAAGACTACAGTGACAACTTTAAATTAAAATTGGGACTGCTAATCAAGGAGATTGTAAATAAATCAGGATAACATTAACTTTGTGTCTGGTGGAGAGCAACCCACTCATTATACATAGAAGAGGATCGATCACTTAGGGTAGATCCCAAAACCTATTCTCCATGTACTTTTACTTCTCAAAGATTGTTTTACCACTCAATTTAGATTGAAAAGATAATTGACCAGACACTTGTGATCTCCACTACATTGAGTTGGTGAAATAAAAGGGTTTGACTTGTGTTTGTATTGTGTGTATCAAAGACTCTACAGTTGCAATCAACTAATCGTGGTTCGCAACCCGTTCTCTACTTTTTCCTTGGAAGATGTCAGCACATTAGTATTCATACCCAAACTCTGTGGGTCCCGCTTGCACGAACATGTCTTGATATTCTTCTTTAGCATTTTAAAGGAACCCTCTCTTCGAGGCAGTTTCCCCACAACCATCATTTCTCTCCACCCATACACTCTATCGCATGACCACACTTCTTCTAGGACTAGACCGCTCGAAAATTCTGAATATTATATGGACATAATAGAGCGAGCAAATATGAGGATGGAAAATAGAGTAACTGATTTCGACAGAAAAACATGATTTCTAATTACAATGGACAACTCACTGGTTGAACCATCCCTACTCAGGTTGACTATCTTCCTGAGTACGATTAATTTTCCCTTAACCATTCAAGTGAGATCTAGAGTCAAAGAAACACGACTCATGACCAAACCACGATTGTAGGAAATAATCAATACTCCACATAGGATTACATGCCAGAGTCATGGCAAGAAGAGTATGATTATTCATTCCCAAGTCATGAAACTATTACATATGCCATTGCTCGAATCAACCATAGAGAAGATGCTTTGACTGAACAAATATATAATGTCATCGAAACAATGAAAAATCAAGTAGAATTGATAACACCATCATGCAAACCAGAGATCCATCATGTGTCGCACACTCATGCACAACCACCGCTAACCACTGACTAACACATTGGCCATTACAATAAAGCCATCAAAAAATTACAAAATCAAAAAAAATCAAAAAATTTGGACAACATTGAAATGGGATAATTTTGCAAGAGTATTGATTAGAACTTCCATAAATCAATGTCACAGAGTATGTACATGATCTTAAGAGATTGGTTAAGAGTCAATGGACACCTAAAGTGATGAGCAAGAAGCGATCAAGGACTGAATTTCACGTAATCTCTATGGCAAGTTCATTGGTGATGAATCAAGAAAACCAAAAGTCGTCAAGTTAAGCGGTTGACTCGGGTCACATGTGAAATGAGAATATCATATTCACTCATGTTCGGTTAGATGATGACTTCATATTAAATATCCTCTCAAAGTATGTATTCAACCAACTCAAACTTGGAAAACTCAAAAAGACAAGGGTAATCGTTCAACTCTCTGACCGATCCACCAAAAGATTGAGAGGAATTATTTCAGTCGGTCGTCATAAATTTCTGAGGTGACAAACATAGAGTGGCCTATATTTTCCTTGACATTAATAACCAAGGAAAGTTGTTGGGAAAACCTTTCTTAGCCTCTACTAAAGTGACTATTGATTGTCAGACTCAAGATATAAGATTCCCAAACATGGACTACAATGAAAAAATCCTAGATGACATACCCCACCTAAAACAACCAACTACAAAGAGGAGACCATTGATTCAAGAAATTTACATAGTCAGACCTCTCCTCATAAAACATCAACGCAAACCCTGGGAGAGAAGCCTAACGAGACTACTATCAAGCCGACAAATAATCTCATCACCAAAAAAGATTCAAAACCATGAGGGGTATACATGTCTACAAATAGAAATTGGCCTTATCCCCATATGGAAATCTCCTATGTGACCAAAACTCAGTAACATCAAAAGATGACACCATCTTCCCCAGCCATCACTCATACTGCCACCAGGAATGAGCCCACAAAGCCCAATCAAAGTGAGGATACTACCACGAGACGTGTTCTGACCATATAAGAGTGGGTTAATGAACAACCTGATTCATCCGATGAGGAACCCATAAACTTCACATCTTCCAGACAGGTTACTAGTGGTAGGGAGAAGAACTCTGACCTTCCTCCTCCAGTTACTTCATTCATTAACAAATAGATTAAGAAAGTCACCTTCAATCTTAGGAACTAGGTGACTTCAGAGGATTCCTCATCAAATTCTTGGTCTAATTACGAGGTGGTAATTCAACTAAGCACGATTAGTACGACTTTTATTATATACCTTTAGCCGACAATAGTTGGAGATCCTCTTCTGTGATAACTATTCTTCTAAGGATGAATCTGATGATGGATGGGATTCTTCATCTTCTTCTTTTCCCCATTCTTCATATCTATACTCTCTCCCTCCACACTCCTACAAGAAGGTTTGTCGAAAACCTCCTTGACCCCTTGTATATTAATCTCATTTCCATTCGATCCACCACATGTGATTACTCTACCATACTTAGGCTTACCTAAGCTTAACTATAGGGGGGATCAATATCACTATGTATACATGATGAATCTCCATTTAATCACCTTTAATCTTTATTTTTGTACTTTAAACCCTAGCTAAATGCATGTATATATCATTAAGACAAAATAAACATTGTAAATTATGCAAAATACTATATTAGTTATTGTATAAATACTATATTTATTGCCAATATAAAAAAATAAAGAAAAGAAAAGAAAAAGAATGAAGTGTCAAGGACAATGAATTACACTAGCCCCGAGAGTCGGTCATCATGATGACTTATTCGACATGGAATAAAGTAGGGGAAGATAAGGCAAATGAATTATACAGAAAGCACATCAAACACCTTACTTTTTCATTCATCAATAACTCATTTTTGGGTCCCATTTTATTCTTTATTATTTTCCTCAAATCAATAAATCGTGTACATGAAAGTTGTAGATAAAAATACAAAGAAAAATACAAAATTGATTTCATCCAAAAATAATATTTAGTGTTCATTCTACACTCTGAATAAGAATCCAAAACCAAACCCATAACTTCACAAAAGCTCAAAATGCATCAAAATCACTTTAATTCTATATAACTTTTAATTAGCTATTTAATGAAGGTGGTTTCCTTTAATTTAGAGTTAAGATGCAAAAGTAAGGTTTTGGACCCCTATTGTACAATATACATGAATAAAATATTAATTTTATTTATTATTTATATTCCTTATTACTTTATATTTTAAATTTTGTAAATATTCTTTATACTATATGTACATATTTAGAAAACATAAAAACCAATAAAATTACATTAAAAATAAAATAAAATACAAATTTACATAGATGAATATACTATACATATACCTATATAATTAATACACATACTTATTTAAGGATCCAAATAACATCATCAAAATACAACAAAAATATATTTGTGTATATTTAAATAATGTTATAAATATAAATTATAAAAATAAAATAATAAAATCTAAAAAATAAAATAAAAATAAAATATGTAAGACATAGGTCAATATACCTATAAATATACTTGTAAAAAGTAACTAGTATCAAATCAACCCATAAAAATAAATAAAAATCATAAATAAATACTGTGAAAATAATAAACATTTTTTTTATTTTATAACTTTTATTTGATTAATTCATTTATTATTTTATTTCTTATTATTCCTTATTTTCTAATATGTTTTATACACTAGCGGTCTATGCAAACTAATGAGAGGTCGGTGTTTGTTGACTGCCGGTCAACTGAGCCTTTGGCACCTCTATTTTGTCAGATGTATCACCTCCCAATTTTTCCTCCCTTTTTCCCGGATGATCGGTCACACCCATCAATCTGATTTTTCATGCAAAGCAAATTCTTATTAACCCTAATACACGCTTAAGTCCTTAATCCCTTGTGCATACCCCCTATTCATTAGAAATCGTCGGTCAATAAGGACCCCCCACCTCTATCTATAAATAAAACCCCCTCCTTCCTAGCTCACCTTAATCCTTCTTCGAGCCCTAGAACCCCTCGTCTCATGCGTGGTGTGCTCCCAATGACAGAGAGAGTATCCCCCAAGGTCGAGGCGACATTAGAAGGAGAGGAGGCGGTCCACGGTGGAGATCCGGCGACACCTCTGCTCCTTGGCCCCTAGATATGACATGCGCCTTTTCCTTATGTCTTTTAGGTAGATTTAGCCTTAGGTTTTACATTCATGTATTTCATTTCATCTTTTGATCATTAGAATAACTTAAATTTCAAAAAAAAATCATCGAAGCTCACTGGATCAGGATCCGGGTGCTTCACCTCCATCACTCGCCGGAGCACCTCCCTCGGCACCCATCCTGCCTTCATTCCACGCCTGAGCGGGTCGAGGCAGTTTTCTCTCAATCCCTCTTTTGTCTTGAGCAGGTCAAAGCATACAGGAGCCCAAATGGGCTGGAGTATAGACCTGGAGAAGGAGGACCAGGTGCTTCTTCGTTGAGCCCCCAAGCCCCCAGCAATGGGGCCCGGACTTTTCAAGCACCACCAGCAGTAGCGAAGGAGCAGTAGCTCCCTTTTGTACCAGACCAGAGCCTTCCAGGTGGCCAGGAGAGGGAGTAGGGGACGATCGAAGTTGGCCCAGGGTGTGTTCTTGGCTTGTTCTTCTAGGGCCACTCTCCTCCATTCGATCAAGAGACCACGCCAGATAGAGAAGGAGCCATTGGATCAGTGGAGCCTCAACTGTTGATCTCGTCCATGAGATCTAATCCCAGCCGCTGAAGTCGAACCACCATGGTGCCATACAGAGCCGACACGTAGATAAGTGAGTGGATCTCGCCCTCTCGATCGGGTACACGTGGGGGTAAATTTCATATGTAACCCCGCATTTTTTGTATTTTTTTAATTTTTAATTTTTAATTTTTCATCTATCGTTGTAAATATTTGTTATGCACATGAACCCCTAGAGTTATTGCAAATTATACTTTGGACTAGTCCAGCTCAACTCATGTGTCGTCCCACGTGAGCTAGGCATTTTCATGTATACCATCGTGGGCTTTTTGTATTTATGTTTAGTATTTAAATTTCAAATATTAATTGCAAACTTTGGGTTATTTGCACAGAAGTCCTTGCCTTATATTTTAATTCCTATTTTATAAAAATCAAGAAGAGCACATTTTACCCCTGTTTAGATTTGAAAATACCAAAAAAAATATAAATCCTTTTTGAAAAATCCCCAAAAAAATTATTGTTGTTAATTATAGTATTTTAGAACTTCAGATCAAAAATTCGTAAAAATATAAAAAGAAAATGATAAAAAAATTAAAAAAGCTCCAAAATCCTATAAAAATATAAAAAATCTTCAAAAATGCCAAAAATATTAGTTTCTATTTGATAATTATATATATAAATATATATTAAAATTAGTTTTGAGAATTTTTTACTCGATTTACTATTTTTAAATCTAAAAAGAATCGGCCTATTTAGTTAATCCATGTTTTGGTAATTTTTACTTTTAAATATGAAAAATTGCAAAAATACCCCTAAAATCACAAAACCATCACAAGAATATATAAAATACAAAAATATTTTAATTTGCACTTTTTGGTTATTTAGTTATAATTATAATTATATTACTTTATATTGTATGTATATTTATATATAAACCTTTATATATTATTAAAAAAGAAAAGTATATATATATCAAAAAATATATAAAAGAAAATAAAAATTAAAAAATAAAAAAATCAAACAGTTATACAAATATACATTATTAATTATTCATTATTTATTTATAATTAATAAACATTGGATACCATGTTCACTCTCTGTGGTTTGACCTCTACATGCTTGCATGTTATACATCTTTGTTTGTAGAGTATAATAAATTGTGCTCCACATTTTTATCATTCATTGATTAATTTTATATTGTGGGTATGTGTTGTCTGAGCATGGGATTTCTTCTTGGTCGCCTCAGCGACACTTTGTCTTCACTTCTCAATGAGGATACTTTTAGATCTGCACGATAAACCTTTGTTCAACAAATGGCTTTGTTGTCGGGGAGCAACGTAGTGTAGCCTAATTTGTACATATTTGCTTTTTATTTTGTACACACTTATCTTTGTTTTTCTTACTTGTGCATATTTATAGCTCTTATTTATTTGTATTGATTATCTGATTAATTGTGCTAATGTTTCTCTTGTTGTGTTTAATGCAAGGGCCAGCCACACGAGGATGACTTTTTAGGGAGTCGAGGCAGTCGAGCATGGTGGAGACTAGCCTTCTTACCCTGGCTAGTAGGAGAAGCAGTAAGCATGACAAGTAAGACATTTGGCATAGACCTTAGTTTAGAATTTTATCTTATTTTGTGGTGAGAGAGTTATTCATTTATTCATTATTCGTTATTGGTAATAATACAGAGAATTGGGCATTTCTCTCCTTTACGAGGTCCAGTGCCCGAGTAATTGATCACATGGAGGCTTCTTCACGGCTTTTCGAATTTTATCGCTTTATTTTTATTTTTTTCCTGATGTTTTGAGTTTTCTAACTTTCTTTTTCTTTGTGTTGTGTGCATGAAGCCCCTAGACTTTAGGACAGCTTGTCTTGGTAATTAATTCGAAACCCTAACAAGAATTATGTGCCTATAGTCTCTTACGTTTGGATCTAGTCAAAGTAATAACTGTTAATTATTTGGACTTGAACCCACGTGCCGAGAGAGCCACCATACAATGCTGGCAAGACTCGTTGTGGCGGGCTTCGAGATGTCTCGAAGACCGGACTCTAGGGTTCATTTCTGAATGATTGGCATGTGATTATTCATGATTAATAGCAACTACTATTTGGGGTGATTTTATCGATTTGCACATCATCATGTAGATAAGTTTAAAATATTTATTTTGCATACCACATGGAGAGAGCTGGGAAGCATTGTATTTCCTCTAACTATGCATGCATCATTAGATTCTATGGTGAGATTTCCATCATCGAATCAACTTGCACGGCTTTTTCGCTATCTCCCTCTAACTTTGAGCAACTAAACTTACATGAAAATCTACAAAATCATTAGGCGCTTTTGTGCAAAATATCCAAAAAAAGTAAAATCCCAAAAAATCTAAAATAATGGGGTTGCTAAGAAACTTTGACCTTAATTAAAATCGGTAATGGACTACATTGTTTGAGGTTCATAAAGCCCTAATTGTTTGCAGGTACCTTAGGAGGGGACCAAAACCCCTCCAAGAGCGAGGCGTGACCCGCTAAGGATTAGAGCCAAAAACCCAGTCTATAACTGCCTTGTGTATCGGTTGGATTTCCAAAGTAATGGTGCTTCTATCATACGTGGACGAGTATGACTTGGTCAACCATGGTGTTCCCACCTTGGGTGAAACACCGATCCTGACTGAAGTACTGAGCTTAGACCACGCCCTCACGGGTGTGTCTGTCTTATCGTCTTGCATCTAAGTAGGACCTTCCACGCTCACGGGTGATTCCGTTGCGATCAAGACCCGAAGTAGTGTTTTCGTCTATTGTCTTCCTCTCTCGCTATCATTCTTTGGCTGAGTAGGGATCCAGGAAGGGTTACAAGGACCTCAAAAGGTACATACAACATGTTACAAATGAGGAAGATAAGTATGGGATACTTTTCTGGCAGTACTCTCGCTCTTATAGGGTTAGCATGTAAGGACTTGTTAAAAGATATGCATGAAATAACAACTTTAAGAATGAAAAGATAAAAATAGTTGATCCTTTACAGCTTCACATGTATAGAGTTGGTGAACCCATTTTGTATTGCGTTCTGTATGGATCTAGATTAAGGTTCAAAGATTAAGTCCCGTGCATTTGCGCAAATATTATCATATGTGTTTTCTCTTTGACCCCATTGCTCGCTTTGAGCCTTTCTACCATTTTACACTCCCTTTATTCATCGTCGACCATTGTATCCTTATTCCAGCATCGATGTCTATTTTTCACCTACGATGTTGATCCATGAATGGTTTCTTCAGGACTCCACCGACAACCATATCGATTCTGTGAACTCGGCATCATCACTAATTCGAGGCAATTCCAGAGAACCTGGTTTGGACCTTGCAAACCGATCTCCAGACTCCTCATTTATTTCCACCCCCCTTTTTATTTCTTAATAAGTCGGACCACTCTTGTCCCACTTCCGCCCGTTGCAAATGGAGGTCGATTTTAGTCTGCATCTTTTTCTCTATTCACAACCATCTAGGATTAACCCTAATCTCATATTCATCAATGCAACTGGTTTTCAGTTTCCAGGTTGTTCTAGTTGGGATTCCTTGTACATTGCATATAGAAGCCAATCCCAGTCCTGAATCCCAGTCTAGAATTCATTTCCTCAGATTCAGACCTTGAGATGGCTCCTCCCAGCAGAAAAGGAATAGGATCAAGACAGTTTTCACCCCAAACAGAGAAGGGCCCACCGCCCGATCAGAACCAAGTCAATGCTCAGTTGTTGGCTTCCATCCAAGCCATCCAGCAGCAATTGACTGAACAAGCTCTTGCTCAGACTGCATTCCAAGATATGTTGAACGATGTGAGGAACATACCAGCTGGAGGAGGAAGAAGAAATGAGGAACCACCTCGTGATGGTCTAGACGAATAAGAAGAGCCAAGGAATGGGAACCCTAAATCGATGCCAAACGAAGATTACAATCCTGGGGACAACCAGATGACCGAGTGGGTTCGCATCCCTCCAGTCCAAGCTCACTATGAGCTGACACCTCAATTCCTTGCTCTTCTACCCACTTTCCATGGGTATACCAACGAGGAACCATACATTCACCTACAATAGTTATCTTGTATCGACATAACTACGTACTACCCTAATATCCCATTAGGTGTAGTTAAGATGACCGCATCCCCCTTCATTCTCCAAGACAAGGCCCTGTACTGGGTCAACCATTGGGGAAAGGTTGTGACGACCTGGGAGGAACATAAGTCTACATTCCTTCACAAGTTTTACCCTCTTGTCCTGCTCAACCAGATGCGAGCCCGGATTAGCAACTTCTCTCAAGCTACCCATGAGTCCATTTATGAAGCTCGGGAACGATTCACTGATCTGCACGAAAAGTGCCCCCACTTGAGATACCGAAGACCAGTTTGATCCACCACTTCTTTGGGGGCCTGAATGTGAAGACAAGAGATTAGTCGATGCTGCTTGTGGGGGGTCCCACTTCAACAAAGATGAAGATCTAGTGTATCATATTTTTGAAGAAATAGTCGAGGGAGAGGTGGCCCTCTATTCGTCTCACGCGTACCGGAGACAACCCCATGTCCTCCACAAGCCCGTCCACATGACAGTGTCCCATGAGGTAGAGAGAAATGAGAGCTCCAACCTTAGCATCATATGGGGCTATCTCTCCAAAGTTGATATCATCAAGAATCTATCATAGGATCTGGAGAAATTAGCTGTGATTGAGCAAAAAACCCAAAATCTGGACAAATTGGATCAGATCACCAAGCAACTGGAGTTGCTGGTGAGTACCATCATTGCTTGCCAATCTGCGACCCAACTATTTGAGACTACCACTGAGAAGAAAGATAAGCCAGCACCGCCACAGCAGCCTCATCCGAGTCAGCAGCAGCCAGCAGTCCAGCATGTATACTACGTGCAAACTCCCGACTACGTATAGTAACAGTAGCAATTGGTGTTTTACCAGTCAAAAGTCCAGTCTCCTTATGACCCATTATCTCCTCCATCGCCTCTCATTCAAGAGGTGAATGGAGTCTGGTCGAACGACACACAGCTGGCCCATTTAGGAAGACCTCAACAGGGCTAGCCTACAAATTCTTGCCCATTCCCTCAACATCAAGGAGGGAGATTTGTCCACGCCCAGCCTCACCGCAATACTACCAATCTCCACAATACGACAATAATTGGAGACAGAATTAGCAGTACCCGCAGCTGACGTGCCACCAGCACCAGCCATACCATCAGCACATGGTTGCATCCCATCAACAGTATCCTCCTCCTCCCTATCCTCAATAGTATCAGCTTCCTCCACCGCATCAGCAGTATTAGCAGCATCCCCCTCAGACTCCACATCATCAGCCAAAGTGTGGACAGCACACTGAATCTTCTAAGGTGGTTCTTGTGAACCCGAGCCTCGACTGTCTAGCATAGTTAGTCAAGGGCCTAGTAGAGATGATGCAGAAGGTGGACGACCTCATGACCACAAAGACTCCAACTATGTCCCAAGTCGAAGCCAACCCCAATAATTTCAAGCAAAAAGAGCGGGTAGAATGTGAAGTCCAATCTATACATGTAGAGTCAGATGATTGTGAACTTGGTTTGTCTGATGCTGTTACTCTTACGAGTGGTAGGACCTTGCCTCCGCCTGCTACTATCAGGGGAAAGAATAAAGGTAGACATGGTGAATCATCATCTTTTGCATCAGTCGTGCCAGCTGCAGGTTCAGGTGAGGACGAAGAAGGAGAAGTCATGCCAGCATTCAACCACCACCATCCCCAACAGAAAGAACATAAAAATCAGAAAAATGAAAAAGACCAAAAAGATGACTGCATTCGAAGTGAAGCCACACAAGCCATGGAGGAGCAAGTACCAACAGTCGATCCAACGCCAACTGGCGGAGCGGAGACCATAGTTTTTGGATGTTCACCAGCATCAGCAATACCGTCAGCTCTAGATTGTACACCTTTTTGTAGCCCGGTTGTACAAAATGTTGTGGACATGAATTTCGATGTAAATAAGAACAATATTATAGATTTCAGTTTTGTACATATTCATGTTCCTGATGCAATAGAAAATTCCAAAAAAATGCAAAACGAAAAAGTGTGTTATCTGATCCAGGTGTTGTGGATATTCTTGAAAACTTAACTGTTGAGATACCATTGTTGAAAGCCATGGAGTACATGGCTGCCATGAAGAAGGGCTTGAAGGAAGCATGTATAAACAAGTGCCGGTCGAACCACAATAACACATGTGATGGGGTAGAAAAACGCATCCTCACCATGGCTATAGTGGCAGCAATCAGCAACCTCCTGGAGAAGAAGCCCAACAAAGGAGTACCAATGACCAGATGCAAGATTTTTGACCAAGTCTTCGAGCGAACTCTTCTTCACAGCAGATCCTCAATCAACCCCATGCCTGCCTCATTGCTTACAGAATTTGGGCTGGTACAGCTCAAGCCAACACACATGATCCTTCAGTTTGTTGATCGATCAATCAAGCAACCCCGAGGTTTATTGGAGGACGTTGTCATAACCATGTAGAATATGTAGTTTCCTGTTGATTTTGTGGTCCTTGAGATGGACTCCTCTGCACCGTTACTCCTGACCCTAATTATTTTTGGCAAGCCATTCCTATGCATTATAGAGGTCGTAGTTGATTATGAGTCTGGGAAGATCGTGTTATGCTCGAGCAGCAACAAAGTGACAATGTACATGGTTAGTGAACCGAAAGTCGTGTCTAATCAAGATCAAGCAGAATCCTCTGAAGCAAACTGTGACTTCATTACATATATCAAAGAAACAAAATTCTCTTTGAACGACACATGGATCCAGGAAATCCTCACTCCAGAGGCGGACCTGGAAATCACAGTCTTCACATGTTCTGATGTCGACTAGGAGACAGATTCTTCCTCATTGATGGACCTCTTTGAGGCAGAAGATTCATGCCAGTCTGAATAAAAGGAATTCATTGATGATTTGTTCAGCACATTATCAGCAGATCCACTAGTGATCGAGGTGAGAAGCACTTCCAAAATCATCGTTGATCATCCACCTACCAGTTCAGTTTCTAAAGTGATCGAGAAGCTTCAATCTAAGTATAGGGGGATGAGTGAATCCTACTTTCCATTCTAAGTATAGGGGGATGAGTGAATCCTACTTTCCATTCTTCGATCCTTCACCTGTCTCATCTCTTGTTGATATCCCTGTCTATACGTAGGGATATTTCATCCTTAGTATAGGGGGAGACAGGATGAGTCGTTGATCTGTTCATTCCCAACCTCGACCCTATCTGCGTGTAGATACAGTCTGCTATACTTCAGATTAATTAATCCTATGTATAGGACGGATGGTTGACTTATCATTCTTTGATTCTTTATCCGTTAATCATTGTAGTATAATCTCTTTTATACTCTAATCGAGTTTTTCTCTCCGATTTATGAGGAATAGCTTAAGCTAAGTATAGGAGGGTCGTATATACGTTGTATATACTTTAGCCATAACTCGTACTTTCATATTTTCAATAAGTATGGCTAAAATACAATTAATTATTTGTAAAGAACATACTTGTATAAAATTCACTAAAAATTCATGCACAAAATGTTTTGCAAAATTTTTGAAAAATGGTTTGGAAAATTCTTTGAAATATCTTTCGAAAACTATTTGGAAAATAATTTGTAAAATATTTTCAACCTTTGTAAAAATATTTTGTTTGTAAAAAATTCTTTCTTTGTTTGAAATAAAAGATTTTGAAAATCTATTTACACATGATTTGAAAAATGGTTGCAAAAATATTTTGAAAAATCTATTCATGCTACTTGAAAAAAATTTGCAAAATTATTTTCAAAATTTGTAAAATATTTGTAAAAATTATTTGTCAAATTAGTTTGCAAAATAAAGTTTTCATAATGTTTGCAAAAATCTTTTCAAATTATTTTGAGAACTATGTACATAATGCAAGCAAATAAAGAACCTTTACAAACCTTGTATATGCAAAGTTGTAAATTCCTAAAACCCAACTCTTGTAAATAATAAGAAGCACTTCCATGTAAATAATCTGCACATATTTCTTTTTTACTAAAAACCTTTTTGTTTTGAAAAAAAACCTAATATTTGCAAAATCTTTTCAAAAATTGCATAAAATTTTGCAAAAACTTTTTCAAAAATCCATAAAAAGTTCAAAAACAGGAAATTGCATCACAACAATATTTTCCTTGCATCGTACATAGCATTTGCATTTTTTGGATTGATATTGATAATTGAACGAGTTTAAATAAAATACAAAGATTGGAGCTTGGTTGGACCTTAAATTAACTTAGTCGCAGGAACCTCATAGGAACTGGAATTGAGATGCTTCAGGTATGCTAGACTTAATTTTTTGAAACCACGAGACTTAGTTCAGTGTCATCTTGACTACCTAAGTAGAATATTTTGGAACGCATGCATGATTCTTGTCGATAAAGACCTAACTTGCACACTTGCACCTTACACTTTGCTTACCTCAGTTGAAGTAGTAGAGGGTTGGATTTGCTGACATGAGACACAAGCCAATGAAAATATCGGAAGTCACATATTTGTGGCGATTGTACCTTAATCCAATCCTGTAGCGAATAGGTCTAAAGACGGAAGTTGTGGATTACAATAATGCTTCAAAAGAGAGATAGTCTACTGGCTCAAGAGGAAAAATTCCATATGCAAATGCTGCTACATATAGTATTCAAAAAAGTGCAATAAAACTCCAAAAAGTGGGCAAGCCTGAATGAAAATAAAATGCATCTCGGAGTATGTACATATTTGTATAGTCAAATAAGTAAGCTTGAGCTTCAAAGTCATCTTCATGTGAGCTGCAAATGGATGACTTGGCCATGCTGGTCAAGCATCCTAGGATAGGTAGCTACACTGGTTATTGTTCCTTCTTCTCTCCACCTCCTCTTCTTGAGTTGGTTGTATGAACTTAGAAGAGAATACCCCACTTCTCGAGGAAAGAGTTGCTGGATTGGGGAATTAGGGTCACCATGTTGGAGAAGACTGCCTTTTACCATTTCAACCGAGGAGAGCTACATATCACTCACACTATACAAGACACTTTCATAGTCATAAGGGGTTACGTATGAGTTGACTTATTCTGATGTAGCTACTGAGGAGATTTGAGCAGTTGTGACTCTCAGAGTTTGTGTTTCAAGTCTGGTTCTCAATAAGGTTCCGGCCAAACTAAGAATCCGAAGATTCAACTGAGCTCCAAACTTTGATTTTATGAAGGCAAGTTTGAAATTTAAAATCAATCCAAGTTCTTTCTTTTTCTTTTCTTTGTTTCATTTTATTTTCTGCACTAATTGCATAAGTATTTGCTAAGGACTAGCAAAGGCAAGTATAGGGGGAGATGAATCTCCATTTCATCACCTTTATTCTTTCATTTTGGCCATTAAACCCTAGCTAAATGCATGTATGTATATATCATTAAATTTTCAAAATAAAGAGTATGTAAATTGTATAAAACATTGTATTAATTATTGTATAAAGAATGTATTTATTACCAAAATAAAAGAATAAAGAAAATAAAATAAAAAGAATGAAGCGTCAAGGACAGTGAATGACCATAGCCCCCCAGACTCAATCATCATGATGACTTAATCAACAAGGAGTAAAGTAGGGGGAGATAGGGCAGATGAATTGTATTGAAAGCACATCAAAAACCTCACTTTTTCATTCATCAATAACCCATTTTTGGGACCCATTTTATTCTCTGTTATTTATTCCTCAAATCAATAAACTTTGTACATAAAACTGGTAGATAAAAATACAAAGAAAAATAAATTTATTTCATCCAAAAATAATATACATTGTTCATTCTACACTTTGAATAATAATCCAAAACCCAAACTTCATAGACCCATAACTTCGTCATAAAAACTCAAAATGCATTAAAATCACCTTTAATTATATATAACTTTTAATTAGATATTTAATGAAGATAGTTTTATTTAATTTGGAGTTAAGATGCAAAAGTTAGGTTTTGGACCTCTATTGTACAATATACCTGAATAAAATATTTATTTTATTCATTCTTTGTATTCTTCATTATTTTTTATTTTTTAAATTGTGTAAATATTCTTTATAATATATGTACATATCTATAAAGCATAAAAACAAATAAAAATATATTAAAATAAAATAATATACAAAATTACATAGATGAATATACTATACTTATACATATATAATTAATACCCGTATTTATTTAAGTATACAAATAACATCATAAAAATAGAACAAAAATATGTTTGTGTAATTAAAATAACTTATAAATATATAAATTATAAATATAAAATAATAAAATATAAAATACAAAATAAAAATAAAAATAAAATATGCAAGACACAAGTCAATATACCAATAAATATACTAGTAAAAAGTAACTTGTAACAAATCAACCCATAAAAATAAATAAAAATCACAATTAAATACTACGAAAAATAATAAACATTTTTATTTTATAACTTTTATTTGATTAATTCGTTTATTATTTTATTTCTTAATATTTCTTATTTTCTAATCCATTTTGTCCTCTAACGGTCTATGTGGACTAATGAGAGGTCAGTATTTGTTGACCTCCAGTCAACTGAGCCTTTGGCGCCTCTATTCTGTTAGATCTGTCGCCTCCCGATTTTTCCTCCTTTTTTTCCTAGATGATCGATCACTCCCATCGATCTAATTTTTCACGCAAAGCAATCTCTGATCAACCCTAATACATGCCTAAGTCCCTAATCCCTTGTGCATACCCCCTATTCATTAGAAATTGTTGGTCAATAAGGACCCCCAACTCTATGTATAAATAAAACCTCCTCCTTCCTAGCTCATTTTGATCCTCCTTCGAGAAATAGAAACTCTCATCTCGTGTGTGTGTGTGTGTGTGTGTGTGTGCGCGTGTGCGTGTGCGTGTGTGTGTGTGTATGCGTGCGTGCGTGCATGCTCCTGTGACAGAAAGAGTATCCCCCAAGGTTGAGGCGGTGTTAGGAGGAGAGGATTCAGTCCACGGTGGAGCTCCGATGACACCTCTGCTCCCTAGCCCTAAGGTGTGAGTTGCGCATGTTCCTTACATTTTTTAGGTAGATTTATCCTTAGGTTGTATATTTTTGCATTTCAGTTCGTCTTTAGATCATTAGAATATCTTACATTTCAAAATAAAAAAATCACTGGAGCTCCAAGCTCCGACAGTGTTCTACCATGTTCCTGGTTGTGATTGTCCCCCATTTTCGCCTCATCCGCTTCCCCCATCGCTACTCCACGTTCTCAACCCTTGGACTCAACCCGATCCTCACTAGTCCAGGATTTGGGTGCTTCACCTCCATCACTCATCGGAGTACCTCCGCCCGCACCCATCTCGCCTACATTCCAAGCCTGAGCGGGGCGAGGCAGTCTTCCCTTGACCCTTCTTTTGTTTTTAGTAGGTCAAAGAATATAGGAGCCCATCTGGGTAGGAGTTTAGACATGGAGAAGGAGGACCAGGTGCTTGAGCTTCGTTGAGCTCTCAAGCCCTCAACAATGGGCACCTGAATTTTCTAGCACCATCACCAGCCGCGGAGCAGCAATAGCTCCCTTTTGCACCAGACCAGAGCCTTCCAGGTGGCCAGGTGAGGGAGTAGGAGCCGATCGAAGTTGGGTCAGGGCGTGTTCCCGTCTTGTTCTTCCAGGGCCCCTCTCCTCCGTTCAATCAAGAGCTGCACCAGAAAGAGCATGAGTCGTCGGATCAGTAGAGCCTCAACTGTTGATCTCCTCCGTGAGATCTATTCCCAGCCGCTGAAGCTGAACTGCCATCGTGCCATCCAAAGTTGACACGTGGATAAGTGGGTGGATCTCACCCACTCGGTTGGGCGTACGTGGGGGTAAATTTCATATGTAACCTTGTATTTTTGTATTTTATTATTTAATATTTAATTTTTCTTTGTCATTGTAAATATTTTGCAAATTTTGCACATGAACCCCTGGAGTTATTGCATATTACACTTTGGCCAGTCCAACTCAGCTCTTGTGTCATCCCACGTGAGCTGGGCATTTTGCATGTATACCCTTGTGGGTTTCTATATTTATGTTTAATATTTAAATTTCAAATCCTAGCTATAAAACTTTGGGTTATTTGCACATCATCCCATACCTTATATTTTAATTGCAAATATGCTCGTTCCAATTCATATATTGTTGTACTTGTTTTCTAATTAAACATATCATACATTTTTCAAAAATTATGTAAAAATGACATTAAGTGTATGATATCTTAATCTTAAACACTACAATTTTTATTTTGCATTTTAGGCATTTTTTTATATTTTATAAAAATAAAAAAGAGCATATTCTGCCCATGTTTAGCTTTAAAAATAGCAAAAAAATATAAAATCTTTTGAAAAATCCCAAAAAAATATATGTTGTTTACTATAGTATTTTACAACTCCAGGAAAATCCCTAAAAATAGAAAAATAAAATGATAAAAAATTTAAAAATCTCCAAAATCCTAAAAATATAAAAATTCCTCAAAAATGCCAAAAATATTTATTTCATTTTGATATTATATATATATATATATCAAAATTAGTTTTAAGAATTTTTGACTTTATTTACTATTTTTAATTCTTAAAACAACTCAGCCTATTTAGTTGATCCCTATTTTAGGATATTTTTGACTTTAAAAATACATAAAAATTAACAAAAATAAACGTACAATCATAAAAACATTAGAAGAATATATAAAATACAAAAATATTTTATTTTGAACTTTTTGGTTATTTTTTGTTATAATTATAATTATATTACTTTATATTGTATGTAAATTTATATGTTAACCTTTATATATTATTAAAAAGAAAAGAAAATATTAAAAAATCAAAAAATATATAAAAAAAGAAAATAAAAATTATAGAATTAAAAACAAAAAATCATAAAACATTAAACCCATAAAAACCTTAATCAATTCATTTAACGGAAAATTGTGTAAATATACTTGTATTAATTGTTCAGTATTTATTCATAATTAATAAACATTGCCTACCATGTTAGCTCTATGTGGTTTGACCTCTACATGCTTGCATGCTATACATCTTTGTTTGTAGAGGATAATAATATTCTAAGGGTCAATATTGACTACTAAAATTAAAAACGACTAACTACTTTTCAGTAAGGGAACTACGTCTCTCTTAGCGGATTGGGTGGTTAAAGGACAACGTATAAGGTACCGTCCTAAAGTAACATGGGTAATCACTCTACGATTCGTACTTACACACATACTGGTTAAAAATAGATGCAACTAGACATAAGAGTTTAAGCGAATCATTATTTCACTCTCAAAAAATAAATAATAAATAACTTAAGGCTTTATCCCTGACACCTTCACACCACACAAGACTTGTATATTCCATACTACACGGTCTAATGTGGCACTTGAGATTAAGTCACACTGCTCTTGTCTATTATGATCCTAAGACTTAAATAATCAAAACCCCTAGCTAGAAGATACGTGTGCTATATTGCATGGGATGAGTCAATGTTTCGCCTGAGGAACCTGTAACGACCCCGTTTCCCGGGCCGTCGGATCCTCCCATATCCGGATCTGGTTACTCAGCAATAGTTTATTCAGCAATCACAACTAACATTCAGAAACATACTGCAAATAAAAATACTCGGAAGAAGGTATTTCAACACTTTTCCATTCACAAAATAAAGTTCAGATGATACACTGTCCCACTATAACCATTACATGTACATCAGCTTTGAAAGGAAAATATACAAAAGATTACTAACTACCTTGAAGAGTAAAGCTACTGTGACTGGCTGGATGTCTAGTATGTAAGCCGGATGAACTTTTTAAAGTCCTTGCGATGGCTCACCGATACCTGTTGGGTTTTCCATAAATCATAGGATAAAATTAGCGAATGCTAAGTAACGAAGAAGAGGAAAAGCAAACAAATTGTGTAATTTTTCAAAACTTGATATCACAAAAATTTAATTCCTTTTCATTAATTTAAGTCATATTCCTTTCTATTCCACATCAGGGATTAGTCCAAGGGAACCCCACCATTCTTGGACTCCGAAACTGTGGACACTTCGGGATTGGAGATTGTGTTGATCTTGATAAGCTTATGCCGCCGCACGTCGCCTCAACCAATCCTCCAATACTACCCTGACAATCTCTTTTTCTTTTATTAAACAGGGTCTCAACCCTCAGCCTGGAAAAACAAAAGAGCACACCGTCCTCGAGGACTCGGTTGCTTAAAACCTCAGGCTAACATTTAATCATATAACCTAGCGGCTTTAAATGCATGTTATCGTGACCCAGCCGCTATTGAACCACCCGTGCCTCTACATGGCACGACCACATCTTCCGTCGTTCAAACCCCAATATATTGGCTCCCGGTACCACGTGTTGCAAAGCATTCAATTTGTGCGCACTTATCATAACAGGGCAACCGTGTACCACTTAGGTAGGGAAACGCCAATACGGGTTCCTTCCGACAACCTACAGGTTGCATGCCCAACCTGTAGTACTACTCCCAGTCATCCTTATCGTGACACATAATCCTTTTCAGGATCTAACTCAAATCACACCAATTCACATGATGTAATTCTTTCGTTAAGTCTCTGATTTGCATAAACTGCAATACTTAGTATCGACTCACATATATATTATTCATAACCATATGTATACTCCTATTTATGCTTATTTTAACTCCCAAACCCTAACTTTTAAAGCCAACGCATCAATTTGATGCGTAAATCTTATTTTAGTGGGAATCACAAAGCAGTTCTTCAAACTTTTTCAAAAATAACCAAAATTAGGGTTCTTCGCAGCAAAGAACATAAAATCAAGAATTTCAATAATTTCGTATGAAATCCCAACAGCAAAAGGAAGATTTCGTTACCTAATCGAGCTCTCTCTCGTGTATGCAAGGCTTTATCGAGTTTCATTTTTAGAAAGGCTATTTTAAGGCTCCTGAAAAGATCGAATTTCATTTTTCGTATCAAAACGCTAAGAACATGTTAAGAACGAACGAAGAACGCGAAGAACACGAAGAACGTCAAGAACATATTTTCTCTTAAATTTCGGCAGAGTTTCCCCTCATATCGGGACGTATTTCTCAGAAAATTTTGACAGAGTTTCCCCTTATATCGGGACATATTTCAAAATAAAAACGAAAAGAGTTTCCTCTATAAAATCAATCGAGAGGAAAATAACAACGAAACTGAAAGAATATACTCAACAACAAGAGATGAAGAACCGGTAGACACCACATATCTTAGGTGAGTGAACGTGTGACGAATCACAGGGTCACTGACGTGCATAGCCGCCCGCACCTAAGTAGGGTATTACACAGATTTCTCCATCAAAATAAAAGAATAAAACGAAGAATAGAAACACAAACGATGGAGAATCGGTAGACACCACGCGTCTTAGATGAGTGAACGTGTGACGAATCACAGGGCCACTGACGTGCATAGCCGCCCGCACCTAAGTAGGGTGTTATACAGATTTCTCCTCGAACCACAACAGGAAAACGAATCGAAAAGAAATATGAATCAAAAACAAAACTTGGAAGAACAAGAGTATGAATTGAAAGCCTAGCTTACGAAGTAACTAAGAGAGGATCATACCTTTCTCCTCCTCGTTCTCCCGACAGTGCTTCGCTAGCGCTCCTCCCTCGCCTCCCACTCCTCCTCCCAACCTCTCGACCCTAGCCCTTGGGGTGGTGGTGGTAGTGGAAGTTGTAGAGAATGAATGGGTAGGGGGTCTATTTATAGGCCCCAGAAAACCACTAACCATGGTTAGAAAACCATGGTTTAGACTTTAACCATGGTTTAGCGGCCCATGGTTTTGGCCCATGGTTTTAGCCAAAACTTATCCCAAACTTGGAGCTCAAGTTAGAACATTCTAGAGGATTCTAGATTTGCTAATGACGCTTAATTAACACTAATCGTGATTAACTTTCACTAATCGCGATTAACTTTCGCGGTTTACGCTTATCTTTTGTTAACTATTGATTAGTGTTTACTAATGATCATTAGTGGCTTTCAATTGTCATTAATTTCTTTAATCATGTTTAATTAGTCTTAATAACAGTCATTATGGATTAATGACTTCTCTTTCTTTGGAAAATCATAACAATTCGAAACGAAGTCCGATTCACACGAAATAAATTTCGTTGGTTTTCTCTTGACGAGCCGGATCTTATTATATAGGATCTGAGATATGCCAAGTTCAAGGCTTTACAATTATAACAACCTTAAAGGAAGTCTCGTCCTCGAGACTAGAAATGCAGGCATAACAACCTTAAAGAGGATTGAAACCATAACAACCTTAAAGAGAATGAACGTCATGTCATTTAAAATGAACATATACATAATACATAATGTTATCATTCAAACAAGTGCGGGTTTTTCTCTCTCATTTCTGTCTCAGGTTCCCATGTGGCTTCTTCAAACTCTTGGTTTCGCCACAATACTTTAACTAGAGGCACCTCTTTGTTTCTCAACTTCTTGATATCCCTTTCAAGTATTTGCACAGGTATCTCTTGGTATGTCAAGTCTGGCTCAACATGTAAATCATCATAACTTATCTTATGCTCTGAATCCCTAATGTACTTTCTCAGATTTGATACATGAAATACATCATGTATTGCTGAAAGATGTGGAGGAAGTGCAAGTCTATAGGCAACTTTTCCAATCCGTTGAAAAATTTCAAAGGGACCCACGAACCTGGGTGCTAACTTCCCACGCAAGCCAAACCTCTGAACACCCTTCATAGGTGATACTTTGAGAAATACAAAGTCACCTACCTCAAATTCAAGTTCTCTTCGCCTGGTATCACTATAACTTTTCTGGCGACTCTGGGCAGTTAATAGTCTTTTTCTAGCAAGTTCTACAGCTTCCTGTATCTCCTGAAGTCTATATGAATCATAAAGGTTCTTTATTCCGACCTCTTGCCAACACAAAGGAGTAGTACACCTTCGTCCATATAGTGCTTCAAATGGTGCTATGCCAATACTTGTATGGTAACTATTATTGTAGGTGAATTCTGCAAGAGGTAAATGTTTAATCCATGATCCCTTCCATTCTAAGGCACATGCTCGTAGCATATCCTCTAGTGTCTAAATCGTACGTTCTGACTGACCATCTGTTTGTGGATGATATTCTGTACTCAAGCATAGTTGTGTACCTAAGGCTTTCATGAAGTTCTCCCAATAGTGTGAGGTGAATCGTGAATCTCGATCAGAAACTACTTCCTTCGGGATACCATGGAGGCGAATCACATGTGTAATATATAACTCATCTAGCTGGTCTGGAGTGAAAGATAAGCTTATCGGAATGAAGTGTGCTACCTTTGTCAGGCGATCTATTATAACCCAGATACTATCTTTACTACTAGTCGTCTGAGGTAAGCCAGTAATGAAATCCATGGAAATGCTTTCCCATTTCCATTCAGGTATAGGGAGGGGTTGCAATAATCCTGGTGGTTTTTGGTGTGAAGCCTTTACCTGCTGGCAAGTGAAACATGAATTCACAAACTCAGCAACATCTTTCTTCATTCCCGACCACCAAAAGTATGAATGAATATCCTTATACATCTTCGTAATTCCTGGATGAATAGATAATCTAGAACAATGAGCTTCTCGTAAGATGTCTTTCCTTAGTTCAGGTGTGTTTGGTACACAAACTCTGTGATGATTATACAGTAAACCATCTTGTATCTGGAATCCCTCTATCTCATTCTTCTCAAGTTGTTGTTTCAAGTCTTTAAGGACCGGATCATCCTCCTGTCCTTTCTTTATTTTATCCCATATTTCTGGTTTGTATCGATGAGGAATAGTTATAGTATCAGCACTACTATCAAATGGTTTCCATTCACTTAACGTTGATAGTAAACCCCAGAAGTGGATAGCACTCACTAACCCGGGTGAATAAGTTCTTCTGCTAAGTGCATCTGCTACAACGTTCCCCTTACCAGGGTGGTAGGAGATAGTGCAATCATAATCTTTTAACAACTCTAGCCACCGTCTCTATCTCATATTGAGCTCCTTTTGATCAAACAGATATTTCAAGCTTTTATGATCGGTGAAGATTTCAAAAGTAATACCATACAGGTAGTGTCTCCATATCTTTAAAGCGAAAATTATGGCAGCTAATTCAAGGTCATGTGTTGGGTAGTTCTTCTCATGTGTCCTGAGCTGTCGTGATGCATATGCAACTACCATACCATGTTGCATAAGAACCGCCCCAAGTCCTTCTTTAGATGCGTCATTGTACACTGTAAACCCTTCACTCCCGGAGGGTAGAGTAAGGATGGGTGCAGATGTTAGGCATTCTTTCAGTGTCTGAAAACTAGCTTCACATGTATCAGACCATAAGAATGGGACCTCCATTTGAGTTAGTTTAGGCATTGGCAAAGCTATCCGTGAAAAGTCCTTCATGAATCTTCTATAATATCCAGCTAAACCCAGAAAAGATCGTATTTCTGTGACAGTCTTCGGGCGTTCCCAACTCATCACCGCACTAACCTTTGTAGGATCAACTGATATACCTTCCCCAGAAATAACATGGCCTAAAAAAGATACTTCAGATAGCCAGAAGTCACATTTGCTATATTTAGCATACAGTTTGTTCTTCCTTAGAGTTTCAAGTGCCTTCCTGAGATGATGTTCATGCAGATACTTATCCTTTGAGTAAATAAGCACATCATCAATAAAGACTACTACAAAGTGATCTAAGAACTCTTTGAATACTCTATACATGAGATCCATGAAGGCTGCTCGGGCATTTATTAGTCCAAAAGGCATAACTAAGAATTCATAATGCCCGTATCTAGTTCGAAAAGTTGTCTTGGGAATATCTGTATCCTTTAATTTTCAACTGATGGTATCCTGATCTTAAATCAATCTTGAAATACACAGTTGAACCTTGTAACTTATCAAAGAGATCATCTATTCTTGGCAGAGGATACTTATTCTTTATTGTCCTCTTGTTTAGTTGTCTATAGTCAATGCACAACCGCATCGACCCATCCTTTTTCCTAACAAATAAGACAGGTGCACCCCATGGTGAAGTACTAGGACGAATGAATCCTTTATCTAACAGTTCTTGCAATTGTACCTTTAACTCTCGTAACTCAGGTGGTGCCATCCTATACGGAGGGATAGAGATAGGTTGAGTATCAGGTATGAGAGAGATTTCAAATTCAATTTCTCGCTCAGGTGGTAATCCAGATAGTTCCTCTGGAAATACATCAGTAAACTCGCACACTATAGGCACATCTTCTATCATTCTTTCTGACCCTGATGTAGTGGATACATAAGCTAAATAACCTTGGCACCCTTGCTCTAACAACTGCTGTGCCTTCAATGTAGAGATATATTTGATATTATCATTGGATGTCTTTCCAATGAACTGGAACTCTATCGAGTTAGGAAGGTGGAATGTTACTGTCTTCTGGAAACAGTCAAGACATGCATGATGCCTTTCTAACCAATCCATTCCTAGGATAAGATCAAAGTCCTCCATTTCGATTAGTAGTAGTGAAACAGGTAACTGATGTCCTGCTATCAGTATTATACAATTATCCAGGATTTTTTGGATTATAAATTTTTGTCCTCATGGTCCCTTGATCAGATAGGACTGGTGTACTTCTACTGGTATCTTACCCAAAGTGGGTACTAACCGTCGAGCAATAAATGAATGTGATGCACCAGAATCAAATAAGGCATGTACTGAAAAGCCATGAATAGTAACGGTACCTCGTACGACTGTGCCTGAATTGTAGGCTTGTTCTTCAGTAATTGCATTGAGCTGGCCATTAGGAATAGACAAGTTAGAACCCGCAACACTTTGTGGTGGTTGTTGTGTAGGAGACGCTCCTTGTGAGCATCGACCTCTACCATGTCTTCCTCCATGTGTTGCTCCATTGCTCGAGGTGGATGTTATACTATTAATTGGGGTTGATTTAAATCCTGAACCTCTCAACTTCGGACAATCTTTCTTGATGTGGCCTTCCTGATGACAGTAAAAACACACACGTGCTCCTGTTTGAGCTGAAGATCCAGCCACAGAGGTGCTAGCTCCTGCTGCTGAGTCGTGAGGATATAGTGGAGGTCTAGAGAAACCCCTTCTTCCTGATAATTCCTGACCCAAGGTCTGTGGTGACTTATATTGGAACCGGCTGGATGATAGCGACGATCTCTACGATTATAATGTGCCTTGCTTTTGGATGGTCCACCATTAAAGTGGAAACTTCTTCTTTGGCGGTTTTCATCCCTCTCCATCTCAATACGAGAGGCGATGTCCATTGCTTCATCTACAGTTGTGGCTCTAAAATCAGCAAGCTTTTCTCATAGATCTCCCTGAAGACCGCTAACAAATTTGGTAAGACACTCTTGTGGTGAAGCTTCTAGAGCTGGTGAGTATCGTAGTAGCTCAGTAAAGTGGATATGATAATCTCGTACAGTCTTAGAACCCTGATTCAGAGAAGCCAACTCTCTCCTCTTTAATTCTTCCCAATGAGAGGGACAGAAGTGAGCTCGGAACCTCTCTTTGAAGATATCCCATGGAACAGGGTCTGCTAACTTCTTGGAAATTGCTCTTCACCGTCGTCCTGCATAGTCTGCTAAGGAGTAATCAGCAAAGTGCACCCAAGTATCTGCTGGTGTGTGTATTATTCTCAACATCCTACTGACGTCATCAAGCCATAATTCAGCCTCGGCAGGTGTCTCTACACCTTTGAATCGAGGAATTTTTCCCTTTCGGTAATTATCTAGTAATGTTTGGTGTCTAAGGAGTGCCTTCTCCATTGCTCCTTCAACCGGGGTAGGAGCAGACTCAGTTGAAGGATGGTAACTAGATTCTTCCTCAGAAAGATGGACATAACCTTCAATCCTAGCATCCGCAGGCTTAGATGCCTCGGGTCTCTCAGCCTGTGCATTGAGCCTCTCCTTCAATGCTTGTTGCCTTTGCCCCATGTCTTGGAGCATTGCCATCATAGCCGTTAATTGTCTAGACATGTCTTGGTCTGCCATAATCCTGGGATGAGTCAAGGTCAAAGGTCAGATCCTATATGTCTTAGCATGATGTACATAAAGGACAATGACTTGTGAATGGTACTGCAGTCATTTATTAAGATCAAAGGATCTTAATACAATCTTAGTTTCTGAATACCGCTCATAGTTATTAATTATTAAATAAATTACTGGAGTAACCAAGCTCTGATACCAATCTGTAACGACCCCGTTTCCTGGGCCGTTGGATCCTCCCATATCCAGATCTGGTTACTCAGCAATAATTTATTCAGCAATCACAACTAACATTCAGAAACATACTGCAAATAAAAATACTCGGAAGAAAGTATTTAAACACTTTTCCATTCACAAAATAAAGTTTAGATGATACACTGTCCCACTATAACCATTACATGTACATCAGCTTTGAAAGGAAAATATACAAAAGATTACTAACTACCTTGAAGAGTAAAGCTACTGTGACTGGCTGGATGTCTAGTATGTAAGCCGGATGAATTTTTTAAAGTCCTTGCGATGGCTCACCGATACCTGTTGGGTTTTCCATAAATCATAGGATAAAATTAGCGAATGTTAAGTAACGAAGAAGAGGAAAAGCAAACAAATTGTGTAATTTTTCAAAACTTGATATCACAAAAATTTCATTCCTTTTCATTAATTTAAGTCATATTCCTTTCTATTCCACATCAGGGATTAGTCCAGGGGAACCCCACCATTCTTGGACTCCGAAGCTGTGGACACTTCGGGATTGGAGATTGTGTTGATCTTGGTAAGCTTATGCCGCCGCACGTCGCCTCAACCAATCCTCCAATACTACCCTAACAATTTCTTTTTCTTTTATTAAACAGGGTCTCAACCCTCAGCCTGGAAAAACAAAAGAGCACACCGTCCTTGAGGACTCGGTTGCTTAAAACCTCAAGCTAACATTTAATCATATAACCTAGCGGCTTTAAATACATGTTATCGTGACCCAGCCGCTATTGAACCACCCGTGCCTCCACATGGCACGACCACATCTTCCGTCTTTTCAACCCGAATATATTGGCTCCCGGTACCACGCGTTGCAAAACATTCAATTTGTGCGCACTTATCATAACAGGGCAACCGTGTACCACCTAGGTAGGGAAACGCCAATACGGGTTCCTTCCGACAACCTACAGGTTGCATGCCCGACCTATAGTACTACTCCCAGTCATCCTTATCGTGACACATAATCCTTTTCAGGATCCAACTCTGATGCAAACGGCTCCGGCTCAACGATAAAAAAATAAAATAAATTGGCGGGCGAATATCGGTGGAGAAAAGGGAGGGGTCGAGAAGAAGAACTCGTCGGTAACGAGGGGTTGAAGGAGGAGCACCGCGCGGGAGATCGCGTGGGGAAGGAGGAACGAGAGAGAGATAGAGAGAATAATTCTCAATTTTGATTCATCATTGACCTCCTAAAAATACTGGACTACCATCTCTTTATATAGGAGAGATGGTTTACAAAAATATTAACAAATTAAAATTGACAACCAACTTTATCCTAATTGACCTCTAATTACCCTAATTAGGCTCTAATTTATTCAATTGACTAAAATTACAATTAAAATCTACGAAATAAACGTTGAGATAACAGGCGATCTCAATTATTTAATTAGACCAATACGACCGCTAAAAACGTAAATAAAATTGACTACTAATTAATTAAATAAATGTGACCTTATAATTTGGGGTCACGCTGCATCAACTCTCCACCGCTTTAAAAATTCGGCTCCTGACGAATTGCGTGATGTAGGTGGTTCGTTGGAGAAATCATCCTTGAATTGGGGCTTCAATTTCCCCCAATGCGATCATTTTCCGCGTTACGTTTGTAGTTTTTTCCAATTGGGGGGCATCTCTGCAATTTTCGTACCCCTTCAAATTTCCTTACCTTCTTATCACTTTGGACTGTTCTGTAAATAGGAGCTTCGTGGAAATTTTTTTCGCAATTTTTCCAATTTAATACCCAATCCCACATTCTGTGGGACTCACGAGGCGCCATCTTCGGAGTGCCCGTTAGGGCACGCTCGTATTTCCCGTGCTTATATCGTCGCCCGATGCGGCGGTGGTTGGCGAGAGCTTTGCGCAGGAGGTACGGCACCGGGAGGCGGTGGGAGCCGGTCGAAGCCTCGCGCAGGAGGCGCGCATGCCTGGGGCGGTGGGGCGATGGCATCGGGTCGGAGCTGCTCTGCGGAGAGGTGAGGGCGCAGTTGGCGATCGAGAGAGGGGCGGGACGCGCAGGTTGAGGGCGCGTGCCGCGGGGAAGAAGGGAGGGGAAGGCGAACGCTGGCACGAGGAAAGAGAGATGCTGGGAGAAGGCGGTGAGAGGAAGAGTTGGGATTTGGGAGGAGGTGCACGGAATGGGAAGAAGAATCGGGGGAGAGGGAGGGATTTCGAGAGGGAGGGGAAGAGAAAGAGGGAAGGCGGCGGGGTGGGGCTGGGGGTGAGCCGCAGGCGATGCGGGACTGGGGGAGAGTTCTGGAAGGGGTTGCGGGGCTAGGGCAGCCGCTGGGGGCCTGGGGGCTGTCGGAGGGGTTGTCGGGGTGGGGCTGACGGCCGCGCGGGCCGGGGAGGGCGGGAGAGGTACCTGGGAAGGCTGGGGTGGCACCGGGATGGTCGGAGGGGCCGGCGGAGTTGATTCCGACGACGGATTCAGATCTGGACGTTCCTGGACAGCGGCCGATTCATCTTTTTCGGCGATGTTTTCTTCGTCGGTTAGCGCGTCCAGCCATGCTTGAACCTTCAGGGATGCCGTAAGACGCTTTTTGTACTTCCGTTGACGCAAACGCGCATGCGGCCCGTGGGATATGCGGTTGAGATCAAGCTTGAGACGCCAATATGCCACGGGATCGTTGAATCGTAGGAACGACTCAATATCCATGCTCTGATACCAAATGATGCAAACGGCTCCAGCGTCGACGATAAAAAAATAAAATAAATTGGCGGGCGAATATCGGTGGAGAAAAGGGAGGGGTCGAGAAGAAGAACTCGTCGGTAACGAGGGGTTGAAGGAGAAGAACCGCGCGGGAGATCGCGTGGGGAAGGAGGAACGAGAGAGAGATAGAGAGAATAATTCTCAATTTTGATTCATCATTGACCTCCTAAAAATACTGGACTACCATCTCTTTATATAGGAGAGATGGTTTACAAAAATAGTAACAAATTAAAATTGACAACCAACTTTATCCTAATTGACCTCTAATTACCCTAATTAGACTCTAATTTATTCAATTGACTAAAATTACAATTAAAATCTACGAAATAAACGTTGAGATCACAGGCGATCTCAATTATTTAATTAGACCAATACGACCGCTAAAAACGTAAATAAAATTGACTACTAATTAATTAAATAAATGTGACCCTATAATTTGGGGTCACGCTGCATCAAACTCAAATCACACCAATTCACATGATGTAATTCTTTCGTTAAGTCTCTGATTTGCATAAACTGCAATACTTAGTATCGACTCACATATATATTATTCATAACCATATGTATACTCCTATTTATGCCTATTTTAACTCCCAAACCCTAACTTTCAGAGCCAACGCATCAATTTGATGCGTAAATCTTATTTTAGTGGGAATCACAAAGCAATTCTTCAAAATTTTTCAAAAATAACCAAAATTAGGGTTCTTCGTAGCAAAGAACATAAAATCAAGAATTTCAATAATTTCATATGAAAACCCAACAGCAAAAGGAAGATTTCGTTACCTAATCGAGCTCTCTCTCGTGTATGCAAGGCTTTATCGAGTTTCGTTTTTAGAAAGGCTATTTTAAGGCTCCTGAAAAGATCGAATTTTATTTTTCGTATCAAAACGCTAAGAACATGTTAAGAACGCGAAGAACGAACGAAGAACGCGAAGAACACGAAATAAGGTAGTATTGTAATTATTGGAATTTTTTTCCAAAAAAACTGGCCGTTACAAGTAGTCAAAGAAATCTTACCCGATGGAGAGCCTCTCGAAAGTTTTGAACGCAATTGGCGGATGCCGTCGGGTGTCGGCTGCTTGAATGTCATGGACGGCGTTAGTGGTGAAAATAAAAGTGAGGTTTTGCTCTTCTTCCTCAAATAGATTTTATAATTTTAGATTCTTGAAATCCATGCTAATGTGAAGGTGGAAAGTGATTTTCCACGCAGGATGCCACGTTGGATTTGACTCATTTGAGTAGGATTTTAGATGCTTTTTTTGGGTGCAGATACTATATCTTTTTTCTATCATTTCTAAATAATATTATAACTGGCCCTTAATTTTTTTATCTTTGCTTCTCGCACTATGATTTTAAGCTCCGAAAAAGAAGCTTCAGTAAGTAATTCAGCGTACATAATAATACCATTCGTAATTACTAATCACCATTGGGTTGAAATCATTCAAGAATATTTGTTAGGTGCAGTAAAAGCTCGAGTACACGCAGAGCGCATGGTGATGACGAGAAATAATGGGAATAATGAATACAAGCTAGGTTTGTCCCTTTCTTGCTTAGTTGGTTTATAGGATAAGTAACAAGTCTTCAAGGATGATATAATTTTTTTTTTCAAAATCATTACTCCTAGGATGAAGTTTTCACTACCACTTTTGCTGGATATAAGCGAGTGCCCATATAGGAATGAGAACGTTGTAAATATGAGTGAAGGTTGTAACACTCCAAAAAAAATCACACATGGAAATACTCAGAAGGTGCAGATGTAAGTACACGAGTCAGGAATTGCTGCTTGAATTTGATAATTTGAACATGGAGATTTTTGGCGGTAAACAAGGGGTCCAGTTTTCCTCAAGTCCGATAAGTTACCAGGATCAGTTTTATGTTAAACAACTTCCTACTATTTGGACAATTTATCAAAAAAATCTGAAAGAAAAAACTGGACCGAACTGTTCCATCACAGATAGGATACACATAAATTTAGTTCCACAATATTGAATATTGCTTGAGTGCTTGAGTGCAACAAAAATATTGCTTGAGTGCAACATAAATTTAGTTCCACAATTCCAGACTAGTTTCTACAACGGTTAAATCAAATTAGTTAAAACAGACAATGGGCTGGACTTCATTTATGATCCCATTTAAGATCAAATGAGTTAAATCACCCACTTGATTTGTGCAAAAAATAAAATTTACTGAAACTAATTTCCACAACCTCGATCAACGAAACCATATTTACATATTGCACCAAGGAATTATCAGCAGGAGGCTTCCTATGACAATTTCTCAGCGCAAGCCTCTGCTGGTATCAAAATTTAGCAATCAATGTTCAGCATCCATGTCCTCGCATGTGCCATGATTTTGAAAGTAAACTAGTAAAATGCAGTCCAACATACCTACCACCGCTAGCAGAGATCAAAGAGGAAAGAAACATCAAATCTCCACTGACTGTTTTTTCTCCTCTTCCTCGGCCTTCCTCCAAGCAGCCTGTGTAAGCCCAGAAAGAGAATACAATTAATTCTCCATGACAAATCCTATCGGAAAGATAAAAAAATTGATTTGGTATGAACCAACACGAGGAGAAAATGCTTCGCATTGAATTCTTGCCTTCTCGCGCTCGAGCTTTGAAAGAGTGGGCTTCAAAGAATTCCCCAAACTAAGACCACCCCAAGCATCCTGCAGCTCCCTCTCCCTTGCTTCCCTCCAAGTGCTACCATATTTAAAATTGTCCTCTGGTTGCACGGTTGTAGACAATTTGGTCATCTCCAATCTTGATGGTCGTTTGACTAATATAGCTTCTAAACTCCCCTCATTCTTTTGAAAATCGCACGTTCTCCTTCTTTCAGGTTCGGCGCTACAGTTCTTTGCCTGAAGCTGTGCTTCAAGCTTCTCTTTCTCAAGCTTGGAGACATGCCTAACCAGAACTTTGTCCAGACCTTCCTGAGGCGTGACCATCACTTCACGTTTTTTTAACTCTACCTTTGGAATGAGGTCCCACCCACCTTTATCTTGCAATTGCTTTTTCATACGATCAAGACTGTATATCGGCTTGACTAAGATCTTGTCAAGTCCAAGTTGTTCATCTTGCACAGAAAATGACTCCAGCACTTCGTTTTTTGCTCTTTCAAATTTCGATATATGCCTTGCATCAGATAGAGGTCTACTTGACTTGTGGGTTTTTCCGTCCACATTTCTAAGTGGCACGGTAGTAGAATTGTATCTTGTGCAATTCAAATTCAAGTTTATGTTTTCCTTGTCCAACTCTTTCCTATGACGTGCTTTAACATTGTCTTTGACTGGTGCTCCATCTAGATATCCCACTTCATTCTCCATGACTGCTGATTTCTCTTGCTTAATTTCACCGGAGCAATTTCCAGCCACCACTTCATATTCGTCATTAATAGTTTCGTTATTTGACACTGTAGATCTTTGAATGCAGTCAGAAGGTGCAACTAACTTGGATTTGCCGTTTTCAATGTTTTTTGCTGTTTGGACATCTTTTTCAAGCCTTGATGCATGTTTTACCAGAATACTACCAAGACCTGGAATGGACTCAGATACGGCATTTTTTACGTTAGTTGATTTACTTCCTGAAGTTTGCACCGCAGATGCGTCAAGTCCATTGCCAGTTCCCATGACTAGGTTGCTTTTCTTTGCATTTCTGGCTTCATTAACTTCTCTCTCAAGCTTTGATAAATGCTTCACCAAATATTTGTCGAGACCAACAGTATGACATCAGCTCCATCTCTTCTTGGGCATCCCAGCATGAGACCTTGAATAGAATATCTTCGATTTTTAAAAACCTTAGATGACGTACGCCTATCAGAGTTAACTGAGAAGTCAAAAAGCCCACTAGAACCAAATTCAGAGTCTTGATCTTTGGCCTTCCCATTTTTTAGAAGCGTGGCATTCAGACCACATGTAGCAACTATGTTTGCCAAAGAAGAAAGTTCACTTTCATGCAAGCTCTTTAGCCTGTCAAACATAGTATCCACACCAGAAACGCTCTGGTTGTTTTCCTCATCTGGATCCTCACATATCATGTGCAGAAGATCTTTGAAACCATCCTTATTTGAAGATTGGCAACTTCCTAATCTTAGAAGTGCCTTCTTAACTGCAGCAGCTACTTCCTTATCAACTTCAAATGCAGTCTCAAAAGAAGCAGTGATTGTATGAGTAGATCTTCCTCCCTTTCCCAAGGATGTTTGCACTTCATATGGCCACCTTTGTGAACCAGGCTGGTCATACATCATCACACCAAGAGCTACAGCAGCTTCAATAGCTTCTGATAAATGCTTTTCGGCTTTATCCAGTTCCTCTTCAGCTTCCTTATTCTGAATGCTGACACAATAACCCATTTATCACTTAATCATATCAAGTGAAGAAGCAATTCACCCTGCATTATATTTAGACATATATACCTGGCTGCTTTAAGCATACGGCACCAAGATGCTTCAACCATTGCAGATTTACGGGCTTCCATAGCACGATTTGCTGCCTGTGTAGCTGCGATCTTCTCTTTTGCTATCCTGGAGTAGTGAAGATTTGCACCACAGAGAGTTTCATCAAGTGTCAGATTCATGCCACCAACTTCCTGAAAATGACACATAAGTAGTCAATATAGGAAAACGGTAGGATTTATTTGGTTGTGAATCCACTATTTGTTATTTGTTTTGAAGAAGGAAAGCAGAAAATGGACCTGGAGGTGCTTTATTTTTCTCTGAAGAAATGAATCTGCCTTTTTGCAAGGATACCAGGTGACAGGAGAACCACTTTTTCGGAGGGAATTCTTTCTAATTTGTGATGCAGATTTATTGACTGAATTAAGTAATGACGAACCATTTTCTCTTCTTCCAATCTTCTAAAAGACAATAAGTTAGTCCAATAAAAACGCGTTAGTTGTGCATAATGCTATTTTGACGTAATTCAAATGATTAAGCTGGTTGTTCATAACAAAAACTAACTCATGGCAGAAGTGGGTAATTGTTCTAAATAACATTCGTAAACAATTAAAAGGACTTTGAAATGGCTCAATTCGATCTCCTAGATAACATCCAGGAAGGGGGAAATGGGAATGCCACTACATCCCATACGTTACCAATCTTGAAACCCAGCTTGATATGCTAAAGTGTTCAGAGATCATGATATTAGATTGACCCAAGGAAAATTAAGATGCCAAACAAGAACAAATTCACTTAAACTCACTTTTAAGAAGCCATCTATATCATTGGAATATTACTTCTTCAAGATAGGAAGGGAATGAGTAGTGGAATAAAGAAATTGCACAAGATTAACGGTGTTTCTTGTATTGGGTGCACAAACTGAAATGTGCAATTGAGACTGTTTCTTTCAAACTTTATTGTGTAAGTTTGAGTGAAGAATAAGAATGGGTGAAGGTATCGTGAATGTTACTATAAAAATATGACTCAAAAAGATGTATTGTGCATCACTAGTCTAATGCATATAGCATATTTATTTCTCTCTCGACACAAATTTTTACACACCCCACTCACACCTCTATATTAACTCGCACTCACTTGAAACGCCACAAACCACCCAATGCTCTTCTATCTTGCTTGCTCGCTACTTTCTCATTTGCTTGCTTCATTTGCATCCCTCACGAGGCCTACTTACAACGGTGTCACGGTAGCCTTGAAGGATATAGAACTCTCAAAAAAGTTGGAGTTTAATGCAGCTGAGAGATGAGAGATTTCCAGAGACTTCTACTTAAAGATATTTTAGAAAACTCTAGATGATTGGGGTCTCATCTTCTCGAGAAATTAGACAATATATCATTGGAATATTACTTCTTCAAGATAGGAAGGGAATTAAAGAAATTGCACAAGACTAACGTTTTTTCTTGTATTGGGTGCACAAATTGAAATGTGCAATTGATACGCTGTTTCTTTCAAACTTTATTGTGTAAGTTTGAGTGAAGAATAAGAATGGATGAAGGTATCATGAATGTTACTGTAAAAATATGACTCTTTTTATCTTGCTTTCTCACTACTTTCTCATTTGCTTGCTTCATTTGCATCCCTCACGAGGCCTACGTATAACTGTGTCATAGACTCATAGTAGCCTTGAAGGATATAGAACTCTCAAAAAAGTTGGAGTTTAATGCAGCTGAGAGATGAGAGATTTCCATAGACTTGGACTTAAAGATATTTTAGAAAACTCTAGAGGCTTGTGGTCTCATCTTCTCGAGAAATTATAGACAATCGAGATCCTCCTCCATACTATAGTTGGTGCAACAGAAGACCTTTAGTATATTCAATCACTAGACAAGTAAAATGCTTAAGCTATCTGAGCTCTTCCAAACTGAAATGTGCAATTTGAGACACTGTTTCTTTCAAACTTGATTGTGTAAGTTTGAGTGAAGAATAAGAATGGGTGAAGGTATCGTGAATGTTACTGTAAAAATATGACTCAAAAAGATGTATTGTACATCACTAGTCTAATGCACATCACACATTTATTTATCTCCCTCAACTCAAATTTTTACACACCCCACTCACACCTCTATATTAAGAACTTGCACTCACTTGAAACGCCACAAACCACCCAAAGCTCTTCAATTTTGCTTGCTCACTACTTTCTCATTTGCTTGCTTCATTTGCACCCCTCACGAGGCCTACTTATAGCTTTCAAAGTATCCTTGAGGGATATAGAACTCTCAATAAAGTTGGAGTTTGATGCAGCTGAGAGATGAGAGATTTACAGAGACTTGGACTTTATGATATTTTAGAAAACTCCATAGGATTGGGGTCTCATCTTCTCGAGAAATTATAGACAATCAAGATCCTCCTCCATACTATAGTTGGTGCAGCAAAGACCTTTAATATATTCAATCTCTAGACAAGTAAAATGCTTAAGCTATTCGAGCTCTTTCATTTGAAATCTTATCGACATGTTATTCCTTGAAAGGTCGCAGAAATGAGTAGTTGGTACACGGTCGGCCTGATAACTGCTAACAATAATTGGTAATCAGGTGAATAATTAGATTTAGTCGGGCTTTAATCGGTTTTGAATATTTTTTATTTTTTTAAAACATATAAATCATTTTTGGGTTTTTATCAATTGTGCCCCTCTGAGATATTGTAATTTCAGTTATGCCCCTCTCTCTTTTGGAATATCAGTTATGCCCCTATCTTCTTGCAAAATTCACAGTTATGCCCTTCTGTTAAGGTAAAGTAGGGGCATAACTGATAGTCCGATATTACAAAAGACAGAACTGTGAATTTTGCAAGAAGGTAGGGGAACAATTGATATTTCAAAAAATGAAGGGGTATAACTGAAATTGCAATATCTCAGAGGGGCACAACTAATAAGAACCCATCATTTTTTGTACATATATTCTTATATATTTGCATGGATTTAAATATTTTCATTACTATAATACAATCATAAAAATATAATAAGAACAATACACCCATTCAAAAAATTAACATTCGTAAAAATGAATAGCATAAATATACAACTAACCAATCGCATTGCTAGTGAATGAATAACATATAAAAATGAATCGATAGTAACCAATGATATTAGCATAAACAATAAAACAAAACTAAATCGCAAATGTCGAATCATAATCAATCATTTCTGTTGAACCCACTTGAAGAACCATATTTTGCACCCTCTCCAAGAAGGGTGGGTGAAGCCCACTGTCGTACCATTAACTACCCAAAACGAATTTTGAGTTTGGTATTCATTTTTGTTTACAATGAATACTAAGTAACTAACAATGATTTATGTTCATATACTATTTATCTTATGTTTCTTTTTATGTATTTTCTATTCTTTCTGTTCTCTTTATGTAATTTGCCCAATGGGTCTCTCCTCTATATAAGAGAACCCTAGAGGGGCCTCATGAGTAAGCAGTTTATTATTTTCTCTCAACATGGTATCAGAGCGACGATCTTAGACTATAGTTTTCGTACCCCACCATACCTTAGATCCCACCCGCATACCTCTCCACGTGAGTCGCTGTCGTCATCTCTTCCTCTCTTCATGGGGTCGACACCGCCGCCCTTTTCCCCTCTGTAGGGCCACCGTCGCCGCTCCTTTTCCATCTACAGGTCGTCGTTACTACCAAATCTCGTGCGCAGGTGTGCCACACGTGTCGTTGCATAGCGGTCCCAGTCATCTGTACGGGCCCTCCAGCCCCTACGCATGCCTCCGACTCTTGCAGAATCATCCGCAGGCTGCAGCCGGAGTTTTTTCTGGCCCACGTGGGCATTTTTTCTCCTCTTCATGACCAAATTATAGTCTGAAGTTGTTTGATTTTGACCGGAAAATGAGATTTCAAACCTCTAAAGCTCGTTTTTCTGCACTAGCATAGCTTGAGGAGCAACAAGGATGGTTGTATCAGTCTACACATAGAACCAATACTTCATACAATTGTGTAGCCTTGCTCGTTTCGGTCTACTTCTCCAGTCGAGTTCTATTTTCGACCTTCTTTCATCATGTCCTAAAACAAGGGTGATGTCTTCTCTTCATTCCATGCCTTCAAGGGCCATGCTCCCATTGTGAAGATGGATGGGACCAACTATGAATTCTGGTCTATGCATTTTCTAACCCTTACATAATGCAACAACAAGGAGCACATTCTGACAAAGCCAAAGCCGACGGACAAGACTGGGGACAATGCTTCGTGGAACCAAGATGCGTATACGCGTGTTTGGCTCTCTAGGCACTCACCACAGAAACTGCCAACGATATTGTGAACCAGTCTGTTTGGAGTTTATTGACGTGGGACATTCTAGCAGTGACCTATGCCCAAGCAAAGAACGAGGCCAAGATTCTTCAGCTTTGGTTTGACATATACAAGGCCAAGTAAAATGGTCATCCGCTACACACTTTCTACTCTTCGCTTCGAGGCATGTTTGAGAAGCTTCACAGCTTCATACTCATTACTATTTCCATGAAGCAATAGATGGCCTACAAGAATTCTGCCATGGTTGGAATCTTCTTGATAGCACTCAATCCATAGTATGAGGTAGCACGTGTACGGCTCCTGATTGGGGCGACTATACTTCCCATGGAGAAGGCTTACAGTCGTCTCAGTAGGCTTCTTATCCCACCCGCTGCTACCACACAGACCTCCTCAGCGATGGTTGCATCTCACGACAGAGTTTATATGTAGTTTAGGGGACATGGTCCCCGTGGCAGAGGAGGTGGACGTCGGCGCGGGCCCAGCACCTACTGTCATCATCCAGGACACTCTGAGGACACATGCTGTCAGAAGCATGGATACCCTGTATATGCTCGTGTGGCGGAGCCGATTGAGCCTTCAGACACTACAACTCCTCAGGTAGATCCTTGCCTTGATGACATTCTTTCTCGGATATGGGAGATCATGATCCCAGTGGCTGGCATTACCACTACAGGATCCATAGATACTGTAGTTACAGCTAGAGCCTCTTCGAGCTCCTCAGGTATCGCATACGCTTTTACTGGTTGCAGCAGTGCAAATATGAAAAAGTTGATCATGGACTCAGGTGTTTCTCACCATATGTGTGCAGACAGAGTCCAGTTCAGATCTTATAGGTTTATACCCCCTAGTAGATGGGTCATCATTGTAAACGGGGTTCACCTACCCATCACAGGATGGGGGGAGTTGCATTTGATGCCATTCATATGCATGCAGAATGTTTTATATGCTCCTAATTTTCAGATGAACTTGCTTTCTATTAGTCAGATTATAAAGGATCTGCATTGTCGTGATATTTTTTATCCCTCTTCTCTTGTGTTTCAGGACATACGCACGGACAGTGTGATTGGATGTGGTCGTGAGCAGCGAGGGCTCTACAGACTGATCCAACATCTCATGTTGGTGCCTTTACTATTCCTACTGGGCCAGTCTCATCATACTTGTGGCACCTTCATCTTGGCTACCTTCCTTTGCAGAAGTTGTGTCATGTCCTCCCAAAGATCTCCATTCCAATGCGATGCTTGCTAGCTTGGGAAGCATTGTCGTTCTTCATTTCCATCTCGTTAGAGTCGAAGCAGTTCTCAGTTGTTTGAGCTCCTTTACTTTGATATTTGGAATCCGAGTCGTTACCTTGATCACCAGAGACACCATTTTTATGTGGTTGTTGTAGATGACTATTCTAAACTTTCTTGGATTTTCTTGTTAATGACTTAGAATAAGTCTGAGGTTGGGTCAATCATTAAATCATTTATTAATGAGATAAAGAATATTTTTCTGCTACTATCAAGTATTTGCGCTCTGATAATGCCTTAGAGTTTTACACTTTACAGCTATCCGAGTTTCTTAGGTCTCTAGGCATTATACACCAGATCTCATGTTTATGTGCCTATATATCTCAATAGAACAATGTTGTTGAGCGCAAACATCGGCACTTACTCGATGTTTGAGCTCCTTTATTTAGATATTTGGGATCTGAGTCATTACTTTGATCACCAGGGACACCGTTTTTATTTGGTTGTTGATGACTATTCTGAACATTCTTGAATTTTCCTCTTAAAGAATAAGTTTGAGGTTGGATTAGTCATTAAATCATTTATTAATAAGATAAAGAATATTTCTCCGCTACTATCAAGTATTTGCATTCTGATAATGCCTTAGAGTTTTACACTTTACAGTTATCTGAGTTTCTCAGGTCTCTTGGCATTGTACACCAGACCTCATGTGCATATACATCTCAATAGAACGGTGTTGTCGAGCGCAAACATCGGCATTTACTCGATGTGACCAGAACCCTCCTGATTCAGAGCCGTGCTCATCACTCTTATTGGGGTGATGTGGTTCTCACTGTCTGCTACTTAGTGAACCGTGTGCCATCTTCTATTTCGGGAGAAACTTTCCTTTCTCGATTGTATTTCCCAAGAAGGATTTGATCTCCCTTACACCCCGTGTATTTGGATCTGTGGCCTTTGTTCACAATCTTTCGCCTGGTCATGACAAGCACTCCCTAGAGCTGTCAAGTGTGTCTTCGTTGGCTACTCTCATACACAGAAAGGTACCGCTGCTTTGATCTGTTTCGACGGAAATAGTTTAAGAGAGTTGATGTTACATTCTTTGATTATGTTATGTATTTCTCTCCTACAGGTGACAGACTGGCCCCATCTGACTCTGATGAGGAGGTCTACATACATCCACCTCCTACAGCTCTACCACATCATGCACCTGCTCTACCACATGTCGCATGATTGTGACAAGCTCTCTCCAGAGTTGTCAAGTATGTTTTCGTTGGCTACTCTCATAACCAGAAAGGGTATTGTTGCTTTGATCTGCTTCCACAGAAATACTTTGTCAATGCTGATGTTACATTCTTTGAGTATGTTATGTATTTCTCTCCTACAGGTGACAGACTGGCCCCATCTGACTCTGATGAGGAGGTCTACATGCATCCACCTCCTACAGCTCTACCACATCACACACATGCTCTACCACCTCCTTCACCACCACCACCTCCAATACCTACACCTGCTCCTATGGCAGCCCATGGACCGCCAACCACCTTGACTCGGTTTTTACCACATGTTTTTACTTTCAGGTCACACTCTGTTCCCCCTGCACACGAGCCTTCCCCATCATCCAACACGCCTCAGGTATGTAATGAGCACATTGTTTCTACTGATGGCACTACTGGATTGTCTATGCAGCAAGATTCCCTACAGGATGAACAGGTACCCTCTCAAGAGGGAAACTTACAGGTTCAGGATATGAAAGATGATCTTGATGTGCCTATTGCTCTGCGAAAGCAGATACATACTTGTACTTCATATCCTCTTGCGGCCCAAGTTTCTTTGAGCAGACTTTCAAAGAATTTCAAGAGCTTTATTGTAGCACTATCAGCCGTGGAGATACCACAAGGATGTCAAGGGGTCATCCAGGACAGTCAGTGGTGTCTTGCCATGGAAGAGAAGATGGCCGTGCTACATTTGTGCGGCACTTGGAGCCGTGTTTCAACTCCAATTGACTCATCCGTTGTTGGATACAAGTGGGTGTTTACGGTGAAGCACCAAGCAGATGGTAGTGTAGATCGCTACAAGGTGAGGATTGTGGCACGTGGGTTCACCCAGACATATACGCTATCAAAGTATGTTCTCTTCAGTGGCCAGGCATTCTACTATGCATATACTTCTTTCAGTTGCAGTGACATGAGATTGGCCCCTCTACAAGCTAGATATGAAAAATGCCTTTCTCTACATGCAGCAACCACCTGGGTTCGCTGCTGAGGGGGAGTGTCAGAAGGTTTGCAAGCTTCACAAGGCAATCTATGACCTTAATCAGAGTCTAAGGGTTCGTCTGGTTGCAGGGTTGAGCAGGATTGGGTTGGGTTGGGTTGGGGTACCCCTGTGAATAGTAAATTGTGAGGAGGATTGGGAGGGTTGGAAGGAGGGGTACCCCGGGTTGGGCCAACCCAACCCTATCCAACCCTGCAACCAAACGAACCCAAAGAGCATGGTTCCAGAAGCTCTCGAACTTAATAAAGCAAGAAGGGTTTGTGAGATTGATAATTCACTGTTTGTTGAAAGGACTCAGAGAGGTACAGTTGTCATACCTGTTTATATTGATGATATAATTGTTACAAGGGATAACGAGCAGGGCATCCAGGTTGCTAAAGATTTCTCAAGTCAGTAATTTGTGATCAAGGACCTTGGTAGTTCATGTTACTTCCTTGGACTGGAGTTTGTCAGGAACCAGCAAGTTCTTGCGATGGCCCGGAGAAAGTACATTACATATCTTCTCTCTGAGACAGGCATGGTAAATTGCAGGCCTACCACTACTTCCATGGACCTGAATATGAAGTTGTATGATGACGACACTAAGGAGGTAGACATGAGGAGATACAAGGAGCTCGCTGGAAAGTTCATTTATGTGACTATCTAGGCCAGATATATCCTTTGTAGTAAGCAAAGTGAGTCAGTTTATAAATCATCCTAGACAGGCACATATGGATGCAGTCCGTATGATTCTGGGGTATCTGAAGGCCTCACCGGGTACTGATCTTATATTCAGTAGATATACATCCCTTGCCATTACAGCTTATGCAGATGCAGATTATGCGGGTTGTCCAAAGGAAAAGAAGTCTACTTCTGGCTTTGTAGTGTTCATAGGGAGTTCCTTGATTTTTGGTTTTTCAGTGTTCATAGAGAGTTCCTTGGTATCATAGAAGAGCAAGAAGCAGACGGTGGTTGCCAGATTCAGTGTAGAATCAGAATACAGGACCATGGCACAGGCTAGTACAGAGATGATGTGGGTCAGATCTGTTCTTATTGACCTAGCAGTTGAGATGCCTTTTCTCATGCATCTCCAATGCGATAACCATGTTGCTCTCTCCATCGCCAAGAACCCAGCCTTCCATGAGAGGACCAAGCATATTGAGGTGGACTATCACTACACTCGAGACATGATAAGAAGGGTCTCATCTAGACTACTCATGTTAGCTCACGAGATCAAACACCAGATGTACTTACCAAGGTCCTAGCCATAGGGTATTAGAATATATGTTGTTTCAAGATGAGCATGATTAATATCTATGCTCCAGCTTGAAGGGGACTGTTGAGATAATATTTATCTTATGTTTCTTTTTATGTATTTTCTATTCTTTCTGTTCTCTTTATGTAATTTGCCTAACGGGACTCTCTATATAAGAGAACCCTAGTGCCTTATGAATAAGCAATTGATTATTTTACCTCAACAATATACAAATCAGAGTAGGGTAATTAAAGCAACATAAAAAATAAGATTAAAAACTCGACCAATTAAGCGATCGATTGGTCAACCCAATTAGTCGGGTCAATCGATTATTGGTTTATTAGGCCTAATTAAGTTGGCGGCTGATATAGTTGGTCGATTTTTACAAGCTTGATTCCTTATCCTCTTTATCTCCTCGGTATTATCTCTTATGATATTTAAATCATCTATATAAATATAGTACATTCTTTGGGTTTTATACATAAGGTTTCATAAATAAACTAGAATCAACACAAGTGACTTGATAACCATATTGCATATAACATTACGCTATCTTCATTAATCATGCTTGCCTTCCTTAGTTTGCAAACATGCCTTGGTTTTTTTCATCTTCAAATTCTCTAGGTTGCTCCGTATAAATATCTCAAACGAGCTCGCCATGAAGAAAGGCATTCTGCAAGTTCATTTCGCACTATTTCCATGTTTTTACTAACTACTAATACTAATAAAATCTTACTATAGGCATTTTGCAACCAGATTAGATGTTTCATTATAGTCCAACCTGAATTGTACTCCTCAAGCAACCAACCGAGCTTGTATCTTTTTAAGGATCCATCTGAATGACTCTTTAAATTGTAAACCCGCTTGCAAGATATCAGCTTTACATCTTCTAGTTTAGGAATAATATCACAAGCTTGATTTTCTCTTTTTTGAGCAAACAACATGCCAAAATGCATTTATCTAAGCAACCACGTGTCTCATTTTCTCACAATGTCTAAATTTCTTCTTTCATTGCATTTCTCGATTCATGCTTTTTAGATACCTCATCATAGTTAGTGGGTTCGTACCGGATCTAAAGAATGAAGCTCGTAGACCAAAGAAGTTTATCTACACAAACATGTAACGAAATGGTTTCGTGTGTAGACTTAAAGTGCAACCATTGCCATCATCTTATAATGTGCCTCGCACAAATGGGTGATATAGTGATCTAAAATCACCCAAGAAACACCAAAATCAAACCGATGTGATCATGCGATCACATTCTCAGAGCCCTAGGAGAGTGCAAATGGGCCACAAATGGCGACAGGTGGCAGCCCAAGCAACAGGCGGTGACCCAGGGGGCAACAACAACCGCTAGAGGCATCGCTAGCGATGCAGGAGGTACCTTGTAGGGGGACAGCAGCCGTTGGAATCGTGCATGGTGGCAAGCGGCAAATCAAAGGGCGACGGCAGCTGGAGAAGCGGCAAAGACGAGGGCAGCGATCGAGGGGAGGGAGAATGCACGAGCGGCAGGTGGGATAGGTTTTTTTGGGTACAAGAGCTCTGTTCTAGGACCACCACTCTGATACCATGCTGGAAGAAACGATTAATTAAATTATTCAAGGGAACCTTAGGGCTCTCTTATATAGGGGAGAGACCAAAAGGGTAAACTACATAATATAAAAGAAAGAAATAGAAAATACAGAAATGGTACGGTAACATAAGAATATCTCTGCAATAGTCCATGTTTGCACATGGGTAGAATTCTCATAAAATCTTAAATATGACATCATAAGCGGATGGAAATTCCTCATACTAACTAGTTCCAAACATATACATCTATATTTTCTAGAGGATGAGCACGACTCTAGTTTTTGGAAGGAATAACACAACCTTTCTAAGGAGACCTACCCGAGAACCTGGCTATTATTGTGGAATACGGCTTGAACAAAATGACGCATTGTAAATCAATACTTTATAACAAGCATTAGCATTTACTTGACATACAACAAATCATTCAAACTCTTTTCTCTTGCTTGTTCACTTGCTTGCTTTATTCGTAAACTTCATAAAAAGTGTTTATAATTATACTACCAAAGCCTTGAAGGAGTTAGAACTCTCTAAAAATCTGGAGTTTGATCTACCCAATCGAATTCTTGAATTTTAGAATCTAATTTACTTAAGAGAAACGTCGGAGGACCGAGATCTCATCTTCTCAAGAAATTTCTATAAATGTAGAGTTTCTCTTACTCAAGAAATTTTTAGAGAATAAGGAATTTGATATACCGTACTTATTTTAATAGTTCCAATAAAAAAGTATAATGTGTAGAAAAAATGTGGGTTGATTGGATTAATTAGGAAACAAAATACGAAGATGTAAGACTTTGTATCACTAGATTTGTACTTCATATTTTTAGGATGGTTTTTAGAAAAAAATATATTACTAAAAATAATATAATGACTCCCTTGTTTCCAATGAATTATGATGCTTCTCCATTGAAGTCAGTGGTCCTATTGATGTTTGTTGATATGCCTTGAATCCTAACCATCTGATCCAGGTTGAAGAACCATGTATGCGCCCCCTCCTGTCGTAACATACCCCAACAAGACGGGTCAGTGAGCCTGGAGGGTCTAGGGAGAGCAGGTGCGCTCCCCCCTGCGTGGGTGTGGGTCAGCGCCCCCGATGAAAAAAAATTTAGGAGTGGTTTTATTTGTATTCGGGTATATGGATCCATTTGTTTCAGGAGTTCGTCTATACGGGAGTAGTATATAAACTCCCTAGGGTTAGGGATCTATGTATCCTCTGTGCTCTTTCTCTACATAGTGAAAACCGATCGTCGTTGCCCAAAGACGTAGCTCAGTTACATGTGAACCTTGTAAATCTGTGTTTAGATCATGCTTGTTTGATCGCATTTGTGCGTGTTTGCTTCCGTGATCCGCAACAGTTACGACATTCCCTCACTATGCCAACAGGATTACCAACGAAAGATATGAGACAATATATGGGTACATGGAAAGATAACAACAACAAAGCCTTTTCCCACAATTAAGTAGGGTCGGCTATATGGATTCTTCGCCTCCATTCAAATCTATCTTGAGTCAATCTCAGGCTTATATCCAAAAGACTAAGATCCCTTCGTATAGTCTCTTTCCAACACTTATTGGGTCGTCCTCGCCCTCTCTTAGCTGGCTCAACATCCCAACACTCGCACCTCCTAATTGTTGCATCCGTTGATCTTCTTTGCAAATGACCAAACCATCTTAAGCGATTTTCTCGCATCTTATCCTCGATCGGAGCTACACCAACATTCTTTCTGATTGCATCATTCTGAATCCGATCTTTACGTGTGTGTGTGTGTCAACACATCCACCTTAGCATTTTCATTTCTGCTATAGCCATTCTCTGCACATGTCTATAGTTCACAAGCCAACATTCAGATCCATAGAGTATAGAAGGTCTCACGGCTGCTTTGTAAAACTTTCCTTTAATTTTTAAAGGAATTTTCTTATCACAGAGAACAGTAGAGGCTCCTCTCCACTTTAGCCAGCCTGCATTTATTCTATTAGTAGCATTTCCATCAATTTCCCCATCCTGTTGCAAAATAGATCCCATATATCTAAAAGAATCTCTCTTCTGAATGTTATTGTCACCAATTTTCACCTCAATTCCTTCACCATTGCTTCCATCAAAGGTGCGCTCCAAATATTCCATCTTAGCCCTACTCATATGAAATCCTTTAGTCTCCAATGCATGTCTCCAGATCTCAAGCTTCTCATTTACCCCATCTCTAGTCTCGTCAATCAACACAATGTCATCAATAAATAATATACACCAAGGTAACTCATCCTGAATGTGACTTGTCAACTCGTCCATAATCAAAGTAAACTGTAAAAAGAAATGGACTCAAAGTTGAATCTTGATGTAAGCCAATATTGATGTCAAAATAGTCAGTCTTCCCAGACGGGGTACATGGAAAGATGAAAATATAAAATTCGCATCCAAGCAAATATTATTTTCGAAGATGATTATTACCCTATTAATCAATTAAAGTGTTAAATGAAGAGAAGATCCCTCTCTTGTTTCACCCAACCGTGTTAAGCCCCTATTTGAAGGCAACAACTAAATGTTTGCTGCCAACTCTCTATCCAACAGAAGCTTGAAGCTTGATAGGGAAAATCGGACAGGAAGAAAGATTTCAAGGAATAACCCCCAAAACACGTCACGTGGTACTCTGGATCTTAATCCACACAACAAATTTGACATGATGCTGAAAAAATTCTTCACGGTTCCAATTTCCAATGCCCCTGAATTTCGGTCGTTCCAAATAAAAAGTCAGTTTCCATTTAATAATTCATTTGAGCAAGCACGTTAAGGTTTTTAGTATATTTTATCCAAATCTGTATAAGTAAATCTTGCAAGGGGTTGTTTTTCGAACCAATTATAATATCGTGGTCTAACCTTTAATGCAATCAAAAATCGAACTTAAACCCTAGGCACAAATTGCATCACATGTACCATCCGCCAGACACGAAAAACCTATATTGGCACGTCGAATTTCCATGCTACGACCTCCTGTCACTCTGACAGTCGATCTACGTCTAAAGAAAATTTATTTTCCATTTTACACTTGTGAAACCCGAAGAAGCCACAAGAAGAAGAATCAAAACATGCCAACAAATGGATCAGGGTTCTAACCTTCCCGCACTGGGGATTGGAAGAACCGGAAGCCGCAGGGGGACTGCAGGAGATGGAGACCAAATCTTGGTCCGCCGGACTGCGATGCCCCTCCGGAAATGTCGTGGCTGCATCGGATCCCATGACGCTGGAGATCTCGATCAATATGTGGACGCCGAAGAGGCAGTAGAGCAGAGAGAGAGAGAGAGAGAGTGTGTGTGTGTGTGTAATGACGAGTTGGGGCAGAAATTTCAAAATCCGGAGGTAGCCGTTTCTTTTTCACCTCTTCAATGTCATTTAATTTAATTTGTCATTTCGAACTGGATAGATCACGCTGCCGATGGTCGAGGCCAACGTCCCGGATTTGATTTATTAGCACACAATTACAGGTGCTTGAATGCATTCGGATTTTGGCATCTCCCATTCAAATCCTGAAATATCCGCCACTAGAATTAGTAGAATATGAATCAAGTCAACGTCGGATACTAAAGTTCTCGTTAAATATTTTATATATCAACTTTTAAAATGCCGAGTAATAATAATCTAGTAAAAAATGCTTCTGCGTTTAAGAACGGACACCAGGCTACGTTAATGGAAAATAACTTTGCAGCGGAGTGACTTTTTTAAAGTAAAATGAGATACAATGTTTATTTCTTTTTGTGTTTGGACGAAGAGTATGTTGTTAGAATTTTATCGTGATATAACTTTTATTGGAATTTGAAATAATAATTGATCTGTGATTAATTATGCATGGGAAATGCTGATATAATATAGGATTTTTATCAGTTGTGCCTCTTTGAAATATTCAATTTCAATTGTACCCCTCCTTTTATGGGAATATCAGATGTGTCACCGACTTCTTATTGTTCTATCACTTGTGCTCCTTCGTTACTTTGATCGTCAATAAGTTGAACTTAACCATGGTTTAACCAAACCATGGTGTAGTTAAAGAGGGGCATATCCCGAAAAAAATCCCCCACTTCCCTTTCACTCTTCCTCCCCCCTCACCATCCAACCCTTCCTCCTCCTCCCACCACCTTCTCCTTCATCCCCTTCTCCTCTGTCATTCACCATCAAAAGTAGCATGTAGACGACGAGACTGCAGGTTCTTGACTGTTGCGTAGAGGTTCTAGAAGTAGATGGGGCGAGGGAAAGGAGGGAGCAGAGGAGTAAGGATGGTGGGGGTGAGCTTGGGGCCGGAGGGAGGTGAAAGGTAGAGGAGGGAGGAGGGCGAGGCGTGAGGGCAAGGGGAGAAGCTCGGGGAGGGAGGGAGGGAGGCGTGGGGAGGTGCGGAGGAGGGCGAAGGGGGTGTGAGGGCAGGGGGAAGCGTAAGGTCGGAGGAGAAGAGGGGTGGAGGGAGAGGGGCGGGGCCATGGGGAGCTGGAGGCGAGAGGGAAGCGCGAGGTAGAGGAGGGTTGAGGGGGAGGTGAGGGGGCAGGTGGGAGGCACAGGGTCAGAGGAGGACGGAGGGAGAGGTGGTGGGTCAAAGGATAGGAGGGGATGAGGGAGAGGCATGGGGGCAAGGGGAAGTTGGGGGCGGTAGGGAGGTGGGGGTGGAGGAGGGCAGAGGGGGAGGTGCAGGGGCAGGGAAAGGAATGGGGGCAGGGGGTAGCTGGGGGCAGGAGGGAGGTGGGAGGAGGGCGGAGGTGGAGATGCGGAGGCAGGGGCGACATGGTGGGAGGAGCTCGGGACAGAGGAGGGCAGAGGGGGAGGCACGAGGGGGGGGCAACAGGAGGGGTTGGAGAAGCTTGGGGTGAAGGAGGCAGCATGAGGGCAGGGGGGAGGAGTTTGGGGTAGAGGAGGTGAGGCAAGGGTAAGGGGAGGTGCTGGGGGCAGAGGGAGGAGCTGGGGGCAGGGAGAGGAGGCAGTGGAGGAGCAGGAGGTTGGGAGGAGGAAGAGAAGTGGAGGAAGATGGTGGGGGAGGAGGAAGAAGAGGATAAAAATGACCTTTTCAGCCTGTTTTTAAATTTAATTCCAGTTATATCTCCAAAGTTAACGTATGTTTGCATTGGGGATGAACTACAACTAACTCGAGGGGTACAAGTGATAGAATGGCAGGAAGTCAGGAGCACATCTGATATTCCCAAAAAGGGAGGGGCGTAACTGAAATTACAATATTTTGAAGGGGCACAACTGATAAAGATCCTAAAATATATGTACTAAATGTACAAAAAGGGCATTTTCTTTAATGACATAGAGGATAGTGAGAAACTCCTTTGAAGGAGAAAGGAGAGAGGTGAGAGATTGATTTCTTTGGGACTTTTTTAAAAATAATTACTAACTTAATCTTAATTAATTAAATAGCCATGAAAATTCAATATTTAATATTTAGTGTGGATTTGAGAGGGAACACTTTTTTTAGACGATGATCATGATTCATCTCATAAAAAAAAGCAAGCATAAAAGTTCAACCCGACCATATAACAAATGCCAGGAGACAAGCACGAGGAACAAGGCATAAGAAAAGGCAAATAAAACATCGTATGGTCGTGGCATTTAGTACAATCAAAGAATACCATAGTGGTTGTGAAAAATTAGATTAGGATAATGTTCTTTGCTAATTTAAAACAAAAAAGGAAGGATTGTCCTTCAGCATAGGCAACGAGGGTCTTCCATAGTGTCTGCAGAGGTTTTACTTCTTCCTTGCGAGTTGGCGACAGGTGCGGGGGTTAGGGCTCCATGATCTGGCAAGTTCTTGGCTGCAGTTAGAAGTTGGTGAATACAATCAATTTTGAATTTTACTTAAAAAACAACTAATCATGTTAAGAGGTGTGATTAATGAGAATGGTGGCCTCTTTAGCAATTTGGGCGGGAGGGAGCATAGTACCCCAGTACATCCTTAAGCACATCTCCTTCTAAGTCAACTACCAAATTGATGCATGTATGGCGGATATCTGCCAATGGGATGAGGAGTATGTGACGTGAATTGTGTTGTTCAAAAAAACCTCAAGGCTCCCAAAGTAATTAGAATAATTTAACAATGAAAAAAATAAAGAAAGTAAATGGGCAGTATAAGAATAGGTGGGGAATGGATTCTGTGTCTGAGAGGAAAAGGGGGCATGCATTTGTGGTTGGTGTGTCTGGGTAGAAGGGGCGGTCTTATGGCCTAAGTTCATTGTGGTATAGAGACCATAAAAAAAGTAAGACGCGTGGGTGGAATGGTTTTGACCATAAGCGAGAGTTTAGTTTAGCACTCAGGCCTCTGTCAACAAGGAGGTTGTATAATTGGTTAGTCATTCTAATGTTGGAGGTTTTGCCCGGTATGAGGAGTGAGTCCATCGTGTCGGGATCCGATGCATGAGTAAGGAGAAAATCCCTTAGTTTAGGTATATCTTGATAGGAGTTTGATCTTTTGGTTAAGGCTTTGAGCCAGTTTTGCTTGGCCCCAAGTGTTGAATATGCTTGTGCAAGGGAGACATTTTTACTTTTAGCAATGTCTCGGAGTTCAAGGAAAAGGATTGAGAGGGCAATCTTTGCATCAATGTTGTCGATTGGAAGGAGGGAGCTTGAACCTAAGGAGCGAAAAGATAAGTGATGAATGATTGTTGAGCCATTTTTAATTGATTGCCAGCAAGGGGAGTCATGAGGCTTGTGTAGTTCTTGGATAGGGCATGGTTCAGAGCCCTTCATATAGAGAGTCAGTGTTCTATTGAGTATTAATCCATGATTTGGATAACAAGTACTAGTTAAATGTCTCTATATTTAAGATTCCTCGGCCATTGTTATCTCTTGAGCATCAAATGGACTCCTATCGGGCTTGATGTCGATGTTGTTTTATCAAAGTTCTACTTCAAAGAAAATGCCTTCGAAATTTATCAATCTCCAACAAGATATTCTTAGGGATTTTTAAGGAGGCCAACACATGGTGAATTTGCAGAGTTAATAATGAGTTAAGAAGTGAGACACGAGATGGAAGTGAAAGCACGCGAGATTTCTACTATATGAGTTTCTTGTCAATTTTCTCTATAATAGGTAGTCAATCATTTCTCTTAAGGAGATTAGGGGAAAGGGGGATCCCAAGATAAGTGATGGAAAAGTTATCGGTTGAAAACTGAGGAAACCAGATTAGTTTCAGACTCTGAAAGATTGAGGCCATGGATCGAGGACTTCTTATCATTAACGTTGAGACATGAAATCTTGGAGAACACCTTTATGGTAAACTTGAGGCATTTAATAGCAATCTTATTGAGTTTTATAAAAATGAAAATGTCATTAACGAAAAGCATATCCGTCATAACCGCACCTTCTTAGGGTACTAATGAATCTTAGATTTATCATCATTATTCTCATTATTTATCCATCTATCTTAAACTACTCAATTAACTTAATATTTAATTAACCATAATTAATATTTGACATCTTTTAAATAATTATGACTAATTATTATAAATAAATAAAGTGCTTAATTATTATACAAGTGTCCATGGTTCTATTTATTTTCTCTATTTTTATATTATTCAAAATCTAATAAAAATAGTTTAACATTGTATATAAAATATGGTATATTATTTATTAATCAAAAATACAAAAAATCACAAAACAAAAAAGGATGCATTTTTATTCCTTAAAAATACTTACAAAATTATTAAGTATATACATGTGATGTATTTTGATTTTGGTTTCTACATGAAAGTTGTATATCTTTAAAAAATACAAATCTTTCATGTAGAAGACTTTTTCATTTGTCTTCATTTACTATTTTTTTATTTTACATTTAATTTACATTTCTCTTTTTTTATTGGCCCGCGTGGCTTCTTCGTAGAGAGACATGTAGCCCGGCCCTTCTTCAACCGCCACCTTCCATCTTCTAATCTCTTAATAGATGATCCTGATCACTCTACACCTGCTCATGAATCACTTGATTATTTGATCAAGTGAATCTCAGTCATCCAATCGTGCCTAAATTAGGGCCATTGGATCTCCATATCTAATCATCCTCATTCATATCAACCTCCAAAGCGGTTGTTCCCTAGGTGATGTTATGCATCATCGATGTAGCTTCTCCCCATTTCCTCCGTCGATCCACATGGCTTCAAGCCACAGTTCCGATTCCAATTGAAATACTTCTTGACACTCCATGACAGTTGCTTTATTCCCTATCTACTCCTCACATGCTTCAGTTCTAGGTAGTTGAAACCACTCAGTTCAATCACCCGCAACTGAACAAAACCCTCATCTCCACCTCCATTGGCCCCTATCTGCATGTATGCAAGTTTTCTTCCTAGATTTCTCCTTCCTCCAGTGATAGTGTGAGAGTGGTTTGAGAAGCCAAGATGAAGTGATCACTCCAATGAGATCCACAGTTCGGTTAAACCATGTTGCAGCCCTTGTTTCAGTGCTGCTTGATCTCTATGCATGTTGTATGTGTCTGAGAAATGGCCAGAAGCTTCAAAAGCTTCAGCCCAGGCTTTCAATACCATCTTCGACCTCTTCTTCATCTCCAAGTAATCCTCACTATCATCCCCTTCGTTCTTTCTCCAATTTTATTACGCATACACACACTACTTCACGTCAATTTAATCATCTCCACTACTGCAACACTCCTAAGATCTATGCATATTACTCGATTCCATCTTTCTTCTCCTTCATGCCTCCTCCCACATCGATCCATTCTTCTTCCAGCAAGGAAGAACACCCCATCAAGAATCATATCCTCCCTTCAATTTAGCCCTCCATTCCATCCACTATACCCCCAGCTCGCACCACACACGCTCCAGCTATCGATCTAACCCCTACAGATATCTATGTATTTCATTGATCGGAGGTTCAAACTCCTCTTCAATCTCAATCTCTGCCTACAACAATACTCCATTGACTAGCCATCATAGCCTCGAATGCTTCATCTCCAGCATATCATCTTCTTGCATGGTGAAGGCAAAGCTTCTCGACTCTAACCAAGGTAGGAGAACAATGGAGGAGTAGCAAGGAGCTCACCGAATCTCCGCTGGAGTGCCACCAATTGCGGAGGAGTAGGCGATCTCAAGGAGTAGAGTTGCCATCATATTAGGTCTCATCGGTGTTGATCCTACAGTTCGGGATTATCCTGAGCCTCGCCATCCACAACAGTAGCCTCAGTGGGATCGTGCCTCACCCCTAAGCAGCGAAGGTGCACCACGTGAACTGAATCCAAGATGCAACACACCTCACATACATGCTGGTGTGGAAAATTTGTAAGCAAGCCTGGCAGGTTCTTCTTAATTTCGAATCTATCCTCACGTGCCTAGAGTATTGCAGATAAGCCCTTACAGGATTCTTTATTGCTTTTTAATCTATTTTAGACTGATTTGTGATGATTATGTATATTAAATTATGTTTTCTTTGCATCTATACTCTCGGATTATATGATTAATAACTTGTGCATCTTGTATCCAATTTAAATGAATTTGATCTTGATTTAAAGCTATATGTGTGATATGTTGAATGGCATTCTTAATTATCTAATGGACCTGTAGATTTTCATTATTAACCCGAAACTCAACGCTTGTTAAACCTAAATCTAAATATCATTAATTCAATTTAGCTCTATTTCATTTAATGATTGAACCTTGATTTGTATGTCGTATTTAGAGGTTAATTAGGCAACCAAATAATTGATCTCATTTCATTAATAGCTTGATTATTTGCTCAATATTTGTCAAATGATTTAAGTACTTCGGGTGCTAGGTGTATTGATTAACTAAACTGAAATTAGAAGCATATATTAATCAATCTAGAACTAATTTAATTGTTTAATCAAGCTTAAGTTTAAATTATTAATTCATGAGCATTTCATGTGATTTGTATGCTTATTTACTATTGCATATAATTCTTTTTGTAGCATTAATCTGACCTTCATATAAAAAGATAATAAGTATCATGCATTTATCCTCATTTATCGTGACCTAGATTACATTAGATATCTTAACTTAGGCATTTAAACCCTAGTTAAATAACTTAATAACTCTTGTCCTTGTGTTAGGCTCTGGACTTAGTATATAAATCTAATCCACACCCTTTTCACAAAGATTATTTAGTGTGGTTCTAATCGATTCCTAGTTAGCTCATACTATAACGAGATGAAATTAACATAGCCAATTAGCATTCAATTAGATGGTGTCGTTGTTGGGGACACGACTTTATTAGGCTATCTATTTAAGTTTAGATATTTAATTCTATGATTTTTAGTGCAATTAGTTTTTTGTATTATTTTGTTTACTTCGTTGCTTTTGTGGACTTTTTGTGTTTATTCGTGTATTGTTCTCTTCATTAGTCTTGATATCTCTCGTGTCTAACAAATAATTTGTGTATCGTAGAGCCCGCAGGTCCAAGTTAGACTAAGGTGATGTGGAGGTGAGGAGCTTGGAGCAGCTTGCTGAGAGTTGACATCCATATGATTAAGTAGAGAGATAGCTAGCTAGTGTAGTGTAACCTAGTTCATTATTCATGTAGTTATTTGTAATAATTAAGTAGATATTATTTTAAGCAGTTCTCACTTGAGTCCTCGCATTTTGTAAAAGGACATTATAACTGTTTAATATGTGGTGTATCGAGACATGTTTCACTCTAGACCAAAGAGTGGGGCTCGACTTGAGTGGTAAAGTTAGACAGGAACACATCTCTTAAAGCTAACTTAGGTCAAATTTTTGTGTGCCCTCATAACTTAGGCCACGGATCTTATAAGATTCACTAATATAGGCACCTTAGACTATTCTTGTTAGCATCAAATTAAATCAAACTCTCTCCCTCTAATAGAACTCATGTTTTAGATGTGGTTTTTTACTTGCATACATGTAGCGTAAATTTATAAATTCAATCTTCCATAATACATGGAGAGTGTTGGGATATTGTTCAAGTATAACGTCTATTTGAGCATTCATCATAGTTTTTCAACTGTATTTCATTTTTTGACTCCCTACTCTTGAGTTGATAACTAAGGATTAAAAGGAAAACAGATTGATGTTAGGCAATTTATTTGATATGCTAGAATGGAGACTATTAATTAACTCAACCTAAGTTAACTTGGAATAAATTGAACCTTATCTTACATGAGAATAATTCCCTCATTGCTCGTAAGTACTAAAACTCCTGACATAGTAGGTGAGGATGCATCCCTAAGGATAGAGCCCAAATCCGTAGACTTATACCTTAATTATCCATTTCTGACTCTCACGGATTTGAGAGCTGAAAGTGCTTGCCTCTGACTTTAGAGTCCTTTTGATTGTGTAATCCTATTAGTATCTCTAAGGGTGTGATATTGAACCTGACATCTTCAACATATCATCCTTCTACTTGAGAGCTATCAGGAACACCGTGGGGCGTCAGGTGACTCACTGTGAGTAACGTACTATAAGATTTTCTATCACCAATATAACTATCAAGATAAATCAGTTGAACCCTTACGACATTCATATGTGAAGTTTGTGAACTTAAGAGGTTTGCATTGTGCTTGTTATATGTGAGTTTTCCAGCACATTTCAAGTCCTTCACATAAAACATCATCTCCTTAACTCATATTCATGCTCTAGTTCGTATCCTCTTGAAATAGAAGATGAGTATTTGGATATATATTTATTCGAACTTCGTAAATTTGTCGTTGAATCATCCAAATGCTATGTGTTCTGAGGCCTATGATACCTCACTTCCTGGACCGCCCTGGACTCATGGTGACCCTCTTCTTGAGTCTAGGTTCACTTATTTAGGGGATGGTCGGCACACATAGACCAATCCCTTTCTCTCTTCTTTTCTTACTAAGGATGACCTTCACCTCAGTGAGGTCGATTTGATTTCAATGTCTCCTTATAATAGGAATCCAATTTTTGATTAAGGTGATTTAGAATATTCAAGTGTCATGATGCCTCCAAATGAACACCCTGAGGATGAGGAACATGATGACCCCTTGGAAGTTATATTAGCTAGACTGGTCATAACAGAACAATAAAATACTCTTGTTAGAGCTTAGATGGGTCATCTTAATGTGGGGGGGGGGGGTTGACGCACCAATGTACACATCCTACAACCCTAGATGATATCAGAATCTCTATTGGTTAAGTCCACCGACACCAGATGTGGAATATGAGTTGAAGCCTCATTTCCTTTCATCACTGTTGAAATTTAACAAGAATGCCAACAAGGAACCCTATACATTCCTTAGGGACTTTTAACTAGTCCGTCATAATCTTAGGCATCCTAAGGTTATCCAAGCCTACATCAAACTCAAAGCCCTTCATTTTGCCTTCGGAGATAAGGCAGATTACTGGCTAAAGAACGTAAGGGTACTTGTAACTACCTACAATCATTCAAGGATCTATTCTTGAAGAAGTTCTACTCTTTGAGTATAACTAATCAGATGAGGATTCACATCATGAGCTTCACCCAGTGATGAATCCATGATTCATTAACTTTTCTGTCGTATTTTGTCTTAAAACCCTTAACAAATACATGTAAATATACATTAATTTCCATCTTTTATAAAAACTTCATTCATGAATAAATATTCACTTTTAACCATCAAAATCATGTAAATAAATAAAGAACAAAGAAAAGAAAATAAGGCAGATTGGAGATATGTATATATGTACAATATGTCTTATAAATATAAATATAACTGCAAGGTATATTTATAACCTAACCCCCGAGACCAAGTCAACATGGATTGGTCGACAAAATCAATAAATAGGAGGAGATAAGGAAAGAAAACCATAAAAATAAATTAAGACACACTTCACACATTGTCCACTATTTATCCAATAAATACCAAATCTTCATTGATTTTTAATTATATCATATGTATATGTTTTTCACCAAACTCTTTTCCTAATATTTCTAAAAATGTGTATAAAAATATAAAGATAAGTAAAAAAATTACCATGTAAATATGCCAAGAAATCCAGCTTTTAAATTGTCAAAATCTCAACTTCTGAACATCATAACTCCATCATACGAACTCCAATTTCACTCTACTCACCTTTAAAGTTCATAAAATAATATTATCTAATTAATATAGGTTATTTCATGGAATTCGGAGTCCGTTTGCAAAAGTCAGTTTTGGGACCAATTGACAACGAGGTTTCTGGGCTATTTATTTTATGTAGAACACATTATTTATACTTTTATTAATTTTATAATTTCTAATTATTTTCATAATATTGTATTTTCACCCTAATTTATTTTAGAATTTTTGGAGCATATTTATTATTTTAATAAAATCCAAAACCCTAAATTATAGATGAAAATAAATCGGATAACTTATACCTATATTTATTAATATATGTAAACTAATTTATTAAAATCCCTAAAAATTCATACAACCCTTATTTAATATTCTAATAATTAAAAAAATACAAAATTAATATTTAATTATTTATTTATTAAATTAAAAATCCAAAACCTATTTATCTATACATATTTATAATATAATATTTATATTTCGAATAATATATATTATTTATAAAAAGTAATTATTCTATAATGTAGATAATTTAATTATTTACATTTCTTGTTTTTATATCTATTTAAAATAAAGCTATTTACTATTTACTATACGATTTATAAGGTAATTTGTACATCTGGCCTACCAGGTGCTGACACTTGTCAGCACTTGGTGCTTCTCCTCCAAGAAGCCGGTGCTGGAGTCTGTTCCAACTGGTTCTCTTCAACCAATTACCCCACGCACCTTATAACTTCTACATGCAATCTAATCCCTTGGATCTCATCTCCTATCAACCTAGATACTCGGCCACCATTAGATCTAGCTTGAAGCTCAAGAAATCTCCCTATATATACCCCCAAAGTTGGCGGTTTTCAACTAACTCTCTCATAACCACCTACAGCTCAGGCATCCAGTGGCCGACCCCTCTCTTCCTCGCCTCGCTCCGCTCGTCCAGGAGGTGACATCTCCGATCGAAGGTGCCTGCGCGGAAGAAGGAACATCGGGGAGGAGTTCCAAGGCATTCGCTCTGCCTTGCATCGCCGCCTTGCGCGCGTTCAGCTCCGGCAAAATCGGTCGTCAAAGCATCTACCAGAGGTAATACACCTCTACTTTTCCAGATCTACTCCTCCAGCTTCATCAAATTCTATCTCGATCATTGTGCCTCCATTAGTATGGTTAAGATCGTCATTAGGACGCTTAACCTTCCATCTTAAACGCCTTATCTTAGAATGATTCGAACATATTTCAAATCAATCCAAATCGCGTCTCACTTCTCGAATATTTCGCACGCACATTTCATTAAGTCTGGAAACAACTATTTGAGCTTGCAAAACTATAACCATTCGGCCTATTTCTTGCGAATCGAGCACATACACATCTTCTTTGCAGGTTCTTCTTGAATTCGGAGCGAAATTTGATCAATCTGGAGTCCTTAATCATCTCGGAATTCATGTTCAAAGAAGACACAACAACTTCATTCAAGGAACAGAGTAGTGGGAACGCCACCTTCATCACTCTTACGCCGCCGCTCTAAGCCTTCATCGACCGACATCCACTGCGGGCGAGCTCGAGGGTTAGAGGAGCTAACCCTCTGGCCCAGCCGGAGGTCCAAGTGAAGAAGCAACTGCCCGTGATAAATCGGAGAAGGAGCACCTGAGTCAACAGCTCAAGAATAGCCAAGAACACTCGGGCCATAGGCTTGTGACACGTGGCTACATTGGACGATCCAGATCGCGCCTCACGTTATAATACAGACCGTCCAGACGAACTGGTGGAATATTTGCATCTTAACTCCAGAGGACTTCTAGCATTTCCAGAGCGCTCCAGAATTTTCCAGAATGTACATTTAGGTTCCCACGTAGGGACCTAAATGTAAACCTTCATATTTTCATTTCAAAACTGCCCCTGGCAGAGGACGTAATTGCAGAAGTTTCTTTCTTTTTATTACTTTTCTACCACTGTATTGGAGTTTTGGATGCAATTTTGACACTATTTTCCGTAGAGTTTTTTAGGGTAGTTATGCAACTACCCCAGCAAGGTTTTTAGTAATTTTTGTGTATTTTCGACGTGTTTTCATCATTTTTTGATTTGTTGTATATTGACTCCGTTTTGAATTGTTTTTTAGTGTTCTTCGAGCACGTTGCTCGTTCACTTCACCTACTATAAAATATCATCTATATTTCACCTATTATATCGTCGGTAAATTGTTTGAAAAACATCACTTTAAAAAAAATAAAAATTGGAAAAATATAAAGCCAAATAAAAATTTGAAATAAAAATTCCATAAAAAACATCACGTTTTCTCGATCGCTTTAAGAAGAGATAAAATAATCACAAAAATATATTTTCCCTTAAAAAATTCAAAGTATACTATTCTGCCTCTTTGTGTTCGACCCAGGTACACTTACCTGGTTAAATAAATAGTGTAGGTTTTTTTTTAAAAAAACCGATCTTTGTTTGATCGACTAGGATCTCTTTGCAGTTTTCTACACGGACAACACATTCATTAAAAATCGCAATCCGATCTGAGCCCGCATCAAAATGGCGCCGTTGCCGGGGAGGCATTAGTGTATTTTGATTTTTTTTACATATTTTGTGATTTTATTTTCTCTCTTCATATTATTTTCCGTAGATTTTACTCGGTTTTTCTTACGATTTTTTCTCAAGTCGTTTCTCGATCTTCTTTAGCCGCTAACTAATTTTTGCAGAGCCTGCAGGATCAGCCAATTTCCTAGGAAGCCGAGTCAGTTGATAGAGCAGAAGCCGATTCTTTCTTTACGAGTCGGCCGCAGAGGGCAAAAATTAATTAGTGTAATTGTTGTAAAAGAAAGAGAAAGAGAGAGAAAGTTATATTGAACTCTAGTAGAAGGGGTCCACTAAGGACATCCTGACTTGTAATCCTCCCCACATTTTTTTTCGGGGTCTGATTCACTGAGTACCGTGTAGTCGGGGGATCAGGACACCCACCGCGGTTTTCTCTCATCGACCGTTTTTCCACGGGTTTTTCGATAGATGCTTGCTTAGGAGGTTTCTTTTATTCTATCTGACTGCGCTTATGTAGCTAGTCTTAGGACCCACAACCTGGGTGCATGATTTTAGAATTTTTATAAAAAGAAAAAAAATCGGTAGACGTTTGTTTGAAAAAAAACTCAAAAAAATATAAAACCCCAAAATAAAACTGGGACTGCTAAGATATCTGACATAAAATAAACGTAAGGTTCATCTGATTTGAGAGAGTAATCCCCGCACATTTCTCAGAGTGCGCGAGTAAGAGCCGACCCATAAGGTTAGAGCCAAACCCCGTATTTCTTGCGAAATACTACTTAGTCTATGCACCTAATCACTGCTCCTCAGTGGGTACGCTCGGGTAGCCAGAAACAGTCCGGGTTTACTTAGCAGAGTGGGAGGTTTAGAGGACACTGTATAAGGCTCCGTCCTCAAGTAACACGGGTAGCCGGAAACGGTCCGTACTTACTCCCATACTGGCTGAGTGCAAGTGATTTTCTGTAAAGACTCGGACCAGTGTTTCGGGGAAAACATCGGGTACCTATCAACTCGCATCAGCTCGCGTTAATCGATTATACTTGTTTGCTAATTACAACCCTAAAACTGACAAGATAAAAGACCGCACTCTTACAGTCTTCATGGGGTTGTGTTGGTGAATATGGGGTTTGCTTTGTGTTTGCTTGCGGGGCGTGAGTTACTGCAACTTTATGCATTTTCCATCTCTCTTGAATCACGAATCGTGCTCTCCCGATCATTCTCTTGATATCGAAGATGACGTCTCGACAGCTTTTCTGCTCATACTCTGTGAGCTTTCGACCGTCCACAGTCATTCGTACATCTTCACAAGCTTGGGATGACTCTCTTCCCAAGCTGGTCCCATCTGATCTCGAGGAGAGTCAGACCCAGACTCCCTCGCCTCCTGGCCAGACTATTGAGGCAGACCCTTGCCTCAATACTTCATCATCTCCAGCTGAATTTTCGCTGAGTTCTTACGAGAGCTTTTCTTTCACAGAAGATTTGAAGCAGATGGCTCGCAACAAAGGACCAGCAGATGAGAGGCCACCAGCTGATGAACATCATGAAGGAAGACCAGACTCAGTCGCAGATATTACGACAGGAATTCTCGACACTCTCCAACAGATGAATATCCAGATTCGAGAACAATTTAGAGCTCAGAACGAGTTGCGGGCTGAGATAGTTGTGCAACGAGCAGGGGCTGGGAACCAATTACCGCCTGCAGTGGTTCCTGCTACTTTACGGGAAGAGTATGACCCGGGCGTAAGAATGATCTATCATTGGATTTGGCTACTGCCGAATCAAGGGCCATACGAATTGAGGTCGTCCTTCATTTCATGCTTCCCAAGTTTTATGGGAATGCTACAGAGGAGCCATTTACCTTTTTGCAGCAGTTCGAAATGATTTGCGGTACTTCTAGCTATCCAGGAGTTACGCAGGAGGCTGTCCGCCTCAAAGCCTTTCCCTTCGCCTTAGCCGATAAGGCGCTTTACTGGCTGAGTCACCTGGGAAGGGAAATTTTTACATGGGACGATCTGAAGTCCACCTTCCTGCGTAAGTATTTTCCTCTGTGGAGGATGAACATGATGAGGAGTCAGATCTCCAACTTTACGCAACATCCACATGAGTCTTTCCATGAGGCATGGGATAGATTCAAAGATCTTATGGAGAGATGTCCACATCATGAGATACCAATGAAGGTGCTAGTACAGAATTATTTTGGAGGACTCCAGCCGGACATCCAGGGGCTAGTGAGTGTCGCATGTGGCGGCATCTATTTGAACAAGGATGTTGAGTCGGTCTGGGCCATCTTCGAAGGGATGGCTGAGAACTCGAGAGTCATTGACTCTACTCGAGCATTTCAGAAAGCACCTCAGCCACCACATCACCGAGAGCATCAGAAGGTGGCTAACATTTCAAAATCCGAATCCAACACCAACATGGGTTTTATTAGAGAGAAATTAACGTTGGTGGATGTGATTCAGAAACAATTTCATGACTTACAGCCACTGCGAGAGTTGGAGAAACTCTCATCTCTACCTCAACAACTGAGTGATCTTTCAAAGAAGGTTTTTGAGCTTCAACTTCAGTACCAGCAGAGCCAATCTTCTTCGACTGCACAACCTACACGAAGGATCTTAATCCACCCACCCATCAGATTCATTACGTACAGAGCGAGCCAGAGACTCCGCAGATTGATTGGCATGAGGATTAGTCTCATGCTAATCCCGGTCAGATCACCAGTGTTGTAGATATGGATGTTGAGCCACAAGCCACTCTCGAGATTAACGGGATTTGGTATACTCCAATTCAGCAACCGAGTATACTGCATCATCAGTAGCAGCCGTACAGTCAACCGCAGCATGGACGTCCACATTTCTAGCACCGACAGAATTTCACACAGCAGCAGTCTCACCAGAATGTTTATCAGAGACCACAATCATACCAGTATCCTGCTCACCATTCACAGACATATCCTTATCAACAGCTGCAGCAATCTTCCTCCACACCGCAGAGATTCTCCCAGCTTCCACCTCTCAGCAATACATGCCAAGGCAGGAGAGAGGAGCAAGCCAGGGCCACCACATCGAATCTGAAAGAAATGAACTCACAGGCCCATGCATTAAATCAAATCATGGATATGCTGAGTACGCTCCAAATTGCGTACAAGACAGAGATGGAGCAAGTCAACCATCGTCTAGATGAGTTAACCGCACCGAAGACCACTCTTCCAGCCCAGCCTCAGATGAACCCGAACAACAAGAGGAGGTATCCAGATCAGGTAGACAACACTACAGGTACGATCTCATTTCCTGAATTTTTATCTAACTTCATTCGTCTCAGGAGCGGTAGATCACCACGAGCACCTGCTGGAGTAGAGGAGAGGGTACTTGATGAGGAGCAAGAGCAAATCCATGAACAGCCAAATTCTGATGCTGAGGAGGAGAACCAGCATATTGATAAGGACTATCAAAGAGAAGGGAAAGTTGCCAATACAGTTGACATGGACACAGGTGATTCAGATGATGACATCATACCAGACCATGCAGATACTCCCGACAAAAATATGTCTTCCCCTGTTTTAGAGAGGTTTGTACATAATTCTGAAACTCTCAATGTACATGCTGATTCCAATATCAATACAAAGTCTGATTTTCTCATTCCTGACATTGTTCCTTTTCCTACCAAACGAACCATTTTGTGATACTTGGGAGAAGGTTCAAGGAGTTAATTCAAAAATGCCATTGTCATGGTATGTAGAACACCATCCTAGTTCATGCCTTATTCAGTGGTCTCACCCCTGAGATACAGGGATTAGTGAGTGATGCTTGTGGAGGCAGCTATACCTCGAAGGGATCTGATATCATCTGGAAGGTATTCGAGTAGATGGCTGACACTAGCCGCTCACAGAGCACTGGTAGGCATATATGGACACCCCTATCTCACTCCTATCAAAGGGGAGGGGTAAGCAGGTTGTCGTTGACGTAACAGAGGACCCAACTCCTGGCATGGGAATCATAGCTAATAAGATAACACTCGTCAAGAGGAATAACACGAGTATGAATGAACTGGAGAGCTTGCCTCATCTTCAGAAGCAGATGGATGATGAATAGCCACTCATCTACCTTTATTATTCCATTTTGACCTTAAATCCCTAGTAAAACACATGTAAATACAACTAATTTACATAAATTAACAACTAACTTTGATCTATAATTAGTGTGTAAATACATGTGATTAAAACCCATTATTAAAGAATAAAGAAAGGAAAAAATAAAGAAAGCCACTCATCTACCTTTATTATTCCATTTTGACCTTAAATCCCTAGTAAAACACATGTAAATACAACTAATTTACATAAATTAACAACTAACTTTGATCTATAATTAGTGTGTAAATACATGTGATTAAAACCCATTATTAAAGAATAAAGAAAGGAAAAAATAAAGAAAGTATCAAAGATACTAACTGGCCCTAAGCCTCGAGACCAAGTAAAATATTGATTAGGTAAATGATGAATCTATGATACATCATATTATTTATTATTTATTACACTCCTAAACTAAACAATTCAATAAATTCACATTTAATTCATTAATATTAACAATTGGTGTGTTGTTTATAATTGACTCTAACTGTATAATTAACCCTAATTGCTAACCCTAATTATTATATATCTATCACTAATATTTTCTTTATTTTCTCTTCTACTAAAAAATCCCAAAAAATAGATAAATATTGTATATATTTATGTTGGCTTTAAAAAGAAATTAAAAATATAAAAAAATAACAAACCCATTAAAATAAAGTATTTTTATATATTAAAAATGCTTCCAAAAATTGTATGTTATTTATTTGACCTCTTTTGACATGTTGGTCAACATGAAACTTATATATCTCATCGAGATCTACAACTTTCATGTTTTGACTTTTTGTTAATTCTTCTTCCTTTTATTTCTTCTCTATTTTCTATTCTTTTTCCTATTTTTAAATAATCTGGTTGGGCCACGTGGTGCCCTCTGGGATGCCCACGTGGTCGCACCTCCTCACGCCACCCAGCTCTATCCTTCGCCTTTGCATCCCCTTTCCTAGCCTCCATCCTAGCCATCCATCTCCGCTTCCATCTCAATCGCCAGATCCCTCTTCTTGATGTAATCAAAGTCGCCCCCTTCTGCTTCCATCACAACCATTGGATGACCCCTGATCTAATGGTTCTACTTCCTCCACATCACCAATCTCTTTCCCACCATAGGATGAAACGCCGTGCTTCATCTCAGCCACTCGCTCCCGCTTCACTCCAAGCCATTCGATCATATCTTCTAATCTGATCTGGAGCACTCGTTCATGCCTCGATCTCAACCATTGGATCACCTGATCCAAGGACAGAGTCGCGTCGTCTTCCACCCACATACTCCGCTCTTGTCGTTACTCCTCGCCAACACTGTAACCCCTTCCAATTCTAGCTGCAGTCACAAGCCACCTGATTGGATTCTAACGCCACCACCACATCGCCCAAACGCTCCTCTCCCTTGCGTAGCCCTCACCCCTTCAATTCCTACCGTATAGGGATTTAATTAGACCATTACTATCCGCTCCTCTACAACCTGAAGCCACCGCTCCACCACTTTCAAATACTCCCCCTCCACTCCTCTCCATTTCATCCAACATTTTACACCCAAACCCCTAGCCATCCTTGACTTTCCTGTGACATAGGAAGGTCGAGTCGATGCGCAGTGATTGGCTATCGGGTTGGTGTGACCCATGGTGTCTTCTATGACCATGTTACGGCCACCCTAGGAGCCATTAAGCACCGAGGATCGGCTGCCCTTGTCATGCGATGACTCGAGGATCGCTACGATTCTCAGCCCAGGCCTTCCCTTCGCCCGAGTTCATACTCAATCTTAGGTAAGCTTATTCCTCATTTTTATATTGTCTTCTCCATTTTATTGCGATGCACACATGCATTCTAGCTATCAATTCACCACTTCACACCCTTCACCGGACCATCCACACTTTTACTGTGGTCCAGACCATCTTTTCCTTTCTGCCAAACCTCATTTCGCTCTGTCCCTCTCTTCTGCCATTGCGACAGAGGATTCTCTAGACCTCCACCTTCTCCACGCGTGAAAGGTCCTCCACTCCATTCACCACACTATCCTGCATGCTTCAGCTATCCCTAACACTTTTGCAGGTATCCCTTCAATGGTTGGAGCCCTACAACTAGCTCCGTTCAAGCACCCTGCCTCCGATGATGCTTCATCGCCACGTGTCCTCAGCCATCACCGGGGCTTCATCTCACCACCATCTCCCTCACGAGCCCTCCAGCATTCTTCCTCGACCATTAGGCTGGCGCTTGAGGTCGGAAGAGGAATCCCAGCCTTGTCGAAGCACAACCTTCACTACCGTACGTTAAGAGGAAGATGATGGAGTGACAGATAGCAAATACCGTCCGATCGATTTGATCAGATGATCCAAAGTATGTCCAAGTCTCCTCTACGATCCATGAGCCTCAGTAGACCTGAAGCAAGAACGAAACATGAAGGCCACGCCACGTGGCCTCCAAACCTGCAGCCTACAGAACCTGTATCCAAGCCTTGTTCACCTCTCGAGGATGGCCTGCGCGTGGGCTGAGCATTGCATCCGTACCCCGACGCTTTTCAGGTATTGCAAAATGGTCCAGCCCAGGCATGCATGCCTCACATGCTGCACCCGAGTAATTTGCAAGGAGGCCCCTCTAGCTTTTGAAAATTGTAGAAAAGCCCCTTTTGAGGGACTAGATTGCATATTTATCCTTTTTATTCCTCATGTTTTTCTGTTATTTATGCCCTTGCACTCTATTTATCATATCTTGAGCATACAATCACCATTTTAGTTTATTTCAGTTTCATTTTAATGCTTACTTTGTTATCTACATCATGGCATTGTTCATTTGATGTTTTAAGACGTAATTAAACATGCCAATTTATAAGATCTATTGTGTCAATTGATCTTGAATTCTTAATGCCATTAATACATTTTGATGCATCAATTGAATTTGACAGTAAGCCATCTTTTATTGCTCATTGATTTGATCATTTTGGGGCATCTTTGTACACAATTTATCTGCTTACATATCATTCACATTGCTCCTCATTTTTAATTGCATAAAACCAAATAAAAATACATGCATCATTTATATGCCATTCTGTTTGCATTATATATATGTGCATTTTTTGTTGTGCATTGTGTCTGCATATGAAGACCTAAATAAATGAATCTAATCACTTAAATTTAATCAATAGTTTTCGATAAATAAACGAGGAGACTTGTGTCCCTGTGTTCGACCTTAGTAGATTTTCCAAGCAAAATTCTCCACATATTAAAAGGTGTGTTTTTTGCTGAATCATTTCCACTAGCTATAATATGATAATATACAACTATTAATGTGTTGAAAATGCGGTTCATCAAATAACATCATTGCCAAAGCTCATCCTTATTGGTTTATTGAATCTTATTGTATTATTTTGAGTTGATTATTTTTAAAACTTTAGGTTTTCACATTGTATTTATTGTTGCATCGTTTGCTGATTAACTTTCTCAATAATTTTCTGAAAATTTTCTTTTATGGCAGGCAGGGCCCATGGAGACCGAGGATGCTTAAGAACCATGGAGGCGTGGAGTCGGGAGCTCCCGCTACAAGGAGCCATAGAGGAAACTCAAGAGAATTCGAGGATTTTAATTATGCAATTCATTCCATTTTCATGTTGCCTATAATTGTATCATTACATTTATAGTAGTCCTTGTTTAAGGGCTCGCACGTGTAAATTAAAACTTGAACATTGCATGTGGTGTGTGAAGTCCACCCCGAACACAGGTGATGCTTCACTTGAGTGCCGACCTAGGTTTAGGCACACAGCTCTCTGAGTTCTTTTATTTTCCTATACTTTGTGCTTGCTTCATAGGTTAAGACACACTTAATTCATGAGATGGACGTTCATCGCTTCAATTAGACAAATTAATTGGAATCTTTCCCACTAATGGCAGCATGTTTAGGGTGCGGTTTCTTCGACTTGCATGCATGTAGCGTAAAATTTTAATATAGTCCTGCACGTGCATGGAGATTGTTGAAGGCACTGTAAGTTTCTATCTCAAGCATGCATTATGGTTTTTCACGAATATACTAGCTCTTCTCAAATCTTCCCCTGATTTATCGCTTAGTAAATTAAAGCGAATTGGGAATGGCCAACTAGACGATGTTTGCTTGATTTGTGCTCACATTAATATAGTGATAACCTAAGCATAAAAGTGGGACTGTAATGCAAGTTGATGAAATAAAATGGAATAAAAATCACTCTTGGATTATGGAAGAGCAACCCATGACATTGTACATAGAATTTTTGAATGTTGAGAGGTGGGGATGTATCCCTAGGATTGATCCCAAAACCTAGCCTTTAAACATGCGTAATGAACTTCAATTTTGGATAATCACCAATAAAATAGACAACATAAATACGACCGAAGCTTCATGATCTTCATGTGTGTGTTGGTGAATCAAGGGTATTGCTTGAATGATTGAGCCTTAAATGACTATTCTTCCCAATCCTCCCATAACACTAGATGATCCACCCCCCCATTTTCGCACATCCAATCATCTCTGTAAGTCCACCCCCCTCTATCCCTAACTAATCATTGATTCCCCATCCTTAATTCCACATCCAAATAGTTAGGCTACTCTTCAGCCTAAGTATAGGGGGAACCTTGTACAGTCACTGATTATTCACCACGGGTCTCTCCATACTCATTGCATATCCAATACTTAGGCTACTCTCAGCCTAAGTATGGGGGGACCCGAGTCAGTCATTCTTCCCTCTTCTTCTTCTTATACCTAGGTCATTTTGACCTAAGTATAGGGGGATCACCCGAGTCAGTTCTGTTATATCACTTTGTATTTAACTTGAGCTATAGCTTCATATCACTTTTTATGCTATGAGGACATAACAAAAGTTAAGAATAGGGGGGTATAATTGTATGTATGCTTTAGCCATAGCTCATAAGTTGAAATTTTCAAAACTTTTTAGGGCTAAGATATAAGTATTTTGTGAACTGATTTTCGTAAAAATGTTTGTAACATGTTTTGAAAATTTTCATAACTGTGTGACATTATTTTTGGAAAATATTTGACAATGGTTTGAAAAAGGGGATTTTCTTGTTTGAAAAATCATTTGAAAAATGTTTTGAAAATCTATATATTATGTGACATGGTTTAGAAAATCCTTAATCTTTTCAAAAATAATGGACTGACTATTTTGTTTTGTAAATTCTTTTTCAGAAAAACCCATAAAATCCGAAAAATTAAAATCTTTTCTTTGGTAGAAATTATGACTATTGAGCTTAAAAATGAGTAGCCATTTCTCAGTGAAGGAACTATGATCTCCCTTAACAGAGTGGGTGGTTAAAAGACAATGCAAATGGCACTGTCTTGAAGTAATACAGGTAGGCATCTAACGGCTCGCACTTACACTCATACTGTCTAGAAATGGATGCAACTATTTATATGAGCTTGGACCAATCATAATTATCTTAAGATTAAAAAAATCTCATAAAAATGCAAAATTCAAAAATCACAAAAATTCACCGACTTTGGAGTTAGTGTATTCCAGGCACTTTCATTATCACTCAAGGCTTAAGGATTTGAGGACATTTGATTTTTGAGGTCTTTAGAGTCTAAGTTAATTAGCTTTAGTCATTAGGGTTTAAGACTTAATAATCCATACTTCCCTCGTTTGAAAATTTTGAGCACTATATTGCACTCTTCATCTCTTCCTTCTAAAGAATATGATCAACACATCACTTCTCACAAATGCATGATTGAGTAGATGAGTTGAGTTATCACTTGAGGGACTGTGACTGGAGATTTGAGTTTAGACCTGATTTAATGATTATCGAGGATGGGATAAAGTCGTTGAAGGCTTCAAGAAACCCGAGTGTCAGCAAAACCCAAGCCAGTATGGGAACAAGTTCACATGCTATTGTTTGATATTTACGTATGTGACAGGGTGTGATGGAACATAATAAACTTGTTGATTAGTATGCGCCAACTCTCGGCAAAAGCAGTGGAGCTAGCCAAAAAGAAAAGAAAAGAAAGAGATGTTGAAAGAAAAGCTCTCTCAATTCAAAGTCAAATATAAAGAGCTTACACCAATGGCGAGTGCTCCCAACCATTTTCAAAGTGTCCAATTGGACCAAAGCTAATTAGGACCAATGAGTCGGGATAGTACCTCAAAAAGGGCTCTGCATCGTAAGCGATAAAGTCTAGGTGTAAGTATATTAGATACTTAAAGAAGACACACCATGGTGTACTCCCAGGAAAATAAGTACAGACGACTCAAACTCTCTTGATGGACACATTGATCCACAAACCAAAAATATACATGTGTTGAGTAATAAGGCACTCGAAAAGGATCCTTGTCCCAATTTAAGGGAGAGAAGAAAACACACAATCCGATGCCCTCCATTATCTGGCTTGTAATCTACACTTTCAAATCTGACATATTAATGACATGGTGGATTGAATGCAAGAAAAGACTTATTCCCTAGTGTTGAGGATTAGGTCTAGAGGGGAGTCTCCGAGACTGGGACCTTGGGTGACATCTCAACTCGACTCTCATGATTAAAGTACACTAAATGTCATATCCTTATATCATATGTACAAAAAGAGAGTCTGATAATTAGAGAAGTTGGATTCCTTTTGACTAGAGCATGGTTGAGCCCATATTTTTAGGATCACTCAAATTAAAGAACTTCGATGAATTGAGCCTTGAAAATTCACATGCACTGTCACGAATTAATCCGACTCCTTCCTGCTTTAGATGCTCGAGGACAAGCATAGTTTAAGTATAGGGGGATAATGAATCTATGATACATCATATCATTTATTACCCTCCTAAACTAAACAATTCAATAAAGTTGACATTTAGTTCATTGATATTAATAATTGGTATGTTGTTTATAATTGACTCTAACTACTGTATACTTAAACCTAATTGCTAACCCTAATTATTGTATATCTATCACTAACATTTTCTTTATTTTCTCTTCTATTAAAAATCCCAAAAAATAGATAAATGTTGTATATATTTATTTTAGCTTAAAATATTCAAAATAAAAAATAATAAATCCATTAAAATCAAGTGTTTTATCTATTAAAATGCTTCCAAAATTTGTATGTTGTTTATTTGACCTCTGTTAACTTTTTGGTCAAAATGAAACTTGTATATGACATCGAGATCTACAACTTTTATGTTTTGACTTTTTGTTAATTCTTCTTTCTTTTGTTTCTTTTCTATTTTCTATTCTTTTTCATATTTTTAAATAATTTTGTTGGTCCATGTGGCACCCTCTGGGCCGCCCACGTGGATGCACCTCCTCACACCATCCAGCTCTGTCCTTGGCCTTTGGATCCCCTTTTCTCTGCCTCCATCCTGGCGATCCATCTCCGCTTCCATCCTAGCCGCAAGATCCATCTTTCTGATGTAATCAGAATTGCCCCCTTCCGCTTCCATCACTACCATTGGATGATCCCTCATCTAATGGCTCTGCTTCCTCCACGTAACCAATATCTTTCCCATCGTAGGATGAAACTCCGTTCTTCATCCTAGCCACTCGATCACACTTCACTCCTAGTCATTCGATCAGATCTTCTGATCTGATCTGGAGAAATCGTTCATGCCTCGATCTCAGTCGTTGGATCACTTGATCAAATGACGGAGCCTCATCGTCTTCCTCTGGCATACCCCACTCTCGTCGTTACTCCTCACCAACACCACACCCCTTCCAATTATGGCTGCCACCACAAGCCACCTGATTGGATTCTAACATCACCACCATATCACCCTAACGTTCTTCTCCCTCGTGTAACCCACACCTCTTCAATTTCTACCATCTAGGGCTTTAATTAGACTGTTATTATCCGCTCCTCTACCTCCTAAAATCACCGCTCAACCACCTTCAAATACTCCCCCTCCGCCTCTCCTCCACTCCGTCCACCATTTTACATCTAAACCCCTAGCCATCCTCGACCTTTCTATAATAGAGGAAGGTCAAGTCGATGCGCAACGATGGGATATTGGGTCGGTGTGACCTATGGTCTTCTCTGACCATGTCACAACCACCCTTGCACCGTTGAGCACCAAGGATCGGCTGCCCTCATCGTGCGACAACCCGAGGATCGCCTTAATCATCAGCCCAACCCTTCCCTTCGCCCGAGTCCATAGTCAATCTCATGTAAGCTTCTTCCTTATTTTTGTCTTGTCTTCTCCATTTTATTGTGACGCACACACGCATTCTAGCTATCAATTCACCACTTCACGCCCTTCACCAGACCATCCACACTTTCATCGGTGGTCTAGAGCACCTTTTCATTTCTGCCAAACCTCGTCAGCTCCACCCCTCTCCTCCGCCACTAGGGAGGAGGATTCGCCGGACCACCACATTCTCCACATACGACATGCCCTCTAATCAACTCACCACATTATATACCAAACTCTTTGGATATCCCTAACCCTTTTGCATGTATCCCTTCAATGGCTGGAGCCTCGCAACCAACTCTGTTCAAGTGCCCCGCCTCCAGCGATGCTTCACCGCTGCACGTCCTCATCCATTGTTGGGCTTCATCTCACCACGAGCTCCCTCGTAAGCCCTCCAGTATTCTTCGTTGACCATCAAGCAAGAACTTGGAGGTCGGAGGAGGAATACCAGGCCTGTAGGAGCACAACCTTCATCATCGCGTGCTAAGAGGAAGACGACAAAGTGGCATATAACAGATACCATGCGATCGATTTGATTGGACGATCCAAAATATGTCTAAGTCTCCTGCACGAGTCATGAGCTTCGGTGGACTGATGAATCTCGGATTCATCACTCTAAGTCTCATTAATTAAGCTCAAGTCCCTCAAAATCAATTGCATTTCTGCATTTATTTTGCATAATTAGCATTTGTGCATGATTTCATAAGAATTGCATTTTAGCATTAAATTCTGCATAAAATAAGAAGCCAAAAATCCAAGCCAACAATGACCTGTAAATAGCCTAACTTCCCCCATTTTTAACTCCTTCGTGCTAACTCCGAATGCCACAAAACCACATCCACTGTGTGCACATCACTAACAAGAATAAATAAAAAATACAAAAAAATCACTAACCCTGTTAAGTGGACCAAAAACCCAAACCCTAATTTCAGGATTTTCGGACTAAAAGCCCCATATCTTCTTCATCCAGTGTCCGATTTGATCCTACTCACTTTTGAACTAATACACATTCAATTACCTTCAAAACAAGACTAAGTTCAAGTGAATCGGAGCTCGTATGTGAAAGTTGGGTTTTGGGCCTCTTTTATACATTGTATATTTTCGCGGCTTTTCTGACCTTTATTTTATGTATATGTATTCTTAATTAATCCAAAAAAATTAGAATTAGGTGCCTTTTATTTATCTTTGAGTTTTCCAGATTTTCTCGGATTTTTATCTTGTTTTAAAAATGACAAAAAAATTAGAAAACCCAAAAATCAAGGTATTCTATGTACATGGGATACCTCAAAAATTCACTTTTTATATATGACCGAATTTGGCTTTGACGTCTTCATGAAAGTTGTAGATCTCTTCGAGACGAGCATTTTTTGTGAAGGAACGTTTTCGATCCGAGGTCATTTGCTATTTCTTTTTGATTTTACAAAATGATTTTTCTTCGAATTTTCTGGTGCTGACACGTGGCAGCCCCAAGGGCCGCCACGTGTCAGCTGTTTTTCGCGTTTTATTATATCGTTTTTATAAATAAAAAAAATAAAAAAAAATAAATAAAAAGCACCCGCACGTGCAGCGCACGTGCCACCGCCGCACGCGCACTGCACGTGTGCCCGCTCCCTCTCCCCTTAACCCCCTTGCCACGTGTCCAGATCGCGGCCGTTCGATCTCGACCGATCGAACGGCCGCTGGCCTTCGTCTCTTCCCCACGGAGCCCCCGAGTTCTCCGCCAACCACCTCGCCAACGGTCCCCCTTCTCTCCGCCGTTGACCCTCTCCTCCGCACCGGTCCCCCACGTCTTCCGCAACCACCGGCCGCCTCCCTCGCCTATAAAAGCACCTCGCCAACCCCGAGCCCAGGCATCCGCCGACTGCACGAAAGCGACTCCTCACCGCGGTGACAACGCCGGCGAGGAGCCTTCACGGCGAGATCCGAGGGTCTATCGGCCCTCGTCGCAGCGCCACCTCCGCGCGCGCTCTTGCTCCAGCCCGCTGCTGTCGAGTCCACGACTTCGCTTCTTCGCCGCCTTCGCTTCCGCCTGAAGCTCCTCCGACATCGCCAACGACCACCGTGCACCTCCAGCCAACCTCGCCATCAACTTCGACGACCACCGACTTTGCCTCCATGCCGGCGCAACTCCGGTGCTCCTCCGCCGAACATCGGCCCTCGACCACTCCGCCAGTCGCCTTGCCTCGGCCGGCCTCCGCCTCGCCACCTGCTCCTCGCCTCGGCTGGGCGTGAGGCCCGAGGCCCTCCCTGCGTGCGAGGCACGTGAAGGGAGGGATCGCTGACGTCAGCCTCACGCCACCCCGGGTCACGTGCGGTGCACGTGACCCTTGGGTAAATTGTAGAAGACCCCCCGGCCTCCTTCCATATTACGCGCCAGTCCACCTACTAGACACGTGCCCCTCTGGAAGAATTGCAGAATCGCCCCCTTCACTTCTGGTAATTAATTTTAGGTCCCCCCCTTGCATTATTTTTATTTATTCAGTTTGCATCTGTACCCCTGTCTTTGTCATCCATTATAGACCTCTACAGTGCATCATTTTATTTATTTAAATATAGCATTTTGTTCATCTTTTAATTCTCTACATTTTGACATGTCATGGACATTTTTGTGATGATCGGTTGATTAATAATTAATTATTCTATTGAAATTACCGTATTTTGCCCAGTCTGTGATCTTCAAATTTTATTTAATTAACCGTGATCTAAAAATTCTCGAAAAATCACACATTGTAGAGATTATTTTGCTTAACATTGCATTTGCATTTGCATTGCTTGACATTCCCGAAAATCTTTGCATTTGCATGCATAAATTGCTCTGTAAAAATCATTTAGCACATTTCAGTATTTGATTTTTAATAGGTAGTCAACCCCACATTTTCAAGGTTTAGGATTTTTCTGGGATTCATCACCTAGTGGTAGATCTTAGATAATTTTGGATCTTGAAAATAAGTAGGTTTAATATTTATTAAAATTAAATATTGAAAATTAATTTGTTTGCATTTAAAAATTCATAAAAAATTCATATTGCATCAGAAAATTCCAAAAAAATTACAATGCACTTATTTCATCACTTTTTACATCTCGGCCAAGTTTCGTATTTTTCGGACATCGTTTGATTGAAATTTACATTTTAGTCCCTAAAATAGGCCAAATTTGCATTGTGCATCCCTTTATATCATTAAAAAAATTCTTAAAAAAGACCGCCTTGAAAACCGAACCCGAAATTTGATAGACACAAATCTAGGTTGTTCCTTTGCCTCCTTGTGATCAACCTTGGGACTTGCCCAAGTAAAATAAACATAAAAACCACTTGATTAAATTTGATTAAAAATTGTGGTTATTTCTTGACTGTTTCCGATCGCCGCCTACAACGAACGACTCATATCTATTTTCACACTCGAGCATTAAAAACAACTCCTTAACGTGGCTTTTACGGACTCGTCATGGACCCAAAACAAGAACGAAGCATGTAGGCCACGCCATGTGGCCCTCGAACCTACGACCTATCGAGCCTACATCCAAGCCTCGTCCGCCTACTGAGCCTAGCCCACGCGTGTGCAGAGCGCGTGCAGGCTAGGCAAATTGCATACGTACCCCGATACATTTCAGATATTGCAAAATAGTCCAGCCTAGGCGTACATGTCTCACGCACCCGGGAAATTTTGCAAGGAGGCCCCTCTGACTTTTGAAATTTACAGAAATGTCCTTCTTAAGGACTAGATTGCATACTTATCCTTTTTATTCCTCATGTTTTTATTTCATTTATGCCCTGACACTCTATTTATAATATCTTGAGCATACAATCTCCGTTTTAGTTGATTTCAATTTCATTTTAATGCTTACTTTATTATCTACACCATGGCATCATTCATTTAATATTTTGACACTTAATTAAACATGCTAATTTATAAGATCTATTGTTTCAGTTTCTCTTGAATTCTTAACAACTTTAATCCATTTTAATGCATCAATTGAATATGACATTACGACATCGTTTATTGCTCACTGATTTGATCAATTTAGGACATCTTTGTACATAATTTATTTTCTTACATATCATTCACATTGCATCTCATTTTTAATTGTATAAAACCAGCTAAAAATGTTTGCATCATTTATATGCCATTATGTTTGCATTATATATCTGTGCATTTTGTGTTGTGCATTATCTGCATATGAAGACCGAAATAAATGAACCTAATCTCTTAAATTTAATCAATAATTTTTGATAAATAAATGAGGAGGTCTGTGTCCATGTGTTCGACCTTGGTAGACTTGCCAAGTAAAATTCTCTACATATTCAAAGGTGTGGTTTTTTGTTTAATCATTTTCACCACCTAAACTACGATAAGATACATCTGTGAATGTGGTGAAAATGCAGTTCACCAGTCAATCAGTAATAAAGTTGGGGAGATAAGGGCCAAATACTATACAAAAATCACAGAGAAACCCTAATTCGTTTGTATCTAATATACCATGAAAATAGACAATATTACACTATTTTATTTATTAATATACACACCTTAGACAATATAGTGTTCAACACAAAACTTGTACATATTAATACATAGAAAACTAGAAAAATATTAGCAAATAAAATTCGTGCACAATACACGTGATACATGCAGATGAAAAGGCCACGGACAAAACTTCATTGATTATTATCTACTCCATATGAACTCAAATTGAACCAAACTCACCTCCATTGTATTTCAAATTATTTTATCTATGCAGTGAAGGTGGTTTCATTGAAAATAGAGCCAAGGTACAAAAACCGAGTTTTTTGGACACTATTGTATTGGTGCATATGTATCTATAACCTATTATTTTATTCTTTATATTTTTACTCTCTTTATATTTTTAAATAGTTGTATATATTATACAAAACATATTAAAAATATAAGTAAAAATAAAAATAAAAAAAATACATCATAAAACACGGGTAAAATATACATATAATGTTATAAAAATACCATAAAAATATGTAGATATGTATTAAATAATGTTACAAATATATAAAATACGTAAATATAATAATATTTATACAAAATACAAAATAAAAATATAATATTCAAAATACATGTATATATACCCATGTATGTACATGTAAATATTAACATCTAATAAGGTTATAAAAATAAATAAAATCATCATAAAATAGGTAATAAAATTAGAAACATTTTTCATGTTTTAAGTTTTATTTAATAAAATTGTTTATTATTTTATTTTTATTTTTCATTCTTTTTCAATTCTATCCTATCCTAACTTGGTCTTATGTGGATCAATCAGATGTCGGGAATGTTGACACGCCCGGTCAACACCCCTTGCATGAACTAGCGCCCACCCCCGTACACTTCCTTGTGCACAACCCCCCATCTTCACCAAATTCTCACTCCTTCTCCGCTCTTCTTTTCCCCACGAGACTTTCATTAATTCTGATCACCTTACTACCTTCCATATTGCTACATCCATAGATTCCACTAACCCCCTAATTTGCACACAACCTTCGATCCAAAATCGCTCTTTGCCATATCTATAAAACACCACCTCTGTCTTCTTTTTATTTTTTGATCTCGCTCTTGCACCTGTAACGTCAATCTCTTAAGCGAACGTGACTCCTTGTGACAGCAGGCAGACCCTTCGGGTGTTGGCAATGAGAAGGGCATCTGAGGAGAGGTCCACAATTTGCAGAAGCTTAGCTTTGTCGAGGTTCTCTGCTCCTCGATCCTTAAGACCAAGTAAGAGCTGCTAGGTGGCATTTTATTTCCGTATTTTCATTCCTAGTTTAATACTGCATTTAATCAAAGTTGACCGCAACTAAGAGCTCCGACCACTATTCCACTGTGATTGCAACTTCATTCCAGCCACATATCCATTCCATTCTCTTGCCCCTTCAATTCTCTATCTTCCTACGCATCCATTCCATCTTGAATCTTCACGATTTGAGCTCCCAAATCTCCCTCTACCACGCTCACCAGAGATCACTCGCTCACCTCATTCTCCACTCAATTTTACCCAATAAAGAGTACCCATAAGTTGAATCGCTGGGATAATAGTACCTCTAGGTTCCCATGAAGAAGAAGACCTCCAAGCCTCCTCCGATGAGGCCTGGATCATTTGATCTTGCCTACAGCTGCGGAGGGCTTCCAGGAAGGTGCAGAGCTCGACAAAACTATCGGAGACGGTTGGAGGGAGAAGAAATCAAGGATTGAGGGTCGAATAAGGAAGTGTTCTTCCCTGTTCTTGTTGACCCTCCCAACACCATACAATCATATTGCACGACCCAAATCTAATCTAGGTTGTTGAGATTAAAGTAATCAGGTATCCTTTTCCAGCTACAAGATTATAAGTGAAGACATGTGAGCACGCCTCAACCGCCCGTTAAAGCCGCGCATGCCACACACGCATATCTCATGGGTATATTTCAGTTGTACCCCACATATCCTGTATTTAAAAATTAGTTCTGTAAATTAAATATTAAGTGCAATAATTGTAGGTTTATTTGTAGTCGGGAACTAAGATTTTGTGTATTTGCTATTAGGTCCTTTTTGGCTCACGTGTAGTCTCTTGTGAGGCGATGCATATTTTGCATGTTTAACCCTTAACTTTGTGGATATTATTAAATGAAGGGTTAGATTTTAAATATTACAATCAGGCCCCTCTAAGTTGTATATTTTTATTTCTTGTGTATTGCTTTTATTAAATAATTTCTTTATGTCAAAATTGTAGGAAAATTATGTTAGATGTCTGGAACCATATTTAACTGTGTATAATTTTTATTTGGCATTTAACATTATTTTATTATTTTTAAAATACAAAAGCATGCTTCATTACATCTTTGACATTTAAAAATCCAAAAAAAACTAACTCCAGAAATTCCAAAAAAATATTGTTACTATATTCTACCACATATCAAAAAATCACTAAAACTTACAAAATATAAAACATAAAAGATCACAGAACCCTAAATATCTTATAAAAAACAGCCAAAATTTTATAAAAATCCAAAAATAAATATTTCTATTTGTAAATTTCATTTATTATATATATTATATTTTAAAAATGGTTTGGGTTAATTTTGGGGTTATAAATATTTATTAAACTCTAAACAAGTTCAGATAGTTACTATATTCATAGTTTTCATATATTTTCAACTTTAAAAATCCATAAAAATTAGAAAAGTACTACAACAATTACAAAAATAGAGAAAATATAAAAAAAGACAAAACATTTTCTTTTTCTTATTTTAACTTTATTTTGACTTATATAAAAATATAAAAAAATCTATATTATATATACTATATGTTACTTCTATATTAAATATAAGGGGACGGGGAGCCTGCACCCTGGGGTGTAGGTAACTCCCTACACCCGACCCATTTTCCCATTGTTTTTTTACCTTTTTATTGAAAACTTGGGGGGATTTACTTAATATGGTGAGTAGAATATGTGTTTCAAGTTTCATGCAAAACAAACTTTCTTAACATGTTCATCTAGAAGAGGTCATTTTTAGTAATTCTGAGACCATTAATTTTGGTAGTCTTGATGGAGATGATAGGAGTCTCGAATTAAGTTAAATTTTGAATGACACCCACCGATGTAGGCTCCTTTTTCCCTAAATATAATATCTATAATATATAAATTATTATTATTATCTTATTTTAAAATAAAAAAAGAACTTAAAATTCTGCAAAACTAAAAACAAAATATAAAATTAAAAAATATAAAACAATAAAAAAATCCATAAAAATTAAATATAATTAAAAACCCACCAAAAAAAGAAAAACAAGAAAAACAAAAGGTTATTATTATTATTATTAGTAATCATCAATAATAATTCTCTATCCACCCTTGCGTCCCAATGTTCGACGCTCTACATACTTACGCCTATACACATAATTTGTAGAGTTATAATAAATTTTATCTCACAGATATTTTGATCGATAAATCTAATTGTAGGTTGACCGTTGTTTGATTGAATACTTGTTAGTCACAACGATTACATGTATAGATTGTTAGATGGTAGACTAGGTGTTCTTGGGTGATCGTCGGATGGAGGAGAGAGAGAGGATAAAGAGCACTAAAGCACATCGTTCGAGAGATGCCAATTTAGAGTTTAAGAAGGACCTTGCACCTTCAGTTGAGGAGGATGTTGATAAACCCAAATACCTACTTAATTTATCATTTTTATCGTAGCATAGGAGATGATTTTGGTACAGAACCCCACTTAGGATTATGTAGAATATTTTACTTTGTAAGTGTACCAAGAACGAACACAAGGACACGGGCCTCCAAGTCGATTAATCGGAAATTACTGATTAAAAATGAGTGATTAAGATCATTGATCTAAGTCTTCTCATGCAGGCAGAATGCACATCACAAAACAACGCAGACAAAGATGCACAAAATAATCATGTGAAGACAAACATGCAAGACAAAGATATAATGCATAACTTGCATGAAAAGAAAGCACATTTGTATTGATTTTATGCACACAATGTAATGTATGATGAACACATAAATGCATTTTTAATTTTATTTTATGCAGAGTAAATGCCATACAAAATGCAAGAGATTGTTTGATGCATGAAATGATGATCAATACACATTTTTTATTCAGTTTGTTTAGCAACTAAAAAAATGATACAAGATTCTATGCAGTGATATATGTGGATGCATGCAAGAATATGCCTTGAAATAAACAAACGTGCAAATATATGCCCTAAAATAAGTCCAATTAGTGATCAATCAAAAAAGAGTTAATTTCATTGATTAAGGCATAAAATGGCATTTAAATGAAGAATAGATACCACATTAGTCATGTAAAATTTAGCATATTAAATAGGGTGTCAAATCAGACCAACACTGATAAGAGAACAGAATTAGTAGTAACATGATATTGTATTAATTGAATTTAGAGTTCATATGCCCAAGTTATTTAGAAAAAAGTCTAGGTGCATAACTTACAAAGAAATAAATGATAAAATATCACAAAATGGTCCCTGGGAAGGGTATTTATGTAATTAACAAGACCTGTCGGGGCCTTCTTGCAATTCTCCCAAGCGCGCATGTGATCATGCGCAACTGGACCTATCTGTATTTCTTGAAAGCCTTGCAGAGTCGGTTGTAATTTGCCCCCCATTCACGTGCGATACTCGTGCCTTGAGGTTCGGGAGTGGTTGGCTCAGGGCAACTGGCTCCGGCCACGTGGGTGGCCCGAGTAGATTTGTCCCGAGTAGATTTGGCTAGGCTCGGCTCCACCGAGCATGAAGGCTGTAATTGAGGATCAATGGACCAATAGGAACCGTCTGAACAAGATGATCGACGATACCTATAGCCCCTTATTCCTCAATTGCATTGTCGCCTCTACCGCAAACGTAGTTGGGCTCCAACGAGCTACATCTCCCTCCTCGTGCTCTGATCTGACGTTAGGATGGCTCAAGAACCTTCGTAGGATCCTGATGAGGCTCATGGGATGGAGAGCGACCAGCAAAGACATGAGGAGCAGCGAGGCGATGCATGCTCGCTGGAGCTCATGGTCTAAAACGGTGCCCAACAAAACTTCCAGCCATTGAGAGATGTGGACCTGCAATGAGTTAGAATATAGCCGAGGCATAATCGTGCACGTGTTGTGAGTAAAGTGGGGGTCTAGTTTGGGCGGACGACTGGAGGACCCAAGCTTCTTCTCCGATGAGCTAGAGAAGAAAGGGGGTGGTGGTGAACGAGGTTCTGAGGAAGGGAGAAGGTGGTCAGAGTGGCCAACATAGATCGAGGATGTGCGGTGAATCTTGGAGGGGAGTCTATTGATGGTGAACAAGTGTGTGTGGGGTAAATTAAATAGGAGAAAGCAAAATTATAGAGCAAGGAAGATTACCTGGAGATAGAATGATGATGCAAAGGCTTGGGTTGAGGGCCAATTTGGCCTTCTGGTCATCGCTCAACCTGGGTAGCAACTCTAGGGAGCTCATCAGCATGTTATAGTAACTGAAGCATGGCCAGATCCATGGGTCTGCACGAAGGCTGCGTGTCGTCATCGCACCGCCATTCCTTCATCCTCTATCATAGGAGGAGGCAGAGGGCTAGGCTGCAACCTATTGGATTGGTGGACAAGTGATGAAGTTGGCAGAAGAGGAGTTTTTAAAGGAAAATCGACCGTTATAGTAGTGGAGGGGGTTACTTTGTAAAGGTCGACATTGTCTGTGAAATTCGGATCTCAGGTGAATGACGTTTGGGCTAGGATGTGAGATGAGAGGTTGACATGGAGGGTCAGTTAGGTTGTGGAGAGGTAGCAGAGTGTTGGCACTCAAAAAAGGAAGCAAGTGGATGATCGACATGGGAAACATGGTGAGAGGAGGTTACTGAGGTAGATAAAGAAGTCTAGATCGTTGGATCATGTGATCCAATGGTCATGGAGGAAGTGATAGAGTGATGCCTAGATCAGATCAAAGATCTAATCGGAGAGTGGGGATCGAGGTTAGGTTGAAGGGCTCAAATGCAGGTAGGGGTCTCATCCTACGGATGTGAAAGAAGATGATACATAGAGGGTGCTCAGTTGATGGATGCGCCTTCATCTAATGATTGAGATGAAGGCGGAATGGGGCATCTATTATTGCATCTAGGAGAAGAGATCCAATGGATGAGGGTGTGACGTAAAGGAGCAGTCAAGATGAAGCAACATGTGGTGGCTCCAAAGAGCACCACGTGGCCAATCAATTTATTCAAAAATAGGTTAAGGAGAAAATACAGAAGAAACTAAAGAAAGTGGAATCAAGAAAAAGTCAATATATAAAAGTTGTAGATCATGCAGAGATCTACAAGTTCATGTTGGACATAAAGTCAAAAAATATTAAATAAACAAGGCAAAAATTTTGGAAGCATTTTTAATGGATAAAACACTATCTTTTAATTGTTTTGTATTTTTTTATTTTTTTAATATCCTTTAAATCCCAAAATAATCTTCTACAATTTTTAATCTATTTTTTTTGGAGTTTAATAGGAAATAAAACAAGAAAAAATAAAGGAAATAAAAAGGGTTAATTTTTATACAATACTTAGGGATATTTATATGAAGAGGGTCATTGTTTAATAAAGTTGAATTATTGATGATTTTTATTGAATTGTTCAAGATCAGAGGATAATTAAGGAGTATATTGATGATAAATCAGAGATTCATCACCCCCTATACTTAAACTATGCTTGTCCTTGAGCATTTAAAGAAGAAGGAATCAGATTAACCCCTAACAGTGTATGTGAAATTTTCAAGGCTCAATTCATCAAGGACCCATGATTTTTGTGATCCTAAAATTCTAAGCTCAACCATGCTCTAGTCAAAAGGAATTAAACTTCTCTAATTATCAGACTCTCTGTTTGTACATATAATATAAGGATATGACAATTAGTGTACTTCAATCACGAGAGTCAAGTCGAGATATCACTCAAGGTCCCAGTCCAGGAGACTCTCCTCTAGACCAAATCCTCAACACTAGGGAATAAGTATTTTCTTGCATTCAATCCATCATCTCATTTGTTTGTCAGACTGGAAAATGAAGATGAAAGGCCAGATTATGGAGGGCATGGGTTTGTGTATTTTCCTCTCCCTCACATTGGAACAAGGATCCTCTCGAGTGTGTTATTAGTCAACACATGTATTTTTTTGTTTGTTGATCAATGTGTCCATCTAGAGAGATTGGAGTCGTTTACACTTGTTTTCCTAGGAATACACTAGGGTGTGTATCTTTTGAGTATCTAAGATACCTTCGACATCAGATTTGTATCACTATACGATGCAAAGCCCTTTTTGGATGTTAGCCGAAATCCTTAGTCCTGATAGATTTGGTCCAAGTGGACACTTTAAAATGGTTGGGAGTGCTCGCCTTTGATTGAGGCTCTTTGAGATTGATTTTGTATTTGAGAGCTCTTTTTATTCACATTTCTTTTTTTAGTAGGCTATCTCCACTGCTTTTACCAAGTTGGCGCACACTGATCAATAATTTAGTTTCATCACACCCTGACACATAGGTTAGTATCAAAAGATAGCATGAGAACTTATTCACATACTGGTTAGAATTTGTTGATGCTTAGGTTTCTTGAAGCCTTCATTGACTTTATCACATCCTCGAGTACATTAGATTGGGTCCATACTCAAATCTCCAGTCCTAGTCCCTCAAGTGAAAATTCAACTCATCTCATTATTCATTTAGTTGTGAAAGTGATGTGTTGATCATATTCTTAGAAGGTAGCGACTGCGAGTGCAATATAGTATTCATATCTTTCAAACTAGGGAAGTGTGGATTATTAAGTTTCAAACCCTACTGACTAAGGCTGGTTAACTCAGACTCTCGAGACCATAAAAACCAAGTATCCTCAAATCCTTAAGCCTTGAGTGATAGTGAATGTGTCCGAAATACACCAACTCCAAAGTTAGTGGTTTTTTTTGTTTTTGATTTTGTAGTTTTTATGGATTTTTTTGGTTTCTTTAGAGAAATAATGACTGACCCAAGATCATATGAATAGTTGCATCTACTTCCAGCCAGTATGGGTGTAAGTACGGACCATTAGACAATTACCCGTATTACTTCAAGACGGTACCATTCTCATTGTCTTTTAACCACCCACTTTGCTAAGGGAGACGTAGTTCCCTTACTGAGAAGTAGCTACTCATTTTAAGCTCAGTACTCAGAGTCACTGCTAAAGAATTTTTGAATAAGGTTAGGAGAATATTTTTCAAACCATGTCACATAATATATAGATTTTTAAAATATTTTTCAAATGATTTTTAAAATGAGTCAAATCCCATTTTTCAACCTATTGTCAAATATTTTTCAAAACAGTGTTACATAATAAGAAAAATTTTCAAAGCTTTTACAAATATTTTTATGAAAATCATTTCACAAAATAGTATATCCTATCCCTAAAATTTTTTCAAAAATTTTCGAAAATTTCAAAATATGAACTATGGATAAAATATATATGAAATATATACGATATACCCCCTATACTTAGATTTTGCTATGTCCTCATAGCACAAAGTGATATGAAGCCATAGCTCATGCCAAAATATAGAAGAGAATATGGAACTAACTCGGGATGAGATGAGTAGAGAAGGTGAGGTGATAGGGGCTCGGGTTACCCCTATACTTAGGCAAGACTAAGTAGAGATATACGCAATGAGGATGGAGGGACCTGAGGTGAACAATCAGAAAATGTACAAGGTTCCCCCTATACTTGGGCTCAAGAGTAGCCTAAGTATCTGGATGAAGGATTAAGGATGTGGAATCAGGGTATTAGTTAGGTTAGAGGTGTAGTGGATTTACTAAGATGAGTGAATCTGTGGAGATGTAGATGGAGTGACTAGGGTTCTGGGAGGGTTGGGTGAAAATAGGCTCAACCAAGCAAGTAACGATACCCATGATTTCACCAACTTCACACATGAGGGCCGTAAGGGTTCAATCAAATTTATCTTATCTATTTTAGTTAGTGAACATCCAAATTTCGAGTCTATTATGCAGGGTTTAAAGATAGGTTTTGGGCACTATCTTAGGGATACGTCCTCACCTCTCAACAATCAATCAAAATCTGCGTACAATGTGGGTATTGCTCTCCCATAATCCAAGGTTAATTTTATTCCATTTTATTTTTGTCAACTTGAATTAACAGTCCTGATTTTATGCTTTTAGGTTATCACTGTATTAAGGTGAACACAGATCAAGCAATCATCGACTAACGACCATTCCTAATTTCCATAATATCCTAAGTGATAAATTAAGAGGAAGATCTAGAAAAACCATGATGCATGCTTGAGAGAGAAGCTTACAGTGCCTCCAGCATTCTCCTTGCATGTACAAAATTGTATTGAAATTTAAACGTTATATGCATCTAAGCAGAGGAAACTGCACCCTAAATATGATACTATTAACAGGAATAATTGATTTAATTTTTCGCTAAGTAGATTGATGTTTATGTGCATCTCAATGAATCAAGGAGAAGAAGTGGATTCTCCTCGATTCTTATGTATGTCCTAACCTACAAATCAAAAACATGATTTTTGAAAGGGACACTCGAAGATCCGTACGCCTAATCCTAGGTTCGAACACTCAAGTGAAGTCCGACTAGACTGGTGTGAAACAAGCTCCCCACAACGCATGCAATGTCAAAGTCCATGTATAGAGTCCTTGAATGAGGACCGATAGAAATGCAATTATTACTATTTTAAACAATAAATAAAACGAAATGCATTCCTAATTAAACTCCTTGATTTCTTCTGAGTTTCTTCTGTAGCTCCTAGTAACAGGAGCTCCAAACTCTACGCCTCCATGTCGATCGAGCAATCTCCATCTTCATGGGCCCTGCCAAAAAAGAAAAATGTCAGAATTATATCAAGAAATTTAATAAAAACTGATTCCAAACAAACACATCAAGGAGACCTAAATTTTTTAGAACAATAAATATAAATTAATACCATAAAATCCAAGAAATAAATAAGGATAAGCTGTCTCCTCGGCAACAGTGCCATCTGATAAACCCAAAATTTCCTACTTAATTTGTCATTTTTATCGTAGCATCGGAGACGATTTCAGATCTATACAGAACCATACTTTGGATTATGTGGAATATTTTACTTGATAAGTGTACCAAGATCAAACACATGGACCCAAGCCTCCAAGTCGATTAATAGAAAATTAATGATTAAAAATAAGTGACTAAGCTCATTGATTTAGGTCTTCTCATGTAGGCAGAATGCACATCACAAAAACATGCAAACAAAGATGCACAAAATAATCATGCAATGACATGCATGCAAGACGAAGATATAATGAATAATATGCATGAAAAGAAAGGACATTTTTATTGATTTTTAAGCATACAATGCAAGGTATGATGAACACAAAAATGCATTTTTTATTTTATTTTATGTGGAGTAAATGTGATACAAAATGCAAGAGATTGTGTGTTGCATGAAATAATGATCAATATGCATTTTTTATTTGGTTTGTTTAGCAATTAAAAAAATGATACAAGATGCTATGCTGTGATATAGGTGGATGCATGCAAGAATATGCCTTGAAATAAACAAGCATGCAAAAAATATGCCCTAAATTAAGTTCAATTCGCGAGCAAACAAAAGAAGGTCAATTTTTTGCAAAGGAATAAATTATAAAATATCACAAAGAACTCCCTGGGAAGGGTATTTATGTAATTAATAAGTCCTAGTGGGGCCTTCTAGCAATTCTCCCAGGAGCGCATGTGACTCATGCGCTCCCGAACCTATCTGCAATTCTTGATTGCCTTGCAGACTCAGCTACAATTTATCCGCCCCCTCACATGCGATACTCGTGCACTGAGGTTTGGGGGTAGGCGGCATGGGGTAGGTGCTCGGGCCACATGGCTGGCCCAAGTAGCTTTGTCTAGGCTCAGCTCCTCCGAGTGTGAAGGCTCGCATTGAGGATCGATGGACCAACGGGAGTTGTCGCATCAAGATAATCAATGGAACTTATATCCCCTTATTCCTTAGCTTCGCCACCACCTCTACGTGGACGTGGTTGGGCTCTGGCAAGCTGCATCTGCCTCCACCTGCTCTGATCTGATGTTAGGATGGCATAGGAACCTTCGCAGGATACTGACGAGGCTTTTGGGATGGCAGGCAACCGACGAAGATGTGTTGAGTAGCTAGGCGATGCATGCTCGTCGGAGCTCATGCTCTAGAACGGAGCCTTGTGAAACTTTCATCCATTGAGATATGCAGACCTGTAATGTGTTAGAATAGAGCCGAGGCGTGATCATGTGTGTGTTGTGAGTGAAGTGGGGGTCCAATTCGGGTGGTGGAGCGGAGGACCCAAGCTTCTTCTCCGACAAGCCAGAGAAGAAAGGGGACAGTGGTGAATGAGGTTCTGAAGAAGGTGGTTGGAGTGGCTGGCATAGAACGAGGAAGTGCAATGAAGCTCGGAGGGGAGTCTATTGATGGTGAACATATGTGTGCAGGGAAAATTAAATAGGAGAAAACAAAATAATAGTGCAAGGAAGCTTACCCGGTGATTGAATGGTGGCATAGAGGCTTGGGATGAGGGCTGATTTGGCCTTCTGGTTGTCGCTTGACCTGGGCAGCAACTCCAGGGAGCTCATCAGTGTATTATAGTAGCTGAAGCATCGCTGGAGTCATGGGTCTACACCAAGGCTACAAGCCATTGACGTGCCTCCATTCCTTTACCCTCTGTCACAGGAGGAGGCGGAGGGTTGGGATGAAACCTATTGGATTGGTGGACAAGTGATGAAGTGGGCAGATGATGAGTTTTTAAAGGAGAAGAAACTGACCATTACAATGGTGGAGGGGCAACTTTGTTATGATCGATGTTGGCCGTGAAATTCAGATCCCAAGTGAAAGATGGCTGAGCAAGTATGCAGGATGAGAGGGAGACGTGGAGGGTGTATTAGGTTGTGGAGAGGTGGCGGAGTGATGGTGCTCAAAAAAAGGAAGGGAGTCGATGTCCGATGCGGGAAACGTGGGTGAGAGGGGGCTACGTAGGTAGACGAAGAAGTTTGGATTGTTGGATCGTGTGATCCAACGATCATGGAGGAGAACGAGCGTGAGGTCCAGATCAGATTGGAGATATGATCAGAGGGAGGGGATAGAAGTGAGTTTGAAGGGCTCAGATGTGGGCAGGGGTGTCATCCTACGGATGTGAAAGAAGTGGAGACGTTTTGGGAGCTCAGCTGATGGATGCACCTTCATACGGTTGAGATGAAGGTGGAAGGGGGCAACCAAGATCGCATATGGGAGAAGAGATCCAATGGATGAGGGAGCGACGCAAAGGAGCGATCAAGATGAAGCAGGGGGGTGAGATTTGATGATTGTGGAGAGGTCCTGAGAGGCACCACATGGCCCAATCAATTTATTCAAAAATAGGAAGTTGAGGAGAAAATGCAAAAGAACTAAAAGTAAGAGGAGTTAGGAAAAAGTCAAAACATGAAAGTTGGATCTCGAGGAGATTTGTAAGTTTCATGTAATCAAGTCAAAAATTTTAGAAGTATTTCTAAAAGTTAAAAACACATATTGTAATTGTTTTGTATTTTTTTCCTTTTAATTTCCTTTAAAGCCCAAAAATAAATTTCTACAAGATTTAATTTAATTTTTTGGAGTTTCTGATGGGAAATAAAACAAGAAAAAATAAAGAAAAATAAAAAGGGTTAAATTTTATATAATAACTAGGGATATTTACAAGAAGAGGGTCAATGTTTAATGAATCTGAATTATTGATGATTTTTACTGAATTGTTCAAGCTCGCATGATAATTAAGTTGTATAGTGATGATAAATCAGAGATCCATCAGATGTACCAGTAGCAGACATTCTCCCGCTTTGTAGTAGACAATATAATTTCAGATTCTATGTTATTTATAAAATATTTATGTATGAAGAACTCAGATTATAATAATAAAGGAAAGCATGCTATGTTTACGATTCTGATTCTTCTTCTAAAGCTTCAATCCCATCCCCCCATGCTCTTATGGCAAGAAAGTGAGTCATCAAAAAGATTTAGAAATAAAATTTAGGAATGACATGGATTTGTAATCAGAACATCATGGTTAAGGTACCATTTGATACATATGTTTTGAATAATCCTACCTTTCAAAAATACCTTATGGTGAGATGCACACCTACCAAGGTAAGCAGGAAAATACTGAACAAACAAGTGAAAACACATGTCTTGACCGTCACCACTACGTATTGTATCAAGAACAAGCAGTTACCAAGAAAGAAGAGAGACATGGGTGCACATTATGTATTGAGTCATGTCGATGACATTGTGATATTCACACACTCTATTAAGTAATGGTGCATATATTAACCTTTTACCTCTAGCCTCGTATAATAGACTGACCTAGGGCCTCCCAGAAAATCAAGGGCCCTACTTTAGTTCTCAAACAAATCCACAAAGAGGGCTAAGGGAGAGGTTAAGAACATTGTCATTTTGGTTGCAGGATAAAAGTGTATGGTGGACTTTGCAGCCCTTGATATGGAAATCCCCAATCATCGGAGAGAGTCCTACGCCATTCTAAGGCAGCCTTTCCTTACGATCGTCAGTGTTTCATTTGACCACTAGACTGGGATGATGAAATTCTTCTCTCTAGATGGAGAAGTGGAACTTGAGATGCAACACACTAGATGGTAGATACCTGATTCAATATCCAACACATAATACTCTTCTTCTGAAGCAGAATGTAGAGTGATAGGCACAATTAGGACATGGAAACAGACCCCAATTAATTCTCGACAAGACTCTCTCATCTGAAGAGGATAGTGCTCACGATGTAGTTTTCCATGTATTGCTGAGCTTCTTGATAAATGCATCCCCTACTCCCTTGACGACACAGAAGACTCTCTTTTGTCAGTTGCTTCTTTCATGGAATGGTCAAGGGTAGAGGATTTTGACTCAGACATGGATTTAGCCAACATACCAAGGATCTCCTGCAATCTGACTCAAGACATAGCACAGTTGTGGCAAGCACAATCCAGCCAGACCCACATCCATGCAACACAGAACCAGATTCAGACATGGAAAAGCCCGATTGGTTAGATGATAACTCATTGCTAGCATTGAAACCATTACCTCCTACATTTAAATACACCTTTCTTGCGGTCCCCAAGAATATATATTGATGAATATGAGATTAATCATATTTATTATTATTATTATTATTTATTATTCTCCTAGGTAAAACAATTTAATAAAATATAACACTAATTAACTAATGTTAACATATTGTCGGTGGTACATAACTAACCCTAATTATTGTACATATTTAATATCTTTTTATTTTCTTTATTTTCTTTTATTTTCTTATTATTAAAATCTCCAAAAATAGATAATTATTATATATATTTATTTTATCTTTCTTTATAAATAAAAATCTCAAAAAAATAGCAAAAGAATTAAAAGAAGTGTTTTTAAACCATTAAAATTTCTTTCCAAAGTTGTAGTTTATATATATATACATATACATATATATAAATACACACACACACACGACTTATTTTGACTTTTTGCTCAACATAAAACTTATAGATTTCATTGATATCTACAAATTTTATGTTTGGCATTTTTTCTAAATTCTCTTGTGTTTATTTGTTTTTCATTTTTCTTTATTTTTATCAGTTCTCTTAATTTCCTTTCGGCCATGTGGCTTCACCGCATCCGCCCACATGGCCCCGCACTGCTTCTCCACCTGTGCACCTATCCAGCTGCTCATCCACTCCTGATTGATCTGATCTCTACCCTCCATTGATGGCTTGCTCTCAGTCGTTTGATCTGATTTCATTTAGTGCATCAGGTCCACACATCCATGCTTGCATCTTAGCCACTAGATCTGATTATCAGATCTAATCGTCACTGCCAGCATCTGCCTCCATCAGGGTCGTTGGATTGCATGATCCAACGACCCTTGCATAGTCTTCCGGCTCTAGTAACTGCCTCTACCTTGCCACATCCCTCTCTTCTGACATTTCTCTCCTCCACCTCACGTAACCTCTCCACGATCCAATGCCATCCTGATGTCGACCACTCATCCTCCTTTCACGTGATCCCCTTAATGCTTCAACTCCTATTTTCTAGAGCCTCCAAGCGGTGGTTACAAACCACTCCCATCACTTCTATAATCGCCATTCACCTCCCTTTAAATCCACCCCCTCCACTGCTCGTGCACCAAGTCCACCATTCACGGGCCAAGGGTGAGACCTGCTTCTCCCTCCTATGACAGAGGAGTGGAGGATGAAAAGGGCAAAGAACCCCTCATGCCCAGGTGTATACCCATGGCCTTTGTATCCATGTCGAGGCCCCAATCTGGCCATCGAGCTCCCTATTGAGGCTGACCAGATCGAATGAACACCAAAGCTTCCCTCAAAGCTCAACCTATGCCTCCCCATTCATCTTCGTCCTTCGTTAGATCTCCATATAGAACCTTTATGGTTTCTTCTTGTTTTATTTTATTTATTCAGGAGCACACATGTTATTTCACCCTCAATTGAACATATCCAAAGCTTCGTTGTGGATCGTAGATCTACACCGAGGCATCCGACCACCTTATCTTGTCCTTTACAACCTCCTTTACTCCAAGATTTCTTCGTCGACCATGTCAGATAAGAACCCACCAAGGGCTCCATCTCCTTCGCCCTCTGCCCTCCATTCCACCTCGCCCAGTTTTGGCTATTCACCTTAACCACTTCTAGAGGTCTATTCGTCAATGGCCAGAGGATTCGGGGTAACTCCATTCTAGAAGCTCCGCACTGATGGCTAGGGGTCGATTCAACCATTCAGATCCCCCAACCTTTCCTTTCACATCCAGGATATTTGATAGGCATGTTATTATCTTCTACGATCTTCAGAGTGCGAGGAGGAAAATAGAGGAGGGAGCAGGGGATCGTGAGTCCCACCTTCTTCATTGTGTTGAGGATGACAACGGAGGAGCTTGAGAAAGTAGTTATTGTTAGATCATTCCTTATCTGACGGTTCAGATGAAAAGCTAGCCTCAGTGCTAGATCAATAGCTTCGGAGGAACCTAGCCTGATCTGGACCAACTTGGGCTACCCAAGTGGCCCAGGCCACCTGCAGAGGCATGGACCACCCCTGAGCCTTCACCCACATGTCACACATATGTTGGATTAGGAATTTTGCATCATCAACCCAGATCATCTACAAAATTGCAAAAAAGACCCTCCCAGACGTGCATGCTTTGTTGGACATGCGAGCCCACAACGAGCCATTATGCAATAAATATTATTGAAAATATCATTTCCTGATCTGAAATGAAGAATAACTAATTTGCGTAATAGGTCCCTTAGTACAATTAGGGTTATGTACCATGGCCATCTTAATGATCATACAACAATTGATTCAATATTTGAATCATAGAGGTGGGTGCTTGGATGAATATCTAAAGAGTTAGATTGAGGACTCGTCAAGCATCCTCAAATGATTATTAAGAGATGATCTCCATCATGAGAAGGAGATTGCAATCCTTTATCTAAAAGGCCGATATCTAACTGATCTCTTGATGCAGGTCCTCTACATAGGAATAGAGATTCCGAGGTGTTAGATAAGTTAGATCGAAGAGTTGACATAACGAGATCGGGATAACCAAAGACCTATGACGTATGCTGTCACAATATAGGCACACATCATCTGACTGGAGACAAATGTGTTACTATATGTTTGAGTATGTACATTTGGTAGATCAATAGTTTGATGACCTAACCAAGGTCTATACACGTGCGTGCTGGTGTGCATGCAAGGGCATATGAGTAATACGATCTCTCAAAGGGATCATACATGTTCATTTACTGAATCGGAAGACATGAGTTCACTCATGAGATATTGGGAAGAATAAAATTTCATGCATGATCGTCTCGCTTTGGAAGCTTGACTGCATTTGTAAGGTTTGATATATGCCTTTTGGAAAGTATATGATCAACACTTTGGTATGATATATGCTTTTGGAAAGTATATGATCGATATCGACTCCCAATGATCGAATGAGAAACTTAATGTAAAACCCTGAAGTAGACAGTGTAAAATTGATCTAATACTTCGTGTTTATTCTGGATCTTCCAGTATGTAGGATGTACAGGTATTAGGAATATATTAGGGTAATGTGATCATAAACGACTGTATAACCATGACGCTTCCATTCCGAGGGAGTGATGAAACAAGTATGGATTTTAGTGACTCCTCTCATAGAGAAGTAATCCGATCTTAGTCCAAATGTTGGACATTGATCTGAATGTGATTCATATGTTATGAGAAGATTAGATTTGCGGTCTTGATATAATCAAGCATCTATCAGAGGTCCGCAAGATATGGATTGGGATTTGATCTCAATATCTAAGTCACTATACATGGGACAATACAATCGCCATGTCCTTATCTCCAAGTATCCGTGGAGAAAGCACATTATCCATGAAAGAGTTCATGGATAATTTCATTGTTGATATATGTATCCGAGCAATGAGAAAATTGATAATTAAATGTGATTTGATTATCATGAATAATATGAATTTGATTCATATTATAAAGAGAGTTATATGAGATAATTAAATGTGATTTAATTATCAAAGATGTGAATAATGTGAATGTGAATCATATGGTACATGAGAATAGAGATCCAAGATGATTAAATGTGATTTAATTACCATGGATATAAATAATGTAGATAGCACTATCCATATTAATCATATATATTATAAATGTGATTTATAATATATTAGAGAGAACATATTATGATTTATATTTTCTGATTAATTATTGATGTGAATTGGATTCACATTGGATAATTAATTTACATTTTATTTTGGGTGTGAATGTGATTCATATTTTTTCAGTGGCATGATTGAAATATTCACAAATTAATTTGGAATTAATTTTGTGAATATATTTTCAATAAAAGTTGTTGTAAATATTTAAGAGGATTATATGAGATATTATATCTCACATAAAATAAAGAAAAAGGAGCCACTTAATGGGTTGTGGACAGCCACCCTTGAATTGTTCAAAAGTGGTCGTCCCCCTATTTTAGGGGTTGACTCTCTCTCTCTCTCTATCCTCTTATCCAAATTAATTAAATTAAATTAAATCATGTTGATGATAATTCAATGTATATTTAATTTAATTTAAAGTATTTATTGTTGTGTTTTCACAACAAGATCATGGCCATTGAAAGAAACACAAATCAATCTCATCCATTGATTGTGTGTTGTCTATGGATTGAGATCCATGGACTCCCAAAGCCTTATATAAGAAGTGGCACCCCTTGATCTTCGAGTAACATTAATGAATGCACTCTCTCTCTATCTACACACCAACTCTCTCTCTCTCCCTCTCTCTCATTGTGGCCGTCCACCATGGAGCCCAAGAGAGAGTCGCCATCGTCCCAGCATCGTCATTATGCTGCTGGATGATCTACTCATGGATCTCCATATACTTCAGATAGCCTCACTTGTGAAGAAGATGTCGGATCTCGTGTGATGAGATAATGAGATTCAAAGCTTAGATCATCAACATGGACTGCGAGGAGCACGCGTCTCATCAGCACGCTCGCAAGTGTCTCCTCTGATGGATCGGACTTGAGACAGGAGGCCTCTTCATTTAGAGACTCAATTGCAACCACACTTCAAGAGGTAAACCTATTACCTAATTGTGGTTTAGATTAAACAATCCGAGAAGTGTTGCTGGATCATGTGGTTTCATCACATTATATTTTTTTTAAATTCTACTGCCTCGAGCAACTAGTGCGACTAGTCTCTCCCTATCGCATACGGTGCAATCCTCACACTTCCGTGATGCACTTAAGGATCTTCCTATATCCTTCAATTGGTATCAGAGTCAGGTTGGAGGTTTTAGATACGGTCCATAAAATTAGGAAGACTTGGGCTCATTAGGGATTGTGAAAATTTTATCGCATTTCATTTTCGCCGCTCTATTTTGTGAATATTTGAGGCCCTATTTAAAGTGTTTAAACATGAAACTATCACTTGGGTAATGTTTACCATTAATTAAGGAAAATGTGGGATTTGAGTTTACGTGATTTGGAATCTGATAACTCTAGTCATGATCATTTTAATGAACATATATCCACTATTTCGGGGATGACGAATCATGGTGTAATTAAGGAGTTAGTTGCTGTTTTGAAATGCCTAGAAATGCATGATGTCATTGAATTCTATTTAGATCAAATTAGCAAACTTTGGAAACTGATTTTGCATGTTTGGATTTAAAATGAACGAGATATGCTAATTTTAGTAAGTGAGGGTCACTGCTGGAAATTGCAATCCTTATCAAGAACCTTGTGATTGTTATTTAATAAACAAGTGAAATTAATGGTAAATTTCCTGGAATAATTATGGATAAATATTTGAGAAATATTTGATGATAATTGTTCCCTTAAATGACATTACCTTAATCAGTAATTGATTAGACATGATTTAGATCACAAATTGGTTATATCATACACTTTCCAAAAAACATGTTGCTTGAATAGGTTTAGGAATTTATTTAGAGAATTTCCTTATAATCAAAATGGTTTTGATTATTAATTTATTAATATATGGTATAATTTCGGTTGAAAACAGATTATCATCTCAAGTACAAAGTGATCTACTTGACATTATCTTTTCTCGAGGCTGATATGGTGTCTAGTCGGGAGCGTTGGGGTAGCAGGTTGCACCGTGTACGGTATGTCTCACTCCCGTCGGTACTGGCCATGACAGTGAGTAGGGAAGGGATAATGCTTGATAAATCATGATGTATTTTTTCTAATTATTACAATTAGAAATAATATTTATTTTTGAGATAATACCATATTTCAAGTAACAATTAAAATGTTTGTTGGATATTAATTGAATCATTGATTTAATATGATTAGATTAATTGAAATCCAATTAAAATTAAAACACTCTATTATGAATAGAGTTGTTATTTCCCTTGGAAGAATTAATCGTAATGAATATGATTCATAACGATTAATAAGAATTTGAACAAGATATGGAGGATCACATAAGTGACATCCATGATCTCCCGTCAAGGCGAAGGGTTCCGTTGCTAGGGATTGTATGTAGGAGATGCCTGTCCGAAGTGACATCTCCTGCATACAAGCGCATTTGGATTGGGCTCTTTGCTTCTTGAAAGAGTAAGGCCGTATAGGTAATGAGCCCAATATCATGTCCTCGTATTATTGGGGCGATAGTGGATTGTGTATAATGAGTTTTAAGCCTGTTGACGGTTGGTTCAATTAATGACGGGTCAACATCACCTTAGGGGTGGTGGGTCGGGTGTTAAAGACCGAATTGGGAATGCAAGTCGGACTTGCAAGGCGGAATGTGTTCCCGCTTCTTTTTATCCGAGTCACAAGTTCTCACATTCTTGGGATGTGACAAAGATAAGAAAGGAGATCTCAGATATTGCTTGAGATACAATGGTAGGTATATCTATTACATTGAAAGTGATTAAGGGAATGAACTTTCAGTGTTGACAAGGCAAGACAACTTTGATATAAAAATTCCTAATCAAAGTAAAATATGTATTTATATTTATTTATGAAAATTTCTTATTTCAGATAATCCTTCATTAAACACACTTAATACTATACTCAATAATAATAAGTAAAATATCAAGGATTGGATCCATGGTCAAAATATTGTACTTGCAGTTGAACACATGTTGTATGTAATTACAATGTGCAAGTTTCCTCATAATAATGAGGAATGACAATTAAATAGATAATAGATCTACAACCCTAGGGTTTGTATGTCTCTATAGTCTTGATCTCTCATCGAATATACTTTTGAATGATATGTCGATGATGATCGCGGTTGTCAAATAATCCTTATAAAAGTCAAAGAAGATGGTCTGGCATACATATTTGCTCTCAACATTTAATCATGAATGACATGGTTCTCTGCATTATGCAAAATGGTGGATCTATAAGAGATGATGTATTCAAAATGTTTGAGTACCTTCCTGAACCAAAGTTTTTGAGTTAAGATGGACGTAGATACGATGAGTATCATCATTCTACTATCTATACTCTAGTCATCTATGAAACTTCATAATATTCATATTGTATGAATTGAATGAAGCAGTATAAATGTTGAAATACTCTTATATTGAAAATTTTTGAGTTCAACATAGGAGATCCTCTGTTTTAAGCAGTGGTTGTTTATAGATGAAGGGATCACAGTGGAAGCATGGGTCAGACCCAAGTGAGAAGGAAAGTCAAAGAGTTGACTGTACTTCTGTAACTTACATATGACATCGCCGATGTATTGATAGTATGACTATCAAGTCTATCTAGAATCCTTAGAGAAGGACCCAGATAGTGCATAGGAATAATCTATATCTACATTTAATCATTTAAATTGACTTACTTTTTAGATAAGATAAAGTCTGATAATTGTATCTCATTCTTCTAATGGCATTTGCAATTGGTTGCATATATTTTAGAAGACTAGAAAATTTGGTCTTAACGTTTAATAGTCATCCACATGTATGTTGATGCAATTGTTGCAACAACCTCTATTGGGTAAATAGACTTCATATTTTTAGTGGGAGAGCCCTTAGTCTTAGAGAATGTCTCTACGACCTAGATATTAGAATACACTCATTGTTTATTTTTAAATGTTGGGGATAAACATGAATTCTGGAATAAACCTATCATAAAGAGTTATGATGGATATATTTCAGATGGTATTCAAACATGTAGTGGACTCTACTAAATTAGAAAATTAATGAATGGTTCATTAACATTTCTAATAGTGAAAATTGAACCTTAAAAGATCAATAGGGAGCTGAAGATCATTTGACAATGATCTGGCATCAAGCTTTGGACATATGTCTATTGATGAGATCAATAGACTCGTAAGAGATGAAACTTTAGAATGTCTGAAAATTGAAATCTTAAATACTTTTGAATATGGTATTCAAAGTAGAAAATGTCCAATTCACCCTTATTTAAGAATGTTGTTAGATGCCATGGTATTTAAGATCTCATACATATTGATGTATGTTGATCATTTGTATCATAATAAATAGTGATGATATGTGATATCATTCGATGATTATTTGTGATATGAGATTTCTTTCCTTCATATTAGAAACTTTTGAAATATTCAAAGATTTCACAATTTGGTTTAGAACCAAAGTTTGAAGGAAGATGAAATGAATTTGATCTAACCTAGGCATCATGTACCTATTAGATGAATTCATGGAATACCTTATAGAGAAAGGAATATCACTCTTATATCACTCCTCCTGATACACCTAAACTCAATAGAGTTGTAGGGAGATATAATTGGATTACGTGTGACATGATTTGATCAATGATGAATATTAGTATACTTACCTATTAGTTTCCAAGGTATATATGTAGTAGAGACTACAATATATATCCTTAATAAGATTCCATGCATCTAAACCCGAGAATCCTCATAAGCTATGGTTTGGAACCTAGCCTAGTGTTGGACACTTAAGGATTTAAGATTGCTTGGTCCATAACTTTGTCATGGATACAAGTAAGCTGGAATCTAGCACAAGAGAGTGCTACTTCATTAGGAAAATAAAGGATGGTATTGGATACCTACTTTATGACCTTGAGATTCTTAAAAGATCTCATCTCTAAAGATATGATTCTTAGATGATGACTCTCCTCAGAATCAAGATGAAAATGAAGTGAAGGAACTCATTTAATCTTGAGAAGATAATGAGGCTCCTGAAATCAGAAGCTAAAAGGACAATTAAAGATGAAACATTAATACCTCTTCAAATGAGTTTGAGGATGGATTCCATGTGCTAGTTAAGTCTGACAATGATCTTATTTCATGTGGTGAAGCTTTTGAAAATCATGATATGGAAAGATGGATGTTAGCAATAAAGTCTAAAGTAGACTTCATATACAAGTGTTGTATATGGACCCTCGAGGATCCACCTATAAGGGTATGACCTGTTAGGTACAAATGGATCTTCAAAAAAAAAGAACATGATGATAAGGTAAAGACCTTCAAAGCATGGCTCGTAGCCATGAGCTACACACCAAAGAAAAGACATTGCTTGCAATGAGACTTGCTCTTCAGTGATTTTGCTTAAACCCATCGGAATATTGCTAACTATAGCTACACAACTTGACTTTGACATCTTTAGGATGCGAGTCAAGATTGCATTCCTCTATGAATACCTCTCCAGATTATTTATATGAAGTAACCCCATGGCTTCATAGTTGAGGAAAGTAAGGTGTGCAAGCTGAATAACTCCATCTATGGACTAAAATAAGCTTCTTATAGTTGGATCATTAGATTTGGTGAAATTATAAATGTTATGATTTCAGATAGAATCTTGATGGACAGTGTGAAGCTTCGTGGGAGTGCCATTGTGTTCATCGTGCTAAATGTAGATGATATCCTAATCATTTGGAATGATATAAGGATAATAATAAGTGCTTTATAGACTATCTATTTCATACATTGAGATATGATCTCAAGTATACCTCTTAGATCTTAGTTCTGAAAGTGTTTAGAAGCAAAGAAAAGAGGATATTGGGACCGTCACATTATAGGTACACCTTGGACATTTCCATTTCCTGGAAAATTCCAAGAAATGCTTCTTTAACTTAAGATATGGTACTGACCTATCTAAAAGGGATAACACCTCAACGAGTTGAGGAAGTGAATGCTAAAACTGCTTGCCCTTGTGCACCAGTTATGAGAAGCTGAGTGTATTCTAGATGTGTACAAGAGCCATATGTCTGCCATGCAGTGGGAGTAGTAAACTATTACTAATCCTACTATGGAGATAAAACACTTGATTGCAGTAATAACAATATCTTCAAAGATGACAAGATTTTAGAGATAGTAATATCTAAGTCTTATCTTCAAGAAATTAAGACTTTATAGACAGTGATATAAAAGGTCTTAACTGTGGATACCTTAGAAGATAGAGATATCCAAGAATAAGGGTATTCTGATAAGGATAGTGGAAATACTGGTTATAATGATTATTAAGCTGTAGTGTCTAGGACACTATAACTAACATGATTGAGTATTGGTTGCATAAAATGCAACATTCGCATTGGATGTGAGCACTGTTACTAGGAGATATGCAAGTGTTGTAAAAGGACTTGGCGTAGTCTCTTGGGAATATAGTGACTCATCATCTTACCTAGCTATTTTTCTAAATAGACTATGATTGTCACATGAGTGCGGATTTAATGATTATCCCATTAATGGCTCTTTGGGCTAGTGGGAGATTGTTGGACATGCGATCCCACAACGAGCCATTATGCAATAAATGTTATTACAAATATCATTCCCTGATCTGAAATGAAGAACAACTAATTTGCATAATAGGTCCCTTAGTACAATTAGGGTTATGTACCATATCCATCTTAATTATCATACAGCTGTTGATTCAATTGTTGAATCATAGAGGGTGATTGAGAACTCATCAAGCAGCATCAAATGATTATTAAGAGATGATCTCCAGCCCGAGAAGGAGATGGTAATCCTTTCTCTAAAAGGCTGATATCTAACCGACCTCTTGATGTAGGTCCTCTACATAGGAATAGAGATTCAGAGGTGTTAGATAAGTTAGGTCAAAGAGTTGACTTAATGAGATTGAGATAACCAAAGACCTGTGACGTATGCTGTCATGACATAGGCACACATCCTCTGACCGGAGACAGATGTTTTATTATATGTCTGAATATGTACATTTGGCAGACCAATAGGTTGATGACCTAACCAAGGTCTATACATCGATGCATAATATGATCTCTCAAAGGGATCATACAGGTTCATTTACTGAACCGAAAGACATGAGCTCACTCATGAGATATTGGGAAGAATAAAATTCTGTGCAGGATCATCTCGCTTTGGAAGCTTGACTGAATTTGTAAGGTTTGATATATGCTTTTGGAAAGTATATGATCAGCACCTAGGTATGATATATGATTTTGGAAAGTATATGATCAATACCGACTCCCAATGATCGAATGAGAAACTTAATGATAAAGCTCTGAAGTAGACAATGTGAAATTGATCTAATACTTCGGGTTTATTTTGGGTCTTCCAGTATGTACGATGTACATGTATTAGGAATATCTGAGGGTGATGTGATCATAAATGATTGTATAACCATGACGCTTCCATTCAGAGGGAGTGATGAAACATGTATGGATTTTAGTGACTCCTCTCATAGAGAAGTAATCTAATCTTAGTCCAAATATTGGATATTGATCTGAATTTGATTCATACGTAATGAGAAGATTAGATTTGTGGTTTTGATTTAATCAAGCATCTATTTCGTAAGATCTGGATTTGAGATTTGATCTAAATATACAAGTCACTATACGTGGAACAATACAATCACCCTGTCCTTATCTCCATGTATCCACGGAGAAAGCATATTATCCATGAAAGATTTCGTGGATAATTTCATTGTTGATACATGTAGGCCGAGTATTGAAAAAATGGATAATTAAATGTGATTTGATTATCATGAATAATATGAATTTGATTCATATTATAAGGAGAGTTATATAAGATAATTAAATGTGATTTAATTATCAAAGATGTGAATAATGTGAATGTGATTCATATGGCCACATGAGAATATAGATCCAAGATGATTAAACGTGATTTAATTGTTATGGATATGAATAATGTGGATAATACTATCCATATTAATAATATATATTATAAATGTGATTTATAATATATTAAAGAGAGTATATTGCGATTTATATTTTTTGATTAATTATTGATGTGAATTGGATTCACATGAGATAATTAATTTACATTTTGTTTTGGGTTGTGAATGTTATTCAGATTTTTTTAGTGGCATGATTTAAATATTCACAAATTAATTTGGAATTAATTTTGTGATTATATTTGCAATAAAAGTTGTTTCAAATATTTAAGATGATTATATGAGATATTATATCTCACATAAAATAGAGAAAAAGGAGCCACCTTAATGGGTGGTGGACGACCACCCTTGAATTGTTTGAAAGTGGTCGTCCCCCTATTTTAGGGGTCGACTCTCTCTTTCTCTATCCTCTTATCCAAATTGATTTATTTTAAAATAAATTATGTTGATGATAATTCAATATATATTTAGTTTAATTTAAAGTATTTATTGTTGTGTTTTCACAACAAGATCATGACCATTGGAAGAAACACAAATCAATCTCATCCATTGATTGTGTATTGTCCATGGATTGAGATCCATGGACTCCTAAAGCCCTATATAAGAAAAGTCACCCTTGCTCTTCGAGTTACATTAACAAATGCTCTCTCTCGATCTACACAACAACTCTCTCTCTCCCTCTCCCTCATTGTGGTCGTCCACCATGGAGCCCAAGAGAGAGTCGCCATCGTTGCAACATCGTCGTTATGCTACCAGATCATCTACACATGGATCTCCATCTCCTTAGGAGCGCCTCGCTCATGAATAAGACGTCGTATCTCATTTGATAAGATGAGGAGATTCAAAACTTGGATCATCAACATTGATTGCGAGGAGCACGCGTCTCATTAACGCGCTCGTAAGCATCTCCTCCATTGGATCAGACTTGAGACAGGAGGTCTTTTCGTTTAGGGACTCGATTGCAACCACGCTTCAAGAGGTAAATGTAGTACCTAATTGTGGCTTATATGAAATGATCCGAAAAGTGTTCTTGGATCATGTGCTTTCATCATATTTATTTATTTAAATTCTGCTGCCTAAAGCAACTAGTGCGACTAGTCGCTCCTGATCGCATACGATGCAATCCTCATGCTTCCGTCATGCACTTTGAGTATCTTCTCATATCCTTCAAGTGGTATCAGAGCTAGGTTGGAGGTTTTGGATACGATTCATAAACTTAGGAGGACTTAGGCTCATTAGGGATTGTGAAAATTTTATGACATTTCATTTTCTCAGCCCTATTTTGTGAATATTTTCAGCTCTATTTAAAGTATTTAAGCATGAAACTATCACTTGTATAATGTTTCCCATTAATTAAGTAAATTGTGGGATTTGAGTTTGCGTAATTTGGAATCCGATAACTCTAGATATGATCATTTTAATGAACATATATCCACTATTTCGGGGATGAAGAATCATGACGTAATTAAGGAGTTAGTTACTGTTTTGACACACCTAAAAGTGCATGATTATCACTTGAGTTCTGTTAAAAATCAAATTATCAAATTTTGGAAACTTATGTTTCTTGATTTGGATTTAAAATGAATGAGATATGCTAATTTTAGTAAGTGAGGGTCACTGCTGGAAATTGCAATCCTTATCAAGAACCTTGTGATTGTCATTTAATAAGCTACTGAAATTAATGGTTAATTTCCTAGAATAATTATGGATAAATATTTTAGAAATATTTGATGATAATTATTCCCTTAAATGGAATTGCCTTAACCAATAATTGATTATGATCTAGATCACAAATTAGTTACATCATACACTTTCCAACAAACATGTTGCTTGAATAGGTTTGGGAATTTGTCTAACAAATTTTCTTATAATTAAAATGATTTTTTTGATTATTACTATATGGTATAACTTCGGTTGAAAAAATTAATTATCATCTCAAGTACAAAGTGATCTATTTGACATTATATTCTCTTGAGGCGGATACAGAGTCTAGTCAGGGAGCGTTGGGGTAGCAGGTTGTACCGTGTGCAGTCTGTCCCACTCCCGTCGATAGTGGCCATGACAGCAGGTAGGGAAGTAACTTCAACGATGACTTGACGCTTGGAGATTTTCCAAAATAGACGGAACACGCCATCACCCATTTCGTCCAAGAGGGCATAATTTCCCACTTGAAGGAAGATATGTCGATGGAGAATTCCATGATGACACACCGAAGTGGCTGTCGCTTGGCAACCAAGGACTCAACATAGAGTTCCACTCGCCAGATGAGGAATATGATCGTGTCACCATGGGAAGTGGGGTATTTGGAAGCAGGTGGTGAGGGACGACACTTGAAGGTGGAAGGCCAAGAAGTCCTGCTTTTTAGAACTTAGATTTGGCAATTCATGGTCGGGTATAGGATGTGTTTCCATTTTGTTTGTTTGTGGGGGTTATGATCGATTTGTGTGTTTGACATGGGGTGGTTTTGTAATATAAGAAATGGATGGTGATGTGCAGAGAAGCATATGATTTGAGAGGGATAAAATCGCATGTTATGCCCTGGTCGAAGGCACTTACAACAGACGAGATGGCTAAGGGGTTGTGGGAATTACGATGTTTCGTTGGTGGTTTAGATGAGGTGCTACGGTCGAAGATATGTATCATATCCTTTGATGGGTTACAGAGAGAGGGTTTGTGGATGTGGGGTTGTAAAGAGATGTGGTAGTTGGGAGGATTTACGTGGTTGATTTGATGTGGGTAGGATCTAGAGCCAGAGGGGTGTGCTGCTTTGGTAAGGAATATTGGGAATCGACACTCGGGATAGGCGAGGATCTTTGGTCCATGTGAGGTGAAGTGTTTTGTTGGGTTATGGGAACTGTAGATGGTGGGTAGGGGTTTCAATAAGGTTTTGTGTCTTCTTTCGATTACTATGTGTGGTAGGGTATGGCCCAAGGGGAGGGAGGGGAATTCTTAGGGATGAACCTCTACTTGCATGCACAGTGTAGTGTAGTGGATGCTTTCTATTCATTGTTGAAAGAGGGACTTCCCGTTTTTCAGGAATCCTCGGAAAATGTATGAGGGAGTGGTGTTGGACTTTTAAGCCCTTGACGACCCATTAACACAATAAAGTTATTTTTTATCATGTCCATCTAAAATGAATGTTTGCAAATGCACTTAATATTAAGGTACTTTTCTACAAATAGGGTTATGTACCATGGCCATATTGAATATCATGAAGATTCAATAAAGATCTATAGTCTGAGAAAGAGATGACAATTTTTATCTAAAGATTGAATTTCGACCAACTTCTTGATGCATATACTCTGTATAAGAATAGTTATACAAAGGCGATGAGCGGCCTAGAAACTAGGGTTAAGTACAAAAATAATCAAGGTTATTGTGACCCAAATCACTCAGCTTGGTCAACGAGAAAAATAACCACTAAAGAAGATCAAGCAATCAAATGTAAGCAGTTTGCTATTTTATTTACCTGGTCTAGCGACCAGGGTCGATCAAAAGGTGCACGACTTAAAAATTAAGTAGTCAAATCTCGGAAAATAAATTATTTTTGGTGGTTTTTAATTTTTAAAATTTTTAATTTATAATAAAATAAAACAAGCACAAAAATAAAAGGAACACATACAACACTCTTTTTAGATTTTTCAAAATAGTCAAAAATATGCAGAACAATAAAACAAAAATATTTTTGGCTTTAAAAGTTTTGAAGTGTTTTTGGTAATTTTTAGAGAGTTTTCACATGTTTTTCTGAATTTTTAAAATCAAACAGTGCCAAAAATGCAAAATAGTGCACAACCAGGATCAATTTGCAAATTAACAATACTTAAAGTGTCCAAAGGTCCTGGATGACAATTTTATAGAGATACAAACAGGAACTGAAAACACAAATTTTGGATTTTTCTTTGATTTTATATGATTTTTATAAGTTTTTAGTTGTTTTGTACTTTTTAGGGTTTTTATAAAGATTCTTCAACCAAAATTAATATTGGAGTTAAAACACAATAAAAGACAAACTTAGAAATTTTTGTGGGATTTTTAAAATATGTTTTTTCAATTTTTTTAATTTTTATAACACAAACAAGATACTTTTTTTGGTTTTATGAATTTTTAATAATATAAAATGCAAGCAAATTAACCCACAAAAATCACCACAAATATCACACACTAGCAAGAGCTACCCGTAATTTTTATGTAATTTCTAAGGTTAATTTGATATTTATTGCATCACACATAAACAAGAAAGTTAGAAACAGTCCACAGGGGCCAAATAACAAATACTTTAAGTTTCAAGACTAATCAATAACACGTTATAAAAGATAGGGGTCAAATTCGTAATTAATCCAGGCCAAGCATGTGTCACACGTGATCCAGACTCTCAGGGGCATAAATGCAAATTTCAAAATGTAACATTCACTCATTAATAGCCTAAAAGTGTTGGGGAAAAGTTGCAAATATCCCAGACAAGCACGTGGGGGCACACGTGACTCCATCTTGACAGCACTAAAATGCAAGTGTAAAAAGTATAAGGTCTAAACTCCAAATGTCTTTAACTACATATTTTATTTACTGGACTCAAGCTAAATATGGAAACATGCAAGGACAAAAAAGAAATATACCTTGAGGCATGTGAGGCACGCATGGTGGCTCTGATGGCTCTGATCGTCTTCTGCATTGTGATCTGATGGTTCTGATCGTCTTCTGCATTGTTATCTGATGGCCTAGGAATGGTCGTGGACGTGCGTGCCAGATCTTCTGCATCAGATCTGATCCAACGGTCTGTAGGGGCTGAGTGTCGGGCAACTCTGATGAGGGGCCCAGAAAGAATCCAAGCATTAGGAAAGGATGTGAGCGGAGGGCTCAGATCAAATCTGGGATGCGGCCCTAGATTGGACGGCAGAAAAGATGGCTGAAAGAACACACTTCTTGCGAGCTTTGCCTGAGAGTGGACGGCAATCCACGACTTCGATGAAGCTGCTGGAGCGCTCAACACGGTCGTGGAAGTGCTCCACGTCGAAGAGAGGGGTCTGATGGGACGATCGTCAGTCGGATGAGGCATACAGTGGTGCTCCATGTAGCTGCGCCACCTGAGCAGTTGGGGCTTCAAATGATACTCCAAGCACGTACTGGTACCTGTAGAGGGTAGCCGGACTCGGAGGCGACACTCCAGTCCTCTTATTACTTTGGAAATAAAGGGAAGCAAGTGGAATGGATTGTTGGGTCTCCGACGAAGGTGGAGGAGGATACCCGACCTCAATCTCTCTAGGATCAGTGAGCCTAAGGGTGATCAGGTATTGCTAGAAGGTGAGTGATGGGCTGGGGATTTGATCTGTGTGGATGGATGTAGGTAGTGGGGCTCAGACTAGCTGGTCAGAGCCAGAAAGCATGCGGTGGCGATGAAATGGAAGATGGATCGAAACAGGAAAATGCAGATGAAAGGAGTAATACCTGAGGCTACTAATGAACTCAGAAGCTCCATGCAAAGGTGGATGGATGGATTTTGGCCTCAACCTAGCTGTGGCTGGCTGGGAGGCTTCACGCGGCGGAGCTCCGGCTGCGTTGCGAGTTATAAGCCTCCAGGCATCTCCGAAGGGTCCTAAGTTGTGCTCCAGGTGGTTGTCACTCCACTGAAGGTGGCTAGGGGTCTTAGGTGACGTGACGGATGATCTCTAGAGCACGATAGACATAGAAGATGTTATATAGGGTGCCCAAGGGTCCAGAAAGATCGGAAGGAGGAGCGCAACCCTAGGGAGATCTGATCCTTCCTAGGTATCTGCGAGAATCACGTGTCCTAGCAGAGGCGTTGGGCGGTGGAATCAAGGCCAAAGGTGGTAGGGTCTGACCAAGAAAAATCTGAGAATTAGCTCGAGCAGGGCGAAGTCGGGTCGATCCGACTAGGGAGGGGACGTTGACCGAGGTCAACATTCTAACGTGGCCTAATGGGAATTCAGAATGTACAAAATGAAAGAAAATTAAATAAAAAATAGTAAATGACTTTAAAATAAAAGGTGTATAAAATAAAAAATTGTTTATATTTTATAAACTATTTTTTTTTATGATTTTTAAGTATTTTTATGGAAATAAAAATAAGGTATATACGGTATATAGTATTATATACATGTATAATAAACCTATGTATTATGTACATGTATTTTTATTTTATTATTTTTACAAAGTCTATTTTATTTTATATTATATTTATTTACAAAATAATTTTAGGAATACAAAATGATTTTTATTTGTTTTTTTAAATAGGTTAAGAATATAATGTAAATAGTTCATGTATTTTCTACATGTGTCTTTTGTACAAGGAGTTAATGATTTTATTTTTATTTTTATTTTGTTTTTATGATTTTTATTTTATATATTATTTCTAAGACTATATACAAGTGTGTAAAAGGACTAAGATATTTTTATTTTGTTAGAGTAAATAAATAAATATTTTGTATAAGTATAGGCAGTATGTACAATAGATAGTGCACCATTATCTCTCTCTACTTATTTTCTTAGTGACCAGGTCAAGGATTGACCTTCTCTTGGGGTTTGGGTCACTTTGTATTTATTCTAAATACATCCTTCTTTTTTTTCCCTTTATTCTTTTATATTTGCAAAATAGGTGTTAATTATAAGATATTAACACAATCATGCAAAATTTAAGTTATTGTATTTATAGGTATTTACAGATGGTTTTGCTAAAAGAAAGAGCTAAAATAAAAGAATAAAGAATGAGAATCGTAGATTCATCATCCCCTATACATTACCTTTGCTAGTCCCTTAGCAAACACTTATTTGAAGAAGAAGTGAAAAAGAAAAGAAAAGAAAAAGGAGGAATCAAAGCTGATTATTAAACTTATCTTCATTAAATTAAAGTATAGAGCTCAGTTAGACCTTTGGATTATTAGTTTGGTGGAACCTTATTGGGAAATAGGTTTAAGACTCAACAACCTCTAAGTTCCATAGTTCTATGATCAAGACTCCTTAATAACCAGGTCAGAACAAGTCTACATACGCAAACCCTAGTGACTATGAATCTTTTCTTGTACTGTGTAAGTGATATGTAGCTCCCCACCTTAGAAATGGCAAAGAAACAACCTCCCTCAACAAGGTAAAACTAATCCACAATCTAGCAGCTCTTTCCTCGAGGAGTGAGGGATTCCCTTCTAAGTTCAAGTTCAACCAGCTCAAGAAGAGAATGGAGTGTGACCAGTGTAGCCACATATCCCTTGGAACAAAGCCAGTGTAGCTAAGTCTCCAGCTGCAAGCTTCCATGAGATGAGAGGGTGGAATACATAAGCTTTGCTTATTCACTATATACACTCCGACAGGCATTTTATTTTCAATCAGGCATATCCCCTTTTTTGAGTTTTTCTATTTTTGTATATTTTTTTAATGTGCATATATACAACATATTTACATGATGCAACATGTACATAAGGGGGTTTATCCTCTTGAGATAGTAGACTATCCCACTTCTGAAGCTTTATTTCAACCCACCGACTCCTGTCTTTAGACCTCAATGCCACTAGACCAGTTTGGGGTGCACATCCTTCCGTAGAGGAAGACGAGAGGTTCCGGCTAGCAGTATTACCCTCGTATGCTACCCCAAGATAAAGAATTTTGCCACCTCACCACCTCATCTGTGTTGAGCTACGTGTAAGGTATGCGTCCAAGTCAAGCCATTGTCTCTGAGAGTCATGCGTGCATTATTAAGTATTCTACTTAGGCTCATTAAGATGACATTTGTCAATTTTTTGCAAAACTTTATTTTTAAAACATTTTTTAAAATTTTGTACTATGTACATAATTTTGATACAAAAATATTTACAAAAAATTTACAATCAGAATCATTTTTACAAAAGTTTGTACAAAAATTCTTTTTTACAAAAGGCTTTTTACAAACATTTATACAAGAGAAAATTTTAAAATTTTTGTGGTTTTTAGCCATTTTATTGACACACTCACACAAAGTATGAGTTATGGCTAAAGTATATATACAATATATACGATGCCCCCTATACTTAGCTCGAACGATGTCCTCAGAGTGATCAAAGAGCGATGAAAGGAAGACATAAATCGCGCTGAGTATTGGAAAGTGAAAAGAATGGTATACTACAACGACGAATGAAGGTATGTAATGAATATAGGTCGGCGATCCCCCTATACTTTGGATCAAATAATCCTAAATATAAAATACTGTACTCAAGGGGAAAATCGAGGAATAGGATGTACATGTATTACCTCCCCTATACTTAGGGTAAAATATCCCTAAGTATAGGCAACAAAACAGAGGTAATGGAATCAAATGAATAATCACAGGTCTGGTGTCCCCCCATACTTAGGGTAAAGTGCACCCTAAGTATATCATAATCATAAGATAAAGATGGGATATCAGACAAAAAGAATGAATGATATGGACAATCTGGATCTATACACCTACGAAGGAAAAGTGAAAATCAGGCATGAGATGCAAATGATGTGAGTCAAGAACCACATCTCATGCGAAATGAATAGGGGCAACATCAACGATCAAAGGATCATGATCAAGATATGGATTCAGGTGCTGACCGTTAACTCGAAAGGTGGAATCCAATGACAAATCAGATGTATCAATGCTTCCTTTATCATGCACCTTTCTGACCAAGTATGGTCCCTTCCATTTACTTTGTAACTTCCCTGGAAATAATCTCAACCTAGTATCAAATAGCCATACTCTCTGGTTCGACTCAAACTGTTTATGGCTGATGTGGTAATCATGCCATATCTTTACTCTATCCTTGTATTATAGGCTACTCGAAAAGGTTGTATCTCTTAACTCCCCCAGTGCTGCTAATTCTGCTTTCCTTTGATCTCCTACACTCTTGGGATCCAATAATAACTCTGTAACTGCCTAAAGTGACTTATGCTTGATCTCCACTGGTAAGTGGCATGGCTTGCCATAAACGAGACGAAAGGGTGATCTGCCCAAATGTATCTTGAAGGAAGTCCTATATGCCCATAAGATCGAGTCCAAAAGCCGTGACCAATTCTTTCGGACTGGGCGGACAACCTTCTGCAATATAGTCTTGATCTCCCTATTCGATACTTCAGCAAGACCATTAGTCTGAGGGTGATATAGAGTGGTAACTCGATGGTCAATGCTAAACTCATTAACAAGGGCCCTAACCTTATCATTGATAAAGTGAGTCCCCCTGTCTGATATCAAAACTCTAGGCACCTCGAACCGTGAAATGATATTTTTCCTCAAAAATATGCAAACAGTGTTAACATCTACAGCTCGGGTGGGTATGGCCTCAACCCAACGACTCACATAATCTACAACAAGCAGAATGTACTCAAACCCCTGAATTTTACAAAATGGACACATGAAATCGATGCCCCATGCATCAAAATCCTTACATAAGTGAATGGGCTGCATCAGCATCATATCGCACTGTCCACAAATGCCCATCCTCTGATAGCCAGTGCACCTCTTTATGAATTTATCTGAATCCTTGAAGAGGGTAGGCCACCAAAGGCCGGATTGGAGAACTTTCTGCATTGTCCATCTCCCAAAGTGTTGTCCTCCTGCCTCAAGCTTGTGGTAGTAAGTGAGGACACTATGGTGCTCCTCCTGAGGAATACACCGACACCAGACACTATCCCCCCTCATGATAAAGGGTGGGATCCTCCCAATGGTATGACTTGGCCTTCTCAAGTAAGGTCTCAAGTCACTGTCTGGGCCAACCTTGTGGAACTTTCTTGGAGACAAGATAGTTCACATAGTTAGCATACCATGGAAGTGAGGTGATTGCAAGAATCGCCTCGTCTGAGAATGTCTCTGTAATAGGTGCGATCTGATCAGAATCCTCAAGGTTCTTTAAACGAGAGAGGTGCTCCACCACCACATTCTTGACTCCGGGTTTATCCTTAATCTCTATATAAAACTACTGGAGGAGAAGGATCCATCTGGTCAATCTGGCTTTGGCATCCTTCTTTGCCATGAGGTATCAGATGGTAGTGTGATCTGTATATATAGTCACTCTAGATCCAAGAATGTATGATCGGAACTTATTCAAAGCAAAGTCTACAGCTAGCACCTCCTTCTCAACCAGGTGTAGTTCCGCTGAATGACATCCAAATTCCGGCTAGCGTAACGAATGGAAAATGGTAATACATCCCTCCTCTTTGTCCAAGTACATCCCCTATGGCAAAATCAGAAGCATCAGTCATGATCTTGAGTGGGACAGACCAATCGGATGGCTGAAGAACAGGGGCCTGAACAACTAATCCCCTGAGAGTCTCTAATGACACAATACACTTATCATCTACAATGAAATCAGTGTCTTTCATCAGCAAATCAGTGAGTGATCGGGTAATACGACTGAAGTCCTGTATGAACCATCTGTAGAAACTGACATGTCCTAGAAAAGACCGTAACTAATGCAAATTGGACGGTGGATTGATTTTCTTGATGATATCTACCTTGGCCGGATCGACCTCCATGCCCCTGTTGGAGATGATATTACCAAGTACCGTCCTCTGAGTCATCATGAAATGACCCTTCTCCCAAGATAAAACAAGGTTGACCTCGATGCAGTGCTGAAGTACTCGGTCTAGGCAGTCAAGATAAGCATCAAACCCATCTCCATAGACCAAAAAGTCATCCGTGAAGACCTCTAAACATTCACCCACCATGTCCGAGAAAATGGAAAGCATGCACCTTTGGAATTTATCCGAGGCATTACATAAACTAAATGGCATCCGTATAAAAGCATACGTACCAAACGGAAATGTGAACGTCGTTTTCTCCTAGTCTTCGGGTGCTATGGCCACTTGATTGTACTCCGAGTACCTGTCAAGAAAGCAATAACGATTCTTCCCAGCTAGCCTCTCGATAATCTGATCAATGAATGGCAACAGGAAATGATCCTTCTTGGTGGCCTTATTCAATCGTCTGTAGTCCACACAAACCCTCCAAGAAGTGGGTACTCAGGAAGCTATTTCCTCTCCGGACATGCTCAAAACTGCAGTGATACCCATCTTCTTGGTTACCCCATGCAATGGACTAACCCATTTGGAGTCGAAGATGGGATAGATAAAATCGATGCTCCACCACTTCGATATTTCCTTCATGACCACATCTCGAAGATTTGAGTTCAGCCATCACTGGAACTCACGTGATGGCTTGGCATCCTCATCAAGATAGAGTGGGAGCATAGGGCCGGACTTATTCCCTAGAGATCATCTACACTCCACCAAATAGCCTTACGGTTTCTTTCAAGAACCTCCATCAAATGAGATTCTTGATCTTCAGTCAAATCTACTGAGATAATGACTGGCAATCTAGCTCACCCGCAAGGAATCTGTACTTCATACTCTGCAGCAAGGTCTTCGATTCTGGACAAGTGAGAGCTGTCAAATCTGGCCTCTGAAATGTCTGTGTATATGATACCGAATCTGCACGAGAGAATTCTCACTGAATGTGAAAATCTAACGAAGATGGCATTGCTAGTATATCTGTCAACTATCCTGGCTCGCTCTCTGTCCTAGTTGTTGGCTCTGAGGAAATCAGACATGGTAAATAGTCATCAAAGTCCTTCCAATCAAACTCAGTGTCTGAATTTGAGGGTTCTGAATTAGAATCACAAGAAACAAAATCTGCCTCACTATTCTAGTCACGATTGTCAACCTCTAATGTGTCATGCACCATGAGTGTGCTATCCAAACTCTCATCAGTTAGACTCTGTAAATCTGTAGTGTCTGAATGTGTGACAAGAGCTCGTACTGCTGGATCTGCCCAAACTGCCTTATCATTTGTAATCACAAAATCACAGTCTTGGTGGATGAGTAGCTCTGCATATGTCATCTGCTCTGAGTCGCTCATATGCTCCAAGCAAGCTGAATCTCTAGCTCTAGTCTCCTCGATAAACTCTATTTGTACACTTTCACCCTCGACGCAAAAGTATACCTTCCCGCTATTATGATCAGATACTGCCTAGGTTGTGGTCAAGAAAGGTCATCCTAAGATGATGGGGGAATCGGTCACAGATTCAGGGATCTCCATATCCAATACAACAAAGTCCACTGGGAATTTCAGGACCTGAATTGTGACGAAAACGTCCTTGAGTAACACCTTCGGCCCCTTAATAGATCTATCATCAAACTGAAGGACTGTCCTGCTCTGTCTAAGAGGGCCAAATTTGAATATGTCGAGTAAGGTAGCTGAGAGGAGGTTAATGGAAGAGCCATTGTCTAATAAGGTACGATCGAACCGCTGCTCATGAATGTGGCATCTAACATATGGAGCTCCTGCATCAGGTCTCTTGGATGGCAACCAGTTCTGAATAACAAAGCAAGTAGCACGTGTAAGCACGTGGATCTCGGCATTATGGTTCCTCTTCTTCCCGTGGATGGTGGTATTCTCTCTCAAATTCTTCTGGAATAGAGGAATGTGCTCTATTGCCTCCTGTAGAGTCAGCTGTATCTAGAATCTGTCTATCATCTGATTGCTAAACTCTATCTGGTGATTATTTTTGGGATTTTCTTTTTGGGGCCCCTTTCCTAAGTGGAGTGCTTGAGGGAAGGGGATGGATGGACCCTCTCTAGAGAGATGAGGGTTAGGAGTAGGTTTATGTGTATGTAACAAGCTAGAATCCATGCAAAGATCATCAGCCAACATAGATGGACTCACATGAGATACAAAAACCTCTCCTTTATTTATATTTTTGATCTTTCTATTTTTCCATTTTTGTGATTTTCTATGAGTGTCCTCAGGTACAAAACTGGACAACACAACAGAAGGTAACTTGGTGTCATTAGTACCACCCACAACATCTGAGCTTGCGGCATCGGCACTCCACTATGGCCAAGCATCTGGAATCACAGTGGCATCAACACCATCGTCTACATCTAGGACTATGACGACCTCAGTATCGTCATCTAGATCAACATCCTTGGTGGCGTCAGTACCACCGTCATCATCATCATCACAAGTGGCATCGGCACCGCTTCCATTATTGTCTAATGCTTTGGAGTTTGCATCGGGACATCGCTCAGACGAGTTGCCGTCGGTTGACATCCTACCGCTCCTAAGTGTCACAAAATCAACATCAAATATAATGGAAGAAGTATCGTGCAAAATATCACTAGGAGTGGTGGTCTCTGTAAATTGTACATGCTTAGATTTTCTCTTCATATTATTCAGGTTAGGTTCAATCTGAGAGGGTATGGTGGCCTTGCCCTTTATAATCTCCCTCATTTCATGTCAGAACTCATCCATCTCTCACAAGAAGGAAGTCTACTGATCGGAGAGCAAGCGGGCAAGGTCATCAAGAGATGGGTTCTTGTAGACTGGTGCATGAGAATCAGACGGGTTGCCTCGCTGGAAATGAGGTTGAGTCTGATGTTACTGGTAGTTCGGAGGAGGTTGGGAATACTATGGCTGAGGCTGCTGCCTCCACTATTGTCCCTAATAGTGGGGATGGGGACCAGCTGTTGCTGCTGGTGGTGGGAGTACTGGGCCTGCTGCTGCTGGCTGCTCTGCCCTGCCTGAGCTGGAGGCTACTGTTGGGAAGAGGTGCCTCCAATGGACCATCTAATACCGGGATGGTCACGATGAATCCCAGGCTGAGGTTCGTACTGGGAGTACCAGATCCCGTTGACTTCCATCAATAGCTCCTGCTCGAGGTGTGGTGGAGGTAGGGCTACCAATGGTTGATCCGACTTATATACCACCATCTGAGTGTCGGGAGATGGTGGTGGATGCTGGTTTTTTAATGCTGGAGCTGCTGGACCGGCTCTGCCTGGATATGGTGGACCCGACAGTATGAGGCAGATGGATGGGTGGAGCTGCTCCCTGGATCAGTCCGTGACCTAAGACAAGGATGAGAAGCCACCTGTACCTCTTGGAAACACATGATCTGGGTCTTTGGGTCACTCAAGGTCTGGGCAAGCTCATCAATCTTGTTGATCTTGTCCATGCCTTGGCTCTACTTCTTCTCAATAATCTCAATGCGATCCAACTTTTGGCTAATAATGCCTATATCAACAGCTGAAGACTCAACGAGTGCTGCTGCTGTGATATGAAATGGCTTGTGGGAGAGGCTTCCCCTGAGTATAGACGGTCATTGTATAGTTCTCTGCCATCTCCTCATAGATGGTCCAGACCTGGTCTTCGTCCTTGGCAAAATAGGATCCTCCACATGAGGCGTTCACAAGCCCCTATAGCTCCGGTGTCAGCCCACAAAAAATGCTCTGAAGAAGGTTGGGCTTGGATATCTCATGGTGTGGACACCGGTCAATGATCTCTCTGAATCGATCTCAAGCCTCATGGAACTGCTCATTTGGGATCACTGTGAAGTTGCCGTCATCGCTCGTGCTGCATTGGTCCGGCCGAGTGGATAGTACTTGTTCAAGTACTCGGTCTGGAGCAGCTCCCATGTAGTGACTACCCTCTCTAGGTGCTTCAGCTAATAGGCCTCTCTGTCAACCAAGGAGAACAAGAAGGCAATCAACTTGATAGTGTCCTCATCCACAAGTCTATCGTGGACAGTGCTGCAAATCATCTCAAACTCCTACAAATGGAGATGGGGCTCCTTGGTGGCTAGCACATGGAATATGGGCAGTAGCTGAATTGTCTGAGGGCGAAGCTCAAAATCAACAAGGATCTCTGGCAGCTGGATCCATCTATGGGTAAGGGTTGCACCAGGATTGTGCAATTGCCTCATCGTCTATGCTGGTCTTACTAGCTCCTGTTGGTCCTCGGGACATCCGTCTCCTCCCTCAGCTCCGGGAATCTCTCCACTAGCTCGCTCTACGACTCTTCTCACCTAACTCTCATATGCATCAGATCTCGTCTCACCTTGGCCATGAAAACTCCATGGTCCCGAATTTGATGCTGCATGGTCTCCAAGGAAGCTAACAATGTGTTGTTGATGGCAGACTACTCTATTACATACGAGGAAGTCTGCGATTGCTCATCAGCGTGGTTCTCGCTGCTGGCCATATCTCCAGTCTCTACAAAGCCAAAAGACCCTAACTTAGGTTGGTCTGAGGACCACTACCTACATCCATCCGCACAGAACGACTCCCCAGCCCATCACTCACCTTCTAGCACTACCTGATCACCCTTAGGCTCACTGATCCTAGTGAGATTGAGGTCAGGTCTCCTACCCCGCCTTCACCAGAGACCCAACAATCCATTCCCCATCGCTTCCCTTTATTTCCAAAGCAATAAGAGGACTGGAGTGTTACCCACGAGTTCGGCTACCCTCTATAGGTACCAGTACGTGCTTGGAGTATCATTTGAAGCCCCAACTGCTCAGGCGGAGCAGTTGCAGGCGGAGCACCACCATACACCTCTTCTGACCGACCATCATCCTATTAGACCCCTCCCTCCGATGCGGAGTACTTCCACGACCGTGCTGGGCACTCCAACAGCTTCATAGGAGCCGTGGATTATCGTCCACGCTCAGGCGAAGCTTGTTAGAAGTGTGTTCTTTCAGCCATCTTTTCTTCCGTCTAATCTGGGGCCACATTCTAGATTTGATCTAAGCCCTCCGCTCACATCCTTTCTTGACACTTGGATTATTTCTAGGCCCCTTATTTGAGCTGCTTGACACACAACCCCTACAGATCGTTGGATCAGGTTTGACGTAGCAGATTTGACACGCAAGTCCGCGACCATTCCTAAGCTGTCAGATCACTTTGCAGAAGACGATCAGAGTCATCAGAGCCACCATGCGCGCCTCACGTGCCTCATGGTATATTTCCTTTTTATCCTTGCATGTTTCCGTATTTACCTTGAGTCCAGTAAATAAAATATGTAGTTAAAGACATTTGCAGTTTGGACCCTATACTTTTTATATTCGCATTTTAGTGTTGTCGAGTTGGAGTCACGTGTGTTCCCACGTGCTTGTCTAGGATATTTGCAACTTTTGCCATGAACTTTTATGCTATTAATGAATAAATGTTATGTTTTGAAATTTGCATTTATGCCCCTGTGAGTCTGGATCACGTGTGACGCATGCTTGGCCTGGATTAATTGCAGATTTGACCCCTATGCTTTTATAATGTGTTATTGATTGGTCCTAAAACATAAAGTATTTGCTATTTGGTCCCTGTGAACTGTTTCTAACTTACTTGTTTGTGTGTGATGCAGTAAATATCAATTTAATCTTAACAATTACATAAAAATTACTGGTAGCTCCTACTATTGTGTAGTATTTGAGGTGATTTTCGTGGGTTAATTTTCTTGCATTTTATATTATTAAAATAATTTAAAAATCCATAAAAAAGTGTCTTGTTTATGTTATAAAAATTATAAAAATTCAAAAACTACTCTAAAAACCCATAAAAATTTATGTGCTTGTCTTTTATTTTGTTTTAACTCCAGTATTAATTTTGGTTAAAAAATCTTTATAAAAACCCTAAAATTACAAAACAATCAAAACCTTATAAAATTCATACAAAATCAAAAAATCTAGAAATTGTGTTTTCAGTTCCAGTTTATAGCTCTTTATTTCTATTTTATCACAAAATTATCAACCAGGACTTTGGGCAATTTAAGTATTTTTAATTTGTAAATTGGTCATAGTTATGCATTGTTTTGCATTTTTGGCACTGTTTAATTTTTAAAAACTCACAAAACATTTGAATACTCACTAAAAATTACCAAAAATACTTCAAAACCCTTAAAACCCAAAAAATAAATTTACTTTATTTTTTTGAGTATTTTTGACTATTTTGAAAAATCTAAAAAGAGTGTTGTGTGTGTTCCTTTTATTTTTGTGCTTGTTTTTGTTTTATTTAAAAAATAAAATTTTGGAAAATTAAAAGCCATCAAAAATATTTTTTTCTGAGATTTAACACAGTTTTTAAATCGTGCTCCTTTTGTTCGACCCTGGTCACTATACCAGGTAAAATAAAATAGCAAACCGCTTACATTCGATTGATTGATCTTCCTTAGTTGTTATTTTTCTCGTTGACCGAGCCGAGTAATTTGGGTCACAACGACCTTGATTATTTTTGTACTTAACCCTAGTTGTTAGGCTACTCATCAGAATGGCATCATTGTTGGGGAGCACAACTTAGGAGTTAGATTTCATTTTTTATCATTTTTGTATCTATCCATTACAACTGCCTTCTGACATTCTTCTGTTTCGATTTTTGTGCGAGGAACCGCCTTAGGTCAAGTCGGATCGCTTTTAGAGGAGCCCGCATCTAAGGAAGAGAAGAGGAGGATAGAAGACAGTTACATTAGATAAATAGTTTTCATTTTTGCAAAAACCATTTATTGTAATAATTTAGACTCTTGAGACTCTTGCTTGGACACTTAAACTTTTCGGGGTATGTTTCATCGAGCACCGATGTACTCGGGGGACCTCACCGCAGTTTTTTGTGGTTTTTCACCTTTTATTTTCTATTTGATTCTCGACAATCTGGCCCCTAGATTTAGGACTTCTGCTTGATTGAGCTCATAATTAGCTAACGTCCCAACCTCTTAATTGCTTATCTGTTCCTATAGAACGTAATTGGACTTAGCTAAAATAAACATAAAAAGCTAATTTATTGGGAATAGAGACCACGTGCCGAGAGAGGTCATATACAACGCTGGCAGGACCCATTGTGGTGGGCACCAATCGGCATCGAAGACCGGACTCCGATCTCTCTTCCTGATAGTTAGCTACTATTCTTCACGATAATAGAAGTTGCTCATCTAGGGATGCTTTCCTCGTGCATCATATAGGTAGTTTTATTCTTTTCTTTTACTCTATGCACGGATCACCCTTCATGTAGAGTGTTGGAGCAAGGTACACATCTCTATCTTTGCATGCATCATTGTGTTTGATCACGCATCAGCTTTTCCGTCTTCCTTCCCCAGGTTTATTGGACTCAAAATAACCAAGGAAATCAGAAGATTCGTTAGGCGTTGTTTTTATTCAGAAAAATAACTAAAAAGTAAAAACAAATAAAATTTGGGACAACTAATGTGAACTTGACCTAAAATCCACTCCACTTAAAAATCTTTGTTTTGGGGAGAGTGACCCCTCCTTGTTTTATCTATATGTAGTGAGAGAATGACCCACACACTAGGATAGAGCCACACTCGATCTCTCTTTAGACTACTAGTCTTGTAATTAGTTGTTCTCCAGTAAGGATTTCACTGGGTAGCCGGTAATCAGTTCGAGACTTCCTTAGCAGATTGGGCAGATCGGGTAACTGGTAAATAGTATGCACCCATACTAGCTGGGAAAAACTAGTTGTGATATTCGGGACAGTCTCCTAGGAGTATTGGGTTCCCAACAGCTCGCTTAACTGCTCTGATAGATTGATTTATCACCTAAATAAAATTGGATAAGATTAACGACCGATCTTTCACGGTCATCAGCTCGCGTTGCGTACGTGAATTTGGGTTTGATTTCTCATCCTGTTTGCATTCCATTTCCAGTCGTCATAAATCCCCACATCATGATAATGGGAAGGAGGTTGCTTAGGCTGCCTTTGACAACATCACTTTCAAGCATTCCTTTCCATTCATCTAGGGTGGCTTCAGAGAACCCAGACCCGCTCTCTGAACTTGAATTCGCTACTACCATATTCCCCCTCAACCATCCTTCTTCTTTACTTGAGGTACCAGAGCAGAGGCCAGAACAACTATTCGTTCATTTGACAGCAGCTGATCGGAGCAGGAAAGCGTGCAACGTCGATGAATTGGAAGATGTATCAAAACAGGAAAATGTGGATGAAAGAAGTAATACCTGAGGCTGCTAATGAACTCAGAAGCTCTAGGCGAAGGTGGATGGTTGGGTTTTGGCCTCAACCGAGCAACGGCTGGATGGGGTGCTTCACGCGGCGGAGCTCCGACTACGTTGCAAGGTATAAGCCTCCAGGCATCTCCGAAGGGTCTTAAGCGGTGCTCCAGGTGGTAGTCACTCCAGTGAAGGTGTCTAGGGGTCTTGGGTGGTGCGAGGGACGAGCACCAGAGCGCAGTAGGTGGAGAAGATGTTATATAGGGTGCTCGAGGGTCCAGAAAGATCGGAAGGAGGAGTGCAACCCTAGGGAGATCTGATCCGCCCTAGGGATCTGCAGGAATCATGGATCCTAGGAGAGATATCGGGCAGTGGAATCGAGTCTAAAGTTGGTCGGGTCTGACCAGGAGAAATCTGAGAAATAGCTCCATCGGGGTGAAGTTGGGTTGACCCGACTGGGGAGGGGATGTTGACTGAGGTCAACGTTCTGACGTGTCCCAATGGGAATTCGGAATGTACAAAATGAAAGAAAATAAAATAAAAAATAGTAAATTACTTTAAAATATAGTGTATAAAATAAAAAATGGTTATTATTTTATAAACCATTTTTTATGATTTTTAATTATTTTTATGAAAAATAAAAATGAGGTATATACAGTATATAGTATTATATATAGGTATAATATACTTATATATTATGTACATGTATTTTTTATTATTTTTACCAAATTTCTTTTTATTTTATATTATATTTATTTAAAAAAAAATTTAAGAATACAATATGATTTTTATTTGGTTATTATAAATTAGTTGAAGTTGTAAAATAAATAGTTAATGTATAATCTACATGTGTCTTTTCTACAAGGAGTTAATGATTTTATTATTATTTTTATTTTGTTTTTATGATTTTTATTTTATTCTAAGGTTATATACAAGTATGTAAAAAGACTAAGATATTTTTATTTTTTCAGAGTAAATAAATAAATATTTTGTACAAGTATATGTAGTATGTACAATACATAGTGCACCATTATCTCTCTCTCTACTTATTTTCTTAGCGACCAGGTCAAGGATTGACCTTCTCTTGGGGTTTGGGTCACTCTGTATTTATTCTAAATACACCCTTCATTTTCTTTTCCCTTTGTTCTTTTATTTTTTCAAAATAGGTGCTAATTATGATATACTAACACAAACATGCAAAATGTTAAGTTATTATATTTACAGGTATTTACAGATAGTTTTTCTAAAAGAAAATGCTAAAATAAAAGAATAAAGAATGAGAATCGTAGATTCATCAGGAGGTGTCACAATAATCAAGTCAAAGGGTTGACTTGATGTGATCAAGATAAACAAAGACCTGAACCGTAACTGTTACGATCATGTACACATCGTTTGACCAGAGAATACATCTATATGCCTAAATGTGCACATTATACAGACTATTTGGTTGAAGGCTTGTCCAAGGTCCATATTCGATGAGTTGTTGTGCATATGAAGCATATGAGAATTATGATCTCTCAAAGGAATCATATAGGTGCATACTTGTTGAACTGGGAGATACAACTCACTCATGAGATATTTTGAGATCATACAAAATTTTATGAATGGTCATCTTGTTTATAAAATAAGACATGAATTTGAGATATTATTATATGCTTTTGAAAAGTATATGATTAATATTGTTGCCTAATTATTAAATGAGAAATTTATTAAAATGTTACGAAGAAGACAATTAAACTAGGGTTTGAACTACAGATATATCAAAGTCCCATAGTATGAAGGATGAATGCGATTGGTAATACTTAGGTTAAATATGTGGTAATAGATCATCTACCATGACACTTCCATTCTAAGGGAATAATGAAATCAGATGGATTTTAGTCACTACTAACAAAACCGTGAATGAAAACGAGCTCTCCCCAGTGGTCTCCAAGGACCAACGATGAAAGAAGGTAATACCAACGGTTTTACAGACAACCGCTTGTGGTTTTATCTTTAACATTGGTGGTCTACAGATCGCCGAACTTATGTGCCTACCGTAATTAATAGTTACTCTAATGATGACGATAAGTGTTATGTACTTAATGCTCACAATCGGCATGGTTTGTTGGCGATTAACAAATCATCATCATAGAATCTTTCATTGGTGGGATACAAACCATCGACATCAAATCCACATCTACTATTGGAATTTCAAATCCAACGGGTTTAAGACATGGTCCACGTTGATTTTCAAACCGCTACTATTGAAAGCAGAACCATCGGGTTAAATTTTACGCTAGCGGCTGAACCTTATTCACGACGGTGCATGACCACCGACATATATACCATTAATTATTGTGCCAGTCAATGTTGCCTCGTCATAGGTTGTGGTTTATGAACTACCACCAAAGGTTAACCACCGCCATTGTTATGTCAAAAGTGACGAGGTCGGTAGATGTTTCATCGTCAGTTACATAACTGTCTATGTTAAGTGAAAACCACCGTCAACGAATGCTTAGTTAGCGATTACTAGTTACACCGACAACTTTGAAACCATTGTGAATAATGAGTACAATGGCGGTTGGCAGGCCATCAAGATTGGTCTACAACCGTTGGGGTATATCCTTCATAAGTGGTTATCTGTAACCATCGTTGAATCTAACTACCAATGATTTTTTTTTAATTATAAGTAACAACATAAAAAATATTATATCAATGGTTAATAAATATCAGCATTACTCCAAAGAACTGATGTAAGGCTAAAAACCAGAGAAACAAGGCAATTTGGATTATGAATCTGCAGCGAAAGGTTTATATAAGATATGGGAGAGGCTAAAACACCCACTTTCATTTTGTCCTCTCCCCTTCGTCCGCACCCAAGCCCTCCTACTCTCTCCCCTTCTCCCACTGCTTGAGCACCATCGTCCTTCTCCCCCTTCCGTCACCAGAGCCCTGTTGCCCCCGCTATTGTCGCCAATGCTCCTCCTATCTTGGAGATTGTGTTTGGAGCTAATATCTTGAGCTCTCCCCTCCTTGTGTTAATCCAAGTATTTAAATACTTGATCCAGGAATTTACATATTTATTTATATTTGCATTTCAAAAAATCTTTTTTGTTAATTATTTTGTATATGGAACAAACTCATCTTGATTTGCCTTAAAAAATGTAATTTGTTTTCTTTATAATTTCGATTGTTTTCTTCATAATTTCGAGAGATGGTCTATAAGAGGGGGAGGTGGGTCGTGTCAATGTGTGAGGTGGTGATCTAGTGAGATGGGATTGCAAGGCGGGAGGGGAGTGTGTCATTATGTGGGATAATGGGGTGTAGGGATGGTGGACAATGAGTAGGGTGTGTGAGTAGAGGGGTTGTTGTCCTGTGATTGAGGGCTATAAGCGTCGATGTTGGGGGTACTTTTCTATTTGTGGTGGATGTATTGATATGCTAGTGGGGACTGTGTGAGCATGGGTGGTAGGTGTGTTGTTTTATGAGTAGTGGGGATGTTTTATATGTACGGGGATTGTGCAGGATGCTAACTACTATGAGATATAGTGTTGGTGGGAATGATTGCGTGTGAGCGTTGAGGGTTTGTGGTGGGTGTACATGGAGTCTGTGGCGGGGGTTGTTGGTGGGGCGGGTGTGCGCAATGTTGGTGGTGGTATGTGTTATCTGTGGTGGTTTTGGGTGGGGATGTATGTCGGGGTTGGTCTGTGGTTGTTGTGGGTGGGGCTATAGGTGGGAGTTGTGGGTCTTTGGAGTCTACGGGTGAGGGATTTAGTGGTTGTGAATGGGGTTGTGAGGTCTATGGGGGCTGTTGTTGGAGGCTTTGAATGGGATTGTAGAGTCTATTGTGGTTGGGGTGGTTGTGGCTAGTGACTGTAGTGTCTATGCTTTCTATGGGCTCTGTTGTGACTGTGGTAGGTTTGTGGTGGCGAATGTCTGTGGGGTCTGTGGTGGGAGGTTGTTGGTGGGACGAGTGTGGGTGCCATTGGTGATGGTTTGTGTTGTCAGTGGTGGTTGTAAGTGGGGGTTGGTTTGTGGTTGTTGTGGGTGGGGATATGGGTGGGTGTTGGGGAGTCTTTGATGGCTGTGGGTGAGGGATATGGTGGCTGTGAATGGCGATGTGGGGGTTGTTGTTGGCATCTTTGAACGGGGATGTGGGATCTGATTGGTTGTGGTGGTTGTGGATGGTGACTATGGTGGATGTGGTTGTTGTGGGCTCTGTTGTGGTTGTGTTGGTGGCTGTCTGTGGGGTATGTGGTGCGGGGTGTTGGTGGGATGGGTGTGGGTATCGCTGGTGGTGGTCTGTGTTGTCTATAGTGGTTGTGGGTGGGGCTATAGGTGGGGGTTGGTCCGGTTGTTGTGTGTGGGGCTATGGGTTGGGGTTGTAAGGTATGTGGTGGATGTGATTAGGGGTTGTAGTGGCTGTGAATGGGGATGTGACATCTGTGGGGGATGTTGTTGGTGGCTTTGAATGGGGATGTTGGGTCTGTTGTGGTTGTGGCTGGTGGTTATTATTGTTGTGGGGTTTGTCGTGGCTATTGTTGTTGTGGAGCATGTTGTGGCTGTGGGGATGTAGTTGGGGGTTGTGGTGTGTGTGGGTAAGCATGCTCTTATACTTTCATGGTAATACTTTCATGGCTATAATTAGGTATTCTTTTAATGATTAGAGCTTCTTTGTTTGCATGTCTTAAATTGCCTTGATGCCTTACATTTACATTTTCTTTTTTATAGGTTGCATGCGTATGGTTATTGATAACTTCTGATAACTGTATATGTAAATTCTTTGGAGGCACACTCTTGGCATTAATGATAACATTGTTGATAGTGCGGAGAGTATTCTAAGACGTATTTTTCCCTACATATTAAATCTCTAACTAGGGCAATGATATTAATTAACAACTCATAAAACTTAAAATGACAAGGCTACATAGCATCCTTTTAAGTTTAGATAAAAAAATATCTGTTCAAGTTATTTTGAGCCCCATCTACCACCCACAACCCCCACATCCACCACCCACAGACCCCACAATAACATTGGGGCGATGATATTATGAAATTTATATTCCTTAAACCTAAAATGACGAGGCTAATTAACAAACGTTTAGGTTTTGTTGATATGATGTATTGGCTTTTTTCTTCATTCAGACTCGAGGCAATGATGATTAAATATCGCTTTATCAACTCTTGACTTGTATAACTTATATCTTGAAATAACGTCAAGATTTGGCTGCCTATGAGGAATCTTTAGGCAATCTTGACATTAAGAGTTTGATCTCTGTCAATGGTGTCTAGGGATTATATCGCTTATTTGCTCGAAAATATAATGGTCCCCTTCTTGAACACCATTTGTGGAGGCAAAATCCAATCCGACCATTAATATTTGAAATATTTTTGCTCTTTCCTTTTCTTTTTGCTCTCACGCAAGTGGAGTTCTTGGAGGGGCTAATTGTGTTTTCAAAATGATGAACGTGGATCCTATTTATCATTGGTGGTTAATCATTCCTCATAGATAGCCATATTACGGCCTTTTAAGATATAAGTAGTACTAATTGGAAGGTATGATATATATCTTTAGCCTCGATAATGCCTATTTTTTAAGTCTTTTTAATCTTTTAAGTGTTTAAACATTCTTTGGTCTCATATCCTAAATTTTCTTTGTGCCTTACTTTTGTATTTTCTTTTTTATAGGCTTCATGATTATGTTCGATGGCACCACCTAATAGCTATATGTATAAAATTTTCGCAGTGCACTCTTGGCACTAATGACAACGTTGTTGATAATATAGAGTGTTGGGAACATGGAAGCGACACCAACTCTGCTATGATACCAGTTGATGGGAACACGACCCACCAGTGTCATCTCCTCTCGGATACCGGGCCCCTCTACTTTATTCCTTGTCGACCAAGTCATCATGAAGCCTAGGTCTCGGAGTTTATGGTCATAAAATACCTGCATCATTTTATTTGTTTTTCTTTCGTTTTCTTTATTCTTTTATGTTGGCTTTAATCATTGTATTTTATACATTATTGATACCATAAATACAAAATGTAAATTTAGGAAAAATAATGATATTTACATGCATTTAGCTAGGGAATGAAGGCAAAAAAGAAAGAATAAAGGTGATAAAATGGTGATTCAATAGAGAGCCAGATGACTGGGTGGATCCAAATCCTCACGCTCGATGCACACTTCGATTTGAAGCCACAACTCTTGGCGCTTCAATCCACTTTCCTTGGGACGCGAATGAGGAATCTCATATCCATCTGCAACATTTTGCATGCATCTGTGGTACAACTCACTGCCCTAACATAATGTTAGGCGTAGTATTAATAATGACATTTCCATTCAACCTACAAGATAAGATGCTTCATGAGATCAACCACTTGGGCAAAGTCATCACCACTTGTGACGAACTGAAGTCAACCTTCTTGCACAAGTTCTTCCCTCTCGTGCAGCTAAATCATATGCGTGCCCAAATAACAAAATTCACCCAAGACACCCATGAATCCATTAATGAGGCTTGGGAGAGGTTCACCGATTTACAAGAGAAATTTTCTGTTCATGACATTCTGAGGACCATCTTTGTCCAACATTTCTTTGGTGGACTAACAATTGAGAGTTAGAAGCTCATACATGTTGCTTGTGGCAGCTCTCATTTCAACATAGACAAGGACATTGTTTGGAAGATCTTCGAGGAAAAGGCTGGAGGAGAGGCCTTGATATCTTCGTCCCCTGCATACTAGCGCCAACCCCATAATCTTCAGAAGCTAGTTCTTATGTTAGCTTCTCACAACCCAGAAAAGGGATGAGACCTCTAACCTAAGCATCATAGTGTGCCACGTGTCCAAGGTGGATATTATTGAGAAACGATCACAAGATCTCGAGAAGCTTTTTGTGATTGAACATAGGATGCAACATCTAGACAAATTGGATCAATTCACCAAGCAGTTGGAGCTGAAGCTGAGTACTATTAGTTCCTATTAGTCGATATTTGCATCAACTTCGACTCATACTGAGATGAAGGAGCCCTCATCACCTCATCATCCTCAGCAGAGTCCCTCACATCCAGTGGTTTAGCATGTTTACTACGTGCAAGCCTAGAGCCGACATCACCCACCTACTGAAGTACTAGCTTGTGGTCTACCAGCACGAGCCGACCAGATCCATGATCTCTCCCACCACCTCTCATTCTAGAGGTGAATGGCCTATGAAACAACGATGCACAACTATCCCGTCCTAGCGGACTACAATAGGGCCAGTCTACAGGCAAATGCCCTTTCTCTCAGCAACAAGGACAGAGATTTGTCCAGAACCAGCCTCAACAATGACGGCAATCTCCATACTAGCAGAATTGGAGACAAAACTAGTATGAGCAACCACAGTACCTCCAACAACAACAGAATTAATAGTACTCGGTTGTTCCTTACCAGTACTTTCCTCAGTAATACCACCCTTCTCCTCAGTACCATAATCAACATTCCTACTTGCATCCTCCACACCATTCCTAGTATCAACGGCTCCTGTGAACCATGCCTTGGATTGCTTGGCTCAGTTGGTAAAGAACCTTGCTGAAATGAGCCAGAAGCTCGATGACCTCACCACCACCAAAACTCCTATTTCAGCATTGGTGGAGGCCAACCCCAATAGCTTTAGGAAGAAAGAGATGGTAGTGTTTGATGTTCTTTTCGGTATAACGGATTCAGACATGCATGATTTGTTTTTATCTAATATTATCACTCTCAGGAGTGGTAGGACCTTGCAACCGACTACCAGGATGAAGGGGAAGAATAAAGCATCACATGGTGAATTATCCTCTTCTACAATAGTCGATCCATCATCCAGTTGAGGTGAGGAAGAAGAAGACGGAGGAGAAGCACCAGAAAGAAACACCTAAAAATATACAAAATAAAAAACATAAAAAAGACAACACCAACAACAACAATCGAAGCACCACCATGGTAGCCACCGAGGAGACCACACCTGGAACCACCCTGATGGCAACTGATGGAGCCTATCCTGTAGATTACGAATGCCAACCTTTCTTGGATAGCCCTGTTCATGTCAGTCATCCATTTGTACAGCCTGATGTGGGTACAGATGTTGTTCTAAATAAGATTAATATTTCTACTTTTGGTTCTGTAAATATTATGTTTAGGATGCTTTAAGAAAATCCAAAAAATTAGAAATTTAGAAACTGCCTTGCTCCACCTTGATGTGGTCGAGATTATTCCGAATCTTGTTCTTGAGATTCTCCTTCTCAAATCCATCAAGTACATGTCGAACATTAATAAAGGGTTGAAAGAATCATGTAATTCAAAGAGACAGTCACACAGATCTTGTGAAAGAAATATGAAACATATTCAGACTGTCGCCATTATGAATGCTATCAGCAATCTCCCAACAAAAAAGAAGGATATGGGAGCTCCTCTAGTCATATGTTAGTTGTTCAACTAGGAGTTCAATCAGATGCTCCTTGATAGTGGATCACCAATCAACCTGATGTCTACTTCACTACTCAGAGAATTTGGATTGGGACCACCTAAATCCACAAGAATGATTCTACAATTCACAGATACTTCCATCAAGCGACCCAAAAGAATTCTGGAGGATGTCATCATCACCATTCAGGGAATGTAGTTCCCTATGGATTTTTTAGTGATCGAAGTGGACACCTCAGCTCCTCTTCTGCATACCCCGATAATCCTTGGATGACCATTTCTCTTAATATCCGAAGCAGTGGTTGAATATGGCATCGAACAAATCACCTTCTGTTTTAGCAACAAGAAGGTGCCCCTTGCAATGATCCAAGTGCCAAAACCGACTAATTTTGCACTAGACAAGAGAGAGCCAATAGAAGAACAAATAGAAGACTGTGACTTTTTTTTCCGAGATCCACGATGCAAATCTTTTTATGGATGATAAAGAGACACACAAATTCCTCTCCAAGGGGAAAGAGTGGAAAACACAATCGAGTCTCCAGATGTCCTTGATAATTATATTCTTGCTAAGTTCCTGAAGAATACATCTTTGCCACCTGTCCTTGGCAAAGGAGGAAGAATTCATTGATTTTTTTTGTGAACAAGATTAAATCATTGAAGAATTTTGCGCTGCATTAAATACAGAGCCTACATTACCAATGGTGGACATAAAACAATTGAAAGATCTGACTACATTGCCCTGCAAAGTACTTGAAGTCACCATTGAGCTGAACAAGACACCACCAGAGCTCAAGCCACTTACAACAAACATGAAATATTCCTTCTTGTAGGTGTACAATACACATTTCCCGTGATCATAAATTCTTAGTTGACAAAACAAGTTGTCATGAGAATTCTAGCGAAGATTAAATCCAAATCACTGGGAGGTTGTTATGAATGATATTACGAAATGGTGTGATGTGTGATTCATATATCCCATCTCTGACGCAAATTAGCTGAGTTTCCTTGATGTTGTGCTAGAGAAGTAAGGAATAACCATGATCCGGAATAAAAAAGTGGAGGAGATCACAACCAGAGTACTAACATCTTAGTGCGTCTATATGAATTACAGACGACTGAATTTAGATACAAAGAAAGACCATTTTTTGCTTCCCTTCATTGACCAAATAATTAAAAAGACTTGCTGTGAAGGAGTACTTCTTCTTCTTGGATGGTTGCTCTGGTTATAATCAATGCTCCTAAAAATTAAGAGAAAACAACCTTCACTTGTCCATTTGGAACCTATGCCTTTCGTCGAATGTCGTTTGGTTTGTGTAATGCTCAAGCGACATTCCAACGATGCATGTTGGTAATATTCGCATAAATGATTTGCAGTTTTCTCGATGTTTTTATGAATGATTTCTAGGTATACTGAGATAGCTTCGATCAATGCCTATCTTATTTAGACTGAGTCTTAAAGAGATACTTTGAAGTGAACTTGGTGCTCTCATGGGATAAGAGACACTTCTTTGTGATCGAGGAGATTGTGCTAGGCCATGTCATATCCAAACGTGACATGGAGGTAGATCTAGAGAAGGTGGACATCATTTCTCGAATTTCATGAGTATGCATATAACAATAGCCTGATGTAAAAGGAGAAACTCAAGAAGTGGCACGGCAATCACATCCATTGCAAGACTTTCGAACTTGGCCAAAAGGTTTGGTTGTTTGATGCAAAAGGGTCATTTATAATGAAGCATGTCTGCGACAATGGAAGCATTGGTATATCTGGATTATCAGTTGATGCACAACTATTTGTGATAAATGAATAGTTACTAAAGCCATATCTTGAATATGATATGTTCCTGTCCGTGGTTAATTCAATTCAGGTGGTCTACTAGGACAAGCTTAAAACCATAACATCAGTGCAGTCAGTCAAGGCACTCAAAAACATTTTTGATTAATTAATCTTTTTCTTATTTTATTCTTTTCTTCTTTTCATTTTCATTATGCTAATGCTTTCTTCCGTGTTGCACTCACCCCATTCATTTGTACTATACATAGGATATGCTTCATCATAAGTTTGGGGGGGAGGGCCCTCAGATTATTCATTATTTGACCCCTCACTTGTCTACTCAACTTCTGATTTTGTGTCTGTACTTAGGGATATTTTACTCTAAATATATGGGACGATAGGACTATAAATAGAATACAAGTCAATAACTATTGTTAGGATTGGGAGTCCAATCCCATTAGGATTCCTAATCCTAATTTGACTCTAATCCTAACAATCTTCCCCTTGAGTTGAATTCCATCATGATCTCTTCATCATCTTGGGTCTGCACTGGGTCATCCTCGTCATATGCAAGTCTTCTTCGCAGGGACTCACCGCCTCTGGGTGACGCACCCATCACTGGGTGCCCTCAACGTTCCCCCTCTCGGGCACTCGCACAACTCAGCATTGTGCCTCATGATGCAGCACCACAGATCTCTCGTGACTGGAGATTGTGTCGACATCCTCTGGTAAAGTGAATCGCACTTGCTTCTCCCTTTTTCCGTAGTAGAAATGTCGATAACCTGCTGCTCTCTCATCGTACTGCTCGTCCTAAGAGTAACTGGAGCTCCATCACTTGTCACGACCCTTCCCTCGAGCTTATACACATTGTTCGGCATCCTCGTCATCTGCAAGTCTCGTTAGCAGGACCTCACCACCTCTGGGTGACGCACCCATCACTGGGTGCCCTCAACATGCCACCTTGCACGATCTCCTGCCACCCATCGCTAGAAGAATTCTTCGATGCCTCTGGTCGATTCTAAGAGACCACATATCATGGCTTCTGAGGATGTGCATCTGTTACGTCATCTCATCAACGTCGACCTTCTCTCTTATCCGTAGCATCGTGTCCCTTTAACAATGTTGAACCTGGCTCTAATACGCCACGTCGTATCCTTTGCTGTTATCGAACCTGGCTCTGATATGCCACGTCGTATCCTTCGCTGTTATCGAACCTGGCTCTGATACGCCACGTCGTATCCTTCGCTGTTATCGAACCTGGCTTTGATATGACACATCGTATCCCTCAACAACGATGAACCTGGATCTGATACGCCACATTGTATCCCTCCAACAATGATGAATCTGACTCTGATACGCCATGTCATATCCCTCCAACTATGGTGAACTTAGCTATAATACCACTTGTTGGCAATGGAAGCGGTTCCAACTCTGCGCTGATACCAGTTGATGGGAACACGACCTGCCAATATCGTCTTCTCTCGGATACCGGGCCCCTGGATACCAAAGAGGATGCACAATCACCCACAAACTCAGAAGCACATGAAGGAAAGAACAAATATATAACCGTGGTCGGCCACCTCTTGCGACCACCAGAGAAGAAAGATCACTAAAAGAAGAATGAGTACAACTCTCTCCGTTCCCTCGCTCTCTTACACTCTTCTCTCTCTCCCCTTTCTATAGGGGCTACATGGTTGTTGGGGTGGTGTTGTAGAGGCAATGCCTCCAACCCCCTCTTTATATAACCCAAATACAACCCCATAGTCCAATTCCCAATAGGACTATAAATAGAATACAACTCAACAACTATTATTAGGATTAGGAGTCCAATTCCATTAGGATTTCTAATCCTAATTTGACTCTAATCCTAGTCTTTTGAGGTATTTATCCCTACAGATTTAATCACTCATTGGGGAAATGATTGACCTTATTCGGACTATAGGTAATGATGATTAAATGTCAAAATATCAAGTTTGAACTTGTGTCCCTTGTGATGTGTTTATTTGGCTGCCTTTGAGGAATCCTAAGGTAATCCTTACATTAAAGGTTTGGCCTCTATCAATGGTGTCCGTGGAAGATATCACTTATCATCTCGAGCACATGGCTATGCCCTCCCTAAACACCATTGGCATCAACAAAACCTAATGATATCAACTTGAAAATACATTGATCCCCTACTCAGGGATTAGATCGCTTACCATCTCAAGCACACAATGGTCCCTTCCCCGAGTAAGCGACGTTTGTGGAGTTCGTGGAGGAGCTCGTTGTGTGCTCATGATGGTAACTGTGGATCCTATTTGTTATTGGTAATTAAAGATTCCTCATAGGTAGTTATATTGCATCTTTTTAAGATATAAGTAGTACTAATTAGAAGTTATGATATATTTCTTGAGCCTCAATGACATCTAGTTTTTTTTAATTGGAACTACTTTTCACGTCACTAGATATCTTTTACATCATCTATAAATTCATACCTAAGGTTACCTTCGTGTTTTAATTTTGCACCATACTTTTGAATAGCTTAATCACTATATGTCTTCTACCACATGTATTCTTATATCGCATCTATCCCCTTTGGACTAGAGGCAATGATAATTGTATCACATCATTAATTACTATCTTGTAAGTTTTCTTTCTTGAAATGGTATGGTGATTTAGTTACTTATTATCAATGAACAACTTGGGAAGAGCTTGCTCGCCATCTCGAGCACACATCGATCTCCTCTTGGACATTACTCGTATAGGCAAAAGTCAACTAGCCAGGATTGAAGCTTCTGATTGTACTTTCTTTCCTTCTTGTTTTATACAAATTATGTTCAAGGAGGGTATCATTGGTTGTTAAATAGTAATTGCTGATTCCTTGTAGGTAGATATATTGCAGCCTTTTAAGATATGCGGAGTAGTAAGCATAAGTTATGATATCCCGAGCCTCAATGATTTGTGATTATTTTTAAGTTCTTTTTTGTAATCTTTTTTTCTGTTCATTTAAATATTTAGAAGTTCGTTGGTCTTATTTCTTAAATCACCTTTGTACCATTTGTAAACTTTTTAGGTTTGTTTGACATGATATAATGTTTTTTAGCCCCGTTCAGACTAGAGGAAATGATGATTAAATATCATTTTAGCAGGTCTTAACTCGTACACCTTATATCTTGAAACGGTGTGGTGATTTAGCTACTTATGGCATGGTACTATGTGAATGGTGTATCACGAAGTCGATCGACTATCATGTCGAGCGCATACCAATCCCCTCCATGAGACATTATTCGCAAGGTTATTGAAGATTCCTTATAGATAGCTATATTTTAGCCTATTAAATATACTTTGACCCTCGATGATGTTTGATTTTTATGTTCTCTTTTTTACATAACTTGATATCTTTTACCACATCTATAAATTCAAGGCTAAAGTTGCCTCTATGTATCACACCTATTCGAACTAGAGGCTATGATGATATATTGGATTGGCATGGTAATTTGGTTGATTATGAGGAATCAACGACTTGGGGAAGATCTCATTAACCATCTCAAGTACACAAAATCTTCACACTGCATACACGTTAAGTATACATGATTTGAAAGTGCACATGACATTGGACACAATCCAAAGAGATGAGAATTCCATGTCCAATGTTCTTGTACTAAACAACTCTCATATTTGTTTTTTTGGTATTATAATTTTAACATATTTTATTACAAATTATGGAAATATGGATATGTCTTAGATTGATAAGTGACATTCTAATTATTTTGTATACAAAGCTGGAGTGTTAGAGTTTTTAGAGTAAGCGTAGCATGAGGACCAGAGGATTTTTTGAAGTGGTTCTGATTGAAGTCGTATATTATGCCCTTCTCTGAAGTGCATGTAATGAGTGGTGGCCAGATTGCACTATTTATATTTCTCACAGTGTGGAAGATGGGAAGTCATCAAATGTCCTAATTCTGAGAGTAACCTCAACTATGAAGACATTGTAGATCATGGAGATGTTGATACTGATATTATGTATTTGATAGAAGAAGGTGGATGATTTTACAGTTTCATTAAAGATGTTGGAGAGCCAATTGTTCCTGGAAGCAATATAAGTAGATTGAAGTTCATTCTAGAGATTTTTAAGATTAAGGCACATCATAGAGTTACATCAAGATGCATGAGTGTTCTACCTGATTGATTTCGTGAGGTGTTGGAAACAGACGAAAGTTTTCCAAAGAGTTGGCATGAGGCGAAGAAAGAATTTAAGAAATTAGGTTTGCACTCGCAAAAGATTGATGTTTGTCGGAATGCTTGTGTTTATTTCGAAATGATTACAAAGATGTTAGTGAATGCCCAATTTGTAATGTCTCGTGTTTCAAGGGAATTGATTGTGAGGGGATGAAGAAGAATCATGAAGTAATGAAAGGTTTTTGTTACTTCCCTTTGATTCCACGATTACAGTGGTTATATATGTCATCTCGGACTGCAAAGTGAATAACATGGCATTATGAGAATAAGTCTATTGATAATATGATTAGGCATGCAACAAATTCAGAAGAGTGGAAATCATTTGATGTCAAGTTGCCTGACTTGGCTACAGAGGTTAGGAATGTTCAACTCAGTTTGGCTAGTGACATGCTTAAGCCTTAGAAATCAATATTTATGTGTTATTCGATTTGGTCAGTTATTTTGATGACATATATTTTGTCTCCTTGGATTTGGATGAAATCAAACTTTATGATGTTGTCTCTGTTAGTACATTACCCGAAAGGTCCAGGTAATGTAATTAACATTTATCTATAACGTTTAGTTGAAAAACTGAAGTCGTTGCAGACAATCGATGTTCCGACTTATGATTATGAAAAGAAGGTGACTTTTCGCATGAGGGCATGTCTATTGTGGATTATTAATGATTTTCCAACATTTGTCAACTTATCACGTTTGAAAACTAAGGGTAAATTGGCTTGTATGGTGTGTATGTATGATACACACAGTTTACATTTAGATGAAAGCAAGAAGACATGTTATCTGGGGCATATTAAATTTTTGCATGTTTCACATAGATGACGCGGATCTGAATTTCAGAACAATTTTGATGGAAAATCATGTCGATTTTCCAAAAATAATCTAAACAACCTTTTTCTAGTTGGAACTATTTGACGATCTGGTAAAGTTGTGTTGAAGGAGTTGTTGAAACTACTAGAAGTTAGATTGAGTTTACCTTTCAGTTCTACTTTAGCAGCGATGGCTGGTTTGGGGTTTGAGAAGAAAAATATTTTCTTTAAGGAATCACCTTATTGGTTGTATCTTACAATTAGACACAACTTGGATGTGATGGAAAACATATTTGATATTTTTAATGTAACTGATGCTCCAAAAGACACATTGCGTAGTAGAAATGACTTGAAGCAATTAAGAATATGAGAACACTTGCATCATGTGACAACTGAAAATGGTGGATTTTTTCCTCCTAGAAGCTTCTTATACATTATCTCTAGACAAACGAATGGAAATTTTGTCATATTTGAAAGCAGTTAGAGTTCTCGATGATTTTTCGTCAAATGTGTCTCGATGCATCAATGAACAATCAAGCAAAATTAGGGGATTAAAAAGTCACCACTATCATATTTTGATGCAAGTATTCTTTCCCTTGGTCATATGGGGTTTGATACTTGATGCGGTTTCAAAGCCATTAGCAAATGTGGGTTTGTTTTTCAAAGATATTTGTTCTACAACAGTTGATCCGCAGTTGCTTGATATGTGGGATGAGAAGGAGATTTCTACAATATGTTTTTGGAGCAAGTATTCTCTCTTAAATTTTTCAGTGTTATGGTGCATCTGATTACACACCTTCCTAATGAAGCCAAGATTGGGGGGCTTGTTCAATATAGGAGGATGTATCCAGTTGAAAGATTTTTGAAGAATTTGAAAGATTACATCTTGAATTGTGCAAAACTAGAGGGTTCCATTGTTGAGGGTTACCTTTGTTGAAGAATGTATCTTGTTCTACTTGTTATATTTAGATTCTGAAGATGATAACTTCAAAAAAGTTGGAGAGAAATATTGTTGGCTATAATGAATATGATGATTCTCCTTTATCCAGCTTTGAAATATAAAGAAGGCTTATTATAAGAACAACTATGGAGCTAATGAATGCCATCGACTATAAACTTGCACACATCTACATTTCAAAACAAGTTCCAGATATTGAAAGTTTTTACGAGGATTTTTTAATGAGTTTGGTGTCAAGGATGATTTGCATTTTGTCTCATGGTTTAAGAAAAGTCTCCATTCTGAAGTCTTATGGTGCTCCACGATGGATATCTAATTTTGATACCTTAGCATTACAACAATTTTCTTACTCTCATTTTCATCGTGGATATATCATTAGTGGGTATATGTTTAAGGCCAGGACAAATGATGATGATGGTGTTTGTGTAAATAAATCTTTGAGATATGAATGCGAAGGATACTAAGGAATCATAAAAGAGATCATTCAAATGTCATTTGATCACAATCATCTCGTTGTGTTGTTCAAATGTGATTTATTATATGTCTTTATTGAGCTCGATTTCAAGTTGGATCCTCAGCATGGCTATACTAATCTTAATAAAAGGCTAATGATCCTACAAAATAAACAACCATTTATCCTCGCTTGTTAGGATGATCAAGTTTTTTATCTTCTTGATAATGAATACCGTGAATGGGTTATTCTGATTAAAATTGTTCCTCAAGCTGAAAGTAAGGAAAATGACAGCAATGTATAAGAGTTCACTTATCAAAATGTTAACGACTAATTATAAGTTTTTAAATTTCCTTAATTGGTTCATAATATGTTATTTATTTATGGTTTACAAATGAATAATGTTAAATTCTTAAGTTACAAATATATTTAGATATGATTCAAACACGTTTTACTACCCATCGATGTTCTTTTGAGGAGGAGAAGATGGATCTACATGACGACATGGGGTTTGAGGAGGAGTTTTTGGTTAAAGGTATTGGTGACGATGTTGATCTCGCGAGGGTTGCCGATACTCTAAATCTAGGTGCTAATCATGATGGGACAGAGTTGAGTGGTATGAGTGTATTTTATGAATGTATTTTGTTGCTACTTTCATTATTGTTTTAAGGATTTATTTTGTATTTAGGGAGGACTTGTCATGGTTGTGGTCTGATTGTTTGTGCATCTTTGGGACGGTCGCCTCCGAGGGAGAGGATAAGGGTGTAAGTGACTGCTGGGTAGACCTGGTCAACGGGCTGGGGCTCGCCCGCCCAACCTGCTCATGGGGCAGGCTTGGGCTTGGAGATTTAAGCATGGGCCGACCCGACCCGCAAAAAATAAAAAAATATATAAATATATGCCAAATTATACATATATTAATATGATAAGCTTTAAGTTTTTCATTTGTGACACTAGTTTTAAATAAAATTCAATAGTTTACATGTCAAGTAACATGTAAACTATGTATATTAGTTACATAAAGTATAGTTGGTAATAATAAAATCATTTATACATATTAAATATCATTAAAAAATTCAATTGAAAAAGAATGAAATGGGCCATGGGTCGGCCCATGGGCGGGCTTTGGACAGAGTTTGGCTAGGTCTACTGCTAGGGGACAAGCCTATGATAATCCCCAATTCACTAATCGTTTGAGGATACTTGCCTGTATGCATGTCCCCATGTATATTAGAGACTAATGTAGTGTACACCACGAGAGAAAAGATTGAATTATACTTGGACTTGTGATTAGTTTGATTAATTCCTTTATCTTATTTTATTTTTTGGTATTTTTAATATTTTATTGAATTTTCAACATATTATTTTATAAAGAAACATTTTGAGTGGGATGATAATCCCTTAGTTCATGCTAGAATCATCTCCATTGTGACGAAGATGCACATAGATTGGAGAGATAGTTGGCAATGGGTGAGGTTGTTTTCAACATTTTTTCCTTTAGAATTTGCAATGATTTTTATCCATTTTAATTTTAGATTATTGTTTCCGTCCAATATCTCGAGGAAGAATATCGACTCAATCCAGAATCCATTCTTTCATAGGATTGGATTGAATCTTGTAGTTATCGTTCTGCTGAGGTATTTAAGATAACTTCTAAACGATTTTCTAAGCTATTAAAATTTTAAAATCAGTATTATATTTTAAAATATAAATATCTTATAGGTGAGTTTGTCTATAACTAAGTCTAATCAAGATAAAAAAACTCGCCACAATACATGAGCAAGGAAGGAGAAGTGCAGTTCAAATGGATCTAAATTGGGTAATATTAATTATCATAATTATTCTTTATAATATTAAAAATACAACTATTAATTATTATAATTGTTATTTCTAATATTAAAAATTAGAATTAAATTTTTAATACAATCAAGAATATGTGAATGAAATTCTTGATCATGTCGTGCCCTTTGAACTCTTGAAGAAGAAGAGGGGCCAATAATTCTCGTGTGTGGCATCACGAAAGATATGAAAAAGCACACATGAGTTTTTTGGTTTAACATTTATAATTTGTGGTATCTTTTATTCATTATTTTCCTTAACTCAAAAAATAGGAGGAGATGACTCAACAGTTGCAGCCGGCGCAACCGACAAATTGTAGCGGTGCCCCAACCCCTCCGATGACATCAGAAGAAGCATTATTATGTATGTTCCCCAAATAACATCCTTGTTGTGTTTGTTATGGAGGTGCTGCTGCGAACATCACTAATTGGTACGGGAGGAAGAGGGTCAGGGATTAGTTCATGAAAATCAACGCCTCCGTGCAGAGTTGGATGAGAGAAAAATGTCATTTTGAATTTTAAAGAAACAACTGACAGTAACAATGAGGAGAGGCAAAAGACTTGAGAAATGCTCGTTCGCATACTTGCAAATCATATGAGCTGAGAATCTCCTACATTAACATTCTTCCCCTTTGATCCTCCAGATGATCCTCCACCTCCAGATGTCGGAGTTTTAATATTGTAATTTTTTATTTATTATAAATTTATTTATTCTAATATTGTAATTTTTAAATGCAATTATATTAATTCAGTGTTTAATATTTGGGATTTTTACCCCACCAACCCTATAAACTTTGTAAATTACCTCTATGAGCTTTGAAACATCGTAATCCCCCCAACCCCCATAAACTTGCTAACCCTTACCCCATAGACCATGTAGTTAACCCCATCCAATTATTCATTAAAACTATCAGGATTCGGTTACATTCTTTTAAATAATACCCATTTTATTTATCAAGATTACTTTGAATGCTCCTCACCCTCCTCCTCATCTCCCTTCCCCACCCAGCACTCATCCACCTCCTCGACCTCTGTCTCCCGCCCCCTCCCCAACCTCCCCCTCCTCCTCTAGGTTGTCGCGATTGCCATCCTCCTCCCCAACCTCCTCCTCCTCTAGGTCTATCACCCTCACCCTCCTCCTCCCCGACCTCCACCTCACCCTCCAGGTCTGTCGCCCTCGCCCTCCTCCTCCAGGTTCGCCGCCCTCGCCCTCCTCCTCCCTGACCTCTAACTCCTCCTCCAAGTATGCCGCCCTCACCCTCCTCCTCCAAGTCCACCCTCCCTCGTCCTCCTCCCGACCTCTCCTTCTCCCTCTAGGGTTGCCTCTCTCGCGCTCCTCCCTAACCTCCTCCTCCTCCTCCTCCTCTAGGTTTTCCACCCTCTTCCTCCTCGAATGACATCCCCCCTCTCCTCGATGACATCCCCTCCACCTCCCCCATTCTAACCTCCCACCTTTTGAGCTCCCTCTTTTCAAGCTCCTCCCTTCGGGTCTCCCCCCTTCCGACCACCCCTCTTACTTCGTTTCCTCTACATGCATAATCTGATCTAATCCAAGGGCTCCTCATCATCATCTGTGATATCTAGGAGCATCACATGACAACAACATATCTATCACACCATCATCGGAGCAACTCCTCTTTTTACGTTGCTTGAGAAGAAGAAGCCTAAGAGGAGTTAAGGCACATCCTCTCATCCAGTTAGTTGAAGTGAGATCTACCATTCGTCGTTGATTCAATGACTCCCTCGGATCCCTGTAGATTGGTCCGGAGAAGTAGGGCATGGTCTGGAGCAACTGCATCTCCTCCACTGCAGCTCAGCCTTCGGGGGCCGTCTCACGGAGGATATCACTCATGTGCTTATGCCTAGGAAGGAGAGTTTGTAGAAGAAGAGGGTAAAAAAGGGGGGTAGGAGAAGGAAGGAGAGAGAGGGAGGGAGATGGAAGATCCACTGTCTCTTTTTCTTTGGTTAGATTAACACAAGTAATTGACTCCAATAAATTTAAAGTTAACGGTAGGGTCTGTGGGGAAAGACGGAGTAAGTTTATGAGGTCGAGGGGGAATTATGATGTTTCAAAGGTCGTAGAGGTCATTTACACAGTTTATAGGGTTCATGGGTTAAAAATTTCTTAATATTTATTAAAAAAATAACAATCAAATTAGGATCTCATATCTGAATTCGTTTTTTTTTTTATTTTTTGATGTTTTTTTGGTGGTTGTAAAACTATCAGGTAAGGTTTGGCATCTACCAACGACACACAAACCGTGATGATGGAAGAGAACTTTTGGAGCAACTCCATTAGCACCGAAGGTTATCCAGCTGTCGTGGTTAAGTAATTAGTGGAGGTTGGCTAAACGTTATGCCGACGTCTGCACATCCACGTTGTTGGGTAATCATCGACGGTTGGCTAAACACCGATGATAATGCATGCCGACGTCTACACATACGTTGTTATTGGGTTATCCTCAGTGATTGGAGAGACGTCAGTGAAGAGATATACGACAGTGGTTAGTCAACCGTCGGTGATGAGCTATTCGATAGCGGTTGTGCAACCACAGCGAAGAGTTCCTCACCATCGGTAATACTTGCGTCAACAGATGAAATGCTGGCAGTCGGTTCATGTCATTGTTCTTGGTTTGGAACCGCTAACTATGACCCATCATGTTGTAATGAGTTACTCCACTCCTAGGTTTAATGATACAATAATTAATTAGATTAAGTCTCATTTCATTTGATTCCAATGTCCAAATGTTTGAAATAGAAATGGTGATGAACTCAACTCATGAGCTCATTTCTAAGCTCCAAAAATGTTTGGAAACTTATTAGAAATGGTCATGGAAGCGGGGTTCAGCTCATTGATACATTCTCCATCTCACATAAAGTGTGATATGTTTTATCGAGCTCACATAGAGTGTGAATCGTTTCAACTCGAGCTCAAAGATAAGAGTGTATTACATTTCTCTAAAAGTGGTATAAATCCTGAAATTGGATAGTTACCCAGGTCATTATATGTGGATAGTATGATCTTCCCAACATTATCTCCAAGAATCTACATTTGTATCCCATGAGTCCTAATCAAATTAGGACTCATACTATGCGATGTCAACATTGAGGCAATAATTGTTATTGTCATAATCAATTTTTATTAAGAATGTTTTTATGAATATGATTCACAAATATAATTCATTAATTAATAAGAATAATGATTTATAATAATTAATATTTATATGAATTTGGTTCATATATTATTTCAAGGCATTTATGTGAATATGATTCATATTGAAATTTTAATGTAAATTAGATTTACATTTTGTTTGGATTTATGAAAAAGATTCATAAGTTTATGGGGTTCTCGCGTAAATTACCAATTGTAAGAATTGTATTATCATGATGATAATTAAACAACAACTTCAACAACAATAATTAGGACAATGTTGGACGCCCATACTTAGAGAAGCATAGACGTCCACCATGAGGCTCCTAATGAGATTATCTCTCCTAATTATTGTTGATTATATTGCTTTATTTAATTTTTAATTGAAAGAGATAATTCGAGTCCTATTTGTTATTGAATAAGGAACTAATCATAATAATTGATCCACCATCTAATGGACTAAATGCGGACATCTACCATTAGGAGTAAGACTCGTAGATGTCCATCATCCCTACAAAAGAGAGGGCAAAGCCTCTCTTCCAAGAGAATGTTTGTCCCTCCCATTATTCTCTTGCCTTGAGAATTGAAAAAAGGAGTTGTGAATTTTGAATTCTCATATACGTCTACTCTTCAAGCTCTAGACGTCCTTCATCAAGCTTGTCTTCTTCTCTCCATTGGCGTAGCCTTGTGGAAGAGAATATCATCTTATTCACCATACTCCTTGTGTGTGAAGAAGGATCAATTTCATGAAACGAATTCTGGATATTGATCTCATCCTTACCCAAACAAATTCAAGAAGTCAACATCGAAGTTCGTGGGAAGCTACGCGACTGACCATCGTTCCCATGAGAGAAGGAGGTGCAGATTGAACTTGATTTGAGAGGTTTCTTCATTTAGAAACTCACCCTTCAAGAGGTAACCCGAATCTTATCTCTGTTATCATTAGAGTACAAGAAACCATGTTAGGAAATAATTTTTTAGGGTATTAGCTTCACATAGCAATAAATTTATTGTGCTGAAATTTCAAGTTCATCTGATGAACACTCAAAAGTTTTTGCAAATAGTTTGTTATTTTTAATGTTTCCATGATGTGAAGTATACCACTTCCACAATGTTGGTGAGTTGGGTGGCATAATTTTGCAGTTGGAGATGGATCAAATGAGGGCTAGGTGTGGTTGACCCAATAGGAGATGACTTTCGAATCACACATGTTATGTATGATTTCAACTGGGGAGGATGGGCTCCAAGCTTGTTTACACATGGTAGGAAATACTTTGTCAGTTGAGATGTCTAAGCTACCCCTAGAATGCGAGACAATCTTGATCGAGTCTAATGGGAGGGGTAAGAGGATGGAGTCTTTTGTTGCATGCTGACATCACTGAGGTTGGTGATGTGAGTTTTTTGGGGTTGGTTTGAGACTCCGACACGGTTTCTTGGCTTTCACTCGCTTCAGGGATTTCTTGTTTGGGGGTGGTTGAGATGTTTGAGGTAATTGGTTAACCAACTGGTATTTGCTCGCAATTGGAGGTTCATCAGATTGAGGGAAATGGTTTTTTAAAACCCCTCAGAGATTCTTAAGTAGCACCTTCTTCCGATTGACTTTGCAACCCATCATGGAATGGAAGGAGGAGGCAACGTCTAGGCAGACGGACATGGGGATAGAATGAAGAGGGGAGGATATGGAAGGGAGAGGATAGGTGTCCCTGAGGTTGTCGAAGAGAGGGAGAAGAAGAAGGAGAGAGAAGAGCAGAAGGAGAGGAACACATCTGAGTTTGCCAGAGGGAGGATCAAAGCGGCGTCGATGCCATGCGGGTCGCCTTCCAAGTCGTCAAAACCCCCAAAGGTTTCAACCACACCTTTTTTTAAAAATTAATCTACATCCCCAGAGCCCCCATAGGAACAATTACATCTACTTCCAAGCATTTGACACATGTATTCTTTCCTAAAAAAGTAAACATATAAATTATCCTCTTTTATAGGCTATCAAAGAAACACATATTTTATCCTAGTTTTTCTTGATGCATTGATTTTTGTAATCCTAATGGAAAATTAACTAATTGTTAATTTCATGATTATGATGAGTGAAATTAATTTTTTGAATATGCTTGTATGTAGGTATGCCCTTATCCATTGGTTATGTATGCATTTTTACGGATATTGATATATAATATATATTTTGACGAATACAAATATGAAAAAGAATATTTATTTCAATTATTTTTGAATTACAAATATAAATATAGATATCATTTCCATTTTTATACGAATATGGATCTACGTATTAGTTGTAGGTTTGTTAATGATTGTTAGCACCTCCTATCATAGCGATGCAATCGTATAATTTGTGTTACTTTGCTATCAATTCCTCATAAGCGAATATGGATATGTATTTTTATTTTTATGAATGTGAATTTGTAGATTTATTTTGACAAATACAGATACTAAAAATAATACAAGACTTCATTTTTTATAGAGACACATATAAATACATGTACCTGTTACATTTTTTATATGGATATGGAACTAAGTACTAGTTTTAGGTTTGTTTATGCATTTTAGAATATGAATATTGAAAAATATTGTGTTTTAATTATTTTACAAATAATATAAATGCAAACTTTGTTTCATTTTTTTGGATACGAGGATATTAATATATGTATTAATTTTAAATTTGTTATGTGTGTTAACCACTATCATAGTGATATGAGCAGATAATCTGTATTTTTCCACTATCCTAGATGTTTTTTTGAGTTATATATATGCCATTCTATTTTGCGGATATGAATATGTAATTTTATTGACAAAAAATGCGTAAAAAATGGTATTTCAAATTTTTGTGAATAAAAATATAAATACAGACATCATTTCTAGTTTTTTGGAATAATGTACATTTATACATACTGTAATATGTCTATAAAAATACATACAGTAATGGAGTATAATAGATATCCATATCCATATCAAAAGAAGTATAATTTTATCCACATCTGTATTTTAATGAATGAAAATTATATAATTTTGATAGTCTATAAGAGAGGATTATTTTTATAATTACTTTTTTTTGGAAAATACATATGCAAAATGCTTGGATGGTGATGTAATTGTCCCCTCCTCAATCAACACTTGAGATGGCATTTTGGGCTTTTTCTCCAATTCAGTATCTCAGGTGCCAAAAATACCTAAAATCTTAAATATTGAATTTTCATATCTAATCAATTATTAAAATTAAATTAGTAATTTTCTAAAAAGTTGGTTTTATTGAATTGAGAGAGAAGGTTGAAAAGAATGATGAGATATAAGAGAAAAACAATCACAAAAATATAAAATCTATCAGTCGGGTTGGGGGAAAGGGTTTGGACAGGAAGCTAGGTTGGGAGGGGGTGTATCCAGTGGTCGGGGTAGAGCTAGGAATTTTTTATCGCTGGGTCAGCCCTTAATGAATTAATATATATATATATATAATGTCAAATGCTACTATCACATTATTTATTAGAGACTTATAAATAATGACACTGAGAAGCATACATAGTAGCAATCATCAATAAGTTTTCAATATTCTTAGATGCATGATTTTCTACAACATTAGAATCAGAACTCACAAGGCTGTTAGGCTTGATTTTTCAATATTAATATATTTTTGCAATAAATAATCCCGGTATTACTGGAAAATACATATTAATAGATTTACATTCCTAGATTAATATGCTCGTATGACTTTAAAGACAGTTTTAACATCTACTTAGATTTTAGATTATATGCATGTTTGATTTAATATTTAAGTTTGGAAATAAATAAGTTAAATTTCAAGGTAAATAAAACAAATCAAGCGTAAACAAGGTAAACTTTGTAACAGGTAGATTTTAAATCAATCTTTTTTTTTCTGTATACAAGTTCTTAAAAAATGCCTGAAAAATTTAAAATAAAAAAGATAATAATAACAAAATTAGAAATAAGAAGAAAAGTATTTAGTTGACATTTCTGGAAAGAAAACGAGAAAATGAGAATATGGGATTTGGAGGGGACCACCGGTAGTAGTTAGGTGTATCCTATTCTGAGAGGGTTGGGCCATGGCCCTTACTCGCCCTAACCCCACAAGCCGAACAACGTAAATATGTATTTGCCGAATTCCGTCAATGAAGGATGTAACAAGTAAAATAAATTATTCCATGTACTTGCATGCCCTTGTGGACTTCATTTATGAACCATACTCTACGAAGGTATTTGGGAGAGAATACATTAAATTTGCATTTTTGAGCCTTTACTCTTGTATCCCTGGGAATATAGGACTTCCTCCATTTATGAAAAGATCTAGAGTTTGTATGTGGGTAATGATGAATCTCGAATTCATTACAAATTTGTTCCTAAATCTGACTGAAATCTCAATCAAATCCATGCTCAATTACACATAGCATACACATTCAAATTAGCATTTCCTTAATTAAACTTCCTACATTCGATTGTAAACATGAATGATTGATCATTTCGAGTTGATCAATTACTCAAAAGAAGTGATTGATCATCTGATGATCGTTGGGCACTAGATTCAAATTATGACCGATCAAGCAAACTGGCGATCAATCATGTCTGGTCAACCCATGACACAACATGATCGATCATGGTTAGTTAATCAGTGAACATGGATGGTTGATCAATTTTGAGTTCTTTAACATATTCTCTGATTTAAAAAGTTCTGAGAGTATAGCTTGAGGGTATAACTCTGCCAGATATAATGTAATAATCAACATTACAACTTTTATTCAATAAATGAACTTTGAGTTTTTGCAATATGAGAATCTACAATTTATTTCATAATTTTTGCCTTTTTCTAGATATCCTACAGTTGTGTAAACAAGTTTACAAGCTAGGGACACAAATATGTGTGTTATCTTTAAAATAAACTTAGAGATAAACATAGAACTAACTGGAGTTACCCGTCGTGTGATGCTAATATTCATTGTATATAATCCACTTCATACTCTTCAGGGTATCTTGCAAAATTGGTTTAATATTGTCTTAGGTACACATACCTTTTTGCACTCTTGATGATTAACTTTTGCATCCCGACAATTGATTCGCTTTGGAGTTGTGGGTAGCCTTCATCATGGCTACATTAAACATTGGTGCTCCTTCTATAGCTTGGGCCTAGTGTTTGGATTCTATGACATTTCATACATCAAAATCAATAGATTCGAGGGATATTTGCATTCTAACCATCTAGCAATTGTAATTTATCCTGTCAAATGGAGGAGGCCAGACGGTGGACAAACTTTCATAATTGTTGCTTAATGAAGATGTCATATGCATTGTTTATATTTTACTTCGTAGCACAAAATCCATTCTAATACCACTTGTGAGTTCTTCGGGATCGAGACAACACTAAAGGGGGGTGAGTATTGTATCGATGGCCGAATAAAGTCTTTCATGGGTTGAAAACCATAATCCAAGTCACATGACTAGGGATTTCTGATTGGTCAAGCCAACCAATAGCTTCAATAAGGTCTGTATATTTACGTGGATATCTCAACCATTTATAAAGCTTCATTCTTTACAACTTCAGATCAAACACCAAAGTCAATTATACAGATCTGACACTACAACAACATCAATGGTGTACACGTTCTAACTATCCTCAAACTTCCTTGGATAGAGCTTACTCCGTTGATCGAAGAACAATTCATAAATTTTTGAATCTAACACCAAAGGCTCATGCATATATGGTTTATGGAAAGCATATTGAAGTAATATTTCACAAAAAAATTCTCAACAATATCACATATACTTCTTAATGTAAGTGCAATATTATCTTAATAACTAGGAGCAAATATAATTGCAGCTACTATCAAAATATATGCATAAGCAATTATATATCAAACAATATAGGTTAATAATAATAATATATCAAAGAATAATATCAACCGAGTAAGAAGCATGTCAAAAGTATTATGATTATTATCAGAAAAACTTGAGAGCTTGGAGGCGATTAAATGTTGCCCGCTGAAAAAACATCTCTTGAATAAACTATTTTTAGAACTATTCTTTTAAAAAATGTAAAAGAACTCGAAGAATCATAGAGAGAATAGGAGGCTATTACTAAATTAATTTTTTCTTTATTTTATAGATAGTGAGACTATACTATTTATCTTCCAATGTTGGGTATGGAGTCCCTTTAAAAAATTATATGGCCCTTTAAAGTGAATTATATTACTCAAAATGAATTTTTCTCAAAGTGAATTTTCCTCAAACTGAATTATATTAGTCAAAGTGATTTTTTTCTTCATTTTGTAGATAGTGAGACTATTACTCAAGATTAAATGGCCCTTTAAATAATAACAAGAAATAAACAAGATTCTACAATAGTGACCGATCAGGTAAACCTCGAGGATCAATCATTTCAAGTTGAGCGATCAATTAAAAGAGTCGATCGATCACCTAATGATTGTTGGGTACTGGAATTGAAAATAAGATCGATCAAGCAAACTTGGTGATCGACCAGTGAAACAATACAATCGATCAAGGCTTGTCGATCAATGAACATGGATGGCCAATCAGTTCTGAGTTCTCTGACTTGTTCAAATTTGGGTAATTTTGAGAGTATAATTAAAGTTACAACTTTAGCAAATACAATGTCAAACGCAGCATTACAACTTTGATTCAATAAACAACCTTTTAGGTTTGTTATCTGACCATTTGTAGTCCACTTCGTAATTTTGTTGAAATATCCACCAATCTTGTAAACAAGTATATAAGAAAGCGACTACGATACACACACATGTTATCTTTAAAATAAACATGGACATAAAAAAAGAACTAACAATTTCTCCTTTATACTGATGCCGAAATATTTAAAAGCTTAAAGAGTTGAAGCTTTTGCATAAACATAACGTGCAATTAATAAGGGCAAATTTAAAAACTTTAATTTGAACATAATTTTAATATCAATTTTTTAGTTTCTCCCCTTGATAAAAGAGTCGTAAAACTTTTGAAATTCTTTAATTGTAGGTTGGTGAGTAAAACAAACCTTGTAGAAATTTTCCTATTTTATTCTCCAGTTTCTATCTTGGATAATACATACTTTTGTTAGAGAAGTCTTACTTGGGTCTCTTTTACCTTATACATTCATTGGTGATGTTGAGTTTGTTCCTTGTCTTGTATGTTGTATTGCATGTAGATACATGGTTGTATTCTTCTTTTGTGATTGCACAAAAGTTAGCATTCATTGCATTGAATTTGTGGGTATCCTTCTTGTCTAAATTAGTACTCATTTTATGGGCTTCGACCTAGTGTATTTGGATTCTATGATATTCCATAAATCAAAATCAATAGATTCTAGGAATACTTGCACTCTAACATTCCAATAGTCATATCTGGTCATGTTAAATGGAGGAGGCCTTATAGTGGACCGACTTTCATAATTGTTGCTTGCTGAAGTTTCCGTATGTGTTGTTGATGTCTTACTTTATATTGTGGTACTCGCTCTGATACCACTTGCGATTTCCTTGTGATCGATGACACCGCTAGAGGAGGGATGAATAGTGTATCAATTGTAGAATAAAATCTTTCACGGAATACACTTGAGCACAACTTAACCAACTAATCAATCAAACACATTGTTGATAAATCTCTGATTTATCATCCTAATTATATTTTTTATCCTTCTTACTTAAAAAAATACAATTAATTAACCCTCAATTAATTCTAATCAATAATTATAGCCTTATAACAAATTAACCATAATTATTGTATTTAAATAATATGTCTATGTGTTGTATATATTCATCTATATTATGTCTATTATTTTAATTGTTTCTTTATCATTAAAAAACCTATTAAAAATGCATACTATTTTAAATAATAAGATGTATATTATTTATTATTCAAAATACCACAAATTTAACAAAAGAATTAGAATACAATTTTTTATACTTATAAAAACAATTGCAAAATATTTTATTGTAGATGTTACTTATTTTGCTTTCAAGTTCTACATAAAGGTTGTAGAACTTCAAAAGATCTACAACTTTCGTGTTGAACATTTTCCTAATTATTCTTATAACTATTTATTTTATATTTTACAAGTATTTTTTACATTTAAGATTTTTCTGATTGGGCTACGTGGCCCAATCAGACGCCACCACATCACTAGCCCTTAAGGGCCACTTGCCTCTTTTATGGAGCTTCTGATCTTTTGATTAGACGACCCAGAACATTCCATCATGTGCTCATTTATCGTATGTATAGTGTGCTTCATCAAGTGCATCTTAGCCGACCATTCACATCCATTTGTGGGTTATTCGATCATCAGATCAGATGGTTATTGTATGCCATATACCTCTAACAGTTGAGGTCAAAGTGACGCAACCTTTTATGCTCGTCTCCTTCCCCTAGTTTCTATGGTTGACTCACATGCGCTAAGCAATCATGTCCGACACCAAGTCACAATGTGTTCATCCATCTTCCTTGCGCAACCTCCATCTCTCATTATCTCCCTCATATGCCCCTTCCATGGGTGGTTGAAATTTCCTCGAAAACAACCTGCAACCTCCCTCTTCCGATGATCAAAACCTCATCTTCAACCAAACACTCAGGGAACTGCCACTTGTGAGACACCATCCTCACGACCTACTCCTCCTCTATGACAGAGAGTGATTCCAGTAATGAGCGGCGGTAAAGGTTGGATACTACGAAGAGATCCTTGGCCCTGAAGCCAAGCTCCATCCATCATCAGAGTTGCTCGAGATCAGATCCTTTAGCTCGTGACTCTGACGCGAAGACCTGGAACCTTATTGTTCCAATTCAGGGCATCTTTTCACCTATCTTCATTTCCATAGTCAGCACCTTCTCTGGGTAAGAATCCTCTTCCAATTTTTCATCTTCGTTTCTACATTTTATATACACATACTCAATCACTTTATCTAGAATCTAAATGCACCCGTAGCTTTGCATTAGCACACACATCTTCACGTATTAATTCCCTCAAATCAACACCTTTAATATCATATATTCCACATCGATCCATGTTCTTCATTTGAAAGATGGGTAACCCATTAGAGCCATCGTCTTCATCCAACCTTTAGTTTTTCATTCGCCTTCTATTTGCTCCAGAACCCTGTTGGCTTGTTTTGTTAACATTTCTAGGCCATGTATCCTTCAATGGTCGTAGAAAGCTCGGAGCACATTTGAGCTACTCCACTTCAAGTGAGTAGCCATCGCTCCATCGATCTGACTATGCCAGGTGTAGATGGGACTTTATTTTTTTCACCAAACTTCAGGTGACCTTCGCAAAGCATTCAACATCAAAGAGTACCTCATGCGGAGATAATAAGGCCTCGCTAGAGCTCTTCCAGTCCTCCATCGCTAGAGGAGGAGAGGGAAGAACACATACAACAATGAGAGTTAGATTAGATCATCAGATCTAATCTAACGGCTATCAACACTCCATAAGACACCTCTCGAAGCACTGCTTCAAGCCTCAGGGTCGGAGCATCTGAACCATTGTTAAGGCTTCACCATGTAGCCCGCAAATGCATCCGAGCATTCCTGTATGCATGACATGTGACTCATAGATTATTTGAGTTATGCCCCTGCCGACTTCTTCAAATTGTGCCTAGGTCCAGCCATCATGTGTCAGTTGCACGCGAGCGAGTGACATTTGTAGCAAATCCCCGTCGAGTTCCTAGAATTACAGATAATCCTCCATCATGCATAAGTTTCATTCAATACCCAATCTATTTTGTTTAATTCCAATTCAGACCCTGTTTGGACTTATTTGCGATATTATGTGAGTTTTTAATTATCTTAAATTACAAAAAGACCACTAACTTATATCAGTAATAACTTCTGAACCATAATTCCATTTTTAATGAAATTTGGCTCATTTCAAAGTTATTTTAGTTCTTTTTGATGTGGAACAATTAATTTACTTTTTGATTTATATGTCATACATTAAATTTTAGAGAATAAAAGTTACATTTGTAGCTCATCTATTGCGCTTAAAATTGGACTTCGTATCATTTATTGCTCTATTAAACACCAATATTAGTAATGAATCATTTTAATCTGATTGAGAAGTTTAGATAAATTGTTGAATAATTATTTCCTAATTAAATAATTTTTTGAGGTATCATCGTAATATTAATCATATCATGTGCTTAAAAAGTGACACAATGATTTAATTAACTACTTGGAGCTTGTTAATTGGACCTCCACTAGATTAATTTATTCTAGTAGTTCAAGTTATTGAGTCATTAAATCAAGATCATTATTGCATGTGTTTATGTGTGTTTTTGTGCATTTTATCATTTTTTGTACATTAATCATCATTATGTTCATCCTAATAAAAATTGCATTGAAAATCAAATAAAAAGAGCATGCATGACTGTCATGCATTTTCTTGACTTAGATTCCATTATTAGATCACTTAATTAAATATTTTAAACCTTGGTTAAATCAATTAATTTCTTGTGTCCTTGTGTTCGACCCCGGACTTACCAAGGATAATTTAGCTAAGTCCTCTTCACAGAGACCAATTGACTTAGTTCGGATCAATTGTTAAACAGCCGTATTACAACAAATACTAATTAATATACATTTAGCGATTAATCAGAAGGCATCATTGTCAGGGACACGACATCATTAGTTGATTTATTTAGGTTTAATACTGATTTTGGTGATTTCGATGTAATTTAGGGTAAGTGTTCGTTGTGTTGATTTTGATATTTTAGTTAATTTGTGGTGTTTATTGTTTATGTGTACTGACTATTGTATACCTAGATGCTTATCTCTTGATTATATCTAATCCTTACTCAATTTTGTAGCAAAGCTCGCGAAGTTAACGAGAACAGATGATTGCAGAAGCAAAGAACTTGGAACTCAAGCTGAGGAGTCCACAATTTTGGATAGGGATATTTAGTTCGATTAATTAGTCATTTTTGTTGTGTCAATTTTTGTTGTAATTATTTATAATAATTAGTTTAATTGCTTTATTTATAACAATTCTTGATTGGGATATCGCAAGTGTAAACAAATGCCTCTTTATTTTTTTCTTTTAACTTGTGGTGTGTCGAGGACTAATGAATCCACGATTCATCATCTCAATATCTTGATATTAGCAAAATCCATGAGTAAATTCCCTAATAAATGTATATAAAATCCATAAATTAACAAAATGACTCTTATAAATAAAATACATTAATTATTGTATATTATATTGTATAAAATAAATTAACACTAAAAAGCTGCAAATTAAAGGAGTTTTTCACCTGTAAATAGCCTAAAATTTCATGGATTTTTAATAATTTTATTTCAAATCCTTTTGGCTAATTCTTTCTTTAACTTGTTCATAAAAATGTATATAAAAATACAAAAATACAAAATAAATTTTATCTCGAATAAATGCTCCTAGATCCCAAAGAGAAAAAAGCCGTGAAGTCCAACTTCCAAGCCAAATTCCCGCTCCGTATGAACTCCAAATTCACCAAACTCACTTTTAAAGTTCAAGTTAGAAAATTATCTATCCAACGGAAGTGGTTTCATTAAAATCGGAGCTCATTCGCAAAAGTTAAGTTTTGGGACCTAGATGTACTTTGTATATTATGTATATATTCATTCTTTCTTCAATTTTTGTTGTATCTTTCTTATTTACTAAAAATACAAAAAAACCATGCTTGTGTTGTATTTTATTTATATTATTTTATTGTATTTTTTCCGTTGTAAATATATCTTATTAAAAAGACAAAAAAAATTACATATTAGAAAAGTAAACAAAAAATGCACATGGTGTTTGTCTTGTTTTGTAAATTCTACACTATTTCTCTTCTCTTTTTATTTTATTGTATTTAAAGTAGCCTACTTTTATTTTCTTTTATTTAATCACATTCTCTACAATAACTTTCCTTTCTCCATTAACCTCCAAGTCTTCTTTCAACCTCCTTTCCACTCCATTCCACTCCACCATTCTTTTAACCTCCCATTCAAACTCCACCTTTCCACCATCTCTCTAACTCCCATTACTCATCTCTTTATAATCATCTCCACACCCACATTTTTTCGCTATCCGCCATTCTAGTAGAAAAAGGAGAGAGCTTGGAGTGTGTTGTTAGTGACAGCGGCAAGACATTTTCCTCAAGCGACGACCTCCTTCAGGCGAGATCCGCGGAGCTCCGCTCCGCGTCACGAGTTCCCCATCGAGCTCTCTTAGCTTCTCTGATTTTCATTTCACCAATCGGATCGAAGCGACGACAGGAGTCCAGCGTAGCTGCTCCGCTAATCCGACAAAGATTCAGGTAAGTATCTCCTTTTATTTTTCTTGTTATTTTATTTTATCTAATAGTTTGTTCCATTGTTGTCTCATCATTTCTGTATTTTTTTTACATTACCACCACAACCATCATATCATCACTTATCATTTCCATCACCACCTTCCCCACCACATTTTTTTCTTTTGCATTTCACCAGCATCGTATAATTTTCATCACCTCTTCCATCATCATCATAGCATCTACAAATCCATCTAAACATTGTCCACCTTCATTTTCATTTGCATTTTGTTTCCTGTTTAAGAAAATTAAAAAAAAACTAAAAAAACTAAATTTTTTAAAAAAATTACATCACAACAGTAAAAGAAAATAAAAAATATAAAAAAATTAAAAAAAACAACTGCAGAAAGAAGACATGGAGGGTAATGGAGAAAGGGAAGTTATTGTAGAGAATGTGATTAAATAAAAGAAAATAAAAGTAGGCTACTTTAAATACAATAAAATAAAAAGAGAAGAGAAATAATGTAGAATTTACAAAATAAGACAAATACCATGTGCATTTTTTCGCTATCCGCCATTATAATAGAAAAAGGAGAGAGCTTGGAGTGTGTTGTTGGTGACAGCGGCAAGACATTTTCCTCAAGCGACGACCTCCTTCAGGTGAGGTCCGCGGAGCTCCGCTCCGCGTCACGAGTTCCCCATCGAGCTCGCTTAGCTACTCCGATTTTCATTTCGCAAATCGGATCGAAGCGACGACAGGAGTCCAGCGTAGCTGCTCCGCTAATCCGGCGAAGATTCAGGTAAGTATCTCCTTTTATTTTTCTTGTTATTTTATTTTATCTAATAGTTTGTTCCATTGTTGTCTCATCATTTCCGTATTTTTTTTACATTACCACCACAACCATCATATCATCACTTATCATTTCCATCACCACCTTCCCCACCACATTTTTTTCTTTTGCATTTCACCACCATCATATAATTTTCATCACCACTTCCATCATCATCATAGCATCTACAAATCCATCTACACATTGTCCACCTTCATTTTCATTTGCATTTTGTTTCCTGTTTAAGAAAATTAAAAAAAACTAAAAAAACTAAATTTTAAAAAAATTACATCACAACAGTAAAAGAAAATAAAAAAAACAACTGCAGCAGCAGGCAGCCACCCGCCGCCCCTCCCCCATTTGTCCACGGACGCCGCACCACCACCAAGCGGCCGGCGCCGCCGCTTGCCACCACCAGCCCCCCCAGCCGCGCCCGCGGTCTGCCTTCACCGCCCTCTACGGTGCTCGCAGCCCACGCCCTCGCGGGTGACCTCCTTGCTGGTGGCCCCCTTCCGCCGGCCCTCGTGTGACGCCAACACCGCCCTCTCCGCCGTGCCGCCGCGGCCGACCAGCCGCCCTCTTCGCCCCTTCCCTCCTCCGTGCGGCCGGCCTCCACCTCACGCAGGGCCGCCGCTGCCGCATCCCCCGTTGGGTTTCACCTGTAGCTGAAGGAAGAAGAAGAAGGTTATTTTCATTAAATTTTTTATTGTAAATATTTCATATTTGTCCATGTTAGTTCATGTAATTACAAAAGCGCCCCCATGAACAGTTTATTATTTATGTTTATTTCTGATATTGCACGAATACCCACGTGTTTGTCTATTAATTTGGACATCAATTTCGTGTCTTTATATTCAAAGAAAAATACCATTGTGTTGAGCAACTAATTTTCTATGCTCTAAATATTTATTTATATTTTTGTGAATTGTGGGTAATTAATTAAAATTGCCTAATTGAATAATTAGATATTTTACCCATTTTGAGCACTTAAATTTATATCTCACACACGGTTGCTCTAAAAATTCCACAAAAATTATATGTGATGCCTTGATAAGTGCTTAACTTACTGTCCAAATTTCATTCAATGTGGTGTTATCTTTTGCCTGAAATAAATTGTAGAGTGTTTTAGTATTTGATTTTTAATTAAATCCACATACATCCTTTTCATAAAATTTCAAATCTCCTGGATTGCTTATCTAAATATATTTCTGAATTAATTTGCACTCTGATTAATTTGATAATGTGGATTTATTAGAAATTATTTACTCACTGTCACTCTGATTTCACTAAAAATCCAAAAAAAATTCATACTTTGTCAAAAAATTCCAAAAAAATTACTGTAGTCTCATTTCATCATGTTTTCATTCCAGTAAATTTCTCATAATTTTTGCTTACTGTTTGTGTGAAAAATTGCTAAAAAACCCATAAAAGTATGCATTTTTAGTTGTTGCATTTTAACCCATAAAATTCCAAAAAAAAGTATCTTGCATTCATCTCTGGATTAGGACTCTAGGAAAAATATAATTTTGCTAAACGGGACTTATTTTCTACTTAAATTAATGTGGCCTTGTTATTTGCTTTCTTAGTGTCGTAATTCACTTGCATTGGCATTCGTTTTGCATTAAAAGATTTTAAAAAATATACCGCTTGGAAATCTTGATCTAAGTTTTCAAATTAAAACCAAGTTGTTCCTTTGCCTCCCTGTATTCGACCCCGGACTTGCCCGGGATATAAATTAAGCCGAGATACTATTCACGGAGATCCTTCTCTCGGTTCTGACCGAATCGCTAAGTACACGTACCACAAGGAACATGAATTAAACATCGTATTTAGTGACTCGTCAGATGGCGCTGTTGCCGGGGAGGCAAATGGCTTAGGGATTAATTTAAAAATTTGGATTTAGATTTTCTTTACTCGGGTAGTCTGATCCCCAAGCCACTTGTATTTATTCCATCTTTTTTTCAATTATCTTTTCTTCTCATTTTTGTATATATTTTGTTTTTGAACTCTCTAACATAAATCTTATTTTCCTTGCGAGGGCCCGGTGGACTTGGAGTGCATCGGAGGTCGACGAACGTGACGCGTGCCGACTGTTGAAGAGCTAGGAGAATCTATTTATTTTGAGAGAGTTTTTGAAATTGTTGTAATAATTTAGGTAATTCGCACTTTCCAGCGGCTCTTGTTTGAGAGCTCGCGCTTGTATCCAGACTGGACATTTGACCCGCTCGTGGTCGTATGGTTGCTTGACGCAGAATAGGACTTGCACTCGTGGCTCTTAGAGCATTTTATTAGAATATCTTTATTGCTTGTGCTCATAATTTTTAGGACCACACATCACATTAAATGAGACGCACTTAGACCGCATGGCTATTAGTCAAATTTAACTTGCTCATCACTCACTAATAGAACTACCTGTCTAGGAATGGTTTTCTCGTTTGCATTCATATAGTAAAAAAATTCAATTCTGCCTTGCATCCCGCATGTAGAGCGTGGGGATCACTGTAAGTCTTCTGAACTGGGCATGCATCATTGATTTCATTATTTGCATCATCTTTTCTCGACTCCCTCCCCTTGGTTTTTGAAACTTAGCTTAAAAGGAAATCGGGACTGATCGTTAGGCATGCTTTGTTTGGTGGACTAATCAAGTGATAACCAAACTTAAAATCGGGAATGCTAATCAGAGTTGACAAAAAAATTGATTAAAACTAACACTTGTTTTGGGAGAGCAAAACCCTCATTGTATGCTTAGCTAATCGTGATTGTTGAGAGATGAGGACGCATCCCTAGGATAGTGCCCAAAACCTACTTTTGAGCCTTGAGTAATTGGACTTATATCTTGATTTATCACCTAATTAAAACTGAAAAGATAAACGGTCGGACTTTTGCGACCATCACTGTGTTGAGTAGGTGAACTCAGGGTTTGCTCTTGTGTTTGTTTGTTTGTGTGTTATTCGGTGCACTTGCACGTTTTCTTCCTCGATCCGCTTCATTCTCCCATCTCCCTTCCAAGATGTCAGAATATTGGTCATCATATCCAAATCACTCTTCTTCGACCTTATTTTGACCATCTCCACCTTCTTATTCCTCTTCATACCTACACCTCAACCGTGAAGTCAGAACTCCGACTGATTTCTGCACTTCTTCATCCTTCTCACCTACCTCACATTCTTACATCCCTGACCCACAACCACCCTGAATTGACTCCCCATATTCTCGTCCGCTTGCTGGAATTAAGGAACAAACCAAAGAGCAAGCCACTGCTGAGATGAATGATTGGCAGAATCTGTTGACCCCACATACGTCATTCTCACCTCGAGTTAGGACTGGGAAACCATTGACCTTTACACATCCCAACTTGACCTTTGGGTGCAACACGGTCGATCAAACTAACCGAATGGAGAGGCCTGCACCGTACGATCTTCCTTACTTGATTGACCTGAGTGATAGAGACCACATTGACCAACCTTCATATCACCCATTCCGAGAGCCGACATATATAGGGGATTGGATTCATACGACTGATCTACAGACCCCCTGTCTACTAACTCCACCTTATGAGGCTCCGACCAACATCTGCCATACAGATGGGTCATACTCAACCCAGCATTACACGCCTGAGTCAAGATGTGTTGAGTATAAGATCCCAAGTCCTCAGCGGTAACCTTCAACTGAGCAGACTTCTCTCATGATGTGTCATGAGAACTTATTGGAGGATGACATTGGTATACTGATTAAGAGTCCAGGTAGGAATGTGGATCATGGATTTTGCGGATTGAATCTTGAACACCTGGAAGACACCGGATTGAACACACATCATGTACAGCTGGAGTCCCTTCTACCTCCCTCTTCTACTAACCACTTTCCCTCCAAACCAGAGTATGTACATTCTCCTATTTCTCCTTCATCTACTTAAAAGACCAAAAAAATTGAAAACTTAGAAAATACTATAAAAATTGAAAAAGGAAAATATCTAAAAAAATGGATCCTGCGGTTAGGGAAGCATTGGATAGAAAGTTGATTTTTGAGCTTCCATTAATAATGGCCATTGAACACTTTCCCGACCTTAAAAGATTCGCGAGAAGTAAATTGATGCCTAAAAGGTCGGGCAATAAGAGAACAATGACTGAGAGATATATAGTGTCTATGGCCACATATTTTATGATAGGGAGAAAAACCAAGAGCCGCAGTGTAAAGCGGTTACCTAGATTTGATTATGAAATCAAAGATACCACATTCACCCATGCAAGAATCGATGATGACTTCCCGATTAATATCCTCCCGACCTCCGTGTTTACCAAGCTCCAACTCGGATCTGCCAAGAAGTTAAGAGAGATCATTCAGTTGGCGGATCTGTCTGTTAAACGGTCGAGAGGAACCATTTCCGTCATCGTTACTTTCCAAGGTGCTCTATTACAGGTGGACTTCACGATCATTGATATTGAGCATCGAGGAGAGTTCACCCAGTCTTCAATCATTCTTGGGAAGCCGTTCTTAGCCTTGGCTAAGGCAACTATAGATTGCGAGACTCGGGAGATCGATTTCTCTGCATTGGGAGCACTCCGACCTCACCCGATCTTTGAGGACACACGATATTCCAAGGTAACCCGTAAGGTTGCAGACAGTCGTGACCTTCGAGAGACAGTTGAGTCCCGTCTCTCTACTACACCTGAGATACCTACTGTCTAGATGACCATTGGTTTAGAGACTCCCTACAACCACACACCGCCTACTGCTTGCACCACCACCGCAACAGCTTCTAGAGAGGACTCACGACCAGAAGCTATCATTGAGTCGGACATGACCTTTATGGATTGCCTTGATCATTTCGATGATCCGACACAAGAACCCAACAATGTCAAGCCAACTAAGAACACTGTGCCTTATCAAAGACGGGTGCTGACCCTGCAGGAGTATTACAATGCATACAGTGACCCATCTGATGATGAACCTCTGGTCAGAACCTCACACACACCACATCCAGGACATAGACTAAAAGAGACAACTGGGACCAAATTGACCAATCTTGATAAATCGGTTGCTCCATCCTCTAGTCGGTCATCTGGTAAGAAGAAGATGGGTGTTGATTCCTTGAGGTGTTCCCCCGAACTCCTTAAGACGTATCAATCTCCACTTCCTCTTGATGCTTCAGGTTCTAGAAAACCGACTAAGAAGGTTACCTTCGATGTTCCAGAGAAGGAACTTTCTGAGGAGTCCTCATCAGGTCCGGATGAGGTGATCTACATGAGTGAGCTTAGTTCGGCTGTTCGGAAGCCATATTTGAGCAAGCAGCTGTGTGTCGACCCTCGTTGGATGTTCCCCACACCTCACTATTATTCCTCTGCGGACGATTCTGACAGCAACACACATGTATACTATCCTCCCCATCGCTCCCGCAAGAAGGTCCGTCACAAACCTTCTTGATCCTTGTATATTCTCACTCCTCCTTGTACATATTTTCCTTCCTTTATTTCCCTCCCTCCCCAGTGATTCGCATCACTCGCCCCAGTTCCGTATCGTTTTCATTTTGTGGCTATACTTAGGATGACTAGATCCTAAGTATAAGGGGTGAGCGACCCGAGTTGCTCCATCTTTTCTTTTTATTTTCTTTTTGTATATTCTTTCCCATTCTCATCGGACCCTATTCTTGTGTTCTTTTCAATACTTAGGCTGACCAGAGCCTAAGTATAGGGGGGCCGATGCCCATTGTGTATTATCCACACTCTTATTTTTTTTCACTTCTATTCTTTTCATCCACTTATACTTAGTACGAGCTATGGCTTTTTGTCACCTAGTGCCATGAGGACATAGCACATGCTAAGTATAGGGGGGGCGTGTATATATTACATATATACTTTACCCATAGCTTGTACTTTTACGTATTTTTGTATATATTATACAATAATTATGGGGTGGGTAAAAAAAACTTTTTGTCAAAAAAAAATCTCTTAAAAAAAACTATTTTCATTATTTGCTTAAAATTTTTTTTTCAAAAAAAGTCCTTTCTTATATACTTTCTTTTTAAAAAAAACTTTTGAAAAAAAATCAAATCAAAACTTTTTCTAAGAAAAAAAAAACTTTTTCTAAAACTTTAAAAAAAATCAATCATAAAAAAAACTAAAAAAACTAACTAATAAGTTGGTTTAATCCCTGACACAATTCACTTTCACACAAGACTAGTGATGTTCAAGAACAATTGGTTTATGAGGTCTTGAAATTTTGAGTTAACCAACCTTAGTCATTAGGGTCTTGGACTTAATTATTCACATTTCCCTACTTTGAAAGATTTGTGTGCAATATTGCATGCTTAGTCTCTACCTTAAGAATATGATCAGCACCTCACATACACGACTGCAGTTATGATGAGATGAGTTGAAATTTCACTTGAGGAACTAGGATGGGGGATTTGAGTTTGGACTTGATTTGATTATGCTCGAGGATGGGATAAAATCAATGAAGGCTTCATGAAACCTGAGTGTCAGCATCTTTAGCCAGTATGAGAACATGGTTCTTGTACTATCTCTTGACATTTACCTATGTGCCAGGGTGTGATAAAATAAAAAAAATGTTGATCAGTGTGCGCCAAATCTTGGTAAAAGCAGTGGAGCTAGCCAAAAATAATACAAAGCAATGAAATGTCAAAGAAAAGCTCCCATTCCACAAAGTCAATTATCAAAAGAGATTCCACCAAAGGCGAGCGCTCCCAACCATTTCAAAGTGTCCACTTGGACCACCGCTATTAGGACCAGGAGTCGGGCTTGCACCAAAAAAGGGCTCTGCATTGTAAATGCTACAAGTCTGGGTGTAGAAGGTACGATAGGTACTAAAAAAGGCACACCCCGGTGTACTCCCAGGAAAACAAGTGCAGACGGCTCCAACTTCTCTTGACGGACGCACTGATCAACACCAAAAATATGCGTTGCGTAATAAGGCACTTGAGAGGATCCTTGTTCCAATGAGAGGGAGAGAAGAAATGACACAATCATATGCCCTCCATCAACTGGCCTTCCATCTACACTTTTAAGTCTGACAACTAAAGAGACGGTGGATTGGATGCAAGAAATGGTTTATTCCCTAGTGTTGAGGATCGGGTTCTTAGGAGAGTCTCTTGGATTGGAATCTTGAGTGATGTTGTGACTCTACTCTTGTAACTGCGGTCAACACTTGATGTCATATCCCTACTATATATGTATACAAAGAGAGTCTGATGATTAGGGAAATTGTATACCTTTTGATTAGAGCTTGGTTCAGCTTAGAATTTTAGGAACTCTAAAACCGATAGTTCTTGAATGGATCAAGTCTTGTATTCACATGCACAGTCAGGGGTTAACCCAACTTATTCATTCTCTATTTGCTCGAGGACTAGCAAAGTTTAAGTATAGGGGGGGTGATGAATCCACGATTCATCATCTCAATATCTTGATCTTAGCAAAATCCATGAGTAAATTCCCTAATAAATGTATATAAAATCCATAAATTAACAAAATAACTCTTGTAAATAAAATACATTAATTATTGTATATTATATTGTATAAAATAAATTAACACTAAAAAGCTGCAAATTAAAGGAGTTTTTCACCTGTAAATAGCCTAAAACTTCATAGATTTTTAATAATTTTATTTCAACTCCTTTTTGGCTAATTATTTCTTTAACTTGTTCATAAAAATGTATATATAAATACAAAAATACAAAATAAATTTTATCTCGAATAAATGCTCCTAGATCCCAAAGAGAAAAAAACCGTAAAGTCCAACTTCCAAGTCAAATTCCCGCTCTGTATGAACTCCAAATTCACCAAACTCACTTTTAATGTTCAAGTTAGAAAATTATCTAGCCAACGGAAGTGGTTTCATTAAAATTGGAGCTCATTCGCAAAAGTTGGGTTTTGGGACCTAGATGTACATTGTATATTATGTATATATTCATTCTTTCTTCAATTTTTATTATATCTTTCTTAATTACCAAAAATACAAAAAAATCATGCTTGTGTTGTATTTTATTTATATTATTTTATTGTATTTTTTTGTTGTAAATATCTCTTATTAAAAAGACAAAAAAAATACATATTAGAAAAGTAAACAAAAAATGCACATGGTGTTTGTCTTGTTTTGTAAATTCTACACTATTTCTCTTCTCTTTTTATTTTATTGTATTTAAAGTAGCCTACTTTTATTTTCTTTTATTTAATCACATTCTCTACAATAACTTTTCTTTCTCCATTAACCTCCAAGTCTTCTTTCAACCTCCATTCCACTCCATTCCACTCCACCATTCTTTTAAACTCCCATTCAAACTCCACCTTTCCACCATCTCTCTAACTCCCATTACACATCTCTTTTTAATCATCTCCACATCCACATTTTTTCGCTATCCGCCATTCTAATAGAAAACGGAGAGAGCTTGGAGTGTGTTGTTGGTGACAGCGGCAAGACATTTTCCTCAAGCGACGACATCCTTCAGGCGAGATCCGCAGAGCTCCGCTCCACGTCACGAGTTCCCCATCGAGCTCGCTTAGCTTCTCCGATTTTCATTTCGCCAATCGGATCGAAGCGACGACAGGAGTCCAGCGTAGCTGCTCTGCCAATCCGGTGAAGATTCCGGTAGGTATCTCCTTTTATTTTTCTTGTTATTTTATTTTATCTAATAGTTTGTTCCATTGTTGTCTCATCATTTCCGTATTTTTTTTACATTACCACCACAACCATCATATCATCACTTATCATTTCCATCACCACCTTCCCCACCACATTTTTGTTTCTTTTGCATTTCACCACCATCATATAATTTTCATCACCACTTCCATCATAATCATAGCATCTACAAATCCATCTACACATTGTCCACCTTCATTTTCATTTGCATTTTGTTTCCTATTTAAGAAAATTAAAAAAAACTAAAAAAAACTATTTTTTAAAAAAATTTACATCACAACAGTAAAAGAAAATAAAAAAATAAAAAAATAAAAAAAAAACAACTGCAGCAGCAGGCAGCCGCCCGCCGCCCCTCTCCCATTTCTCCACGGACACCGCACCACCACCAAGCAGCCGGCGTCGCCGCTTGCCGCCAGCGGCCCCCCCAGCCGCGCCCGCGGTCCGCCTTCGCCGCCCTCTACGGTGCTCGCAGCCCACTCCCCTGCGGGTGACCTCCTCGCTGGTGGCACCCTTCCGTTGGCCCCCGTGCGACGCCAACGCCGCCATCTCCGCCGCGCCACCGCGACCGACCAGCCGCCCTCTCCGCCCCTTCCCTCCTCTGCGCGGCCGGCCTCCACCTCACGCAGGGCCGCCGCTGCCGCATCCCCCATTGGGTTTCACCTGTAGCTGAAGGAAGAAGAAGAAGATTATTTTCATCAAATTTTTTTATATTAAATATTGCATATTTGTCCCTATTAGTTCATGTAATTACAAAAGTGCCCCGTGAACAGTTTCTTGTTTATGTTTATTTCTGATATTGCACGGATATCCCTGTGTTTGTCTATTAATTTGGACATCAACTTTGTGTCTTTGTATTCAAAGAAAAATACCATTGTGTTGAGCAACTAATTTTCTACGTTCTGAATATCTATTTATATTTTTGTGAATTGTGGATAATTAACTAAAATTACCTAACTGAAAAATTAGATATTTTACCCATTTTGAGCACTTAAATTTATATCTCACACATGGTTGCTCTAAAAATTCCACAAAAATTATATGTGATGCCTTGTTAAGTGCTTAACTTACTAACCAAATTTCATTCAAAATGGTGTTATCGTTTTCCTGAAATAAATTGTAGAGTATTTTTAGTATTTTATTTTTATTAAATCCACATACATCCTTTTCACAAAATTTCAACTCTCCTGGATTGATTATCTAAATATCTTTCTGAGTTAATTTGCACTCTGATTAATTTGATAATATGGATTTATTAGAAATTATTTACTCAATGTCACTCTAATTTCACTAAAAAATCCATAAAAAATCATACTTTGTCAAAAAATTCCAAAAAAAATCACTATAGTCTCATTTCATCATGTTTTCATTCCACTAAATTTTTCATATTTTTTGCTTACTATTTGTGTGAAAAATTGCTAAAAAACCCATAAAAAGTATGCATTTTTAGTTGTTGCATTTTAACCCATAAAATTCCAAAAAAAGTACCTTGCATTCATCTCTGGATTAGGACTCTAGGAAAAATATAATTTTGCTAAATTGGACTTATTTTCTACTTAAATTAATGTGGCCTTGTTATATGCTTTCTTAGTGTCGTAATTCACTTGCATTGGCATTCGTTTTGCATTAAAAAATTTAAAAAAATATACCCCTTGGAAATCTAGATCTAAGTTTTCAAATTAAAACCAAGTTGTTCCTTTACCTCCCTGTGTTCGACCCCGGACTTGCCCGGGATATAAATTAAGCCGAGACACTCTTCACGGAGATCCTTCTCTCGGTTCTGACCGAATCGCTAAGTACACGTACCACAATGAACACGAATTAAACATCGTATTTAGCGACTCGTCAATGACTCGAGAGGACTCGACTTGAGTGGTGTAATTAGAATCAGTCACACATTTTCAAGTCGTCAAATGATGTCATTTTGATTGTGCCCAATAGTAAATTCGGCCACACTTTATAACATCTCGAGATTCACCTATCTCATAGATTCATTAATAGATACACCTTAATACATCCAACATAGCTCAAATTAAATTGAATTTCTTTGTTGCTAATATAACTGCTGATCAGGGTGTGGTTTTCTCGACTTGCATACATATAGTTAGACTTCATATATTTTATCAAGCATCTTGTGTGAAGAGTGCTGGGAATCACTGTATGTCATTTTTACTGGCATTCATCATTGTATTTTATACTTGCATTCTTGTTTTCTCGATCTTTCTTCCTTGATTTTACAACATAAATATTAAAAGGAAATTGGGACTGCAAGTTATGCCATATATTGTGATGATTTCATATTAATCTTAAGTGGTAACCAAAACTTGAAATTAGGACTACTAAGCAAGATGAGATTCAAAATAACTTGGAATAAAATTAATCTTGTACTACGTGTCATTAAAGCCCTCATCAAACACAGGTACTTACCCCCAAAAAGAGTGGGTGAGGACGAATCCCTATGGTTTGAATCCAAAACCTTGGACTTCCACCCTAAGTCTCCATATCTAACATTTTTCGGATTTGGGAGCTATAAATGGTTTCCTCTGACGTTAGAAGTATGTTTTGGTTGTGTATACATGTGTGCTTCTTTTGGGTGTGATATTGAACACGACAACCCGAGACGATCATCTCTTTGATTGAGAGCATGCAAGAGCACTGATGGGCCTAAGGCAACTCTTTGTTTGTAATGATTTGAAAGATTGGATTATCATTTACTTAAAATTGACAAGATAATTCCGTTGAACTCTTATAGCCTTCACGATGTGAAATTGGTAAAATTATCAACGGGTTGGATTGCATTTTTTGTGTGAGTTGATTCCGCACGTCAAGTGCACCATAGTACTAAGGCTCCTTGATTCATTTTGTGCTCTTAAAAGTATCCTCTTGAAATTAAAGATGGATAATTAATAGTATTTTTGTTTGGATTTTGCAAACCTCTCTTTAAACTGCCCAAATACCATGTCTTCTGAGGTCCAACCCCCTTCTTTTCCTGGACCTCCTTGAATTCGAGATGATTTTTGTCTCAATCCGGTATTTCATGATCCATTCTTAGGGAGTGGTCATATCTCAACCAATCCCTTTCTCCTTTCACTTCTTACCGAGTAGCACTTATGCCTCGGTAAGATTGATTTACTTTCAACTAAATCATCAAAATCTAACTCCAGCCCTTTTGTTGATGAATGTTTTCAAAATTCAATAAATGTGCCTCCAATGAAGAATCAAGATGAGGAGGAATGCGATGACCCTTTACATATGATACTTGCTAGGGTGGCCTCTTTTGAGCAACAAAGCGCATTACTTAGGCCGTAGTTAGGCCATCTTGGTATGGGTATCGATGCTCCTATGGACGTGGCTTATAACCTAGGATAATATAGAAACCTAAATTGGTTAAGTCTAGCTCAACCGGATGTTGAATACGACATGAATCTGCAATTTCCATCTTTGCTACCGAAGTTCAATGGGAATGCCTATGAAGAGCCATATCTTTGAACTAGTCTATGATAACTTTAGACATCCTAGGGTTAGCCAAGACTACATCAGGCTCAAAGCCCTACCTTTTACCTTGGGAGACAAGGAAATCTACTGGTTGAAGAACCTCAGGGTGGTTGTACATACATACACACAGTTCAAGTACCTATTCCTAAATAAGTTCTACCCTTTGAGTAGAACTAATCATATGAGGACACGAATCACCAGCTTCTCCCAACTTCATAATGAACCATTTTTGTGACACTTGGGAGAGATTCAAATATATTTTGCAGAAATGTCCATGTCATAATTTGGATGACAACATCTTGGTCTAAGCATTGTATAGTGGACTGAATCTTGAGACATAGGACTGGGTTAGTGCTACCTGTGGAGGTAGCTACACATCTAGAGAAGTAGATACCATATGAAAGGCATTCAAATAAATGACTGAAACGAGCTGCTCCCAAGTAGCCAGCAGGGTTTATACTGAGTCCCATTTTTCATTCTTATCTAAATAAAAAAGGGGAAGAATGTTGTAGTGGATTTAGCTTAGGACATGATTTCTAGCATGGGAATCATTTCTGATAAGTTGATAATGATAGAGTAGATCCACACATGTATATCAGAGTTGGAGAGCTTGAATAAACTTCTAAAGAAAATGGAAGGACTTTTAGATAGGGTATATAGGATAAAGATACATGTCTTGACTACGTCTTCTGCTCATGTTCATCGTGTTCATCATGTACAGGAACATCAGATGTTCGAACCCCATATATGGGTAGAGGACCACTCCTTTGCCCATCTTTCACAGCACGATCCGTTTATGGAGATAGCAGCAGAAGAGCCTTCTCAAGTGTTTGAGGTGAATGGTGTGTTCTACTCTCAGGACCCTACCGTCGGGCAGGCAAGAGCAGGGGACCGACAACATTACCAGTGTCCACCTACTTTATACAATACAAGCTTCACCCATACACCTTTTCCTACTCAACAACCACGCTCTGAATTCTCTCACTCCCATCAGCAGCAGCACCAGCCATATGTGTGTCAGTCATCCTACCAGTCGTGCTAACAGATCCCATCACTTCAGAGGTATCCACAACCCAACAATACCATGGCCACTTGTCGTGGTACTCTTCGTATTCTCAATTTGGACAACTTAAGCAGTACTAAGGTTCACAAAAGTCATCTTCATCGGTACCTACAGATATAAAGAAGCAGATTCTCGATAAGATTCGTTCTTACAAGAATGAGATTCAGGATATGCGGTGTGACATCAATCGTTTATCCAGATGGCAGGATAAGAGATCTACCCCCTTCTACATCCATTCTCGTCCAGGTTCAAGCAAACCCTAATAGCCTGAACATGATACATCAACATCATGGTGATCAGGTATACCACTCGGGTTTACCTAACTCTGAGCATGAGATCCTTCCTTTTGACGATATTCTACATGTGTCACTGAGGAGAAGAAAAACCGTGGTCATACTTGATCGAGCATGAGATAGGGATGAGAACGGCTCAGAGGCTCCACGTGAGGAAATCTTAGAGGATGGAGGAGACTAGCATCTCCAAACACAACATGAGGATCATCATCACCATGAGAGGATATTCATAGCTAGCGGAGAGAGGAAAAATGCATTAGATATCTGCATGGAGATACAACGTCAGAGTCTACGGAGGACCTTGCACCTTCGGTTGAGGAGGATATACCAACAAAAGATGTTCCCCAACCTTAGTAGACAATAATATTTCAAATTCCAAGTTGCATTGTGAAGATTCATGTATTAAGAACTCATTTTACGATAATAAAGGAAAGCACATTTTGATTTATGATTCCGAGTCTCCTTTTTCTTCTGATGCTTTAATCCCCATGCTTTAACATTAGGAAAGTGCATCGTTAAAAAGATTCAAAAAGAGGCCCTGATATGATATATTTCTGTCATCATAATATCTTAGTTAAAGTGCCATATGATGAGTATTTGGCAACCCATCCTGCTTTTGTGAAATACATGAAGGAGATATGCACTCCTACAAGAGTACACATAAAGTCACCTACTAAGTTGAAGAGCAGCAAGTATATACATTTTCTGACGGTTGCCACCACTTCATGTATCAAGAACCAACATTTATCTACAAAGAAGAGAGATTTGGGTGTGCATTACGTGCTAAGCTAGATTGATGATATATCGTTTGCAAGAACTCTCTTAGACAACAATTCAATTATTAATCTACTGCCTTTAGCCTTGTATGATTGATTGGATTTAAGTCCTCTTAAGAAGTCACGAGCCATACTCCATGATGGAAAGAATCGGTCAGGGGTGTCTAACATTCGATCGTGGAGGAGCTTGTAGTGTCCGACAAGTCAGATCTGACAATCATTATATCAGTCCTCTCTCGTCTCTCGACACTTCACCAATCAACTCATCAATCAACCCACAATATGAATGACCAATAAATAAATATGCACGGTGGAATTTCTTAGACCCTATAAAATATGTACAGTGACAAGTAGTAGGGGTCGAACCACTGAGATGTGGAAAGGTATAATTATTATCAATAAATAAATATCAATAATAATTAATTTTTTGAATTTTTAGACCTTTTGTGGGTTTTAATTATATTATTTTTTATTTTTTATGTTTTTTTTAATTTTTAAATTTATTTTTTTTAATTTTGCTTATTTTTATTTTATTGATTGTTTTAAGAGCTAATATATATCCATATATGGTAATATGGAAATTTAAAATAATATATATGATATATGCTAAATAAATATATAAAAATATAGAAAATACATATATGAATGATCCTTTTTATTTTTTAAGGGTTAAATATATACTATATATTTATAAGTAATAATAGTAATAATAAGTAATATAGTATATATACGTTCTAAAATTTTAAATATATATATATATATATAGGAAAATTAAGAGAGTAAATTGTTTTTATTTTTAATATTTTTCTCTATTTTTGTGGATTTATATATAATGTTTTTCTAATTTTTATGTTTTTTTAGATATTTAAATATACAAAAGTACATATAATATATAGGATGAATTGTTTTAGGTACTAAAAAAGATAATAAGTCCAAAAATTCCAAAACTATTCTTAATATATAGAATATAGTATAAATAAAAATATACATTGGTTTTTTTTGGATTTTTAAGGAATTTCTACTAATTTTTATGGGATTTAGGGTTTTTATTTTCAAATTTTCCTTTTATATTTTTTGCAATTTTTGGTCTAAGTTATACTATATATAAATATCTATACTCTAATTTTTTGGAACATTTAAAGTAGGTTTTATAATTTTTTGTATTTTTATATCTAAGAAATGAATAAATAACTCTTATTTGATTTTTAATAGTTAGAAAAATAAAAGAAAATCTAAAATAAAAATACTTGCATGATTAAGCATCATATCAGGCATATCCTATAATTTTCCAAACATTTAACAAGTATATGAGACAATTAATAAAAATAAGAAGGCAAAAATAAAAATAAATTGTCTGATAGGGGTATTCTTGCAACAAAATATAACTACGAGGGTCTACATACAAATGACCCCAAAATTTTACACCAATATTGCAATTTCCAAAACTAAATCGAAATAAATAAGCCTTTAAGGAAATATCCAAAAAGGCCAGGTGTCTCATACGTACGAGCACATGAGCGGACCTGACAAAGGATTTAAGTGCAAATGCATTTATGTTTAGGGCATCTTTTGCAAATATTATACAACTATTTAAACTTGACTTTATATTTACAGGACTTCAATGTAAAATACAAAAAGATGTGGGTTACATATAAATTTACCGCATGGTGCACGATCAGATGGCAGAGCTCTCTCCACTTGGCATTATTGATGATCAACAACTGACAAAATGTAATGCTTCACCTTGGAATGAGTGGATCAGATCATATTTGGGTTGCGTTGATGATCCAACAATAATGGAGGTGCTTCAAAGAACTCAGAAGAACACCTGCTTGGGCGAACTTCGATCATGGATTCTGTCCATCTCTAACATCCAAACTCATCGCCGACTAGTCTAAAATCTTCCTGGTGCCTCCCCGTACCTGCAGGTGGATTAAATGGGTTCAAGCCCCGTTGGAATGGGGCCTGGAGCTTTGACTGCCTGGAGCTCTGGATGGAGCTTCGATTCATCTCCAGGTGGTTCGTGGACGTCCATGACCTGCACAAAAAATTTTGGAGGCTCGAGGCGAAGCACCTCGACCATTTCTTGAAGTCGAAAGTGAGGGGATAAGTGCGGGCGAGTGAGCTCTATTGAAGTTGGTAGAGATGAGCTGGACCAGCCTTGATTAATTCAGAATTAAGGGTGGAAACAAGGAAGTTTTTCATAGAATACGATGAGGAATGAAACTTGGGGAGAAATGGTGGGCCAAAACAGTAAGAATATGTGGGCTGGAGCTTAAGTCTCCAACGATCTAGAATCCTAAAATTAAACTAAATTACAGGCTAAATATGAGAATTAAACGCTAAACTATGTTGCAGGAATTAAATGAAAGAAGAATTACTAAGCTAATAATCTCATACCAACCTAAAGTAAGGAGAAGGAGACCCTCACCGTAGATGTTAAACTCAACGGTGGTGGATCGCCTCCAGCTGCTTCTTCTTCACACTGATGCCTCTACGAGCTCCTTGATGTCACTAAGGTGCTTTATCATGATGAGGTTTGGGGTTACGAATGGCTAAGAGGGATCAAAATCAAAAAAGTAGAAATGGGGGTGTATTTATAAGTGGAGGTTTTGGTAAAAAAAGGCGGAGAGATTGCATGGAGATGGGGTGTGGTTGGTGGAAGCTAGGGTATGGGCGAAGGTTAGGGATGACACGGATGGCGATGGGTGGAAAGCTTGAGGAGGAAGGCATAGTGGAGAAGGCGTGAGGAAGGGGAGAAGTCGGAGGTTTGGTGGGTCTGACATGAGCAGGGGCAGATGCCAGGACAATAGACATGTCTGGTCAACAAAAGACGGGTCCTGGTTGGTCCAAAAACCCCTATTAATTAGATAATAAATAAAAAATGGTTTTACTAATTTTAAACAAAATATAAAAAAATGTTTATTATTTTATGTACTATTTTATTATGATTTTTATTTAATTTTACAAGTTTATTTATTTGGTGCTAATATTTACATGTATATACATAGGTATATATGCCTGTATTTGGCATATTTTATTTTTTTATTTGATATTTTATTATTATATTTATATATATTATACAAATACAACTTATTTAATTACACATTTAAATATTTTTTATTGAAATTTTCTGATATTATTTATTTTGTTAAATAAATATGTACATGTATGATATAGGTATAGTTTACCTATATATTTTAATACCTTATTTATTTTTTGTATTTTTAATGGTTTTATTCTATGTTTATTATTTAAATGAATTTTTAATAATATTTACAAGTATATATAATATTATAAATATATAAATATAAAGAATAAATATATTGAATATTATATATAGATATGCAGTACAAAAGGGACCCCAAAGCCAACTTTTGCATCTCAACTCCAAATTAAATGAAACAACTTCATTAAATTATAATTAAATTTTATTAGTGATAAAGGTGAGTTTGATCGATTTTCAGTCTGTATGGAGAAGATACGGGTCTGGAAAGGTTTCTTTGCAGCTTTTTTTCTGTGTGTCCCGTGTGCATTGTGTATGATTTTAATATGAAATCAATTTTGTATTTTCTATGTATTTTTATATACAAATTTCATGTTCAAAGTTTATTGATTTGAGATGTAAATTATAAAGAATAAAATAGGTGCCAAAAGGCTATTTATTGAGTTAAAGAATTAGGGTTTTGAGTGTTCTCTATATAGTATCACTGCCCTATCTCCCCCTACTTTATACCTTATCGACCAAGTCATCATGATGACTAGTTCTCAGGTCTAGGGTCGATCAATGTCTTTGATACTTCATTTTTTTTCTTTTCTTTCTTATATTCTTTTATTTTGGAATTAAATACCAAAATTTATACAGTATTTATTGTCAATTTGTGTGTTATTTTTCACAAATTAATGCTATATACATGCATTTAGCTAAATACTTAAGGCAAAATGAAAGAATAAAGGTGATGAAATGAAGTATCATCACCCCTTATACTTTCCTTTATTATTCCCTGGCAAACACTTATGATTATGAGTGGCGAAAAAAAAGAAAAGAAAGAAAAGAAAAGGAAAGAACTTGGAATGATTTTTGACTTTTAGACTTGTCTTGATAAAATCAAAGTTTGGAGGTTAGTTAAGACCTTTAAATTCTTAGTGTGTTTGAAACCATATTTAGGTTAGCTAGTGTGACACAACAACCCTTAGGTTACGTAATCCTCTATCCAGTTCAATTCACAGTCTGGTGAGAAGCACCCTTTCAGTCTCATACTCTCGTAACCTTGAAATGACTGGAATTATGTGTGTAAATTGGGCTAGCTCTTCCCAGACAAACAACTGAACTATCAAGGAGTCTCCTCCTCTTGCAACTCGTCCTCACGGAGATGGGTATTTCCTTATAAGGTAAGGTGTATGCTAGTTCACAACCGAAAGGGGGGAGAAGCTGGAAGAATGGGAGAAGAATTGGGAATGGACCATTATAGTCGCATTCCCTGTGAAGCTCGGCCAGTGTAACTGAGTCTTCACCAAGATGCGGGATTTTTCTAGAAGCTCGATATTTTTGGAATTTTAGTGTAGGCTTATTTTTGGATATTTTATTTACATAGCATTGCTCTGCATTCTTGTTTTGCTCCAACAGATATTGAATCTGTGTTCCACCCATATTTTGGGGTCGTAGAAAAAGTTATGTCAGCGGACCATTCCTCATCCAAAGCTTTATTTCAGTCTAGTCTCCAGTCAATAGATGTCCATGCTACCAGAGGAAGTGGATTGAAGTATCAGTTTCGACAGTCCCTAAGAATGGTTCTTGAGCCACCTTGATGAAGCGGCCTAGTATCACCCGGCTTAGACTCCAAGGTTTTTCAACAATCCATCTGGTTGAGTTATGTGCTAAGCCAATGTTTCAAGAGTCATATGGATGACATGAAGGGTTCTTGTTAGACACATTGAATCGACTCATGAACATAGTCTCATGGAACTTAAAGAATTAGGTCAAGGTGACCTGAAGCGTCTCAATTCCAGTCCGTAATGGGTTCCTCTGAAATTACAAGGTCTAGACCAAGCTTCAATCTTCAGATTTTATTTAAACTCATTTAATTGTACAGATCATTCCGAAAAATGCGCATGCTATGCAATAAAGGAAAATCTTTTTGTGAAGCTATTTTCTGATTTTGAACTTTTTGTGGATTTTCAAAAGGCTTTGCAATTTTTTATGTGACTTTTGAAATATTTTGCAAATTTTTATAGGTTTTGGAAATTTTGAAAATTTTAGGATTTTTTTATAAGGGTTAGTGAAAGAAGTATATGTACATATTTACACGGGAGTGCATGCATATATACAAGAATTGGTTGTAGGATTTACACTAACAATTTGTACAGGTTAAGTTAGTTGTTATTTACAGACTTTATAAAATGATTATATATATAATTTTATCATGGTTATTATTCACCTTAATTTTGTACAAGGTTATGGAAATAGTTTGAAGATATTTTTGCAAATATTTTGAAAATTTTATTTGCAAAGAATTTTTACAACCATTTACAAAATTTGAAAATCATTTTGCAAAGTTTTTTCAAAGGTATAAAAAGATTTTTCAAAATATTTTTGCAGCCATTTTCAAAATCATCTGCAAACTAAACTTTCAAAAAATTATTCAAGCAAATGAAACAAAATTTTTGCAAACGTATACAAAATAGTTTTAAAAAGTTTTGAAAATATTTTCATAAAGTTTTCCAAACGGTTTTCCAAAGATTTTTCAAGAATTTTTCCAACCATTTGTCAAATCATTTTGCAGAACTTTTTTAAACTGATTTATTAATCATAATGAAAAACTTTATACATATTTAGAGCGTATTCTTTATAGCTGATTTATTGCATATTATAACTAAATAGTATTTTAGCCATATTATTCAAAAATATGAAAGTATGAGTTATGACAAAAGTATATGCAATGTATATACGACTCCCATATACTTAGCTTGAGCTATGTCATCATAGTGATAGAAATAAAGGAAAACATAACCCTTGCTGAGTATAGGAAAGTCTATACTATAACAACTAGAAGAATGAGAAGTCGTTGATCCCTCTATACTTCGGATCAACTAATCCAAAGTATAGCAGACTGCACACAAAATAGGGATGATCGAGGCTCAGAATTTATAAAATCAATGGACTCGACTTGTCCCCCCATACTAAAGGTAAAATATCCTTAAGTATAGATAGAATATCAACAAGTTAAGAGACAAGCAAGGGAATTATAATGAATAACCCGAATACACTCATCCCCCATACTTGGGATGAAGTATATCCTAAGTATAGCATTGGTGAATGGAATGAGTGCCACATGGAAGAATGAGAGAATTTCAAAATAGAAATGAAAAGAAGAAAAGATGTAAATCAGTCAAAGATATTTTTATTTGTAGCGTTCGTCTCCAGTGTTGTTGTCGAAGGTTCTGCATCAAATATCACTTGAATTGAATTGATAACGACCAAGAATGTATTGTGCTTTAAATACAGCTTCAGCAACTAATCGTTGATGATGAATGGTTGTGCATTAAGTGATAACTCTGGTATCAAAATACTACCATTGTCACACATAGTTTTGATGATGTATGACCATGTCCATTTACTCTTCAATTTACCTTGGAATATCTTCAACTTTGCATCAAATAGACACACTTTCTGTCCAGGTTCGAAGGTCTTTCGTCTGATGTGCCAGTCGTGCCAACTTTTGACGTTATCTTTGTACATCAAGTTGTTGTCGTACGCATAGTCTCAGAATTCTGAGAGCTTGTTCATATCCACTTTCCTATTCTGACCACCTTTCCATGAGTCAAGATTGCCGATATTAACTGTAGAGATATTTATGAACAAGTTCCACGGTAGATGGCATGGCTTTCCATATGCAAGATGATAGGGCGACATGCCCAAGAGAGACTTTTAGGTTGTTTTGTAAGCCTAGAGAACTGAGTCCAGAAGTTGCGATCAGTTCTTTTTGTCCAGACTCACAAGTTTCCACAAAATCGTCTTGATTTCTCTGTTTGATAGTTCAACCCAGCAATTGGATTGAAGATGATAAGGAGATGTGACACGATGATCAATGTTGTACTCATTCACTAATTTCTTAAACTCTGTATTAATGAAGTGAATACCCCCATCTGAAATCAAACTATTCAGTAATCTGAACTGTGAAATGATGTTATATTTCAGGAATCGACACATTGTGCGGCTATCGACAACACGAGAAGGGATAGCTTCTACCCAACGACTCACATAATCCACGATTAGAATGATTTATTCATAGCTCTGACTATTAGGAAATGAACCCATGAAATCAATGCCCCATGCTCGAACACATCAGAAATCTGAATAAATTTGAAGGGCATAGAATCTTTTGAGCTAAGGGTTTTTCCCATATTCTGACAATCAGTGCAAGCTTTGATGTATTCGTTGACATCCTTGAATAGTGTGAGCCAAAAGAGGCCACATTGCAGTATCTTTACTATCATTCTATTTCTAGAATTATGTCCACCAGATTTGAGCTTGTGACAATGCTCGAGGACACTTGTGTACTCCTCTTGAGGAATACACTGAAGCCATATGCAATCAGCTCCTTCTCTGAACAGGTATGAAACTTCCCATTGGCACAAACAGATATCGGACAAGAACTTATCCTTATTGATTCTCATCCATTATTGTGGAACTACCCTATAGATGCGGTAGTTCCCAATATTAGCATACCTAGGGAGAGATGCCACGTTGAGAATGGATTCATAAGGGAGTGTCTCTGTAATCGGTGTACTTCCCAGTTGAGTATCTTGGCATTCAATTCTGGATAGATGATCTGCTACCACATTCTGAATTCCAAGTTTGTCTTTGATTTCCAAGTCAAATTCTAGAAGAGAAGGATCCATCTGAGTAAGTGTGATTTGGTGCCCTTCTTCCGTTGTAAATATCTGATAGAAAAGTGGTCAGTAAAAATAACGACTTCAGATCCAAGAAGATAGGATTGGAACTTCTCCATGGCAAAAACCACTACCAGCAATTTTTTCTCTATAACTAAATAATTTCTATGTGCTTCATCTAATATTTTGCTGGCATAGTAAATTAGCATAGGACAATTTTTCTCTTCTTTGTCCTAAAACAACCCAACTACAAAATCTGATGCATCCATCATGATCTCGAATGGAAGAGACCAATCGAGTGGTTGTAGGACTGGAGAATGAGTGACTAATTCTTTCAACTATAGAAAAGATTGGATAACATGTTGATCAACAATGAACTCAGTCTCCTTGCAAAAAAGTTTAGTAAGAGGTCGTGAAAGCTTATTGAAGTCCTTGATGAATAGACGATAAAAACCAACATGCCCTAGAGATGATCTCACATTCTCTAAATTTTGAGGTGAATCGAGTTTAGCAATGACATCTGCCTTCGCCGGGTCGACTTCCATGCCTCGCTTGGAAACGACATGGTCCAACACAATACCTTCACTGACCATGAAGTGATTCTTTTCCCATGAGAGAACAAGATTAACTTCATGGAATTTCTGCAGCACTCGATATAGATGCATGAGATATGAATTGAAACTGTCATCATAGACTGAGAAATCATCCATGAAAATATCGAGAAAACTACTGACTATGTCGAAAAATATGACAAGAATGCACCTTTGGAATGTGGAAGGAGTATTGCACAATCTAAAGGGCATTCTCTTGAAAGTATATGTGCCGAATGGGCTGATGAATGTTGTTTTTTGTTGATCTTTAGGGGCGATGGCCACCTGGTTGTACCTAGAGTACCCATCTAAGAAATAGAAGAATTCTTTCCCAGCCAATCTTTCAAGTACTTGATCAATGAATGGTAGTGGTAAATGGTCTTTCTTTGTCGCTGCATTCAAGCACTGGTAGTCAATACACACGTGCCACAATGTTCGGTATTCGAGTAGAATTCTCCTCTCCTTGGTCTTTGGTTACCACATGATCCATGATTTCTTTACCACTACATGTAAGGGGCTCACCCATTTTCAGTCGGGGATGGGATATATAAAGCATGATTCACACCATTCCATGATTCCCTTCATCAATATTGCCCAAAAATTAGGGTTTACTTGCACTAAAATTCACGGGACATTTTACAGTCATCTCAACGTAGATATTATTTGAGCACATGGTTGAATTTATCACTTGGAGATCTGAAACTTTCCAACAAAGTGCTGTGTAGTTTTTCTTTAGAACCTCGAGTAGTCAAGATTCTTGATCATGGTTAGCATGTTGTTGATAAAAAACGGATACATGTTTTCTTCACCCACAAGGAAGTGTACTTAAGACCTATTGGGATTTGCTTCAGTTCAGGAAATTGTTGAGTTTGCTCCGCAGTCACTTCATATACTGTGCTGGTAGATGGATGGTCTGCTAACATAAATGAGGTGATGTCCACCTCTATCACTCTTGGCTCAGATAGAAATGTACCGAACATTTATACAATGAATTATTCGTGTTTGTTTTGGCTTGAATATTCTTCAAATAAGCTAATTAGTGACTCAGATTTTGTCTCCCAGATGGAAAGGGGGCAAGGATCGACTGTGATTTCCATGTCCTCCTTTTAAGAGAGGATTTTCTGTGTCAGAATATCATTCAAAGAAATTTATTGATCATTGATATCAACAATATAGTAATCTTCTACTACTGATGGCTTGCCATCATCAAATACAGCTTTTGGCTTGGCAATCATGTCCATTGTGACTCGGTCACTGCAAGAGCAAAATGTAATCTGTCCAAACACATAGTCGATGATCGCTTTGGTGATCGCTTTGGTAGTTCGAAGAAATGACCAACCAAGAATGATGGGAGTATAGAGTAACGGTACAAGAGAGTCCATGTCTAGGACAACAAAGTTCACAGGGAAGCGCATGTCCTGCACAATCACAATAACATCCTCTGGTAAACTCCAGGGTCACTTAATGGATCGATCCGCAAACTGTAGGATCATATGAGTGAGTTTAAGCAAACCTAGCCTAAATTTTTCAAGCAATGAGGAGGGCATGGGGTTTATAAAAGAGCCGCTATTAAGCAGAATTCGCTCAAAAGTCTGATCGAAAATATTGCATCTGATTAAGGGTGCTCCCTTGTCTTTCTTTTTCTGTGGGAGATCACTGATAACATTCACAATAGCCATGGTTAGGACGTGTTTTTCTCCTTGGTTGTGTTTGTTCTTGTAGCTCTGACGCTTAGAGGTACATACCTATTTCAAAACTTTCTTCACATCTGGCATGTATTCCATGGGCTTCATCAATGGAATATTTAAAACAAGATTTTCAATAATTTCCACAACACTTGGGTTTGACAATGTATTTTTATTTTTTCGATTTTTTTAGAATTTTTATTACTTCAGGAAAAGGAATATTCATAGAAGGAAATGCATTGTTCTTATTTACATCAACATTTACAAATGATTGGCTAGAAGAAGAGTGGCCATTCAAAATAGGCAAAAATATATCTACATGAGCTTCAGCTTCGTTTGATGGCTCTAGAAGTGCTACAGGTGCTGGCTCTTGCCATTCTGGTGTGGCTAAGCTTCGGCTCTCTTATTGTAATTTTGAAGATTTTCATTTTGTTGATTTTTTGATATTTTTGCTCTTGGTGGTTGTGGTCCTCTGGTGCTGCTTCTTCATCATCTTCTTCCTCACCCAGCTCTACTGCTAGTCTAGCTGATGCTAAAGATGACTCACCAGATGCTGCTTTATTCTTCCCCTTCGGCATGACAGGTGGATTCAATGTCCTATTGCTCCTAAGAGTCACTATATGAGACAATATAAAATCTAAAATACTGATGGCACATCACAAACTACCTGCTCTTTTCTCTTGAAGTTGTTTGGGTTGGCCTCGACTTGTGTTGGAATTAGAGTTTTGGTTGTAGTGAGGTCATCGAGCTTCTGACTCATCCCTGCTAGGCTTTTGACAAGTTGGGCCAAGCAGTCGAGAGCAGGGTTCACTGGAGAGACATTAGGTTCAGTATGCTGACCACACTGGAAGTGAAAATGCAGAGGCAACAAATGAGAAAATTGTGAATTCTACTAAGGAGAAGGATGTTGATGGTAATGCTGAGGAGGAGGAGGAAGTTGATTTTGAGCATATGTGTAAGTGTGATGCACCTGATACTGTCTGTATAAGGCTATTGATATTTATGGTTCTATCTCCACGTATTCTAATATGATGGAGACTGATGCTGCAGAGGTTGGTTCTGGTCAAACCTCCCACCCAGTGGCTGGTGATACATTCTAATTGTAAAGGAATGGCCTTGTTGTTGTCCGCTTGGACATGCCATTTGTGCATCATTGTTCCAACTTGGATTTGGGTCAGTGGTGGGAAAATGGATCAACATAAAAAGGTGGTTGGGGCTAAGGCTGGTATACAACAAGCTATTACGATGGTTGTGGAGGTGTATGGTCAGGTGCATGCAGATATTACACATGTTAGACCTGAGGCTGCCCTAAACTTGGCTGAGGTTGTTGTGGCGATGATGGCTTCTTCAGCTCAGCAAGAGTTGCGGCTATCAAACTCGTAGACTGGACGATATTGATAGTGACAACCAGCAACTCTAGCTTCTTGGTGATCTGATCTAGCTTGTCCAGGTGCTGGGTTATTTGTTCGATCTCAGATAGTTTCTTGAGATCTTGTGATCACTTTACTATAATATCAACTTTGGACAAGTCGCTCCCAATGATGATGAAGTTGGATCTCTCGTCCCTGTCCGACTCATGGGATGTCGCCATGTTTACTAGCTTGTGGTGGATCTACAACTGATGCTGATTTGCACGGGATGAGGATAATGCAACCTCTCCTTCATCCATTTCTTCAAATATTTGCCAGATAGCATCCTCGTCCTTATTGAAGTGAGATCCTCCACATGTGGCATCGGCTAGCCTCTAACTCTCTTGTGTGAGGCTCCTGAAGAAGTGTTGGACCAACCTGGTTTGAGGAATATCATGGTGGGGGCACCTTTCTTGTAAATATTTAAACCTCTATCAAGCTTCATAACTGGACTCGTATGGTTCCTAGGAGAAGTTGTTGATACGAGCTCGCATCAGATTCAGATGACCCTATGGATGGAACTTGTGGAGGAATGTAGACTTTAATCCCTCCCAGGTCATCTTGACCTTCCCCAGATGATTAATACAATATAAATACTTGTACCGAAGGCTGAATGGGAATGCAGTCATTTTAAGTACACCTAACAGGATGTTAGGGTAGTGAGTGGTGCGGTAGATGCATGAAAATGGTTGGAGATGGATATAGGGATGTTTATTTGTGTTCCCATGAAAGGAGGGAAGAAGAGCCAAGAATTGAGGATCTAGCTCAAGTGTTTGTGAACTAAATAGATATGTATCCACTCAGTCATCTGGCCAGATCTAGGACTGTAAGTCTCTTTAAGAGTAGGCTTGGGAACCTCTCTCTTTACCTCATCTATTGGTCATCCAAGGGGTCCATCTCCTTGTTCATCATCATGTTATCCTCCTTGTTCTCTCTCTCCCTCCTCAGGTCATTGAGCATGTCCTGAAAGGTGACCTAGGCGAGAGCCTGATCAGTAAACTATTTCTAGATGGACTGTATAGAAGTAAGCAATTGTGCATTCACTGTGTTTTAATTTGGTTGCGGACCCCGATTCAGTTGTTGCAGTCCCTTCCCTTTTCCCTAAGGAGCCATATCTGAATCAGACGTAAAGTAATTGATCTACTCTTGGTCTAGATTCGTCTTTTGATTTACACATTCAAATTCATCCTGTTCAGACTAGCAATTATATATACCAGATGAGGTGAGGAATCTGGGATTAAAGCCAATCCGAGATAAATGTGAATGGAGTACTTTATACGAAAATAAATGTATCTCCGTCCATGGGGGTGAATTTCAAGACAAGAGTGATCCTGATTTATTGGAGAAGAAGATGAGGAGTCTAGAGATCAGTTCCCAAAGTCTGAACCAGTTTCTTAGGAGTCACCTTGAATTATTGAAGATATTGAGTTCATGAAATCGATGGAGGTGTCGATAGAGTCCCGCTTAAGCCATCCATGAGTCAACATCTTAGATAGAAGAGGACTTGATGAGGAGTATGAATATGGTGAAAAACAATAGATGAAATGAAGAGGAAAATAGTAGATGGCTCAAAGTGAGCAAGGAAAGAAGAAAGGAAAATATATAAAAGGAAAACCAGCGCTAGTACGCAGGACTGGATCCTTGAAATAAAAATAAATCCAAACAAACTCAATGCAAAGGATTCACCAACTCACAACAAATGAAGCTATAAGGGTTTGATATTTTTGTCTTTTCAATTTTATTTATTTTTAAGCAATCTTATGGAAAGTCTTTAGAGGCTAGCCCTACAGGAGAGTGAGTACTGCCAGAAGAGTATCACGCACTTTCCACTTTCTTTGTAACATGCAACTTATACTTTTTAAGAGAATCCTTGCTATTGAGTCTGGATCCACTACTCAGTTAAAGCATAGAGGAGGAAGCCGATAGGTGAAACCAATACTTCCCCCGACAGGGTACTCAGATGTGGAATAATGAGACAGACATCCCAGTGAGGGGATGGACTAAACTCAATACTTCAGACCAAGTCCGGAAGCAGATGAAGCCCTACTCTCCCACATATGATCGAAGCACCAATACTTCGTGAATCTAGTCAATAACAAGGCAGTACCCCGGATGCGATTTTAGCTCTATTTTCTTAGGGTCGTGCTTCACTCTATCTCGATGGCACGTGAAAATGATGCGGGCTTTATGAACCCAATATAATGAATGCCCATTATGAATTTTATTTTTGGTCAAAGTTTATTAAACAATCCCCTTATTTTAATTTTTGAATTTTCACTTTTTGAGTATTATTCAAGAATAATTAGCCTAATGATTTTTTTTTGTATTTTCTTTGAAATCCTACGTGATACAAAACTAAGGGAGATAATGGAAAATCCGTGCAAGTGGATACTAGAATGGAAATCTCGCCCTTGTATAAAATGATGTGTGCTCAGTAAGAAGACTTACAGTGCTTCCTAACTCTCTCCATGTGGGGTGCAAGACAAAGAATTTGGAAAACAAAACATGCAAAAGCAAGCCGGTGAAATCAACCTAAGAAGGAATTCCCATTAACGTGAAGAACTAGATTTAATTTGATCTAAGTTCAAACATAGAATCTATAAGCACATGCAGATATTATGTGTTTGGACCTAGATTACTCGATCGAGCAAGTCCTAAAATCTAGGTGCTCATTCACATAAAACAAATGAAAATAAAGGTTGTAAACACAAATTGCGTAAAACAAAGAAAATATGTTGAAAATAGGGAGGACAAAAGTGAGAATGCGATGAAAACACAATAAAATATGATGCAAGCTCCTAGGTGAACAGATACCTGGTAAAATATGATTTCTAAGTCTGAATGTCCAGAGTCCAGGTGTACATTATTATTACAAATTAATAAAGTCTCTCTCTCACAAAATTAAAATAAAAAATCTACACTACACTACTCTTCTCAAATTCATGTTTTCTTCTTTCTCTCTCCAATCAGCTTACAAAGAAAGAACCGATCTCCACGTAGCTCGGGTGCATGGACTCTCCTAAGAAGTCACCTTCGCTCAATGGTCCCTTGTAAAGAATTCAATAAAAGATTGGTTGGAGACAGATAAATAATTATTTATAAAAAGAAATAAAAGTAGCTATATGCAAATAAATATGTACAGTAAACATGTCCTATGCGTTGCACCCCGACAACGATGCCATTTATGGAGAGTATCGGTAGGGTGTGTCTAACTTCCGATCTTGGAGGAGCGTGCGGTGTCCAACAAGTCAAATCCGGTAATCATTGTATCAACCTTCTCTCAGCTCTCGGTACTTCAACAATCAATTCATCAATAATCAATCCACAATAAGAATGAACAATAAATAAATGTGCATGGTGAAATAAATGATACCTTACAAAAGATGTGCATTGACAAGTAGTAGGGGCCGAACCACTGAGAGCAAATGTGAATATGTATATTTATTATCAATAAATAAATATCAATAATAATTATTTTTTGTACTTTTTAGCCCTTTTATGTATTTAATTATATTAGTTTTTATTTTTAATTGTTTTTATATTTTTTATGTTTTTGAATTTTGAATTTTTATTTTTATTTTTAATTTTCAAAATTTTAGTTTCTTTTTTTGTTTTTAAGAGATAATGTATATCTATATAGAGTAATATGTATATTGAAAATAATATATGTGATATATGATAAGTAAATATAGAAAAATATAGAAAATCCATATAGTAACAGTCCTTTTATTTTTTTAAGGATTTTAAATATTGACTATATATTTATAAGTAATAATAGTAATAATAAGTATATAAGGAATATCATGTATATATAGGTTTTATAATTATATATATATATATATATAAATATGCAAAATTCCAAAAATAAATTATCTTTTGTATTTTTTATATTTTCTTTATTTTGTTATTTTGTATATAATTTTTGCTAATTTTTATGTATTTTTATGGTATTTAAATATAAAAATAATAACTATAATATATAGTTCAGATTATTTTGGGTATTTAGAAAAATAATAAGTTGAAAAATTTGCAAAACTATTTTAAATTAATAGTATATAGTATAAATAAAAATAGGGGAAATGGGCATGCCTCCTAGGGAGAGCTAACTTGGCTTCCCCCGCTCCATTTCCCCATATTTTTTTTGAAAATGAATCGATGGAGATTCATAACTAATCCCTATATAATGTCATTCCAGTTTCGGGAGCAATAGTGATTCTTACAACCTCCATCTAGACAGTCATTTTAACGGTCACAGAATTGTTGAAATCGACCCCGTCTGGATGAAGGCCTTAGAAGTCTCTATTTCACACAAAATTTGAATGACATAATATAGTTATATAATAATGAAAATCCACAGAAGTATTTTACAAAAAATAAAAATATGGGGAAAATGAGGCCGGTGGAGCCAAGTTAGCTCCCCATAGGGGGCAGTTCCATTTTACCCATAAAAATATATAACAAAAATATTTTTTTTGGGAATTTTTAGGAATTTTACTAATTTTATGGGTTTTTTAGGATTTTTCAATATTTAGTATTTCCTTTTATATTTTTTGTGATTTTTGGTCTAGAGTTATACTATATACTAATATCTATACTCCAATTTTTTGGAATTTTTAAGGTAGGTTTTATATATTTTTTTATCTAAATAGGTAATAAATAACTTCTATTTGATTTTTAATAATTATAAAAATGCAAGGAAAACCTAAAGAAAAATGCATACATGATTATGCATCAAATTATGAATCTCTTGTAATTTCCCAACATTTAACAAGCACAAAAGCCAATTAATAAAAATAGAAAAGCAAAATTAAAAATAAAATGCCTTGTAGGGGTATTATTGCAATAAAACATAACTACGAGGTTTTGCGTGCAAATTAACCCAAAACTTAACACTGATAATACAATTTCTATGATAAACCAAAAAAATCCACAAGGGTATTTATGCAAAAATGTTAGGCGCTTCACGCTTGCGGGCACGTGAGGTGACCTGGCAGATCTAAGTGTAAAAACATTTAAGTTAGAGCCTCTTTTGCAAATATTACGCAATTATTTAAACCTAGCTTTACATTTATAGGACTTCAACGTAAATTACAAAAAGGTAGGGGTTACTTAAAAATTTACCCAGGATGCACGATCAGATGGTGGATCTCTCTCCACATGACGACACTTATGATGAATGGATGACAAACAATAACGCTTTACCTTAAAACAAATGGCCCAGATTAGATATGTGTCGCGTTGATGATCCAACGACAATGGAGGTGCTTCGAAGAACTCAGAAGAACACCTGTTGGGGCGACTTCAGTCGTGGATTACGTCCACCTACGGCATCCAAAATCGTCGATGACTGGAGTAAAAGCTTAATGTTGCCTCCATGCACCTATAGGTGGGTTCAATGGGGCCTGGGCCCCATCGGAAGGGGGCTTGGAGCTCTGTCACCTGGAGATCTGGTTGGAGCTTTGATTCGCCTCCAGGTGGTTCATGGACATCCAAGACTTGCACAAAAAAGTTCAAAGGCTGAAGACAAAGCACCTCGACCACTGCTTGAAGCTGAAAGCGAGGGGAGATGTGCCGGCGAGTGAGATCCGATGAAGGTGGTGGAGAGAAGTTCGACTAACCTTGATTAATGCGGAATCAAGGATGGAAACAAGGGGGTTTTTCATAGAAAATGATGAGGAATGAAAGTGGGATTAAATTACAGGTCAAAATAGTCAGAATACAAGTGATTTTGGGTTGTATCTTAAAGCTCCAACGATTTAGAATCTTAAAATTAAACTAACTACAAGCTAAATGCGAGAATTAAATGCTAAAATATGTTGTAGGAATCAAAGGCAAGGAGAAATACTAAGATAATTAGCTCATACCAGTGTAAAACAGGAAGCATGAGACCCTTGTCGGAGTTGTGAAACTCGATGGTGGTGGACCACCTCCGGTCGCTTCTTCTCCACGCGGACACTTCCGTGAGCTCCCTATTGTCACCAATGTGCTCTAGCAGGATGAGGTTTGGGATTAAGAAGGGCTAAGAGGGATCAAAATAAAAAAGGTAGAAATGGGGGTTTATTTATAGGTGGAGGTTTTGGCAAAAAGGACAAAGAGATTTTGTGGAGATGGGGTGTGGTTGGTGGAAGCTAAGGTGTGGGCAAAGGTTAGGGATGATAGGTCTGGCGATGAGTGGAAGTCTCGAGGAGGAAGGCTTAATGTAGAAGGCGTGATGAAGGGGAGAAGTTAGAGGGTTGGTGGGTGTGGCACAGATGGGGGCGAATGCCGGGACAATTGACCTGCCCAGTCAACAAAAGATGGGTCCTTGTTCGTCCATGTGGACCATCAAGAAAATAAGACCCAAAAATCCCTTATTAATTATATAATAAATAGAGAACAATTTTATTAATTTTTGGCAAAACCTCCAAATTGAATGAAACCACCTTCATTAAATAATAATTCAGTTTTATAAACAATAAAGTTGTGTTTGGTCAACTTTGAGTCTATATGGAGGAGATACATATATGGAAAGTTTTCTTTACGACTCTTTGTTATGTTTGTCATGTGTGCATTGTGTCTTATTTTAATGTGGAAACAATTTTGTATTTTTCTTTGTATTTTTTTTGCAACGTTCATGGTCAAAGTTTATTAATTGAGATGAAAATAAAAAGAATAAAATAGGTGCCAAAAGGTTATTTATTGAATTAAAGAATTAGACTTTTTGAGTGTTCTATGTATAATCCACCCTATCTTCCCCAACTTTATTCCTTGTCCACCAAATAAACATGAATATTGGGTCTCAGGGACTAAGGTCATTCAATGTCTTTAATAACGATCGGATCTTTCCGACCATCACATCGTTATGTTGGTGAAATTAGGGTTTGCTCTTGCGTTTGTTTTTGTGTTTGTTTGTGTGTGTTATCCTTCTGTGTAATTTCATGTTTTCACCTCAATCTGCTTTCATTCCTTCTCGAATATGTCAGCTTATTGGTTTTCGTACCGACCATCTTCCCCACCTCACTCCTTCATGAACCCTCTCATTGAGACGGTTCATTGTCAGTCAGCTTTGTTCTCTCCACTCCAGTCCAACTACGAAGTCAGATCTTCTACTTACTTCCTAGCCTCCTCTTCCTTCCAGCAAAATCATCTCTTTGAGACGGTTTCTCCGCAACCACCTTTTTTCTCCCCATAGGCATCCCGAATATGAAGTCAAAACTTCGATAGACTTCCCCACTTCTTCACATTTCTCACCTACTCCACATTCTAAACTCCGGAACCACTTCCATCTTGGTCAACTCACCTTATTCTCGAGAGCTAGCTAGAATCAAAGAACCATTCACAGAGCATGTCACTGCTAAGATAAAAGATTGGCAGAGCTATTTTCCCCAACAAATGTCATTCATTCCTCATATGAATGTTGGTATAAGTCAACAAACTACATATACACATCGTGACTTGACCTTAGGGTACACCTTTGTCGATAGAACAAACCGAATGGAGAGGTTTGCACATTATGATTTTCGAGACTTGATTAAGTTTAGTGATCAAGCTCACATTGACCAGCCCTCGTACCACACATTTGGAGAGCCTACACATACAGGGGATTGGACTCAAGATCTCTAACTACAAACCCCTTGTATATCGAATCCATTGTATGAGGCTCTGACAAATATCTATCACACAGATAGTCTCTACTTGACCCAGCATTACATGCCAGAGTCTAGGTATGTTGAGTATGACACTTAAAGATCTCAGCAATATCCTCCAATTGAGAAGAATTCTCCCATGACCTGTTATCAAGAAAAATATCAGACCATTCCATTACTCTTCCTTTACCTAAAAAGAAAAAGATTTTAGAAGGATGACATTTCTAGACTTATCAAGAAAAATGAATCATTTGTTAACAAGTTGAGAAATGTCACTGAAATATTGAACTCAATTGCTTCCAGCTTGGGTATAAAAGTAGAGAATGAGATAAACGGATTTGATGTTGAAAACCTAGCGGACATTAGGGAACTCACACACTTTGTACAACTAGAGTCTATTCTATATCCCTCTTCTACTAATCACCTGCCTTCCAATCTAGAGTCTGACCATTCCCTTACTCTTCCTTTACCTAACAAAAACAACAAAAAATTGAATGTCCCAAAAAGATCAAAAAATTAAAAAACTAGACAATCTCATAAAAATTGAGAATGAAAATGATTTAAAAAAATTGGATCATGACCTTAGGAAAGCCATTGCTAAGGAACTAATTCTTAAGCTTCCCTTAATAAAGGCCATACAATACTTCCCTGACCTCAAACGATTTGTAAGGAGTTAATTGATGTCCAAGAGGTCGAGCAATAAGAGAAAAAGGACTGAGACACCTAGTGTCTATGGCCACCTCCTTGGTGATGGGAAGAAATGAAGGATATGGGACGATACTTAAGCGCATCATGGAAGCATGAGAATCACATCGTATATGATCAGGAGTGACTAGTCGTACTAAAAAGTGGTTTAGGGCAGCGGAATTTCAAAAAAAAATGAACGACGAAACCACATGATCCAAAAACACTTCTCGAATCATCTCATATAAACCACAAACAAGTATTAGGTTTACCTCTTGAAGCGTGGTTGTGATCCACTCTATAAACGAAGAGACCTCCTGTCTCAAGTCTGATTCGATAAGGGAGACACTTGCGAGCGTGTTGATGAAATGTGTGCTCCTCGGAATCCATGTTGATGATTCAAGTGACGAATCTCTTGATCTCGTCACACAAGATCTGACGTCTTCTTCATGAGCGAGGTGCACCGAAGGAGACAGAGATCCACGAGCAAATGATCCGACAACATAATGATGGTATGGTGGCGATGGATCTCTAGGGCTCCATGGTGGACGACCACAATGAGAGAGAGAGAGACTTGGTATGTAGAGAGAGAGAGAGAGTTGTTTTCATTTGAAGAGCAAGGGTTTCTTCTTCTTATATAGTATTTTGGGAGTCCATGGATCTCAATCCATGGACAACATAAAATCAATGGATGAGATTGATTTGTGTTTCTTTCAATGGCCATGATTTATTGTAAGATCACAACAACAATTAATTTAATTAAATTAAAATTATTCTGAATAATCAATATAAATCAATTTCAAATTAAATCAGTTATCCATGGAGATAATAGGAAGGAGATTAGCCTCCTTCCATAAATAGGAGGGACGACCACTGTTGAGCGCGAAATTCGAGGACGGAAATTAATTGATGAAGAGGTTGTTGTTTTTATCCCCAAAATCCTACGTCAACAAAAATTATTTTTTTCTTTAATTTTTGCTACTTATTAACCTGTATAGTGGACAGGCTCGAACTCAGGGAGGCTACAATTCCCGAGGGTTATTCAATTAATTAGAAACTAATTAAAAGAAAACAAGAATCTCAAAGGACAACTACCCTTGGTTTCTGTGATTTTTTTTAAAATTTTTTTAATTTCTTTATTTCTATTTTTTATTTTCTGATTTTTATTTTTTTAGTGATTTTAATTTTGTAATTTTTTTAATTTTCGAAAATAACAAACAATATGAATAAACTTGAGAATCTACACACACCAACTTTTTTTTGTAATTTTTTAATTAGTCAACAATGCTTGAAAAAAATCCAAAGAAAATTTTTTTGGGTTTTAAAAGTTTTGAAATGTTTTTGAGAATTTTTGTAGATTTTTCAGATGTTTTTGTATTTTTCTTAAAATCAAACAGTGAGAAAAAGAGAAAATATGCACAGTCTGAAGTAATTTGCAATTAGAAAAATCTTTTAAAGAACCAAAACTCCTGGCCACTATTTTTAAAACAAACTATAAACAATTATCTACAAACAGGAACTGAAATCACAATTTTTGGATTTTTGTAGAATTTTTTATGATTTTTATAATATTTTTGATGTTTTTCAATTTTTTTTAGTTTTATAAAGAATCAATGTGTGAAAATTGGTCAGAAATTAAAAGACAATGAAATAAAACTACTCTAATTTTTTTAGAATTTTTGGAGCAATTTTCGAATTTTTATGAATTTAGGAATTTCAAGAAGACAAAAATGCACTATTTTTTGATTTTTTAATAATAATAAATGAAATCAAAATGCAATGAAAATTTTATACTAAGAAGATATGCACATCAAAAACATCGCTTAATTTTTGCAAAATTTTTGGATCACAAATGATATTTATTTCATTCAAAAGCACAAGCAAATGATTATTCTGCAGTTCAGGGACTTAAATGTAAATAATTCAATGTTTTGCATCAGATAAATAATAAAAATAAATAAATGGAGAGAAATCGCACTTTTTACTAATAGATCATGTATCTGGCATGTGCTTGAGTAGGCGGGGATGTTTCTGCAAATCTGATTACCTCCGGGGGTACCACTGTAAAAGTTCCTTTTTTATTAAATCCGAAAGAAACCCTAAGTTCCTCTTCTTTGTTCTTGAAAAAGGGGGAAGCACCAAGGGAATAGGCCACCGCCTAGCTCTTCTTCGGTGGATGTGATGCTCAACGGGGTCGCGCGCCGCTTGATGGTGCGGAGGCGGCGAGGTCGGCTGGGCGGCCGCACACGGCGGCACTAGAGATGGCGGAGGGGCGGTGCGCAATCGGTGGCACGGGCGGAGATGGCGGGTCACCACGACGGCGGGGTCGTGCGATCCGGAGGGTGCAGTGGCGGTTGGGATCGCGATGGACGATGAGGTCGGTGCCACCTCGCGGAAATGAGCGCCGCGCGCGGCGGAGTTGCACGGAGGAGCAGGAGGTCGACCGAGGGCGCGGCGGTTTCAGAGGGAGTGCGGGTGGTGCGATGCCGCACCTAGGCGGAGATGGAGATCGACCGGTGGGCCGCCCGCGCGGAGGCGGAGAAGTGCGGGCGGCGCTGCTTCGGCAGCCTTCGGCTGCGGGCGGTGGTTGCGTGAGGAAGACGTCGGTGGGCTGTGGCTGCGTAGCGCGGGCGGCGGGGGTTGGTGGCCCTGCTGCTTGCGGTTGAAATTTTTTTATTTTTTTTATTTTTTTGTAATTTTGTTTTATACTGTATTTTTTTATGTAAACCGTAAACAACAATATTTTTTATTTTTTTTGAAATTCGAATATAGAAATAAAAAAGAGCTATAGAATTTTTTTTTATATTTTTTTATATTTTTTATTTTTATGTGATCCTGCAAAACAAACGTTAGATAAAATAGAGATAAAAAAAGTTGTTTTTTTATTAATCCTGCAAAACAAACGTTAGAGACCAACAAAGAAACAACTATTTATTTATTTATTTACACATAGGAATATGAACGGGGATTCAGGGAAAGTGGAAGGATCGAATCCGGCTCTCCGACCACCGTACGTGGTCGGAGTTGATAGATCGTGAGAATTAGAAATCGAAGGTGGAGAGATCGAGAAGATGAAATGAAAAATCGAGCCGGTGGCGGATCAAATCGAGATAGATTTTTTTTAAGATCTAGAGAAAAAATGACGATGAAAAAAAAATATGACTAACTACACTACGATTAAACTAAGATAAAATGCGAAGAAAAATGTGGATCTCACCTTAAGAGCGGAAAATAGACCGTGATCGCCTCGACAAGGCCGACTCGCTGTCATCAGACGACTCGGAGGCTAGGAACAATTCTCGACGAAATTTCTCTCGGAGATCGGGCTCCTCTCTCTAAAGATTGATCAAGTTGGAATGAGGGAGAAGGAGCCATATAAATAGAAGAGAGATGAAATTTGAATTTTTGAATTTTTAAATAAAGAGATAAGGGAGATGAAAATTAAAATGAATTTTTGAAATTTTTTTGGTGGAAGGGAGATGAAATTTGAAATGAAAATAAAAGAGAGATAAAACTAATTACAAAATTATCTATTTTTTGAATTTTCGTCACTTATTTAATTTGAATTAAAAAATGTTATTTTTTTTATTTTTTATGAAGGTTAATTAAAAATAGCAACTATATACATATACTATATACATATGTGACACTATATACAAGGTTAAATGACGAAATTAGCCCCTTTTTTGTTTTTAAAGAATTTTAATTTAATAATTTTTTTATTTTTATTTTTTTTAAAAAACTAGTGGGATTACTTTACAAATAAATACAAATACAATATGCACAAAAATACATGGGAAAATTGCACAAACCACCCCAGAAAACCGACTTTACAACCGTAACTCCAAAAATTATGAAAATACAGCTTTTTTGAAGATAATTTAATTTTGAGTCCAATGGAACTGAGATTGATTCAATTTGAGCTCATATGGAGCCGGAATTGGTCTTTAAATTAGTGATTAGTGGCTTTTTCCAAGTGTGGCTACTTTTATCTTGTACAAGATTTAATTGTGCAATCGATTTTAGTAATTAGAACACATTTTTATTTACAACTTTGATTTTGAATGTTATTTGATTTGAGGTTAATTAAGGTACAGATAAATTCATGTTAGTGATATACAAATATATGCAAAATAAGTGAGAACACATTTTTTTTTGGATTTTCTGGTTAAGGACCCTATCTCCCCCTACTTTATTCATGTTCGATCAGGTCAAGTCGTGACCTTCTCTCAGGGTTCGGGTCAGCTTGTATACAATCTTCCTTATTTTATTTTATTTTCTTTTATTATTTTTTTTATTTTCTTTATTTTTCCTTTCTTTCTTTCTTTATTTATTTTAGGTTAAAATTAGTCAGAAATGTACAGTATTTACACACAAATGTTAGTTAGTAAGAATATGGAGTTAATGTTAAATGCATGTGTTTTATAAGGGATTTTAAGCTAAAATAAATCAATAAAGATGACGAATCGCAGATTCATCATCCCCCTATGCTTTACCTTTTCTAGTCCCTTAGCAAACACTTATTTGAATGAATAAGTGAAGAAAAAGAAAAAGAAAAAGGAAGGGAAAATGAAGAAAGTAGGACAACATCGAGTATTAAACTTATCTTCATAAAATTGTAGTTTGGAGCTCTGTCGGACCTTTGGATTATTAGTGTGTCGGAACTTCTGTGAGACTTAGAATTTTAAAATCAACAGCCTTCAAGTTCTACACATCATTGTCACAGTTTCGGCTCAGAAGTCTTCTTAGATCAATCCTCTTCCCAAAGCACACCCTATGAAAATTGAACAATCGACTCATGTATGTGAAAGGTTTTAGCTCTTCCCATCCAGAATGCCAGACTACCATGCAAATTTCCTCTCCAATAACTCGTCCTCGGGGAGTCAGGTTTTTCCTTCTAAGGTCTGTCGCGCTGTGTTCACAATCGAATTGGGGGAGAAGATAGAAGAAGGAGAAAAGAACTGGAGGGTGGCCAATGTAGTCACCTCTCCTTGTGGAGCTGGCCAGTGTAGCCGAGTCTCCACCAAGATCTGCAGGTTTCTTGAAGCTTGGACCTTTTTGGTCAGATATTTATTTGGCAGTGGCTTCTTTGTATTTGGATTTTTGGTGGTTCTGCTTGGATCTTGTTGTGCCCCTACGGATATAGAATCTTTTGTTTCCGTACATTTTTTGGGGTCTTAGAAAAAATTGTGCCCATCCGTCCATCCCTTTTCCGAAGCTTTATTTCAACCCGTACTCCGGTCTTTAGATTTCCACGCTACCATAAAAGAAACTCACACAGTCTTCCAACATCCCGTCTGAGTTGAGCTAAGTGCATAGTGCGAGAGTACAAATTGATTCCCTATTCCAGAGTTATACCCAGAATGAAGAGACCATGTTAGACACTAAGAGTCAAACGCTGCACATTGTCATGTGGAACTCAAAGAATTAAGTCAAAGACCTGAAGCTTCTAAAATCCTATTTCTCGGTGAAGTTCCTCTGAGAATTAGGTGGATTAAGGTCCAACTAAGCTCCATTCTTCAATTTTATTCCAGACATAGTTTAAATGTCAATACTATCCCGAAAAATGCACATGCAAATGCAAAATATGAACAATGTAGAGAGTGTGTTTTTTTTTGGAAAAGGAATGATGCGCATGTGAAAAAATTTTTTTTAACAATTTTCTAATTTTAAACTTTTTATGGATTTTTTTTGAATGAAAAATACAGATGTGAATTAAAAGGGTTTTATTTTGCAAATTTTTATAGACTTTTGGTTTTGTAGGTTTTTTTAAGAAAATGGTTAGTAAAATATATACAAGTATACACAAGATTTTTTTAATTTGTGTTTTTTTTGTTTTTTTGTTGTTTTTTTTATTTTTTTGTGTTGTTTTTTGGTTATTTTTTATTTTTTTATTTTTTGTTTTTGTTTTTTTTGTTCTTTTTATTTTTGTTTGTTTGTTTTTTTTACGCATAAGGATTTTACAAACTATACACATAACCCCCCAAATAAACGAATTAAAAAGTACGAGTTATGTCTAAAGTATATATACAATATATACGACATCCCCCTATACTTAGCTCGAACTATGTCCTCATAGTGATCAGATAGCGAAAAAGGAAGACGTGACTCGTGCTAAGTATAGAAAAGTGAAAAGAGAAGATAACAAGAAGAGAAGATGGTGATCCCCCCCTATACTTAGGATCAAGTAATCCTAAGTATAGTGGAGTATACAAAAGGGGGAAAACCGATGATGAGAATGTATAGACTCAAAAAATAAAAAAGACACGATATGAACAACATCACCCCCCTATACTTAGGGTAGAGTATCCCAAAGTATAGGCAACAACAAGAGTGATGAACAGGACGAAAATGAACAACACAAATCATTCACCCCCCCTATACTTAGGATAAAGCACATCCTAAGTATAGCAAATATACACACACGGAAAAGGCGTGAATGATAAAACGGGAGAAGACGGAGTAAAACAAAAGGATATACAAGAGGAGTAGATGATCATGTATTAGACGCAGAAGATGGAATCAAAAGATCATCATCTGATACCACGGATATCAAATCAACAACGGACAGGAATGTATCATGATCTAGATATGGCTTCAGCAACTGTCCGTTCACAACAAATGGCTGTGTATCAGATGACAACCCAGATATGACAATACTCCCGTTGTCACGCACAGCTCTCACGATGAACGGTCCCGACCACTTGCTTTTCAATTTTCCTGGAAACAATTTCAACTTAGCATCGAATAACCAAACTTTCTGATCAGGGAAGAAGGTCTTTCTTCCAATGTTTTTATCATGCCAGCGCTTGACTTTCTCCTTATACATGAGTGAGTTATCATATGCAAAGTCTCGGAATTCCAGTAATTTGTTCAAATCCAACTTCCTGTTCTTTCCTCCCTTCTCATAATCTAAATTGCATACATGGAGTGCCCATAAAGATTTGTGAATTAATTCTACTGGCAGGTGACAAGGCTTTCCATATACCAATCTGTAGGGAGACATTCCTAAAAGAGATTTGTACGCCGTCCGATAAGCCCATAGAACTGAATCAAGCATCTGAGACCAGTTGTTTCTATCTGGACGTACAAGTTTCTGCAATATTGTCTTGATCTCCCTATTTGAAATTTCTGCCAAGCCATTAGTCTGAGGGTGGTAAGGAGACACAACTCTGTGCTCAATGGCGTACTCCTTCACAAGCTTCTTTACTTCTCTATTAATGAAATGGCTTCCCCCATCTGAAATCAGTATTTTGGGTATACCGAACCGCGCAATAATATGGTCCTTGAGAAAGGAACACACAATACGACTATCTGCGGCTCGGGTGGGGATAGCTTCCACCCATCGACTAGCATAATCCATGGCGAGCATGATGTACTGAAATCCCTAACTGACAGGAAATGGGCCCATGAAGTCTATACCCCAAGCATAAAAAACATCAGATATCTGTATGTATCTTAGGGGCATGGTATCTTTGGAACCAATAGTTCCTCTTATTTTCTGACAATCTGTACAACCTCGAACATACTTTGTAGCATCCTTAAACAATGTGGGCCACCATAGGCCACTCTGTAAAACCTTTGTTGTCGTGCGTTTCTCCGAATGATGCCCACCAGATTCTAATTTGTGACAGTGCTCAAGTACACTGGTGTGTTCCTCCTGAGGAATGCACCTTCTCCAGATATAATCCGCGCCCTCTCGAAATAGGTACGGATCCTCCCACTGATAATAATGAATCTCTGACAAAAATTTGTCTACCTTGTACTTCGGCCAATCTTGTGGAACTTTCTTGGAGAAAAGATAGTTCACAATATCAGCATACATGGGAGTGAGTCCACAGACAAAATGATCTCATCTAGAAAGGTTTCGGAAATAGGAATCATGTTCTGCTCAGAGGTCTCTATGTCTGTGATATGGGAAAGGTGATCTACCACAACGTTTTCACTCCAGGTTTATCTCTAATCTCTAAGTCAAATTCCTGGAGAAGAAGCATCCATCTGATAAGGCGTGGTTCGGCATCCTTCTTTGCCTGTAAGTATCGTATGGCTGTGTGATTTGTGTACATAATAACATGTGAACCGATGAGGTATGATCTGAACTTTTCTAGCCCAAACACAACTGCTAACATCTCCTTCTTTGTAACTGTATAATTTCGTTGTGCTTCATCTAGAGTCTTGCTAGCATAGTGCATAGCAAATGGTATCCCATCCCTTCTCTATCCAAAAACCGCTCCAACTGCGAAGTCCGATGCATCCGTCATGATCTCAAAAGGAAGAGACCAATCAGGTGGTTGTAAGACATGAGCACTAGTGACCATTTCTTTCATTTGATTGAATGCAAGGAGAACTTTCTCATCGACAACAAAATCAATCTCCTTACATAGAAGATCAGTCAAAGGTCTGGCGATTTTGCTGAAGTCCTTTATGAATCGCCTATAGAATCCTACATGTCCCAAAAATGACCTCAGCTGCTTCAAATTCTGTGGTGGCTCTAACTTGGAAATCACCTCAATCTTAGCCGGGTCAACCTCCATACCATGTTTGGAGATGACATGGCCCAATACAATCCTATTAGTCACCATAAAGTGACTCTTCTCCCACGAGAGCACTAGGTTTACCTCGCAGCAACGTTGAAGAACTCGGTCTAAATGAGCAAGACATGTGTCAAAACTATGCCCATAGACCGAGAAATCGTCCATGAAGACTTCAAGAAAATTACCCACCATGTCGGAAAAAAACGGCCAACATACACCTTTGAAATGTAGCGGGGGCATTACACAATCCAAAGGGCATCCGTCTAAATGCGTAAGTGCCAAACGGACAAGTGAAAGTAGTTTTCTCTTGATCCTCAGGAGCGATAGCAACTTGGTTGTATCCCGAGTACCCATCCAAGAAGCAAAAGAACTCTTTCCCTGCCAACCTCCCAATAATCTGATCAATAAAGGGCGGTGGAAAATGATCCTTCTTGGTAGCTGAGTTCAGGCATCGGTAATCTACGCACACACGCCATGAAGTAGGTACCCGGGTCGGAATCTCCTCACCGTGGTCATTCTTCACGATCGTAATCCCATATTTCTTTGGGACCACATGTAAAGGGCTGACCCATTTAGAATCCGAAATGGGATATATAAAGCCAGCATCACACCATTTCTTGATCTCCTTCATGACAACCTCCCTTAGATTTGGATTTAGACGGTGCTGACATTCACGAGAGGGTTTACAGTCATCCTCTAGGTAGATATGATGCGAGCACAACGCTGGATTGATCCCACGGAGATCCGAGATATTCCATCCTATGGCCTTGCGGTTTCTCTCAAGAACCTCTAACACCCGAGATTCTTGTTCAGCGGTCAACTACAAGCTGAGGATGACCAGAAACATTTAGGGGGGACCCGCAAGGAAGGCATATTTCAACGGTGATGGTAAAACCTTGAGCTCAGGTGGGGTCTGAATCGGCTCTGCGATAACCTCTGCTACTGTACTGGTAGACGGTATGTGATCTGTGCTCTGTATACTATCCACCTTGGCTATTGACGACTCGGTAAGTAGAATATCTGATAACTCTGTAAGGAATGATCTCTGCTCAGTAAGGAATGGTTCATCAGGATGTTCAATACTCTTATCAATGAATGGCTCAGATATCTCAGCAATAATCTCAGAAAGATGTCTCTCATCTGTGCATAAATCAGGGAATTCAACAAATGGCTCAGATATATGAATCTCAGAACTTTGCTCAAACTGCACATCGGTAACTGTCTCAACTGGACCACCAAGGGAACTCATGTCGATTGTGCTTTCCAGAGAGTCCTTTTGGGAAAGGAACTCTTGGGTATATATAAAGTCCGTGAAAAGATCTGTCTCTTTGAATTCAGCAAGAAAATCACAGTCATCTGTCTCTGATATCACTTTCTCTGTATCATCTGCTGCTGGTGAAGGTGATGGTCAAGGATAAGAGATCGTCTCAATTTTCACCTTGTCACTACGAGAGTGAAAGATGATCTCTCCAGTACCATAATCAACTGTTGCTTCGGCTGTTCGGAGGAACGGTCGACCTAGTATGATCGGGGTATGGAGTAACGGTGCAGGTGTGTCCATATCCTTGACAACAAAGTCAACATGGAATTTCATTCCCTGCACCGTTACAATAACATCCTCCAAAGTACCTCTTGGCCTCTTAATCGATCTATTAGCAAACATGAAGGATCATTCTGGTTGTTTTAAGAGGTCCTAACTGGAATTCAGTTAATAAAGAGGAAGGCATGAGATTAATGGAGGAACCGCTATCGAGAAGAGTACGATCAAATTCTTGATCAAAGATATGGCAACGGATGTGAGGTGCTCCCTTGTCTTTCTATTTAGGAGGAAGGTTACTAATGGCATGAACTGTGGCCATGGTCAGGATGTGTTTCTCTGTTTCCTTTCGTCTGTTCTTCCTTGGTTGACGCTTTTGGGTACATGCCTCTTTCATTCCCTTTTTTCTGTAGGCATGTATTCCATGGCCTTAAGGAGTGGCATCTTTAAAAAGATGTCATGTAAGATCTCAACCACTACGGGATCAGATAGTGTTGTTTTTAGTTTTTGAAATTTTTTAGCTTTGAGAGCAGAAGGAAATGGCACAGAATCAGAATAAACATGCAAACGTTCATTTCCTTTATTCAAAGTGGAATCACCATGTACAAGAGGACAACTAGAATCAGTCTGTATAGTGTTGTCCAATCTAGGTGAAGGAAAAACATAGTCTAAAATAGAACGGGATGATGTTGCTGGTGAAGAGGAAGAATCTGCGACTGGTATATTCTCCCTTGCTGAAGGTGATCTACATCTGCCAGGTGACGGTGGTGGTGAAGGCGGTGAAACTCCAGATGTGGGTGCTGCTATACTAGGCCTCTCTACTGCTAGTGCAGGAGATGATGTAGAAGATGATGCTCTCTCAGTGGATCGATCTCCCAACCCCAACTGCTGCGTAGGCGGCTGCAAACTTCTACCGCTCCTGAGATGAATGGCGTCAGATAAACATGTAAAATCAAGGGACATACTTGTCTCAGGGGTGGGTGGCCCATTGGCTACCTGTTCCTTGCGTCTGAAGATGTTGGGGTTGGCTTCAACCTGTGCTGGAATCAGTGTCTTGGTGGTGGTCAGGTCGTCAATCCGCTGAGTCAGTTCATTCATGTTCTTCATAAGCAGTGTAAGCTGGTCCAGTGCTGGATTGGCTGAAGGGGCCTCAGGTTGCTCATTGACTGGGTGTCGCTGAGGCTGATAGTACGGAGGCTGCTGGTACCCATATGGATTCTGATAATAAGGAGGAGGAGGGGGAATACTATCCATAATATGCAGTCTGCTGCTGGTTAGGATGAGGGAAATACATAGACTGCTGCTGAGGCTGGCCATGTCTCCAGTTTTGAAACTGAGGTGGAGACTGATACTGAGGATGGAACTGCTGGTGCTGGTACTGATGTTGTCTGCCTCCCTGAAATTGGTGGGTGGGTCTCTGACCCTGCTGTGAACCCAACTGGCCTTGCCCTGACGGACGGGGCTGGTTTCAAACACGGTCGAACTAGATGCCATTCACCTCCTGGATACAAGGTGGAGGTGGAGACTGCTGCTCAGGAATGTAGGAAACTTCTTGTTGATATGGAACTATCTGATGTGAATGCTGCTGAACCTGATCAGGTGTCTGCACGTAGTAGACATGCTGAACTGTGGATGGTCCTCCGCTACTCTGCTTGGTGGAAGAAGTCTGCTCCCTAGTAGAGGTGTTGGCTGCTGCATTCGTACTGTGGACAGCGCTGATTGAATTGACAAGAAGTTCCAGATGCTTTGTTATCTCATCCAGCTTATCCAGGTTCTTTGTTCTCTGCTCGATCACATGAAGCTTATCAAGTTCCTCGGATCGCTTTTCAATAATGTCCACTTTTGATAGGTGGTTTCCAATGATGGCCAGGTCAGTGCTATCCACCTTATCCACTTCTTTTGTTGCCATCATGTTGACATCCTTGTGGGGTACTGCAGGGGTGGTGACGGGTTGCTTCTGAAAAGCACGTGAAGAAGAAAGAGCTGCTGAACTTTCCGCCATCTCCTCGAAAATTTGGTACAGGTGACCCTCGTCCTTATTGAAGTGACTTCCCCCACAAGCGGCATCTACTAGCTTCTGATTCTCAACGCTTAATCCCCCAAAGAAATTTTGTACCAGGCTGGTCTTTGGAATATCATGATGGGGGCATTTCTCCGTCAGATCTTTGAATCGTTCCCATGGCTCGTGAATAGGCTCTTGGGGCATCTGGGAGAAATTAGCAATTAAAGATCGCATTTGGTTGAGTCGTCCAAGTGGATAATACTTGTTCAGAAACGCGGACCTCAACTCTTCCCAAGTGGTGACAACCTTACCCAAGTGATTTAGCCAATACAATGCTTTGCCCATCAGACTGAATGGAAAGGCGGTCATCTGTACTACCTCTAATGGGACATTCGGGTAGTGTACTGTTCCACAAATGCGATCGAACTGCTGGAGGTGTATATAAGGTTCTTCACTAATGTTTCCATGGAATATTGGGAGAAGAGGCAAAATAGTAGGCTTAAGTTCAAAATGCCCATGAACCGCAGGGATTTGTATCCACGAATTTGTTTGTCCTGCCCCTGGATTATAAGCATCTTTTAGTGTAGGCTGAGGTTCTGTATGAGGTTCTTCTCCATTCCCACCTCCAGGGTTTCTGTTATCCCCCTCTCTCCTATCTTCTCTTTCCTTTCTCAGCTCGAGAATCATGTCTCTCAATGCGTTCTGAAAGTTAGTCTGCTCTGCTATCTAGGCTTGAATTGTTTGGATGGAGGCTAACATGGTGCTGTTGATCTCGCTCTGATCCGACATGGTTCCCTTTCCCTTCGCTGGCATTAAGTGTTCAGTGTCTGACTCTGAAAATGTGCATGATACTCGATTAGTACTCAGAATTGATGGAGTCTCAGATATTAATTCGAGATTAAAGACAATCTCAAAAAGTGGATTGATGGATGTTGTGAACGGTGAAGTGGGAGAAGAGGAATATTCGTGAAGTGAGTCTCCCCGAATAGAAGGTGAACGGCTCGGAGTGTAGAATGAGTTCGCAGAGTCCGAACATGAAATACTCCGGTCCGACATCTTCGAAATCAATAGGCAGGATGCGAGAACACGAGGGTCAATGCAAGAGTGAAAGTGAATGAAGGTGAAAATTACGTAGAAGGATCTTTACTGCTAGCAAGCAAACACAATACAAACCCCCAAATTCACCAACTCAACTCAATGTGAAGACCGTGAAGGTTCGGTCAATTATCTTGTCAATTTTAGAGTTTGGTGACAATACAATCTATCAGAGCATTTAAAGCGAGCTGTTAGGAACCCAATGCTCTCAGGAGACTGGCCTAATCTCAAATTAGATCTTTCCTAGCCAGTATGAATTGCGGACCGTTTACCGGCTACCCGATCAATTCAATCTGTTAAGGACGTCACGGGCCGCTTTGCCGGCTACCGGAGAGATCCTCACTGGAGAACGACTAACCCAAGATAGTAGTCTGAAAAGAGTTCGGGCGTGGCTCTATCCTAATGTGCGGGTCGCTCTCTCGCTCAAGCAAACCAAACAATGAGGGGGTTACTCTCCCCAAAACAATATTTTTCCTTGTATATTTTAGTGTCGAGTTTTCTTTAGCAGTCCCGATTTTAGCAATTATCACTAGATTAAAAAATATTTTCAATGAATTGCCTACCGAGTGTCCAATTTCCTTTTTAATTTATGTGAGTGAAAACAAGGAAGGAGATCGGAAATGCCATTGCGCGATTAAAAACAATGATGCGTGCAGGGGTTAGAGATGCGTACCTTGTCGCCAGCACTCTACATGCAAGTGATCCGCGCAGAATTTAAATACAGAAAATAAACTAACCTATATGCAAATGTAAGTGAACCGTCCTAGATGATAACTTCTATTATCGGACAAGAACAAGTTAATTTGACTAAGTCCAATTACGCTCTACTCTATAGGCACAGAAATGTCTTGTTTAGGGTGTTTGGACCTAATTAATTACTTGGCTCAAGCATTAATTAAAGCAATCAAGAGGTAGCTCACGAAATCCGCGTAAAACAAAGAAAAATAAAGGCGATGAAAACAAAACCGGTGAGGTCCCCCAAGTGCACCGACACTTGGTGAAACAAACCCCGCAACAAATGAATGTCTTTTTACAAAGTTCAAATGGAAAATAAACTCTCTCTCTCTCTCCCTTTTCAAAATATTTTTTTCGTCTCCTTCACTTCTTCTTCTCCTCTTCTCACGCTATCCTGCGGCTTGGTGAAGAATCAAGCCGCCTCCACGTCGCTTGGGTGATTCGGCTCTCCTAGGTTCGCCTCCTACGCTCCGCGGGCCCTCGCAAGAAAAAGAAAAGAAAATGTGTAAGAAATACAATTATCAAATATAAGAGAAAAGAAAAAATGAAATGAAATGAATGCAGTGATATGAACAATGGAATGAATGGCAAAAATCTAAACAGATATTTACAACCAAGAATAGCAGGTAAAAAGAGAAACCTAACTACCCTCACCGTGCCTCCCCAGCAACGGTGCCATTTTGTTGAGCGCGAAATTCGAGGACGGAAATTAATTGATGAAGAGGTCGTTGTTTTTATCCCCAAAATCCTACGCCAACAAAAATTATTTTTTTCTTTAATTTTTGCTACTTATTAACCTGTATAGCGAACAGGGTCGAACTCAGGGAGGCTACAATTCCCGAGGGTTATTCAATTAATTAGAAACTAATTAAAAGAAAACAAGAATCTCAAAGGACAACTATCCTTGGTTTTTGTGATTTTTTTTTGATTTTTTTAATTTCTATATTTCTATTTTTTATTTTCTGATTTTTAATTTTTTAGTGATTTTAATTTTGTAATTTTTTTAATTTTTGAAAATAACAAACAATATGAATAAACTTGAGAATCTACACACACCAACTTTTTTTTTGTAATTTTTCAATTAGTCAACAATGCTTGAAAAAAATCCAAAGAAAATATTTTTGGGTTTTAAAAGTTTTGAAATGCTTTTGAGAATTTTTGTAGATTTTTCGGATGTTTTTGTATTTTTCTAAAAATCAAACAGTGAGAAAACAAGAAAATATGCACAGCCTGAAGTAATTTGCAATTAAAAAAATCTTTTAAATACCCAAAACTCCTAGCCACTATTTTTAAGACAAACTATAAACAATTATCTACAAACAGGAATTGAAATCACAATTTTTGGATTTTTGTAGAATATTTTATGATTTTTATAAGATTTTTGATGTTTTCAATTTTTTTTAGTTTTATAAAGAATCAATGCGTGAAAATTGGTCAGAAATTAAAAGACAATGAAATCAAACTACTCTATTTTTTTTAGAATTTTTGGAGCAATTTTCGAATTTTTATGAATATTGGAATTTCAAGAAGACAAAAATGCATTGTTTTTTGATTTTTTAATAATAATAAATGAAATCAAAATGCAATGAAAATTTTATGCTAAGAAGATATGCACATAAAAAACATCGCTTAATTTTTGCAAAAATTTTGGATCACAAATGATATTTATTTCATTCAAAAGCACAAGCAAATGATTATTCTGCAGTTCAGGGACTTAAATGTAAATAATTCAATGTTTTGCATCAGATAAATAATAAAAATAAATAAAAGGAGAGAAATCACACTTTTTACCAATAGATCATGTATCTGGCATGTGCTTGAGTAGGCGGGGATGTTTCTACAAATCTGATTACCTCCAGGGGTGCCACTGTAAAAGTTCCTTTTTTTATTAAATCCGAAAGAAACCCTAAGTTCCTCTTCTTCGTTCTTGCAAAAGGGGGAAGCACCGAGGGAATAGGCCGCCGCCTCGCTCTTCTTCGGTGGAGGTGATGCTCAACGAGGTCGTCCGCCGCTTGATGGTGCGGAGGCGGCGAGGTCGGCTGGGCGGCCGCACACGGCGGCACTAGAGATGGCGGAGGGGCGGTGCGCAATCGGTGGCACGGGCGGAGATGGCGGGTCTCCACGATGGTGGGGCCGTGCGATCTGGAGGGTGCAGTGGCGGCTGGGATCGTGATGGGCGATGAGGTCGGTGCCGCCTCGCGGTGATGAGCGTCGCACGCCACAGATTTGCACGGAGGAGCAGGAGGTCGGCCGGGGGCGCGGCGGTTTCAGAGGGAGTGCGGGTGGCGCGACGCCGCACCTGGGCGGCGATGGAGATCGACCGGTGGGCCGCCCGCGCAGAGGCGGTGAAGTGCGAGCGGCGCAGCTTCGGCAGCCTTCGGTTGCGGGCGGTGGCTGCGTGAGGAAGACGCCGGTGGGATGTGGCTGCGTAGCGCGGGCGGCGAAGGTTGGTGGCCCTGCTGCTTGCGTTGAAATTTTTTATTTTTTTTATTTTTTTTGTAATTTTGTTTTATACTGTATTTTTTATGTAAACCGTAAACAACAATAATTTTTATTTTTTTTGAAATCCGAAAATAGAAATAAAAAAGAGCTATAGAATTTTTTTATATTTTTCTATTTTTTTTTATTTTTATGTGATCCTGCAAAACAACCGTTAGATAAAATAGAGATAAAAAAATTTTGTTTTTTTATTAATCCTGCAAAACAAACGTTAGAGACCAACAAAGAAACAACTGTTTTTTTATTTATTTACACATAGGAATATGAACGGGGATTCAGCGAAAGTGGAAGGATCGAATCCGACTCTCCGACCACCGTGCGTGGTCGGAGTTGATAGATCGTGAGAGATAGAAATCGAAGGCGGAGAGATCGAGAAGATGAAATGAAAAATCGAGTCGGTGGCGGATCAAATCGAGATGGATTTTTTTAAGATGTAGAGAAAAAATGACGATGAAAAAAAATACGACTAACTACACTACGATTAAACTAAGATAAAATGCAAAGAAAAATGTGGATCTCACCTTAAGAGCGGAAAATAGACCGTGATCGCCTCGACAAGGCCGACTCGCTGTCACCGGACGGCTCGGAGGCTAGGCACAATTCTCGACGAAATTTCTCTCGGAGATCGGGCTCCTCTCTCTAAAGATTGATCAAGTTGGAATGAGGGAGAAGGAGCCATATAAATAGAAGAGAGATGAAATTTGAATTTTTGAATTTTTAAATAAAGAGATAAGGGAGATGAAAATTAAAATGAATTTTTGGATTTTTTTGGTGGAAGGGAGGTGAAATTTGAAATGAAAATAAAAGAGAGATAAAAACTAATTACAAAATTATCTATTTTTTTGAATTTTCGTCACTTATTTAATTTGAATTATTTTTTTATTTTTTATGAAGGTTAATTAAAAATAGCAACTATATACATATACTATATACATATGTGACACTATATACAAGGTTAAATGATGAAATTAGCCCCTCTTTTGTTTTTAAAGAATTTTAATTTAATAATTTTTTTATTTTTATTTTTTTTTTAAAAATCAGTGGGATTACTTTACAAATAAATACAAATACAATATGCACAAAAATACATGGGAAAATTGCACAAACCACCCCAGAAAACCGACTTTTCAACCGTAACTCCAAAAATTATGAAAATACAGCCATTTTGAAGATAATTTAATTTTGAGTCCAATGGAACTGAGATTGATTCAATTTGAGCTCATATGGAGCCGGAATTGGTCTTTCAATTAGTGCTTAGTGGCTTTTTCCAAGTGTGGCTACTTTTATCTTGTACAAGATTTAATTGTGCAATCGATTTTAGTAATTAGAACACATTTTTATTTACATCTTTGATTTTGAATGTTATTTGATTTGAGGTTAATTAAGGTACAACTAAATTCATGTTAGTGATATACAAATATATGCAAAATAAGTGAGAACACGTTTTATTTGGATTTTCTGGTTAAGGACCCTATCTCCCCCTACTTTATTCATGTTCGATCAGGTCAAGTCTTGACCTTCTCTCGGGGTTCGGGTCAGCCTGTATACAGTCTTCTTTTTTTATTTTCTTTTCTTTTATTATTTTTTTTATTTTCTTTATTTTTCCTTTCTTTCTTTATTTATTTTAGGTTAAAATTAGTCAGAAATGTACAGTATTTACACACAAATGTAAGTTAGTAAGAATATGGAGTTAATGTTAAATGCAGGTGTTTTATAAGGGATTTTAAGCTAAAATAAATGAATAAAGATGACGAATCGCATATTCATCATCCCCATATGCTTTACCTTTGCTAGTCCCATAGCAAACACTTATTTGAATGAATAAGTGAAGAAAAAGAAAAAGAAAAAGGAAGGGAAAATGAAGAAAGTAGGACAACATCGAGTATTAAATTTATCTTCATAAAATTGTACTTTGGAGATCTGTCGGACCTTTGGATTATTAGTGTGTCGGAACTTTTGTGAGACTTAGAATTTTAAAATCAACAGCCTTCAAGTTCTACACATCATTGTCACAGTTTCGACTCAGAAGTCATCTTAGATCAATCCTCTTCCCAAAGCACACCCTATGAACATTGAACACTCGACTCATGTGTGTGAAAGGTTTTAGCTCTTCCCATCCAAAATGCCGGACTACCATGCAAATTTCCTCTCCAATAACTCGTCCTCGGGGAGTCAGGTATTTCCTTCTAAGGTCTGCCGCGCTGTGTTCACAATCGAATTGGGGGAGAAGATAGAAGAAGGAGAAAGGAACTGGAGGGTGGCCAGTGTAGTCACCTATCCTCGTGGAGCTGGCCAGTGTAGCCGAGTCTCCACCAAGATCTGCAGGTTTCTTGAAGCTTGGACCTTTTTGGTCAGATATTTATTTGGTAGTGGCTTCTTTGTATTTGGATTTTTGGTGGTTCTGCTTGGATCTTGTTGTGCCCCTACGGATATAGAATCTTTTGTTTCCGTACATTTTTTGGGGTCTTAGAAAAAATTGTGCCCAGCCGTCCATCCCTTTTCCGAAGCTTTATTTCAACCCGTACTCCGGTCTTTAGATTTCCACGCTACCAGAAAAGAAACTCACACAGTCTTCCAACATCTCGTCTGAGTTGAGCTAAGTGCATAGTGCGAGAGTACAAATTGATTCCCTATTCCAGAGTTATACCCAGAATGAAGAGACCATGTTAGACACTAAGAGTCAAACGCTGCACATTGTCATGTGGAACTCAAAGAATTAAGTCAAAGACCTGAAGCTTCTAAAATCCTATTTCTCGGTGAAGTTCCTCTGAGAATTATGTGGATTAAGGTCCAACTAAGCTCCATTCTTCAATTTTATTCCAGACATAGTTTAAATGTCTATACTATCCCGAAAAATACACATGCAAATGCAAAATATGAACAATACAGAGAGTGCGTTTTTTTTTTGGAAAAGGAATGATGCACATGTGAAATTTTTTTTTAAAAAAACAATTTTCTAATTTTAAACTTTTTATGGATTTTTTTGAAGGAAAAATGCAGATGTGAATTAAAGGGGTTTTTTTGCAAATTTTTATAGACTTTTGGTTTTGTAGGTTTTTTTAAGAAAAGGGTTAGTAAAATATATACAAGTATACACAAGATTTTTTTTATTTGTGTTTTTTTTGGTTTTTTTGTTGTTTTTTTAATTTTTTATTTTTTTGTGTTGTTTTTTTGTTATTTTTTTGTTTTTTTGTTTTTTTGTTTTTATTTTTTTTGTTTTTTTATTTTTGTTTGTTTGTTTTTTTTACGCACAAGGATTTTACAAGCTATACACATAACCCCCCAAATAAACGAATTAAAAAGTACGAGTTATGTCTAAAGTATATATACAATATATACGACACCCCCTATACTTAGCTCGAACTATGTCCTCATAGTGATCAGAGAGCGAAAAAGGAAGACATAACTCGTGTTAAGTATAGAAAAGTGAAAAGAGAAGATAACAAGAAGAGAAGATGGTGATCCCCCCCCCATACTTAGGATCAAGTAATCCTAAGTATAGTGGAGTATACAAAAGGGGGGAAACCGATGATAAGAATGTATAGACTCAAAAAATAAAAAAGACACAATATGAACAACATCACCCCCCTATACTTAGGGTAGAGTATCCCTAAGTATAGGCAACAACAAGAGTGATGAACATGGTGAAAATGAACAACACAAATCATTCACCCCCCTATACTTAGGATAAAGCACATCCTAAGTATAGCAAATATACACACACGGAAAAGGGGTGAATGATAAAACGAGAGAAGACGGAGTAAAACGAAAGGATATACAAGAGGAGTGGATGATCATGTATCAGACGCAGAAGATGGAATCAAAAGATCATCATCTGATACAACGGATATCGAATCAACAACGGACATGAATGTATCATGATCTAGATATGGCTTCAGCAACTGTCCGTTTACAACAAATGGTTGTGCGTCAGATGACAACCCAGATATGACAATACTCCCATTGTCACGCACAACTCTCACGATGAACGGTCCCGACCACTTGCTTTTCAATTTTTCTGGAAATAATTTCAACTTAGCATCGAATAACCAAACTTTCTGATCAGGGAAGAAGGTCTTTCTTCGAATGTTTTTATCATGCCAGCGCTTGACTTTCTCCTTATACATGAGTGAGTTATCATATGCAAAGTCTCAGAATTCCAGTAATTTGTTCAAATCCAACTTCCTGTTCTTTCCTCCCTTCTCATAATCTAAATTGCATACACGGAGTGCCCATAAAGATTTGTGAATTAATTCTACTGGCAGGTGACAAGGCTTTCCATATACCAATCTGTAGGGAGACATTCCTAAAGGAGATTTGTACGCAGTCCGATAAGCCCATAGAACAGAATCAAGCATCTGGGACCAGTTCTTTCTATCTGGACGTACAAGTTTCTGCAATATTGTCTTGATCTCCCTATTTGAAATTTCTGCCAAGCCATAGTCTGAGGGTGGTAAGGAGACGCAACTCTGTGCTCAATGGCGTACTCCTTCACAAGCTTCTTTACTTCTCTATTAATGAAATGGCTTCCCCCATCTGAAATCAGTATTTTGGGTATACTGAACCGCGCAATAATATGGTCCTTGAGAAAGGAACACACAGTACGACTATCTGCGGCTCGGGTGGGGATAGCTTCCACCCATCGACTAACATAATCCACGGCGAGCAGGATGTACTGAAATCTCTGACTGACAGGAAATGGGCCCATGAAGTCTATACCCCAAGCATCAAAAATATCAGATATCTGTATGTATCTTAGGGGCATGGTATCTTTGGAACCAACAGCTCCTCCCATTTTCTGACAATCTGTACAACCTCGAACATACTCTGTAGCATCCTTAAACAATGTGGGCCACCATAGGCCACTCTGTAAAACCTTTGCTGCCGTGCGTTTCCCCGAATGATGCCCACCATATTCTAGTTTGTGACAGTGCTCAAGTACACAGCTGTTTTCCTCCTGAGGAATGCACCTTCTCCAGATACAATCCGCGCCCTCTCGAAATAGGTACGGATCCTCCCACTAGTAATAATGAATCTCTGACAAAAATTTGTCTACCTTGTACTTCGGCCAATCTTGTGGAACTTTCTTGGAGACAAGATATTTCACAATATCAGCATACCATGGGAGTGATTCCACAGACATTTATGGTCTCATCTGGAAAGGTTTCGGAAATAGGAATCATGTTCTGCTCAGAGGTCTCTGTGTCTGTGATACGGGAAAGGTGATCTGCCACAACGTTTTTCACTCCAGGTTTATCTCTAATCTCTAAGTCAAATTCCTAGAGAAGAAGGATCCATCTGATAAGGCGTGGTTTGGCATCCTTCTTTGCCTGTAAGTATCGTATGGTTGTGTGATCCGTGTACACAATAACGTGTGAACCGATGAGGTATGATCTGAACTTTTCTAGCCCAAACACAACTGCTAACATCTCCTTCTCTGCAACTGTATAATTTCGTTGTGCTTCATCTAGAGTCTTGCTAGCATAGTGTATAGCAAATGGTATCCCATCCCTTCTCTGTCCTAAAACTGCTCCAACTGAGAAGTCTGATGCATCCGTCATGATCTCAAAAGGAAGAGACCAATCAGGTGGTTGTAAGACAGGAGCACTAGTGACCATTTCTTTCATTTGATTGAATGCAAGGAGAACTTTCTCATCGACAACAAAATCAGTCTCCTTACACAGAAGCTCAGTCAAAGGTCTGGCGATTTTGCTGAAGTCCTTTATGTATCGCCTATAGAATCCTACGTGTCCCAAAAATGACCTCAGCTGCTTCAAATTCTGTGGTGGCTCTAACTTGGAAATCACCTCAATCTTAGCCGGGTCAACCTCCATACCATGTTTGGAGATGACATGGCCCAATACAATCCCATTAGTCACCATAAAGTGACTCTTCTCCTGCGAGAGCACTAGGTTTACCTCGCAGCAACGTTGAAGAACTCGGTCTAAATGAGAAAGACATGTGTCAAAACTATCCCCATAGACCGAGAAATCATCCATGAAGACTTCAAGAAAATTACCCACCATGTCGACAAAAACGGCCAACATACACCTTTGAAATGTAGCGGGGGCGTAACACAATCCAAAGGGCATCCGTCTAAAGGCGTAAGTGCCAAACGGACAAGTGAAAGTAGTTTTCTCTTGATCCTCAGGAGCGATAGCAACTTGGTTGTATCTCGAGTACCCATCCAAGAAGCAAAAGAACTCTTTCCCTGCCAACCTCTCAATAATCTGATCAATAAAGGGCAGTAGAAAGTGATCCTTCTTGGTAGCTGAGTTCAGGCGTCGGTAATCTACACAGACACGCCATGAAGTAGGTACCCGGGTCGGAATCTCCTCACCGTAGTCATTCTTCACGATCGTAATCCCAGATTTCTTTGGGACCACATGTAAAGGGTTGACCCATTTAGAATCCGAAATGAGATATATAAAGCCAGCATCACACCATTTCTTGATCTCCTTCATGACAACCTCCCTTAGATTTGGATTTAGACGGCGCTGAAATTCACGGGAGGGTTTAAAATCATCCTCTAGGTAGATATGATGCGAGCACAACGCTGGATTGATCCTACAGAGATCCGAGATATTCCATCCTATGGCCTTGCAGTTTCTCTCAAGAACCTCTAACACCCGAGATTCTTGTTCAGCTGTCAACTGCGAGCTGAGGATGACCGGAAACATTTGGGGGGGACCTGCAAGGAAGGCATATTTCAACGTTGATGGTAAAACCTTGAGCTCAGGTGGGGTCTGAATCGGCTCTGCGATAACCTCTGCTACTATACTAGAAGACGGTATGTGATCTGTGCTCTGTATACTATCCACCTTGGCTATTGACGGCTTGGTAAGTAGAATATCTGATAACTCTGTAAGGAATGATCTCTGCTCAGCAAGGAATGGTTCATCAGGATGTTCAATACTCTTATCAATGAATGGCTCAGATATCTCAGCAATAATCTCAGAAAGATGTCTCTCATCTGTGCATAAATCAGGGAATTTAACAAATGGCTCAGATATATGAATCTCAGAAATTCGCTCAAACTGCACATCAGTAACTGTCTCAACTGGACCACCAAGGGAACTCATGTCGACTGTGCTTTCCAGAGAGTCCTTTTGGGAAAGGAACTCCTGGGAATCTATAAAGTCCGTGAAAAGATCTGTCTCTATGAATTCAGCAAGAAAATCACAGTCATCTGTCTCTGATATCACTTTCTCTGTATCATCTGCTGCGGGTGAAGGTGATGGTCTAGGATAAGAGATCGTCTCAATTTTCACCTTGTCACTACGAGAGTGAAAGATGATCTCTCCAGTACCATAATCAACTGCTGCTTCGGCTGTTCGGAGGAACGGTCGACCTAGTATGATCGGGGTATGGAGTAACGGTGCAGGTGTGTCCATATCCATGACAACAAAGTCAACAGGGAATTTCATTCCCTGCACCGTTACAATAACGTCCTCTAAAATACCTCTTGGCCTCTTAATCGATCTATCAGCAAACTGAAGGATCATTCTGGTTGTTTTAAGAGGTCCTAACTGGAATTCAGTTAATAAAGAGGAAGGCATGAGATTAATGGAGGAACCGTTATCGAGAAGAGTACGATCAAATTCTTGATCAAAGATATGGCAACGGATGTGAGGTGCTCCCTTGTCTTTCTTTTAGGCGGAAGGTTACTGATGGCATGAACTGTGGCCATGGTCAGGATGTGTTTCTCTGTTTCCTTTCGTCTGTTCTTCCTTGGTTGAGGCTTTTGGGTACATGCCTCTTTCATTCCCTTTTTTACTGTAGACATGTATTCCATGGCCTTAAGGAGTGGCATCTTTAAAAAGATGTTCTGTAAGATCTCAACCACGCCGGGATCAGATAGTGTTGTTTTTAGTTTTTGAAAATTTTTAGCTTTGAGAGCAGAAGGAAATGGCACAGAATCAGAATAAACATGAAAACGTTCATTTCCTTTATTTAAAGTGGAATCACCATGTACAAGAGGACAACTAGAATCAGTCTGTACAGTGTTGTCCAATCTAGGTGAAGGAAAAACAGAGTCTAAAACAGAACAGGATGTTGCTGCTGGTGAAGAGGAAGAATCTGCGACTGGTATATTCTCCCTTGCTGAAGGTGATCTGCATCTGCCTGTTGATGGTGGTGGTGAAGGCGGTGAAACTCCAGATGTGGGTGCTGCTATACTAGGCCTCTCTACTGCTGGTATAGGAGATGATGTAGAAGATGATGCTCTCTCAGTGGATCGATCTCCCAACCCCAACTGCTGCGTAGGCGGCTGTAAACTCCTACCGCTCCTGAGATGAATGGCGTCAGATAAACATGTAAAGCCAAGGGACATACCTGTCTCAGGGGTGGGTGGGCCATTGGCTACCTATTCTTTGCGTCTGAAGTTGTTGGGGTTGGCTTCAACCTGTGCTGGAATCAGTGTCTTGGTGGTGGTCAGGTCGTCAATCCGCTGAGTCAGTTCATTCATGTTCTTCATAAGTAGTGTAAGCTGGTCCAGTGCTGGATTGGCTGAAGGGGCCTCAGGTTGCTCATTGACTGGGTGTCGCTGAGGCTGATAGTACGGAGGCTGATGGTACCCATACGGATTCTAATAATAAGGAGGAGGAGGTGGGGAATACTGTCCATAATATGCAGTCTGATGCTGGTTAGGATGAGGGAAATACATAGACTGCTGCTGAGGCTGGCCATGTCTCCAGTTTTGAAACTGAGGTGGAGACTGATACTGAGGATGGAACTGCTAGTGCTGGTACTGCTGCTGTCTGCCTCCCTGAAATTGGTGGGTGGGTCTCTGACCTTGCTGTGAACCCAACTGGCCTTGCCCTGACGGACGGGGCTGGTTTCGCACACGGTCGAACCAGATGCCATTCACCTCCTGGATACAAGGTGGAGGTGGAGACTGCTGCTCAGGAATGTAGGAAACTTCTTGTTGATACGGAACTATCTGATGTGAATGCTGTTGAACCTGATCAGGTGTCTGCACGTAGTAGACATGCTGAACTGTGGATGGTCCTCCGCTACTCTGCTTGGTGGAAAAAGTCTGCTCCCTAGTAGAGGTGTTGGCTGCTGCATTCGTACTGTGGACTGCGCTGATTGAATTGACAAGAAGTTCCAGATGCTTTGTTATCTCATCCAGCTTATCCAGGTTCCTTGTTCTCTGCTCGATCACATGACGCTTATCAAGTTCCTGGGATCGCTTTTCAATAATGTCCACTTTGGATAGGTGGTTTCCAATGATGTCCAGGTTAGTGCTATCCACCTTATCCACTTCTTTTGTTGCCATCGTGTTTACATCCTTGTGGGGTACTACAGGGGTGGTGACGGGTTGCTTCTGAATAGCATGTGAAGAAGAAAAAGCTGCTGAACTTTTCGCCATCTCCTCGAAAATTTGGTACAGGACATCCTCGTCCTTATTGAAGTGACTTCCCCCACAAGCGGCAACTACTAGCTTCTGATTCTCAACGCTTAATCCCCCAAAGAAATTTTGTACCAGGCTGGTCTTTGGAATATCATGATGGGGGCATTTCTCCGTCAGATCTTTGAATCGTTCCCATGCCTCGTGAATAGGCTCTTGGGGCTTCTGGGAGAAATTAGCAATTAAAGATCGCATTTGGTTGAGTCGTCCAAGTGGATAATACTTGTTCAGAAACGCGGACCTCAACTCTTCCCAAGTGGTGACAACCTTACCCAAGTGATTTAGCCAATACAATGCTTTGCCCATCAGACTGAATGGAAAGGCGGTCATCTGTACTACCTCAAATGGGACATTTGGGTAGTGTATTGTTCCACAAATGCGATCGAACTGCTGGAGGTGTATATATGGTTCTTCGCTAATGTTTCCATGGAATATTGGGAGAAGAGGCAAAATAGTAGGCTTAAGCTCAAAATGCCCATGAACCGCAGGGATTTGTATCCACGAATTTGTTTGTCCTGCCCCTGGATTATAAGCATCTTTTAGTGTAGGCTTAGGTTCTGTATGAGGTTCTTCTCCATTCCCACCTCCAGGGTTTCTGTTATCCCCCTCTCTCCTATCTTCTCTTTCCTGTCTCAGCTCGAGAATCATGTCTCTCAATGCGTTCTGAAAGTTAGTCTGCTGTGCTATCTGGGCTTGAATTGTTTGAATGGAGGCTAACATGGTGCCGTTGATCTCGCTCTGATCCGACATGGTTCCCTTTCCCTTCGCTGGCATTAAGTGTTCAGCGTCTGACTCTGAAAATGTGCATGATACTCGATTAGTACTCAGAATTGATGGAGTCTCAGATATTAATTCGAGATTAAAGCCAATCTCAAAAAGTGGATTGATGGATGTTGTGAACGGTGAAGTGGGAGAAGAGGAATATTCGTGAAGTGAGTCTCCCCGAATAGAAGGTGAACGGCTCGGAGTGTAGAATGAGTTCGCAGAGTCCGAACGTGAAATACCCCGATCTGACATCTTCGAAATCAATAGGCAGGATGCGAGAACACGAGGGTCAATGCAAGAGTGAAAGTGAATGAAGGCGCAAATTACGCAGAAGGATCTTTACTGCTAGCAAGCAAACACAATACAAACCCCCAAATTCACCAACTCAACTCAATATGAAGACCGTGAAGGTTCGGTCAATTATGTTGTCAATTTTAGAGTTTGGTGACAATACAATCTATCAGAGCGTTTAAAGTGAGCTGTTAGGAACCCGGTGCTCTCAGGAGACTGGCCTAATCTCAAATTAGATCTTTCCCAGCCAGTATGAATTGCGGATCGTTTACCGGCTACCCGATCAATTCAATCTATTAAGGACGTCACAGGCCGCTTTACCGGCTACCGGAGAGATCCTCACTAGAGAACGACTAACCCAAGATAGTAGTCTGAAAAGAGTTCGGGCATGGCTCTATCCTAGTGTGTGGGTCGCTCTCTCGCTCAAGCAAACCAAACAATGAGAGGGGGTTACTCTCCCCAAAACAATATTTTTCCTTGTATATTTTAGGGTCGAGTTTTCTTTAGTAGTCCCGATTTTAGCAATTATCACTTGATTAAAAAATATTTTCAATGAATCGCCTACCGAGTGTCCAATTTCCTTTTTAATTTATGTGAGTGAAAATAAGGAAGGAGATCGGAAATGCCAATGCGCGATTAAAAACAATGATGCATGCAGGGGTTAGAGATGCGTACCTTGTCGCCAGCACTCTACATGCAAGTGATCCGCACAGAATTTAAATATAGAAAATAAACTAACCTATATGCAAATGCAAGTGAACCGTCCTAGATGATAACTTCTATTATCGGGCAAGAACAAGTTAATTTGACTAAGTCCAAATTACGCTCTACTCTATAGGCACAGAAATGTCTTGTTTAGGGTGTTTGGACCTAATTAATTACCTGGCTCAAGCATTAATTAAAGCAATCAAGAGGTAGCTCACGAAATCCGCATAAAACAAAGAAAAATAAAGGCGATGAAAACAAAATCGGTGAGGTCCCCCAAGTGCACCGGCACTTGGCGAAACAGACCCCGCAACAAATGAATGTCCTTTTACAAAGTTCAAATGGAAAATAAACTCTCTCTCTCTCTCTCTTTTCAAAATATTTTTTTCATCCCCTTCACTTTCTCTTCTCCTCTTCTCACGCTATCATGCGGCTTGGTGAAGAATCAAGCCGCCTCCACGTCGCTTGGGTGCTTCGGCTCTCCTAGGTTCGCCTCCTTCGCTCCGCGGGCCCTCACAAGAAAAAGAAAAGAAAATGTGTAAGAACTACAATTATCAAATATGAGAGAAGAAAAAATGAAATGAAATGAATGCAGTGATATGAACAACGGAATGAATGGCAAAAATCTAAACAGATATTTACAACCAAGAATAGCAGGTAAAAAGAGAAACCTAACTACCCTCGCCGTGCCTCCCCTACAACGGCGCCATTTTGTTGAGCGCGAAATTCGAGGACGGAAATTAATTGATGAAGAGGTCGTTGTTTTTATCCCCAAAATCCTACGTCAACAAAAAAATTTTTTTCTTTAATTTTTGCTACTCATTAACCTGTATAGCGGACAGGGTCGAACTCCGGGAGGCTACAATTCCCGAGGGTTATTCAATTAATTAGAAACTAATTAAAAGAAAACAAGAATCTCAAAGGATAACTACCCTTGGTTTTTGTGAATTTTCTTGATTATTTTAATTTCTTTATTTCTATTTTTTTATTTTCTGATTTTTTATTTTTTAGTGATTTTAATTTTGTAATTTTTTTAATTTTCGAAAATAACAAACAATATGAATAAACTTGAGAATCTACACACACCAACTTTTTTTTGTAATTTTTCAATTAGTCAACAATGCTTGAAAAAAATCCAAAGAAAATATTTTTGGGTTTTAAAAGTTTTGAAATGTTTTTGAGAATTTTTTTAGATTTTTCGGATGTTTTTGTATTTTTATAAAAATCAAACAGTGAGAAAACAAGAAAATATGCACACCCTGAAGTAATTTGCAATTAAAAAAATATTTTAAATACCCAAAACTTCTGACCACTATTTTTAAGACAAACTATAAACAATTATCTACAAACAGGAACTGAAATCACAATTTTTGGATTTTTGTAGAATTTTTTATGATTTTTATAAGATTTTTGATGTTTTTCAATTTTTTTAGTTTTATAAAGAATCAATGCGTGAAAATTGGTCAGAAATTAAAATACAATGAAATCAAACTACTCTAATGTTTTTAGAATTTTTGTAGCAATTTTCGAATTTTTATGAATTTTGGAAGTTCAAGAAGACAAAAATGCAATATTTTTTGATTTTTTAATAATAATAACAAATGAAATCAAAATGTAATGAAAATTTTAGGCTAAAAAGATATGCACATCAGAAACATAGCTTAATTTTTGCAAAATTTTTGGATCACAAATGATATTTATTTCATTCAAAAGCACAAGCAAATGATTATTCTGCAGTTCAGGGACTTAAATGTAAATAATTCAATGTTTTGCATCAGATAAATAATAAAAATAAATAAAAGGAGAGAAATCGCACTTTTTACCAATAGATCATGTATCTGGCATGTGCTTGAGTAGGCGGGGATGTTTCTGCAAATCTAATTACCTCTGGGGGTGCCACTGTAAAAGTTCCTTTTTTTATTAAATCTGAAAGAAACCCTAAGTTCCTCTTCTTCGTTCTTGCAAAAGGGGGAAGCACCAAGGGAATAGGTCGCTGCCTCGCTCTTCTTCGGTGGAGGTGATGCTCAACGGGGTCGCACGCCGCTTGCGGTGCGGAGGCGGCGAGGTCGGCTGGGCGGCCGCACACGGCGGCACTAGAGATGGCGGAGGGGCGGCGCGCAATCGGTGGCACGGGCGAAGATGGCGGGTCACCACGACGGCGGGGTTGGACGATCTGGAGGGTGCAGTGGCGGCTGGGATCGCGATGGGCGATGAGGTCGGTGCCGCCTCGCGGGGATGAACGCCGCGTGCGGCGGAGTTGCACGGAGGAGCAGGAGGTCGGCCAGGGGCGCGGCGGTTTCAGAGGGAGTACGGGTGGCGTGACGCCGCACCTGGGCGGCGATGGAGATCGACCGGTGGGCCGCCCGCACGGAGGCGGCGAAGTGCGGGCGGCGCTGCTTCGGCAGCCTTCGCCTGCGGGCGGTGGCTGCGCGAGGAAGACGTCGGTGGGATGTGGCTGCGTAGCACGGGCGGCCGGGGATGGTGGCCCTGCTGCTTGCGGTTGAAATTTTTTTATTTTTTTTATTTTTTGTAATTTTGTTTTATACTGTATTTTTTTATGTAAACCGTAAACAACAATATTTTTTATTTTTTTTGAAATCCGAAAATAGAAATAAAAAAGAGCTATAGACTTTTTTATATTTTTTTTTAATTTTTTTTATTTTTATGTGATCCAGCAAAACAAACGTTGAATAAAATAGAGATAAAAAATTTTTGTTTTTTATTAATCCTGCAAAACAAACATTAGAGACCAACAAAGAAACTGCTGTTATTTATTTATTTACACATAGGAATATGAACGGGGATTCAGCGAAAGTGGAAGGATCGAATCCGACTCTCCGACCACCGTGCGTGGTCGGAGTTGATAGATCGTGAGAGATAGAAATCAAAGGCGGAGAGATCGAGAAGATGAAATGAAAAATCGAGTCGGTGGTGGATCAAATCGAGATGGATTTTTTTAAGATCTAGAGAAAAAATGACGATGAAAAAAAATACGACTAACTACACTACGATTTAACTACGATAAAATGCAAAGAAAAATGTGGATCTCACCTTAAGAGCGGAAAATAGACCGTGATCGCCTCGACAAGGCCGACTCGCTGTCACCGGACGGCTCAGAGGCTAGGCACAATTCTCGACGAAATTTCTCTCGGAGATCAGGCTCCTCTCTGTAAAGATTGATCAAGTTGGAATGAGGGAGAAGGAGCCATATAAATAGAAGAGAGATGAAATTTGAATTTTTGAATTTTTAAATAAAGAGGTAAGGGAGATGAAAATTAAAATGAATTTTTGAATTTTTTTGGTGGAAGGGAGATGAAATTTGAACTGAAAATAAAAGAGAGATAAAACTAATTACAAAATTATATATTTTTTTGAATTTTCATCACTTATTTAAGTTGAATTAAAAAATGTTATTTTTTTATTTTTTTATGAAGGTTAATTAAAAATAGCAACTATATACATATACTATATATATATGTGACACTATATACAAGGTTAAATGATGAAATTAGCCCCTCTTTTGTTTTTAAAGAATTTTAATTTAATAATTTTTTTATTTTTATTTTGTTTAAAAAAATCAGTGGGATTACTTTACAAATAAATACAAATACAATATGCACAAAAATACATGGGAAAATTGCACAAACCACCCCAGAAAACCGACTTTTCAACCGTAACTCCAAAAATTATGAAAATACAACCATTTTGAAGATAATTTAATTTTGAGTCCAATGGAACTGAGATTGATTTAATTTGAGCTCATATGGAGCCGGAATTGGTCTTTCAATTAGTGCTTAGTGGCTTTTTCCAAGTGTGGCTACTTTTATCTTGTACAAGATTTAATTTTGCAATCGATTTTAGTAATTAGAACACATTTTTATTTACAACTTTGATTTTGATTATTATTTGATTTGAGGTTAATTAAGGTACAAATAAATTCATGTTAGTGATATACAAATATATGCAAAATAAGTGAGAACACATTTTTTTTGGATTTTCTGGTTAAGGACCCTATCTCCCCCTACTTTATTCCTGTTCGATCAGGTCAAGTCTTGACCTTCTCTCGGGGTTCGGGTCAGTCTGTATACAGTCTTCCTTTTTTATTTTCTTTTCTTTTATTATTTTTTTTATTTTCTTTATTTTTCCTTTCTTTATTTCTTTATTTATTTTAGGTTAAAATTAGTCAGAAATGTACAGTATTTACACACAAATGTAAGTTAGTAAGAATATGGAGTTAATGTTAAATGCAGGTGTTTTATAAGGGATTTAAGCTAAAATAAATGAATAAATATGATGAATCGCAAATTCATCAGCCACCCATTCCTAGTAAGAGCTAGTGGTCGTCAACCCCTTCCTTAAGGAAGGTGGCAATCTCCTCATAATCGATGAGATTACATTATCCCATGAAAATACCCAATATCTACAACAACATTTGTTGTATATTTTCTCACAAAAATAACTCATAATTATTTTGTGAACATTGCAATCACGTCATTAAAAATTTGTGAAACACAATCACAACCCAAAATAAAATGTAAATTATATTTTCAATTAATTATCCAATGTGAATCCAATTCACATCAACATTTTAATCATAAATGTTATTTACAAATAGCTCTCTCTTATATATTATAAATCACATTTATAATATATATGATTAATATTAATAGTTTTATCGTCATTATTCATATCCATGACAATTAAATCACATTTAGTTGTCTTGGATCTCAATTCCCATGTGCCCAAATAATATGAATCACATTGACATTATTCACATCCTTCGAAAATTAGATCACATTTAATTATTTTAAATAACTCTCCTTATATGTCCAAATAATACGAATCATATTCATATTATTTATGATAATTAAATCACATTTAATTATCCATTTCTCAATGCTTGGATACATTTTATACAATGAAATTATCCTTGAACTCTTTCAAGGATAATGTGCTTTCTCTGCGAATACTCGGAGATAAGGACAAGTTGATTGTATGTTCCACGTATAGTGACTTGGATATTGAGATCATATCTCAATTCCAGATCTTACGGACCTCGCATAGATGTTTGATTAAATCAAAATCATAAATCTAATCTTCTCATTGCATCTGAACCACATTTAGATCATTGTCCAACATTTGGGCCAAGATCAAATTACTTCTCTATTGAGAGGAGTCACTAAAATCTCGACCTGTTTCATCACTCCCTATATTGGAAGCGTTATGGTTATACAATCGTTTATGATCACATCATCCTCAGGTATTCCTAATACCTCTACATCCTGCATATTGGAAGATCTAGAATAAACCCGATGTTTTAGATCTCATTTAGATTGTCTCTTTTAAGGTTTCATCATTAGGTTTCTCATTTGATCACTGGGAGTTGGTATTGATCATATACTTTCCAAAAGCATATATCATACCTAGGTATTGATCATACGCTTCCAAAACGAGTAATGACCGTGCATGAAATTTGATTACCAATATCTCATGGGTGAGATCATGTCTTCCGGTTCAGTATGAACCTATATGATCCCTTTAAGAGATCGTATTACTCATATGCCCTTGTATGCACACCAGCATGTCGGTGTATAGACCTTGATTAGGCCATCAACCTATCGGTATGCCAAATGTACATACTCAGACATATAGCAACATATATGTCTTCTGTGAGAGGATACGTGCCTATATCGCGACAGCATACGACATTGGTAAGTTATCTCCATCTCGTTAAGTCAACTCTTTAACCTAATAAATCTGACACCTCCGAATCTCTATTCCTATGCAGAGCACCTGCATCAAGAGGTCAGTCAGATATCAGCCAAAGGAGAAAGGATTTTCATCTCCTACCCAGGTTAGAGATCATCTCTTACTATTTGATGGTGCTTGATGATTCCTCAATCTAACTCTTTAGATATTCATCTAAGCACCAGCCTATATGATTCAACAATTAAATCAACAACTGTATGATCATTAAGATGGTCATGGTACATAACCCTAATTGTAGTAAGGGACCTATTATAGCAAATTAGTTATTCTTCATTTCATATCAGAGAATGATATTTTCAATAATACTTATTGCATAATGGCTCGTCGTGGGCTCACATGTCCAACAATCTCCCACTAACCCAAAGAGCCATTAATGGACTAATCTTTAAATGCATACTTATGTTACAATCATAGGCTATTTTGGAAAAAAATAGATAGATAAGCTGACCAGTCACTCTATTCTCAAGAGACTACGCCAAGTCCTTTTACGGTACTTGCATATAACCTAGTAACAATGCTCACATCCAATGTGAATGTTGCATCTTATGCAACCAATACTCAATCTTGTTGAAATATATCTAGTGTCTATGATACTACAACTCAATAATCATTATAACCAGTATGTATTTTATATTATCCTTATATGAATACTCTTATTCCTGGAGATCTCTATCTCCTAAGGTATCTGCAGTTAAGACCTTTTAGGTCATTATCTATAAAGTCTTAAATTCTTGAAGATAAGACTTAGAGATCACTATCTCGAAAGTCTTGTCCTCTTTGAAGAAATTGTTATTAATGCAATCAAGTGTTATATAGTAGGATTAGTAACAATTTATTACTCTTACTACATGGCAGATATCTGACTTTTGTAAACATTTAACATACACCTAGCTTATCGTAATTGATGCACAAGGGCAAGCAATTTTAGCATTTACTTCCTCAACTCCATGAGGTGTTATCCCTTCAAATAGGTCAGTACCATATTTTAAGGGAAGGAAGCCTTCCTTGGGATTTTCCATAAAATGGATCATGTCCAAGGTGTACCACTAATGTGACAGTCCCAATACCCTCTTCTCTATGCTTCTGAACATCTTCAGAGCTAGGATCTAAGAAGTATCCTTGAGATCATATCTCAAGGTATGGAATAGCCAGATTATAAAACACTTATTATCATCCTTACATCATTCCAAATGATTAGGATATTATCTACATTTAGCACGATGAACACATTGGCACTCAAACTAAGAGTTGCATGGTTCATCAATATTCTATCTGAAATCATAACCTTTATAATTTCATCAAGTCTGATGTTCCAAATACAAGAAGCTTATTTGAATCCATAGATGGAATTCCTTAGCTTGCACACCTTGCTTTCCTCAACCATGAAGCTCGGGGGCCATTTCATGTGAATATCCTCAAAGAGGTATTCATAGAGGAATGCAATATTGACTTCCATGTTGAAGATGTCAAAGTCAAGTTGTGCAGCTATAGTTAGCAATATTCTGATGGGTTTACGCATGGTCACTGGAGAGCAAATATCATCACAAGTGATGTCTTCTCTTTGGAGTGTATCTCGTGGTTACGAGTCGTGCTTTGAAGGTTTGTACCTTCTCATCAGGTTCCCTCTTTCTCTTGAAGATCCATTTACACCTAACGGGTCTTACCCTTATAGGTGGATCCTCGAGGTTCATATACAACACTTGTATATGAAGTCTACTTTAGACTTTATTGCTAACATACATCTTTACATGTCATGATCCTCAAAAGTTTCATCACGTGAAGTTAGATCATTGTCAAACTTTACTGACACATGGAATCCATCCTCAAACTAATTTGAATAGGTATGAGTGTTTCATCTTTAATTATCCTTTTAGTTTCCAATTTTAGAGAGTTATTATCTTCTTAAGATTCAATTAGTTCCTTCACTTCATTTTAATGTTGATTCTTAAGAAAGTCATTCTCTAAGAATCACATTCTCAGATATGAAATATTTTAAGAATCTCAAGGTCATAAAGTACGTATCCAGCACCATCCTTTATTTTCCTAATGAAGTGACATTTTTTGGTGCTAGATTCCATCTTACTTGCATCCATGACAAAGTTATGAACCCCCTAAATCCTCAAGTGCTCAACACTAGACTAGGTTCCAAACCATAGTTTATGAGGATGGTCGGGTTTAGATTTGCATGGAATCTTATTAAAGATATATATTGTAGTCTCTACTACATATATACCGGGAAAGTAAGAGGTAATTATGCTAAGAGTCATCATTGATAAAATCATGTTACACATGATCCAATTGTATCTCCCTACAACTCCATTGAGTTAAGGTTTATCAGGAGGAATGAGAAAGGAATGATATTCTTATCTCCATTAGGTAATCTTTGAATTCATCTAATAGGTACAGACTACCTAGGTTAAATCAAATTCATGCCATCTTCCTTCAAACTTTGGTTCTAAACGAAATTGTGAAATCTTTGAACATTTCAAAGGTTTCTAAGGTGAAGAGAAGAAATCTCATATAACAAATAATCATCAATTGATATCACATATCATTAATATTTTTTTTTGATATAGATGATCCACATACATCAATATGTATGAGATCTTGAATACCTTGGCATCTAACACCATTCCCAGAGAAGGGTGCATTGGACAATTTCTACTTTGAATACAATATTCAAGTATGTAAGATTTGAAATCTCAGACATTCTAAAGTTTCATTTCTTACTAGTCTATTGATCTTATCAACAGACATATGTCCAAGGCTGTATGCCAGATCATTGTCAAATGATCTTCATCCTCCTATTGATCTGTTAAGGTTTAATTTTTAACATTAGAAATGTTAATGAACCATTCATTAATTTTCTAATTAGTAGATCCCTCCAGATGTCAGATTACTATCTGAAATATATCCATCATAACTCTTTATGACATGTCTATTCAAGAATTCATGTTTATTTCCAACATTTAGAAATAAATAGTGAGTGTATTCTAATATCTTGGTCGTAGAGACGTTCTCTAAGACGAAGGGCTCTCCCACTAAAATTATATAGTCTATCTATCCAATAAATATTGTTGCAACAATTGCATCAATATTCATGTGGATGAATATTAAACCTTAAGATCAAATTTTCTAGTCTTCTAAAACACGCAACTAATTGCAAGTGTTATTAGAAAATGATATACAATATAAGACTTTGATCTTATCCAATAAGCAAGTCAATTTCAATGATTATATGTAGATGTATAATATCCCAATGCACTATCTGGTTCCTCCTCTAAGAATCTTAGATAGTCTAGATAGTCACACTATCAGTACATCGCTTATTGCATTGTTGACATTCATCCAACTCTTTGGATGTCATATGGAAGTCATAGAAGTATTCTTTGACTTTCCTTCTTACTTGGGTCAGACCCATGCTTACACTTCGCTCCCTTTATCTATAAAACAACCATTGCTTAAGACAAAGGATCTCTTATGTTGAATTCAAAGGATTTCAATATAAGAGTATTTAGACATTTATGCATGCTTCATTCAATTCATACAGTACGAATATTATGAAGCTTCATGAATGACTTGAGTAAAGATTGTAGAACGATGACATTCATCGTATGTACATCCATCTAAACTCAAAGACTTTTGGTTCAGGTAGGTACTCAAACATTTTGAATACATCATCTTCTATAGAGCCACCATTCTGCATGATGCAGTGAACTATGTCATTCATGATTAAATGTCGAGAGCACATATGTATGCCAAAACATCTTCTTAGATTTCATAAGGATTATTTGACAATTAAGATCATCATCGATATGATACTTCCAAAGCACACTCGATGAGAGATCAAGACTATAGAGACAAACAAACCCTAGGTTGTTGTCCTATTGTCTATTTAATTATCATTCCTCATTATTGTGAGGAATCTTGCTTTGCAACGACATACATTATGTGTCCAACTGCAGGCCCACTATCTTGATTATGAATCCAATTCATGAGAATTTACTGGTTATTATTGAGGTAGTATTGAGTGGGTTTAAATAGGATTATCTTAAATAAGATATTTGCATAAATATATATTTTACTTTGATTTAGGAATTTTATATCAAAGTTTTCTGGCCTTGTCAATACTGAAAGTTCATTCCCTTATTCACTTTCAATATAAGAGTTATACTTACCATTATATCTCAAGCAAGATCTGGGATCTCCTTTCTTATCTTTTTTACATCACAATAATATGAGAACTTGCAACTCGGATAAAAAGAAGCGGGAACGCATTACACCTTGAAAGTCCAACTTGCATTCCCAATTCGGTCTTTAACACCCAAGCCCACCACCCCTAAGGTGATATTGACCCGTCGTTAATTGAACAAGCCCTCAACCAGATTAGAACTCGCTATGAGAAATCCAATATCACCCTAATAATATGAGGACTCAATATTGGGTTGACTACGCATACAGCCTTACTTTTATGAGAAGCAAAGAGCCTAATCCAGATGTGCTTGTATGTTGGAGCTGTCACTGCAGATAGACATCTCCTACATACAATGCCTGGCGACGGAATCCTTCACCTTGACGGAAGACCATGGATGTCACTTATGTGATCCTCCATATCATGTTCAAATTTTAATTAATTATTATGATTGTAACTGACATGATTAATTCTTCCAAATAAAATATAACTCTATCCATAATAGAGTGTATAACTGGATCTAATTAATGTAATTATATTAAATCAACTATCAATCCAATTTATCAACCGACAAATTATTTTTATTATTACTTGAAGGATGGTATAATCTCAAAATATGTATTATTCAAATTGTAATAATTAGAAAATAAATCGAGATCTCTTCAAGCATTATCCTTTCCTTACCCGTTGTCATGGCTAGTACCGATGGGAGTGAGACAGACCGCTCACGAAGCAACCTGCTACCCCAATGATCCCCGACTAGACACCATATCCGCCTCAAGTCGGGATAATACGACTTTGATCATTTTGTATTTGAGATGAAAATTGGTATTTCAATCGAAGTTATACCATATATAGTATTCATCAAAACCTTTTTGATATTATTATAAGGAAATTTGCTAAACTATCCCACTCATAGTCAAGTAATAATGTTTGTTGAGATTGATGTAACCAATTATGATCTAGATCATATCTAATCAATTTTGATTAAGGTAATGCCATTTAAGGAAACAATCATCTTTAAATATTTAACAAAATACTTATCATCAATTATTTTAGGAAATTAACAATTAATTTCCACTAATTGATTAAATGACAATCACAAGGTTCTTGATTGGGAAAGTAATTTTCAACATTGACCCCTACATACTAAAATTAGCATATCTCGATCAATCTAAATCCAAATTATGTAAAATAAGTTTCCAAAGTTTGCTAATTTGATTTAAAACAGAAACTAAGTGATAAACACGCATTTATTTATAGGTGTTTTAAAATTGTAATTAACTCTTAATTTACGTCAAGATTCACCATCCCCAAAAACAGTGTATATATGTTCATTAAAAGATCGTAACTTGAGTAAACATATTCCAAAATCACGCAAACTCAAGTCCCATGATTTCCTTATTTAATGGGGAACATAATACAAGTGATAATTTTGACTTTAAACACTTTCAATAGGGCTAAAAACTCACAAAAAATAGGGATGTGTGAACAAAATGTGATGAAAATTCGCACAACCAAAAAATGCCCAAGTCATCTTTGGTTTAAGGATCATATCCAAAACCTCAAACATGGATCTGATACTATTTTAAGAACATGTAAAGATCCTTAAGTGCATCACGGAAGCGTGAGAATCACATCGTATGTGATCGGGAGCGACTAGTAGTACTAGTCGCTCGGGGCAACAGAATTTCAAAAATATTTGAACGATGAAACCACATGATCCAAGAACACTTCTCGGATCATTTCATCTAAACCACAAACAAGTATTAGGTTTACCTCATGAAGCATGATTGCGATTGAGTCTCTAAATGAAGAGACCTCCTGTCTCAAGTCCGATCCAACGGAGGAGACGCTTGCGAGCGTTTGAAGAAACACGTGCTCCTCGCAATCCATGTTGATGATCCAAGCGGTGAATCTCCTGATCCTGTCACATGAGATCCGACGTCTTCTTCACGAGCGAGGCTTACCGGGGAGATAGAGATCTACGAGCAAATGATCCAGCAACATAACGGCGATGCGGTGGCGATGGCAACTCTCTCTAGGGCTCCATGGTGGACAACCACAATGAAAGAGAAAGAGAGACTTGGCGTGTAGAGAGAGAGGGGGAGAGAGCACTAGTTGTTTTCATTTGAAGAGCAATAGTTGCCCCTGCTTATATAGTATTTTGGGATTCCATGGATCTCAATCCATGGACAACACAAAATCAGTGGATGAGACTGATTTGTGGTTCTTTCAATGGCCATGATTATGTTGTAAAAACACAACAACAACTAATTTAATTAAATTAAATTTATATTGAATACTCAATATAAATTAATTTCAAATTAAGTCAATTAACCATGGAGATAATAAGAAGGAGATTAGCCTCCTTCGATAAATAGGGGGGATGGCCACCCTTCCTTTAAGGAAGGTGGCAACCTCCTCATAATCCATGAGATTACATTATCCCATGGAAATTCCAATATTTACAATAACATTTTTTGTAAATTATCTCACAAAAATAATTCATATTGTTTTGTGAATATTACAATCACGCCATTGGAAATTTGTGAATCACATTCACAACCAAAAATAAAATGTAAATTACATTTTCAACTAACTGTCCAATGTGAATCCAATTCACATCAACATTTAAATCGTAAATGTTATTTACAAGATCTATCCACATTTATAATATATATGATTTAATATGGATAGTGCTACCCACATTATTCATATCCATGATAATTAACACAATTAATTGCCTTGGATCTCTATTCTCATGTGCCCAAATAATATGAATCATATTTACATTATTCATATCCATCGATAATTAAATCACATTTAATTATCTTAGATAACTCTCCTTTTATGTCCAAATAATATGAATCAAATTCATATTATTCATGATAATTAAGTCACATTTAATTATCCATTTCTCAATGCTCTGATATATTATCAAAAATGAAATTATCCTTGAACTCTTTCAAGGATAATGCGCTTTCTATGCGGATACTTGGAGATAAGGACAGGACAATTGTATGTTCCACATATAGTGACTTAGATATTGGGATCATATCTTAAATCCAGCGCTTGCAGTCCTCCCATAGATGTTTGATTAAATCAAAACTGTAAATCTAATCTTCTCAATGCATCTGAATCACATTCAGATCAATGTCCAAATTTTGACCAAGATCAGATTACTCCTCTATTGAGAGGAGTCACTAAAATCCAAAACCATTTCATCACTCCCTAGGAATGGAGGCATCATTTTTATATAGTCATTTGTGATCACATCACCCTCAAGTATTCCTAATACCTCTACATCCTACATATTGGAAGACCTAGAATAAATGCGATGTTTTAGATCCCATTTAGATTGTCTCCTTCAGGGTTTCATCATTAAGTTTCTCATTTGATCATTGGGAGGTGGTATCGACCATATACTTTCTAAAAGCATATATCATACCTAGGTGTTGATCATATACTTCCAAAAGCATATATCAAGCCTTACAAATTCAGTCAAGCTTCCAAAGCGAGATAACCGTGCATGGAATTTGATTCCCAATATCTCATGGGTGAGCTCATGTCTTCTGATTCAGTAATGAACCTGTATGATCCCTTTGAGAGATTGTATAACTCATATGCCCTTGTATGCACACTTGCGTGCCAGTGTATAGACCTTAATTAGGCCATCAACCTATCGTTCTGCAAAATGTGCATACTCAGACATATAGTGACATATATATCTCTGGTTAGAGGAAGCGTGCTTATATTGCGACAGCATACAACATAGGTCTTTGGTTATCTCAATCTCGTTAAGACAACTCTTTGACCTAACTAATCTGATACCTCTTAATCTTTATTGCTATGTAGAGGACATGCATCAAGAGGTCGATCAGATATCAGCCAAAAGATAAAGGATTGCCATCTCCTACTCAGGCAGGAGATCATCTCTTAATAATCATTTGATGGTGCTTGATGAGTCCTCAATCTAACTCTTTAGATATTCATCTAAGCACCAGCCTCTATGATTCATCAATTGAATTAACAAATGTATGATCATTAAGATGGTCACATTATATAACTTTAATTGTACTAAGGGACCTATTATGCAAATTAATTATTCCTCATTTCAGATCATGGAATAATATTTGCAATAACATTTATTCCATAATGGCTCGTCGTTGGCTCGCATGTCCAACAAGAAGGACAAAGAGTCATGGAGTGAAGCGGCTGCAAAGGGTTGAATATCAAATCAAAGACACCATCTCTACCCATGATAGAATCAATGATGACTATTCTGTGAACATCTTCCCGACCTCTATGTTTGACATGCTGAAACTTGAACCACTTGGGAAGACCACAATGATTGTTCAGCTGGTTGATCGATCCATAAAACAGTCGAGAGGAATTGTTCCAGTTATCATTACCTTCCAAGGTGCTCCACCCACAGTGGACCTTACGATCATTGATATTGAGCACCAAGGAGAAATCACCCAGTCTCCCATTATTTTTGGGAAGACGTTCTTAGCCTTGGCTAAGGCAACTATAGATTACGAGACCTATGAGATCAATTTTCTAGCATTGGGTACATACTGACAGCACATGACCTTTGATGACATACTCCAACCTAATGCAACCTACAAAGCCGCTGACAATCGTGGCCATCGAGAGATAGATGAGTCCTACCTCTTTACTACACATAATATACCGACTAACGAGCTGACCAATGATTCAGAGACTCCCCACACATCCACGATTCATGCTGCTTGCATCACCACCACTGTGACAGCTTCTATAGAGTACTCACAAATAGAAGCTCTCTCCGAGTTGGACACCATCTTCTTTGATTACCTTGACCATTTCAGTGATCCTACTCTTGTACATTCATTATCACATCCACCAACAAGAGAGACGGTAAAAATCTCAAAATATCACTCCAAAAAGAAAGTCGTTTCTTCTAGTCGGTCTTCTAGTGAGAAGATAAAGAGAATTGACTCACTCTCAAGGTGCATCGCTCTCATCATCCTCTCCATACTTAAGGTTCTAGAGAATCGATAATGATGGTCTCTTCTAAGGATTCGTCTTCGGATTCCAATGATGTGATCATAATAAATGGGTATGGCAAGGTTGTCTTCAAACATATCGAGCAAGCAAGCATGTGTCGATCATCGAAGGACATTTCATCCTCTTCATTACTACTCTTCTAGGGATGAATCCCACAGCAACATAGGTCCACACTTCATCTTCACTCTCTGTTCACGAAAGAAGGTTCGTCGCAAGCCTTCTTGATCCTTATATATTCTAACACCATCTTTTTATAGTTTCTTCTTCTTTTCCTTCCCTTCCTCCCCAGTGATATATATAACTCACCTCAGCTCCATATCATCATAATTTTTTAGCTATACTTAGGATGACCAGATCTTAAGTATAGGGGGAGAGTGGCCCAAGTCACTCCTTCTTTTCTTTTCATTTATTTTTCTATGTACATTCCCCAACCCCATCGGTTCTCACTTTTACTCTTTCTTCTATACTTAGGTTGACCAGAGCCTAAGTATGGAGGAGATCGATGCCTGCCCTATAGATTCATTCATCCATTTCGTATCCTCTTGACCTCGACCGCCTCATTTTTCTCTTCTTCTGTACTTAGGTTGACCAGAGACTAAGCATAGGGGGTGGGTCGACTTCTCCACTTCTATTCTTTTCACTTTCCAATGCTTAGTACAAGCTATGTCTTTTCCTCGCTTTTTGTGATCTGAGGACATAACACATGCTAAGTATAGAGGGTGTATATTTTACATATATACTTTACCCATGGCTCGTACTTTCACATATTTTCGTATATATTATTCAATAAATACAATTGGGTAAATTTGATAAAAAAAATTGTGTTTTTTTGTAAAATACTTGTAAAACATGTATATTGTATACAAGATATAAAGTATGCATAATGTGTATAATACTTTCTATGTAAAACTTGTATAATCTAGTAAATTTCTATAAATAATACTCTAGTGTAAAATTGTTATAAAATAGGAGGTATAACAAAAACAAAAAAAACAAAAAAACTTTTGTAAAAAGGGCTTCTTATTCACTCTTGCATATCATCCTTGCGTTCACTCAAAAAAAGAGAAGAAGATCATTTCATTTTGCATTTCATCCACTTGCATTTCATATCAATTGCATTTCATTTGCATATCATGCATATGCAAAGTGGAAAGTCTGAGGGTTCTGATTTGAGTCATGAATATAAATCGAAGATGGACTTGACCTAACCTTAATCTACTTAAATTTCAGAGGAACATCATTTGAGAAGTAGGATTTTAGGAACTTTAGGTCTTAGACTTAATTCTCCAAGTTCACAGGACAATGTCTAGACTTGACTCTTAGTGTTTAACCTGGTCACATCATTTTGAGTGAACTCTTGGATAAGGAATTATTTTGTACTCTAAACTGCGCACTTAGCTCAACTCAGACGAGGAATTGAAAGACTATGTGTTTCTTTCTTTGGTAGCGCGGACATCTACAGACCGGAGGACCGGGTTGAAATAAAGCTTCGGATGGGATGGACTGCTAGCAGAATTTTTCTAAGACCCCAAAATATGGGCAGACCAATATATTCTATATCGATAGGGACATAAGAGATCCATGCACAACAACCACAAAATCCTACTAAAAAGAAGCTCATACCAAAGAACAAAAAAATATCAAGCTTCAAATAGCCTGCAGATCTAGTGGAGACTTGTCTATACCATCCTAGCTTCATAGGAGAGTTGAATACACTGGACACTCTTCCGGTTCTTTTCCCCTTCTTCTATACTTCTCATACCACCCATTGTGAACTAGCACGTTCCTGATCTTAGAAGGAAATACCTGACTCCCTGAGGATGAGTTAATAGAAGATGAGTTTGCATGATAGTCCAGCAACTTGGATGGGAAGAGCTAACACCCTTCACACACCATAGGCATTTATTCAGTGTTCATGTGGGATGCATTGGGAAGGGGTTGATCTAAGATGACTTCTGAGACGGGTCTGGGATATTGATTTGTGCAAACTTGGATGTTGTTGTTATTAAAACCCAATTCTCATAAGGAGTTCCATTTATTAATCCAAAGGTTGATTTGAGCTCTGTTTTCATTTTTTGCTCATGACCTTGGTGTGGAACCCAATATCATTTCACTTATGCATTTCATTTTAGTTGCACATGGACGAGCAAAGTTTAAGTATAGGGGGTTGATGAATATGTGATTCATCACTCTAAAAGCTGAAAATAGAGCTCCGTTCCCAAAGTAATTAGTTGCAGTTCTTCATCTAAATTGCATTATTATCATTCATGCACTTGTAAATAATATCTGCATTTTAGCATTCAAAACTGCAGTAAATAAAAACTCAAAAATCTTGTAAATCATCACGTGTATATTAACCTATTTCCCTTGATTTTTATTTATTTTTCACTAAATCAAAATTAAATAAAATCAACTCTACAGTGTATATATTCCTAACACTAATAAAATAAAATATCAAAAAATACTAACTTATAATTTGCCTAATAAAACCCAAACCCCTGTTCGAGACAAAAAGGCATAAAACATGGATATCTCCCTCATATAGTCTCCTATGGCCCCTACTCACATTTAAATTAATGTGTGTTCAATTACCTATAAAACAAGACCAAATTCAAAAGAATCATAGTTCATTGGGTTTTGGAGACTCATTGTATATTGTACATATTGCATAATTTAACCTTATTATTTTATGTACAAAAATAACTCATTTTGATTTTTTTATTTAGATTTTATTTTCTTTGATTTATGTTATAATAAAATATGTAAAAATCTAAATAAAAATTAAAGCAAAATTCGAAGAAAATAAACAACCTTGAGTATGTTTATAGAGTTTGTACGTATGTCCTCTCTATTTTATTTATTTGATTTCATATTTATTAAAAATACAAAAATAGACTAAGGTGTAAATATTTATTCTATGTTTTTATTTTTTAAAATTTACAAAAATTGCAAAATACAAAAATTTAGCATTTTATATCTATAGAGTACCAGCAGAAATACTTTTGTGCAGATAATCTCTTTTGGTTATTGGTCTTTCACAAAAGTTGTATATCTCGTCGAAACGAGAAAATTTCATGTAGACCACTTTTTATTTGACTTTATTTGTTGTTTCTTTTTTATTTTCTTTTAATTCAATTTTTGATTTTTTTGGGGCAACATGTGGCAGCTCCTGGAGCCGCCAAGTGTCACCCCCAATTTTTATTTTCTTTTATTTTTATTACTTATTATTTATTTATGTAATTATTATGTTAATTATTGCTATTGTTTTATTTTATTTTATTTTATTTATTTATTATTATTTTATTTTATTTATTACTAATAATATTATTATTAATTTAATTATAATTTTCTTGCCACTTGACTGTGCCCCCGCACGCCACGTGCCCCCTTGTCTCCCCCTTGCAGCCTGTCTTCCTAGCTTGATGCAACCACTGTCGCCCCCTACAGCGACCCCACTGACCCAACCTCCTCCGCCTTTCCCTTTCTTCCCCTTTCACCTCCTTCCTCACATCTTGCCCATGATCTGCAACTGCAACCTTCGACCAACCTGTTGGTCGTCACCCCCAGCCCTTTCCCTCTCCTCTCTCTGCCCTGATCTCCATCTTCTCGCGCCTGCTGCCCGCAACCAACTCACACGACCCTGCATAGTCCGCATCTTTCTCCGACCCCCAACAACCCTTAAAACCGCAACATCCACCATCATCCGCCTCCATCTGCCACTTTGTGGAACAAGAGGAGAGAGCCCCCAAGAAAATCCAGGTGACTGTAGATCTCTCTGATCGAGCGACGACCACCTCCTTCTCTAGAGAGATCCAACGAAGGTACATCTTCGCTGCTACAAGCTTCTTCGAACTCATCGAGCTCTGCCTCTGCTGGGGTGTGAGCGATAACTGAAGCTCAGTCCCAACATACTCTTCACCTCCTCTAAGTAGTTTTCTCCTTTCTTCTCCTTCCCTCTCCCCTCTTTTCTCTGTTTTTCTCATCATCCGTTAAACACTCCATCTCTCCCATGTTTCCCGAGCTATCATCACCGTCATCTCCTTCGATCGTCATCATCTTATTCTCCATCGCCACCTCGATATCCGCTACACTATCGTCTCAACCCGGGCGCCTACGATCACTTCTGCACTACTTCGGCCTTCAACGGATCCACCATTATCAAGCATAAGCATACTGAGCTCTGCCTCTCCTTAGTGATAGTGAGTGAGAGAGACCCTCCTCGAGTGTTGATAGTGTGCTTTATCGGTGAGATACAAGGCTCTTCCTAGCCTTGTCGCAGCTCCATCGCGAGTTGTTGAGCTTACCACCTCCGCTAGTGGTTTGAACAATGAACAAGAACCTTTAGGTTCTTCCCCAGGAGAACCTCCGCACAGAGGAAACCTTCAGGTATACATCTCTTATCCTCCTTCTTCTCCCTCCTCTTTCTCCTTTTCCTACCATCCCTTCCTCTGTTACGTTTTTTTTCTATCTCTCTCTCCAAATTACTTCGATCTCTATCTCTCAAACCCAATCCCTGAATCGACCTTTCTTATATGTTCCCTGAACATCACCGATGCCTCGCTCCAACGATGCGTTGCTAACTCGATATCCACCGATCGTTAGAGACCTCGAGCCCCTCGTTGAGTCGTTGGTGATAGAGCCAACTGATTAACCAAAAAACTAGCCTAGTTAATTTAATCAATTCAAGTGTCGTTGTCACCTAAGTCAACTAGATGGATATTGAGAAAATTTATTCAACCACAAATAAATCAAGCAAGTAAAACAGTGGTCTAAGATAACTTTATTAACTTGGTATAACGACCAAGGTCGAACACATGGAGCACTATGATAAGACAGGTCATCAATTCCAGAGAATTAAAGGATTTTTATTTTCATTTTAGTGGCCTTTAATTTTACAAATTTTTTATTTTTGAAAAAAAGGCAAATAAAGATAATGAATAAAAAGGAAAACACACACTCTTTTAATATTTTAAAATAAGGTAAAAATAACCAAAATTAAAATAAAAATATTTTTGTGTTTTTAAAAATTTTATATTTTTTTGTAATTTTTGGAGATTTTTTGGGATTTTATAAAAATCAAACACTAAGAAAATGACCAAATAGTGCACAGTCAAGAGAGTTTTTCAAATTAAAAATACCAAATGCTCTCAAAACTTGTGGAAATTAATTTTATTAAAAACTATATGAAAATATCTACAAATAAAAATAAAAATCATAATTTTTGGATTTTGTTTCTATAATTTTATATAATTTTTATGATTTTTTAGGGTTTTATAAATTTTTAGGTTTTTATAAAAGCAAATGCAATGAAAAATGGATAGAAATTCAAAAAAAATCAAAATAAAGCTACTCTATTTTTTAGAATTTGTAAGGCATTTTTAAAATTTTATGATTTTTCTAAGGATAACAGGGACTTTTTAGGTTGTTTGAATTTTTAATAATAGTAAATAAAATGAAAATAACAAACAAAAATCACCACAAATAAAACACACTAGTATGGGCTAAACCTAATTTTTATGCAATTTTTTGGATTTTATTTGTTATTTATTATAATTAATAAAAGAGAGCAAAAAGTAAACAGTGCATAGAGGACCGAGATGCAAATATTTAAGTTACAGGGGCCAAACAATAACAAGCACTAAAAGTGTAAGGGCCCTACTATAATTAATCCAGAGAAATGGTGCGATGCACGTGATTCAGTGCTCACGGGGGTATAACTGCAAATACATAAAAAACTTCTTCTATTTCATTAACCAATAAAAGCATGGGGTAATGTTTGCAAATATCCCAGAAAAACATGTTTACAGGCCCGTGACTTCAACTCAACTAAACTAAAATGCAAATAATAAAACTCTAAGGTATTGAATACACGTGTTCAAAACTATTTTTTGCATTTATTATACTAAAGCGCAATAAAGGAAACGATAGGGTAAAAACTGCAATATACACTTGTGGACACGTGGCGTGCATGTGTGGAGGCTTTGACATATGACCTGATGGATCGTTGCTCGGTAGATCTTACGACTCAGAGAATTTCGATGATGTGCATGTTAGATATGCCCAAAATCTGATCTGACATCTCCGAAAAAGGTGTGGATGGGCGGTCCAGATCAAGACTAGAAGGGAGGCTCACGATCAAACGGTGTTGAGGCATGCTGGATAAACAACGAAGAAGGGTCTGTCAGGGTTGATGTAATCAGGGATATCTGGTGCTTCAAAGCTCTGATCAACTGACCGAAGGATCCAGCACACTCCTGAAGTGGTTACGCACTGGGTGGACAGCTTGGATGAGGCAGAGAACATCATGATGAGAATCTGGAGGTGATGTTGCCTGGAGCTACTCTGCCTCCTCTGATGTGGTTGAATTAAGTCTTTTATGCACGCTCGAACCTGCAAGTGCATTTGCAACTCGGAGGCCAAGCTCCGGCCAAGGTTATTCTGTAAAGGGAAGACAAGAAAAGTGACTTGGAGGTAAAGGAGACTTCCGGCATAGGTGGAGGAAGAAGTCCAAGCCTAGTCTTCCTCCGATGAGCAAGAATTGGATGATCAGGTTGTGAGGGAGGATGAGTTATGAAATAGAGCGTCAATATGAATGGATGGACGGTGGATATGGGTCTCCGATGCTCAGGTCAGAGAAAAGATGGTGGATGGTGGATGATGGAACAAATCAAGAATGAACGGTGAAATATGAAGTCTAGAAAGTACCTGAAAGCACTTGAATGGAATGTGAGGGAAGACGGAGTGGTCGGTAGGGTTGTGGCCTCAACCGGGCTCCGGAGGACCTGGGAGGCTAGTCGCGACGGAGAGCTCCGACCATGATCGAGTTGCGATCAATTCGGCACCAATCCGAGCTCCAAATAGAAGTTGGAGGATCATGTCACTATCCTAAAGACTTTAGTGGAGGAGAGGAGGCACGAGGAATGAGCTAGGGAAAGGTGGAGCTCTAGGATAGTATTTATATGGTGCCTTGGGTTCTGGAAAGATCAAGAGAGGGTGCGCAATACAAGGTGGAATTGGACCCTCCTAGGGATTCACGAGTATCATGGATCATCAGGGAGCATAGGGGTCTGCAATCCGAGGGAAGAAAGTGGTTGGACCCAGGCAGGAAAATGTCGAGAAATCGAGTCCGGCGAAGGGAGGCCCGAGTCGTATCTAGGAGAGGAGAAGGTTGGCATGGGTCAACGGACCGAGGTTGACCTATCATAAAATAGAATTTTGAAAAATAAAAGAATAATTAATAAAAAATAGTAAATGGACTTAAAATATAAAATGAATGAAATTAAGAAGGTTTTTTATTTACAAACTATTTTTCTATGATTTTTAATAATTTTAATAATGTATTTACAATATTATATACAGTACGTAGTAATATGTATAGTTATATTTTTTTGATTGAATATATATGTATAATATACCTACATATTATATACATGTATTTTTATTTTATTATTTTTTAGAAAAGCACATTATATTTTATATTTTATTTCTTTACAGAATAATTTAAAGAGTATAAAAATATTTTTATTGTATTTTTACATGTTAACTACAAGTGTTAATAAATTAATTTTATGTACAATATATATATTTTTGGTCTTTTGTACAATGAAGAATTGATTTTATTTTTGTTTTATTTTGTATTTTATGAATATTTTTTAAGTTTATTTAGTTATTAGGAGTGTATATAGTGTTTAAAATACAATATATATACCATTTATTTACAAAAGAAATAAATAAATACATATATACAAATATAGGTATTGTACATTGTACATAATCTAATTTTTGCAATTATCTTTATTATTTACATCGCATTGTTATTTACATAATTCATTAAGGAAATTAAATTATGTTTAGATTATTTTATTTAGAAATACAAATAGGTGAAGGATATATACAACATTAGTAGTGAAGAATATAAACAGTGAATGAGGACCCCATTTCTCCCTACTTTATTCCTTGTCGATCAAGCTAATATTTGACCTTCTCTTGGGGTTCGAGTCAGTTTTTACTTATTGCATAAGTACATCGTTACTTTATTTGCTTTATTTTTCTTTCCTTCTTTATTCTTTTATTTTGGTTAAAAAGAATGTTAACTATACAATATTAACACAATCAGACACAATGCTAATTTATTAAATTTGATATATATTTATAGGTATTTTGCATAGGGAATTTGGCTAAAATAAAAGAATAAAGGATGTGAATCATGGATCCATCATTCTCTTATGCTTTGCCTTTGCTAGTCCCCTAACAGACACTTATTTGAAAAAGAAGTGAAAACAAATAAAGAAAAGAAAAGGCAAAGAACTTAGAACAATATTGATTACTAAACTTATCTTCATAAAATTGGAGTATGGAGCTCGGTCAAACATTTATATTATTAGTTCGGAAGAACCTTTTTGGGAAATGGACTTAAAACCTAACAGACTCTAAGTTCCACACGACTTCTATTTAGGTTGCCTCAACAGTCAGGTCAGAACAAGTTTACATACGACTATGAATCTTTACTTGTACTGCGTAAGTGATACATAGTTCGCCATCTCAGATATGGCAAAGAATCAACCTCCCTTAATAAGGTAATTCTAGTCCCTCGATGTAGCAACTCTTTCCTCGAGGAGCGGGGTATTCCCTTCTAAGTTCAAGTGCAACCAGGTCAAGAAGAGAGGAAAAGAAGAGAATGGACCATGACCAGTGTAGCCACGTATCCCTTAGAGCTTGACCAGTGTAGTCAAGTCTCCAGCTTCAAGATTCCATGACATGAGATGATTAATGACATAAGCTTTTCTTATTCAACTATATACACTCTGGCATGCATTTACTTTTCAATCAGGCATGTCTCCTTTTTTGGAGTTTTTACATTTTTTTACATGACATACATACAACATATATACAAGGTTCAGCATGCACATAAGGAGTTTTTCTTCTTGATACAGTAGACTATCCCTCTTTTGAAGCACTATTGCAACCTACAAAATCTTGTCTTTAGAATTCAATGCCACTAGACCAGGTTGAGATGCACTTCCCTCCTTAGAGGAAGACGAATGTTCCCACTTTTTGTTACGCATCCATGTGCTACCCCAAGCTAAAGGATCCAACCCCCTCACCACCTCATCCATGAAGAGATACGTGTAGAGTGCATGTCCAAGTTAAGACACTATATAGAAGAATCGTGTGTGCGTTGTTAAGTGTTCTACTTATGCCAATCAAGAAGACATGTGACCATAGTCTTGTGGGCTCAGATAATTAATTCGCTAGGACCTGAAAAGTCTCAAGTCCAGTTCCTATAAGGTTTTTCTGAAATTAACTGGATTAAGATATTAACCAAGCTCCATTCTTCAATTTTATTCCAGACTAGTCTAAATGTCAATACTATTCTGAAAAATGCATATGCACATGCAACAAAAGGTATTTACAAAACATTAGAAAATAAAAAGACATTTTAAAAAAAGGTTTTCCAAAGAATTTTAGCAAATATTTATGGATTTTAATTTTTCAAATTTTTAGGTATTTTAATAATAAAGAAAATAAAGCAAGCATTTCCAAATATTTACAAAAATATTTACATATTTAGAAGGGTTTTGTTTATAAGTTTTATATACAATTTTTACAAGTGAAATTTATCAACAAATTTTATTAAAGGTTTTTATATACAAGAATTTTATATATAGATTTACAAATAATTATAGGTTTTATTTACAAAGAATTTACAACACGTATATAAAACTACTTGATACAACCATAATTTATAACCCATGTGACAAAATACTTTACAAACTATTTCACAAATCATTTTACAAAAAATTTCAAACATTTTCAAAATCTTTTTCAAAACTAATTTTACAAATCACTTTATAAACAGTTTTTCAAAAAAGGTTTTTGCAAACATTTTTCTTTTATACATTTTACAAATATTTATACCATATACATAATTTTAATATGCAAAATAATTTGCAAACATTTTATAAATAAAACATTTTTACAAATATTTTACAAACAATGTACAAAAATAATTTTTGTACAAGTTTTTACAAAAAATTTTGCAAAACTTTTTACAACAATTTTACATACATTTTTGAAAAAAAATCAAAATATTTTTATACCAAATTTATAAATAATAGCCATGTTATTACCCCTAAAGTACGAGTTATGGATAAATTATATATATGATATATACGACACCTCTTATACTTAGCTCGAACTATGTCCTCATAGTGATCAAAAGAGCAACAAAGGAAGATATAACTCATGCAAGTATAGAAGAGTGAAAAGAATTATATACTACAACGACTCAAAGAAAACGAATGAAATGAACTAAATAAAAGTCGGTGACCTCCCTATACTTAGGTTAAATAATCCTAAGTATATAAGGTTGTTAAAAAGGGGAAAATTGAGGAAGAGAATATACACAAAATAAATGACTCGACTTGTCCCCCCCCCATACTTAGGGTAAAAGATCCCTAAGTATAGAAAAGAATATCAATAGTTGAGGGACAATCAAAGAAGGCAAAAACAAATATAACATACCCTATACTTAGGGTCAGATGTCCCTAAGTATAAGAAACAAAACAAAGGTAATAGAACAAAAAGAAATATGAACAACACAGGTTCAACACCTCCCTATACTTAGGATGAAGCGCATCTTAAGTATAGTAAGAATACTAAGTGAGACATGGGGTGTTGAATAGAACGGAAGAAGGAAAGAATAAAATAGAAAACATGGATATACAAAGAGGAGGACAGGACGGTAACTCAGGTATGAGATGCAAAAGTTGAGAATAAAAGAACACATCTCATACAAAATGAATGGGGGCAACATTAACGTTCAACGAGTCATGATCAAGAAAAGGCTTCAAGCGTTGATCGTTGATTCGAAAGGTGGACTGATGAGTCTTGGATTCATCACTCTAAATCTCATTTATTAAGTTCAAATCCCTCAAAATCAACAGCATTCTTACATCTATTCTGCATAATTAGTATTAGAGCATGATTTCATAAGAATTACATTTTAGCACAAAATTCTGCACAAAATAAGAAGCCAAAAATCCAAGCGAAAGTGACCTGTAAATAGCCTAACTTCCCAGATTTTTAACTCATTCATGCTAACTCCGAATAGCCCAAAACCACTTCCACTGTGTATATATCACTAACAAGAATAAATGAAAAATATAAAAAAATAACTACCCAGATAAGTGGACCAAAAATCCAAACCCTAATTTCAAGATTTTCGGACTAAAACCCTCATATCTCTCTCATCCAGTGTCCGTTTTAATCCTACTCACTTTTGAACTAATGTACATTCAATTACCTTCAAAACAAGACCAAGTTCAAGTGAATCGGAGCTCATATGTGAAAGTTGGGTTTTGGGCCTCTTTTGTACATTGTGTATTTTAGCTATTTTTGACCTAATATTTTATGTACATATTTTCTTATTTAATAAAAATCCAAAAAAATAGATTAATGTGTAAATATTTACTCTTGATTTTATCATTTTTTTCGGATTTTTATCTGTTTTAAAAATGACAAAAATTATAAAACCCCAAAATCAAGGTGTTCTATGTACATGGGATACCCCAAAAATAACACTTTATGCAAATGATCGATTTTAGTTTTGATGTCTAGTTGTAGATCTCATCGAGACGAGAAATTCTCGTGAAGAAACTTTTTCGATCTGAGGCTATTTACTATTTCTTTTATATTTTACAAAGTATTTAATTTGCGAATTTTCTGGTGTTGACACGTGGCAGCACCTGGTGTCGCCATGTGTCAGCCATTTTTGGGCTTTATTTTTATCGTCTTTATAAAAAAATTTAAAAAAAATTAAAAAAAGGACGCATGTGCGTCGCACGTGCCTTCAAGGCACGTGCTCCGCACGCGCGCCCCCTCCTTGCGCCCTCACTCGCCACGTGGCGCAACAGGGGCCATCCGATCGCGTTAGATCGGACGACGCCTGTGCATCGTCCTCCTCCTTCCCAAATCAAGCACCGCCCTCGCCGCGAATCACTCCTCCACCGCGATTTTCGCATCGTCGCCAATCTCCTCGCCGCCGAGTCAAATCCATCTCCGATCCCCTTCCTCTTTCGTCCTCGAATCAATCTCCGATCACCCCCCCGTCCTTCCATCTCCGACCGCTCCTCGTGCCCTATTTAAAACGTGCCACCGCCCCATGCCAATTATCTGCCGTCTGCACAAAATCAAGAGAGGAGGTCAGTGGTGACACCCCGACCCCCTCCCTCTTCCTCGGTGTGATCCGGCCAAACCTTTGGTCGTTGCAGCTCGATCCCCTCGACATCACTGCTATGCTTCGCCATTAGCGTTGAGCCCAGTTACTACCTTCATCAGCTACGGTCGATAACTCTGCTCCGAGTTCTTCGACGCGTGCCAACGCCTCGTTCACCTTCGCCGTGCTCCTCCGCCGCGACAGCCTCCGCCTCGACGAGCAGCGCACAACTGTGCCTCCATCTTCATTAACGACCCACGGTCGTTTGTCGTCCACCGACTTCATCCTCCATTCGACCTGCCACGACTTCGACGTTCATCTCCGGTCGCCAGGAGCTACGCGACCATCAACCACCAGGCGACTCCACCTTCCTCTGTGATTCGTCATCAACACTGTCTTCTCCGAGCTCCTCCGACGCCCACCCTCGCACCGACTTCGACCACTCCGCCTCAGGCCGGCACAGAGGACGAGACCCCTGCCACGTGCGTGGCACGTGAGGGCAGGGGAACGTCATCATCCTTGTTCTTATCCCCACGGGTCACGTGCCCAGCACGTGACCACGTGGGTCATTTGCCAGACGCCCCCGGGAGCTTCTCCTATTTGCGCCTCAATCCAGCAAGTACAAGGGCATGTGCACATCACGTGACTTCTTGGAAAATTTCAGAAGACCCCCCTCTGATTCTCGGTAATAACAATTAGGTCCCCATGCTTAATTCATTTATTTTATTTATATTACATTTATACCCCTGTCTTCTCCTGTCATTTTGAACCTCGTCTCTACATTATTTTATTAATCAAAAAATTGCATGATGTTTGTTGATTAATTCTCTACATTTTGATATACTGTGGGTAATTTTGTGATCATTGGTTAATTAATAAATAATTGTTTTATGAAAATTTGCCTATTTTGCCCAGTCTGTGCTCTAAAATTCATAGTTGATTAATTGTTGCTCTAAAAATCCTCAAAAAATCACATATTATAGAATTAATTGTGCTTGACATTGTGCCCAAAAAGAATTGCATTTGCATTCATCATTTGCCCTGTAAAAATCATTTTGCATATTTCAGTGTTTAATTTTTAATAGGTATTAGATCTCACATTTTCGAGGTTTAGGATTTTTCTGAGATCTATCACGTCGTGATATATCTTAGATAATTTTGATCCTTGAAAATAATTAGGTTTAATATTTATCATAATTAAATATTGAAATTCATTTTGTTTACATTTAAAAATCTATAAAAAATTCATATTGCATCCAAAAATTCCAGAAAAATTACAGTGCATTCATTTCATCATAATTTACATTGTGGAGAAGTTTAGGATTTTTTGGACATCATTTGAATGAAATTTTCATTTTAGTCCCTAAAATAGGCCACTAGTGCATTTTGCATCCCTTATTACATTAAAAATTCCAAAAAAAAGACCGTCTCGAAAATCGTGAATGAACTTTGATAGACATAACTCAAGGTTGTTCCTTTGCCTCCTTGTGATCTTCCTTGGGACTTGCCCAAGTAAAATAAACATAAAACCGCATTGATTAAAAATTGAACATATTTTATGTGGTTATTTTCTTGACCGTTTCCGATTGCCGCCTACAACGCACGATTAATCATTCTTTAAGCCAACAAATAAAAATAACTTTTTAAACGCTCACATTTTTTGGACTCGCCAGATGGCGTCGTTGCTGGGTAGGCAAACGGCTTAGATTTTTGTCTTGAAAATTTTCGTTCGGTTTTCCGCTATTGGGTAGTCTGACCCCCAAATTTTTCATTGTAAATCCCATTTATTTTCAACATTTATTTTTTCTTTTCTATTTTGAGTCACTCTCGTACATTATCTCTATTATTTTTCTTACGAGATACACGACATACGTGGAGCGGTTTTTCAAGAACCGACGCAATGTCACCAACTTCCGCAAAAGCCGCAATTAAAATTAAGATCGAGTCGAGTCGTGAGAGAGTGCAGAGTTTAGGATTAATTTTTCTGAACTTTAATTTCTGTAATTAATTATACATTTACATCGGTGTTCGTTTGGACTCTCGCATGTGTAAAAAAACCTCTAACTCTATTCTGTGGTGTGTCATGGCCTGTTTCACTCTCCGGTGAGGGTGGGGCCCGACTTGAGTGGCGATTATGGTAGACCTGCACCTACGGCTCTCAAGAGCATTTTAATTTTTGATTGTGCTCGTAGGATTAAGCCACACTTCACATTAACTGATACGCACATAGATTGTTCAATTTAGCCAAAAATTTAACTCATTTCTTCCCCACTAATAGAACTTTCTGCTTAGGTATGGTTTTTCATTGGCTTGCATTTCATATAGAATAATTTTCAATTTTTGTCTAGCATCCCACATGAAGATTGCGAGGATTCACTGTAAGTCTTCTAACTGAGCATACATCATTGTTTTCGTGTGCATCAGCTTTTACCGAATTTCTCCCTCTTGTTTTGTCTCATAACTCTAAAAGGAAATTGGGACTGGACGGTAGACGTGCATTTGAGCTCACTTAATTCTTCAATGATGGCCTATTTAAAATTGGGACTGCTAAATATAGCCGATTTCAAAATAACCCATAAAATCAAAAAATTTTGCGGGGGAGCAACCCTGACCTTGGATGCTTTTCTTTTTCTGAGTGAGCGAGAGACGACACTTAAGGCTAGAGCCCAAACTCAAATTTTCATATTGACTACTGATTCTGCCAAAAACGATTAGCTACTTCTCAGTGAGGATCTACGGGTAGCCGGTAATCGGTCCGGATTTCCTTACCAGAGTGGGTGGTTTTGAGGACACTGTGTAAGGCTCCGTCCTCAAGTAACGGGTAGCCGTTCTACGGTCCGTAATTACTCCCATACTGGTTGAAAGTAGGTGCAACTAGTCATAAGAATTCGGGCCAGTCATTACGAAAATTTCGGCACCTAACAGCTCGCTTAATTATTTTCCAAGATTGTCTTATCACCAACTAAAATTGAAAAGATAATAGCCGAACTCTTACGACTTCATTGTGTGAGATGGTGAACCCAGGGTTTGATTTGTGTTTGTATTGGTGTGCGTGAACCGATATCGAAGATCAATAGCCGCACATTTGATAAAATTTCTATCCCATAAATCATCTCTCTCCTTTCTTGATTCAAACCTCATCATGGAATTTTTGGTGAAAAACTCTTGCAGATCCAACCCATCATTTCTTTCCACTCTTTCAAAAATGGCTGAACATTCATCTGAAAATCCATCAGGGCTATACTATAAAAATAAATTTGTCTCGGTTAGGCCCAAATGAACTACATCCTCTTCTTTCAATAATCCTCCAATATTTGCGAGAGACTTTCAACCGCGGATGAATTCGATCCTCTTATTGAATTCCTACTCGAATCATCCGACTGCACATGACCACCTTCCATCTTGGACTGAACCGTCTTATTTGCGGTTTCTCTCTGATTAACCTTTTCAAGATCAAAACACTTTTGAGTCTCATAACTGGTCGAGAAACCAAACACAGATGGAAAGACCCGCAATTAATGGTCATCAGCGTTGGATTGACCGCAACGATCAAATTCCTATTAACCAGCCTGATTATCACTCATTTGATCAACCTATATATACAGAGGATCAAACTGATGACATTGACACATATATACCCTGTATGACTCCATTATTCGAGGATACGATCAATCGTGACCATGGAAGTAGACTCTACTCAAATCAGGATTACATGCCCGAGTCAAGGCATGTTGAGTACGAGACCTACACATTCCCACAAAATCCTTCCACTGAGCAGACTCCTTCCATAATTTTCGAGGAGAAATTTTTAGAAAATAATGATCACATATCGGATATTCCAAGAAACTCTCCTCTCAGAACATAAAGAAAAATGGAAGATGAAATTATCGAACATACACCAACTGCTCCCATGATTGATCATGAACAGAATTTTGAGGATAATGTTTCGAGGATAGATAAGAAATTTGAATTAATGGAGGAAAATTCAGAAATTTTACTGGCCAACTCAATTTATTTTATGGGAGCTCGGACATAAAAACGAATGAGAAAATGATTGGATCTCATGCTTAAAATTTTGAGGATATTCAGAAACATGGGGACGATTTTGACAGTAGCACATCTGCATATTATTCCCCTAGAAATGACTATGCCTATGACTCATACTCTGAACATCAGAATCCCGACTCATCTGAGGAAGACACCACAACACCACAACACACAGAAAATACCAAAAAAATTGGAATATTTGAAAATCACAAAAAATCGAAAATCTCGAAAAATATATAAAAATTGAAAGTGGAGAAGATCTGCAGAATTTGGATCCTGTTGTACGGGAAGCACTAGGAAAGAAATTGATTTTTGAACTTCCCTTTCCACAGGCCATTGAACACTTCCCTGATCTTTAAAGATTTGTAATGGACAAATTAACTATGAAAAAGTCGGGCAAGATTAGAACAAAGACCGAAAGACATATTTTATCAATGGCCTCCTCCTTGGTGTTGAGGAGAAAAACCAAGAGCCGCATAGTGGAGTGGTTGCCCAGATTTGACCGTGAAATCAAAGACACGATCTTCACCCATGCTCGGATTGATGATGATTCACCAATCAATATCCTCCTGACCTCTGTGTTTCACGAACTTAAACTCGGACCGATCAGGAAAATACGAGAGATTGTTCAATTGGCGGACCAATCAATAAAACGGCTGAGAGGAATCATTTCTATCATCATGATATTCCAAGGTGCTCCGGTCAAAATGGAATTCACAATCATTGATATTGAGCATCAAGGAGATATCACCCAGTCCCCAATTATTCTCGGAAAACCATTTTTAGCATTGTCAAAGGCAATTATCGATTGTGAGACTCAGAAAATCAATTTTAAAGCATTGGAAGCACTTAAATCTAACCATGTCTTTGAGGAACCACGATCTTCTGAGGCAACCCATGAAGTCCTCGACAACCGTAACTATGAAACGGTAGAAGAGCCCTACCCCACAGCTACACCTAAGATAGCGGTTGTTGATGAGACTATTGGTTTAGAGAATCTCCCCCCTGCTCCATTCCCAGCTGCGCTCACCATGGAAAATCGAGCATATGAATCATATGATCCGGAGACTTATGCATGGTCACACCCTGGGTCAACGTATGATGAGTACATGGATTACATCAACTTGACACAGGAATGCTCCGATGTCAAATCAATTGAGAATGCATATGAAGAGAGTCTCCCTGGTATCTCAATTCCCGCGGATCTCAAAATAGACAAATCCTTCTACTACGATCCTGAGACATATGCATGGTCGCACCCAGGGGCAACCTACTCTGATTATCTTGACCAAATCCTCCCAAATCGAGAGTGCACCAACATTCATGAAACAAAGAACGAACACGTAGCCCGAACACCGATCAAGGAGAAGAATTCCAATGGCTATTCATCCGGATACTCAAGTGAACCGACATCTTCACGAAACAAGAAAAAGAAAGTCACCTTTGATCTTTCGGAAGAGGAATCGGTTGATGATCCCTCATCAGGTCCAGAAAAGGTGGTCTACATGAGTGAAGTCTGTTCGGCAGCTCTAAAGCCATATCTTCGCAAGGATACAAAATTCGATTCTCGTTGGACAACTCCCGTTCCTAATTATTACTCATCCAAAGCTAATGCTCCTTCCTTCTACAAGTACACTAGAATTATTTCATATGAGTTGACTGAGACCGGAGCTTCTGAGTATTCATCTGAGGACAAATCGACTGATCTTAAAAAGGAATGAATCTTGAGGAAACAATTGAAGAAACAAAAAGACATGAATACCTGGAGTATGTCCACTTTCAAATACTATTCCTTTGAGGATAACACTGATGATGGCTACCTTTCATCGAACTTAAATGTTTCATCTACTATCCATCATGATTTTTCTGAGGATGACATTGATACTAGTTGGGAATCTCATGTTTCATCTCCGTCTCATCATTACGATCTCCCACTGCATGCTCACAAGAAGATTAGTCGAAAACCGCCTTAATCATCGGCTAACCACCCTCCCTCCCGACCACATCGGTCTCCTTGTACAACTTCTTCCTCTACTTAGGCCAAGGCCTATGTATAGGGGGGGCCCGATGCCATCTGTATATTCCATTTCCCCCATCACACTCCTCCAGATCGCCTCACTTCCACCCTTCTTCTATACTTAGGCTGACCAGAGCCTAAGTATAGGGGGAACCGACGCCCACCTGTATATACTCTCCTCATTCACATACCCCAACCGCTTCATTTTTTTTCCTTTCCAATCTTCTTCTATACTTAGACTATTCACAGTCTAAGTATAGGGGGGCAATTCTGTAAATCTTGTTCTTTTTCCTTTTTCACTCTCTTACGCTTAGCCCGAGCTATGTCTTCTTTATGCTGCTTGTGCTCTGAGGACACAACACTCGCTAAGTATAGGGGGTCTGTATATATACTTTGTATATATTTTATCCATATCTCGTACTTGCGCGTAAGTCTATATGTATTTACGGGGTGGGTAATTAAAAACAACAACAACAACAACAACAAATAAAAAATAAAAAAATGTTTTGCCACTAACACTGACTGTACCCAAAATTTTTGAAAAAAAATGGCTTCTTATTCATTTTTTGCATTAAAAAAAACAAACAAACAACAAAAATCCTTTGCATAAAAAATTCAAAAAAAATGTGTCTGCATTCCGCACACCTGCACTTCATCCAGCATCACATTTGCATATGTGAAAAGTCTTTGGGTTCTGAACCGAGTTATGAGCTGAAACCGAGAGTGGTCTGACTTGACCTTAATCCACCTAATTTTCAGAGGAACTTCATCGAGAAATAGGATTTTGGAGTCTTCAGGTCGTTGACTTAATTCTTTGAGTTACACATGACAATGTGCAGCATTTGACTCTTAGTGTCTAACCTGGTCTCTTCATTCTAAGTACAACTCTGGAATAAGGAATTAATTTGTACTCTCGCACTATGCTCTTAGATCAACTCAGACGGGATGTTGGAAGACTGTGTGAGTTTCTTTTCTGGTAGCGTGGAAATCTAAAGACCGGAGTACGGATTGAAATAAAGCTTCGGAAAAGGGATGGACGACTGGGCACAATTTTTTCTAAGACCCAAAAAAAAGTACGGAAACAAAAGATTCTATATCCGTAGGGGCACAACAAGATCCAAGCAGAACCACCAAAAATTCCAAATACAAAGAAGCATTCTACCAAATAAATATCTGACCCAAAAAGGTCCAAGCTTCAAGAAACCTGCATATATTGGTGGAGACTCGGCTACACTGGCCATCATCACAAGGAGAGGTGACTACACTGGCCACCCTCCAGTTCTTTTCCCCTTCTTCTATCTTCTTCCCCAAGTCGATTGTGTACACAGCGCGACAGACCTTAGAAGGAAATACCTGACTCCCCAAGGACGAGTTACTGGAGAGAAGGTTTGCGCGGTAGTCCGGCATTCTGGGTGGGAAGAGCTAAAACCTTTCACACACATGAGTCGGTTGTTCAATGTTCATAGGGTATACTTTGGGAAGAGGATTGATCTAAGATGACTTCTGTGCCGAAACTGTATCAATGATGTGTAGAACTTGAAGGCTGTTGATTTTAAAACTCTAAGTCTCACAGAAGTTCCGACACACAAATAATCCAAAGGTTGAGTTTAGTTTCACTTTCACTTCAGCTCATGGCTTGGTATGGAACCCATCTCATTTCACCTCATGGCATTTCTTTTTGATGCTCAGGGACGAGCATGGTTTAAGTATAGGGGGATGATGAGTCTCGGATTCATCACTCTAAATCTCATTTATTAAGCTCAAATCCCTCAAAATCAACAGCATTCTTACATCTATTCTGCATAATTAGTATTAGTGCATGATTTCATAAGAACTGCATTTTAGCATAAAATTCTGCACAAAATAAGAAGCCAAAAAATCCAAGCCAAAAGTGACCTGTAAATAGCCTAACTTCCCAGATTTTTAACTCATTCATGCTAACTCTGAATGACCCAAAACCACTTCCACTGTGTACATATCACTAACAAGAATAAATGAAAAATATATAAAAATAACTAACCCAGATAAGTGGACCAAAAATCAAAACCCTAATTTCAGGATTTTCGAACTAAAACCCTCATATCTCCCTCATCCAGTGTCTGTTTTAATCCTACTTATTTTGAACTAATGTACATTCAATTACCTTCAAAACAAGACCAAGTTCAAGTGAATCTGAGCTCATATGTGAAAGTTGGGTTTTGGGCCTCTTTTGTACATTGTGTATTTTAGCTATTTTTGACCTAATATTTTATGTACATATTTTCTTAATTAATAAAAATCCAAAAAGATTAGATTAATGTGTAAATATTTACTCTTGATTTTATCATTTTTTCAGATTTTTATCTGTTTTAAAAATGACATAAAAATTACAAAACCCCAAAATCAAGGTGTTCTATGTACATGGGATACCACAAAAATACGACTTTGTGCAAATGATCGATTTTAGTTTTGATGTCTCATGAACGTTGTAGATCTCATCAAGATAAGCAATTCTTGTGAAGAAACGTTTTCGATATGAGGCCATTTACTATATCTTTTATATTTTACAAAGTATTTAATTTGCGAATTTTCTGATGCTGACACGTGGCAGCACCTGGTGCCGCCATGTGTCAGCCATTTTTGGGCTTTATTTTTATCATTTTTATAAAAAAAAATTAAAAAAAAAGGATGTACGTGCGTCGCACGTGCCTTCAAGGCACGTGCTCCGCACGCGCGCCCCCTCCGTGCGCCCTCACTCGCAACGTGGCGCAACAGGGGCCGTCCGATCGCGCTCGATCGGACGACGCCTGTGCGTCGTCCTCCTCCTTCCCAAATCAAGTGTCGCCCTCATCGCGAATTCCTCCTCCACCGCGATTTTCGCACCGCCGCCAATCTCCTCGCCGCCGCGTCAAATCCATCTCCGATCCCCTTCCTCTTTCATCCTCGAATCAATCTCCGATCACCCCCCCCCCCCCTTCCTTCCATCTCCGACCACTCCTCGTGCCCTATTTAAAATGTTGCCGCCGCCCCATGCCAACCATCCGCTGTCTGCACGAAATCAAGAGAGGAGGTTGGTGGTGACATCCCGACCCCCTCCCTCTTCCTTGGTGAGATCCGACCTAACCTTTGGCCGTTGCAGCTCGAGCCCCTCGACATCGCTGTTATGCTCCGCCATTAGCGTTGAGCCCAGTTACTACCTTCATCAGATACGGTCGACAACTCTGCTCTGAGTTCTTTGACGCGCGCCAACGCCTCGTTCACCTTCGCCGTGATCCTCCGCCGCGACAGCCTCCGCCTCGATGAGCAGCGCACAACCGCGCCTCCATCTTCATCAACGACCCACGACCGTTTGTCGGCCACCGACTTCATCCTCCGTTTGACCTGCCATGACTTCGACGTTCATCTCCGATCGCCAGGAGCTACGCGAGCATCAGCCACCAGGCGACTCCACCTTACTCTGCGATTCGTCATCAACACCGTCTTCTCCAAGCTCCTCCAATGCCCACCCTCGCACCGACTTCGACCACTCCGCCTCAGGCCGGCACAGAGGCCGAGACCCCCGCCACGTGCGCAGCACGTGAGGGCGGGGGAACGTCATCAGCCTTGTTCTCATCCCCACGGGTCACATGCCCAGCACGTGACCACGTGGGTCATTTGCCAGACGCCCTTGGGAGCTTCTCCTATTTGTGCCTCAGTCCAGCAAGTCCAAGGGCACGTGCACATCACGGGACTTCTTGGAAAATTTCAGAAGACCCCCTCTGCTTCTCGGTAATTACAATTAGGCCCCCTGCTTAATTCATTTATTTTATTTATATTGCATTTATACCCATGTCTTCCCCTGTAATTTCGAACCTCGTCTCTACATTGTTTTATTAATCAAAAAATTGTATGATGTTTGTTGATTAATTCTCTACATTTTGACGTACTGTGGGTAATTTTGTGATCATTGGTTAATTAATAAATAATTGTTTTATGAAAATTTGCCTATTTTGCTCAGTCTGTGCTCTAAAATTCATAGTTGATTAACTATTGCTTTAAAAATCCCTGAAAAATCAAATATTGTAGAATTAATTGTGCTTGACATTGTGCCTAAAAAGAATTGCATTTGCATTCATCATTTGCCCTGTAAAAATCATTTTGCGAATTTCAATGTTTAATTTTTAATAGGTATTAGATCTCACATTGTCGAGGTTTAGGATTTTTCTGAGATCTATCACATCGTGATATATCTTAGATAATTTTGATCCCTTGAAAATAAGTAGGTTTAATATTTATCATAATTAAATATTGAAATTCATTTTGTTTGCATTTAAAAATCCATAAAAAAATTCATATTGCATCCAAAAATTCCAAAAAAACTGCAGTGCATTCATTTCGTCATAATTTACATTGTGACCAAGTTTCAGATTTTTCGGACATCATTTGAATGAAATTTTCATTTTAGTCCCTAAAATAGGCCACAAGTGAATTTTTCATCCCTTATTACATTAAAAAATCCGAAAAAAAGACCGTCTCGAAAACCGTGAACGAATTTTGATAGACATAACTCTAGGTTGTTCCTTTGCCTCCTTGTGATCGACCTTGGGACTTGCCCAAGTAAAATAAACATAAAACCACATTGATTAAAAATTGAACATATTTTGTGTGGTTATTTTCTTGACCATTTCCGATTGCCGCCTACAACGCACGACTAATCATTCTTTAAGCCGACAAATAAAAACAACATTTTTAACGCTCACATTTTTCGGACTCGTCATGGACTCTGAAGGAAACTCGGATATATCAATACGGTTGTTGTCGTGCACCTTTCTGACCAATTATAGACCCTTCCACTTGCTGTGTAATTTCCTTAGAAATAATCTCAATCTAGCATCAAATAGACATACTATCTGATTCGGTTCAAATTGTTTATGGTTGATGTGATATATCATTCCATATCTTCACTCAGTCCTTATATTGTAGGCTACTCGAAAAGGTTGTATCTCTAAGCTCCTACAAGGTTGCCAACTCTACTTTCCTCTGATCTCCGACACTCTCAGGATCCAACAATACCTCTATGACTACCCATAGTGACTTGTGCTTAATCTCAACAGGTAAGTGGCATGGCTTGCCATAAACGAGTTGAAATGGAGATGTACCCAAAGGTATCTTGAAGGATGTCCTATAGGCCCACAAGATCGAGTCCAAAATCTATGACCAGTCCTTTTGGTTTTGGCGGACAACCTTTTCCAATATAGTCTTGATCTCCTGATTCGAAACCTCAGCAAGACCATTCGTTTGCGGATGATATGGAGTGGCAACTCTATGGTCTATGTTGAACTCGCTAACAAGGGCCCTTACCTTGTTGTTGATAAAATTAGTCCCCCCGTCAGAAATCAAAATTGTAGGAACCCCTGAACCGTGATATGATATTCTTCTCCAAAAATCTGCAAACAGTCCTCGCATCTACGGCTCGGGCAAAGATGGCCTCAACCCAACGAATCACATAATCCACAACTAACAAAATGTACTCAAATCACTGGCTCTTAGGGAATGGGCCCATAAAATCGATGCCCCGTGCTTCAAAAACCTCACAGAAGTGAATGGGTTACATTGACATCATATCCATGACCACAACTACCCATCCTCTGACAGTCAGTACACCTCTTCAAGAATTCATCTGAATACTTCAAGAGTGTTGGCCACCAAAGGTCGGATTGGAGAACCTTTTATATTTTCTGTATCCCAGACGAATGTCCTCCTGCCTCAAGCTTGTAGCAATAGGTGAGGACTATGTGGTTCTCCTCATGAGGAATACACCGACACCAGACATTATTCCCTCCTTCGTGGTAAAGGGTGGGATCCTCCCACTGGTACGACTTGGCCTTCGCTAGGAAAGTCTCAAGTTGATGCCTGGTCCAACCTTGTGGAACTTTCTTGGCAACAATATAGTTCACAATATCAGCATACCATGGGACAAAGGTGACAATTAGAATCGCCTCGTCTGGGAAATTCTCAGTGATAGGTGTGGTTGCTCAGAATCCTCAAGATGCTCTAATCGGGAGAGGAGATCTGCCACTACATTCTTGACTCCAGGTTTATCCTTAATCTCAATATCAAACTCTTGGAGTAGAAGGATCCATCTAGTTAAGTGTGCTTTGGCAACCTTCTTAGCCATTAAGTATCATATGGTGGTGCGATCACTATAAATAGTCACTCTATATCCGAGAATATAAGATCTGAACCTATCCAAAGCAAAGACTATAGCTAGCATCTCCTTTTTGTAATAGTATAATTCCGCTAGGAGACATCCAAAGTATGGCTAGCGCAGTGAGTGGCAAAAGACAATCCATCCGTCCTCTATCCTAGCACAGCCCCTATGGCAAAAGCAGAAGCGTTTGTCATGATCTCGAATGAGAGAGACTAATCAGGTGGTTGAAGGACTGGATCCTGCACAACCAAATTCTAGGGAGTCACAAATGATGAAATACACTTATCATCTATAAGGAACTCGATGTCTTTCGTGAGAAGATCAGTAAGCGGTCAGGCAATACGACTGAAGTCCTGAATGAACTGTCGCTGGAAACCGACATGCCCCAGAAAAGACCGCAACTGCCTCAAATTAGACGGTGGAGTGAGTCTCTTGATGATATCCACATTGGCCAGATCAACCTCTATGCCCCTATTGGAGATGATTGACAGTTCCAATATTACTCCGGTTAAAAATGTATGTCATGAATTATCGTCATACGTTAAAAAACTATGACTCATTTCGTTGTAAGCGGGAATCGGAATCGGTCAAGAAAATAAACAAAATTATTTAGTCAATTTTTAATCGCGTGGTTTTATGTTTATTTTACTTGGACAAGCCCCAAGGTCGATCACAGGGAGGCAAAGGAACAACCTAGAATTATGTCTATCAAAGTTCGTGCACGGTTTTCGAGGCGGGTTTTTTTGTGTACTTTTTAATGCAATAAAGGAGGCAAAATGCAAATTCAGCCTATTTTAGGGACTAAAAAATGTCAAGCAAACGATGTCCGAAAAATACGAAACTTGGCCAAGATGATAGTTATGATGAAATGGATGCATTGCAATCTTTTTGGAATTTTTGGATGCAAGATGATTTTTTTATGAATTTTGAAATACAAAGGATATGAATTTCAATATTTATTATAATAAATATTAAACCTAATTATTTTCAAGGGATAAAATTATCTAACTAGGTGATGGATCTCAAAAAAATCCTAAAGCTCAAAATATGAGATTTAAAACCTATTAAAAATAAAACATTGAAATATGAAAATTATTTTTATATGACAAAATATGCATGCAAATACAATTCTTTTTGGGTACGATGTTAAAAATAATTAGTTCTACAATCATTGATTTTTTTGGGAATTTTTAGAGCAACGGTTAATCAATGACAAATTTCAGAGCACAAGATGGGCAAAATATGCAATTTTCCACAAAACAATTAAATATTAATTAACCATTGATTACAAAAATGTCAAACATATGCCATAATGTAGAGAATTCAGCGATGAACAAAATGCCAATTTTTGATAAATAAAATATGCAATGTAGAAGTCTGAAACCACATGGGAATATAGGGGTATTTCAGCAATATAAAAATATAAAATAAAATGCAAAATGGGACCTAGGAGTAATTACCAATAAGTTTGGGGGGTTTGCTGTAATTTTCCAATAGCTCGCGTACGGAGCACGTGACCTGATCGGTGGAGGCCTCTGTGTAAACAGGGGAATCTCCAAGGGTGCTTCTGCAATCTTCCTGCGGCTCACGTGCAGATCACGTGTAGAGGCAGGTTCAGGTGGAGGTTTTGACGAGCCTCCACGTGGCGATGTTGCGTGCTTCGGTCTTGGTCCGAAGCTCTGGTCTAGATCTGAGGCTGGTGAATTGATCTACACCGTTGATGAAGGTCGATCCGATGATTGAGGCTTTGACGTGTCTGGACGGTCAGATCTTGAGTCTTTGTGATCGGACGGCGGGCGTTGGCCGACACACGGCCGATGGTCATCGAAGGAGAGGCGGAGCGGCCGGTTGTCGCTGGCTAAGGACAGAACTCCGTGGTGATATGGGGTTGAAGTCGGAGGTTGAAGACGCCGGAGTTGCTGCGATGGGCTGATGTTGACAACGATGTTGGCTGGAAGCGTCTGTCGGAGAAGATGTGCATAGTTGTTATCGAAAGGCGCTTCCAGGAGGTGTTGGCACAGACGCTCGTAGCTTGTTGATGGCATCGGCGGCAAAGCGATGTATATGAAGTTCGAGGAAGATTCCGGTGATGGAGGTAGTTCGATGAAGGTGAAGACAATGGTCGTGATGCGATGGAGGAGTTGATTCGAGTGGCGAGGATGGAGAACGGTGGAGGCGATGATTGAAGATGAAAGGTGAAGCAGAGGGGAAGGGGTACCTGGAGCTCAATGGCAAATGCCGGAGCGAAGCAGCGGCCTGGGGCATTGCTGCGGCGGGGCTTGGAAGCCTCGGATCACGCCGACGAGAGGATCTCTCGGTTGTCATGCCCGGAGGGGAAGCTCCTTGGAGGATGAATCGGTGGATGGAGCTCGAGGGTCGCGGCGGAGAGGGCTTTATAGGATGGGGTGCTTTAGCTGGCTATGGAAGGAGATCACGGGATGGGGATCTGAGGGAGACTCAATTGTCAATTGAAGAGATTGGCTAATGGTAGGAGATTGATGCGGACGAGATTCGCAAGATCGGGGATGGCCGGGAGTGATTGATTCAAAGATGGAAGGCGGCAGAGGCGAGATCGTCGGCAGAGATCGTAGGGGCGATGCGAATTGGGAAAGGGGGCACTGGGGACGATGGTCACGGGCCGTCCGATCTGCCGAGATCGGACGGCCCTCCATGTGACACGTGGTCAGCTGGGGGTTGAGAGGGGGCAGCACGTGCGTGGCACGTGCCTGAGGGCACATGCTCCACACGTGCGGTCCTTTTTTATTTTTAGTTTTTTTAAATGAATAAATAAAAAAATTCGAAAAATGGTTGATACATGGCGGCTCCAGGAGCTGCCACGTGTCAGCACCACAAAAATCAAAAAATAAATAGAAAGAAAATAGAAAAGAAATAGTAAACGAGCTCGGATCGAAGAAGTTTCTTCACGAAAATTGCCCGTCTCGATGAGATCTACAACTTTTATAAATATATCAAAACCAAAATCTATTAATTGCACAAAGTGATATTTTTGGGGTATCTCATATACATAGATACCTTGATTTTGGGGTTTTTTAAAAAAAATTATCATTTTTAAACCAGATAAAAATCCGCAAAAAATATGGTAAAAACAAAGATAAATATTTATACATTAATCTAATTTTTTTGGGATTTTTATTCATTAAGAAAAATAAGAAATAAAATAAGAGATGAAAAAGACAACTTTTGTACAGACAGTTAGTGACGACTCGGACTAAATTTGTTTCTTTGATTTCAAGGTCAGTTTGGTTTTGGATTTTTGTGCATTTTAATAAAACTTTTACCATAGAAGACAAATGAAAAGACACTAAACTAAAATAGGTTAATTATGTACATAGAATATTAGGTCAAAAACTGCTAAAATACAAAATGTACAAAAGAGGCCCAAAACCCAACTTTTACATACGAGCTCCGATTCACTTGAACTTGGTCTTGTTTTGAAGGTAATTGAATGTATATTAGTTCAAAAGTGAGTACGATTAAAACGGACACTAGATGGGGAAGATATGAGGTTTTTAGTCTAGAAATCCTAAAACTAGGGTTTGGGTTTTTGGTCCACTTATTTGGGTTAGTGATTTTTTTTGTATTTTTCATTTATTCTTGTTAGTGGTATGTACATAGTGGAGGTGGTTTTGAGTTATTCGTAGTTATCATGAATGATTTAAAAATCAGGAAGTTAGGCTATTTACAGGTCAATTTTAGCTGGGATTTTTGGCTTCTTATTTTGTGCAGACATGAGTGATAAAATGCAATTCTTATTAAACCATGCATGAATGCTAATTGTGCGGAATAAATACAGAAATGCTGATGATTTTGAGGGATTTGAGCTTAATTAATGAGATTTAGAGTGATGAATATGAGATTCATCATCCCCCTATACTTAAACCATGCTCGTCCCTGAGCATCAAAAAGAAACGTCATGAAGTGAAATGAGATTGGGTTCCATACCAAGACCATGAGCTGAAGGTGAAAATGAAACTAGACTCGACCTTTGATTTATTAGTTTGGCAGAACTTCTGCGAGTTTTGGAATTTCAAAATCAACAGCCTTCAAGTTCTACACATCATTGTCACAGTTTCAACTCAGAAGTCATCTTAGATCAATCCTCTTCCCAAAGCATACCCTATGAACATTGAACAATCGACTCATGTGTGTGAAAGGTTTTAGCTCTTCCCATCCAGGATGCCGGACTACCATGCTCATCTCCTCTCCAGTAACTCGTCCTCAGGGAGTCAGGTATTTCCTTCTAAGGTCTGTCGTGCTGTGTTCACTATCGAATTGGGGGGAGAAGTTAGAAAAAGGAGAAAAGAACTGGAGGGTGGCCAGTGTAGTCACCTCTCCTTGTGAAGCTGGCCAGTGTAGCCGAGTCTCCACCAAGATCTACAGGTTTTATTTGAAGCTTGGACCTTTTTGGTCTATTTATTTGGTAGAATGCTTATTTGTATTTGGAATTTTTGATGGTTCTGCTTAGATCTTGTTGTGTCCCTACGGATATTGAATCTTTTTGTTTCCATACATTTTTTGGGGTCTTAGAAAAAAATTGTGCCCAGTCGTCCATCCCTTTTCCGAAGCTTTATTTCAACCCGTACTCCGGGCTTTAGATTTCCACGCTAATAGAAAAGAAACTCACACAGTCTTCCAACACCCCGTCTGAGTTGAGCTAAGTGCATAGTGCGGGAGTACAAATCAATTCCCTATTCCAGAGTTGTAACCAGAATGAAGATACCAGGTTAGACACTAAGAGTCAAACGTTGCACATTGTCATGTGGAACTCAAAGAATTAACTCAAAGACCTGAAGTTTCTAAAATCTTATTTCTCGATGAAGTTCCTCTGAAAAATAGGTGGATTAAGGTCAAGTCCAGACCACTCTCGGTTTCTGCTCATAACTCGGTTCAGAACCCAAAGACTTTTCACAGATGCAAATGCATGAAGTGATGGATGAAGTGCAGGTGTGTGAAATGCAGACATATTTTTTCTTTTTGTGAATTTTTTTTCCTTTTTTTATGCAAAGGATTTTTTGTTGTTTTTATAATTAAAAAAAGAATAAGAAGCCTTCTTTTTTTTTCTTTCAAAAAATTTGGGTTGGACACAGTCAGTCTTAGTAGCAAAACCTTTTTTTCAAATTACTTACCCTCCTTGTAAATACATATAGACTTACGTGAAAGTACGAGATATGGGTAAAATATATACACAGTATATATACAGACTCCCCTATACTTAGCGAGTGTTGTCTCCTCAGAGCACAAGAAGCGTAAAGAAGACATAGCTCGGGCTAAGCGTAAGAGAGTGAAAAAGGGAAAGAAAAAGAACAAGATACACTGGTCTACCCCCCTATACTTAGACTGTGAACAGTCTAAGTATAGAAGAAGAGCAAAAGAATGAGGCGGTCGGCGTATGTGACTGAGGAGAGTATATACAGATGGGCATCGGTTCCCCCCTATACTTAGGCTCTGGTCAGCCTAAGTATAGAAGAAGTGAGGAAATGGAGTGATCATGAGATGGGAAGGATGATATATACAGATGGCATCGGTCCCCCCTATACTTAGGACTTGGCCTAAGTAGAGGAAGAAGCTATACAAGGAGATCGATGAGGTCAGAGGAGGAATGATCTGATGAATCTTCAATGTGCTCGCTCTGCATGAAGTAGATGACCTCAACTTGAACTGTCTGCTCTCTGGATGGTTCTATATATGGCTTCAGCAATTGTCCATTCACTGAGAAAGGTTGTGCATCATCTTTGAGTTCGGCAATATCCACACTTCCATTTGTATGCACATCGATGACAATGTAGGGGCCCATCCATTTTGATTTTAATTTATCGTGAAAAATCTTCAATCGAGCATTGAACAACCACACTTTCTGCTCGGGGACAAAGGTTTTATATTTAATGTGTCCATCATGCCATCTCTTGACCTTGTCCTTATAGATCACGATATTGTCATATGCCCGGTTTCGGATTTCAGTTAGCTCATTCAGATTTAAGTCTCAGCATAATTTCCCAAGGTGACAACTCCAATTCAGCTTTTTGATTGCCTATTCTGATTTGTAAATTAACTCTGCGGGTAGATGGCATGGCTTGCCATAGATCATCCTAAATGGTGAAGTACCGAGTGGAGTCTTGTAGGCTGTCCTATAGGCCCACAGAACCTGGTCCAACAGTTTTGACCAGTTCTTCCTATCTGGATGAACCAACTTATGAAGAATATCCTTCACCTCTCTATTAGAAACATATGCCATGCCATTATATTGTGGGTGATTTGGGTTGGCTATTATATGCTCAAATTTATATTCCTTAGCCAAAGATCTCATATCCTTGTTTACAAAGTGGCTACCTCCATCTGAAATCAAGACTTTTGGTACCACGAACCTTGCAATGATATTATCCTTGATAAACTTACAGACGATTTTTCTATCTGCGGTTCGAGATGGAATAGCCTCTACCCATCTTGATAAATAATCAACCGCTAACAAGATGTACTCAAATCCATTGCTATTGGGAAAAGGACCCATAAAATCAATCCCCCATGCATCGAAAACAACACAGAAAATTATTGGTTGCATGGGCATTTCATCTCTATATCCAACAGTCCCTCCCATTCTTTGACAAATCCGGCATGACCGTACAAAATCATTAGCATCTCGAAATAAGGTCCACCAGTAAAGTCCGCATTGGAGTACCTTGTGCGCGGTTCTCCTTCTTGAATGGTGTCCTCCAGCCTCGAGAGAATGAAAATGTGTGAGGACACTCTGGTATTCCTTCTGAGGAATACATCTTCGCCAGACGCAATCCGGACCTTCATAGAAAAGGAAAGGATCGTCCCAATGGTATTTTCTCGAATCCGAATTCAATCGATCAATCATTCTCTTGGTCCAACCAAACGTAACCTTCTCGGAGACAAGATAGTTTACGATGTTGGAATACCATGGGATTGAATCAGTAGTGCAAACTGATTCGTCTGGAAAAGTCTCCTTAATTGGTCCAGTGTCAGGATAATCGTTTTGCTCAATTCAGGAAAGGTGATCAGCAACAACATTCTTTATTCCAGGTTTATCCTTGATCTCCAGATTAAATTCCTGGATTAATAAGATCCATCTCAAAAGCTGTGTTGTGGCATCCTTCTTATCCATAAGATATCTTATGGTCGTATGATCAGTGAAAATCGTCACCTTGGAGACCAATATGTGTGATCTGAATTTTTCAAGGGCCCAAACTACCGTGAGCATTTCATTTTCAGTTACCAGGATCTAATACTTTTCTCGTGTAATGAATCGCATAAGAAATTCCATGTTGTCTTTGTCCAAGCACATCTCCGACAGCAAAATCCGATGCATCAGTCATGATATCAAAGGGAAGAGACCAGTCGGGAGCTTGTAATATCAGCTATTCACATATTTTCTTTTTCAGGAGCTTGAAGGCCTCTAGACACTTGTGATTCACAATAAACTCGGTGTCTTTTCCTAAGAGCTCAGTTAGTGGGCGGGCGATCTTTGAAAAATCAGGAATAAACCTTCGATAAAATCCAACATGCCCTAAGACAGACCTCACTGACTTGACATTGGTTGGCGGCTCAAGTTTCTTGATCAAATCCACCTTAGCAGGGTCGACCTCCATTCCCTTTTTGGAGATGATGTGACCCAACACGATACCCTCCGTCACCATAAAGTGACTTTTCTCCTATGAGAGTACCAAATTAACCTCCATGCATCTATGAAGGACTCGGTCCAAGAGCGCTAAACAATGTATCAAATGAACCATGGATCGAGAAGTCATCCATGAAGACTTCCAGGAAATCACCAACCATTTCAGCAAATACGGCAATCATGCACCGTTGAAATGTGCCTGGGGCATTACAAAGCCCGAATGGCATGCGCTTGAATGCATAAGTGCCAAAAGGACATGTAAATGTGGTCTTTTTCTGATCCTCGAGAGCGATGGCTACTTGATTATAGCCAGAGTACCCATTAAGAAAACAGAAGAATGCTTTCCCTGCAAGTCTCTCCAAGATTTGATCAATAAATGGTAGTGGAAAGTAACCTTTCTTGGTCGCAGCATTCAGGCGCTTGTAATCGACACAGACACACTACGACGTGGGTACTCGGGTCGCGATCTCTACCCCCTCCTCATTGGTGACCATCTAGATTCTAGACTTCTTCGGGACAACATGAAGGGGGGCCACCCACTTGGAGTCAGAAATGGGGTATATAAACCCTACTTTGCACCATTTCTCTATCTCTTTCTTAACTACTTCCCGAAGATTGGGATTTAATCTTCTCTGAAATTCATGGGAAGGCATTGTGTTATCCTCAACATAAATTTGGTGCAAGCAGAGAGCGGGATTGATTCCTACGAGATCCGACACAGTCCAACCGATGGCTTTTCGATTTCGCTCAAGGACTTCGAGTAATCTATATTCATGATCTATGGTCAATGATGAGCTAATGATCACACGAAATTTCTCTTTGGGTCCAATAAGAAATGCATACTTCAGTGTGGGAGGAAGTGGTTTCAGCTATGTCAAATCTGAATCATCAACTAAGTCTGGCTGAATGACTTTTGAATCTGGCTCTGTGTTGGTTGCCAGTGAATCACTCTGTGATGTGCTAGCTACCAATTCCGAAGAAAGCTGAGTCGGATCGCAAAAGTAGTGCGGTAATTTGACCAAAGCCGCGTCCGACTCGTCGTCGATATTTATTGACTGTCTCGAAGAAGATGAAACTGACAAATCTGAAAGGATTTATGTGTCATCAAGTTTATAGGTATCTGGGTGTCCAGATAGATTTGGCAATATCTCACAAACTGCACTATGTATTGTTTCCTCTTCTGATGAGGTGCTTTCACTCTGAATGTCCGGAAGTTGATCCCACGGCCCAGTAGTGCTGATGAGATTGCATTCTGATGTTTCAGAGTATTCAATGGTGGATTCAGAGTTTGGTCTTTGCCACTTTGTTTGCTTAATCTCCAAATTGACCTCTCCGCTTGGAGAGCAAAATTTCATCATTCATGTATCGTAATCGAATACGGCTTTAGCGGTTCGTAGAAATGATCTTCCAAGAATGATTTGGGATTCTTTCCAATGGTTCAGGGTCTTCATATCAAGGACAGTGAAGTCCACTTGGTATTTTGTACCCTCAATCAAGATGACTACGTTTTTTACTTCCCCCTTAGGTCTCTTAGTGGATTTATCAGTCAATTGGAGTAGAGATAATGATTTCTTGAGAGGTCCTAACTCCAATCTGTAATATAAAGCTAAGGGGAGAAGATTAATAGAAGAACCATTATCGAGAAGTGTGTGTGCGAACGAAATGCTGCCAATGCAACTCTCCACATAATGAGCACCCAGATCCCTTTTCTTTCTTGGTAAATGCTGATTTCTGACACATTTAGTAGTGGCAACTATCAAGATATGAGTCTCCACAAATTGACTTGGTTTCTTTGTACGAGTCCTGGTGGGAGTGCATTTCACTTTCAAGTACTTATGAAATCCTGAATTGCTGGCCACATATTGATCAAAGGGTACTTTGACTGTAATATTTTCCTGGCAGAACCGTTGCATTTCTGGGTCATCTTGGAGGTTTTTCTTCGGTTTTCCTTTCTTAAGAGCATGGGGGAAAGGAATGGAAGCATTTGAGATAGGAGATAAAGAGCTAGAGTCATAAATAAGAGCATCTTTAATAGAAATGGAGTTCTTATTACAAACATTGGTCTTCTGATAATAATCAAAATCAGGTTGCTGAAAAGATGACAAAGGTATTTTTGCAGCAACTAGAGGTGCAAGGTCGTCTGTAGACTCCATAGATGCTTTTCCTTTCTAACATGTTGGGATCTTCACAGGCTCTGAATTCAGGTGTCCTTCTTTTTCATTCTCGGAAACATCCTCCGGATGATCTTCCGAGTCTTCATGATCTGATTCCCGTGCCCGGTCAGGTACATCCACGGTCCTTCCGCTCCTAAGTGACATAGCATTGATATTGTCAAATGAAAGGATCTCATGTTCAGATGTGGAAAAATCTAAATAGTATACCTGGCCAATGTGTTGGGAAGATTGTGATTTGTTCAAGCTATTAGGATTGGCTTGAGCTTGGGCAGGAATGGTTGTAGCAGGGTTGTCTGTTCATCTCTCCAACGGGACAAGCGAATTAACATCAACCCGTAGATCGTGTAGTTCATTCCGGAAGTTGCGAATTTTCTCGAGCATCTGTCTCTGGATATCTACGGGTTCTTCTTGAGAGTTTAATGGCTGAGATAATTGTTTTGATGTATGACATGGTGGAGCTTGATATTGTTGATGCTATTGCTGAGGCAGGTTCTGGTGGTTGTATGGTTGTTGCTGCTGCTTCAGATGCTGGAATGATGTAGTGTTTTGAGTGTGCTGCTGAGCTGGTGGAAATGCATCATTATAGAAAGTGGGAGGATGTTGGTAAGGCTGACGGTCTCCCATAATACCTTACCGGGTAGTGTCCTAAGTGTACCAAATGTCGTTTACTTCGAACGTCAGAGGCGGGGATTCTTCAACAGTCTCGGCTGGTGGAGGTGACTGCTGGGAAGGTTGGGCATAGGATTGTTCCTGAAACCATGGTTGTTGTGTCCTGATCATGGTTGCTCCTGGACATGATGTACACGATAGATTAGGACCGTAGGTGCAGTAGGTATCCCCATCTTGGATACCTTCTCAGTTAGCTCCTCCATTTTCTTTGGAAACTTGGAGATCATGTTGTCGATGTCGTTCATCCTCTTATGAATTTGATCCGCAACTATCAATTTATCAGAGATGATGTTAATGTTCGGAATCAAATCCTCTGCTATCTATGCAATAGTTTTCTTTCCTCCTTTGGCTTGAAATGTATTAAGGGAATCAGTGTATGCTCTACTGGCGATCTGTGAGCGGCTTGTCTCAGCCATCTGCTCAAGTACTTTCTAGACGGTTTCAGCTCCTCGCGATGTGTAGTTGCCTCCGCAGGCAGCGCTTACTAACCCTTGAGTCTCGTAGTTGAGGCCAGAGTAGAGTGACTGAACTAAGATATTGTTATCCAGGTCATGGCAGGGACATTTCTGTAGCAGATCTTTTAATCTATTCAAGCATCACAGAGTGGTTCATTGGGCATCTGAGAGAAACTGGTGATGCGGGTCCTCATTTGGTTGGTTCGACTCAAAGGGTAGAATCTCTTCAAGAAGAGGTTTTTGAACCGGTCATAGGTGGTCACAGTCACTCCTAAATTCTTCACCCAATAATCTACCTTTCCTTTCAAGGCGAAAGGTAGTGCAGTGAGACGAATGTAGTCCTGGCTGACCTATGGGTGCCTCAGATTCGAACATATCAGCTCCAAGTCTCACAAGAATTCATATGGTTCTTCGGTTGCATTACCATGGAATTGTGGTAATTGACTCAGAAAATGTGGTTTTAGTTCATAGTTGATCTCTGGATGAGGTGGTTGCAAATAATTTCTCACTCTGTACTGCCCAGGATTGTATGCTGCTTAAATTGGCGGTTCTTACTCAACATTCAACTGCTCAAGTTGCTCCCTCAGTAACAGTTGTTGCTGCTCAGATGCAGCCAATCTTGCAAAAATCATCTGTATGGGATCTTCATTGGGTTCATCTTCATGGTCTTTCTTGGGAGGCATCTTCTTCTTCTTCTCTTCACCTTCAGAATGTGAGAAATCAGAGTCAATAGACTTGAAAGAATAGGAATCATAGTTATCGAGGTGAGAGTCTTCCTCGATGTGATTAGGAGATAAAGAAAGAGTATGGGTTTAACCTCCTTCCAGGAAGATGAAAGAGTCATAAGAGGAGGATTCACGGGAGAGGTGTCAATGAACCCAAGGTGGTCCTGAGTAAGAGTGCCTCCGAGCCTTTGAGATTGGAAAGTTTGTGGCGGTCAGAGAAGGGTTCGTGAAGTCCGAATGGGAATTACCACAATCTTCCATTCACGATTTCAAAAGATCAACAAGAGGTTTATGGTTCATGATCTAGGCACAAGTGTGTGATATTCGATGATTATCTAGTTTTTACGCACAAATCAAACACAATACAAAGTTTTGTTTCACTAACTCACTCAGTGAAGGCCGTGAGGGTTCGACCAATTATCTTGTCAGTTTTAATTGGTGAGAATTCAAATCTTGCAAGCCGTTTAAACGAGCTGTTAGGTGCATGTATTTCTCTACCTACTGTATCAAATTCTTACGACTAGTTGTACCTACTTTCAACCAGTATGGGAGTTAGTACGGACCGTAGAATGGCTACCCGTTACTTGAGGACGAAGCCTTACATAGTGTCCTCTAAACCATCCACTCTGCTAAGGAAATCCTGACCATTTACAGGCTACCCGTTAGATCCTCACTGAGAAGTAGCTAATCATTTTTGGTAGAATCAGTAGTCAATATGAAAAACTTGGCTTGGCTCTATCCTAGTGTGCGTCTCTCTCCTCGCTGCAAGATAAAAGCATACAATGCCGGGTTGCTCTCTCGCAAGAATTCTTGATTTTATGGGTTATTAAGATCGTCTATATTTAGCAGTCCCAATTTTAATTAGGCGATCACTGAAAAATTAAGTGAGCACAAATACATGTCTACCGTCCAGTCTCAATTTCCTTTAAAATTATGTGATAAAACAAGAGGGAGGAGTTCGGAAAAAGCCGATGCACACGAAAAACTATGATGTATGCTCGGTTAGAAGACTTACAGTGAATCCTCGCAATCTCCATGTGGGATGCAATAAAGAATTGAAAGATTATTCTAAATGAATGCAAGTTGATCAAAAACCGCACCTAGAAGAAAGTTCTATTAGCGGGAAAGAATTAAGTTGAATTTGGCTAAATTGAACGATCTAATGTACGGCTTAATTAAAATGAAGTGTGGCCTTAAGTCCTACGAGCACAATCAGAAATTAATATGCTTAAAAAGTCGTATGTGCAGGTCTATCCTAAGCGCCACTCAAGTCGGGCCCCACCCTCACCGGAGAGTGAAACAGGCCACGACACACCACAGAAAGAGTTCAAAGTCTTTTACACAAGCGAGAGTCCAAACGGACACCGCTATAAATGAGCAATTAATTACAAATATTAAAAAATTTGCAGAAATTAAAATCCTAGACTCTATGCTCTCTCACGACTCGACTCGATCTTAATTTAATTGCGGTTTTTTTGGAAATCGGTGAAGATGCGTCGATTCTTGAAAAACTGCTCCACGTACGCTAGGTACGTCGCAAGAAAAATAAGAGAGAGAATGTAAGAGAGTGACTCATAAATAAATCAAAAAGAGAATGAGGAAAAATGCTGAAATAAATGCAAAAAATGGAATTTACAATGAAAAATTTAGGGGTCAGACTACCCGAATGCAGAAAACCGAACAAAAATTTTAAGACAAAAAAAAACTAAGTCGTTTGCCTCCCCAGCAACGGCACCATCTGACGGTTTCTGATATTGCGCTGGTTAAAAATGTATGTCGTGAATTATCGTCATGCGTTAAAAAATACTATGAGTCGTTTTGTTGTAGGCAGCAATCGGAATCGGTCAAGAAAATAACCACAATTATTTAGTCAATTTTTAATCATGTGGTTTTATGTTTATTTTACTTGGGCAAGTCCCAAGGTCGATCACAGGGAGGCAAAGGAACAACCTAGAATTATGTCTATCAAAGTTCGTGTGTGGTTTTTGAGGCGGTTTTTTATGTATTTTTAATGCAATAAAGGATGCAAAATGCAAATTCGGCCTATTTTAGGGACTAAAATGTAAATGTCAAGCAAACGATGTCCGAAAATACGAAACTTTGGCCAAGATGATAATCATGATGAAATGGATGCACTGTAATCTTTTTGGAATTTTTGGATGCAAGATGAATTTTTTTATGAATTTTTAAATACAAAGGATATGAATTTCAATATTTAATTACAATAAATATTAAACCTAATTATTTTCAAGGGATAAAATTATCTAACTAGGTGATGGATCTCAGAAAAATCCTAAACCTCGAAAATATGAGATTTAATACCTATTAAAAATCAAACATTAAAATATGCAAAATGATTTTTATATGACAAACTATGCATGCAAATACAATTCTTTTTGGGCACGATGTAAACACAATTAGTTCTACAATCAATGATTTTTTGGGAATTTTTAGAGCAACAATTAATCAATGACAAATTTCAGAGCACAAGATGGGCAAAATATGTAATTTTCCACAAAACAATTAAATATTAATTAACCATTGATTACAAAAATGTTAGACATATGGCATAATGTAGAGAATTAAGTGAGGAACAAAATGCCATTTTTTGATAAATAAAATATGCAATGTATAAGTCTGAAATCACAGGGGAATACAGGAGTATTTCAGCAATATATAATTATAAAATAAAATGCAAAAGGGGACATAGGAGTAATTACCAATAAGTTCATGGGGTTTACTGCAATTTTCCAATAGGTCACGTGCAGAACACATGACCTGGTCAGCAAGGGCCTCTACATAAATAGGGGAATCTCCAGGGGTGCTTCTGCAATCTTCCTACGGCTCATGTGCAGATCACGTGCAAAGGCAGGTTTGGGTGGAGGTATGGTACGAGCCTCCACGTGGCGATGTTGCGTACTTCGGTCTTGGTCCAAAGCTATGGTCCGAATCCGAGGCTGGTGAATCGATCTGCACTGTTGATGCAGGTCGATCCAACAATTGAGACTTTAGCATGTCTGGACGGTCCGATCTTGAGCCTTTGTGATCAGATGGCGGGCATTAGCTGACACACGACCGATGGTCGTCGGAGGAGAGGCGGAGTGACCGGTTGTCCCTGGCTAAGGACAGAACTCCCTGGCGAGACGAGGTTGAAGTCGGTGGTTGAAGACGTCGGAGTTGCTGTGATGGGTTGATGTTGACGACGATGCTGGCTGGAAGCGTCTGTCGGAGAAGATGGGCGTAGTCGTTGTCGAAGGGTGCTGTCAGGAGGTGTTGGCACAGATGCTCATAGCTTGTTGACGGCATCGGCAGTGAAGTGATTCGAAGTGATGTATATGAAGGTCGAGGAAGATGCCAACGATGGAGGTAGTTCGATGAAGGTGAAGACGATGGTCGTGATGCGATGGAGGAGTTGATTCAAGTGGCGAGGATGGAGAAAGGTGGAGGCGACCATTGAAGATGAAAGGTGAAGCGGAGGGGAAGGGGTACCTAGAGCTCAACAGCAAACGTCGGAGCGAAGCAGCGGCCTGGGGCGTTGCTGCGGCGGGGTTGTAAGCCTCGGATCACGCCGGCGGGAGGATCTCCCGGTTGTCACGTTCAGAGGGGAAGCTCTTTGGAGGATGAATCAGCAGATGGAGCTCGAGGGTCGTGGCAGTGAGGGCTTTATAGGATGGGGTGCTTTGGCCGGCTATGGAAGGAGATCACGGGATGGGGATCTGAGGGAGACTTGATCGTCGATTGTGAGATTGACTAATGGGAGGAGATTGATGCAGACGAGATTCGCAAGATCGGGGATGTCCGGGAGTGATTGATTCGAAGATGGAAGGCGGCGGAGGCGAGATCGCCGGCGGAGACTGCAGGGGCGGTGCGAATTGGGAAAGGGGGCTTGGGGAAGATGGTCACGGGCCGTCCGATCAGCCGAGATCGGATGGCCCTCCATGTGATACGTGGCGAGCTGGGGGTTGAGAGGGGGCAGCACGTGCGTGGCACGTGCCTGAGGGCACGTGCTCTGCACGTGCGGTCCTTTTTTATTGTTAGTTTTTTAAAACGAATAAATAAATAAAAATTCAAAAAATGGCTGACATTGGCGGCTCCAGGAGATGCCACGTGTCAGCACCACAAAAATCAGAAAATAAATAGAAAGAAAAATATAAAAGAAATAATAAACGACCTCGGATCGAAAAAGTTTCTTCACAAAAATTGCTCGTCTCGATGAGATCTACAACTTTCATGAGAACATCAAAACCAAAATCAATTATTTGCACAAAATGATATTTTTGGGGTATCCCATGTACATAGAATACCTTGATTTTTAGGTTTTATAAATTTTTTTGTCATTATTAAACTAGATAAAAATCCGGAAAAAAATGGTAAAATCAAAGATAAATATTTACACATTAATCTATTTTTTTGATTTTTATTAATTAAGAAAAAGAAGATATAAAATAAGAGACGAAAAAGACAATTTTTGTACAGACATATAGTGATGACTCAGATTAAATTTGTTTCTTTGATTTCAAGCTCAGTTTGGTTTTGGATTTTTGCGCATTTTAACAAAACTTTTATCAAATAAGACAAATGAAAAAGAACTAAACTAAAATAGGTTAATTATATACATATAATACTAGGTCAAAAACCGCTAAAATACAAAATGTACAAAAGAGGCCCAAAACCCAACTTTTACATACGAGCTCTGATTCAATTGAACTTGGTCTTGTTTTGAAGGTAACTGAATGTACATTAGTTCAAAAGTGAATAGGTATAAAACGAACACTGTATGGGGAAGATATGAGGTTTTTAGTTCGGAAATCCTGAAACTAGGGTTTGGGTTTTTGGTCCACTTATTTGGGTTAGTCATTTTTTGTATTTTTCATTTATTCTTGTTAGTGATATGTACATAGTGGAGGTGGTTTGGGGTCATTCGGAGTTAGCATGAATGAGTTAATAATCAGGAAGTTAGGCTATTTACAGGTCAATTTTAGCTGGGAATTTTTGGCTTCTTATTTTGTGCAGAAATGAGTGATAAAATGCAATTCTTATTAAAACATGCATGAATTCTAATTATGCAGAATAAATGCAGAAATGCTGATGATTTTGAGGGATTTGAGCTTAATTAATGAGATATAGAGTGATGAATCTGAGATTCATCAATGATATGACCAAGGACCGTATCTTGAGTCATCATAAAATGACTCTTCTCCCAAGATAATACAAGATTGACCTCAATGCACCGCTGAAGCATACGATCTAGGCAAGCAAGACAAGCATCAAACCTATCGCTGTATACCGAAAAATCATCCATGAAGACTATAAACATTCACCCACCATGTCCGAAAAGATGGAAAGCATGCACCTTTGGAATGTAGCAGGGGCATTACATAATCCAAATGGCACCCGTCTAAAAGCATACATCCCAAACGAACATGTAAATGTCATCTTATCTTGGTCTTCTGGTGCAATGGCAACCTGATTATACCCTGAGTACCCATCAAGAAAGCAATAATGACTCTTCCCAGTTAATATCCCAATAATCTAATCAATGAATGGTAGTAGGAGGTGATCCTTCTTGGTGGCCTAATTCAATCATTTTTAGTCCACACATACCCTCCAAGAATTGGGTACACGAGTAGGAAATCCTCTCCAGACTCACTCACAGCTATAGTGATACCCATTTTCTTGGGTACCACATGTAATGGACTAACACACTTAGAATCATAGATGGGGTAGATAAAATCGGCACTCCACCACTTGGATATTTCCTTCTTGACAACTTATAGAAGATTAGGGTTCATCCTACACTGGAACTCACGTGAAGGCTTAGTGTCATCCTCGAGATAGATGTGATGGGAGCACAGGGCTGGACTTATCCCCTGGAGATCTGCTACAAACCAACTGATTGCCTTGCGGTTCCTCTCAATAACCTCCATCAAACGAGATTCTTGGTCATCAGTCAAATTCGTTGAGATAATGACTAGAAACATATTTGGCTCACTTGCATAGAATCTGTACTTCATGTTATGCGGTAAGGTCTTCAATTCCAGGCATGTGGGAGCTGGAAAATCTGGCCTTTGAAATGTCTGAGTGAAGGCGATTGGATCTAAATGGGAGAACTCATGCTGCTCATCTAAACTTGATGAAGGTGGCCCTACTGGTGTATCTAGCAACTGTACTGGCACTGTCTCCATCCTGACTGTAGGCTCTATAGACATCAAACAACAAATACTCATCAAAATCCTGCCAATCAAAATCTGTGTCTGAGTCAGAGGGATATGAATCTAAGTGACTTGAGATAAAAAAAACCTCACTACCAGAATCTGCATCGTCAACCTCTAAAGTATCCTACACCAAAAATGTGCTCTCCGAACTTTAATCAGTTGGCATCTATGACTCTGTGGAGTCTGAAGGTGTGACAAGATCTTGTGAAATCAAGTCTGCCTAAACAGCCTCATCATCGGTAATCACAAAATCACACTCATGGTGGATGTCTGACTTTGTATCTATCGTCTGCTCTGATCATGCTCTGAGCTAACTAAATCTCTATCTCTTATCTTCCCAATCATCACTATTTGCATACTCTTGCCCTCTATGCGAAAGTATACCTTCCCGTTATCATGATCAGACACAGCCTTTGTTGTCACCAGGAAAGGTCGGCCTAATATGATGGGGGTATCGGTCACGCATTCAGGGATCCCCATGTCTAACACAACCAAGTCCACGAGGAATTTCAGGCCATGAATGGTGACGACCATGTCCTTCAACAACCCCTTCAGCCTCCTGATAGATCTATCTGCAAACTAAAGTATTGTTCTGCTTTGTCAAAGAGGGCCAAACTCGAAGCGGTCAAGTAAGGTTGTCTGAAGAAGGTTAATCGAAGACTCGTTGTCTAATATAGTACAATTGAACCCCCACTCGTGAATGTGTCATCTAACATATGGAGCCCCTGCATCTGGTCTCTTGGCTGGTAATCAGTTTTGAAAGGTGAAGCATGTGGCACGGGTGAGCACATGGATCTCTGCACTGTGGTTGTGCCTCTTCTTCCTGCATACTATGGTCTTCTTTCTGAGATTCTTCTAGAAGAGAGGGATGTGCTCCAATGCCTCCTGTAGAGTCAGTTGGATATGGAGTCTGTCTGCCATCTGATCGCTAAACTCTAATTGTTGTCTCTTTTTTAGGTTTTCTATTTTTCTGCCCTTCCCTAAGCGGAGTGCTTGAGGTAAGGGGATGGATGCACCCACATCAGGAACTAGAGAGTCTGAAGTAGGAATAGGTCTCTGAACATGCAAATGGATGGAATCCATATAAGAACCATCAAGTATCACATCAGATAGAGCATGAGAAGAAACAGAAACCTTTCCTTTATTCATCTTTTTATTTTTCAAAATTTTTCCAATTTTTGTATTTTTCTAAAATCATCATCCTCGGGTATAGGAGTAAAAGTCAAAACAACTAAAGTATCTGTACATGGACTCTTGGTGGCATCAGTACCACCGAAAACATCTGAAATAGTGACATCAGTACCGTGCTCTGGCCCGTCATATGGAGTATTGATGGAATCAGCACCAGCATCTGGAGAAGGGACTACATCAGCACCATCGACTGGATCATCCTCAAAGTGGGTGGCAACAGTACCACCATCAACATCAACATTAAAGGTATCATCACCGCTCTCTCGCTCATCTAACTCCTGAATGGGCATCATGTTGTCTTCTAGATGAGTTGCTGCTGGTTGGCTTCCTACCACTCCTATCTGTCACAAAATCAGCATCAAATAAATAATGCATAGCATTGAGTACCTCACTAAGAGTGGCAGACTCTGTAAATTGTACTTGCTCAGACTTCCTCTTCATACTATTTGGGTTTGGCTCAATCTGTGAAGGTATGGCAGCCTTTCCCTTGATGATCTCTCTCATCTTCTACCTGAACGCATCCATCTCTTGCCTGAAAGTGGTCTGCTACTATGTAAACATGCAGGCGAGATCCTCTAAAGTTGGGTTCTCGTATGAGGGTGTATGGGAATCAGATGGGTTGCCTCTCTGAAAATGCTAAGGTTGGCCACGCTGCTATTGTTGGTAAGAGTGAGGGGGAGGCTGGTGAAACTGGGAGTGAGGATGTCGATGCCTCCACTGTTGACCCTGGTACTGGGGTCGAGGAATAGTGTGCTAGGAGTACTAGGGTTGTTGCTACTGCGTACCCTGTCTTGATTGTGCCGGAGGCTACTGCTGGGACTGAGTACCTCCAGTGGATCATCTGAGGCATGGGTGGTCACTGCGGATATAGGATGCTGCTGGTACTGGAAATCCAAATCTCATTGACTTCCATCAAAGCTTCATATGCTCGTGCAATGGTAGGGGAAGGGATGTCAATGGCTAATCACTTTGATATACCACCATCTGTGTGTCTGGTGAAGGTCGTGGTGGCAACTAGTACTGTGGGGGTGGTTGATGATGCTCCACCTGAATGTAGTGAACCTGTCTGTATGAGGCGGATGATTGTGAAGATATGCTCCCAAGATCAGCATGTGACCTAGACTATGGCATGGAAGATGTTTGTGCCTCTCGTATGAACATGATATGTGTCTTAAAGTCACTCAAAGTCTGGGCCAGCTCGTCAATCATGTTGAGCTTGTCTAGGCCCAGGCACGTCTTCTTCTCTATAATCTCTATGCGGTCCAACTTCTGACTAACGATGCCCATGTCTGCAGCTGATGACTCTGCTAGTGTTGCTACTATAGAAGATGAAGCTGAATTGGCCTCAATGCATGCAACTTTGTAGTGAGACAATGCATGGTAGGGAGGCTTCCCCTTAGTGTAGATACTGGCATGGGTTATCACTATGTAGTTCTCAGCCATCTCCTCATAGATGGCCCAGACCTAGTCCTCATCCTTGGAAAAATAGGACCCTCCACAAGAGGCATTGACTAACCCCTACAGCTTAGGTATCATCCCACAAAAGAAACTCTGGACTAAGTTGGGCTTGCCGATATCATGATGTGGACACCTGTCAACGAGCTCTCCAAATCAATCCCAAGCCTCATGGAACTACTCATTTGGGATCATGGTGAAATTACTGATCATGGCTCTCGATGCATTCGGTGCGACCGAGTGGATAATACTTGTTGAGGTACTCGATCCTCAACTGCTCCTAGGTGGTGACAACTCTCCCCAAGTGCTTCAGCCAATAGGCTACTCTGTCAACCAAGGAAAATGGGAAGGCTATCTGCTTGATTGTGTCCTCGTCCACCAATCTGTCGTGGACTATGTTGCAGATCATCTCAAACTCCTGGAGATGTAGATGAGGCTCCTCGGTGATGTGACCATGGAACATGGGCAACAACTGGATCGTCTGGGGTCTGAGCTCAAAATCTCCCAGAATGGTAGGAAGCTGAATCCACCTATGAGCGAGTCACACTAGGGCTGTGGAACACCCTCATGGTGTGCAATGGTCTCGCATGTGATTTCGCATCTGCTTGGTCATCAGGTGTAGCAATCTCTCCAACACCAGGTCTGTCATCTCTCATATCTGCTCGCCCATCTCGCATCCGAGTCAACTCCCTCCTCACCTCTATCATGAGCAACCCATGTTCCCTAATTTGTCTCTGCGTCGCCTCTAGGGATGTTAGGAGGGTGTCGTTGATCTTAGCCTGATCAAACACATAGTGAATATCTGGCTGCTCATCCACTCTCCACTCTTGGCCATCTTGTCAGACTCTGAAAAGGAAAAAGAGCAGAACTCAGATGTCACCAAGTCAACAAAAATCTGCTCTGACTGCTATTTCTATACCTCAAGTGATGGGTGGGGAATGTCGAAGAAGGAGGAGGTGGAATACTCATGTACTGAGAGAGGGTCTGAGCTCTCAGGAACCTCCCAAGATGAATGGATAAGTGTGGTATAAAGATGTGCCACACAAGGTAGACTAAGTGACCGCCTACCCATCATCGTAATGTGGGGAGTAGTGAAGAGTAGATCTAGACTGAAAATAATGATGAGAAATAAAACCTCCAATTCACCATCGCAACGCAATGATGATCGTGAAAGCCCGATCATTAAATTTTTTTTATTTTAGAGTTTAGTGATAACATAGTTACTTAGTCAGACTCACGAGTGAGGTCACCTAGGGTAGAAGTTGACCAAGTCGGCAGTGTACACCCAACATGGACAATACTAATTCTGCTAAGGTTCGAAGGTGTGCTTACATCTCAAACATACATCAGTGAGTAATGTACAGGACCATAGGGTACAAGGACGGGGATTTGGGTTCTAATCCTTAGCGGCTACATCCTTACTCACTCTTTTGGAGGTAAGTACCTGCAAACAATGAGGAGGTTATTCTCACCAAAATAATGAATGTGATCTTTATGTTTATTTTAGGGTCGAGTTTATTTAGCAGTCCTGATTTTATTGGGTTGTCACCTTTTTGGCATTTTTTAATAAATACACGATAAATTTTTTGATTTCCTTTTATTCCTAAGTCCAATAAAACAAGGGGAGGAAGACTAAAAAGCTGATGCGCGATGAAATCAATGAAGCATGCACGAGATAGAAGACGTACCTTGCTCCAACAGTCTACATGCAATATGATCTGTGCATAAATGTAAAGACAAAAAAAACTACCTATATGATGCAAGAAGAAACATCCCTAAATAATAACTTCTATTATGGGAATAACAAGGTGCTAACTATCTATAAACGAGACCAAGGTTCGATCTTGGATGTCGCTCGGTACTCACCACAATGGGTCCTACTAGCACTGTATGTGACCTCTCTCGACGGGTGGTCTCAAATCCAAATAGTTAACAATTTATTTGACGAAGTCCAATCGATTCTATTGGAACAGATATTCTATTAGGTGTTTGGACCTAATCACTATCTAGCTCAACCATATAAAAGCCTAAGTCTAGGGCTCACACATAGAAAACAAAATAATATAAAGTCGGAAAACTCAAATCCACAAGAAATAAAATAAAACAAAGATGGTGAAAATGGCGATGAAAACCCGGTGAGGTCCCTTGAGTGCACCAACACTCGATGAAACAGACCCCGAATAATAGTGTCCAAAGTCTCTGAATGTTATTACAATTTTATACAAATGTGAAATAAAATGTATGAAAATAAAGTCTAAACACTAAGATAGTCTTCTGCTCCTTCTATTCCTCCTCGGCTACTCTCTCTTGTCGATAGGTGCTGACGTCCGACCTCTTCCTCACTCGAGTGTGTCGGCTCTCCGAAGATAGCCTCCCTTGCTCTACGGGCCCTCGCAACAAAGGTGAAACAAGAAGAGTGTCATAAATAATTATGAGAAATAAAAGAAAATAAAATAAAATGAAGAGAAAATACACACGGAAATATAGAAACAAGAAGACAGAATCCTAACTACCTAGTCGTGCTCCCCGGCAATGATGCCATTCTGATTAACCAAAAAGCTAGCCTTGTTAAGTTAATCAATTCAAATATCGTTGTCACCTAAGCCAACTAAATGGATATCAAGAAAATTTATTCAGCTACAAACAAATCAAGCAAGTAAAACGGTGGTCTAAGCTACTTTTATTAACATGGTATAGCAACCAGGGTCGAACACAAGGAGCATTATGATAAGCTAGGTAATCATTTTAAGATAATCAAATGTTTTTTATTTTCTTTTTAGTGGTTTTTAATTTAGCAAATTTTTAATTTTTGAAAATAAGTTGAATAAAGATAGCGAATAAAAATGTAAATGCACATACTTTTTACATTTCTCAAATAAGGTGAAAATAACCAGAAAATAATCAAGAAAATTTATTTTTGTGTTTTTAACAAATTTATAATATTTTGTAATTTTTAGAGAAGTTTTAGATATTTTTGGGATTTTATAAAAAAAATCAGAAACTGAGAAAATGACCGAACAATGCACAGTAAAAAGTGATTTTCAAATTAAAAATATCAAATATGCTCAAAACTTCTGGGAATCAATTTTAATAAAAATATATATGAAAATATCAATAAACAGAAACAGAAATCACAATTTTTGGATTTTACTATGATTTTATATATTTTTATGGTATTTTTAGGGTTTTGCAAATTTTTATATTTTTATAAAAGCAAATGTAATGAAAATTGGACAGAAATATAAACAAATTAAAATAAAGCAACTCTAATTTTTTTTAGTATTTCTAAGGATTTTTCGAATTTTTATGATTTTTCTAAGGAGAAGAGGGACTTTTTAGGTTGTTTTTAATGTTTAATAATATTAAATAAAAGTAAAATAACAAAGAAAAATCTCCACAAATACACACTAGTAGGGGCTAAACCTAATTTTTATGCAATTTTTGGATTTGTTTTGCTATTTATTGAAAGTAATAAAAGAGAGCAAAAAGTAAACAGTGCACATAGGACCTAGATGCAAATATTTAAGTTACAGGGGCCTAATAATAACAAGTAATAAAAATATAAGGGCCTAAGTGCAATTAATCTAGAGAAAAGGTGTGGTGCATGTGATTCAGTTCTCACAGGGGTATAACTGCAAATATATAAAAACTTATTCTATTTCATGAACCAATAAAAACGCAGGGTATTGTTTGCAAATATCCCAGAAAACACGTGTACAAGCACGTGTCTTCATCTCAACTAGACTAAAATGCAAATAATAAAATTCTAAGGTCCTAACTACTAATGTTCAAAAATAATTCTTACATTATTGTACTAAAGCGCAATAAAGGAAATGACGGGGTAAAGAGTACAATATACCCTTGTGGACACCCGGCGCACACATGAGGAGGCTTTAACGTAAGGCCCTTATGGATCGTTGCTCGACAGATCTGACAAGTTAGAGAATGTCAATGACGTACATGTCAGATCTGCTCAAAATCTGATCTGACGTCTTTGAAAAAGGCATGGATGGATGGTCCATATCAAGACTAGAAGGGAGGCTCACGATCCGACGATGCTGAGGTGTGTTGGATGGACAACGAAGAAGGGTCCGTCGGGTTTGATGGAATCAGGGATATATGGTGCTCCAAAGCTCTGATTAATCGACCGAAGGATCCATCACACTCCTGACGTGGTTCTGCACTGAGTGGACTGCTCGGATGAGGTAGAGAATGTCGTAATGAGAATCTAGAGGTGATGTTTCCTAGATCTAATTTGCCTCCTCTACTGTGGTCGAATCGAGTCTTTTTGCGCACGCCCGCACCTGCAAGTGCATTTACAACTCAGAGGCCAAGCTCTGACCAAGGTTATTCTGCAAGGGAAATCAAGAGAAGCGACTGGGAAGCGAAGGAGACTTCCAGTGTAGTTGGAGAAGAAGTCCAAGCCTAATCTTGCTCTGATGAGCAAGATTTGGATGATTAGGTTGCAAGGGAGGATGAGTTATGAAATAGTGCATCAATCTGAATGGATGGATGAGGGATATGGGTCTCTGGTGCTTGGGTCGGAGAAAAAATGGAGGACGATGGATGATGGAACAAAGAGGGTACCAGAAAGCATTGGAATGGAATGCGAGGGAAGGCAGAGTGGTCGGCAGGGTTGTATCCTCAACCGGGCAGCGGAGGACCTAGGAGGCTAGTCGCGGCAGAGAGCTCTGGACATGATTGAGCTGTGATCAACTCAGCACCAATCTGAGCTCCAAATGGAAGTTGGAGGATCCAATCACTATCCTGAAGATTCAAATGGAGGAGAGGAGGCGCGAGGAATGAGATAGGGCATGGTGGAGCTCGAGGATCGGATTTACAGGGTGCCTTGGATTCTGGAAAGATCGAGAGAGGGTGCACAATCCAAGGTGGACTGGACCCTCCTAGGGATCCATGAGGATCGCGGATCATTAGGGGGCATAGGGGTCCATAATCTGGTCGGACACGGGCAGGAAAATGTCGAGAAATCAAGTCCGGTGAAGGAAGGCTCGGGTCGAATCTAGGAAAGGAGAAGGTTGACCCAGGTCAACGGACCTGGGTTGACCAATCAGAAAATAGAATTTACAAAAATCAAAGAATAATTAATAAAAAAACGGTAAATGGCTTAAAATAAAAATAAACAAAATGAAAAATGTTTTGTATTTTACAAACTATTTTTATGTGATTTTTAATAAGTTCAATAGTGTATATACAATATTATATACAGTATGTATTAATATGTATAGGTATAATATACCTATATATTATATACATGTATTTTTATTTTATTATTTTTTAAAAATACATTATATTTTATATTTATTCATAGAATAATGAAAGAGTATAGAAAAATTTTATTGGATTTTTACAAGTTAATTACAAGTATAAATTAATAATTTTATATGCAATATATACATTATTTGTATTTTTGTACAAGAAAAATTGATTTTATTTTTGTTTTATTTTGTATTTTATGATTTTTATTTTAATTTTATTTAGTTATTAGGAGTATATACAAGTATTTAAAATTAAATATATATTACCATTTAATTACAGAAGAAATAAATACATATATACAAATATAGGTATTGTACAATTGTACACAAACTAATTTTTGCAATTATTTCTATTATTTACATCGCATTTTTATTTAATAATTTATTAAGGAATGAAATTATTTTGATATTATTTTATTTAGAAATAAAAATAGGTGAAGGATATATACAAGATGAGTAGTGATGAATATATACAGTGAATGAGGACCCAATCTCTCCCCACTTTATTCCTTGTCAATCAAGCCAATATTTGACCTTCTCGCAAGGTTCGAGTCAGTCAGCATTTATTGCATTAATACATCCCTATTTTATTTAATTCCTTTTTTATTTATTCTTTTATTTTGGTTAAAAAGAATGTTAAATATACAATGTTAACACAATCATGCACAATGCTAATTTATTTATATAAATATATATACATGGGTATTTTGCAAAGGGAATTTGGCTAAAATAAAAGAATAAAGGATGTGAATAATTGATTCATCAACAACCCGATGAGTAAAGCGATGACAAAGCTCCCCATCCTAGCGGTGTGATCCGTGAGAACCCCCTCGTGTTGCAGATGCCTTCGTGCATAGCCGCTTATGCTTCTCACCGACTCTTCGCCTTGCTGAATGAGGCCAAGATCCTGAGCTGCTTCATGCAACCTCCACTCCGACGAAAGCTCCAATAAGCTATTGCAATTCTCAGGCGAGAGAACAACCCGTCAGGTACATCTCTTTCTCCTTCTCTTCCTCCTTTCTCCTCCTATGTTCTTCTTTATCTTGTTCTTCTTACGTTTCTTTATCTCTTTCCATCCATTGACTTCTTTACAATCAATCCTACCCTCACCTTCATCGCTACCCACTCCATCATCCGCCCATTGCCTCGGTTGCTCACCTCCATCGATCACCTCCATCGCCTTGGAGCCCCTGCTTCTCCGCCCCTTTACAAGACGTCATGTCTGGTTCTCCGCACATCGCTCTCATCGCACCGACCCCTCAAAGTAGCTACAGTATCGGTTGACCCTTCACCGGTCTCCTCTTCCTAGGCTCTGTCGCCCTTGGGCCGTGAGCCTCTACCTCACTCGCCTCCACTACCTCCATTCATTAGATTGCCCTAGGAGGTTGTGTGTCGACCCATTACCATCGCTCCCGCCGACCCTCTAGCTCTGCTGGCCGCTCATGATTCTTTAGCCTCTAGCTCATTGATTGAGGCCTCCTCCTCAATCATTGCCTCGAAAGCAGCCAGACGCCTGCGACCATCAGCTCAGTCACCTTCGTCGTTCACCACTCACCACCGGACGTCTCCAGCCGCCTTCCACCGCCTCCAAATGCATCCCTAGCCACCTGCATCTATTCACCACCACCACCCCTGCTCCCCTCCATGTGTGCGACATGTTAGGAGGGGAGAACACAAATGCCCAAGTGCCTCACGGAAATTTAAAGAATAAGCCGAGGGGTCTGGGTAATTGTAGTTCAGTCCTCATCAGCACATTCTTTTTTTTATATTCTCTGTATTGCATTGAGCACCCTCATTTTGCTTGTTAATTGAACATCATTTTGCAAGTATTTTTAATTTCTAAAATTGGTAATTTTTGGAACAAATTATTCTCTCCCTTATGGATGTTCAATGGATTTTTTGTGAAATGTGGTTGATTTAATATAATTAATTTTGTGAAAAATGCATATTTTACCCTCTACGTTATCTGAAACTGCTATTAACTTAACTCTTGCTCCAAAAATTCCCAAAATTCAAAGTAGGTAGAATTAATCGAGTTCTTTCATGTGGCCAAAAATTGTGTCATTTGCACGCAAATGGAGACCTGAATAAAGTAGGTGGTGATTTAAGACATTAATTTTTAATAGGTTGTAGACCCGATATTTTTTAGATCTATTTTTTTTTCTGGATACCTCTGACATAGACCTATCTAGGATAATTTTATTTCCTTTTCTATTTATTGTAATTAATTTATGGAAAATTACCCTGCTTGCATTTTTAATTCATAATAAATTTATTTTTTCTGAAAATTCCAAAAAAATACAGTAGCTTAATTTCATTATTTTTCATAGTTTGCCCATGTTTCAAGGTTTTTGGACATTATTTCATTAAAAATTGTATTTTAGTCCCTAAACTTGCTTGGAATCGCATTTCCTTATTAATTGCATAAAAAGTATAAAAAATGCCTCTTTGAAAACCTAATATTTATATCATCTAAAAACTGACCTAAGGAGACAGTGGCCTCCTTGAGTTTGACCTTGGGCTTTTCCAAGTTAAACCTGACCACTCACTTTAAATGTAAAATTAATTAAGTGGTCTTTCCGATTGATCTGAATTGCATGCCTACAATGAATACATTAGAACTTTAATTTCACCGAATTAGCGTAGGGAATTTTGGTTCATCAGATGGCATGGTTGTCGCAAATGCACTGCTTAGGTTGATTTTTAGAAAATTTATACATTAGGTTTTCCATCCCCTGGATAGTATGAAAACCATCCTTTTTCTTGTAATTATAGTCTATTTATTTTTCATGCATTTTTTTAATTTTATTTATTATTTTATTTTTTTTTTCATCTCTCTCTCTCTCTGGCCGTCATCTTGTTTTTGTGCAAGGGACCCGATGCTAGGGAGCGGCTGTTTATGTAGCAAAACAACTCGACAACATTGGAGGCTGGCTTCTTTTGGAAATAAGCCGACTTAAAGAAATGCATAAAAATTAAGATCGAGTCAAGTCGTGAGAAAGTAGAGTCTTAGGATTTTATTTCTTCATTTTATTTGAATTTTGTAATTAATTTGTAATAATTTAGGTAACTGCATTTTCTAGTGGATTCTATTTGGGATATCGCATTTGTACCCGAACATTGGACATTTATTTTTGTGGTGTGTCTAGACATGTTTTACCCTTGTGTAGAGGGTGGGGCTCGACTTGAGTGGCTCGTAGGTTAGACCTGCACACGCAGCTCTTAAAGCTTTTTATTTAGGTCAAATATCATTTGCTTGTGCTTGAGTAACTTATAATCACACATTCACATTTAATTATACGCACTTTGAATGTTCTAGTTAGTCAAATTAAAATCATATTCTTCTCGGCTAATAGAAGTTCATGCTATGTGTGATTTCATTGCCTACATTCATTTAGCATATTTAAATTTTGTATTTCATCCGATGTGTAGAGTGCGAGGATCATTGTAAGTCTTCTAAACTGGTCACGCATCATTGATTTTATCGTTGCATCGGTTTTCTCAACTCCCTTTCCCTTGGTTTTACAACTTAGGATAAAGGGAATCAGGACTGATCGATAGGCATGACGTGCTTTTGTGGACTTAATTAAGTTAAAATCTAACTTAAAATTGGGACTGCTAATACAAAATTGACAAAAATAAATAAATAAACCTTTGTCTTCGGGAGAGCAACACCGTCATTATACGTAGGTACCTACCTTTAAACAGAGTGGGTGAGGACATACACACTATGGTTAGAGCCCAAATCACTGGATTCACCCCATAAGTCTCAATTTACGACTCTCAAGGATTTGGGAGCAACAAGGGTTTGCCTTCGACCTTAGTATACGTTTCGATTGTGTAAGCATGTATGTCTCCTTTAGGGTGTGATATTGAACCCGACAACCCAAGAAAATCACCTCATTGATTGGGAGAATATAGGATCACCATTGTCCATAAGGCAAATCACCTTGTGTGCATGTATAAAAATTGTTTTATCACTTAATTAAAATCGAAAAGATAACGGTCGGATCGTTGCGACCATCACAATGTTAAGTTGGTGAAACTAGGGTTTGCTATTGTATTTCTTTTTGTGACAATCCGTGTATGTTATCCTTCTGTGTAATTTCATGTTTTGACTTCAATCTGCTTTCATTCATTCTCAAAGATGTCAGCTTATTGGTTTCGTACCGACCATCCCCATCTCACTCCTCCATGAACCCTCTATTCGAGATGGTTCATCCTCAGTCACCATTCTTCTCTCCACTCTGGTCCAACTACGAAGTCAGATTTCCGCTGACTTTCTAGTCTCCTCTTCCTTCCAGCAGAATCATCTCTTTGAGACACTTTCTTTGCATCCACTTTTTTTCTCCCCACCGCAACCGGAATATGGCATCAAAACTTCGACTGACTTCCCCACTTCTTTGTATTTATCACCTAATCCACATTCTAACACTCCAGAACCACTTCCATCCTGGTTGACTCACCTTATTCTCGAGATCTTGCAGGAATTAAAGAACCATTCATAGAGTAAGTCACTGTTGAGACATAAGATTGGTAGATATGTTTTCCCCCAACAGACCTCATTCACTCCTCATATGAATGTCGTGACAGGACAACAAATTACACATACACATCATGACTTGACCATAGGGTACAACTTGGTCGATAGAACAAACCTAATGGAGAGGTCTACAAATTATGATTTTCCAGACTTGATTGACTTTAGTGATCAAGCTCACATTGACCAGCCCCCAAACCACGCATTCATAGAGCCTATTGTTGGATATGCGAGCCCACGGCGAGCCATTATGCAATAAATGCTATTGCAAATCACTCCTTAATCTGAAATAAAGAGTACATAGTTTGCATAATAGGTCCCTTAGTGCAATTAGGGTTATGTACCTTGGCCATCTTAATGATCATACAGCTGTTGATTCAATTATTGAATCATAGAGGCTGGTGCTTAGATGAATATCTAATGATTAGATTGAGGACTCATCATGCACCATCAAATGATTATTAAGAGATGATCTCCAGCCTGAGTAGGAGATGGCAATCCTTTCTCAGTTAGGCTGATATCTGACCGACTTCTTGATGCAGGTCCTCTGCATAGGAATAGAGATTCGGAGGTGTCAGATTAGTTAGGTCAAAGAGTTGACTTAACGAGATCGAGATAACCAAAGTCCTATATCATATGTTGTCATGATATAGGCACACATCCTCTGACCGGAGACAGATGTGTTACTATATGTCTGAGTATGTACATTTGGCAGACCAATAGGTTGATGGCCTAATCAAGGTCTATACACCGGCGCGCTGGTGTGCATATAAGGGCATATGAGTAATACGATCTCTCAAAGGGATCATACAGGTTCACTACTGAACCGGAAGACATGAGCTCACTCATAAGATGTTGGGAAGAATCAAATTCCGTGCGCACGGTCGTCTCGCTTTGGAAGCTTGACTAAATTTGTTGGTTTTATATATACTTTTGGAAAGTATATGATCAAGACCTAGGTATGATATATGCTTTTGGAAAGTATATGATCAATACCGACTCCCAATGATCGAATGAGAAACTTACTGATAAAACCATGAAGTAGACAGTATAAAGTTGATCCATTACTTCGGGTTTAATCTGAGTCTTCCAGTATGCAGGATGTACAGGTATTAGGAATACCTGAGGGTGATGTGATCATAAACGATTGTATAACCATGACACTTCCATTCCTAGGGAGTGATGAAACGGGTCTCGATTTTAGTGACTCCTCTCAGTAGAGAAGTAATCTTATCTTAGTCCAATTATTGGACATTGATCTGAATATGATTCAGATGCATTGAGAAGATTAGATTTGCGGTCTTGATTTAATCAAGCATCTATGGGAGGCCCGCGATCTGGATTTGAGATATGATCTCAATATCCATGTCACTATACGTGGAACAATACAATCGCCCTGTCCTTATCTCCAAGTATCTGCGGAGAAAGCGCATTATCCTTGAAGGAGCTCATGGATAATTCTATTGTTGATTTATGTATCCGAGCATTGAGGAAATAGATAAATAAATGTGATTTAATTATCATGATTAATATGAATTCGATTCATATTATAAAGAGAGTTGTCTTAGATAATTAAATATGATTTGATTATCAAAGATGTAAATAATATGAATATGATTCATGTTATTTGAGAACAAGAGAATAGAGATCCAAGATGATTAAATGTGATTCAATTATCATGGATATGAATAATGTGGATAGCAATATCCATATTAGTCATATATATTATAAATGTGATTTATAATATATAAGAGAGAGCTATTTGTAATTTACATTTGTTAATTAAATATTAATGTGAATTGGATTCACATTGGACATTGAATTGAAAATGTAATTTACATTTTGTTTTGGTTTGTGAATATGATTCACAAAGTTTTCAATGGCAAGATTGCAATGTCTACAAAATAATTGTGAATTATTTTTGTAGAATAATTTGCAACAAAAGTTGTTGCAAATAATGGAGATTGCATAAGAGATAAAATAGCCACCTTCCTAATGGAGGAGGGTGGACGGCCACCACTCCCATTAGGAAAGGGAGGTCGTCCCCCCTCTCCACATGGAAGGAGGCTTTCTCTCCTTTCATTATCTCCATGTATTGATGATTTAATTTTATGATTAAATTGTGTTGATTTATCAACATATATTTAATTTAAATTAAATTAATTGTTGTTGGTTTTACCAACACAAATCTTAGCCATTAAAAGAAACACAATCAATGAGAGCCATTGGATTTGTGTTGGCCCATGGATTGAGATCCATGGATCCCAAAACCCTATAAATAGAGAGGCATACCCATGCTCTCTCTTTACACAATGCTTGAGAAGCATCTCTCTCTCTCTCTTTCTCTCAAGAGACGTCAGCCCTCTCTCTCCCTCTCATGGTCGTCCACCATGGATGCCATGAAGAGGTTCTCCATCGCCGTGGCATCGTCGTTATGTTGCCCGTTCTTCTGCTCGTGGATCTCCGTCTCCTTCGGTGCACCTTGCTCGTGAAGAAGACGTCGGATCTCGTGTGTCGAGATCAGGAGATCCGCCGCTTGGATCATCAACATGGATTGCGAGAAGCACGCGGTTCATCCCCGCGCTCGCAAGTGTCTCCTCCGTCGGATCGGACTTGAGACGGGAGGTCTCTTCGTTTAGAGACTCGATCGCAACCACGCTTCAAGATGTAATCCTATTACTTGTTTGTGGTTTAGACGAAACGATCCGAGAAGTGTTCTTGGATCATGTGGTTTCGTCGTATAAAATTTTTTTAAATTCCGCTGCATCGAGCAACTAGTCCGACTAGTCGCTCCTTGTCGTATTCGATATGATGCTCACGCTTCCGTGATGCGCTTGAGGATCTAACCATATCCTTCAATTGGTATCAGAGTCAGGTCGACGTTTTCGAATATGATTCGCAAACCGAGGACGACTTGGGTTCGTTAAGGTCGCGAAAGTTTTCATCGCATTTGATTTCGCAGACCTGTTTAGTAAATAAATTCGGCACTATTTAAATTGTTTAAACACGAATTTAATACTTGGATTTTTTTTTCATTAAATAAGGAAATCATAGGATCTGAGTTTGCGTAAATCGGATTTCGTATGCTCTAGATATGGTAGTTTTAATGAACATGTATTCACTGTTATGGGAACTGCGAAACTTAACGTAATTAAGGAGTTAATTACTGTTTAGAGACGCCTTGAAATGTGTGCAAAACACATAGGTTCTGTTGTAAATCAAGTTAGCAAACTATAAAAACTTACTTTGCCTAATTTGGATTTAAATTGATTGAGATATGCTAATTTTAGTAAGTAGGGGTCACTGCTGAAATTACTTTCCTAATCAAGAACCATGTGATTGTCAATTAGTGAAATTAATTGTTAATTTCATGAAATAATTATGGAAAATATTTGAGAAATATTGTAAGATGATTATTTCCTTAATTGACTTGGCCTCAATCAATTAGTTGACTAGATTTGATCTAGATCAAAATTGGAAACACAATCATCAAACTTCTTGCTTGAATAGGATTGGGAATTTGTCTAGCAAATTTCCTTATAATCAAAATTGTTTTCATTACTATATGGTATAATTTCGGTTAAAGAACCGATGATCATCTCAAGTACAAATTAATCAATTTGGCATTATCCTTTCCCGAGGCGGATATGGTGTCTAGTCGGGGATCGCTGGGGTAGCGGGTTGCAACGTATGTGGTCCGTCCCACTCCCGCCGGTACTGGCCATGACAGCGGGTAGGGCCGGGATAATGTCCGAGGGATTAAGATGTATTTTTCTAATTAATAAAATACGAATTAATACGTACTTTGAGAATAATACCATATATATTCAAGTATAGCAATCAAGTTTGATTGATTAAATTGGATTGATAATTAATTTAATATGATTGAATTAATTATATCCAATTAAACCACTCTATTATGAATAGAGTTACTATTTCCCTTGGAAGAATTAATTATGTGAATATGATTCATGATAATTAATTAGAATTTGAATATGATATGGAGGATCACATAAGTGACATCCATGGTCTCCCGTCAAGGCGAAGAGTTTCGTCGCCAGATATTATATGTAAGAGACGCATGTCCGAAGTGACTGCTCCTGCATATGATCCATTTGGATCGGGCTCGTCGCTTCTCGAAAGAGTAAGGACGTATGCGTAGTGACCCCAATATCGGATCCTCATATTATTGGGGTGATATTGGATTGCGCATAGCGAGTTGTATTCCTGTTGACGGTTGGTTCAATTAATGACGGGTCAACATCACCTTAGGGGTGGTGGGCTCGGGTATTAAAGACCGAATTGGGAGATGCAAGTTGGACTTGCAAGGCGGAATGTGTTCCCGCTTCTTTTTATCCGAGTTGTAGGTTCTCATATTATTGGGATGCAACAAAGATAAGGAAGGAGATCCCAGATCTTGCTTGAGATATAATGGTAAGTATATCTCTTACATTGAAAGTGATTAAGGGAATGAACTTTCATTGTTGACATGGCAAGACAACTTTGATATAAAAATTCCTAAATCAAAGTAAATTATATATTTATACAAGTTTATGCAAAAATTTCTTATTTCAGATAATCCTTCATTAATCCCACTCAACGTTATACTCAATAATAATCAGTAGAATATCATGGATTGGACCCTTGATCCAGATATTGTACTTGCGATTGGACACATAATGTATGTGGTTGCAATGTGCAAGTTTCCTCATAATAATGAGAAGTGATAATTAAATAAGACAATAGGACTAAAACCCTAGAGTTTGTATGTCTCTATAAGTCTTGATCTCATCGAATGTACTTTTGAAGTGACATGTCGATAATGATCGTAATTGTCAAATAATCCTTATAAAATCAATAAAGATATTCTGGCATACATATGCGCTCTTGATATTTAATCATGAATGACATGGTTCTCTGCATCATGTAGAATGGTAGCTCTATTAGAGATAATGTATTCAAATTGTTTGAGTACCTACCTGAACCTATGCTTTAAGAGTTCAGATGGATGTAGATGATGAGTGTCATCATTATACTATCTATACTCTAGTCATTCATGAAGCTTCATAATATTCATATTGTATGAATTGGGTGAAGCTTGTATAAATGTTGAAATACTCTTACATTAAATTCTTTTGAATTTAACATAAGAGGTCCTTAATCTTAAGCAATGGTTGTTTATAGATAAAGGGAGCGCAGTGGAAGCATGGGTTGGACCACAGCAAGAAGTATAATCAAAGAGTTGACTGTACTTTTGTGACTTCCATATGACATCCAGAGAGTTGGATGAATGCCAATACTGCAATATGTTTATGTGTTGATAGTATGACTATCATATCTATCTAGAATCCTTAGAGAAGGAATCGGATAATACATCAGAATAACCTACATATAATCATTGAATTGACTTACTTATTTGATAAGATAAAGTCCAATGTATCTCAATCTTCTAATGACACTTGCAACTGGTTGCACATGTTTTAGAAGACTGGAAAATTTGATCTCAAGGTCTTTAGTTATCCTTGAGAATTTTGATACAATTGTTGCAACGATCTCTTTTGGATTGATAGACTTATTAATTTCAGTGGGAGAGCCCTTAGTCTTAGATAATGTCTCTATGACCTAGATGTTAGAATACACTCATTGTTTATTTCTATTTGTTGGATATAAACATGAATTCTGTAATAAATCTATCATAAAGAGTTATGATGGAGATATTTCAGATAGTGATCTAAAATCTAGTGGACTCTATTAAATTAGAAAATTAATGAATGATTCATTAAGATTTCTAATACTGAAAATTAAACCTTTAAAGATCAATAGGAGGATAAAGATCATTTGACAATGATCCGGCATCAAGTTTTGGACATATGTCTGTTGATGAGATCAATGGACTAGTAAGACATGAAACTTTAGATTGTCTAAAGATTCAAATCTTACATACTTATGAATATTGTATTCAAAGAAAAATGTCCAATACACCTTTCTTTGGAAAAGATGTAAGATGTCAAGGTATTCAAGATCTCATACATATTGATGTATGAGAATCATCTATATCATAGTAAACATTATGGATATGTGATATCTATTGATGATTATGTATGATATGAAATTTCTTCTCTTCACCTTAGAAAACTTTGAAATGTTCAAAGATTTCACAATTTTGGTTTAGAACCAAAGTTTGATGGAAGATGAAATGAATTTGATCTAACCAAGGTAGCTTGTACCTATTAGATGAACTCAAGGAATACCTTATAGAGATATGAATATCATTTCTATCTCACCCCTCCTAATGAACCTTAACTCAATAGAGTTGTAAGGAGATGCAATTGATCATGTGTGACATGATTCGATCAATGATTAATCTTAGCATAATTATCTCTTAGTTTCCAGGTATATGTATATGTGGTAGAGACGACATTATATATACTTAATAAGGTTCCATGCAAGTAATCTGGAATCTGGCACTGGAGAGTGCTACTTCATTAGGAAAATAAAGGATGGTATTGGATACCTACTTTATGACCTTGAGATTCTTAAAATATCTCATCTCTGAGAATATGATTCTTAGAGATTGAGACTCTTGAGAATCAAGATGAAAATGAAGTGTAGGAACTCATTTAATCTTGAGAAGATAATGAGGCTCCTGGAATCGGAAACTAAAATGACAATTAAAAATAAAACACTGATACCTCTTCAAATAAGTTTGAAGATGGATTCCATGTGTCAGTTGAATCTGACGATGATCGGACTTCATGTGATGAAGCTCCTGGGGATCATGACATGGAAAGATGGATGTTAGCAATAAAAGTCTAATGTAGACTTCATATACAAGTGTTGTATATGGACCCTCGAGGATCCACCTATAAGGGTTAGACCCATTAAGGTGTAAATGGATCTTCAAGAGAAAGAGGGAACCTGATGAGAAGGTAGAGACCTTCAAAGCACGGTTCGTAGTCATGAGCTACACACCGAAGAGAAGACATCGCTCGTGATGAGACTTGCTCTCCAGTGACCTTGCTTTAACCCATCAGAATATTGCTAACTGTAGCTACACAACTTGACTATGACTTCTTCATGATGTGAGTCAAGATTGCATTCCTCTATGAATACCTCTCTGAGGATATTCATATGAAGTAGCCCTAGGGCTTCAAGATTGAGGAAAGCAAGTTGTGCTAGCTGAAGAACTCCATCTTTGGACTCAAATAAGCTTCTTGTATTTGGAACATAAGATTTGATGAAATTGTAAATGTTATGATTTCAGATAGAATCTTGATGAACCATGTAAAGCTTAGTGGGAGAGCCATTGTGTTCATCGTGCTAAACGTAGATATTATTCTAATCATTTAGAATGATATAAGAATAAATAATAAGTGTTTTAAAATTTGGTTGTTCCATACTTTGAGATATGATCTCAAGGATACCTCTTAGATCTTAGTTCTGAAGTCGTTCAGATACAAAGAGAAGAGGATATTGGGACCGTCACATTAGTAGTACACCTTGGACTTATTCCATTTTCTGGAAAAATTCCAAGAAAGGATTCCTTCCCTTAAGATATGGTAGTGACCTGTCTAAAGGGATAGCACCTCAAAGAGTTGAGGAAGTGAATGCTAGAACTGCTTGCACTGGTGCATCAGTTATGAGAAGTTGGGTATATGCTAGATGTGTACAAGAGCCAGATGTCTGCCATGCAGTGGGAGTAGTAAACTGTTACTAATCCTGCTATGGAGATAAAATACTTGATTGCAGTAATAATAATATCTTCAAAGATGATAAAACTTAGAGATAGTGATCTCAAAGTCTTATCTTCAAAAGTTTAAGATCTTGTAGATAGTGATCTATAAGGGTCTTAACTGTAGTTACCTTAGGAGATAGAGATCTCCAGGAATGAAGGTATTCTAATAAGGATTATGGGAATACTGGTTGTGATAATTAATAAGATGTAGTGTCAAGGACACTATAACCAACAAAATTGAGTATCGGTTGCATGAGATGCAACATTCGCATTGGATGCGAGCACTGTTACTAGGAGATATGCAAGTGCTGTAAAAGGACTTGGCGTAGTCTCTTGGGAACAGAGTGACTGATCAGCTTACCTAGCTATTTTCTAAATAGCCTATGATTGTCAAATGAGTGTGGGTTTAAATGATTAGCCCATTAATGGCTCTTTGGGCTAGTGGGAGATTGTTGGACATGCGAGCCCACGGCGAGCCATTATGCAATAAATGTTATTGCAATTCACTCCTTAATCTGAAATAAAGAGTACATAGTTTGCATAATAGGTCCCTTAGTGCAATTAGGGTTATGTACCTTGGCCATCTTAATGATCATACAGATGTTGATTCAATTATTGAATCATAGAGGCTGGTGCTTAGATGAATATCTAATGAGTTAGATTGAGGACTCATCAAGCACCGTCAAATAATTATTAAGAGATGATCTCCAGCCTGAGTAGGAGATGGCAATCCTTTCTCAGTTAGGCTGATATCTGACCGACTTCTTGATGCAGGTCCTCTGCATAGGAATAGAGATTCGGAGGTGTCAGATTAGTTAGGTCAAAGAGTTGACTTAACGAGATCGAGATAATCAAAGTCCTATATCATATGCTGTCATAATATAGGCACACATCCTCTGACCGGAGACAGATGTGTTATTATATGTCTGAGTATGTACATTTGGCAGGACAATAGGTTTATGGCCTAATCAAGGTCTATACACCGGCGCGTTGGTGTGCATATAAGGGCATATGAGTAATACGATCTCTCAAAGGGATCATACAGGTTCACTACTGAACCGGAAGACATGAGCTCACTCATGAGATATTGGGAAGAATCAAATTCCGTGCGCACGGTCGTCTCGCTTTGGAAGCTTGACTAAATTTGTTGGTTTTATATATACTTTTGGAAAGTATATGATCAAGACCTAGGTATGATATATGCTTTTGGAAAGTATATGATCAATACCGACTCCCAATGATCGAATAAGAAACTTACTGATAAAACCATGAAGTAGACAGTATAAAGTTGATCCAAAACTTCGGGTTTAATCTGAGTCTTCCAGTATGCAGGATGTACAGGTATTAGGAATACCTGAGGGTGATGTGATCATAAACGATTGTATAACCATGACGCTTCCATTCCTAGGGAGTGATGAAACGGGTCTGGATTTTAGTGACTCCTCTCAGTAGAGAAGTAATCTTATCTTAGTCCAATTATTGGACATTGATCTGAATATGATTCAGATGCAATGAGAAGATTAGATTTGCGGTCTTGATTTAATCAAGCATCTATGGGAGGCCCGCGATCTGGATTTGAGACATAATCTCAATATCCATGTCACTATACGTGGAACAATACAATCGCCCTGTCCTTATCTCCAAGTATCTGCGGAGAAAGCGCATTATCCTTGAAGGAGTTCATGGATAATTCTATTGTTGATTTATGTATCCGAGCATTGAGGAAATAGATAAATAAATGTGATTTAATTATCATGATTAATATGAATTTGATTCATATTATAAAGAGAGTTGTCTTAGATAATTAAATATGATTTGATTATCAAAGATGTAAATAATATGATATGATTCATGTTATTTGAGAGCAAGAGAATAGAGATCCAAGATGATTAAATGTGATTCAATTATCATGGATATGAATAATGTGGATAGCAATATCCATATTAGTCATATATATTATAAATGTGATTTATAATATATAAGAGAGAGCTATTTGTAATTTACATTTCTTAATTAAATGTTAATGTGAATTGGATTCACATTGGACATTGAATTGAAAATGTAATTTACATTTTGTTTTGGTTTGTGAATATGATTCACAAAGTTTTCAATGGCAAGATTGCAATGTCTACAAAATAATTGTGAATTATTTTCGTAGAATAATTTGCAACAAAAGTTGTTGCAAATAATGGAGATTGCATAAGAGATAAAATAGCCACCTTCCTAATGGAGGAGGGTGGACGGCCACCACTCCCATTAGGAAAGGGAGGTCGTCCCCCCTCTCCACATGGAAGGAGGCTTTCTCTCCTTTCATTATCTCCATGTATTGATGATTTAATTTTATGATTAAATTGTGTTGATTTATCAACATATATTTAATTTAAATTAAATTAATTGTTGTTGGTTTTACCAACACAAATCTTAGCCATTAAAAGAAACACAATCAATGAGAGCCATTGGATTTGTGTTGGCCCATGGATTGAGATCCATGGATCCCAAAACCCTATAAATAGAGAGGCATACCCATGCTCTCTCTTTACACAATGCTTGAGAAGCATCTCTCTCTCTCTCTTTCTCTCAAGAGACGTCAGCCCTCTCTCTCCCTCTCATGGTCGTCCACCATGGATGCCATGAAGAGGTTCTCCATCGCCGTGGCATCGTCGTTATGTTGCCCGTTCTTCTGCTCGTGGATCTCCGTCTCCTTCGGTGCACCTTGCTCGTGAAGAAGACGTCGGATCTCGTGTGTCGAGATCAGGAGATCCGCCGCTTGGATCATCAACATGGATTGCGAGAAGCACGCGGTTCATCCCCGCGCTCGCAAGTGTCTCCTCCGTCGGATCGGACTTGAGACGGGAGGTCTCTTCGTTTAGAGACTCGATCGCAACCACGCTTCAAGATGTAATCCTATTACTTGTTTGTGGTTTAGACGAAACGATCCGAGAAGTGTTCTTGGATCATGTGGTTTCGTCGTATAAATTTTTTTTAAATTCCGCTGCATCGAGCAACTAGTCCGACTAGTCGCTCCTTGTCGTATTCGATATGACGCTCACGCTTCCGTGTTGCGCTTGAGGATCTAACCATATCCTTCACCTACACATATAGGGGATTAGACTCATGAGCTCGATCTACAAACCTCATGTATATCGAATCCATTATATGAGGCTCCGACCAATATCTGCCACACAGATGGTCTATACTCGACTCAGCATTACATGCTAGAGTCTAGGTATGTTGAGTATGAGACTCCAAGATATCAACAATATCCTCTAATTGAGCAGAATTCTCCATGATTTATCATGAGAACATTTCAAAGGATGACATTTATAGACTTATCGAGAAAACAATAAAGGAGGAGTCAGGACATTTCCTTACTCCTCCTTTACCTATCAAAAACAATAAAAAATGAAAATCCCAAAAAGATCAGAAAATTGAAAAATTAGAAAATCTCATAAAAAATGAAAATGAAAATGATTTTAAAAATTGGATCCTTCCCTTAGGGAAGCCATTGCTAAGGAACTAATTCTTAAGCTTCCCTTAATAAAGGCCACATAACACTTTCGCGAGCTCAAAATATTTGTAAGGAGTAAATTTATGCCTAAGAGGTCAGGAAATGAGAGAAAAAGGACTGAGAGACACCTAGTGTCTATGGACACCTCCTTGGTGATGGGGAGAAAGACAAAGAGTTGTAGAGTGAAGTGGTTGTGGGGATTGAATTTGAAATCACAGACGCGATCTTTACTCATGCTAGAATCGATGATGACTCATCTGTGAGCATCTTCCTGACCTCTATGTTTGACAAGCTCAAACTTGGACCACATAGGAAGTCTAGAGTGATCGTTCAGCTAGTTGATCGATCCATAAAACTGTCGAGAGGAATTGTTCCGATCATCATTACCTTCCAAGGTGCTCCACTCAAAGTGTACTTTACGGTCATTGATATTGAGCATCGAGGAGAGTTGACGCAGTCTCTCATTATCTTTGGAAAGTTGTTCTTGGCCTTGACTAAGACGACTATAGATTGTGAGACCGGTGAGATCGATTTTCCACATTGGGTATATACCGACAACACATGACCTTTGACGACACACTCTAACCTAATGTGACCCACATAGCCATTAACAGTTGTGACCAGAGAGAGATAGATGAGTCCTACCTCTTTACTACACCTGACATACCGACTGACGAGCCGACCATTGGTTCAGAGTCTCCCCACGCATCCACAATTCATGTTGCTTGTGACACCACCACTGTGACAGCTTCCATAAAGGACTCACAAATAGAAGCTCTAACCAAGTCGGACACCATCTTCTCTGATTGCCTTGATCATTTTAGTGATTTGACTCCCGTGCCTTCATTATCACAACCACGAACCAGAGAGATGGTAAACATCTCACAAAATCACACTTTAAAGGAAGTCATTTCTTCTAGTCGATCTTCTAGTAAGAAGATGAAGAGCATTGACTCCTCAAGGCATTCCCCGGAACCCCTCAAGGCATGTCACTCTCACTGTCCTCTCCATAGTTCATGTTCTAGAAAATTGATTATGATGGTCTCCTCTGAGGACTCCTCTTCGGGTTCCAACAATGGGATCATCATAAATAGGTATGGTAAGGCTATCATTTAACCATATCGAGAAAGAAACACTGTATCGATCGTCGATGGACATTTCAAACTCCTCATTACTATTCTTCTGGGGATGAATCCCACAGCGACATATGTCACACTTCATCTTCCCTCTCCATTCACACAAGTAGGTCCATCGCAAACCTTCTTGATCCTTGTATATTCTTACTCCATCTTGTTTAGTTTTTCTTCTTTTTGTTCCCTTCCTCCCCAGTGATCAGTATCACTTGCCTCAGCTCTATATCGTGGTATTTTTATGGCTATACTTAGGATGACCAGAACCTAAGTATAGGGGGGAAAGTGGCTCGAGTCACTCCTTTTCATTTCATTTATTTTCTTTGTATATTCCCAAACCCCATTGGTTCTCACACTTACTCTTTCTTCTATACTTAGGCTAACCAGAGCCTAAGTATGGTGGGGACTGATGTCCTCCCTGTAGATTCATTCATCAATTTCTTCTCTTCTTGACCTCGACCACCTCATTTTTGCTCTTCTTCTATACTTAGGTTGACCAGGTCCAAAGTATAGGGGGTGGGTTGACTTCTCCACTTCTATTCTTTTCACTCTCCTACGCTTAGCACAAGCTATGTCTTTTCCTTGCTTTTTCGTGCTCTGAGGATATAACACATGCTATGTATTGGGGGTGTATATATTACATATATACTTTACCCATAGCTCGTACTTTCATGTATTTTTGTATATATTGTTCAATTAATACGGGTTAGGTAAAATTGGTAAATGTTACCTTCGGTGTAAAACTTGTATAATCATGTATGTTCATGTAAATAATACTCTAGTGAAATATTATTGTAAAATAGGAGGTATTACAAAAAATAAAAAAATAAAAAAAACTTTTGTAAAAAAGACCTATTATTCACTCTTTCACATCATCCTTGCATTCATTCAAAAAAAGAGAAGAAAATCATTTTGCACTTCATCCACTTGCACTTCATATTAGTTGCATTTCATTTGCATACTATGCATATGCAAAGTGGAAAGTTAGTGGATTATGAATTGAGTTATGAATAGAAACCGAGGATGGACTTGATTTAACCTTAATCTACTTAAATTTCAGAGGAACTCAATTTGAGAAGAAGGATTTTAGGAACTTTAGGTCTTATACTTAATTCTCCAAGTTGACACGACAATGTCTAGACTTGACTCTTAGTGTCTAACATGGTCACCTCATTCTAAGTAGACACTTGGATAAGGAATTATTCTGTATTCTACAATGCACACTTAGCTCAACTCAGACAAGGTGTTAGAAGACTGTGTGTTTCTTTCTTTAGTAGCATATACATCTAATGACTGGAGTACCGGGTTAAAATAAAGCTTCATATGAGGGATGGGTTGCTAGCACAATTTTTCTAAGATCCCGGAACAAGGGCAGACCAAGAGATTCTATATTTGTAGGGGCACAAATGATCCATGTAGAGCAACCACAAAATCCTACCAAAAATAAGCTCATACCAAAGAACAAAAAAATCCCAACTTCAAATAGCATGCTGATCTAGTGGAGACTTGGCTACACTGACCAAGCTTCACATGAGAGTTGACTACACTGGTCACTGGCTACTTCTTTCCCCCCACATCTATACTTCTCTCCCCACTCGTTGTGAAGTAGCATATTCCTGAGCTTAGAAGGAAATACCTGACTCCCTGAGGACGAGCTTCTAGAGGACGAGATTGCATGGCAGTTTGGCATCTTGAATGGGAAGAGCTAACACCCTTCATAAACCAGAGATAGTTATTCAGCATGTGGGATGTATTGGGAGGGGTTGATCAAAGATGACTTCTGAGCCGGGTTTGGGATATTGACTTGTGCAAACTTGTAGGTTGTTGTTATTAAAAACCTAATTCTCATAAGGAGTTCCGCCACATTATTAATCCAAAGGTCGAGTCAAGTTCCATTTTCACCTTTTGTTAATGACCTTGGTATGGAATCCAATATCATTTCACTTATTCATTTCATTTTAGTTGCTCAGGGACGATCAAGGTTTAAGTGTATGGGATTGATGAATCTGTGATTCATCACTATAAAAGTTGATAATAAAGCTCCGTCCCCAAGTAATTAACTTCATTTCTTCATCTAAATTGCATTATTATCATTCATGTACTTTTAAAAGGTATATGCATTTTAGCATTCAAAACTATATTAAATAAGAAGCTCAAAAACCTATAAATCATCACATGTATATTACCCTATTTTCCTTTATTTTTAATCTATTTTTTATTAACTCAAAATTAAATAAAATCAACTCTATAGTTTATATATTACTAACATTAATAAAAGAAAATACCAAAAATATACTAACTTGTAAATTTGCCCAATAAAACCCAAACCCTAGTTCGAGACAAAAAATCGTAAAACAAGAATATCTTCCTCATATATTTTCCTATGGGTTGCTACTCACTTTTGAATTAATGAACGTTCAATTACCTACAAAGCAATACCAAATTCAAAAGAATTGGAGTTCATATGTGAAACTTAGGTTTCAGAGCCCCGTTGTATATTGTACATATTGACTAATTTAACCTTATTATTTTATGCATAAAAATAAATCTTTTTGAGTTATTTCTTTTGCATTTATTTTCTTTGATTTATTTTTTAATAAAATGTGTAAAAATAAAATAAAAATTAAAAGAAATCGAAGAAAATAAATAACCTTGAGTTTATATATAGAGTCTGTACATATGTCCACTTTATTTTATTTATTTATTTTCGTAATTATAAAAAATCTAGAAATTATACTAAGGTGTAAATATTTATTATATAATTTTTTGAAGTTTTAAATTTACAAAAAGTTTCAAAATACAAAAATTCAGTATTTTATAACCATAGAGTACCACCAAAAATATTTCTTGTACAAATGATCTTTTTTGGTTTTGGTTCTTTCACAAAAGTTGAAGATCTTGTTGAGACGAGCAACTTTCATGTAGACCACTTTTTGATTTGACTATGTCTGGTATTTTTTTCTTTTAATTTAATTTTTAATTTTTTTACGACCGACATGTGGTAGCTCCAAGAGCTACCACGTGTTACCCCCGTTTTTATTTTCTTTTATTTTTATTTTTTGATTTTATCATTTATTTATTTATTTCTTGTTTAATTATTATTATTATTCATTTTATTAATTTATTACTATTATCATTTTTAGTTATTTTTATTTATTACTTACCATGGGCTTCGCCCCCCCACGCCACGTGGCCCTCTCTCTCCCTTGTGGTATGTCTTCCCCGCTCGATGCAACCGCTGCCCCCTGCGGTGGCCCCTCTAACCAACCTCCTCTGCCTTTCCCTATCTTCCCTTCCACCTTCTCCCGCCCCTTTCGCTAATGATCTGCAATCGCCAACTCCGGTCAACCCGCTGGTCATCACCTGTGACCATTTTCCTCTCCTCTCCTCTCTCTCTCTCTCTCTCTCGATCTCCATATTCCCGCACCTACTGTCCACAACCACCTCGCACGACACCACGTAGTTCGCATCTTTCACCGCCCCCCAACAACCCTTAAAACCACAACAACCACCGTCGTTCGCCCCATCCGCCATTTCGTGGAACGATAGGAGAGAACCCCTAAGAAAACCCTGGTGACAGTAGATCCTTTCAGACGAGCGACGGCCTCCTCCTTCTCCGGTGAGATCCAATGAAGATACATCTTCGTTGTTGTGAGCTTCTTTGAGCTCGTTAAGCTCGGCCTCTACCGTGGTGTGAGCGATAACTAGAGCTCAGCCTCAAGCTCTTTCCCATTTGTACCCTTCATCTCCTCCAGGTGGTTTTCTCCTTTATTCTCCTTCCCCTCTTCTCCCCCCTTCTTCTTTTCTCTTTTTTTCTTCTCCTCCATTCAACACTACATATCTCCCATGTTCCTCGAGCTATCATCATCATCACCTCCTTCAATCATCATCGTCTTCTTCTCCATCGCCACCCTAATATCAACCACACTGCTGACTTGGCCCGAGCGCCTAGGATCACTTCCGCACTGCTCTGACCCTCGTTGAATATGCCATTACTGAGAACAAGCACACTGAGCTTTGCCTCTCCCTCAGTAACAACAAGAGAGATAGAGAGGCCCTCGTCAAGTGACTATAGTGTGCTTTACCGGCGAGATCCAAGGCTCTTCCTAACCTTATCGCAGCACCTCCGTGGGTTGTTGAGATCATCACCTCTGCTAGTGGTTAGAGCAATGACCAAGAATCTTCAAGTTCTTCCCAAGCGAACCTCTACTCAGTAGAACTCTTCAGGTATACATCTCTTATCCTCCTTCTTCTCTGTCCTCTTTCTCATCTTTTTTCCATTCCTTCATCTTCCTCTGCTACATTTCTCTCTCTCTCTCTTTCCAAATCACTTCTATCTCTATCTCTCGAACCAATCCCCGAATTGACCTTTTTCCTTCATTCCCCGAACATCACGGATGCCCTGCTATGACGATGTGTCACCACCTCAGTATCCTCCAATTGTGAGATACCTCGATCCCCTTATCGAGTCACCGATGACAGAGACGACTAGACAAGCTGAGCGACGACAAAGCTCCCAATCCTAGTGGTGCGATCCATGAGAACCCCCTCAAGGTGCAGCCGCCTTCTTGCATAGATGCTTACGCTTCTCAGTGACTCTCTGCTTCGTTGATCGAGGCCAAGATCGAGATCTACTCATGCAACCTCCACTCCGGCAAAAGCTCCAGCAAGCTATCATGATTCTAATGCAAGAGAACTACCCGTTAGGTACATCTCTTTCTCCTTATCTTCCTCCTTTCTCATCCTCTGTTCTTCTTTGGATTGTTCTTCTTCCCACCTTCTTCCCCTCTTTCCCTCCTTGACTTCTCTACGAATCTACCCTCGCCTTCATCGTTGTCCACTCCATCGTCTGCGTGCTACCTCGACCGGCCCTCCGCTCACCGCTACCACCTTGGAGAACCTGCTCCTCCACCCCTTTGCAGCCCACCATGATCGGTCCTCTACGTGTCGCCCTCATCATAGTGTCCCCTCACAACTGCTACGCATGACGGTCGACCCTTCTTCACTCTCCTCTACCTAGGCTCCATCTCCCTTAGGACATGAGCCTCTTCCTCAATCGCCTTCTCCACCTCTGTCCATTAGAGTGTCCTAGGAGGTCGTGTGTCGACCCAATACCACCTCTCACGTCGACCCTCCAGCTCTGTCGACTGCTCGCGATTCTTCATCCTCTAGCTCGTCGACCGAGGCCTTTGTCTCAATCTCCACCTCGAAAGCAGTCGGATGCCCATGACCATCAGCTCTGCCACCTTCCCCGTTCATCGCTCACCACCGGCCATGTCCAGGCGCCTTCCACCTCCTCAAGATGCGCCCCCAGCCACCCATATTGATTCGCCCACCGTTGCCCCAGCTCCCCTCCTCGTGCGCGACACGTGAGGAGGGGATAAATTGCACTACAACCCCCCCTCCCCCCCACCTCCAGGGAATTCCACAAGTGCCCCTGCCAATCAGAAGGAACGTGCCCTTTTAAATTTACAGAATAACCCCGAGGGGTTTGGGTAATTGCAGTTCAGTCCTCTTTAGCGCATTATTTTTTATAATATAGTGTATTGCATTCAAAACCCTCATTTTGCTTGTTAATTTGAACATCATTTTGCATGCATTTTAAATTTCTCATATTGGCATTTTGTGGAACAAATTATTCTCTACTTAGCAGATGTTCAATAGAATTTTTGGGAAATGTGATTGATTTATTATATTAATTTGGTGAAAAATTATATATTTTACCCACTTTATGATCTGAAATTGATATTAAATTGGTTATCGCTCCAAAAATTCCCAAAAATTCAAAGTTGGTAGAATTACTTGAGTTCTTTCTTGTCTCTAGAAATCGTGTCATTTGCATGCATATTGAGACCTGAATAAATTAAGTGGTGATTTGATAAATTAATTTTTAATAGGCTATAGACTTTGTATGTTTTGGATCTATTATTTTTTCTAGATACCTCTCACATAAATAGGTTTGATATTTATTATAATTAATTTATGAAAAATTACTCTACCAGTTTTTTTAATTGATAATAAATTTATTTTGCATTTGAAAATTCCAAAAAATGTAGTAGCTTAATTTCATCATTTTCCACATTATGACCAAGTTCTAGAATTTTTGTCATCATTTGATTGAAAATTGCATTTTTGGTCCCTAAATTAGCCCGAAATTGCATTTCATAATTAGTTGCATAAAAATTATAAAAAAATACCTCTCTGAAAACCTAAAATTTATATCATCTAAAACTGACATAAGGAGGTAGCGACCTCCCTGAGTTCTACCTTGAGCTTGCTCAAGTAAAAAAAATATGATCGCTCGCTTTAATTGTGAAACTAATTAAGTGGTTTTTCCTATTGATTTGAATTGTCTACCTACAGTGAACTCATTAAAACAATAATTTCACTGAATTAGCATAGAGCATTTTTAGTTTCATCAAGAGGTTAAGAATGTTGTCACTTCAAGATTGATATAAGACTATGAGGTGGACTTCAAAGTCCTTGATATGAAAACCCTGAGGTAGTGGAGAGAGTCACATATCATTCTTAGGTGGCCTTTCCTTAGGACCGCTAGTGTGATATTTGACCATAAGAAAGGAATGATAAATTTTCATTCTCTAAGCAGAGAGGTGGAACTTGAGATGAAGCAAACGAAGTGGTAGAGACCTGATTCAAAATCCAGTATAGATTACGTATCTTCTAAGACATAGTGTAGCCTGATACGGGTTGTCGATCCATGGAACCAGACTCCTGCAGTTCACAGTGAAACTCTTTCATATGGAGAGGAATGTATTTAAGATGTAGTTTATAAGGTTCTCCAGAGCTTCTTGATAGATTCACCCTATTCCCTTGATGACTTAGAGGTTCCTCTGGGCCTATCTGTTCCCTCTCCTTTAGAACTGTCAAGGGTTGAGGATGTAGAGTTGAACGTGGTTTGGGCCTAATTACCATGTTTCTTTGGTGTTCCGACCCACAACACATCATCATTGGTGGTAAGCACAATAGACAAATCTCCACCTCCTTGTAGCACAAATCCAGATTCAGATGTAGTGAAGTAGAATTTATTATATGATTCATCATTGTTAGAGCTGAAGTTGCTTCCTCCTACAGTAAAGTACACATTCCTTGCAGGCCAAGAGAAGATATTTCCTATTGTCATTAGTTCTAAGTTTACTGTAGAACAAGATCCTAGACTGCTTAAGGTGTTAGAGAAGAACCGCAAGGCAATAGGTTGGACAGTGTCGGATCTCGTAGGGATAAACCCAGCTTTATGTTCAAAACACATTTATGTTGAGGAAAATAGTTAACCTAGAGGAAATTAAATCCAAATCTAAGGGAAGTGGTCAAGAAAGAGATCGAGAAGTGGTGTAGAATGAAATTCGGTTATCTCGTCTCTGATTCTAAGTGGGTGGTCCCTTTGCATGTGATCTGTAGAAGTCGGGTATTCAGATGATCACCAATGAGGAAGGAGAAGAGATAACAACATGAGTACCTACATCGTGGCATGTATGTGTTGATTACAGATGCTTGAATATTGCAACCAAGAAATATCACTTTCCCCTGCCATTCATTGATCATATTTTGGGGAGACTTGCGTGGAAAGAGTTGTTATGTTTTCTTGGTGTGTACTCTGGTACAATCAAGTAACCATAGTTCCAGAAGACCAGGAAAAGGCCACCATTACATGTCCATTCAGCACATACACGTTCAAGCATATGCCCTTCGGGTTGTGTATTGCCCTGGGTACTTTTTCAGCGATGCATGATCGCTTTGTTTGCTAAGATGGTGGGTGATTTCCTGAAGGTATTTACGAATGATTTTTCAGTCCATGGAGATTCCTTTTATACATGTTTGCCTTATTTGCACCATTTTCTAGAGTAATTTAGAGAGATTAATCTAGATCTCTCTTGGGAAAAGAGTCTTTTTATGTTTCATGAGGGTATCGTACTAGGGCACATCATCTCCAAAAAGGGAATGGAGGTAGACCTAGCCTAGGCAGATGTGATCAAGAAGCTTGATCCACCAACCAGTGTTAATTCAATGCGTTATTTTCTAAGGCGTGTTGGATTTTATAGGAAATTTATCAAAGACTTTTCAAAAATTGCCCGACCACTGACTGAGATCTTAGTAAATGACATTGAGTTCATTGTAGATCACAGGTCCCTATAGGCCTTTGAGCTCTTGAAGAGAAAGATAATGGACTCGTATATCTTACATGCTCCTAACTGATCTCTCACCTTTGAGATCATGACAGATGCATTTGATTTTGCAGTAGGAGATGTGTTAGGACAATGATGAGATGGGAAACCATTTGCACTTTACGCAAGCAAAGTATTGGATCCTTCATAAAAGAATTATATAGTGACTAAAAAGGAAATGCTTGTAGGAATCTGGGATTTGGAAATTTTAGATCTTATATTCCTAAATCAAAGGTGATTATTTACATTGATGACTTAGTGATTAGGTATTTAATGAAAAAGATGGACACAAAGTCATGCCTTCTTAGGTGGATTTTGAAACTCCAAGAGTTTGATTTGGAGACTAAGATAAGCCAGGAGTTAAGAATGGTGTAGTTGATCGCCTTTCCCAACATGACTGTAAGGACTCCCCAGACTCAGAACCTATCTAAGAGACATTCCTTGATGAGCCGATTTGTGTTGTCGACTCACTCTCATGGTATGCCAACCTGGTCAACTATCTTGTCTCTAAGAAAGTTCCCTAAGGTTGGACTAGGAGTAGTATTAACCAACTAAAGTTGGATTTGAGGAGATACCATTAAGAGCATTCGTTCCTTTTCTTTGAAGGACTGGATTGTGTCTGGTGAAGGTGTATTCTTCTGGAGGAATACCAGAGTGTCCTCACCCATTGCTATACATTACAGGTAGGAGGACAACTCTCGAGAAAGAGAATCGCTCATAATGTCATCCAATGCATATTCTTTTGGCCAACCTTATTTCGAGATGCATTTGATTATGTAAGGTCATGGCCAATGGGTCAAAGAATGAGAGGGACAGTTGGATCCAGAGATGAAATTCCCATGCAACCTGTGATGTTCTGTGATGTATTCAATGCATAGAGGATTGATTTTATGGGTCACTTTTGACAAACCCTAAAATTACCCTCGCAAATTACGTGGAATTAACATTTAATATATGTGTTGTAGGCAGGCAATCAGGATTTATAAAAAAGATCATTAATTAATTTGATCAATTAATGCGAGCAGTCAGATTTATATTTTACTTTGGCAAGTCCAAGGTCGAAATCAGGGAGGCAGATGCCTCCTTAGGTTGATTAATAGTCGATCAAGGACCTAGGTTTTCATAGAAGAATTTTTTAAATTTTTTTATATAATGAATAAATGAAATGCATATTCAGTCAAGTTTAGGGGCTAAAATGCAATTTTGAGTCAAATGAAGTCTAAAAATTCTAAAACTTGCCCAGAGTGTGAGAAATGATGAAATGAATCTAGTGTAATTTTTTTAGAATTTTCCGATGAAAAGTAATTTTTATGAATTAATGATGCACGCAGGACAATTTTTTACAAATTAATTTTAATAAATAGCAAACCAATTGATTTCTTGGAAATAAAATTATCATAGAGAAGTCTATGTGAGAGGAATCCGGGAAAATTAATAGATCCTAAAAATTGATATACAACCTATTAAAAATCAATTACTCAAATCATCGATTAATTTATTGTGACCTCAATATGCATGTATGCAATGATTTTTAGGCACATTGTAAAACACACTTAAATCTATCAACTGTGGATTTTTTGGATTTTTGGAGCAATGATTAATTTACTATTAATTCCATATCATACAGTGGGCAAAATATGTAGTTTTTCATGAAAATAATTATATTAAATTAATCATATTCCACAAAAATCCAATAAAAATCCACATGATAAAGAATAAGTTATTTTGCATTGCACTATTTTTTTAATGAAAAGATGGTAAAACAAGACTCAAATTAGGATCCAATGACAAGGTTCTAAGTGCAATACAAAATACATTAGAATAATAAATGCAAATACGAATGGATGTAATAACCAGGACTCCGGAGGATCTTATGCAAAAACCCCACTATTGCATGTGTTGCAATTGGTCGAGGACTACGAGGGCCTTCTTCTAATTCTGGAGAGTACGAGGGCTTTCACATGAAAAATCCCCCTCCCCACATGCTCCTCACGTGGGGGAGAAAAGCTTGGGTGGTGGTTCGAGGTTTGGGGTGCTATGTGACCGTATTGTGATCCTTCGACAACCAAGGCAGAGGCTAGAATCAATAAAGCACCACACAACCCTTTGAGGACCATGGATGGTGATCAAACGGTGGAGGATGTGAGGCAAGGTCAATCTTAGGAGAGGGATCGATGGTTGGGCAGGGCGGAGCTCTACAGCGACGACTACGACTGGAGGTGTGCGCAGCTGGTGGTGTGCAAAGGGGGTTGAGGCAGTGGTGGGAGATGCTCCTATGTAACGAAGGACTATGGTGGCCGAGGAGCGACGAACTGGAGAAGCGGCCGACAAGGGCGGTAAGCGTGTGGAGAGAGGATGATTGGGCTAGGAGGAGCGAGCCAGAGCCACTGTGAGGCGAGGCTGTCGTGGCGGGTCGCCAGAGGCTCAAGAGGTTGCGCAGCGCTACGAGGCATGGATGAAGATAAAGGCTATAGTCATGGGATGAAGGAGTCGAGGCAGCTGCTATCATGCACGTGGGGCGATGGACTACGATCAAGGGAGTAGAAGGATGAAGGATGTCGAAACGACGGTTGGCATGTGAAGGTCAAGGATCGTTGATGACCTACAAGTGTGGAACCATGCGAGGGGGTGCAGAATGGAGTGCCGATGGTAAAGGATCAGGTAGCTTTGAGATTTTGCAAAGTTCAGTGAGGATCGGGCGAAAATGAATGAAAGAAGGAGCAAGGAAGCAGAGGAAAAAGAAGAAAAAAAGTGGAAGAGTAAGAAGAAAATATGGAGAATGAAGAAGGAATTACCTGCTAATGATGGTTGTTGTTTGTCTGGGAAGAGGAGGCTTAAAGCTCCTCGATTCTTCGCTCGACTTCACGAACGAAGGAGCTCGAGCAACTCATGGTGAGCTACAGCAAAGGATCTCGATCCTTTGGATCTCATTTTGGACAAGGGATTCACCGTCGTCGCTCTCAACCGATCTCGTCGTTGTCATCAGTGATGTTAAGAAGCTGATGGGTCTCTCTCCTTCTCATTTGTAGGATTGCGTGTAACTGGGATAGTCAACAACCCTTTATGGGCAGTTAGCGATCGTGGGGAGGAGATTGTGGAGGATGATCGGGTCACGCGGAGGTGGTTGCAAGTCCTCGTGTAAGGTGGGGAGATGGGAGTTGTAGGTGAAGGGGAATGGCAGGTGGTTGCAGGCACCACCACAAAAGGTAGGTGTCGGCTGAACCAGAGAGTCGCAGGTGAGAGGTCAATGTAGAGGAGGTGGAAGAGAGAAAGGGAGGATGTGCACCGCCGTAGGAGGCGGGGCGGCGGTTGCGTAGGTCGTAGGGCTCGCAGGTGGTGTGCAGGAGAGAGGAAAGGGAAAGAGGCACCACATGGCACGCACGCACGCGACCATGTGGTAGGTGGAAAATAAATAATAAAAATAAATGAAATTAAAAATTAATGATAATTAAAATATTAAATAAATAAATAAATAAGTGAGTAAAATAAAATAAAATAAATAAATATAAAAAAAAATAATAATAATAAATTAAAAGAAAAAGCAAATAAAAACAAAATTACAATAAAAAGAATGGGGATGACACATGGTGGCTTCAGGAGCTGCCACATGTCGCTCCTAGAAAAATTGAAAAATTAAATCCAAAGAAAAATCGAAAAGAAATAACAAAAGAGGTCAATCAAAAAATGTCAACATGAAAGTTTCTCGTCTCGACGAGATCTACAGCTTTTATGAAGGATTGAAAATCAAAAGAAAACATCTATACAAAAAATATTTTTGGTGGTATCCTATAGATATAAAATAACGTATTTTTGTATTTTACGAATTTTTTTGTCATTTATAAGTAAGATAAAAAATAAAAATAAAATACAATAAAATATAAAATAAATATTTACACATTAATCTATTTTTTTATTTTATTAAATAATAAAATAAAGAAATAAAATAAAGAAGGCATATGTACAAATAATGTGTATATACTCAAGGTGATTCATTTTCTTTGATTTTTACCTAAATTTTTATTTGAATTTTTGCACTTTTTATTAAAATAATAATCAAATATAACAAATACAAAAGAAATAAATCAAAAAGGATTTTTCTACATAAAATAATAAGGTCACATTAGACAATATGTACAATATACAATAGGGGCTCAAAACCTAAGTTTCATATATGAACTCTGATTCTTTTGAATTTGATCTTTGTTTTGAAGGTAATTGAACGTATATTAATTAAAAAGTGAGTAGGGGTCCAGAGGAGAGTGTATGAGAGAGATATTCATCTTTTTAAGGCTTTAGTGTCAAACTAGGGTTTGGGTTTTATTGGGCAATTTTACAAGTTAGTATTTTTTGATATTTTTCATTTATTAGTGTTAGTAATATCTACACTATAAAGTTGATTTTATTGAATTATGAGTTAGTGAAAATAGATAAAAATAGAGGAAGATATGATGAATATACAAGTGATATTTATAAGGGAATTTGGCTTCTTATTTAATTCAAATATGCATGCTAAAATGCAGAAATTAATTCTAAGTACACGAATGGTAAAAATCAGAATAAATGATGAAATGCAGCTAATTACTATGGAACAAAGCTCTAGTTTCAACTTTTGTAGTGATGAATCACATATTCATCACCTTTCCAAATAGTAATGGCCATGAGCACAATTTATTAGTGGTTCATTATTTATCTACGTGGGTGGGGCTATCCCAACTCGAACCACTGACAGAAAAATTGTATTATTTCTAGGTTCGGTGTCCCGAAGGTATTGATTTCAGATGGGGGTAGCCACTTCGTGAATACAAAATTGAAAAATATGCTAAGGACTATGGTATCGATCATCGTGTAACCAGTCCTTACCACACACAGTTAAACGACATGACAAAGGTTTCAAATCGAGAAGTGAAGAGTGTATTACATAAGTTAGTATGTCCTGATAGGAAGAATTGGTCTCAATTGTTAGATCAGGTTCTATGGGATTATAGGATGGCCTATAAGACACCGCTCGTGCTTCTCCATTTAGGATTATATATGTCAAGCCATTCCATTTGCCTGTTGAATTACTCAATGAGTTTGAGTGGGTAATAAAGAAGATTAATTGGAGTTGTCACCTGGGAAAATTTTGTAGTGATCTAGACCTCGATGAGCTCATAGATATCTGCAACCATTCATGTGCAATAGTATGTGTTGCAAGGATAAGATTAAGAAATGGCACGACAAACATATTCGTATTAAAAACTTTGTCCTGAGATAAAAGGTAAGGTTGTTCAATGCAAAGTTAAATGTCTTTCATGGGAAGCTGAAAACTAAATGGACGGGACCCTATTTGGTGAAAGAAAAGTATAATAACGACAGTGTTGAGATATCTAATCTCCAAGTTGGTGCGGGTTCTTTCTTAGTGAATGGGTAGTAGTCGAAACACTTTGTTGACATTAATGAACGACTAGTCCATGTTGAACAGATTTTCTTCTTGTGGAGTACAGACATCGAGTCCATTCCAGATTACTCTACATGAAGTCGCGGTTAGAAGTTTCATATCAGAGCATATTCAACAGCTAACAGATTCACCCATTCATTCTCATTTACTACCTCTGATTCTCGATTTCTTTCATTCTTTTAGGGTTTAGTTTCTCCCTTCTGTAGATTCTTACTCCATACTTATGCTATTTAGAGCCTAAGTATAAGGGGAATCCAACCCCTAATTTTGTACATTCATTTATATTCTCTTTAGTCATCTCCTTGATCCTTCGGTACTTTTTATCTATTTCATACTTAGGCTATTTTTAGCCAAACTATAAGGGGGATATCTCATGCTGACTTAGTTGTTCTATTTCTATTCTTAAGTACCCATCTTCTTTGTACTTCAATCCTACGGTACTTTTTATCTATTTCATACTTAGGCTATTTCAGCCAAACTATAAGGGGATATCTCATGCTGACTTAGTTGTTCTATTTCTATTCCTAAGTACCCATCTTCTTCGTACTTCAATCCTACACTTAGACTATTTAAAGCCTAAGTCTAGGGGGGTTGTACCAATTTTCATGTCCTTGTACTGCTATTTCTCTTCATGCTTAGTACGAGCTATGTCTATCATTTCACTCTGTGACATGAGGACATAACGCAAACTAAGTATTAAGGGGTGTGTGTGTGTGTGTTGCATATATATTTTATTCTTAGTTTTGTACTTTCACATACATTTTATATTCTTATGGTATATAGGTAGGGGATTTGAAAATGTTTTAAAAATGGTTTTTAAAATGTTTGGAAAATATTTAATATCTATTTGGCATGGTTTGCACAATTGTTCTACAAATTATTTTCAAAAGGTTACAAATTTGTTTACAACATAATGCATTATTTTCCGTTTATATACTTACGAATTCTTTGAAAAAATATAATAATAATAATCAATAAGAAAATTTGAAATTAAAACAAAAATAGTAACTAATAAATGGTTTTATCCCTGACACTTTTACTTACACACAAACTTTGTGTAGTTAATGATAGTTGGCTTAGATTGACAATTGTTATAGAGTTTAATCTTTCTTGGTCATTACGATCTCTGACTTAAATACTTGAACTCCCTAGTTTAAAAGATATACATGTTATATTGTGTGTTTAATCTCTGCTTTAAAAGAATATGACCTACACTTTACATGCACGACTACTGAACAATGTCATGAGTTGTGGTTTCGCCTGAGGAACTAGGGTGAGAGGTTTGAGTTTAGACATGATCTTATGATGTACGAGGATGTGATAAGATTAATGAAGGATTCATGAAACCTAAGTGTCATCACCTTAGCCAGTATGAGAACATGGTTCTCGTAATATCTTGTGATCTTTACCTAAGTGCCAAGGTGCGATGAAACTAAATAAAAGTGTTGAGCAGTGTACGTCAACTTCGTAAAAGCAGTGAAGCTAGGCAAAAAGAAAAATAAAGAGAAAGAAAAGATCTTACATTACAAAGATGAATTCAAAGGGCTTCCACTCGTGGCAAGTAGGGATGAGCATTAGGTAGGGCCAACCCAGCCCAACATGATGCCCGCTCTGCTAAAGCCCAACCCAGGCCCGAGACCGAGCAATAGTCAGGCGGGATTGGGCCTAATTTTTGGTGCAAATCGAATATCGGGTCGGGCTCGAGCAACGATGGGCCCCTGAAGCCCGTGGGTCTACCCGCATATAGATCCATCATAAGCCCGACCCGTGCCCATCCCACATATAGAATTATGGCAATCATGGAATGCCTGCTCATGCATAGATCTTCCTACATTTCCATAACTATCATTATATAAGAGCAACCATGGTAAATTAATTTTTTCACATCAATATATATTCTTAATCGAAAAAAAAAGTTTTATATATTTTAAGAGTCAAATAATAATAGGATGAGTAAACAAGGAATCATTGGTAATCAACAAACACCTAACAAAAATGGATAGTTACAATAGGAACAATTATTCTCATTTTAGAGTAATAAGTAATATATAGGAAATAATTTACTTGCTTAATGACTACCAGAGTACACCCCAGGTCAACATTAACCCCGGATAGAATGAAACTGATGTTTTATTGTTCTTTCATTCTATTTTGTGTTGGAACGTCTCCGAGAGTAGTGCAGCAAGTCCTATAGTAGCACTCGATTCTATTAATGCCTTCAGAATCTCATAGCACAATCTCATGGCATTTACAATTTCAAGGTCATCAACTGTAATAATCTCTTCCACTAAATCCCACACTATTGGCCAGAAGCAAAATATAAGAATCATTAGATTACTTCATCAAATATTAATTATCAAATAAAAAGAAAAAAGTTAAAATCTGAATAATTATATTTTAATTGTGGGAAAAGGGGTCAAATAGTAAGACTCCAGTTCCAGATGAGGCTCCGATCCTAATTAACCAAATCATTTTTTTAACATAGCAGACTGGCCCGACCCATGTACTTGTGGGTCGGGCTCAGGTTCAGGCCATATTGTCAAAATGTTGCGGGCTTAGGCTCGACCCGTGGGCCTGAAAATTGGAATCGGGCTCGAGCTGGGTTGGGATTGGCCCTGCCTAGCCCAGCCCGATGCTCATCCCTAGCGGCGAGCGATCTTACATTACTTGGACCAAATTTTTATATACCCATATAATAGTAGGAAGTGAGAGAGAGAGAGAGAGATTTATTTATCAAGGCTTTTACAACACACCACTAATTCTAAAGTTATTACAAACTAACTCAATAAGTAAAAGACAGCTTGACACGATTGATGATGCTTTTTCTTTGGATAAGATATCAATAGCCTATGAATACATCATCTACTCTAATCTCGACACATCTATCTTTCTTTTTCAATGTACTTCAAGAATAGGAGCTACTTTATAACATGCTTCACAATTTATAAAGTGTATAAAATAATTATTTGTTTAATAACTACTTGGTATATCTTCAAACGAAGAAACCACTTGATGACTTCAAAAGCCCGATTAGTTTTTGTTTATTAATCAAAATGCTTTTAAAAAAACTCTTTGAGGGCAATTGTTTCAATAGATGTAAAGCCTACATGGATTCATTACATATTTAAGTTTGCATGTTTTAAATTTCCGAGTTATGTCTTGATTTTTAAATTATTATCTCTAATTACGTCGATTTTATTGCTCTTTTTTTCTTGATAACAAAAAAGAGGACAAAATATTAAAGAGTTTTTATCAGTTGTGCCCCTTCGATATATTGCAATAGCAGTTATACACCTCCCTTTTTTTGCAATATCGGTTATGCTCTTGAATTCTTGCACTGTTATCATTTGTGCCCTTTTGTTAGCTTGGCCAGGGGCACAACTGATAATGCAAAAAGGGAACAAATGACAACGGTGCAATAAATCAGAGGTACAACTGATATTGCAAAAAAGGAAGGGGTATAATTGATATTGCAACATCTCAAAGGATGCAATTGATAAAAATTCAAGATTAAATAGCTTTTAAAGATTAAGAATATTAATTTGCTTAAATATATTTAAAGCAATAGCTCGTGTTGAAAGATGTATGTTTAATCAAGCGTTGTTTATTTGCATAAGTTTCTTAGCGAAAGATCCAAAATGTTTTTTAATATATGTTTAATAAAGTATACTTTCATCATTATAAGAGGGTGAATGTTGGAAATTGCATCCTTAATGACACTATCTTAACAACTCGATAGGCATTTGCGTAATGTATGTTTATAGCCCGCAAGATGTCTACAGATCAAGTTCAAGCAACTTGAGCCCAAAAAGAAGATTGTGTTATATTCTAGACTTGTAATGAGGCCCATAGATGAACATGCATACGCATATGTTATCTTACAAATACCAGCAAAGTTAGTTTAAGAAAGTAGTAAAATTTTTAGAATTGATTGATCAACCAAAGTAGCATAATCGGTCAACTTTGGATGTTGTATACATGCTGGTTAGTCAACTTTATTGCATTGATTGATGAATAACATTTTTCAAAGGGTCGTACAGTCTCACAAGGAAAAACCGCAGTCGATGTAATGACCGCTCAGGAAACCCTAATTCAATCAACAATTAACCCACAATTAAGAATCAAGCAATGAAAATAAATGTGTGGAGTTAAAATTTATTGTAACTCTACAAATGTGTCTATAGGTGCAAGTGTGTGTAGATTGTCGAACACAGTAAGCAAACGGGAGAATGGGGTAAATTAATGCACAAAAATGTGTGTTCTTCTTGTCTAATTTTTTATGGGTTTTTGTTTTATAATTTTTTATATATTTTTATATTTTTATTTGTTTTTAATTTTATATTATATTTTATTTTATTTTTTATATTTTCTGATTTTTTAAATTTCTTTCTTTTTATAAAAGATATATAAGGTATATAAGTAATATATATAATATAGGATAATATAGATAAAAATACTAATAAAAATAAACAAAATAAAAAAATAACTTTTTAGGTATTAAATTATTTTTACTATTTTGTGTTTTTTAAGCATTTTTACTAATTTTTATGGATTTTTAAATTCAAAAATATCCCAAATTAGGGATTAATAAATAGGATAGATTAATTTGGAAATTAAAAATAGCAGATAATATCAAAAATTTTCCAAAATCAATTTTACTATGTAAATAATAATATAAATAAAATTATAAATTGATAATGGTATTTTTGGAGTTTTTAGGAATTTTTTAGATTTGTAAAAAGGTTTTTGGGGCTTTTTGATTTTTTAGGAGTTTCCTTTTTCTATTTTTAGTGCTTTTTGGTTTCTGGAGTTGTAAAATAAATACATAAACAAAATATATATTTTTTTGGAATTTTTCAATACATTTTTATGTTTGTGTATTTTATACTGCAAATAAGGAATATTTGTGCTCTTTTTATTTTTATAAAATAGGAAATGTCCTAAAATGCAAATAAAAAATTTAGCACAAAGTGTGTGCAAGAAGAGCATAACCCTTTTTGAGATTTTTTGGAGCAAAATGCTTATTTGAATAAATAAAATACATCAACTAAAATTCATGAACTAGCAGGGGCATATATGTAAGCACAGGGGTAAATATGCAAATATACCAAAACTTTATAACTACAGATGAATGTTTACGGATTTAATTTAAATACAAAAATATGTAGGGGTTTACAGGAAAAATGCCCAACTCACGTTGGGAACCACGTGAGCTGAGCTAAATTGGGCTTAATAGCAATATGACTAAAGTACGAGGGCCATCATGCAACATCTCCAAAAAGTTTTAAACTAAATAATTAATTTACATGATTAAATTAAAATGATAAAATGCAGGGGATATCATATGCAAATTACCCCCTTAAGGGCACGATCGTGCAGCACTCCTTGCACTTGCCACACATCGCAACTGGGATGCACAATGCCCCTTCGTGACTGATGATCCTGATTAGATTTCCAAGGGTGAGATCGATGGTGGTGGAGTAATAAAATCCGATGGCTATTATGTTTTTGGAAGAACTGCTCTTGATCTAACTGATGGCGGGAGGAGGAAACAGAGGGATGAACTCGCCCTCCGACGAGTTCGAAATCGATGTAGCGCGGTCACTTCGGCCTCCAACTCCCTCTTGTTCCTACAGTCTTCCCAAAGATCCAGGAAGTCTTCAAAATGTTCGGAGGCTATCGATTTAGCCCTTGGAGCTCGAGCTCCTTCAGTCTACCTAGAGGTGGTTCTTTGGCAAATTCTGGGGCTTAGATGCCCCCTTCTCAACCTGCAGAAGAGCTAGCAAGTACGGCGAATGTATGGCAAATAGGTTGAGGCATTTATTGGTGGAAATGGACGGTCGAATGGTAGTGCGTTGTGTACTCTGGTGAGATGGTGATGGAGGAGCATAAAACCTTTGATCCAAAGGGGATCGAAGGGGGCCGATGATTTGGCTTGGTGGATAAATGAAGGGGGAAAGAAGGCATGCAATTACGGGTCGGAACAGGGTGTGTGGCACGGCAAATAGAGTGGCCAGAGCTAGCAAGCTTCAGTGAAGTTCTAAGTCCTAATCTAATTTAAACAAGTAATTAAAGACGAAACAAAAACATGAAATTACCCCTAAGGAATAAGGCCATCTAAAAAGCTAAAGAAACCGTACCTCAAGTAGTTGGAAAACCATGAGATCGAAACCTCGACGTCCCGATGGTCGGAGATAATGGGAACCATCATCGCACAGCCTTTCTAGTTGCAAGAGAGTCCGGTCGAGCTCACTGCCACCGGGCTCAAGACCTACGGCACAACTCGAGGAGAAAACGTGGAGCTAAGGAGAATTGAGGAGCAAAATGGCGGAAGGGGATCTCACGTACAAGCGAACGAAGGGGAGGTGTTCGAGGAAGAATCACGGGCGTTGCAATGATGCTTGGCCCTAGGAGATGCCTCGACGAGGATCGCAGATGTTCAGAGAAGAAATCTCGTGAAGAACCCAATCCTCCTCGAGCAATGTATCAATGGGTAGAAAATTGGGAAGTAAGGGAGGAAGCCGGGTCTGATAGGGTCTAGGGCTAGGTCATCTAGTTGAACGAGGTCAATGGGTAGAATGACTTGGTTGGTCCACGTGGACTAACTAAGGAAACCAACCTAATAATTATTTGTAAATTGAATAATAAATAATAAATTATTTCATTAATTTTGACTTCTAAAATAAAAAATGCTTATTATTTTTTGTAGTATCTTATTATTTTTATATATTTTTTGAACTTATTTATTACAAGTTGACTTTTAGGATTCCATTTATAGGTGTATTTACCTATGTTTTAGTTATTTTATTTTTATTTTGTATTTGTGATTTTATTATTTTATTTCCTTATTTTATATATTTATAACTTATTTTTATATATATAAATATATTTCTATTATTTTTTTCTGATGTAGATTGTATACCTTAATAAATATATGTATTAATTATATATATAAGTATATGTATTCATCTATGTATATTAGTATATTATTTTATTTTAGTACTTTACTTATTGTTTTATTGTGTCTTAAATATGTATATATAATATAAATAATATTTACAAAAAATATAAAATTATAAAATTACAAAAATAATAAAGAATAAATAAAATGAATATTTTATATAGGTAAAACTATATAATAGGGGTCCAAAATCTAATTTTCACACCTTAACTCCAAAAAAATATGAAACCACTTTCATTAAATAGCGTATTAAAAGTTGTATACGATTAAAATGATATTGATACATTTTTAGTTTTTATTTAGGAGATATGGGTCTAGGAAGTTGGGATTTTGGTATTTTATTTTGAGTAGAAAAGCTACACTGTATATTATTTTTGTATGAAATCAATTTTGTATTTTGATTTGTATTTTTATCTACAACTTTCATGTAACAAAATGTTTGTTTATTTGAGGTATAAAAAATATAAAATAAAATAGGTCCCAAAAATGAATTATTGTTGAATTAAAGAATGTGATTTTTATTGGTGATTTTTGGCCCTTATCTCCCCCTACTTTATTTCTTATCGACCCAGTCATCAAGATGCCTAAGTCTGGGATTTACGGTCATAAAATACTTTTGGAATTTTATTCTTTTCTTGTCTTTTCTTTATTCTATAATTTTGGCATTGAAAATAGTATTTTTATACACAATAAATGGAAGAAAAAATGAATGTTAATTTGTACAAAATAATGCTATTTACATGCATTAGCTAGGGTTTTCAAGGCCAAAATGATAGAATAAAGGTGATGAAATGGATATTCATCAACCCGTCCTATACTTGCCTTTGTTAGTCCCTAGCAAACACGTATGTAGTAAGTGTAGAAAATAAAAACAAAGAAAAGAAAAAGAAAGAAAGTGGATTGATTTTAATTCTCAAACTTGTCTTCATAAAATCAAAGTTTGGAGCTCAGGTCAAACCTTGGTATGAGAATGTATGTAAAACCTGGTCGAGAATCAGATTTAAAACACAACATCCTTTGAGAGTCACAGAACTCGGTTCAAACCACCTCAATAGTCATGTCAGAACCAGTCTACATCATACGCATACCCTTATGACTATGAAGCTAACTTGTACGGTGTAAGTGATAGTGGCTCTCCCCAACTGAAATGACAAAAGAACTGACTTCTCCAGTATGACAACATAATAATTCCCTAATCCAACAACTCTTTCCTCGAGGAGTGGGGTATTCCCTTCAAGTGCATCTGATTCAAGAGGAGGGGTTGAAGAGAAGAATGGATGGTAGCCAGTGTAGCTACCTATCTGGAGATGCATGACCAGTGTAGTCAAGTCATCCAGTTGTAAGCTCAGATAATTTCTGACTTTGAGGCTCAATCTTGCTTATTGACTAACAAATATGTACACTTCGGCAGCCATTTTATTTTCAATCATGCATGTCCACTTTTTGGAGTTTTTGCTTTTTTGAAATACTATATACAATAGCATTTACATAAGGAGCTTTTCCTCTTGAACTGGAATTGGGCTTAATAGTAATATCACTAATGTACGAGGGCCACCATGCAATATCTCCAGAAAGTTTTAAATTAAATAATTAATTTACAGGAATGAATTAAAATGACAAATACGAGGGATATATTATACAATTTACCCCTTAAGGGTGCGATCATGAGGCGCTCCTTCTTTCACTTACCATGTGTCGCAACTGGGACGCATGATGGCCCTTCGTGGTTGATGGTCCTGATTAGATCTCCAAGGCGAGATCGATGGTGGTGGAGCAACAAAATACGACTGTTGTTGTGCTTTTGGAAGGACTGCTCTCGATCAGACAACGTTGGATCGCGGAGGAGGAACATAGGATGAACTCGCCTCCAACGAGTTTGAAATCGATGCAGCGCGTCACTCCAGCCTCCAATCCCCATGTCGATGGTCTCCTTTTGTTCTTGTAGTCCTCCCAAAGCTCCGAGAAGTCTTCAAAATGTTTGGGGTTGTCGATTTATCCCTTGGAGATCGAGCTCCATCAACCAACCTGGAGGCAGTTCTTTAGCAGATTATGGGGCTCATATCCCCCCTTCTCAACCTACTGAAGAGCTAGCAAGTACGAAGAATGTATGGTGAGCATGTTGAGGCATTTATTTATGGAAATGGTGGATGGAATGGAAGTGGGTGGTGTGCTCCGGTGAGATGATGATGGAGGAGCACGGATCCTTTGATCCAAAGGGGATCGAAGGGGGCTGATGATTCGACTAGGTGGAGAAATGAAGTGGAAAAGAAGGTGAGGCGATTGCTGGTCGAGATAGGGTATGTGGCACGGCAAACAGAGTGGCCGAAGCTGACGAGCTTCGGCGAAGTTCTAAGTCCTAATCTAATCTAAACAAGTAATTAAAGGATGAAATAGAAGCATGAAATTACCCCTAAGGACTAAGGCTATCGAAAGAGCTAAAGAAATCGTACCTCAAGTGGCGGAAAACCACGAGATTGATACCTCGAGGGCCAGATGGCCGGAGATAATGGGAACCATCATCGCACCGCCTTTCTCGCTGCAAGATGGCCAGCCGAGCTCACTACCATCAGGCTCAAGACTAGGGCACAACTCAAGGAGAAAAAGTGGAGCTAAGGAGAATCGAGGAGCAAAAATAGCGGAAGGGGATCTTATGTACAAGCGAACGAAGGCAAGGTGTTCGAGGAAGAATCACGGGCATTGCTAGCACTAGGATATGCCTCGGCGAGGATCGCAGATGTTGAGAGAAGAAATATCATGAAGAGCCCAATCCTCCTCGAGCAATGTATCTATGGGTAGAAAATCGAGAAGGGAGGAAGCCAGATATGATAGACTCTAGGGCAAGGTCAGCCAGTTCACCAAGGTTAACGGGTGGAACAACCTGGTTGATCCACGTGGAACAACTAGAAAAAACCAACCCTAAAATTATTTCTAAATTGAATAATAAATAATAAATGATTTTATTAATTTTAAGTTATAAAAAAATTGCTCATTATTTTCTGCAGTATTTTATTATTTTTTTATTTATTTTTTTTGAACCTTATTTATTAAAGTTAACTTTTAGGGTTCCATTTATATGTGTATTTACCTATGTTTTGGTTATTTTATTTCTATTTTGTATTTGTGATTTTACTATTTTATTTCCTTATAATTTATTTTTATATACATAAATATATTTTTATTGTATTTTTCTGGTGTATTTTGTACACTTAAATAAATATAGGTATTAATTATATAGGTATAAGTATAGGTATTTCATCTATGTATTTTAGTATATTATTTATTTTAGTGCTTTATTTGGTTTTACTATGTTTTAAATATATACATATAATATAAATAATATTTACATAATTATACAAATATAAAATTATAAAATTATAAAGAATAAATAAAATGAATATTTTATATAGGTAAATTATACAATAGGGATCCAAAACCAAACTTTCACACCTTAACTCCAAAAAATATGAAACCACTTCATTAAATAACTTATTGAAGTTGTATAAATTTAAGGTTATTTCGATACATTTTGAGCTTTTTCTTTAGGAGATATGGTTCTGGGAAGTTGGATTTTGACATTTTATTATGATTATAAAAGGTACATTGTATATTATTTTTATAGGAAATCAATTTTGTATTTTTATTTGTATTTTTATCTACAATTTCATGTAGAAAGTTTCTTTATTTGAGGTATAAAAAATATAAAATAAAAATAGGTCCCATAATGAATTATTGATGAATCAAAGAATGTGGTTTTTCTTGGTGATTTTTGGCCCTTGTCTCCCCTACTTTATTCCTTGTTGACTCGATCATCAAGATGCCTAGGTCTCGGGGTTTGGGATCATGAAATGCCTTTGGCATTTTATTCTTTTTTCTTTTCTTTTCTTTATTCTATAATTTTGGCATTAAAAGTATTTTATACACAATAAATGGAACTGATAATGAATGTTAGTTTGTATAAAATAATGTTAATTACATGCATTAGATAGGTTTTTAAAGCCAAAACGATAAAATAAAGGTGATGAAATGGAGATTCATCACCGATCGGTCAACTTTTGTATTTTTCATGACCTCATCAACCAAACTTGATCAGATAAATTACTTATTAACTGCCATTTTGATCAATTATCGATAAACTATTTATTCATAATAAAATTGAAGCCATCAAGGATAAGAAAATATTCAATCATTAACTACAGCCTGGTTGAGTAAAAGCACTCTATTAATTGACAATTTTTTGTTATTGATCGATCAACTGTTTTTTTGGGGGATATTGTTTAATTGTTGAACATTCCTATTTTATACCCAACGACTATCTCATGATCTAACACCTATAAGGACTCTCCAACATCTTTATTCTCTCTACAAAAGCCTTATTTTTTCAACACTTTAAATATAAAATATTACACATCGTTTTCACATATATTTTATGTTGTGAAAAGATCATTTTGGCATTCTACACCTTTAAAGCGGCAACTACTTCCACATGAGCACATCAAGATCTCATCAAGCCTCAATCTCCTTTTAAGCTTCAATCTCTCCAGCTACTCATTAGGGAATCTATCCTTAGGTGATTCAACATTAATTATGGATGGTTCCTTGGCAAAATTGATTCCTCAGTAAACTCTTTCCTTATTTAAGTTGGAATCTAATTGCTACTTTGCTCATTTTTAATGTGTATGTGTGTGTGTTTTTGCATAAGTGATGAGTCTGTGATTAATCACTCTAAAAGTTGAAAATAGAGCTTTGTTCCCGAGTAATTAACTGCATAAATCCATTTATTTTGCATTATTCTCATTCATGCATTTACAATTAATGTCTGCATTTTAGCATGCATATTTGCATTAAATAAGAAGCCACTTTCACTTGTAAATATCATCTATATTTTCACTATTTTTATCTATTTTTCTCTAACTCAGAATTGAATAAAATTAACTCTATAGTGCATATATTACTAACACTATAAAGAAAAAATATCAAAAAAATACTAACTTGTAAAATTAACAATGGGTTTTTGGCCCCTTCTTTGTATATTGTACATATGTTCCTTTTATTTCTTTATTTTTCTTAATTACTAAAAATTCAAAAAATAGATTAAGTTGTAAATATTTCTTTTATATTTATTAGATTTTATTTTGATTATTATCTTATTTTAAAAATGACAAAAAAATGCAAAACACAAAAATTCGGTATTTTATATCTATAGGACACCCAAAATACTTTTTGTACAGATGATTTATTTTTGTTTCAATCCTTCACAAACATTGTAGATCTCGTCGAGATGAGCAACTTTCGCGTTGACCACTTTTTAATTTGATCCCTTTTGTTATTTCTTTTTTATTTTTCTTGGGATTTAAATTTTCAATTTTTCTGGGAGCGACACATGGCAGCTCTTGGAGATGCCATGTATAACCCCATTTAATTTATTTATTTTATTATTTTCATTTATTTGTTTTATTTTAATTTTATTTTATTTTCTTTTATTTTCTTTATATATTTTATTTATTTATTATTTATTTATATTTAATATTTAGTATTTATTTTATCTTATTTATTTTCTTATTATTTAAATTATTTTATTAATATTTATTAATTTTAATTTATTTTATTTATTTATTTTCTTTTTATTATTTATTTTATTATTTACCTATTTTGTTTCATTATTTATTACTTCTATTTTAATAATATTATTATTTTCTTTATTTTAATTTTAATTTAATTATTTATTTTCGATGCCAGGTGGTTGCCCCTATGTGCGCCACGTGGCGCCTTTGCCCCTCTCTCGTTTCATGCAGTGCACTCGCCCACCCTGCCTTACAGGTAGTGCCCGCACCCTTCGCCTGGTACGACGGTCCTGCTTTCATCTCCTCACTCGCCCTTGACGCATTCATATGCTCGCCCCACTTCCTCGCATTGTGTGGTCAACCCGTGCCCTCTCCCCTCACGATCTCCCTCTCCTCTTCTCCGTTATTGCCACCAGCCACCCTCTCTCCCTTCTCTCTATAACCACCCCAGGATTACCCCCTTCTCTCTCTCTCACTCACCCTCTACAATCGTCGGTCGTCTTTCCCGCGTTTGACCCGCTTCCCCCCTCTCCTTCCCTCTTGCGCGAGACCTGCTCGCCTCTGCCACTATACCACTTCTTCCCACATCGCCTCCCACCTGCAACTGCAACTCCATAGTTTCCTCTTCCTCCCCACGTTCTCGCAATGGCCCTTAAATAGACAACAGTCGCCATCTTCCACGTCCATAGACCATTTTCCTAAGCAAGGAGAAAGAGCTAACGAGCTCATACACCGGTGACATTTGTGCACCCCATCCCCCTTCGAGCGAAGATGCTCTCCCTTGACGGCAAGATCCAAGGCTGGTCCTGTCCTTGTTGCAGCCACGTCCGAGATGCCTTGCTCCGCTTGTCGTACGAAGAGCAACGACACCGACCCAAATCTGCCTCGGTCGACCCATACGCAATCCTTCAGCTCTCCAGGTATAGTCTTGATCCTTATTTCTTTCTTTTCTTTCAATAATTTTGCATTGATTCTCTACTTTCCTCTTTTCTTTTCAATCACAACCAAATTGATTCCATTTCTTCTCTCGATCTCTCGCAAATCCCATCATCACACCTCCACCTATTGTTGCTCCTTCCTTCCCCATCTATTGTCGCGGAGGCACGGCTTAGGTTATTTTTTAGAAAATCTAGATATTAGGTTTTCCACCCCGGGTAGTTTGACCCCCGATTTTTCTTGTAATTATTTCTCTATTTATTTTTTCTGCATTTTTTTGTTATTTGTTTGCTTTATTTTATTGAGATTGAGTATATATCTATGATCATTATCTTATTATTTATGTGAGGGACCCGATGCGACTGAGCGGCTGCTTAGGTGGCCGGGCATCTTATGAGCTTCGGAGGCTGGATTTTTCTGAGAATTTAACTGATTGAAGGATGTCTAAAACTAAGATTGAGTCTATTCGTGAGAGAGAGTGTAGAGTCTAGTTTTATTTTATTCATTTATTTTTAAATTTTGTAATAATTACATGTTTCCAGCATATTCTGTTTGCAATCTCAAGTGTGTACTCGGACTTGGACTTTCTCTTGTGTGTGTCGAGACCTATTTCACTTTCTGGTGAGGGTGGGGCTCGACTTCAGTAGTGAAATTAGGATAGGAACATGGTAGTAGTTTCAAATTTGTATATGCCCTTCGTAGTTTAGGCCACACATCTTAGAAGATTCACCATCTTTTAAGATTCATAATGAGATGCACATAGACGCGTACTACTTAGCCAAATTAAACTCAATTCTTCCCCACTAATAGTATATTATTTAGGTGTAGTTTTCTCAATCTGCATGCATTTAGTGTAAATCTAAAAATTCAGTTTTGCATGACACATGGAGAGTGTTGGAAGTCGTTGTAAGTATACCTTCTTCTGAACATACATCATTGTTTCACATTTGCATTCTGATTTTCAATTCCTCCCTTGTTTTATAACTTAGGATTAAATAGAAAATTGGGACTGGATGGTAGATGTGTTTTTTTGTGCTCAGATTAAATTTCAAGTGACAACGTAACTCTAAAATTGGGACTGAATTGAGCAGATTGATAAAATAAAAATTGGAATAAAAAGAACCATGTTTTACATGTGCATAAAGCCCTCATTATTAGAATTTACTTGCAGTGAGAGACAGACGACACTAGGATAGAGCCAAACCAGGATTTTCGTAATGATTATTGATTTTAAAAAATGATTAGCTACTTCTCAGTGAGGAAATACGGGTAGTCGGTAAACGGTCCGAATTTCCTTAGCAGAGTGGGTGGTTTAGAGGACATTGTGTAAGGCTTCGTCCGCAAGTAACGAGTAACCATATTTTTACGATCCATACTTACTCCCATACTGGCTAAAGTTGGGTGCAACTAGTCGTAAGAACCAGACCAGTCTGTAGGGAAATACATGCACTCAACAGCCCGTTAACTCTTTCAAAGTTTGCATTTATCACTAACTAAAACTGACAAGATAATTCGGCTAAACCTTTACAACCCTCACGTGTAGAGTTGGTGAATTTGGGGTTTGCATTGCGTTTATATTGTGTTAGTATTCTCTGCACATTCAAGTGCATCGTAGAATTAGCGCCTCGTTGAATACCGTGTTCCAATCGGTTCTTTTGCCATTGAAGATGATTGATTGGGAGGATATTCATTTAGACTTCGTGAATCTCTCGTTGAACCCTCCAAGAAGTACGTATTCAAAGTTCTTTTTCACAAACTGGACCAACTTGGACTCATGGCCCTCTTGAGTTCAAGATCACTCACTCTCGAGATGGTCACCCACAAACCATTCCCTTTCTCTCCTCCCACCTCACCAAGGAAGACCTTCGCCTCGGTGAGAATAACTTGATTCTTGAATCCTCTTCTAATCAAGACCACAATGTTGACCCTAGTCTCCAAATTCGATTAAAATGCCCCCTAAAAAGAAAGAAGAGGAAGAAGAACACCCGAGGACCCTATGAGGATGATACTAGCCAGATTAGCTGCATATGAGCAACAACAAGCCTTACTTCGAGCTCAGCCAGGACAGCTCAGTGTTCGGGTTGAACCACTAATGGATGCGGTGTACAACCCCGGATGGTACATAATTTGGAATTATTTGAGTCCGGCCGAACCCCGAAGTTGATTTTGAGTTGGAGTCGCAGATCCTAAACTTGTTGCCGCACTTTGATGGGAATTCTTCTAAGGATCCATACGCATTCCTAAGGGACTTCGAGCTCGTCTATGCTAACCTTAGATATCCTAATGTTAGCCAGGATTATATTAGGCTCATAGCCCTTTTATTTGCCTTTGGTGGCAAAGCAGACTACTGTGTGAAGAATCTTGGAATTACAGTCAACAACTATGTGCAGTTCAAGGACCATTTTCTGAAGAAGTTCTACCCCCTGAGTAGTACTAACATGATGAGGACACGCATCACTAGCTTTTCCCAGCTACCCTATGAAGCCTTCTGTGGTGTGCCGGTGAGGTATCAAGATATCCTGCAGAAATGTCCATGACATGGTCTAGAAGACAACATCTTGGTCTAGTCGTTTCACCGATCTCAACCCTGAGATGCATGGTTTAGTGAGTGTTTCCTGTCGAGGCAGCTCCACATCACATGGAGCGGATACCGTCTGGAGGGTATTCGAGCATATGGCTGAGACTAGTCGCTCACAAACTGCAGCAGGGCATACATACAATCTTCCGGTTCACTCTCATCTGGAGGGCAAAATTCAATTGTAATAGATCTCTCTCAGGACGTGATCCCAAGCATGGGACTCCTTGCAGACAAGCTTACTGTAGTCGAGAGGATTGACCAAAGGATTGATGAGTTAGATTAGGAGTGTCTCCAAGATTCCAAGACAGATGGAGCAGTTGACTGAGAAGGTATCTAAGATAAAGATACATGTCGTGACTGCACCTGCTGCTCCCGTATACCGAGTTCACCATGTTCAGGAGCATTTTGTGTTAGGGCAACCCCGACCATTGGAGCAGGATTAGTCCTACACCCATTCGTCCTAGTAGCAACCCCCCATCCGCAGAAATAGCTCAGGAGGAGACTCCATCGGTTTGGGAAGAGAATGGAGTATGGTATCCTTAGGACCCTGTCAGTCAGGGAAGTGCGGGGGATCGACAGACTTACCAGCGTCCCTCGACATTTCACAACACTACATTCACCTCTACACCACCTCCTTTACAGCAGAGACCTAGATTCCATCCACCCCAGCAGCAGTAGTGCAACAGTACCAGCAGTATGGCCGATAGGGCCAGTACCAGGCAGGCTAGCAGGACCTGCAGTTTCAGCAAATACCCTAGAAACAGCAGCAGAGGCAGTACCTTGACTAGCAGGTCCAGTCTTCCCGTTATTTTTCTCAGTCTTTTCTACTTCCTTCTTTGTTTGGTCCCATGGACTCACAGTTTCAGCAGATACTCAAACACTATGTTCCTATTAGATGAAATTCATTACTTACGGGTAGATGTCAAACCTCCTGTCCATATAGAGAGATGAGCAGCCTGCACCCTCTACCCCAATACCAGTCCAAGTTCACGCTAACCCTAATGGCCTGAATCGATCTGGTTCTCAGCAGTACTTTCGTCAGGTATACTATTCAGCATTCTTAGATCTAAACATGAGACTCTTTCATGTGATGAGGTAATTATATGTCACTCAGAAAAAGAAAGAACCATGACCGTACCTGACCGGGTGAGGGGCATGAGGAGGGGCCTCTCTGGAGCTCTACCTGAGGAGTCTTCAGAAGACGAGGAGGAGGGACATCACATTCAGGTCCCCATCAATAGGATATTTTCTCAGGAGCTGATAAGAGGAGAGTACAGTTGCAGAATCAAGAGCATAGAGATATCTCAGATTCGATGGAGGACCTTGCACCTCCAGTTGTGGCAGATACCACTGCAGCTTCTTTTCCACTACCTATAGTAGATAGTTTTGATTCTGATCCCATGTTGCATCAAAAAGATTCATATATGAAGAACTCTATTTCTGATAAATCGTATAATGATCTTTCAGTTTAATATTTAGATTCTTCATAGTTTCTTTCCCATGCTTCCATCCCTTTCCCCGTGCTCTTACATTAGGAAAGCGCGGCAAAAAGATTCAGAAAGATGACCCTGGTATGGCACAGTTTTATAAAGAGGATATCACAATTAAGGTGCCATTTGATGAGTATATGACTAATCATCCTGCATTCTGAAAATACCTTAAGGTGAGGTGCACATCTACTAGGGTTAGCATGAAGAAACCAAACCAATATGTGAAGACTCATGTCTTGTCAGTAGCCACAACCAATTATCTCAAGAATCAGCAACTACCAAGGAAAAAGAGGGACATGGGTGCTCACTACGTGGAGAGCCATATCGACGACATTGCATTTGCACGCACTCTCTTAGATAACGGTTCTTCAATCAACTTACTTTCCTTAGCCTTATTTATCAGAAATTGGAGTTGGGACCACTTCACAAATCTAGAGATTTACTCCAATTCGCATATCATTCAATGAAAAGACCTAAGGGAGAAGTGAAGAATGTGTTTTATCTTGATTGAGGGACAGGACTATCAGGTTGACTTCACGGTCTTAGACATGGAGACCCCAATCACTGGAGAGAATCTCAGATCATTCTCGGGCAGCCCTTCCTTACAACCATAGATAGAGCTTTCGATAATGGTACAGGAATGTTGAAGTTTCATTCTCCAGGCGGAGAGGTGAACCTTAAGATGAAGCAGACAAAATGGCAGCGACCCGATTCAGAGAGTAGTATAGAGTACTCATCTTCAAAGGCAGATAGCAGAATGATTAGCACCGTTGGGATTTGGAGACAAGTTTCCTTCAGGACAGAGAGAGACCCTTTCATCTGGAAAGGACATAGCACTTGATGTCGTTTGTTAGTTATTGTCTAATCTTGTGAGAGATGCATCTACCTATTTCCCATGATGACATAGAGATCCATCAGGATCTATCAGCCCCTTCGAAACAATCATGGGACATAGATGATGAGTCGGGCGCGTCTTTGACCGAATTACCGCCTTTCTTTAACGATCCGACTCCAGATACTTCTAAGTTGGTGGTGAATAGTACAGAGTTGAGCCCACCTTTATGCATCACGCATCCAGATTTAGTTCATCCAGATTTGCTTGATGACACCACATTGCTAGAACAAAATTCTCTACCTCCTACACTGAAGTACGCCTTTCTTGAGAGACCCAAAAAGAGATATCATGTTATTGTTAGCTCATACTTGACTTTATAATAGGAGTCTAGGTTGTCAGAGGTCTTAGAGAGGAACCACAAAGCAAAGGTTGGACAGTGTCGTATCTCGTGGGGATCAAATTCACTCTATGCTCGCACCACATTTTTACTGAGGATAATGTGAGACCTTCCTGTGAGTTTTAGAGGATACTTAACCCCAATCTACGGGAAGTAGTGAAGAATGAGATTGATAAGTGGTGCAAAGAATGGTTTATATACCCTAGTTCTAACTCCAAGTGGGTGGCCCCACTTCATGTTGTCCCAAAGAAGTCGGAGATTCGAGTGGTCACCAACGAGGAGGGGGTAGAGATCGTGATATGAGTACCCACATCATGGCACATATGTGTCGACTACAGGTGCCTGAATGCTATGACCAAGAAAGACCACTTTCCCTTGCCATTCATTGATCAAATCTTGGAGAGGCTCACAGGGAAAGCATTCTTCTATTTTCTTGACGGGTACATAGGATACAACTAGGTAGCTATAGCCCATGATGACCAAGAAAAGACCGCATTCAACATGTCCATTCAGCTCTTACGCATAGGCGCATGCCATTCGAGCTCTACAATGCCCCAGACACTTTTAGCGGTGCATGATCGACGTATTTGCCGAGATGGTGGGAGATTTCCTGGAAGTGTTCATAGATGACTTCTCAATGCATGGTGATTCCTTTGATACATGTTTAGTGCACTTGGACCGAGTCCTTAGGCGGTGTATGGACATGAATCTGATACTCTCCTGGGAAAAGAGTCACTTTATGGTGATGGAGGGTATCATGTTGAGGCATGTCATCTCCAAAAGGGGAATGGAGGCTGACCCTGCCATAGTGGAGGTGATCAAGAAACTCGATCCACCTACTACAGTGGAGTCAGTGAGGTCATTTCTAGGGAATGTTGGATTCTACAGGAGATTGATTCATGATTTTTCAAAGATTGCCCGCCCACTGAATGAGCTCTTAGGGAAAGACACAGAGTTCGGTGTAGATCACATGTGTCTGGAGGCCTTTGAGCTCTTGAAAAATAAAGATTTGTGCCTTGCCTATCCTACAAGCTCCTAACTAGTCTCTCCCCTTTGAGATCATGACTCATGCTTTAAATTTTCACTATAGGAGATGTGGTTAGGGCAACGACGAGAGGGGATTCCTATTTGCGATCCACTACTCGAGCAAAGTATTAGACCCTACATAGAAGAACTACACCGTGACTGAAAAGGAAATGCTCATTGTAGTATGGGCCCTCGAGAAGTTAAGGTTGCATATTTTGGGATCTAAGGTGACAATCTACACTAATCACACGTCCATTCAATACTTAACGGAAAAGAAGGGCACGAAGGCATGTCTTCTTAGGTGTATATTGCTCCTCCATGAGTTTGATTTGGAGATAAAAGATAAACCTGGAGTGAAGAATGATGTGGTTGATCACCTTTCTCGAATTGAGCTGAAGGATTCTCCTAATTTTGAGCATATTAAAGAGACTTTCCCTGACGAGTAAATGTGTGTTATTGACTCACTCATGTGGTTTGACGACATGGTGAACTTTCTTATCTCCAAGCAAGTTCCACAATGTTGGAATAGGAGAAGCATTGACTGACAGAAGTCATATTCAAGGACGATCCGTTCATTTTCTTTGAATGGTAGGATTGTGTTTGGAGAAGGTGTATTCCTCAGGAGGAATACTAGAGTGTCCTCACGTATTGTCATTCTCTTGAGGCTGGAGGACACCATTCCGGGAAGAGAACCGCTCACAAAATATTCCAATGCAGATTGTACTGGCCGACCCTATTTAGAGGTGGTATTGATTTTGAACTGTCGTGCCCAATTTGTCAAAGGATGGGAGGGAAAGTTACACAGAGAGATGAGATGCCCATGTAGCCTGTGATCATTTGTGATGTTTTTGATGCATGGCCATAGATTTCATGGCTCCCTTTCCCAATAGCCAAGGACATGAGTACATCTTGTTGGCGGTTGATTATTTGTCTAGGTTGGTGGAGGCTATCCCAACCCGAACAGCAGACAACAAGATTGTCTGTAAGTTTGCAAGAGACCATATTATTGCCAGGTTCGGGGTACCAAAAGTCTTGATTTCTGATGGGGGTAGCCACTTTGTCAATCGAGATTTGAGATCTTTAGCTAAGGACTACGGATTTGTGCATAGAATTACTAGTCCTTACAACCCACAATGTAATGGCATGGTAGAGGTTTCGAACAGAGAGGTGAAGAGAATTTTGCATAAGTTGGTTTGTCCCGATAGGAAGAACTGGTCCCAGCTCTTGGACCAAGTTATGTGGGCCTATAGGACAACCTACAAGACACCTTTGGGCATTCACCACTTAGAATGATCTATGGCAAGCCATGCCATCTGTCCGTTGAGCTGATTCACAAATCCGAATGGGAAATTAAGCAGATTAATTGGAGTTGTCACCTAGAGGATCTTTGTTGTGACTTTAACTTGAAGGAGCTCATTGAAATTCTGAAACAGGGCAGATGACAACAGTTTGATTTATAAGGACAAAGTAAAGAGATGGCATGATCGGCACATTAGGTGCAAAGACTTTCTCCATGGGCAAAAGGTATGGTTTTTTAATGTTGGGTTGAAGATGTTCTATGGGAAGCTCAAATCTAAGTGGACGGTTCCCTTTGTTGTTAAGAAAGTACACAGGAATGGAAGTGTAGAGATAGCTGATCTCACATATGGTGCACAATCCCATGTGGTGAATGGACAACTGTTGGAGCATTTTGTAGATTCTAAGGAGAAGTTAGTCTAAGTTGAGGTCAACAACTTCATGCAAAGCGAACACAGAGTAGGTACATCATATTACTCTTCATGAAGATGCAGCATCTAGACTCAGCAGCTTAGAAGATTCTCTCAATCTTGTACATATGATCTATTCATTCTTTTAGAGCTTAGGTTCCTTCTTCTGGAGATACTATCTCCATACTTAGGCTATTCAAAATCCTAATTATAGGGGGAACCCCGGCTCTTGTCTGTGAAGACATTTTCTCTATGTATATTCTCTAGATCTCATCAATTCTCACACTTACTCCTGACCTAGACTTAGGTTGACCAGAGCCTAAGTATGGGGGGACCAATGCCTGCCATATGCATATACTCATCCATTTCTTCTCTTGAGCTCGTCCGCCCCATTTTTTCTCTTCTTCTACACTTAGGATGACCAGAGCCTAAGTATATAGGGCAGATAGACTTCTTTAATTTTGTTATTTTGACTCTCCTACACTTAGCATGAGCTATGTCTTTGATGAATCCGTGATTCATCATCTCAATATATTAATCGTACCAAAATCCCTGAGTAAAATATCAAATAAATGTCTATAAACTCAATAAATTGACAAAATGACTCTTGTAAATAAAATATTCTAATTATTGTATATTATATTGTACAAAATAAATTAACAATAAAAAGCCGCAAAATAAAAGAGTTTTTCACATGTAAATAGCCCAACCCTTCATGTATTTTAAATAATTTCATTTCAACTCCTTTTTGGCTAATTCTTCTCTGAATTGTTCATAAAAATAAAAGTACATAAATATAAAATAAATTCCATCTCAAATAAATACTCCTACATCCCAAAGAGAAAAAGCCGTAAAGTACCACTTCCCGGCCAAATTCCCACTCCATATGAACTCGAAATTCACAAAACTCGCTTTAAAAGCTTAAGTTAAAAATTATCTATCAAATGAAAGTGGTTTCATTAAAATTGGAACTCATTTGTAAAATTTGGGTTTGGGGACCTAGGTGTACATTGTATATAGTGTACATGTTTTTTGGTTTCCCATTTTTTATTTTACTTTTCTTAATTACTAAAAATCCAAAAAAATCTATCTTATGTTTTATTTTATTTCTAGTATTTTATGTTATTTATATTTTGTAAATATCTTTTATTAAAAATACAAAAAAATCAAATGAGAAAAGTAAAAAAATCCATGTACATATTGTTTTGTTGGACTTTTGTAATTTCTTCATTTTCCTTTTTCTCTCTTTATTTATCTCCCTTTTTGCTAGCCTACTTTTATTTTATTTTATTCAATTCACATTCTCTACAATAACTTCTCTTCTTTCATCAACCTCTATTCAACTCCATTATTCATCTAACTTCCCATTCAACTCCACTACTAACTTAACCTCCCATTCCACTCCACATCCATTCTAACCTCCATTTTTTCATCTCTTTTTATACATCCCATCCTCCCCATTTTGAATTGATCCATCTTTATGTGAGGAGAGCCTAGTTCTCAAAGTTGAATCGGTGACAACGACGCAACCACGATCGAGCGATGACAGCCCTCTCTCTTCGGTGAGATTCGTTGGCTTCTTGGCCAACATCGCAGCCACCCCCGTGCCCAGCTGGAGTTCATCGCTCACCGACGATTCAAGCGAAGATTGTGCTTCTCGTGAACACACCACAAGCGAGCGTGTCCATAGTAAGTAATTTCCCTTTTTATCATTCATAGCGTTTTTTATTTTTTGCATTTTTTTACATCATATCACCACGACATTATCACCTGCATCATACCATCAACATCACCATCATCATATTCTCATCCCATTATTTATTTCCTGTTTATCAAAATTTAAAAAATGAAAAAAATAGTATTAGTTAAAATAAAAAAAGCAAAAAAAAGCCAAAATCTTAAATAAGAGGTGCAGCGGTAGCTGCCCGCCACCGGCCAACCCCTGTGCACCGCCGCGTGAGCATCGCCAGCATCCAATGGTGCACGGCCCCCGCGACTGCGCCCTCATGCTCGTCCTCCTCCGCATCTCGTCACCGACGACCCAACGCATCTCTGCCCCTCCTCGCCTGAGGTTGTTGCTTCCTCCAGCCCACATCCACCACTGTTGCTACTTCCAGCAGCCTCAGACCCCTCGCCGTCAGCGCCCACAACACCCCCTTCGCCAGCCACCATTGTCCGTGCGGCCCTCGCGTGCCACCATCCTCCGTCGCGTCGACGTCGTCCCTTCACTCTTCTACCATAGTGCCCTAGACGAAGAAGATGAAGGTCGTATTTTTATTTTTTAAAAAAAATTCAAAAATTGCATATTCTCCCATAAATTTTCTGTAATTATAAAATAGTCATTGTTGATAGCATGTTTACATGTGTTTGCTTTATGTATTACACGGATAACCTCGTGTTTGCATATCAATTTGGACCTATATTTTGCATCGCTTATTTTAATTTAAAATAACATGATGTTGAGCAACTAATTCTCTATCTTCTAAATATTTATTTTTATTTTTTTTAGATTTGGGTAACTAAATAAAATTGTTTTAGTGAAAAATTATTTTAGCTCTTAAATTCATATATAACTCATGGTTGCTCTAAAAATTCTACAAAAATCACAAATGATGCCTTGAACTATAATTTAATAATTGCCCAAATTTCACTTAGTTAGAGTTGTCATGTACCTTAAATAATTTGTATAGTGATGTTGGTAAATGATTTTTAATTAAATCCACACATTTTATTTTTGTGAAATTTCAACTCTTCTGGATTGCATGTTAAAATACCAGTGGGGATAATTTGCTCTCTATCTAATTTGACATTATGACTTTATTAGGAATTAATTACTCATTGTCACTCTGTTTTCATTAAAAAATCCATAAAAAATCATATTTTGTCAGAAAATTCTAAAAAAATTACTGTAGCCTCGTTGCATCATATTTGATTTCCAGTAAAATTTTCATAATTTTTTTTGCAATCTGTTTGGGTGAAAATTGTGTAAAAACCCATAAAAAGTGCGCATTTTTCATCGTTGCATTTTTAGTTTCTAAAATTTCAAAAAAAGTGTTTTGTATTCATCACTGGATTAGGTTTCTAGAAAAATATAATTTGGTTAAATTGAATTAATTTCATATTAAAATTAAAAGTTGTGTGTTTTCTTATTAGTCTAATTCCCTCGCATTTTGCATTTGCATTTATTTTCACATTAAAAAATACAAAAAATACCATTTGGGAACCTAGACCTAATTTTTCTGAATTAACCCAAAGTTGTTCCTTTGCCTCCTTGTGTTCGACCCCGGACTTTCCCGGAATATAAATTAAAGCGGAGACACTCCTCATGGAGATCTTTTCTTGGTTCTGACTGATTCGCTAGGTATTAATATTACAAGAGTGCAAATTAAGTCGCGTGCTCAGCGATCCGTCAGTCTTCTCCTCGCTTCTTGTGCTCTGAGCACATAGCACATTCTAAGTATAGGGGGCATGTGTATATTTCAAATATATTTTACCCATAGCTCGTAGTTTTGTGTATTTTTGTATATATTATGCAATAATTATGGGGTGGGTAAAATTGGTAAAAAAATATTTTTTTGTAGAATACATATTTGTATAATTTGTATAATAGAACTTGTTTATTTTTGTAAATAATACGTTTGTAAAATTTGTTGTAAAATAGGAGATATACCGAAAAAACACAAAAATGGAAACAAAAAAGGCTTCTTATTACTCTTGCATATCATCATTACATCCATAAAAATGTGTTATGCACCTCATTCATATACATTGCATGTCATCTGCATATCTTGCATATGCGAAGTGAAAAGTTAGTGGGTTCTAAACCAAGTTATGAATATAAGTCGAGGATGGATTTTATTTGACCTTAATCAACCTAATTTTAGAGGAACCTTATAGGAGATGGAGTTAAGATTTTTCAGGTCTAGTGACTTAATTCTTTGAATCCACAAGTCTATGTTCACAGGTCATCTTGATTAGTCTAAGTGGGATATTTCATACACATGCATGATTCATTTAGTCAGTGCCCTAACTTGGACAAGCACCATGCATGTAGCTATTCATTGATGAGGTGGTGAGGAGGTAGAATCCTTTGGCTTGGAGTAGCACACGGGTGGAAACATCTGTCCTCCTCTAGGAGGGTAGTGCTTCTCAACCTAGTCTAGTGGTGTCGACGTTTGATGACGGGATGTTGTGGGTTGCAATAAAGCTTCAAAAGAGGGATAGTAAACTGGCTCAACATGTTGCGCCTTGTATATATTTCAAAAGACAAAGAAAAAGTAAAAAGGAAGAACTCAAAAAAATGGGGCATGCGGCATGCCTGATTATGCCTGTGAGAGTGTATATTTGCAAGGCATATGCTTTAAATTCTCATATCAAGGAATCCTGCAGCTGGAGACTTGGCTACACTGGTCAAGCTCCACAGATATGTGACTACATTGGTCACAATCCATTCTCCTCTCTATCCCCTCTTTTTGAGTTGGTTGCACTTGAACTCAAAAGGGAATACCTCGCTCCTCGAGGAAAGAGTTGCTAGACCGAAGAATTAGAGTTACCTTGTTAGAGGAGGTTGTTTCTTTGTCTTCTCTGATGTGGAGAGTTATATTTTACTTACACAGTACAAGAAAGATTCATAGTCATCAGAATTTGCATATGAAGATTTGTTCTTACCTGACTATTGAGGTGACCTGAATAGAGACTTGTGGAACTTAAAGGTCGTTAGGTCTTAAATTCAATTCCCAATAAGGTTCTGCCACATTATTAATCCAAAGGGTGATTCGAGCTCCATTTTCACCTTTTATTCATGACCTTGGTATGAAAACCAAAATCATTTCACTTTTGCATTTCATTTTAGTTTCTCAGGGACAAGCAAGGTTTAAGCATAGGAGGGTGATGAATATGTGATTCATCATTCTAAAAGTTGAAAATAACGCTTTGTTCCTAAGTAATTAGCTGCATATCTCCATTATTTTGCATTATTCTCATTCATGCATTTAGAATTAATGTCTATATTAGCATGCATATCTGCATTAAATAAGAAGCCACTTTCACTTGTAAATATCACAAGTATATTCATCATATTTTTCACTATTTTTTATATATTTTTCTCTACAATCAACTCTATAATGTATATATTAGTAACACTAATAAAGGGAAAATATAAAAAAAATACTAACTTGTATATTTGACCAATAAACCCCAAACCCTAGTTTGAGACTAAGAACCTTAAAATGTGAATATCTTTCTCATACAGTTTCCAATGGACCCCTACTCACTTTTTAATTAAATGTGCATTCAATTACCTTGAAAAATCAAAAGAATCAGAGTTCGTATGTGAAACGTGGGTTTTGGACCCCTCTTTGTATATTGTACAAATATTCCTTTTATTTTTTTATTTTTCATAATAATTAAAAATAAAAAATAGATTAACTTGTAAATATTTATTTTATATTTATTGGATTTTATTTTCATTTTTATCTTATTTTAAAATGATAAAAAATTTTGTGAAACACAAATTCGGTATTGTATATCTATAGGATACCACCCAAAAAACATTTTGTACAAATGATTTACTTTAAAATTTTGGTTTGCGATTATTTATAAAAGTTGTATATCTTATCAAGCAACTTTCGTGTTGATCACTTTTTAATTTGACCCCTTTTGTTATTTCATTTTATTTTCCTTGGGATTTAAAATTTCGATTTTTTCTGGGAGCGATACGTGGCAGCTCCTAGAGTCATCATGTGTCACCCTCATTTTATTTATTTATTTTATATTTTCGTTTTATTTGTTTTATTTTTTATTTTATTTTATTTTAATATTTATTTATTTCATTTATTATAATTTATTTATTTATTTATATTTATTCTTTGCTATTTATTTTATATTATTTATTTTTCTTATTTTTTTATTTATTTATATTTATAAACTCAGCCATGGTCGGTCCCAAGCCCGGGTAAATGAGGAGGGTTGCGCCTTAGGTAGCCGACAGCCAGCGTAGGAGAGATAAATTCATAAATAGTGTTCTTAAAGTTCTTCTAAGAACACTATTTATGAATTTATATCGAAACCGTTCGGATCTTTTAAACAAGGATTTAAGCAAACATACAGATTTCGTTGGGGCGTTACCTACTTGCGACGCGTTGCATCACCCGAATGCAATGAAAAATTGGCAAGGGTCACTACATCGCATCCTGGATGTAGTTCAAAATTTGCAAGGATTCTCGCATGAGGAACGCATGCGGGTAAATAAGCTAGTTCCGTTGCATCACCGCCCAGATGCAGTCCAAAATTTGCAAGGGTTCTCGCATAATGGACGCATGCGAGTAAAGAAATTAGTCCAAAAGAGATTGCAAAGGAAGTTACGGATTGGTAGTTGGAATATCGGTACTTTAACTGGAAAATTGATGGAGATAGTGGATACAATGGAAAGATATATTATGTCTTCAAGAGACTAAATGGGTTGGAGAGAAAGCAAGGGAGATCGAGAAGACAGGCTTTAAACTTTGGTATTCAGGTAAAGATAAGGGCAGAAATGGTGTTGGAGTGGTTGTTCATAAAGATTTGAAGGCTTGTGTGGTTGAGGTGCAAAGATTTGGGGATCGGATTATTTTGCTAAAGTTGGTGCTAGAAGAAGAAATTCTGAATATCATCTCAGTTTATGCACCGCAAATTGGTTTAGATGAAAGGACTAAACAAGCTTTTTGGGAGGATCTGTATAAGATTTTACAAGGAATCCCACAAAGAGAGATGGTTTGCATAGGTAGAGATCTTAATGGACATGTGGGAAAAGATGTTTCAGGGTATGCAAGTGTGCATGGAGGACATGGTTTTGGGGATAGAAACGAAGAGGGAAAAGTCATTCTGGATTTTGTAATTGCATATGATCTTTTCATAGCAAACACTCTTTTCAAGAAGAGGGAGGAGCATTTAATTACTTATAAGAGTGGATCAACTAGAACACAGATAGATTACTTTGCATTAAGGAGAAGAGATCGGTTGTGTTGCAAAGATTGCAAAGTAATCCCTGGAGAGAGTTTGACAACCCAACATCGCTTGTTAGTCTTGGATTTACAAATAAAAGGGCTGGTAAAGAAAATGAAGGTTCCTAAGATCACTAGAACTAGGTGGTGGAATCTTCCGCTGAAGCAATCAAGCTTCAGGGAGAAGGTTTTAGAAGACTTATCTTGGGATTGTAGCGGTAGTGCAAACGAGATGTGGGAGGCAGTAGCATCTTGTATCCGAAAGATAGCCAAAGAGATGCTAGGCGAGTCAAAAGGAGGAGCTCCGGGTCAAAAGGAGGCTTGGTGGTGGAGTGAAGGGGTGCAAGAGAAGCTAAAAATTAAAAGAGCTTGCTTTAAAGCTATGTCTAAGGATAGAACAGAGGAAACTGTCACAGACTATAAAATAGCAAAGAAGGCTGTAAGCGAAGCTAAGTCAAAAGTTTATGAAGTTTTGTATAAAAATCTCAACTCTAAGGAGGGCAGAAGGATATATTCAGGTTGGCCAAAGCAAGAGAAAGAAAGACCAAAGACCTTTCTCAAGTGAGATGCATTAAGGATGAGGAAGGTCATGTGCTTGTTACTCAAAAGGATATAGAGACTAGATGGGAGCAGTACTTCCATAAACTTTTCATTGGAGAAGAAAATAGAGAGATCACTTTGGGTGATCTAGCTAGTAGTGAAAGTTACTTGAATCGTGCATGCTATAGACGAATACAAAGAAAAGAAGTAGAGGAGGCTTTGAAGGTTATGAGACTTGGGAAAGGTGTTGGACCGGATGACATCCCTGTATGGAAAGTTTTAGGTGAGCGTGGTTTGACTTGGCTTACGAATCTATTTAATGTTATTTGGCGAAGCAAGAAAATGCCTGAAGATTGGAGGAGGAGTATCGTGGTGCCTTGTTGAACAGATATTTGCAGAGGTCGTGTTGACTCACAAGGCGAGTCAACAGTCGCTGATTTGACCTCCAACGAAATCCCTATTCAAACAACAATTAACCCACGACAAATATATCAAGCAATGAAAGTAAATGTGCGGAGTTAAAATTTATTATAACTCTACAACAAGATGTGTATAGGTGCAACTATTGTAGAGGTCGAACACAAGGAGAAGAAAGGCTAGATCAGGGCAAAAATGCTCAAAATGTGTGTGAAAGTGATCAAGTGTCCACTATGCTAATTTTTTGTGGGTTTTAATTTTTATATTTTTTAATTTTTAATTTTATATTTTTATGTTTTGATTTTATAATTTCTATTTTATATTTTCCTTTTATATTATATATATATATTTTTATTTTCTTTTTCAATATTGGAATGTAAAAACCATGTAATAAAAGGAGAAAGAGATATTTATAAAAATAGATAAAAATGTCCAAAAATTAGCAAATAAATTCTTTTTGATCTTTTTATAATTTTTTACTATTTTTGTGATTTTTGGGAATTTTTAAGAATGTTTTTGGTATTTTTAATTAGCAAAATAAAGCAAACAGTGAATAAAACGCAAGGCTGAAACTTAAAATGGAGAAATAAAATAGAAAACAATAATAAAAATTCTCCAAATTAGATTTCAATGAAAGATGATAAAATAAGGAAAATTTAGGCACAAAGTTTGTATTTTAGGATTTTTGTAGAATTTTTAATATTTTTATAGAGTTTTTTAGAGTTTTGTGATTTTTTGGAGTTTTCTTTTGTATTTTTTTTAATGATTTTTGGTCTGAAGCTAAGACACACTAAAGGGAACAAAATATATTTTTTTGGGATTTTTTGAGGAGTTTTTATAATTTTTAGGGATTTTATAAGCTAGACAGTGCACAAAATGGTTGTTTTTTATTTTTAATAAATATTAAAAAGCAATAATTATGAAAAATAAAAATATGGTGATAAACTACTATGCAACAGAGACTTAATGTGATTTTTGTGGATTTTTTGGGGGTTTTATAGATGCATGCATAAAATACTAGAAGCAAAAAGAAAAGGCATGTGTGTAGGGGTATTTGTGTAATTATCGGAAAATACGAGGGGCTGGCACGCAAATTTCACAAAATGTTACAACTGAGATAAGAATATTCGAGTACTGAATTCAAATAGCAAAAAGCTCTAGGCTAAGAGTGCAAAACTTCCAAAGCACACGCGTCACTCACGTGAGCCTGGCAGGGGCTAATCCGCTATTTCCACAAACACAAGGGCTAATGCGCAAATTTGACCAAAAACAAAGCACAACAGGTAAAAGTTTCAACAATTATTACAAAATACAAAAACGCCCAGGGTATTAAAGCAAAATTACCCAAGGCTAAGGCGCGGGTGAACGGCGGATCACGCACCACTTAAACACGTGGCGCGCGCACAGAAGCTGATGCCGGTTCGCCGCGGGTGGCCCAGATTAAAAGATCTCGTTCACGATGGACGGTCCAGGCGCACCTAATCCAACGGCAGCTGTACACCCGTCGGGGTGTTCTTGATCCTACGGCGTGCGATGCGGCTGGAAGATCCGATGAAGAACTCGGCCTTGCCGAGTTTTGTTCACGCACAGGGGCTCGCTCCAACCGCCAAAATCACGGCCGACGGTCGTGTTCGCCTCCAACTGCTTCTCCCCGACATCCAGGTAGCTCAGATAGGGCCGACGGCCTACGGGTGGCCCTCGGCCTGTCGATGACGCTCCAGCCGACCTGGGGGGGTCTTTCTTCGTCAAATCGGGGCTCAGACACCCCCTTCTCCACCTGCAAATGAAACCAAGAGAAATGGCAGATATCGAGCGAGCAGGCGGAGGCTTTTATCGGCGATGATGGGGTGCGTGGAGGTTGGTGGATGGTTGCCGAAGCTCGAGGGACTTCAGCAAGGTGTTCGAGATGGGTATCTAAACTAACAAGGGCTTGCACAACGATCTAAGTAGACGAAACGAAATGCGAAACTAACAGCTAGCTAACTACGAGAAAAACAAGAAGAAAAACGACCTCGAGTTGGCCAAAAGACCAACGAGATGCGACCTCGATGGCCGGAGCCGGAGGTGGGTGGTGGAGCGCCTCCTGGCTTCGCGCGACCCTCCTGGATGGTTGGAGGAGGCCCTGCCACGGCCTCCAGTCCAGAACACAAGAAGATGAGGGATTTGCTAGGTCCAAAAGGGTTCAAACTGGAAATGGGAGGTTTGGGTGGTTTTTGAAACATGGCCGAGGCGCGACTTTCAAGGGAATATTGCGAGCAGGCGAAGAAGATCTGGGTGGATCTCTTAGGTCGGCGAGCTAGATGGTTGTACGGGGTACAACTTTCATGAAGGGTCAACTCTTCCTCGAGCAACGCATCATGGTGAAAAAATTCGAGGAAAAGCGGGTCACTGTCACTCTGACAAGGGTACAGGGCTATGGTCAGGGAGTTGACCGGCTGGTCAACATCCCATACCACCTGGTTGGTCCACGAGGACCAACCAGGAAAAAGCCCCCCAAAAAAAGTTTTGTAAATTCGTTTTAAAATAGTAAACGAATTATTTAGATTTAAGTTATTTAATAAAAAATATTTATTATTTTATAAATTATTTTATTGTGATTTTTATTTATTTTTGAGAGGTATATTTTTACAAGTTGACTATTATACCCTTTATAGGAGTATTATGTTATATATTGTATTCTTTTATTTTTAATTTGTATATTTAATTTATTTATTTTTGTTTATTATTTTATATAATTATAACATACTTTTATACACTTAATTGTATTTTTATTTTAATTTATTGATGTGTTTTGTATATTTAATAAAATATAAGTATAGTTTATACAGGTATGTCTATAGAATTATTACCTGTGTATTATACATACAGGTATTTTATTTTGAGTTTTATTTGCATTTTTATTCTGATTTTAATGTACATAAATATTGTAAGTAATATTTACAACATTATAAAAATATAAAAATATAAAAATAATGAATAAATAATAAATTGAATATTTTAATATGTACAAGTATACAATAGGGGTCCAAAACTCAACTTTCAAACCGTAGCTCCGCCAAATGTGAAACCACCGCCATTAAATAGCTTATTTTCTTCTATATACAATTAAAGGTGAGTATACTGCATTTGGAGTTGTCGTTTGTGAGATACGGGTCTGGGAAGTTGGGATTCTGGAATTTTATTCAGACCATAACTTTTTATCTGTATATTATTTTTCTGTGAAATCAATTTTGTATTTTTCTTTATAAAATTATCTACAACTTTCATGTACAAAGTTTCTTTATTTGATGTACAAAAAGTGGAACCAAAAATAGGTCCCTAAATGAATAAAGAATGAATAAAAGGTATAGGTGTTTATACAGTATTTTGGCCCTTATCTCCCCCTACTTTATTCCTTGTCGACCTATTCATCAAGATGCCTAGGTCTCAGGGTTTCGGGTCATAAAATATTTACAATATTTTATTCTTTTTCTTTTCTTTTCTTTATTCTATAATTTTGGCATTAAAAACCGCATTTTACACAATATTTACATACATATACATGAATGCTAAAATGCATGAATTAAGCCTATTTACACGCATTTACTAGGGTTTTCAAGGCCAAAATGATAGAATAAAGATGATGAAATGTGGATTCATCATCCCCCTATACTTGCCTTTGCTAGTCCCTAGCAAACACTTATGCAATAAGTGCAGAAAAAGAAAAATAAAGAAAAGAAAAAGAAGAAAGATGGACTAAATTAATTGTCAAACTTGTCTTCACAAAATCAAAGTTTGGAGCTTAAGTCGAACCTTTGGAATTTTATTGCGGTCGGAACCTTAATGAGAACCGAATTTGAAATCCAACAGCCCTTGAGAATCCCAAAACTCTGTCCAAGTCTCCTCAATAGCCAGGTCAGAAATACTTCAACTCATACACAAACTCTTACGACTATGAATCTGACTCGTACAGTGTAAGTGATGGTGGCTCTCCCCAGCTAGAATGACAAAGAGACTAACTTCTCCAGTATGACAACCAATGATTCCCCAATCCAATAACTCCATCCTCGAGGAGCGGGGTATTCCCTTCTAAGTTCAAGTGGCAACCAGCTCAAGAGGAGGGAGTGAAGAGAAGAATGGACGGTAGCCAGTGTAGCTACCTATCCTGGGATGCAAGACCAGTGTAGTCAAGTCATCCTGCTGCAGGCTCACATATTTGACTTTGGAACTCAAGCTTGCTTATTGACTTTACAACATATGTACATACTTTGCAGGCTTTTTATTTTTGTACATGCCTGAACTTTTTTTTTTTGAAATACTATATACAGCAGCATTTACATAAGGAGTTTTTCCTCTTGAGCTAGTAGACTATCCCTCTTTTGAAGCTTTATCGCAACCCACAGTCTCCTGTCTTTAGACTTCCTTATCACTGGACGGGTTGGGGTGCACTTCCCTCCCTAGAGGAGGACAAATGTTTCCACTTGTGTGCGTCTCATACCGGCAAATCCAATCCCCTCACCACTCCAACTGAGTTGAGCCATGTGAAAGGTGCAGGTGTCCAAGTTAGGTCATTATCAACAAGAGTCGTGCGTGTGCTCCGAAATACTCTACTTAGGCAGTCAAGAATCCATTGAACCAAGTCTCGTGATCCTCAAAGAATTAAGTCAACTAGACCTGAAGTACCTCAAACCAAGTTCCTATAAGGTTCCTGTTATTAGGTAGATTTTAAGGTCCAATCAAGCTCCAATCTCCGGATTTTACTTAGACTTGTTCAACTATCAAACTCAATCCGAAAAATGCGAATGCTATGCACATGCAATGCAAAAAATATTTTTGTGATGCAATTTTCAAGATTTTGAACTTTTTATGGATTTTTGAAAATATGATGCATGCATATGTAGATGCAATTTTTTTGTATTTTTCAAAGAAATTTTTCAAATGTTTTTGGATTTTAATTTTGCAAATGTTTTTGAGATTTTTGAAAACAAAAAGTTTTTGGCTGAAAACTAGGTGAAAAATATGTACACGGGCGTGCTTCTTATATATACAAGAAGTGGATTTTAAGAATTTACAAGTGTAAGTGATCAATTTTATACACATATATATAGGTAGTGGATTTTGATGTGATGTATATATTCCTCAAACTTATTTGACACAGATTTTCCAAACAATTTTTGAAAACTATAGTCCAAAATAATTTTTACAAACATTTTTGAAAACATGTACACACATTTGAAAATCATTTTGCAAAGGCTTTCAAAACAGTATATATAGGTTTTTCAAAACATTTTTGCAACCATTTTTCAAACCATTTGCAAATCATTTTTCAAACATTTTATTTCACACAAAGAAAAGAAATTTTTACAAACCACACATTTTACACAGGTTGAAAACATGTAACAAAATATTTTCAAAATAGTTTTCAATAGATGTTCACAAAGATTTTCAAACTATTTTTCAAACATTTTGCAAAAAACATTTTCACCTGATTTATTAATCAGTAAATAAAAAAGAATTTGAGGAATAATCACATCTTTTTATTAAAGATTTTAATGGATTTTAAAGAATAATTAGCCACATTATTAAGAAAATACGAAAGTACGAGTTATGGCTAAAGTATATACGTAGTATATACGACCCCCCTATACTTAGCTTGAGCTATGTCCTCATAGATCGGAGAGAAAAGAGAAGACATAACTCGTACTAAGTATAGACAAGTCCAAGGAAGAAATGAATGACTGAATGAACGAATGAGAAGTCGACCGTCCCCCCTATACTTAGGATCAGATAATCCGAAGTATAGCAGACTGTACACAAAGCAGGGAGGGTCAAGGGTGGGAATGAACAGATCGTACTCAGATTGTCTCCCCCTATACTTAGGGTAAGATATCCCTAAGTATAGACAAGAAGAGGAGACAATGGAGAGGATCAAAGAATAGAGAAACTCGGGGTGCACACCCCCCTATACTTAGGACAAAGTACGTCCTAAGTATAGAAGACTGACAAAAAGGGGCGGCACCTTTTCGGTAGATGAAGAAGATAGAAGAGGAAAAGAAGAAAAGAAGAAAAGAAGAAAAAGAGATGAAGATAGAAGAAGAGATTGTGAGGATGTACGCATCGCTCCCCCTATACTTAGGGTGAAAGAAGCCCTAAGTATAGGCAACAACAGGAGTGATGACACGGAACGATGAAAGAACACTCAGCTCGTCCACCCCCCTATACTTAGGACAAAGTACGTCCTAAGCTAGGCAAACACGAGAATGGGTGGAAGAGCAATACGGAAGAGAGACGGAGGTACACAACATGAATGTACAACAGGATGGATGTACAGAGGGTCAAGAAGGTAGAAAGCGAACCTTCTTGCGGGACCGCTGAGGGATAGATCTAGTGTGGTGCAGGTCGACATCGGGGTCCTCAGATGACAGAAACCGATCAGGGTCGACAGGGTGATGGTCCTCAGTGGCCCTAGGGTGAAGAGGCACAGACGAGTGAGTGGAAGAAGTACGGCTAGGTCCGGCCTTGGGAGTCTCGCTGATATCAAAGTGGAATGGGACGAACTCATCATCAACGGAAGTAGTGTACTCGGAGTCGTCCTGCGAGGTGTCATCCAGGTCAAAATCAAAAGGCACGAAATCATCGGTGGAAGTAGTCGAACTCTGTTCGTCCTCTATAATCTCAACCGGATCATCTTTCTCATCAAAAGGTCCGAATTTCTGAAGGAAAGCAACTAAATCAAATTTGGCCTTAGTCTCAGGAGCGGACTCATCAGTGGAAGTAGTCAGAGCATGTCCGTCCTCTATAGTCTCTAAATCTGCCCTCCGCTCAATGGTGTCAATCGTGTAGATCCCGCGGATGTCATCAACACAACGCCAAGTCCCAGAAGAAGGAACTCCGAGGTCCATGCTTTCCGAGTCTTCCTCAACTGGGAGGAATTCTCGGGTCTCAGTGGAATCCAATAAGCAGCAAAATTCTCTGATAGTCTCATTCAGGTCATGGTCCTCAGGGTCAGCCAAGCTAGGTGTGGTCACATCAGGTGCAGGTCTCTGGTCGGCAGTGGGTGCGGTGATCGAAACTTCGCTTTCGTCAGCAGGACGGAAGCGAATCTCTCTTGATCCATAGTAAATAACGAGCCTTGCAGAGGCGAGGAATGGTCGTCCCAGGATGATTGGAGAGTGCTCCCCAGTGGAGGTCTCCATGGGCAATACGACAAAGTCAACAGTGTAGCTCGTGCCCTGAATCGTAATGACGGCGTTTTCAAGGATACCCTTCGGCCTCTTAATTGATCCATCAGTGAACTGTACGATCATCCTGGTTTTCTTGAGAGGCCCTAGGTGAAGAGACTGTACCAGCGAGAAGGGTATAATGCTAATCGAAGCACCGCCGTCTAGGAGAGTGTGATCACATGTGAAGTCAGAGATGGTGCAGCTAATGAAAGGTGTGGCAGTGTTCCTCTTCCGAGGAATGGGACGGTGTGTGATGGCATGGGCAGTGGCCATGGTCAAGATATGACGCTCAGATCTGCTCCTCCGCTTTCTCTTCTTGGGAAGAGGAGCAGATAATTGGGTCATGGCCTGCTGAAGTGGGGCACGGATAATCTCATGAATAGTAGCCACCACTTCGGGTTCAGATAACATTTTTTTGAATTTTTGGACCTCCTCCATACAAGGGAGAAGGTCAGAATCAGCATATACACGAGGCTTGCCAAGAGCAGTCTGTACAGCGGCATCCTCGGGGTCAAAGGTGGGACAAGGTGTGAATGAATGTGTGGACAAAGGATCTGGCAAGTGAGCGATCTCCTTATAGTCTGACTCGACAAAAAGTCTCCCAATCTCTTTTTGTGTTTTTAAATTTTTCTCATTTTTTTGTATTTTTGGCGATTGCAAGCTCTCATGGAAATCCTCGAGTGAACCCATATCATCAAATGGTGGTATATCATGGTCGCTCTTATTGGTACTAGTGAGGTGGTCAATCCTCTGTCTCATATGATCCATCATTTGGGTCAAGTGCTCAAGGGTGGATTCCATGAAAGGTGACTCCAACAGCTCGGCCTCGGGTGGATGTGAAGGTGGATAATACGGAAGTGGAGGTGGGTGTGGGTAGAAATCCGAGGTCTGATACTGTGGCTGAGGCGGATATGTACAAAAGTCAGGAGCAAAGTCCTCCTGGAAAAAAGGAGGTGGACCGGCTGGAGGGAACGAATGATCCGCAAAATCCGGATAAAATACGCTCCAGTCGGCCATCTCGAAAACAAAAGGAAAATGGTCGGGAGAGCACGACGGTAAAGTCAAGAGAGTGGAGAAGAAGGCGCAAATGCGCGGGGATGATCTAGGACACACACAAAATAATCACAAACAAAAATGAAAAGAAGACAACCCTCAATTCACCTACTCAACGCGGTAGAGACCGAAAAGTCGGTCTTTTTATCTTGTCTATTTTAGAGTTAGGTGAGAAGTCAAAGAATTTCACACACACTTAGGGGGCTTGACGGGATTTGGGCACTAACCTTAGTGTGTGCGCGAGCAAGTAAAACGAAGACAATGAGGGGATTACTCGCCCCAATACAAGATTTTCTTTTTGATCAGTTTTAGGGTCAAGTAATATTAGCAGTCCCAATTTTATTGATTATCACTTTTTTTGGATTTTTAATAAAAATGCACGATCCTATCGGGGAGTCAATTCCTTTGAGCACCTAGGTTGGTCAAAATCAGAGGGAGAGTCGGAAAAGCAATGCAAGCGGCAAAAACGATGATGAATGCTAAAGCGTAAATGCTCACCTTGCCTCCAGCACTCTACATGCAAGGATGCTCAGCAGAATTAAAACCTATCTATATGCAAATGCAAAGCCGATGAAATCGCCCTAAGTTTCAGAAATTGCTATTATCGGGAAGAACCACAAGTTGACCACCAATCCTCAATCCTAGAGTCCGGTCTAGGCTCACCCCTCCTCTGCTCAACACACTTGAGTTAGGAGAAAGCACTTTGCGGGGAGAGCTCGCGGCGCGACAGATTAAAGGTGATGATCAACTGTTTAAATTTGACTAATTCCAAACGAGACTATAGGTGCATGCAAAATATTAAGTGTTTGGCCTTAGTCTATCGCAAGCAATCCTAAAAGCTAAGGGCTCAATCACACAAAAGAAATGAAAAATAAAACCGGCAAACAAAATAAAAAAATGCGATGAAAAGCCGACAAAACCGCGGGAGCCCCCAAGTGAACAATCACTTGGAAATTAGGCTCGAATGTCCAAGTCCGGGGGTACCTGTATTATTACAAATATAGTGGTCTCTCTCTCACAAAAATTACAGAAATAAATGTAGGAAATAAATTCTACAACTACTGTGGAGCTCGGTCTACAAAAATCCTCTTCGTCTCCTCGATGCTCGGCTAGCAGATGCCGGTTGCACGTGGGTGCGTAGGTGCCTAGGGTGGAGCGCCTCCCTCGATCCGCGGTTCCTCGCACAAAGTCAACAAAAGAGAAGGTTAGACAGCTCAATAGATATATCAAAAATAAAGAAAATAAAATAGCAAAAATGAAAGCCGCGAAATAGACAATAAATCACAAACACAAACAAGACCCGAACTACGCACTGTTGCTCCCCGGCAACGGTGCCATTTGTTGAACAGAGATTTGCAGAGGTCGTGTTGACTCACAAGGCGAGTCAACAGCCGCTGATTTGACCTCCAACGAAATCCCTATTCAAACAACAATTAACCCACGACAAATATATCAAGCAATGAAAGTAAATGTGCGGAGTTAAAATGTATTATAACTCTACAACAAGATGTGTATAGGTGCAAGTATTGTAGAGGTCGAACACAGGGAGCAGAAAGGCTAGATCGGGGCAAAAATGCTCAAAATGTGTGTGAAAGTGATTCGTGTCCACTATGCTAATTTTTTGTGGGTTTTAATTTTTATATTTTTTAATTTTTAATTTTATATTTTTGTGTTTTGATTTTATAATTTTTGATTTTATATTTTCTTTTTATATTTTATATATTTTTTTTATTTTCTTTTTCAATATTGGAATGTAAAAACCATGTAATAAAAGGGAGAAAGAGATATTTATAAAAATGGATAAAAATGTCCAAAAATTAGCAAATAAAGTCTTTTTGATCTTTTTATACTTTTTTACTATTTTTGTGATTTTTGGGAATTTTTAAGAATGTTTTTGGTATTTTTAATTAGCAAAATAAAGCAAACAGTGGATAAAACGCAAGGCTGAAACTTAAAATGGAGAAATAAAATAGAAAACAGTAGCAAAAATTCTCCAAATTAATTTTCAAAGAAAGATGATAAAATAAGTAAAATTTAGGCACAAAGTTTGTATTTTTAGGATTTTTGTAGAATTTTTAATATTTTTATAGAGGTTTTTAGAGTTTTGTGATTTTTTGGAGTTTTCTTTTGTATTTCTTTTAATGATTTTTGGTCTGGAGCTAAGACACACTAAAGGGAACAAAATATATTTTTTTGGGATTTTTCTGAGGAGTTTTTATATTTTTTAGGGATTTTATAAGCGAGACAGTGCACAAAATGGTTGTTTTTTATTTTTAATAAATATTAAAAAGCAATAATTATGAAAAATAAAAATATGGTGATAAACTACTATGCAACAGAGACTTAATGTGATTTTTGTGGATTTTTTTGGGGTTTTATAGATGCATGCATAAAATACTAGAAGCAAAAAGAAAAGGCATGTGTGCAGGGGTATTTGTGTAATTATCGGAAAATACGAGGGGCTGGCACGCAAATTTCACAAAATGTTACAACTGAGATAAGAATATTCGAGTACTGAATTCAAATAGCAAAAAGCTCTAGGCTAAGAGTGCAAAACTTCCAAAGCACACGCGTCACTCACGTGAGCCTGGCAGGGGCTAATCCGCTACTTCCACAAACACAAGGGCTAATGCGCAAATTTGACCAAAAACAAAGCACAGCAGGTAAAAGTTTCAACAGTTATTACAACATACAAAACGCCCAGGGTATTAAAGCAAAATTACCCAAGGCTAAGGCGTGAGTGAACGGCGGATCACGCACCACTTAAACATGTGGCGCGCGCACAGAAGCTGATGCCGGTTCGCCGCGGGTGGCCCAGATTAAAAGATCTCGTTCGCGATGGACGGTCCAGGCGCACCTAATCCAACGGCAGCTGTACACCCGTCGGGGTGTTCTTGATCCTACGGCGTGCGATGCGGCTGGAAGATCCGATGAAGAACTCGGCCTTGCCGAGTTTTGTTCACGCACAGGGGCTCGCTCCAACCGCCAAAATCACGGCCGACGGTCGTGTTCACCTCCAGCTGCTTCTCCCCGACATCCAGGTAGCTCAGATAGGGCTGACGGCCTACGGGTGGCCCTCGGCCTGTCGATGACGCTCCAGCCGACCTGTGGGTGTCTTTCTTCGTCAAATCGGGGCTCAGACACCCCCTTCTCCACCTGCAAATGAAACCAAGAGAAATGGCAGATATCGAGCGAGCAGGCGGAGGCTTTTATCGGCGATGATGGGGTGCGTGGAGGTTGGTGGATGGTTGCCGAAGCTCGAGGGACTTCAGCAAGGTGTTCGAGATGGGTATCTAAACTAACAAGGGCTTGCACAGCGATCTAAGTAGACGAAACGAAATGCGAAACTAACATCTAGCTAACTACGAGAAAAACAAGAAGAAAAACGACCTCGAGTTGGCCAAAAGACCAACGAGATGCGACCTCGACGGCCGGAGCCGGAGGTGGGTGGTGGAGCGCCTCCTGGCTTCGCACGACCCTCCTGGATGGTTGGAGGAGGCCCTGTCACGGCCTCCAGTCCAGAACACAAGAAGATGAGGGATTTGCTAGGTCCAAAAGGGTTTAAACTGGAAATGGGAGGTTTGGGTGGTTTTTGAAACATGGCCGAGGCGCGACTTTCAAGGGAAGATTGCGAGCAGGCGAAGAAGATCTGGGTGGATCTCTTAGGTCGGCGAGCTAGATGGTTGTACGGGGTACAACTTTCATGAAGGGTCAACTCTTCCTCGAGCAACGCATCATGGCGAAAAAATTCGAGGAAAAGCGGGTCACTGGCACTCTGACAAGGGTACAGGGCTATGGTCAGGGAGTTGACCGGCTGGTCAACATCCCAGACCACCTGGTTGGTCCACGAGGACCAACCAGGAAAAAGCCCCCAAAAAAAGTTTTGTAAATTCGTTTTAAAATAGTAAACGAATTATTTAGATTTAGGTTATTTAATAAAAAATATTTATTATTTTATAAATTATTTTATTGTGATTTTTATTTATTTTTAAGAGGTATATTTTTACAAGTTGACTATTATACCCTTTATAGGAGTATTATGCCATATATTGTATTCTTTTATTTTTAATTTGTATATTTAATTTATTTATTTTTGTTTATTATTTTATATAATTATAACATACTTTTATACACTTAATTGTATTTTTATTTTTATTTATTGATGTGTTTTGTATATTTAATAAAATATAAGTATAGTTTATACAGGTATGTCTATAGAATTATTACCTATGTATTATACATACAGGTATTTTATTTTGAGTTTTATTTGCATTTTTATTCTGATTTTAATGTACATAAATATTGTAAGTAATATTTAGAACATTATAAAAATATAAAAATATAAAAATAATGAATAAATAATAAATTGAATATTTTAATATGTACAAGTATACAATAGGGGTCCAAAACTCAACTTTCAAACCGTAGCTCCGCCAAATGTGAAACCACTGCCATTAAATAGCTTATTTTCTTCTATATACAATTAAAGGTGAGTATACTGCATTTGGAATTGTCGTTTGTGAGATACGGGTCTGGGAAGTTGGGATTCTAGAATTTTATTCAGACCATAACTTTTTATCTGTATATTATTTTTCTGTGAAATCAATTTTGTATTTTTCTTTATAAAATTATCTACAACTTTCATGTACAAAGTTTCTTTATTTGATGTATAAAAAGTGGAACCAAAAATAGGTCCCTAAATGAATAAAGAATGAATAAAAGGTATAGGTGTTTATACAGTATTTTGGCCCTTATCTCCCCCTACTTTATTCCTTGTCGACCTATTCATCAAGATGCCTAGGTCTCGGGGTTTCGGGTCATAAAATATTTACAATATTTTATTCTTTTTCTTTTCTTTTCTTTATTCTATAATTTTGGCATTAAAAACCGCATTTTACACAATATTTACATACATATACATGAATGCTAAAATGCATGAATTAAGCCTATTTACACGCATTTGCTAGGGTTTTCAAGGCCAAAAGAGAGATCACTTTGGGTGATCTAGCTAGTAGTGAAAGTTACTTGAATCGTGCATGCTATAGACGAATACAAAGAAAAGAAGTAGAGGGGGCTTTGAAGGTTATGAGACCTGGGAAATGTGTTGGACCGGATGACATCCCTGTATGGAAAGTTTTAGGTGAGCGTGGTTTGACTTGGCTTACGAATCTATTTAATGTTATTTGGTGAAGCAAGAAAATGCCTGAAGATTGGAGGAGGAGTATCGTGATGCCTCTTTATAAGAACAAAGGAGACATTCAAAACTGTTCAAATTACAGAGGTATCAAGCTGATGAGTCACACTATGAAAATTTGGGAATGTGTGATTGAAAGAAGGTTGAGGCAAGTTTCCCAAGTAAAAGAAAACCAATTCGGATTCATGCCAGGTCGCTCAACTATTGAAGCCATCCATTTGCTGAGGAGAACAATGGAGATTTATAGAGCTAAAAGGAAGAATCTCCATATGATCTTTATTGATTTGGAGAAGGCTTATGATTCCGTCCCACGAGAGATACTGTGGAGAGTTTTGGAGAAGAGACAAGTACTTGTCCTATACATTAATCTCATAAAGGATATGTATGATAGGGCTTTATCTTGTGTAAGGACCCCGACGGGGAAGACTGGCTATTTTGATATCAACATTGGTTTACATCAAGGTTCAGCTTTGAGTCCATTTCTTTTTACTTTCATTATGGACGAGTTGACAAGTCACATTCAGGATGAATTACCTTGGTGTATGTTATTTGCTAATGATATTGTGTTGATTGACGAGACTAGAGATGGAGTAAATGAGAAGCTTGAGGTTTGGAGACATGCATTGGAGACTAAAGGTTTTCGTATAAGTAGGGCTAAGACGGAATATATGGAATGCACCTTTGATGGAAGCAATGGTGAAGGAATCAAGGTGAAGATTGGTGACGATAACATTCAGAAGAGAGATTCTTTTAGATATTTGGGATCTATTTTGCAACATGATGGGGAAATTGATGGAGATGTTACTAATAGAATAAATGCAGGCTGGCTAAGGTGGAGAGGAGCCTCCGCTGTTCTCTGTGATAAGAAAATTCCATTAAAAATTAAAGTAAAGTTTTACAAAGCAGCCGTGAGACCTGTTATGCTTTATGGTTCTGAATGTTGGCCTGTGAACCACAGACATGTGCAGAGAATGGCTGTAACAGAAATGAAAATGCTAAGATGGATGTGTGGACATACACGTAAAGATCGGATTCGGAATGATGCAATCAGAAAGAAATTTGTTGTAGCTCCGATCGAGGATAAGATGTGAGAAAACTGCTTAAGATGGTTTGGTCATTTGCAAAGAAGGTCAACTGATGCACCGGTTAGGAGATGCGAGTGTTGGGATGTTGAGCCAGCTAAGAGAGGGCGAGGAAGGCCCAAGAAGTGTTGGAAAGAGACTATACGAACGGATCTTAGTTTTTTGGATATAAGTCCAAGATTGACCCAAGATAGATCTGAATGGAGGCGAAGAATCCATGTAGCCGACCCTACTTAATTGTGGGAAAAGGCTTTGTTGTTGTTGTTGCTGTTTGTATATTTATATTTACTACTTTTTATTAATTAAATTTATTTCTTTCTTTTTATTGTTTATTTTATTATTTACCTATTTCATTTATTTATTTATTATTTCTATTTTAATTTTAATATTATTATTTCTTAAATTTAATTTTAATTTTAATTTTATTACTTTCCTTGCCATGTGGTCGCCCCTGCACGTGCCACGTGGCACCTCTGCCCCCTCTCTCGCTTCATGCGGTGCACCCACCCGCCTCACCTTGCGCGACGGTGCCTGCACCCCTCCGCCTGGTACTGCGGTCCTACTTTCATCTCCGCACTCGCCCTTGATGCATTCATCTTCTATCCCAACTTCCTATACATCGTGCGGTCAACCCGCGCCCTCTCCCCTCAAGATCTCCCTCTCCTCTCTGCAACCACTGCTCGCACCTGCAAGAACGCTGCCCTCTCTCTCGTCGCTTCGTAACCACCCCACGATTACCCTCTTCTTTCTCTCGCCCCTCAACAACCGTTGGTCGTATTTCCCGCAGTTGACTCGCTTCCCCTCTCTCCTTCCCTCCTGCGCGAGACCCCCTCACCTCTGCTACTACCCCACTTCTTCAACATCGCCTCCCACCTACAACTGCACCTTCGCATTTTCCTCTTCCTCCTCACATTCTCTCAACGGCCCTTAAATAGACGACGAACATCATCTTCCACATCCATCTGCCATTTTCCTAAGCAAGGAGAAAGAGCTCAGGAGCTCATACACCAGTGACAATGGTTCACCGTCCCCCCTTCGAGCGAAGATCCTCTCCCTTGACGGCGAGATCCAAGCCGGTCCCAGGCTTGTTGCAGCCACGCCCGAGCTTCCCAACTCTGCTTACCGTGCAAAGAGCAATGACCCCGACCAAGCTTCTCCTCGGTCAACCCACAAGCAATCCTTCATCTCTCCGGGTATAGCTCTTGATCCCTATTTCTTTCTTTTCTTTCAATAATTTTACTTCGATTCTCTGCTTTCCTCTTCTCTATTCAATCACAACTAAATCAATTCCATTTCTTCTCTTGAACTCTAGCAAATCCAATCATCACACCTCCACCTGCCGGTGTTCCTTCCTTGCCCATATATGAAGCATGCTACCCATCTCCCAGTCCATCCTACTCCGTTCTCGACCATCCCAGTCACTGTGCTCCCACGGCATTCTTCATTCAGTACCGCTCCGACTTCCACTACCGCCACATCACGCTGCCCAGTCTCATGTTCCGTGTCTCCCTCGAATTTTTCCACCCTCCGCCTTGGCCCGTGAATCGACTTATGCTTGCCCAGTCACCTCTACTCGGCATCGAACTCCCACCAGCCAAGCCACGACCTCCGTAGCTCTGCCCCCTCGCAGACCGCACGCAGCATCGCCAACAAACTCCTCCGATCGAAGCTCCTGCCCTCAGCCCATTCTGCTTGTGCCATGCATGCCTTCAACCTTCCGTCGATTGCATCATCGACCATTCCGTCGCTTTGGAGTTTCAACGTTCCACCCCCACCCCCTCATGTGCGAGGCACGTGGGTTGGGGGAGGGCAATTGTAGTCAAGCCCTCCGAAGAACCCTCAAACGCAAAGACGTCCCCGCAGCAAGTAGGACATGTGCAAGGCACATGCATCCAAGGGTAAATTGCACAACTACCCTCCAAAAAATCACTAATGCAAGAAGGACCACTCACATGAAATGCAGCCCCTTTCTTGGAGAAATTACACAAAACACCTTACGGGTTAGGTAATTAAAGAAGCGCCCTTAGCGTTATTTTTTAGTTTATTTATTTTTTGATTGCAAGGACATCCATGTATTGAAGCTTTAATTTGGACCTCAATTTTATATCTTTATTTTAATAAAAAATAACTTGTTCTTCTGCATCGAATTGTGTATCTTTTGGGTATTTAATTAGAATTTTATGAGTAGTGTTTGATTAGTTAATTAATATGGTTTTGGTAAAATATTGCATATTCTACCTAATTCTTGGTCTAAAATGTGTATTAAATTATTTGTTGCTCCGAAAATTCCTCAAAAAATCACATTAGATAGATTTAATTGTGTTCCATATCGATCCCAAATTTCATTACATTTGCACGCATATTGAGGTCGTAATAAAATAATCAGTTATTTGAGTAATTAATTTTTATTTAATTCCACACATAGTACTTTAAGGAATTAAAAAGTATTTTAGATATCTCTCATGTAGACCTATTTAGAATAATTTTATCTCTAAAAGTATTGGTGTTTGTTATTTATTAAAATTAATTTTCTTAAAATCATGTGGTCTGCATATTTAATTTATAATTAATTCATTATGCATCCAAAAAATCCAAAAAAAATAAAATAACTTAGTTTTGCATTCATACATATACTGGTTGAGTTTCATTGGGTTTAGAGTTCATTTTGGCAGTTTAGCCCCTGAATTTAAATTTGCATTACATCCATTAATTGCATACCAAAAAAATGCTTCTCTGTAAACATGATTCTAGATCGACTATAAATCAACCTAAGGATATAGTGGTCTCCCTGAGTTCAACCTTGGACTTGCCTAAGTAAAAAATTAATTAACCACTCGCTTTAATTAGATAATTCATTAATTAGTAGTTTTGATTGATCCTGGTTGCACGAATACTACATTTAAATCGATAAATTAACTAGAGCATTTGCGGGTTTTTCAATAAGCATACAAGAGTTGTGGCTTGAAAAAAAGGAAAAGATACTTGTATCATTATCTCTCTTAACATCTTCTTAGCAGGAACCATGTGTTTTATCCCAATTTTGCAGGTAACTTGGTATTTGATACAAATTTTGTAGGCAACTTTCTATTTTATCCAAGTTATGTAGGGGACTGGCTATTAGATCCATGTTTTGTAGGTACCTTGGTAATTAATCCTAGCGTGCATGGACTTTGTCATGTTATTCAAAGTATAAACCTTTAGTGTTTAATCCAAAGAAATGCATTTTTGTATAAAACTTAAATGTGTGATCCAAAGAACATGTATAAGACTATTGAGTTATCCACGATAAATACATCGATGTAGTGGAATAGTTGATCTCGAAAGAATGATTGGGAAACCCGAGCCTAGGGTCAATGTTAACATCAGTGTGCAAAGTTGTTGCTTATCTGATTTGATTTCTATGGGCAATTGTGCTTGTTGTTTATCAATTTTTATCTAGACATTATTTTCAAGAACTACATTAGTATCATGGTCTTACTAGGACATATATTGACATACAACCATTCTCAGATCTCAAATGCCAACTTTTGAATACTTCCTAACATAGTTGTGCGTGTACACTAGCTCACGTATTGATACACTGGAGTTGTTATGTGTTGAAACTTGACCCCATTAACGAGGTTTCCTTCGCCTACCAATTTCAAGATTGGTTCCATCCACCCTCTATATTGTATGAATGCGTTCAAAATCTAATATCACATGGTAAATAATGATTCTTACCATTTTAATAACAGGCAATCCTCGAGGTTGTGATTTAAATCGAGTTCATCCCTCCCCTACACCCCTACCCAGACACACAAAAATGATCTCCAAATTTCATGATATGACAAAAGGTCACAGACAATGCCTAAGCGACTTTACCAACACGTAAGAAAAGCTTATACGTCCATTTGATTTATGTAGTGTATTTCCTCCATGAACATAGATCTGAGATCCAAAAAGATAAGTGCCTTCCCCTCATGGAAACATGTTTCTTTCTCTCCTTGATACAAAGCTTCCAAGTTGCGTAGCCCGTCAATGGAGAATTCCTCCTCCTCTCCAATATCACTATGTTAAAGGACCTTCACTGAGGATATATCGTTCTTCTCTAGCTTCTTATCAACCTGATTCACAATCCACAACAACAACCTAGGATCTGAAAAGTCTTAACTCCATTTCTTATAATGTTCCTCTGAAATTAAGTGGATTAAGGTCCAACTAAGCACCATTCTTAAATTTTATTCCAGACTAAGTTTAAATGTCAATACTATCCTGAAAAATGCACATGCAAATGCAAGAAAATATGAACAATGCAAAGAAAGTTTTTTTTGAAAAAATGATGCACATGTGAAAAGAAGATTTTTAAACAAATTTCTAATTTTGAACTTTTTATGGATTTTTGGAGAAAAATGAAGATGTAAAAGAAAGTTTTTTTTAAATTATGCAAGTTTTTATAGATTTTTGGTTTTGTAGTTTTTTTCAAAAAGAAAAAAGGGTTAGTAACATATATACAAGTATATACAAGATGTTTTTGTTTTTATTTTTATTTTTTTGTTTGTCTGTTTTTTTACACACGTGGATTTTACAAAATTATATACATATCCCCCCAAACAAACATATTTAAAAGTACGAGTTATGTCTAAAGTATATATACAATATATACGACACCCCCCTATACTTAACTCAAACTATGTCCTCATAGTGATCAGAGAGCGACAAAGGAAGACATAACTAGTGCTAAGTATAGAAAAGTGAAAAGACTCATATGCTACAACGACTCAAAGAAAAAATAAAAAGAAGAGAAGTTGGTGATCCCCCCTATACTTAGAATCAAGTAATCCTATGTATAGTAGACTTTACAAAAGGGAAAACCAATGCAGAGAATGTACAGAGTCACAAACAAAAAAGACGATATGAACAACATACCCCCCCCCCATATACTTAGGGTAGAGTATCCCTAAGTATAGGCAACAACAAGAGTGATGAACAAGACGAATATGAACAACACAAATCATTCACCCCCCCCCATACTTAGGATAAAGCAAATCCTAAGTATAGCATATATACACACACGAAAAAGGGGTGAACGATAAAACGGAAGAAGAAAGAGTGAAACGAAAGGATATACAAAAGGAGTGGATGTACAAAGGTCAAGAAGGTCGAAAGCAAACCTTCTTGCGGGACTGCTGAGGTATGGATCTGGCAATGTGTAGGTTGATATTGGGGTCATCATTAGACATGAACTGATCAGGATCGACCAAGAATGTATCCTCAGCAATATCAGAGTGTGCAGGCAAGAATCATTTAGTGGAACTAGTATGGTCATGTCCTGCCTGGGAAGTCTCGCAAACATCAAAGTAAACAGGCTTGAAATCATTATCAGAAAAAATAGGATCAATTTCAGTCTGGAGAGCCTCTACTGTATCATCATCTTTATCAAAAGGTCCAAATTCCTTTATAAAAGCAATCAAATCAAATTTGACCTCATCGGTCTCGTCTAACTGAGGGTGAATAGGAACAGACTCGTTAGTGAAAGTAGTCAAATCTTGTTTGTCATGTCTAGTCTCAGAGTCTGCCTTCCGCTCTAGGGTGTCTATCGTGTAAATCCCACGGATGTCATCAATGCATCTCCACATACCAGAAGGGAGAACTCTAGGACCTATGCTTTCCGAGTCTTCCTCGTTGAAGAGGAATTCTTGGGTTTCATTATCATTGAACATATAACAAGAATCTCTGATATTATCATCGAAGATAAATTCCTTAGGGTTGGCTAACACGGGAGAGCTCTCATGGGATGCAGGTCCCTGGTCAGTAGTGGGTGTAGTGATCAACACATCGCTCCCTGCATCAGAACGGAAGCGAATCTCTTTTGATCTATAAGAAATAACGGCTCCTGCAGATGCGAGGAAAGGTCGTCCTAGGATGATTGGGGGGTGCTCCACAGGGGTGGAGGTCTCCATGGGTAATACGACAAAATCCGAAGTGAAATTCATGCCTTGAATAAGAATGACAACATTTTCTAGAATACTCTTCGTCGTCTTAATAGATCCATCAACAAATTGAACTATCATCCTGGTTTTCTTGAGAGGCCCAAGATGAAGAGATTGTACCATATAGAAGGGTATTATATTGATTGACGAACCGCCATCAAGGAGAGTGTTATCACAAGAATAGTCAGATATGGAGCAACCATTCTTAAAATGTGGACGGTGGGAGATGACGTAGGCAGTTGCCATGGTCAAGATGTGACGTTCAGATCTTCTCCTTCGCTTTCTCTTCTTTTGTTGAGGAGTAGATAAATCTGTCATGGCCTATTGAAATGGGGCTTTAATGATCTCATGAATGGTGGCCATCACTTCAGGTTCAGTCAACATTTTTTTGAATTTTTGGACATCCTCCATACAAAGGAGGAGATCAGAATCAGCATATACACGAGGATTTCCAAGAGCAGTCTGTATAGTGAAGTCCTCGGGGTCAAGGGTGGGACATGTGGTGAATGACATGGTGGAAAATTGGTTGGCATGGGTGCATTCTCATCACAAAATGAATCAACAATGTGTCTCCCGAAATCTTTTTGAATTTTTAATTTTTTTCTCATTTTTTTTGTATTTTGGGCGATTGCAAGCTCTCATGATTATCCTCAAGTGAATCCACATCCTCAAATAGTCGAGCAACATTCTAGCTCTTATTGATGTTACATAGATTGTTAATCTTCGAATTCATATGCTCCATCAGCTGGTTCAAGGTCTCAATTGTGGACAACATGAAAGGTGACTCCAAAATCCCAAGATCGGGTGAGTGGGATGAGGGTGGGTGAGAATCAAAGTCCTCTGACTCCTGAAATAATGGGTTAGGCGGATATGCAAAAAAATCAGGAGGAAGATCCTCTTAGAAAAAGGAAGGTGGATCGGCTGGAGGGTACGAGGGATCTGCGAAGATCGGATTAAAATAACTCCAGTCGGCCATCTCCGAAACAAGAGAAAATGATTGGGAGAGCACGAGGGTCATGTCAAAAGATGTGAAGAAAAAGACGCAAATGCACAGAAGGATCTAGTATGCACACAAACAATCAGACACAATACAAACCCTGGTTCACTAACTCAACTCAATATGAAGACCGTGAAGGTTCGATCAATTATCTTGTCAATTTTAGAGTTCGGTGAGAATAAAATCTATTAGAGCGGTTAAAGCGAGTTGTTCGGGACCCAATGCTCTCATGAGACTGGCCCAATCTCAAAGTTAGATCTTTCCCAACTAGTATGAATTGCAGACCGTTTACCTACTACCCGATCAATTCAAGCTACTAAGGACGTCGCGAACCGCTTTACCGGCTACCGGAGAGATTCTCACTGAAGAACGACTAACCCAAGATAGTAGTCTGAAAAGAGTTTGTGTGTGGTTCTATCCTAGTGTGCAGGTTGCTCTCTCTCTACATACAAACCAAACAATGAGGGGTTTCCTCTCCCCAAAATAATGATTTTCCTTGTGTTAATTTTAGGGTCGAGTTTTCTTTAGCAACCCTATATTTTAGGCCGTTGTCACTTGGTTAAAATAATTTCAAAGAATCGCCTACCGAGTGTCCAATTTCCTTTTCAACTTATGTGAGTAAAAACGAGGAAGGAGATTGTAAATGCATGATTAAACACAATGATGCGTGCAGGGGTTAGAGATGAGTACCTTGTCGCCAGCACTCTACATGCAAGTGATCCGCGCAGAATTGAAATACAGAAAAATAAACTAACCTATATGCAAATGTAAGTGAACCGTTCTAGATGATAGCTTCTATTAACGTGCAAGAACAAGTTAATTTGACTAAGTCCAAATCCCGCTCTACTCTATAGGTACATAAATTCTTGTTTAGGGCATTTGGACCTAATTAATCACCTGACTCAAGAAAATTAATTGAAGAAATCAATAGGTAGCTCATGAAATCCGCGTAAAACAAAGAATAATAAGGCGATGAAAACAAAACCGGTGAGGTCTCCCAAGTGCACCAATACTTGGCGAAATAGACCCCATAACAAATAAATGTCCGTTTTACAGAGTTCAAATGCTAGAAAAATAAATAAAAAAACTTTTTTTGGTCTCCTTCAATTCTCCTTCTCCTCCTCTCACTCTATCATGCGGCTTGGTGAAGAATCAAGCTGCCTCCGCTTCGCTTGGGTGCTTCGGCTCTCCTAGGATCGCCTCCTTCGCTCTGCAAGCCCTCACAAGAAAAAGAAAGAGAGAATGTATAAGAAACACAATTAAAAAATATGAGTACAAAAATTGAAATGAATGCAGTGGATATAAACTATGGAGTGAATGGCAAAATGTAAATGGATATTTACAAACAAGAATAGCATGTCAAAAGAGAAACCTAACTACCCTCGTCGTGGCTCCCCGGCAACGGCTCCATTTTGTTGACACAGAAAACTTCGAGGATTGATTTAATTGATATAAGGAAGTGTCGTTGTTATCCCCAAAAAATCCTGCGATAAACAAACCAAATTTTTTTCTTCTCTCACTACAAAATAATTATAGAAAATAATGTCGAACAAGAGAAATATTTTGCTACTTATTTACATGTATAGCGGACAGGATCGAACTCAAGGAGGCTACAATTCCCGAGGGTTATTCAAATAATCGACTGAAAATCAATTAAGAGAAAAGCATGAATCTCAAAGGCAAACTATCTTGGTTTTTTGGATTTTTTTCTAAATTTTTTAAATTTTTTATTTATTTTTATTTTCTGATTTATAAATTTTTAGTGATTTTAATTTTGCAATTTTATAATTTCAAATAAGGCCAATATGCACAAAATAAGAAAAACGCACACCAAACTCCTTTTGTATTTTTCAATTATATCAAAAATGCTCAAAAAAATCAGAGAAAATATTTTTCGGTTTTACGGGTCTTGAAATTTTTTTGGAATTTTTTAGAATTTTCAGATGTTATTGTATTTTTCTAAAAATCAAACAATGGCAAAAATGAGAAATAATGCACAGCTCGGAGTAATTTGCAACTTAAAAATATTTTATGTACTCAAAACTCCTGACAATTATTTTTATGATAAAATATATGCAAATATCTACAAACAGGAACTAAAATCAAGTTTTTTGGATTTTTTATAGAATTTGTTATGATTTCTATAAGATTTTTAGTATTTTTCATTTTTTTTGGTTTTGAAAAGAGTTAATACATGAAATTTAGAAAGAAATTAAAAGGCAATGAATAAAACTACTCTAATTTTTTTGAAATTTTTAGAGAAATAATCAAATTTTTATTAATTTTTGAAATTCAGGAAGAGAAAAAAACACTGTTTTTTATTTTTAAATAATAATGAATGAATTCTAAGTGCAATGAAAACTTTATGCTAGAATGATACACATATCAGGAGCATAGCATAATTTTTTTCAAAATTATTGAGCAAGAAAAATATTTACTTCAATCAAACAATCATGCAAACTGAAGTCTATAAGATAGGGACTGATCTGTAATTACTCAAAGTTTTATAATAAAAATTAATAAAGAATAAATACGAGGAAGGAAAGTGTAAATTACCCTGTGAAGGCATGCTATGCACGTGCTTGGAATTGGCAAGGGCCTTTGCGCAAATTTAAAAACTCTGAAGGGCTTTTGTGTAATTTACCCAAAAAATTTATTCAGAACTAGCGTTATTGTGCTCTTTCCTTCGTTCCTTCGACCAAAGAGGGTTGCAAAGATGTGTGATGCCACTCTCGTCTTCTCCCAACAGGCGTGGCTGCGGCGGTTCCAGGCTGGAGGGGCGGAGGATGGTCGCACTCTTCAGGAGGCGGTTTTAGGCTGGTTATGTGGACGTGGACAGGAGGCGGCAGTCAGCTGTGCACTTGCGCGCGGGCAATGCTGGACGAAAGCAGAGGTCTCGTGATGGGTCGCGTGATGTTGTGCTGGGACGAAGATTGAGGATGGGTGCTTTGGAGGACCGCCGGTGGAAGGCGGCGGGCTGAGGATGCAGAGCCGCGCGCGGGCGACGAACGGCGGAGGTCGTGCGCGGTGGAGTTTGCGGTAGGGGCCGACTCACGCGTGGGCTGAGATGGCGGTGGAGGCTACGCGGGCGAGTCGGGTGGCAGGCCTGGCGGAGAGGCACTGGCTCAGTGACGTGCTAGGCGACGTGTGGTGGACGCGCGTCGCGGGGTGGGGGCACCGCTGGAAGTTCCAGGAGGTGCAGGCGGTCACTGTGGAGGGGCTTGGTCGCCGCTGCCGCTACAGAATTTTTTTTGATTTTTTTAGTTTTTATATGTAAACAGTAATAAAAAACCTTTTTTATTTTTATTTTTTTGTAAATCCAAAATAGAGAAATTGAAAATAGAAAATAAAAAAAAAAGTTTTTAAAAAAATAGAATGGAAAAATTTTCCTTTTTATTTTTTAAATTTTTAATTTTTTTATATGATCCTGCAAAACAAATGTTACAGGGAAAGAAAACAAATATTTTTTTATTTTTTTATTTAATTTTTTATTTATCAACAACTTAGGACGCAAGCATGATGACTCGATCTTAAAACCAAACGGAAGATGTGAACGAATGCGGTTCTGCGGAAGATGGCGGATGGAACCGGATCTCCGACCACCGTGCGTGGTCGGAGGTGAGAGATCGTGCGAGGTAGAAACGAATGTGGAGAGATCGATATATGAGATAAAAAATTAGAGTCGATGGTGGATCAGATCGTGATGGATTTTAAGATCTAGATAAAAAATTGATAACGAAATAAAGAAGTGAAAAATAAAAATAAAACTAGATTAATCTAGGATAAAAATAAGAGAAAATGTGGATCTCACCTTAGGAGTGGAAAAGACCATGATCACCTCGATGAAGGCCGACGCGTTGTCACCGAACGGCTCGGAGGCTAGGCACCCTTCTGTGACAAGAAGACTCTTGGAGATCGGGATCCTCTCACCAAAGATTGATCAAGTTGAAAAGATAGAGAAGGAGCCTTATTAATAGATAGAATGGAATTGAAATTTTAATTTTTGAATTTTTGGATGAAGATAAGAGATAAGAGAAAAAAAATTGAATTGAGATAAGGTAGAAAGATAAGTGTTAAAAACTATTTACAAAAATTAACTAAGTTTTTTGAATTTCCGTCACTTTATTTATTTGAAATTTAAAAGTTATTTTTTTTATTTTTTTGTGATAGTTAGTTAAGAAAATTAAATATATACATATGATATGTACATATATGACATTATATACATGGGTAGATAAGCAAATTATTTTTTTGTTTTAAAATTTTTATTATTTTTTTCAATTTTTATTTTTGTTTTAAAATAATTAGTAAAAATATTTACACATACAATATGTACAAATACATGGCAAAATTGCACAAACCACCTCAGAAAATCAACTTTTCACCCGTAACTTTAAAATTATGAAATCACAACCATTTTAATGATAATTTAATTTAGAATACAATGGAAGTGAGTTTGGTTCAAATTGAGTTCATTTGGAGTCGGAATTGGTCTTTCAATTATTGCTTAGTGGCTTTTTCCAAGTGTGGTTGATTTTATTCCGTACATGATTTGAGTGTGCAAGTATTTTTATTATTTAGGACACATTTTATTTACAACTTTTGTTTTGAAATATATTTTATTTGAGGTCAATTTATGTACAAATAAAATAGTGTAGTATACAAATATACACATCACACATTTTTTTTGGATTTTTTGAATAAAGACCATATCTCCCCCTACTTTATTCCTGGTCGATCAGGTCAAGTCTTGACCTTCTCTCGGGGTTCGGGTCAGCCTGTATCTATTACATATATACAGTCTTCCTTTTTTATTTTATTTTCTTTATTTTTCCTTTCTTTCTTTATTTATTTATTTTAGGTTAAAATGGTAAGAAGTGTACAATATTTTCACACAGATGCAAGTTAGTAAGAATATGGAGTTAGCAATATATACATGTGTTTTATAAGGGATTTTAAGCTAAAATAAATGAATAAAGATGACAAATCACATATTCACCAGAGGCTCTCAAAGATAGTCAGTGGAGGTTAGCCATGGAGGAGGAGATGGTTGCGCTACAGTCACGTGGAATTTTGTTTCTTCTCTTGTTGATACATCACTCGTGTGATGTAAATGGGTTCACTGTGAAACATCGTGCGGATGGCAGTGTGGATAGCTATAAGGCAAGACTTGTGGCACGAGGGTTCACCCAGACATATGGGGTAGACTATCGCGATACTTTCTCCCCAGTTGCCAGGCATTCTACTCTACGTATTCCCCTTGCTGTTGCTATGACACGAGATTGGCTGCTTTATCAGCTTGATGTGAAGAATGCATTCCTCTATGGCGGCCTACAGGAAGAGGTCTACATGCAGCAGCCACCGGGGTTTGCTGTTGAGGGGGAGTGTAAGAAGGTTTGCAGGTTACACAAGGCTACCTAAGGTCTCAAGCAGAGTCCAAGAGCATGGTTCCAAAAGCTCTCGTACTTGATACAGTAGCAGGGGTTTGTGAGATCAACTACTGATCACTCATTGTTCATACAGAAGACCCAGAGTGGTATTACAATCATTCTTGTTTATGCTGATGATATTATTATTACAGGGGATGACGAGCAGGGAATTCAGGGTGCCGAGGACTTCCTAGGTCAGCAGTTTGTGACCAAGGACCTTGGGACATTTACGTTACTTCCTTGGAATAGAGTTTTCCATGAATCAGCAGGGTCTTGTAATGACCCAGAGAAAGTATGTTATAGATCTTCTTTCAGAGACAGGCATGGCAGATTGCAGACCTGCCACTACTCCGCTTGACCCAAGTAAGAAGTTCTATGATGATGATACCGAGGAGGTCTACAAGAGAAGGTACAGAGAGCTTGTTGGCAAACTACTATATGTAACTATTACCAGGCCCGACATAGCATTTGCCAGAGCAATGTGAGTCAGTTTATGGAGCAGCCCAGACAGACACATATGGATGCAGTCCATATGATTTTGAGATACTTGAAGATTTCACCTGGTACCGGACTTGTTTTCAGCAGAGGCACATCTCTCTTAGTGACATCATAAGCAGATGCAGATTATGTTGGGTGTCCAAAGGATAGAAAGTTTTACTTCTGGATTTGTTGTGTTCATAGGAAATTCTCTTGTTTCATGGAAGAGTAAGAAGCAGACTGTGGTTGCTAGATCAAGTGTTGAATCGGAATACAGGGCCATGGCACAGGCTAGTACAGAGATGATGTGGGTAAGATCCTGTAAAGCCATGAACTTGGCATCTTTCGGATCCTATATCATAAGATCTGACTCGTAAAGAGAAAACCAACGGAATTTGTTTCGTGTGAATCGGACTTCGTTTCGATTTGTTATGATTTTCGGAAGAAAGAGAAGTAAGGAGGGTTAATAAGTCATTAACCCATAATGATTGTCATTAAGACTAATTAAGTGTGATTAAAGAAACTAATGATGAATTGAAAACCGCTAATGATCATTAGCAACACTAATCAATAGTTAGCAAAAGATAAGCGTAAACCACAAAAGTAAAATCGCGATTAGTGAAAGTTAATCATGATTAGTGATAATTAAGCGTCATTAGCGAATCTAGAATCCTCTAGAATGTTCTAACTTAAGCCCCAAGTTTGGGATATGTTTTGGCCAAAACCATGGGTCGATAAACCATGGTTAAGGTATAAAACATGGTTTTCTAACCATGGTTAGTGGTTTTCTGGAGCCTATAAATAGACCCCCCCACCCATTTATTCTCTATGATTTCCACTACCACCACCACCCCAGGGGCTAGGGTCGAGAGGTTGGGAGGAGGAGTGGGAGGCGAGGGAGGAGCTCTAGCGAAGCGCTGCCGAGAGAACGAGGAGGAGAAAGGTATTATCCTCTCTCAGTTTGTTTCGTAAGCTAGGATTCCAATTCATCCTATTTTCTTTTAAGCTTTGTTCTTGATTCATATTTCTTTCCGATTCGTTTTCTATTGTGGTTTGAGAAGAAATCTATGTAACTCCCCACTTAGGTGCGGGCGGCTATGCACGTCAGTAAACCCTGTGATTTGTCACACATTCACTCATCTAAGACGCATGGTGTCTACCGATTCTCCATCGCATGTGTTTCTATTCTTTCAATTATGCTTTTACAGTTATTTTGATGGAGAAATCTGTGTAATACCCTACTTAGGTGCAGGCGGCTATGCACATCAGTGAACCCTGTAATTCGTCACATATTCACTCACCTAATATGCGTGGTGTCTATTGATTTTTCATCTCTTGTTGTCTAAGTATATTCTTTCAGCTTTGTTGTTGTTTTCCTCACGATTGATTTTATAGAGGAAACTCTTTTCGTTTTTATTTTTAAATATGTCCCGATATAAGGGAAAAATCTGCCGAAATTTTCCTAGAAATATCACCACGTATAAGGGGAAGCTCTGCTGAAATTTCAAGAGAAAATATGTTCTTGGTGTTCCTCGTGTTCTTCGTGTTCTTCGTTCGTTCTTCGCGTTCTTGACACGTTCTTAGCGTTTTTGATACGAAAATGAAATTTAATCTTTTCAGGAGCCTTAAAACGTCCTTTCTAAAAATGAAACATGATAAAGCCTTGCATACACAAGAGAGCGCTCGATTAGGTAACAAAATCCTTCCTTTTGCTGTTGGGTTTTCAAACGAGATTATTGAAATTCTTGATTTATGTTCTGTGCTATAAAGAACCCTAATTTTGGCTATTTTTGAAAAAAGTCTGAACGGTTGCTTTGTGATTCCCACTAAAATAAGGTTTAAGCATCAAATCAATGTGGTGGCTTTGAAAGCTAGGGTTTGGGAGTTAAAATAGGCATAAATACGAGTATATATGCATATGAATAATATATATGTGAGTCTATACTAAGTATTGCTGATTATGCAAATCGAAGACTTAATGAAAGAATAACATCATGGGAATTGATGTGGATGAGTTGGATCCTGAAAAGGATCGTGTGTCATGTTAAGGATGATTGGGAGTAGAACTCAGGTCGGGCATGCAACCTGTAGGTTTGTCGGAAGGAACCCGTATTAATGTTTCCCTACCTAGGTGGTACATGGTTGCCCTGTTATGATAAGTGCGCACGAAATGAATGTTTTGCAATGCGTGATACCGGGAGCCAATATCTTCGGGTTGAACGATGGAAGATGTGGTCGTGCCATGTGGAGGCACGGGTGGTTCAATAGCGGCTGGGTCACGATAATATGTATTTAAAGTCGCTAGGTTATATGATTAAATGTTAGCCTGAGGTTTTAAGCAACCGAGTCCTCGAGGATGGTGTGCTCATTTGTTTTCCAGGTTGAGGGTTTGAGACCCTGTTTAATAAAAGAAAAGGAAATTGTCAGGGTAGTATTGGAGGATTGGTTGAGGTGACGTGCGGCAGCATAAGCTTACCAAGATCAACACAATCTCCAATCCTGAAGTGTCCACAGCTTCGGAGTCCAAGAATGGTGGGGTTCCCCTGGACTAATCCCTGATGTAGAATAGAAAGGAATAGAACTTAAATTAATGAGAAGGAATATAACTTTTAATGACAACAAGTTTCGCAAAATTACACAATTTGTTTGCTTTTCTCTTCTTCGCTACTTAGCATTCGCTAATTTTTATCCTATGATTTATGGAAAACCTAACAGGTGTTGGTGAGCCATCGCAAGGACCTTAGTAGACATCCAGCCTGCTACAGTAGCTCTTGTCTGTAAGGTAGTTACTAATCTTTTGTGTATTTTTCCTTTCAACCTGATATACATGTAAATGGTTATAGTGGGAAAATGTATCATCTGAACTTTATTTTGTGAATGGAAAAGTGTTGAAATACTTTCTTCTGAATATACTTTATTTGCAGTCTATTTCTGAATGTTAGTTGGGATTGCTGAATAAATTATTGCTGTGTAACTAGATCCGGTTATGGGAGGATCTGACGGCTCTAGAATTGGAGTCATGACAGATTGGTATCAGAGCTTGGTTACTCCAGTAATTTATTTAGTAATTAAAAACTATGAGTGGTATTCAGAAAACTAAGGTTGTATTAAGATCCTTTGATCTTAATAACTGACTACAGTACCATTCACAAGTCATTGTCCCTTATGTACATCATTCTAAGACATATAGGATCTGACCTTTGACCTTGACTCATCCCAGGATCATGGCAGACCAAGACGTGTCTAGACAATTATCGACTATGATGACAATGCTCCAAGACATGGGGCAAAGGCAGCAAGCATTGGAGGAGAGGCTCAATGCACAAGCTGAGAGACCCGAGGCATCTAAGCCTATGGATGCTAGGATTGAAGGTTCTGTCCATCTTTCTGAGAAAGAATCTAGTTACCATCCAACTGAGTCTACTCCTACCCCGACTGAAGGAGCAATGGAGAAGGCCCTTCTTAGACACCAAACATTACTAGATAATTACCGAAAGGGAAAAATTCCTCGATTCAAAGGTGTAGAGACACCTGCCGAGGCTGAGTTATGGCTCGATGACGTTACTAGGATGTTGAGGATAATCCATGCACCAGTTGACACATGGATGCACTTTGTTGATTTAGGATGTTGAGGATAATCCATGCACCAGTTGACACATGGATGCACTTTGTTGATTACTCCCTAGCAGATTACGTACGACGATGATGAAAAGCAATTTCCAAGGAAATTAGCAGATCATGTTCCATGGGATATCTTTGAAGAGAGGTTCCGAGCTCACTTCTGTCCCTCTCATTGGGAAGAATTAAAGAGGAGAGAGTTGGCTTCTCTGAATCAGGGTTCTAAGTCCGTACGAGGTTATCATATCCACTTTACTGAGGCTACTACGTTACTCACCAACTCTAGAAGCTTCACCACAAGAGTGTCTTACCAAATTTGTTAGTAGTCTTCAGGGAGATCTACAGAAAAGTTTGCTGGTTTTAGAGCAACCACTGTAGATGAAGCAATGGACATCGTCTCTCGTACTGAGATGGAAAAGGGATGAAAACTGACAAAGAAGAAGTTTCCACTTTATTGGTGGACCATCCAAACGCAAGGCACATTATAACCGTAGAGATCGTCGCTATCATCCCAGTCGGTTCCAATATAAGCTCACCACAGACCTTGGGTAAGGAATTATCAGGAAGAGGGGGTTTCTCTAGACCTCCACTATACCCCGTAACTCAGCACCAGGACTAGTACCTCTGTGGTTGGGTCTTCAGCTCAGACAGGAACATGTGCATGTTATCACTGTCATCAAGAAGGTCACATTAGGAAAGACTATCCGCGTTGAGATGTTCAGATTTAAAACACTCCGATTATAGTATAACATCACCCCGAGCAATGGAGCAACACGCGGAGGAAGACATGTAGAGTTCGTGGCTCACAAGGAGCATCTCCCTACACAGCAGCCACCACAAAGCGTTGCAGGTTCTAGCTTGCCTATTCCTAATGGCCAGCTCAATACAATTACTGAAGAACAAGCCTACAATTCAGGCACGATCGTACGAGGTACTGTTACTATTTATGGCTTTTCAATACATGCCTTATTTGATTCTGGTGCTTCCACATTCATTTATTACTCTACGGTTAGTACCCACTTTGGGTAAGGTACCGGTAGAAGCACAAAAATCCTATCTGATCAAGGGACCAGGAGGACAAATGTTTATAATCCGAGAAATCCGGGATGATTGTGTAGTACTGATAGCAGGACATCAGTTACCTGTTTCCCTATTACTTATTGAAATAGATGACTTTGATCTCATTCAGGGATGGATTGGCTAGAAAGGCATCATGCATGCCTTGATTGTTTCCAGAAGATAGTAACTTTTCACATTCCTAACTCGATAGAGTTCCAATTTATTGAAAAGACATCAAATGATGATGTCAAGTACATATCTACTTTAAAGGCTTAACAACTGTTAGAACAAGGGTGTCAAGGCTATTTAGCTTATATATCCACTACCTCATGGTCAAAAAGAATGATAGAAGATGTGCCTATAGTGTGCGAGTTTCCTGATGTATTTCCAGAGAACTACCTCGATTACCACCTGAGAGAGAGATTGAATTTGAAATCTCTCTTATACCTGATACTCAACCTATCTCTATGCCTCCATATAGGATGGCACCAGCTGAGTTACGAGAGTTAAAGGCATAGTTGAAAAACTATTAGATAAAGAATTCGTTCGTCCTAGTACATCACCTTGGGGAGAACCTATCTTATTTGTCAGGAAAAAGGATGGGTCAATGCGGTTGTGCATTGACTATAGACAGTTAAACAAGAGGACAATAAAAAATAAGTATCCTCTACCAAGATAGATGATCTCTTTGACCGGTTACAGTGTTCGACAGTGTATTCCAAGATTGACTTAAGATCTGGATACCATCATTTGAAGATAAAAGATGCGGATATCCCTAAAACAGCTTTTCGAAATAGATGTGGACATTATGAATTCCTAGTTATGCCTTTTGGACTGACAAATGCCCCAGCAACTTTCATGGATCTCATGAATAGAGTATTCAAGGAGTTCTTAGATCACTTTGTAGTGTTTATTGATGATGTGCTTATTTACTCCAGGATAAGTATCTGCATGAACATCATCTCAGGCAGGCACTTGAAACTCTAAGGAAGAACAAACTGTATGCTAAATATAGCAAATTTGACTTCTGGCTATCTGAAGTATCTTTCTTAGGCCATGTTATTTCTGGGGAAGGTATATCAGTTGATCCTACAAAGGTTAGTGTGGTGATGAGTTGGGAACGCCCGAAGACTGCCACAGAAATACGATCTTTTCTAGGATTAGCTGGATATTATAGAAGATTTGTGAAGGACTTTTCACGAATAGCATTGCCAATGACTTGGTTGACCCAGAAGGAAATTCCATTAATATGGTCAGATGCATGCGAAACTAGTTTCCAAACATGAAAGAATGCCTAACATCACCACCATCCTTTACCCTCTAGTAGTGAAGGGTTTACAGTGTACACTGATGCGTCTAAAGAAGGACTTGGGGAAGTTTCTATGCACATGGTAAGGTAGTTGCATATGCATCACGACAGCTCAAGACACATGAAAAGAACTACCCAACACATGACCTTGAATTAGCTGCTGTAGTTTTTGCTTTAAAGATATGGAGACATTACTCTATGTATACTTTTGAGATCTTCACTTATCATAAAGCTTGAAATATCTATTTGATCAGAAGAACTCAATATGAGACAGAGCGGTGGCTAGAATTGTTGAAAGACTATGATTGTGCTATCTCCTACCACCTTGGTAAGGGAACGTCGTAGCAGATGCCTTTAGCAGAAGAACCTATTCACCTAGGTTGGTGAGTGCTATCCACTTCTGGGGTTTACTATCAACTTAAGTGAATGGAAACCATTTGATAGTAGTGATGATACTATAACTATACCTCACCAATACAAACCAGAGATCTGGGATAGAATAAAGAAAGGACAGGAGGATCATCCAGTCCTTAAAGACTTGAGACAACAACTTGAGAAGAATGAGATAGAGAGATTCCAGTTACAAGATGAGTTACTGTATAACCATCACAGAGTTTGTGTACCAAACACACATGAACTAAGGAAGACATCTTACATGAAGCGCACTGCTCAAGATTATCTATTCATCCAGGAATTACAAAGATGTATAAGGATCTTCATTCATACTTTTGGTGGTCGGGAATGAATAAAGATGTTGTTGAGTTTGTGAATTCATGTTTCACTTGCAGAAGGTAAAGTCTTAACACCAAAAGCCACCAGGATTATTGCAACCCCTCCCTATACCTGAATGGAAATGGGAAAGCATTTCCATGGACTTCGTTACTAGCTTACCTGAGACGACTGGTAGTAAAGTAGTATCTGGGTTATAATAGATCGTCTGACAAAGGTAGCACACTTTATTCCGATGAGCTTGTCTTTCACTCCAGACCAGCTTGCTGAGTTATATATTACACATGTGATTCGCTCCATGGTATCCCGAAGGAAGTAGTTTCTGATCGAGATTCACGATTCACCCTACACTATTGGGAGAACTTCATGAAAGCCTTAGGTACACAACTATGCTTGAGTACAGCATATCATCCACAAACAGATGGTTAGTCAGAACATACGATCCAGACACTAGAGGATATGCTACGAGCATGTGCCTTAGAATGGAAGGGATCATGGATTAAACATTTACCTCTTCCAGAATTCACATACAACAATAGTTACCATACAAGTATTGGCATGGCACCATTTGAAGCACTTTATGGATGTAGGTGTACTACTCCTTTGTGTTGGCAAGAGGTCGGGATAAATAACCTTTATGATTCAGATACACTACAAGAGACACGGGAAGTTGTAGAGCTTGCTCGAAAAGACTATTGACTGCTCAAAGTCACCAGAAAAGATATAGTGATACTAGGAGAAGAGACATTGAGTTTTAAGTAGGTGACTTTGTATTTATCAAAGTATCACCTATGAAGGGAATTCAGAGGTTCGGTGTGCATGGGAAGTTAGCACCCATGTTCGTGGGTCCTTTGAAATTATTCAGCGTATTGGAAAAGTGGCATATAGACTTGCACTTCCTCCACATCTTTCGACAGTACATGATGTTTTTCATGTACCAAATCTGAGAAGAGCGTTAGGGATCCAGAGCATAAGATAAGTTATGATGATTTACATGTTGAGCCAGACTTGACATACCAAGAGATACCTGTGCAAATACTTGACAGGGATATCAAGAAGTTGAGAAACAAAGAGGTACCTCTAGTTAAAGTATTGTGGCAGAACCAAGAGTTTGAAGAAACCACATGGAACCTGAGGCGGAAATGAGAGAGAAATACCCGTACTTGTTTGAATGATAACACTATGTATTCTGTATATATTCATTATAAATGAAAGGACATTCATTCTTTTTAAGGTTGTTATGTATCAATCCTCTTTAAGGGTTGTTATGCCTGCATTTCTATTCTCGAGGACGGGACTTCCTTTAAGGTTGTTATAATTGTAAAGTCATGAACTTGGTATCTCTCGGATCCTATATAATAAGATCTGACTCGTCAAGAGAAAACCAACGGAATTTGTTTCGTTTGAATCGGACTTCGTTTCGATTTGTTATGATTTTCGGAAGAAAGAGAAGTAAGGAGGGTTAAGAAGTCATTAACCCATAATGATTGTCATTAAGACTAATTAAGTGTGATTAAAGAAACTAATGATGGATTGAAAACTGCTAATGATCATTAGCAACACTAATCAATAGTTAGCAAAAGATAAGCGTAAACCACGAAAGTAAATCGCGATTCGTAAAAGTTAACCACGATTAGTGATAATTAAGAGTCATTAGCAAATCTAGAATCCTCTAGAATGTTCTAACTTAAGCCTCAAGTTTGGGATAAGTTTTGACCAAAACCATGGGCCGCTAAACCATGGTTAAGGTATAAATCACGGTTTTTCTTACCATAGTTAGTGTTTTTTGGAGCCTATAAATAAACCCCCCACCCATTCATTCTCTACGATTTCCACTACCACCACCCACCCCAAGGGCTAGGGTCGAGAGGTTAGGAGGAGGAATGGGAGGCGAGGGAGGAGCGCTAGCGAAGCGCTGCCGGGAGAACGAGGTGGAGAAAGTATGATCCTCTCTTAGTTTGTTTCGTAAGGTAGGATTTCAATTCATCCTCTTTTCTTCCAAGCTTTATTCTTGATTCATATTTCTTCCCGATTCATTTTCTATTGTGGTTCGAGAAGAAATCTGTGTAACACCCTACTTAGGTGCGGGCGGCTATGCACGTCAGTTAACCCTGTGATTCGTCACACATTCGCTCATCTAAGATGCGTGGTGTCTACCGATTCTCCATCGCTTGTGTTTCTATTCTTTCAATTATGCTTTTGCAGTTATTTTGATGGAGAAGTCTGTGTAATAGCCTACTTAGGTGCGAGCGGCTATGCACGTCAGTGAACCCTGTGATTCATCACACATTCACTAACCTAAGATGTGTGGTGTCTACCGATTCTTCATCTCTTGTTGTTTGAGTATATTCTTTCAGCTTTGCTGTTGTTTTCCTTATGATTGATTTTATAGAGGAAACTCTTTTCATTTTTATTTTGAAATATATCTTGATATAAGTGAAAACTCTGGCGAAATTTTCCTAGAAATATTACACATATAAGGGGAAGCTCTGCTGAAATTTCAAGAGAAAATATGTTCTTGGCGTTCCTCGTGTTCTTCATGTTCTTCACGTTCTTCGTGTTCTTTGTTCGTTCTTCACATTCTTGACACGTTCTTAGCGTTTTTGATATGAAAATGAAATTCGAACTTTTCAGGAGCCTTAAAACATCCTTTCTAAAAATGAAACACGATAAAGCCTTGCATACACGAGAGAGAGCTCGATTAGGTAACGAAATCCTTCCTTTTATTGTTGGGTTTTCAAACGAGATTATTGAAATCTTGATTGGGATAATTACACTCATAACTCTGAGTAATTTCATAATAACATTCATAACCCTGCATAATAGCGAATTACACGAGAAACCCTGAGTATTGCTTAACTCTTACATGACATGACCCTGTGTATGGTTCGTTTGATGTGCATGTTATATATGACGGTTTCTGTTAAAAAGACAAAATTATCCTTAACAGTCACTCTTATTTACAAATCATGCCATCGATGTTCTGCCTCCTGCAAAGTCATCGGAAATTGCCTGCAAGCTCCACGACCCCCTCCACCATTGCCGTCGACCTCTACAGGCCCCTCCCCATCGTCGCAACCTCCTCTGCAAGCCTCGCACCATCCCCTCTGCAATCCCATATCAATGTCGCCACCTCCTGCGCAGACCCTCCTCGTCCCCACCTCCTGCGCAAGCCCTTCCCTCCCCCACTCGTCGTAACCGGCCCCGCGCCATCTCTCTGCAATCCCGTCGCCACCTCCTGCGCAGCCCCCCTCCCCCACCCCGGGCCCCAGGCCACCCCGTCGCTCCCTCGCTTCCCCGATCACCAGGGCCACCCCCCCCCCCCGCCTCCCATGTTCTGCAACCCTTGGTTGCTACCTCCTGCGCGAGTGCACCCCCCTCCCCCGGTCGCCAGGCCCATCCCGTTGCCACCTCCTGCAACCCCCGGTTGCTACCTCCGATCCCTGAGCCCCCGTAGGTCGAGCTTCCCCTGTCCCTGAGCCCCCGCAGGTCGAGCTTCCACTGTCCCCGAAACCCCCCCCCCCCCACGCCGACCTTCCCTTGTCCCGGAGCCACCCCTTCCCCTGTCCCAAAGCTCATCTGCGCCTTATCTCCCCTCGCGCCCCAACCTTCCCCTGCATCGAGCTTCCCCTCCCTCCCCACCTGCCCGCATCCCGCATGAACTTTCCCCAACCCACACGCGCCGACCTCCGACCTGCAACCCTCCCAACCCCCGCGCACCGACCTCCGACCTGCAACCCTCCCAACCCAGCGTGTCGAGCTTCACGCAAACTTCCCCCTACGCTAACGCCAAGCGGTCTGCTAAAGCTCATCCCAACGCCGAGCGATCTGCAACATGAAGCTGCCCGCCCGTAGATCCTCCCTACAAGCTTGACTTTCTTTTTTCTTTTGATTTTTTAATTAATCCTAGTCGTCTGTGGAAGATTGGTTAGATTAACTCACTCGTATGGTTGCTTTAATATATTAAACTAACGGAGGGTTATGAGTGTGAGACGGAGTGACTATCGAAGGTTTCTCATATAATTTGCGATTATGCAGGGTTATGAATGTTATTGCGAAATTACTCAGGGTTATGGGTGTAATTATCCCTTCTTGATTTTATGTTCTGTGCTATAAAGAACCCTAATTTTGGCTATTTTTGAAAAAGTCTGAACAGTTGCTTTGTGATTCCACTAAAATAAGGTTTAAGCATCAAATCGATGTGGTGTCTTTGAAAGTTAGGGTTTGGGAGTTAAAATAGGCATAATTGCGAGTATATATGCATAATGAATTATATATATGTGAGTCTATACTAAGTTTTGTTGATTATGCAAATCGAAGACTTAATGAAAGAATTACATCACGGTAATTGATGTAGATGAGTTGGATCCTGAAAAGGATCGTGTGTCACGTTAAGGATGACTGGGAGTAGACTACAGGTCGGGCATGCAACTTGTAGGTTTGTCAGAGGGAACCCTATTGGTGTTTCCCTACCTAGGTGGTATACGGTTGCCCTGTTATGATAAGTGGCACGAAATGAATGTTTTGCAACGCGTGGCACCGGGAGCCGATATCTTCACGTTGAACGACGGAAGATATGGTCGTGCCATGTGGAGTCACAGGTGGTTCAGTAGCAGCTGGGTCAATATAATATGTATTTAAAGTTACTAGGTTATATGATTAAATGTAAGCAACCGAGTCCTCGAGGATGGTGTGCTCATTTGTTTTCCAGGCTGAGGGTTTGAGACCCTGTTTAATAAAAGAAAAGGAAATTGTCAGGATAGTATTGGAGGATTGGTTGAGGTGACGTGCGGCGGCATAAGCTTACCAAGATCAACACAATCTCCAATCCTGAAGTGTCCATAGCTTCGGAGTCCAAGAATGGTGGGGTTCCCCTGGACTAATCCCTGATGTAGAATAGAAAGGAATAGAACTTAAATTAATGAGAAGGAATATAACTTTAAATGACAACAAGTTTCGTAAAATTACACAATTTGTTTGCTTTTCTCTTCTTCGTTACTTAGCATTCGCTAATTTTTATCCTATGATTTATGGAAAACCCAACAGGTGTCGGTGAGCCATCGCAAGGACCTTAGTAGACATCCAGCCTGCTACAGTAGCTCTTCTCTGTAAGGTAGTTAGTAATCTTTTGTGTATTTTTCCTTTCAAGCTGATATACATGTAAATGGTTATAGTGGGACAATGTATTGTCTGAACTTTATTTTGTGAATGGAAAAGTGTTGAAATACTTTCTTCTGAATATACTTTATTTGCAGTCTATTTCTGAATGTTAGTTGGGATTGCTGAATAAATTATTGCTGAGTAACCAGATCCGGTTATGGGAGGATCTGACGGCTCTAGAATTGGGGTCGTGACAGATCCGTTCTTACTGACCTGACGATAGAAGTGCCTCTTCCCATGCACCTCGAATGTGATAATCAAGCTGCCCTCTTTATTGCAAATAACCCAGCTTTTCATGAGAGGACGAAGCTCATAGAGTTGGATTGTCACTACACTCGTGACATGATACAGAAGGGTATTATCACTACTAGGCATGTCAGCTCTGGAGACCAGACAACATATACACTTACCAAGGCTCTAGCAAGAGAACCTTAACAGAGATGTTGTTCCAAGCTGAGTCTTGATATTTACGCTCCAGCTTGAGGGGGAGTGTTGAGATAATTACTATTTTTAGTATTATCCTCTTTATAATTTTTCATTTCTCGTTTCATCCTTCTGTAATTTGCCCAATGGCTCTTCTCCTATATAAGGGAACCATTGGGCCTCTCATAAAGTATCCCAGTATGTTTTCTTAACAATATCATTAATGATAATTAAATCACATTTAATTATCAATTTCCCAATGCTCCTATATATTATCAATAATGGAATTATTCTTGAACTCTTTCAAGAATAATGCACTTTCTCCGGATACTTGGAGATAAGGACATGGCGATTGTACGTTCCACGTATAGTGACTGGGATATTGAGACCATATCTCAAATCTAGATCTCGAGGATCTCTCATCGATGTTTAATTAAATCAAAGATGTAATCTAATCTTCTCATTGTATCTGAATCGTATTCAGATCAATGTCCAACATTTGGACTAAGATTGTATTACTTCTCTACTAAGAGGATCACTAAAATCCAAATTGCTTCACCATTCTCTCGAAATAGAAGCGTTATTGTTATACAATCATTTATAATCACATCACCAACGAGTATTCCTAATACCCCGTACATCCTGCATACTAGACGACCTAGAATAAACCCAAAGTTTTATATCACTTTTAGTCTCTCTTCTTAAGGGTTTAATTAGGGCTGTCAGGAAAGCTCAAACTTGATGAGCTTAACTCGGGCTCAGCTCGTTAAGGGCTCGTGAGCCGGACTCGAAACCTTAACGAGCCCGAGCCTGAGTTGGGTTTTATGGCTCGTTAGCTTATCGAGTCGAGTTTGAGTTGGGCATTATTCAACTCGGAAACTCGACTCAATAACTCGTTTTCTCTCTTAATAAAAAATTAAAAATATATATACCAAAACTTCCACATTGAGTTTGATTAAACTAGAGGTTAACACTTTTCTTACCCAAAAAGCTACACAAGAGTATAAAAAATCAAAATTACAAATGTCATTTGCATAATTTAATGTATAAAATGGAACAATGACTCATTAAGTGGTTCATGAGCCTTCTCATTTTGAGGCTCATGAGCCAGCTCAGAAACTCACGACTCGATAAGAGGCTCGTGAGCCAGCTCATTTTGAGGCTCGTGAGCCAGCTCAGAAACTCGTGGCTCGATAAGAGGCTCATGAGTCAACTCGAACTCGACAAGTTCGAGTTCGAGTTGGTGATCCAGGGCTCGATCCTTATCGAGCCCGAGTTCGAGCTTAGGTTTCTTATCGAGTTCGAGTCCGAGTTGAGGCCAACTCAGCTCGTTGAACTCGATAGACACCACTAGGTTTTATCATTAAGTTTCTCATTCGGTCATTGGGAGTTGGTATCGATCATATGTTTTCCAAAAGCATATATCATATCTATAAATTCTTGCCATGCTTCCAAAGCAAGACAACCATGCATGGAATATGATCGGTTCCCAGTACCTCATGAGTGAGCTCATGTCTTCTGGTTTAGTGGTGAACTTGCATGATCCATTTGAGATATCATATTACTCATATGCCCTTATATGCACACCATATCGCCGGTGTATAGACCTTGATTAGGTCATCAACCTAACGATCTGCCAAGTGAATATACTTATACATATAGCAATACATCTGTCTCCGATCAGAGGATGCGTGCATATATCGTGGCAGTATATGTCATAGGTCTTGGTTATCTCAATCTAGTTTAGTCAACTCTTTGACCTAACTTATTTGACACCTGCGAATCTCTATTCCTATGTAGAGGCCCTGCATCAAGAGGTTGGCTAGATATCATCCTTTAGAGAAGGATTGTCATCTCCTTCTCAAGCTAGAGATCATCTCTTAGCAATCATTTGACGATGCTTGATGAGTCTTCAATCTAACTCTTTAGATATCATCCAAGCACCAGCCTCTAAGATTCAACCATTGAATCAACAGCTACATGATCATTAAGATAACCATGATACATAATCCTAATTGTACTAAGGGACCTTATAAGTGCCTTCATTCATTTAATCGCATACATGGAGTGAAATAAATCAATAACCTTTAGTGGCATATCAAAGATTACAATAACATTTATTGTAGAAATGGTTCGCCTCGGGCTCACGTGGCTAACACATACTACTTGTCACACCAGTGTGCCCTTTTGGTCGGTGTCAGACTTGTTTTACACATATGTGGTGCCAAGTAATCATGGTCGGTTGTTTCTGCTTCACTTCTTTCACTTAAGATTGGTACTTAAGTACTAATTAGTGTATGTCACATTGATTACTATCTAGGTGTTAACTTAAGCAGGGAGTTCCTTGAGTTGTGATTCACATGAAAGAAAAAGGTTCAGGATGGTTTCAAGACTAGACTTCCAGGGGACAGTTACAGATAAGTGGTAGGTGTTAGCACACGAAAAAGTGTGAGGTTTAACTTGGCATATGGTAAAGTGTAGGATTTGGTTTAGCACATGGTTAAGTATGGGATTCTCATGAATTGGATCAAGGTTGGTATCACAAGGATAAGAATAAGGATATGGATTGAGGATCTAGGTTTTCTAACCAGTTTCATTGTGGTGTGGGTTTTACATATTTACCTGATTTTGTACACTTTCCAGCTTGTAGTGGTTCTTTCTTGGTTAGTTGTTTTAGCACCATACTGGGCAACTTCGCTCATGACGTACTTACTTTCATGAATCTGGCAGGTTGTCAAGAGCATCCACAACAATGAGCAGCTTGTTGGTTCTTCTTCTATTATGGGTTATTTCTACTTTTGGGTATGTACACATTTTGTAGTTCTACTATCTTTACTTGTACGTTTTGAGAGATATTGTTAGTATATATGTATGTACATTCATGTCTACATGTATGAATACATTTTATGGACATTGTTACTTGTAAATGTATCTGTAAATGTTAATGGAAAATGTTTACTGCATTTTCTATTGTCTTTTCTACTATGCTTCTATCTTCTTTCTATGCTTCGAATGTGGGATTGCATCGCGTGGATTGAAATGTTGAGTACCTGGGTCCCAAGGGGTGTCATATAGATTTATATAGCTTCATCCACTTTCAGACTACATCTTATGCCAAAGTTCAACCTACCCAAAGCTTACAAATACTCATTTTAAGTACTACTCTTGATGTAGCCCAAATCGATTTACAGAGCACACAACTTACCAGAATTGATGTTTTTTATAAGAAAGGTTTTCATAGAAAATACCTTCTAAGGTATGCGACCTCGGCTGAATTTACCTTCTACACAAAAAGAAAGGTTTTCACATGGAACACCCTAAGATACATAGTGTCACCAAGGATTTATCTTTCTTCGAGGAATAAAGGCCATTTACATAAAAAAATATTTTTTAGCAAAGAATAAAAATAAATGTAATTGATCTAATAAAGGCTTTGAAAATATGCAGAAATCTAAATGGAAATCTAGAGCGACCTTGGAGCATAAGGCTTTAGGCAAGCAAGAGCTGACAACCGCGAAGAACATGAAGAACAGAAATCATTTGCTTAACAAGATATCTTCTTGAGCACACAAAAGTTTCTCATGAGAGTAAATAGAGCGGTAGTGAGTGAAGCACTTGTGCTCTTGGTGTGTGTTTCAAGCGCATAGTATAGAGTACTTTTATAGGTATAGGGGAACCCTTGGAATAGTAAAATTGTGAAAATATTTCAAGTAAAATGGCTAAGAGAAATATTCAATGTACTGATGTACCGATGCACAAAATCTTATACATAGCATCAACAGTTAAACAAACTATAAACAATGTTCTATATCTAGTCTGAACCACTACATGAATAGTTAAAAAAATAGGCTCGTTGAAGTGTCTGAATAGTCCAACATTCAAAAACTGTCAATGTACATGGGGATTTACAACATAGAAATAAGTGCAAAAGCTAAGATGTGAACGCATCAAGGTATGTATAAGTGTAACAAGGTGTATTGGTGCATGTAACTGTTAGTATTGTTGTATGAGGGTCTTATACTAATGCGATAATAACAAAAATTATGTACAATACGTGCATTCAAGTGTATACCAATGTATGTGATTTATGTACCAGTAACAGTAGGAAATGTGAAAGTGAGTGAGTATAAGAGAGAGAGTGGTTTATCAAGACTTTTTACAACACACCACTAATTATACACACCACTAATTATGATGTTATTACAAACTAACTCGATAAGTAAAAGACAAGAGAACGTGCTTGGTGATGTTTTTTCTTTGGTTAAGAATATCAGTAGTTTTCAAATACATTACCTACTTTGATTCTGAGACATCTATCTTTCTTGTGTAATGGAGTTCAAGGATAGAAGATACTTTATAACATGCTTCACAATGTATAAATTGTATAAAATAATTACTTATTTAATAACTTCTTAGTATATCTTCGAGTTAAGAAACCATTTGATGGCCTCAAAAACCTAGTTAGTGTTTGTTCATTAATCAAAATGCTTTAAACAGAATCTCTGAGAGCAATTGTTCAATAGATATACGCCTACATGGAATCACTACTTATTTTAAATCAGCATGTTTTACATCTAAGCTTTATGTTTTAATTTATTTATCTTATTATCTCTACTTACGTTGATTTTATTGCTCTTTTTTTCTTGATAACAGAAAGGTGGAGAAAAAATATTAAATATTTTTGAAAGATTAAGAAGATTATTTTGCTTAAACTCATTTAAAGCAATACCTCTTGTTGAAAGATATAAGTTTACTCGAGCGTTGTTTACTTGCATAAGTTTTTTGTGAAAGATCTAAAACGTTTTTCAAAATCTGCTTAATAAAGTAGACTTTTATCATTATAAGAGGGATAATGTTGGAACATCCATGATGACCCCATCTTAATGATGGCATACACAAGTCAATAGGCACTTGCATAATGTATCATTGCAGCAAGCAAGATGTCTACAGATCAAGTTCGAGCATCTCGATCCAAGAAAGAAGATTGTGTGTATTCTAGACTTGTAATGAGGCCCATATATGCACACATATTAAACTACTAGTACAAGCAAAGTTAGTTCAAGAATATTGTGAAATTTTCAAAGTTGTTCGATCAACTAAAGTAACATAATTGATCAACTTTGGATATTGTCTTTACGTCAGTCTATTAATTTTATTGCACCGATCGATCAACTTTTGGTATTATTCTTGCCCTCATCAACCAAACTTGATCAGATAAATTACTTATTGATCGGCCAATTTTGATCAATTATTGATCAACTTTGGTTACTATTTATTCTTTATTAAGTTGAGGCCTCCAACGGTTAGAAATTGATTGATCATTAACTATGACCTGACTGAATAAAGGGATTTTTACCCGGCAGACCCTATAAACTTTTCCAATTGCCTCCACGACCTTTGAAACAACATAATTCTCCCCTCGACTCCGTAAACTTGCCAACGCTTACCCTATGAACCTTGTGGTTACTCTGTTTGAAGCTCCGAGGGTTCTTGGCGTAATTCATAGGGTCGATAGGGTAATTACGTTATGCAAAAGGTCGTCGAGGTGATTGGCAAAGTTTAAAGGGTCTGCTGGGTAAAAATCCCTTGAATAAAAGCACCATGCTTATTACCACTTTTTATACTGATTGATCATCTATTTAATTTTTTGAGATATTTTTAAATTGTTGAACATTCCCATTTTAGCCCTAATGACTATATCTTGACCTAAAGGCTATAAGGACTCTCCAACCACTTTAGTTTCTCCATAAAAGCCTCATTTTCTCAACATTTTAAATAAAAAAACATTACACATCATTTACACATATATTTTATGTTGTTGAAAAGTTACATTTCAACATTCTACACTGTGAAACCCCAAAACCCGAGCAGAGACTTAAATGCAAAATCCAGCTAGATTTGGGCTTAATTGCAAATCTATTTTTATTCCATTGTCCAAAAAATTTATTTAAGCAGTCCATTGCGTAGAGATCATCGATAGCTTTCTAACGAGTCCAAGAATGCAAAAATACGAGTTCAGGAGCCCGAGTTACGGCCATTTTTACGAGAGGGGATCCAGGTCATATATGGATCCGGACTAGGATCCGAATCCAGGTCCAAACCAATAAAACCCTTTGTGCACCTCACCCAAAATGCCCAACCCCTCCTTCCTTCGACCTCCAGCAGTTCCCTCCTCCATTCCTCCTCCCTCTCCTTCACCAAAGGTCGTCGGAGCACCTGGGATCTATAACCCGAAGCCGTACTCGTGTAGAGAAGGTATGATCCTCCTTCCTCTTGTTGCGAATGCCATGCTACTTCATCCTATATTCAACATCTGTAGAGCCATAGAACATGCTCATTTGCTGTTGAAATTAAATCCCTATTGAGACATTAAAATGGGTAGGGAGCTCGATTGGTTGGCCTTCTCAGATCATAGTAAAATTCTATGTTGATTCGGAGTTAGTGGTGCCTTTCCTGTTGACCGTGTGATTATGAAACAATCGCTTAGAATTCACTGTCCAGATCACAGTTGGCAGCTTATGAATCTGTGATTCGTCATCTTTATTCATTTATTTTAGCTTAAAATCCCTTATAAAACACTTACATATAACACTAACTCCATATTCTTACTAACTTGCATCCGTGTGTAAATATTGTACTCCTTTTACTAATTTTAACCTAAAATAAAGAAAGAAATAAAGAAAGGAAAACTAAAGAAAATAAAGAAAAAAAGGGAAGATTGTATACAAGCTGACCCGAACCCCAAGAGAAGGTCAAGACTTGACCTGATCGACCAGGAATAAAGTAGGGGGAGATAAGGGTCCTTAAGCAGAAAATCAAAAAAATGTGCGTGTGTTGTTGTAAATACTTCTCACTTATTTTGTGTATATCTATATAAAACTAACACTAATTTATTTGTGCCTTAATTGGCCTCAAATCAAATAACTTTCAAAACCAAAGTTGTAAATAAAAATATGTCCTAATTAATAAAAATAATTGCACAATTAAATCTTGTACAGAATCAAAATAACCACACTTGGAAAAAGCCACTAAGCACTAATTGAAAGATCAATTATGGCTCCACATGAACTCAAATTGAATCAATCTCACTTCCATTGGATTCTAAATTAAATTATCTTTAAAATGGGTGTAATTTCATAATTTTTGGAGTTATGAGTAAAAAATTGGTTTTCCGGGGTGGTTTGTGCAATTTTCCCATGTATTTTGTAAATATTGTATTTGTATATATTTGAAAAATATTCTTACTAATTATTTAAAATAAAAATTAAAATAAAAAAATAAAATTTTTAAAATAATAAAAAAGCTCATTTCCTCATTTACCCTATAGTGACGAAAATTCAAAAAAAAAGTTAATTTTGTAAATAGTTTTATCTCTCTTTTACTTTATCTCATTTCAAATTTCATCTCTCTTATCTCTTCCACCAAAAAAATCAAAAATTCAAAAATTCAAATTTCATCTATATCTTTTCTATTATATGGCTCCTTCTCCCTCATTCCAACTTGATCGATCTTTGGGAGAGGAGCTCGATCTCCGAGAGAAAATTTCGTCGAGAAAGGTGCCTAGCCTCCGAGCCGTCCGGTGACAGTGCATCGGCCTCGTTGAGGTGATCACGGTACATTCGCTCCTAAGGTGAGATCCACATTTTTTAGGTTAATCGTAGTTTATTTCATCATATTTTAATTCCATCGTATTTTGTTTCTCTAGATCTAAAAAAATTTCATCACGATTCGATCTGCTTCGACTCGATTTTCCATCTCACGTTCTTGATCTCTTCGCATTCAATTTCTATCTTCCACGATCTATCAACTCTGACCACACACGGTGGTCAGAGAATCGGATTCGATCCTTTCATTTTCGTTGGATCCCCATTTATTTTCTGATTTGTAAATAAATAAAAAGATACAAAAAATTATTTGTTTCTTTCTCTCTAACGTTTGTTTTGCAGGATCATTAAAAAAACAAAAAAAATAAAATACTATTTTTTATCTATTTTGAAGTTACAAAAAAATAAAAAGGGATTTTTTATTACTGTTTACATTTTGCTTTACAAAATTAAAAAAATAAAAAAATAAAAAAATGGGTGGAGCCGCTCCACCAGCCTACGCCACACGCCTCTCTCCTCCGCCAGCCATCTCCCCATCCACCGCGGAGCCGCTCGCCTCCGCCATCGTCCACAGCCGCAAACACCTGCGGCTAGGTCCTCATCCCCAACTCCATCAACATCTTCCATTGCCTGGATCCCTGCAATCCACCAGCTCCCCAGCAGCCCATCGCCCGCATGCGCGTCCTTCACGCGGCGCCTCGTTGCCGATCTCTGTCGTCGCCCTTTCCACAGTGGGCCTCTGCTTGACCATCCACAACCCATCCTCCAGGCAGCCGTGCCACCCGAGGCCGCACCGTCGTGCGCTCCATCTCTAGCCTGTCTGCGAGCAGCCCTCCAGGCCACCGGCCCCCGCGTTCGCCATCCGCCCTTGTCGCCACCCGAGGCCCCTGTCGTTGTGCATCACTTCAGGTCACAACCGAGCTTCTTCGATTTTTCGTCAAATCGAATCAAGGCCACGAGGGAAGCCGCACTCGCCGCGGCTCCACTTTCGGCGAATCACAGGTAAGTATACTTCAACTTTTCCTTGTCAATTTTTTATCTAATATTCTTATTGTTGTCATTCTAAATTCACATCATCACAATCACACACAAACACCACTCATTCATTGCATTTTCTAATTCATGTTTACAAAAAGAAAATTACAACAACAAAAAAATTACAAAACAAAATAAAAAAGGAGTTGCAGGTCCACGGTGGCCAACGCCGCCGCACCTCGCCAGCGCTGACGACCCTGCCGACCACCGCAGATGACGCCGCGATCTCCAGGTGCAACCGCACCACCCGCCTCTGCCCTCGTCGCTTCAGCCCCCGTGGCAGACCACCGCGTAGCGGCGCCGCCCCTGGAGATGCCACCCTCACGTGTCACTGCCCACCTCGACGCCTCCATCCAGCGCGCATGCGGCATCACCACAGCCATCCGCTACCGCGCGCTCCTTGTCGTGGCTCGCCAGTAGCTGCCCAGCCACCACCCCACCGCGCGCTTCACCGCCCCACCTCGGCCCAGTCGCGCCCCCAGCCATGCACCCCTGTACCGTGCTCACCGCCACGCGTCCAGGCCGCCGCCCTGCTTCCTTGCGTGCGTGCGCGTGGCGTGCGCGCCCCCACAAGCAGCACCGACCCAGGCGTGTGGCTGTCCCACCTTCAGCCATCCTTGCGCGGTAGGCGCACATGCCGCGCACCGCCTCGTGAGTTCCCTCCTAGCCGCGCCCCTCGCCCCTCGACGACGTCGATCTCGCCGCGCGCTGCCGCTAGCAGCCCTCCAAGGACCAGCCGCCCACTCGCCCCTGCCCTTTAGCCCTAACTTGGGTTCCAAGTTGAGAAGCACGTGAAGGTCTATTTCCAATTTTTATTTTATTTCTTTTGTGAAAATTACATCTTTGTCCTTTTAAGTTTATTTTATTGCAAAATAGTCCATGTCCACATTTCAGTTCATTCATTTTGATTCTGTAATTGCACGAACAACCTTGTGTTGTCATATTAATTTGGACCTCAAAATTGTACCATTTTTTATCAGAAAAATAGCATGTTGATGAGCATCTAATTCTTTATCTCGTGGATATTTATTTGCATTTTTGTGAGCATTAGATATTTTATTAAAAATCAGAGAATGAAAATCAGTGATATTTTATCTATTTAAGCTCTGAAATTTGCACATAGTCATTTATTGCTCCAAAAATTGTGAAAAACTTGTGAATGATGTATTTTATTGTGCTTTAATTACAGTACAAATTTCGTCCAATTAGGAGTTGTCTTGTGCCTAAAATAAATTATACAATGATTTCTGTAATTGATTTTTAATTAATTCCACAAATAAGATTTTTGAGAAATTTCAAGTCTTCTGAATTGCACATTATATATTTATATGATATAATTCATTCTCTAGATAATTTAACTTCGTGGATTTATTAGGAATTAAATACATGTAGTCTCTTTGTTTTCAGTATAAAATTCATAAAAATCATAAAGTGTCAGAAAATTCCAAAAAAATTAGTGTAGCTTTATTTCATCATTTTTATCTTTCAGTAAATTTTTCATAATTTTTGCTTATCATTAGCATGAAAAATTGCATAAAAAACCCAAAAAGTTTGCATTTTTCATTTGTGCAATTTAAACCCAAAAATTTCAAAAAAATTACATTTCGCATTCATTGTTGGATTAGGTTCTGAGGAAAAATATAACTTGGCCAATTTGGACTAATTTCAGATTAAAATTAAATTTGGCTAAGTTGTTGATTTTCATAATAATCTTATTCATTCGCATCATTGCATTTGTCATTTTTATTGCACAAAAAAAATTAAAAAAAATACTACTTAGAAAACAACGATTTAATACATCTAATCTCATCCCGAGTAGTTCCTTTGCCTCCTTAAGTCGACCCTGGGGCTTGCCCAGGCTAAACAAACATAAAACCGCATCTTAATTTCATTAGACGATTAATAGATTTGTGCGGTTATTTTTTTATCGATCCGGATTTATCCGACTGCAACGAAACCGTCAATTAGAGAACATCAAAAGGGTAGGTCCGCGGGTTCGTCAAATGGTGTCGTTACCGGGGAGGCAAACGGCTTAGGATGGCTTTAGAAAATTAGATTTAGGTTTTCCAGTCACTCGGGCAGTCTGATTCCCGAACCACCTTGTAATTATTCTATTTTTTCAATTATTTTTTCCATTTATTTTTCTCTCTCTGACATTTTTGTATCTTTTTGTGCGAGGACCCGATGGACTTGGAGCGGCTTTCTTGAAGTCGACGCATCTCGAAGTGCATCGGAGCCTGACGATTCGTGGATCAAGTCGGCTGTTGAGACGCCAGAAAGATTTTCGTTTTTTTAACTTGTAAAAAAAGTGTTTGCATTTACAGCAGTTCCCGTTTGGGATCTCGCTCGTGTAAGTCATAATAAAACATGTCCCTGTGTGTTGTCTGGTTGCTTTACGTAGAATAGGACCTGCACTTGCGGCTCTTAGAGCTATTTTAGGAACTGTTTGTGCTCGTAAAATTCTACGACCACACTTCGCACTTAAAAGACACACTTAGATCGCAGGACTTAGCCAAATTCAATTCGTTCTTCACTCGCTAATAGAACTGCTTGTGTAGGAGCAGCTTTTTCATTTGCATTCATTTAGTGTAAAATTTCAATTCAGTATTGCATCCCGCATTGTAGAGAGCTGGAGGCACTATAAGTAATCTTACTCAAGCCTTCATCATCGTTTTCTCGATTGCATCGGCTTTTCCGATTCTCTCTCTCTCTCTCTCTCGATTTTATAACCTAGGATAAAGGAATTGAGACTGGACGGTAGACGTGATTGCTTGTGTGGATTAATATCAATGACAACTAATCTTTAAAATCTGGATTGATAATTGAATTTGACCAAAAAAATGACTAAAATTAACCTTTGTTTGCGGGAGATTAACCCCGACCTTGTTTTTAGGCTGAGTGAGGGTACTTGAATGTGTGTGAACATCTTAAGGCAGAGCCCAAATCCTCGCCTTCCATATCACGTTCCGACTAATTCTAGCAAATATCACAAGTTGAATTGTTCAGGTTCACTGACTAAATACTAAGTAGCCTCCGCCTGTCTCAGGTAGATAGGGGTGAAATTACGGTACTTCGCAACAAGTTGCTAGTAACCCCCCAGCCTTGTCAATCTCCGCCTGCTTGCAGGTAGATAGGGGCAGGTCTTTGAATCCATCAACTTGGGATAGGAGCGAAGAAAGGAAGGACCAACGATATTTTTAGGCGACATGTTAAGCAGGGGAGACGCAACCGGCTTTTTAGCCGACTCCGCTATACGCAGCATAACCTTTACTACTTGTCTGAAAATTCACACTTAAAATCAATCAGACTAATCGGACTCGGTTTCGGGTCCTTCACCGTATTGAGTGTGAAGTCAGGGTTTGCTCTTGCGTTTGTCTTTGTGTCTGTCCGTGTGTGTTATTCTGTGTAATTGTCCGCCGCCCATGGGAGACCCTTACCCGTGGTCGGCTCCACCTCAACCCGATTATGAAGTCAAAACTTCGACTGACTTCTCCACTTCTTCGCATTTCTCACCTACTCCATATTCCAACACTCCGAATCCACTTCTATCTTGGGCTGACTGTCCTTATTCTCGAGAGCTCGCATGAATCAAAGAATCGAATGAAGAGCAAGCCACTGCTGAGATAGATAATTGGCAAAATTATATACCCCCACATATTTCATCTCAAGTAGGGACCATACAACAATTTACATACACGCATCCCGACTTGACCTTAGGGCATAACATGGTCGATCGAACAACCCGAATGGAGAGGCATGTACATCCTGATTTCCCAAACTTGATTGACTTTAGTGATCAAGCCTCCATTAACCTGTCACGACCTCCTCCCGAGGACCTTAGGTTACCCGTCAAACACATCATTCGCCTACTTAAGTAGCTTAGAGTTAATCCATTGTTATGAAAACCTGGGAAAATTTTTCGCTTTTTAAACATAACATTCACAAGATTTATTTTGGCTAAACAAGCAACCACAAGAAAACTAAAAGCGGAAGTAAGTAGTACACCAGAACTGAACAACAAGGATATCCATTCATTTTCATTTCATTCATATAACATGCTGAAGTTCCACAACATTCAATATATATATATGGACATTCAGTGGTAATCATAATACCAACATTCATGAACTCCTCAAAACTCATCCTATTTCGAAACTAAACCCATGGATTGATGGTTAACATGAAGGAGTATCTATCAACAAGTAATTACACTCAAGGAGACATGAAGAAACTCCTCAAATCCATCATAAAACTCTAATTTAAAGTGCATGGACAGATCTGGACACATTCAGTTACTTGTATATGACAACAGTCAAAACACTCACAAATCACCTTCAATTTCACATCTAAGCCATGAATTAAAGACCAATAGTATGTGGACAAGATCAACAAGCAAGGATACTCGAAAATGGCCCTTATATCATACAAAAATCATGCAACAACACATGCAAAACACAAGAACACATATCTGAAATTTGTTGCAGGTCCATATGAACAGCAGCCATAAACCCCCAAAATCATCATAGAAATTCGAATTTTTCACATGAATCTAAAGCCAACATGATGAAGGGTCTAACAGCAACCAAATGCCACCTAAAAAGCTCAAGAAATCCTCCCAAATCAAGCCAAGAACTCGGATTTCTCATGCAAAATCAGATCTGGAAATTCCCAAAAATCAATCATCAAACCACTCCAAATACCAAAACAAAACCCAACAAGAATCACAATCAAATCCTTGATATAGCAGCTCAACACTAGGCTCATAGAGTGGAGAAAATTCTATCTTAATGGCAGCAAAGAGGGGTATGATTTGTACCTCAAACTCAAGCTTCAAAAGCTTGAGGAAGAACACTCCAAGAACAAGTGTAGAACAGTCCACCACTTAGTCACTTAACGACTTTCCAAATCCCATCAACTTCCATCCACAATCATTCATCATCTAGGATTTAGTTGGCCTTTAGAAATTAGAGTTGTTACATAACCAGCCTTCATTCGAATAGCCTATACATTCACAAGATTGGACTCATGACCTAGACTTATCAGTCCATGTTTCATTGACTCCATCATATGAGGCTCCGACCAATATTTTCCATTTGGATAGTCCATACTCGACTCAGCATTACATGCTAGAGTCTAGGTATGTTGAGTATGAGACCCCAATATCTCAGCAGTATCCTCCAATTGAGCAGAACACTCCCATGATTTGTCATGAGAATCTTTTGGAGGATGACATTTCTCGACTTATCGTGAAAAATGAAACATTAGGTAACAAGTTGAGAGACGTCATAGAAATATTGCACTCAATTTCTGTCAGCTTGGGAATGAAAGTGGAAAAGGACGTAAGTAGATCTGATGTTGAAAACCGAGCAAGCATTAGGGAACCCACATCTCTTGTACAACTGGAGTCCATTCGATCTCCCTCTTCTACTAACCCCTTGCCTTCCAATCTTGAGTCTGATCATTCATCTATAAAAACACCAAAAAAATTGAAAACCAAAAAATCACATAAAAATTGAAAATGAAAAAGACCTAAAAAATTGGATCCTGCCCTAAGGGAAGCACTCGATGAAGAACTGATTTTTAATCTTCCCTTAATAAAGGTCATAGATCACTTTCCCGACCTCAAACGATTTGTGAGAAGTAAATTGATGCCTAAGAGGTCGGGCAATAAGAGGATAATGACTGAAAGACACATAGTATCTATGGCCACCTCCTTGGTAATGGGGAGAAAGACCAAAAGCCGCAGAGTGAAGCGGTTGTCCCGAGTTGAATGTGAAATCAAAGACACCATCTTTACCCATACAAGAATCGATGATGACTCACCGATAAATATCCTCCCGACCTCTGTGTTGACAAGCTCAAACTCAGGCCACTTAAGAAGTCGAGAGAGATCGTTCAGCTGGCTGATCGATCTATCAAACGGTCGAGAGGAAATATTTCAGTCATCGTTACTTTCCAAGGTGCTCTACTCCAGGTGGACTTCACGATCATTGACATTGAGCACCAAGGAGAGTTTTCTCAGTCTCCGATTATTCTCGGGAAGCCGTTCTTAACCTTGGCTAAGGCGACTATAGATTATGAGACTCGGGAAATCCATTTTACAGCATTGGGAGCGCTTCGACCTCATCCATTCTTTGATAAACTTTACTCTAAGGTGACCCGCACATCCGCTGAAAGTCGTGACCATCGAGAGGAAGATGAGTCCCACCTCTCTACTACACCTGAGAGATCGATTGTCTGGACGACTGTTGGTTCAGAGACTCCCCACACCTCCTCAACTGCTTGCACCACCACCGTGATAGCTTCTAAGGAGGACTCACGACCAGAAGCTGACATTGAGTCAGACATGATTTTTGTTGATTGTCTTGACCATTTTGATGATCCGACACAAGAGCCCAATAATGTCAAGCCAACTGAGATCATTGGCACCTTCTCGAGATGTGTGCTGACCCTTCAGGAATATGCTAATCTATATGGTGACTCGTCTGATGAAGAACCCGTGGTCAACACGCACCACACCCTGGACCTTCAAAGGAAACAACCAAGACTAAATTGACTCCACATAAAAACATGGTTGCTCCCTCTTCTAGTCGGCTATCTAGTGAGAGGAAGTCAAGAATTGATTCCTCGAGATGTTCCCTCGATCTCAAGGCGCGTCGCTCTCATCTCCCTCTCAATGATTCAGGTTCTAGAAAACCTACTAAGAAAATTTCCTTCAACATTCCAGAGAAGGAGGTTTCAGAGGAATACTCATCGGGTCCGGACAAGGTGATTTATATAAGTGAGCTCAGTTCAGCTATTCTCAAGCCATATCTAAGCAAGAAGTCGTGTGTCGACTCTCGTTGGACGATCCCTTCACCTCACTACTATTCATCTGAGGACGATTCCGACAGTGACACACTTGTATATTACCCACCTCCTCGATCCCGCAAGAAGGTTCGTGACAAACCTTCTTGATCCACGTATATTCTCAATTCTCCTTGTATATATTTTCCCTCCCTCCCCAGTGATTCTAATCACTCGCCCCGGCTCCATATCATTTCATTTTATGGCTATACTTAGGATGATCAGATCCTAAGTATAGGGGGGAGAGTGACCGAGTCTTTTCACCATTCATTGTATATTCTCTAGATCTCATCGGTTCTCACACTCACTCTTGTCCTATACTTAGGCTCACCAGAGCCTAAGTATAGAGGGGACTGATGCCCGCTGTGTATATACTCCTCCATTTCCCCTCTTAACCTCGCCCGCCCCATTTTTTATCTTCTTCTATGCTTAGGCTGCCAGAGCCTAAGTATAGGGGGGCGGAGCGGTGTCTATACATTTTGTTTTTCTAGCTCTCCTACGCTTAGCACGAGCTATGTCTTTTTCCTCGCTTTTCGTGCTCTGAGGACATAGCACACGCTAAGTATAGCTGAGCGTGTATATATTACATATACACTTTACCCATAGCTCGTACTTTCGCGTATTTTCGTGTACTTTTTGTATTTATTTTGCAATAATTACGGGTGGGTAAAAGTTGAAAAAAAATTGTTGTATAATACTTGTAAATCTTTTTGTAAAAATTGAAAAAAAAAGTTTGTAAAATACTTGTATACTTGTATATTGTATAACACTTGTACAATCTGTATAATACTTATAAACTCTTGTAAATTGTTGTAACATAGGAGGTATACAAAAATTTTGAAAAAAACACAAAAAAACACAAAAAAACAAAAGAAAATAGGCTTCTTATTTACTCTTGCATAGCATCCTTGCATTCAAAAAATATATTTGACAAATCAAATATACATCTATCCTAAAATTAAACCAATCAAATAAGGGAGATAACCAACATGGAGATTGCCTCCTCTTGTATCATGGTGGACGGCCACCAATTTCCATATTGGTTATGGTGGCCGTCCACTTGATTGCAAGTGAGAGCAATCTCATGTGATTTCATGAGATTGCAAATCTCCATGGAAATCTCCTTTATTTAATCCAACAACTTTTGTCGTGATTTATTCTTCAGAAATAATTCATAATTAATTTTAAGAATATTGCAATCTTGACATTGGAAATTTGTAAATCACATTCACAACCCAAAACAAAATATAATTTACATTTTCAAATAATTACGCAATGTGTATCCAATACACATTAATAATTAATCAATAAATATAAATTATAATTAGCTTTCTGTAATACATTATAAATTACATTTATAATATATTATGAATAATTGGATATTGCTATCCACATTATCTTTATCCATAATTAAATCACATTTAATTATATTGGATAATTTCCACACACATCAAGATAATTAAATCACATTTAATTATTAATTTCTCAATGCTTAGATCTTATGGAATTATTCTCGAACCCTTCAAGAATAATACGATTTCTCCGCTGATACTTGAAGATAAGGACATGGCGATTGTATTGTTCCACGTTTAGTGACTTGGATATTGAGATCACATCTCAAATCCAGATCCATGGACCTCTCATAGATGCTTGATTAAATCAAGGCCGTAAACCTAATATTCTCATTGCATCTGAATCTCATTCAGATCAATGTCCAATACATGGACTAAGATTAGGTTACTTCTCTACTGAGAGGAGTCACTAAAATCCAGACCTGTTTCATCACTCCCTCGGAATGGAAGCGTCATGGTTATACAATCGTTTATGATCAAATCTCCCTCAGGTATTCCCAATACCTGTACATCCTGCATACTGGAAGACCTATGATCATCCTGAAGATATAGATCACTTTTACACTGTCATCTTCAGGGTTTGACCACTAAGTTTCTCATTCTTGGTCATTGGGATTTTTGGTACAGATCATATGCTTTCACAAAGCATATATCTTACCTTCAAATTCATGTCATGCTTCCAAAGCACGACGACCATGCATGGAATTTGATCAGTCCCAATACCTCATGAGTGAGCTCTTGTCTCCCGGTTCACAAGTGAACCTGTATGATCCCTTTGAGAGATTGTATTACTCATATGTCCTTACATGCACACCAGCTCGCCGGTGTATAGACCTTGGTTAGGTCATCAACCTCTTGGTCTGCCAAATGTACATACTCAGACATATAGCAACACATCTGTCTCTGGTCAGAGTTTGTGTGCCTATGTTGTGACAGTATTCAACATAGGTCTTTGGTTATCTCGATCTCGTTAAGTCAACCCATTGACTCAACTAATCTAACACCTCTAAATCACTATTCCCATGCAGAGGACCTGCATCAAGAGGTCAGTCAGATATCAACCTAATGAGCAAGGATTGCCATCTCCTACTCAGGCTGGAGATCATCACTTAACAATCATTTGATGATGCTTGATGAGTCCTCTATCTAATTCCTTAGATATTCATCCAAGCATCAGCCTCTATGATTCAATCAATGAATCAACAGCTGTATGATTATTAAGTTGGCCATGGTACATAACCCATATTGTACTAAGGGACCTATTATGGAAATTATTTATTCTTCATTTCAGACCAGGGAATGATATTCACAATAACATTTATTGCATAATGGCTCGCCGTGGGCTCGCATGTCCAACATAAAGGTGATGAAAGTCATATGATTGACTTAAGTATGCATACGAGGGCTGAGAAGTACCCTAGAACTCTTGTTTGGACGTGTAAGAGGTTTGAAAATGTGTTGCGCAAGATATCATGAGGTCCTTGGAGGTCTGGATGGAGCCCTAAGAGGGCTGAACAGAGTCTTGGAGTGATGGGCGGTGATCAAGGAGTTCCTAGCGGGTTGTAGAAGTTACCCGAAGGTGCGGGCGATGCACCTACAGGGGCTGGCGGCAACCCCTATGGTGTTGGCGGCACATCTAGAAGGTGCAGCAGCCGCTGCACGCGGGTTAGAGGGCCGCATGTGGGGCCATAGGCGTGGAAGGAGGGCTTGTGCAAGCGCTTGAAGATCGGGGAGAGGCTCAGAGGTGGCGGCAGGATGATTTTAGGTCAGATTCCCGGTTTAGGACCGTTGCTCTCAAACCATGCGGAGAAAATAATAAAGCGTTGTGTTTATTCCATGAGTCTAGAGTCGCTTATATAGAGAGGAAACCCTATAGAGCTGACATAGGAAAAAGTACATATATGAACCTGGAGGGTTACATGGCACATAAAATATATAATATGATAACTCTAACACACTGCATGCTTGATCTGAAGAGCGTATTGTATATAGAAATGGTTTGAACGCAAGATGAAGAAGGCCCAGGGGAAGAGACCATGCGTATGACTTGGAAGAATATACATGTATGTGAATTTATAATGCTCGGACGATGAAGTAGATCTTATCATCCAAGTGAGGGGCCTCTTTTAAGTTCAAGTAGTAAGGAGTAATTCATGAATGCGTTAACACAAGAAGGGAGGTGTGTGTGGTATTGATCCAAAGCTCGAGTACACGGTCAAGTTCGGCTGTCAACATACTAAATTTAAAGTGCAGTTGGGAAAAGGGATGCCACAATGATGCCTTTGGAGCTTCAGCAAAAGGGCAGAGTACTTTGGAGATTTATTCATGTGGTGTAGGGAAGAGTGAAGACGGTATTTGTGTATCTTTTGTTATTATCTTTCGGCAGTGTGGATTTCAGCGGGAGTGATTTTCCCCTGCACCTTTTCATTTAGATGTATTTGTTGAATTGTCCTTGAAATAGGGGCATTATTTGTATAAATGAGTGTTGTCTGATGACACAAATGAGGTGAACTGATGCACCTATCTTTTAACGCACAGTCTACTATAGCTACTACATGCGATATTTTTTGTTATTCTGAAAAAATGATATAAATGGGCCTCCTCAATGGAGTAACTTTCGGAAACGAAGTTATTGCGCCTCAACGGTCAAGTTACCGGGCTTATCCTGATTTTCTTTCTCCTAGACCCGAAACTGCCAAACATGGGATAATAACAGATACCTTTGCTTATTAAAATGATATACATCAGTGAACAAATCCAAAAGAAATTTCATTTATTTGCAGTGGTGCATTGGTGAAGAATTCCACAAATTTTCTCACAAGCACACTTTCTTCATTTGAATTGTGAAGATTCTGCTTTTACAATTCCTCTTCTGTATAACTTCCGGCCATAAGCTCTTCTCAGCTGTAACAAATTCTACTTTTAGAAAGGTGAATTTTCACAGTTTTAAACTGTCTTGTTGAATGAAGTCCCGTTAACAAAAATGCAAAACCTAGTCAAGGTGATTGATGTCAGCCTCCACCGCCGCTATAATTCTGCTCTAACAACAACTATAACAAAGCCTTTTCCCACATTAAGTAGGGTCAACTACATGGATTCTTCGCCTCCAATCAGATCTATCTTGGGTCATTCTCGGGCTTAAATAAAAAAAACTAGGATCCCTCATATAGTCTCATATCAACACTTCTGGGTCCTTCCTCGCCCTCTCTTAGCCAGGTCAACATCCCAAAACTCACATTTCCTAACCGGTGCATTAACTGACCTCCTTTGCAAATGGTCACAACCACCTTAAGAGGTTTTCTCGCATCTTATCCTCGAATTGAGCTGTTGAAGATGTCTTTGGTGGCTCATGTATTTAGTTCCACATCGTGTGATGGTGGGAGTTTGGTGCCTTGGTGGGGCTATATAAAGACCCCACATCCCATGCATCCATTGAGAAACATAATAGAAATATTAGCCCTTTGAGGCGGTTCTCCTGTCGTTTCATCCCGCTCCCCGCGGAGTAGGTTTCCTTGTAAAATCAAAGTGTTAATTTTTTTATCTTGTTCTTGCTTTGATTCGCTTCCGCACAGGAGCTACAACAACTTTCCTTCTAATTGCATCATACCGAATCTGATCTTTACGTGTGTGTCCACACGTCTACCTTAGCATTTTCATTTCTGTTACTGCCATTCTCTACACATGTCTCGGGATCACAGGCTAACATTCAGATCCATAGAGCATAACAGGTCTCACGACTGCTTTGTAAAACTTTCCTTCGATTTTCAAAGGAATTTTCTTATCACAGGGAACAATAGAGTCTCCTCTTCACTTTAGCCAACCTGTATTTATTCTATTAGTAACATCTCCATCAATTTTCCCATCGTGCTGCAAAATAGATCCCAAGTATTTAAAAGAGTCTCTCTTCTGATTGTTATCATCACTAATCTTCACCTCGATTCCTTCACCATTGCTTCCATCAAAAGTACACTCCATATATTCAGTCTTAGCCATACTTATATGAAAACCTTTAGTCTCTAATACATGTCTCCAAACCTCAAGCTTCTCGTTTATTCCATATCTAGTCACATCAATCACCACAATATCATCATCCCATAACATGACTTGACAACTCCTCCATAATCAAAGAAAAAAGGAATGGAATCAAAGCTGAACCTTAATGCAGACCAATGTTGATGTCAAAATAGTCAGTCTTCCCAGACTGTATCCTTACACAAGATGAAGCGCTGTAGTACATATCCTTTATGAGGTTAATGTATAGGACATATATTTGTCTCTTCTCCAAAATTCTCCACAATATCTCCCTTAAGAAAGAATCATAAGCCTTCTCCAAATCAATAAAAATCATATGGATGCTCTTCCTTTAGCTCTATAAATTTCCATTATTCTCAGAAGTGGATGGCTTCAATAGTTGAGCGATTTGCCATGAATCCGATTTGATTTTCTTATACTTTGGAAATTTGTCTCAACTTTCTTTCGATCACACATTCCCAAATTTTCATAGTGTAACTCATCAGCTTGATACCTCTGTACTTTAAACAATTTTGAATGTCTTCTTTGTTCTTATAAATAAGCACCACGATGCTTCTCCTCCAATCTTCATGCATTTTCTTGCTTCACCAATTAACATTGAATAAATTTGTAAGCCAAGTCAAACCACACTCACCTAAAACACTCCAAACTTCTATAGGAATGTCATCAGGTTCTACACCTTTCCAGGTCTCATAACCTTCAAAGCCTCCTCTACTCCCCTTCTTTGTATTCATCTATAGCTTGCACGATTCAAGTAACGTTCACTACTAGTTGGATCTCTCAAAGTGATCTCTCTATTTCCTTCTCCAATAAAAAGCTTATGGAAATACTGCTTCCATCTAGTCTATATATCCTTCTGAGTAACACGCACGCAACTTTCCTTGTCCTTAATGCATCTCACTTGAGAAAGGTCTTTGGTCTTATACGTTGCATTGATTTGTGATTTGTTGTTAACTTTCCTGATTTTGTTTTATTCTATATTTGCTTCGCAATAACCGAGTTTATGGCTTGCGTTGATTTTACTTGCTACTCCTTGGCAGTTCTGGAGTATTTCTCAGTGCTGATGAGGATCCATATGGTGTTTTGGATCAGATTGAACAAAAAATTGCTAGGTCTACTTTGTTGCCCAAGGAAAATGGAGAGGTATGGAACGGATGAATCTGGGCGTTGGTTGTTTCTCCTTTTGTATGTAATTATATTTTTGCTATGCTTCGATTGTCTCTATTGGTTATTCTAGGTTAGGGTGCCCTTTGGCATGCAGGCTATCATATTTGTCCACTTTTTAGTAGTATAACTAAAATAGCATGAAGCCAAAATCCTAGCAAGAAAGGCTGACGTTCTGCCCATTTATGTAAAAAAATATCCTATTTAAACTGTTATTAGCCAATAGTTGTTATTGTGATGAAAAATATTGTCAGCGGCCGGTTCTATCTATTCAATCTCTAATCTTAGTGAAACATGTTTCAATTGCTACACGTTTTACTGGACCAAATTAGAAAAAGATCAAGTCAGGTGCGTTGGAATATCAGTAATGGATTTTGTCTATACAAGTTGACTGTGTGTTGAACCGGTTATGGGTTTTTGGATCTTGGAGGTGTATCCATCAACCCACTTGCTATATATGTGTGTAACAACTCTCCATTATGTGTGGATCTTGATAAAGACCCATAGGGAATAGTTCTCTACTGATGCGGATGTTTTATGGCTTTGTTATGGCTACCGGGATATTCAGCATATGTTTTTATCTTGTGATAGGGTAGGAGGGTGTAGCGTGATGCATTGATTGAGAGGCTGGGCATTTCCCTAGTGGAGAGGTTCTGGATGTTGTGGCATGTCGTCCAGTTTAGGCCTTTTGGCGAGCATCTAAGAGACCTCTCTCTGTGTTAGGCCATTTGGCAGGTGTGTAATGGTGTTATTTTCCGTCAGGATATAGTTTATGTAGAGAGATTGCTGTGATTCATGTCAGGTATTTTTTGGATCCTGGATTCTGTAATTTTTATGTGTGCCATTTGTCAGTATATAGCAAGGCTATCACCATTTTGAGTGCATCCCCTTTTCCCTATGAAAAATGCAACAGCCCGCATTTTTTTCAAGATGAATGAACAAGAGTAGAAGCCTTAGCAGCCAGAGAGGAACATGATTGCCCTTGCCGCATAAGTGCATGCTGAGGTTATCTACATATTATTTAGTCTTAAGGATTCTGACCATCAAATGTTGATGGCCCAATCTTGTGATTGAAGGTAACTACCGGATTACATATGTAATGACATGACATGACACCATGTTCATTATGGTTGAGTCTAAAAACGATGACATTTTAGTGTAGAGATATTTGTGTATTTCTATATTCTATAAGTATCGTTTGCTTATTTGTATTTCTGTTTTTCCGCCTTATGTAATTTACCCATAGGTCTCTCCTCTATATAAGAGAGCCTAGGGTTCTCAGAAATAAATCATCTCTTAATTTTCTTCCAACATAGTATCAGAGCGGCGGTCCTAGACCGGAGCTCCTGTACCCTAACCCTAGATCCCCACCCGCCAGCCCCCCCTTCTCTCTCCGTCCGCGCCTCCGAGGCCACCCCGGCCGTTACCGACCGCTGCCAAGGCCTATCGCCGCCGCCAAGGCCTTCCCCTTCTTGCCGGGCACCTCCATCACTGCCAGCATCGTCGCCAGGGGGTCCCACCGCCTCGCCCAAGCCCCCGCCACCGATGCCCAGCCCTTGGCGGCCTCCCGTTGAATCTCGTGGGCCCTTTGAAGAACGGCTAGGCCGTCGGCCTCAAGTGCCGTCGGTCCCTGTCATTGACTTCCGTCTTCTTCGCGCAACTCGGATGATGGATTTGATTGCATAGGTCTACATATGCAATCAAATCCCCATATGTCATTGTAGACAAAATATCTCTTAGTCTACATACCCTATGATCTTCATTCGGCATCATGTCAGAAAACAAAGTTGACGTACCCGCGACAGGTGCCTTCAGAGGTCCGGCACCGATTGTCAAGATGGACGGGACGAACTATGAGCTCTGGGCTATGCAGTTCATGAGCCTCATGAAGTCCAATGGTAAGAAACATATCCTTATCGATGATGAGCCAACGGAGAAAACAGGGATTCACGCCACATGGGAGGCGGACGACGCGTATGCCAAAGTCTGGCTATTTGGGACGTTGACGATAGAGATCGCCAACGACGTACTGCATCAGCCTACGGCAAAGGCAATGTGGGATATTCTAGCCGCGACATATTCTCAGGCGCGGAATGAGACCAAGATACTACAGTTGCAACATGATATTTTTACGGTCAAATAGAATGGACGTCCTCTCCACTCATTGTACACATCCTTGCGAGGAATGTTTGAGAAGCTACATAGCTTCATGCCTTTGACGGCTACTCCCGAGCAACAAAAGACATACAGGAATGCTACTATGGTGGGTGTATTCTTGGCCGCACTTGATCCAGAGTACGATGCTGCCCGCTCTCAGATACTTGCTGACACCACTATTCCTCCCATGGAGGAAGCTTTCCGCCGACTTAGTCGAATCATCGTCCCGAGCTCTACTACTACCCAGACACCTTTAGCGATGGCTGCTTCCAGAGGAAGAGGTGGCTCATCTACCTTTCGCGGACGTGGTCCCTATGGCCGTGGGGGTCGGATCCGTCAGCCCTGCACGTACTGTCACCGTCCTGGCCATTCCGAGGATACATGCTACTCTAAGCATGGGTTTCCAGCATCAGCTCAAGTAGCATGACAAGTTGAGTCACCGGCACCTTCTTCTTTGGACCAACGTTTTGATGATCTAGTTGCCAGATTGAGGAACATCATGCCTCCTGACACAGCTCCAGTTTGCCAATCAGATGTGGCAGCCTCTGTTTCTGCCAGTACATCCGCTACAGCCAGTACGTCAGGTAGTTCTTAAGCTCCCACCTCTTGTGATGGCTCTATGCTTACAGAATGGATTATGGACTCTGGAGCGACACATCACCTATGTGGGGACAAAGAGCTGCTTACTGCATATAGAGAGGTTCCTCTAGGGCGGACTGTGGTGATAGCCAATGGGACACATTCCCCGATTACAGGACAGGGGGAGATTACTTTAACGCCCTCCATGCGATTACAGAATGTGTTATATGCTCCTGATTTCTCTATGAATTTACTGTCCATTAGCCAGATTACGAAGGATTTCAACTGTCGAGCCATTTTTGATCCATCGTCTCTTGTTTTTCAGGACATACTCACGGGCAAAGTGATTGGGGGTGGCTGTGAGCAGAATGGTGTCTATCGTCTGGTCCGTACTCCCTATGTCGGCGCATAACTTCACTCTACAGGATCATCCTCTCCATATACCTGGCATCTCCGTTTTGATTAGATGTGTCGTGTTTGGCCACATATTTCTCCAAGGACGTCCTTCCAGTGCGAGGCATGTCAGTTGAGAAAGCATCATAGGTCCACTTTCCCGAGTCGTCAGAGTCGGAGCAATTGCTCTCTTTTTGAGTTAGTCGATATTGATATTTGGGGTCCCAGTCGTGTACCTGATCATCAGGGACACAGGTTTTATCTTGTTGCAGTAGATGATTTTTCTCGCTTGTCTTGGGTGTTTTTATTAAAGAATAAATCTGAAGCAGGAAATGTGATCCAAACGTTCATCAATGAAGTTCAAAATGTTTTCTCTTCTACTGTGAAAATTGTGCGTTCTGACAATGCTAAGGAGTTTTGTACTCGTACTCTTTCCTTGTTCTTTTCCTCCTGTGGTATACTTCATCAAACATCATATGCTTACACTTCACAACAAAACGGTGTTGCAGAGCGGAAACATCGTCATCTACTGGATATCACTCGGACCCTACTTATTCAGAGTCGTGCTCCACATTCTTTTTGGGGTGATGCAATTCTTACAGCTTGCTATCTAGTCAACCGCATGCCCTCGTCTGTCTTGGGTGAGAAGACTCCTTTCTCTATAGCCTTTCCAAAGAAGGAGTTGTTCTCTCTTACACCTCGCGTATTTGGCTCTGTCGCGTTTGTCCATCAGTCGGCTCCAGGTCTTGATAAGCTCTCTCCCAGGGCTGTCAAATGCGTGTTTGTAGGGTACTCCAGAACTCAGAAGGGATATCATTGCTTTGACCCTGTTCGTGGAAAATATTTTGTTAGCGCCGATGTCACATTCTTTGAATCTGTGATGTTCTTCTCTTCTACAGGTGATAGAATCTACTCCCGATTCTGATACTGAGATCTACATGTCACCTCCTCCTACGAGTCGGTTATCTCCGGTACTAGTCATACAACCACCACCTCCACCACCACCTCCACCATCACCACCACCTCCACCACCTCAGATGCCTGTGACCGTGGTTCCACCATTACCAAAATTCTATACTCGTCGTCCACCTTCTGCTCATGGTCATTGCCAGTCAACTAGCATGCCCCTAGGTTTGTTCTGATAACATGATTTCTAACGATGGCTCTGGAGATGTTTCTATACAGGGATCAGTGCAGGATGAGGTTCCTGACAACCTGGACGTACCTATCGCCATTAGGAAGCAGAGGCGTACTTGTGCTACCTACCCGCTTGCTTCTCAGGTTTCCTTTCATCGTCTTACAGGGGACTTCCAGAAATTTGCAGTTGCTCTATCTGCCATGGAAATTCCACGGACTTACCAGGATGCATTGCAAGATAGCAGATGGCGTCTCGCCATGGAAGAGGAAATGGCCGCTTTGCAGTCCCGCGACACCTGGAGTCTAGTTTCTCCTCCTCCTGGAGCATCTGTTGCCAGTTGCAAATGGGTGTTTACCGTTAAACACCATGCAGATGGGAGCCCTGATCGTTACAAAGCAAGATTGGTGGCACGTGGTTTTACGCAGACCTATGAAATTGATTACATGGGCACGTTCTCCCCGATTGCTCGACATTCCACTTTGCGTGTTCTCCTTTCAGTTGCTTTGGTATGTGACTGGCCCTTATTCCAACTTGATGTTAAAAATGTATTTTTGTATGGAGATCTACAGGAAGAGGTCTATATGCAGCAGCCTCCGGAGTTTGCTGCTGAAGGGGAGTGTCAACAGGTTTGTAGGCTCCATAAGGCAATATATGGCCTTAAACAGAGCCCTAGGGCATGGTTCCAAAAGCTTTCAGATCTGATTGAACGACATGGGTTCAAGAGGTCAAATGCAGATCACTCCTTGTTTGTGCAGAGAACATCCAGAGGTACAGTTGCTATCATGGTTTATGTCGATGATATAGTTATTACAGGAGATGATGAGCAGGGAATCAAGATGGCAAAAGATTTTCTGGGCAGTCAATTTGTGACTAAGGATCTGGGTACCCTAAGGTATTTCTTAGGGTTGGAATTTCCTAGAAATGCACAGGGTCTTGTGATGACCCAAAGAAAGTATGTTACAGACATGCTTGCAGAGACGGGCATGATCGGGTGTCGACCTTTTACTACTCTTATGGATCCTAGCATGAAGCTATATGATGACGATACATATGAAGTCGACAAGAGAAGATACATAGAGATGGTGGGAAAACTTCTTTATGTTACAATCACCAGACCGGATATCGCCTTTGCAGTAAGCCGAGTGAGTCAGTTTATGGAACAACCTCGACAAGTACATACGGATGCTGTATACATGATATTGAGATATCTAAAGTCGTCTCCAGGTGCAGAATTACTCTTCAAGAAAGGAGAAACTCTCTCTGTATCCGCATACTCTGGCACAAACTACGCAGGTTGTTCTAAGGATAGAAAATCGACTTCGGGTTTTGCAGTGTTTGTTGGTAGTTCTCTTGTTTCTTGGAAAAGCAAGAAACAAACAGTTGTAGCGAGATCAAGTGCTGAATCCGAATACAGGGCTATGGCGCAAGCAAGTACAGAAATGATGTGGGTTCGAGCAGTATTAGCTGACTTGCATATAGAGGTTCCTCTACCCATGGAGTTACATTGTGATAACCAGGCTGCTCTATTTATTGCAAACAACCCTGCGTTCCATGAGAGAACAAAACATATCGAGGTAGATTGTCATTATACCAGAGATATGATTCAGAAGGGTTTGATTTCTACTTCTCATGTTAGTTCTGGGGAGCAAACAACAAATATCCTTACCAAGCCATTACTTAGAGGACCATTCTAGAAGTGCTCGTCCAAGCTGAGCATGATTGATATCTATGCTCCATCTTGAGGGGGAGTGTAGAGATATTTGTGTATTTCTATATTCTATAAGTATCGTTTGCTTATTTGTATTTCTGTTTTTCTGCCTTATGTAATTTACCCATATGTCTCTCCTCTATATAAGAGAGCCTAGTGTTCTCAGAAATAAATCATCTCTTATTTTTCTTCCAACATTTAGGTTTCATTCTCTTTTCTATATTACCTAGAAACCTGACCTGATTGCTAAGAAATTCTGGTTAGACGATTTTTCACCTTAATCTCTCAAGGGTGGAAACTGAACTTTAGCACAATCAGTGATTAATTAACGCCTGATCAATACTAACCCAATATGGGAGAAAATTGAGAAAATAAGGTCATTAGCATAATTGGGTTCATTGGAAGGATCTGTACAGATATATTTATGTAGAGATATATTTATGTTTCTGTACTATTTCCTTATTTTATTTTCTTATATCCGCCTTATGTAATTTACCCATAGGTATCTCCTCTATATAAGAGAGCCTAGGATTCTTAGGAATAAATAATTCTCATTCTTTTTCCAACATGGTATCAGAGCGGCGGTCCTAGGCTAGAGCACTTGTACCCGAGAAAACCCTAACCCCACCGGTCTGCCCTCTCTCTTTCTCTGCTCGCTCGCCGTTGGCTTCCTCCCATCGCTGCTGGTGGTGTCCTCTCGTGCAACCTCTGCATCGGGGGGCCTCCACCGCTGCCACCAGTCTCCTCCGTGGCACCACCACTGTTGTCGGCGGTGTCCACCGCTGCCGCTGGTCTCCTCCGCCGTCATTGTCATCGGCTCTCTCCGCTCGTGTTGATGAATTTGATTGCATAAGTCTACACATGCAATCAAGTCCCTATATGTCTGTGTAGAGAAATTTCTATTGGTCTACAGAACTCTAGTTTTTCTTCATTTGACAATATTTCAAAGAGCAAAGTCGATATCACCGCCACATGCGCTTTCAGATGTCCATCATCGATTGTCAAGATGGACTGGATGCACTACGAGCTATGGGCCATGCAGTTCATGAGTCTTATGAAGTCTATGGGTAAGAAACATATTCTTACTGAGAAAGAGTCGGTTGAGAAAACTAGGATCAATGCCTCGTGGGAGGCAGACGATGTGTATGCCAAGGTTTGGATTTCTGCTATACCGACGATAGAGATTTAGTGATGTGTTACATCAGCCTACCGCCAAGACGATGTGGGTTATCCTCGCACTAACTTATTCCCAAGCGAGGAATGAGACAAAGATTGTACAACTGCAACACGACATATTTACCATCAAGCAGAACAGAAGGCCTCTTCATTCTCTATACACGTCCCTGCGTGTTATGTTTGAGAAACTCCACATTTTCATGCCCTTCTCATCTACTCCTGAGAAACAGAAGTCATACAGGAATGCCACCATAGTTGGTATGTTCCTAGCAGCACTTGACCTGGAGTATGAGGCAACCTGCTCGCAGATACTGGCGGACGCTACTATCCCTCCCATGGAGGAAGCTTTCCGCAGACTCAGCAGGATCACTGTCTCCTATCTTGCTCCCGGCCAGACATCCTCTACGATGGCAACCTCACGTGGTAGGGAGGCTCTTCTCAATTTCATGGCTATGGATCTCGTGGTAGCGGAGGTCGTACTCGCCAGCCGTGCACTTACTGTTACCGACCAGGGCACACAGAGGACACATGCTACTCCAAGCATGGTTTTCCCACATAGGCTTGTGTAGCGGAGCAATTAGACCATCATGTTACTTCTTCTTCTTCTTTGGATCAGAGGTATGATGACCTCGTTGCTCGATTGAGGGATATTATGCCTCTGTGGAGTTCTTTAGCTTATTCGCCTACTCCAGGAGGCCACTCAGATGTTGCAGCTTCTGCATTTGCCAATACCTCTGCCACTGCCAGTACCTCAGGTAGCATCTATGCTCTTACTAGTTGTCATGGATCTGATAGTACAGAATGTATTACAGACTCCAGGATGACGCACCACTTGTGTGGGGACAAAGATCAGTTTGCGGCTTACCGACATGCTCCTCTGGCAGAATCGTTGTCATAGCCAATGGTACCCATTCCACAATTATAGGATAGGGGGAGATCAGTTTGACACATTCGATGTGTCTGCAGAATGTGTTGCATGCACCTGACTTTGTATGAATTTATTATCTATTAGTCAGATTACGAAGGAGTTACATTGTCGTGCTATTTTTGACTTGTCTTCTCTTGTATTTCAAGACATTCTTACGGGCAGGGTGATTGATTGTGGTCGTGAGCAGGGAGGCTGTGAGGCCCGCTCCTCGGATCTGGGATACCCGTTTACATATTACCTGTAGTATTATGTTCGCTAAAAATCGCATTAGAGAACTGGAAATTAGGGAAATTTTTTTCACATTTATGAATGACATTCGCAAATTTACCAATAAACCACAGAACTACAATATGTCACAATTATATTGCATAAATTTCCATATCAGTTAACATATAACAACAGAATTGAAATCCCAATTGTATCAGAAGAGAAATAAAAGCATTATATAATACCTTGAACAAACTATAGCATACATACCTGATATGTTTTGCTTCAGAAACTGATGTTCAACTTTCCCAATACCACGGTGCAGGTATTTGTCTGCAATCCATGCAATAGGGAGAAAAGAACATCAACAAGTGTTGAGTAAATCTTATTAATTAGAAATAATAGGAAATTTAGTGGCTCCAAAAGAAAGCAAGTAAATTGGGCTTGACAATTAGAATTTAAAGCTACTTGCGATGAAACAAGCTTTCATGTTGTTTGGTATGTAAAACCCCATTCTACTCATCCTACATTAATTACCCATATTAATCATTTTTATACAAAGACTATATGATCCATATTTAAACTGTCACCTTTTAATTAATTATAAATCATGTTTAATGAATCTTGGAGATGTTGATGTTGAGTCTTTGTTCTTGATCTTTATCTAATCTCTCAAATTTAGTGGATAATCTGGAATCTTGATCTGAGTGTGACTTCATATTATGGTTCTAAGGTATGACTCTAATATAAAACTGTATATGATTTCCGTTCTTCCCTATCAATTTCAAGTTTCAATGATCTATTCAATGGCTATCATGATTGAAATGATCCTGATATCTTGAGTATATAATGATTGACATGGTCGAGATGATTCGGGTCTCTTTTGATGTTTGTGAGTCATGAGGATAGACCATAGTAAGTGTAGATGATGAGTCTGATGTTTTGATTCTTTTCTTATTGAATTTCTCAAGCTTAGTGGATAGTCTATGATCTTGGTCTAGATAAGACCTCACACTGTGACTCTAAGGCAGTAAGGAAGCCTTAGGGTTGGGGTGCCTCCGTAGGCATGCGGTGGAGTAAAATGCATCCTAACTAAGTTCCCAACGCGTCCACTAGCTATTTCAAACAACTGCGGTAGTAGCTCTTAGTCTGATAAAGATGATTTTCATAACTGGTCTTTTCTCTTCATCAGGAATAACTGGCGGAACAGTAATTAGCTCAATGGAAACTAAGCTCAATTACAACCAACTCAACTGTATTTCATCTCAACTGTAATTCATCTCAATTTTAGCCAAACTCATTTGTGACTCATTCCAATCTCAAATGTAACTCCTCCAAATTCAACTGTAGTTGATTCAGATGTAGCCATAGAGGATTCAGATGTATACATGGATGATTCGGATGTAGCATCGCCAAGTCTGCTGGCGAAAAGTAAACAAAACTCAAGCGGTGAGGTAGCCTACAAAAGAGGCTCTTCCGTCTCGCCATCTAATTGGAAGGGAGGTCCAATAGAGGGATATGTCTACTCCAAAACTACGCCACTGAGACGGGTGAGAGAGACTCTCCTGAAATGTCACTCTAAAAGAAAAACCGGCCCAACCGGTGCGGGCTAACGAGCTCGAAAAACTAAAACCAAGGGCCCTCCAGCCTAGGTACCCTAAAGAACAAGGGTCAGCGGAACTGGTCTTTAAAAGAGAACCTGTGGATCCCAGAGAGGCGTAAAAACTGCGAGCGCTCGCGAGAAAACCGAGAAAAAGACTGGGATCCTAGACCTGCGCAGTAAGCGGCCGTTGCCCTAATTGGACTTCCTAATCTCCCGCCCAGCTGAGGGTCACCGCACCCTCGTACAGTCAGGCGTAAAGGTCACCATGACTGGCACTCTTAATTATCAGTCATCAGTGACTTGATCCCTCTTCCTTTCTTAATCCTTTATATGGTTGATTGTACAGATCTAGGTCTTTTTGATCAACGATCTTATTGATATAAATGATTCATCATTGATTTTACTTATTCACCTACCCCATCATTTCTCAATCTCTTCAATGGTCGACTTTACAATTCTAGGTATTTTGTCACTACCTATCTTTGATGATATGTATAAATAGTAGAGTATACCTAAAAGATTAATTTATGAAGATGATCGGTCTTTGTGGTCACATCTTATTATTTCTAAAATCATAAGATCACCATCTATGCTTTGGATATGGATCTAGCTAGTCTTTATCATTTTGTTTTATATGGTACCTAAACAAGAATCGTGTCTCAATTGTACCAGTTCCAGTTGAGACATCAAAGGAGGGGTGTTTTTTGATCATTTGCCATAACATCCTATATATATATATAATAGATTGTATGAATAGTAGACTATATACATAATGATCAATTGATTGATGATTTCTTATTCGTAACGATCTTGAGAAATCATTTGTTGACTTTGAGAGAAGAGTTCTAATATTTTAAAAGATGAATTCTCAGAAGATGTCAATGCTATAAAATATAAAGGGGTTACATATCACTGTGAATCGCTTGGACATTGCTCGTGTAGATAGCAAAGTAGATTAGTTCATGGATCATTCTAGGATGTTGTTATAATGCTACACATACATTATGATTTCCTCAGCAAGGAATCTCTGGGTTTCACCATTTGTGCATATGTATATTATACAGGTTTTCCTGTAGACAAGAAACCCATGACAAATTTTAGTTTGCAACCTGGATGAAACCTCATCACATTGCGACTCAAGCAAATGTAAAAGCTATATGGATAGATCCTTAGGGTCATATGTTCTTATAGGAGCCTCTACCCATGCAACCAAATTATGAGATTATACTACATTATTCATAGATACAATATTGTTTTCCACCTTGGACCAAACATATGGAGGTTAATGGCATATGATTATCTCTTCGAGCAAGTTCATAACAATCACTCTGTGAAGCTCCATGTTAGCTGTTGGAATTCTTGGTTGGTGTGGTCTAATGCTTGTTATGTTTAGAATAACTCACAATCTCGAGCTGTTGTCTACAGCTCATCTGTTGGGGGATATGATATTATTTTGATATGAATTATGTTCAGTCTATAAGCATTGACATCATCCTTATTAGGATTTCATCTAAAAATAATGCATCTTTAGCCATAAATGCATTAAAGTATCTTATGATCGACTTTAGGACTCTCTTTATCATTGAAAATAGTAATTGAACATGTCCTTGATGTAAAGAACATGCAGTTGATTAATAGGAGTCTTGCTTTCAATTATAAAGGTAAGTCATCCTGTTTTGAGGTTGAGTTTTTTTTTTTAAATTGGAGGCTCAGTTACTTATATTAGATTATTTATGAATTGCTTCATCCTTATCGGGATTCCATAAGAAAATGCATGTAATTTCCCCTAAATTTCTATTTTTTTGTGCTAAAAATTGTGGCTAAATGGCATGTACTTAGGTTAATTTGCATGCTAAATCCAAATTTTTATCCTTAAAATTTTAAGAAATCAAGAGTATATATAATGGTTGTAAAGTTTTATGAATTCGATGTAAAGCTTCACTTTCTCATCTAATTTCATAGACAATTCAATGAACTGAATCATGCATGGAAGGCAACAAGAGGATGGGGAAAGATTGTACCTTTGATCCTCTAAGTTTGGAGGGATTTTGTGGCTTTATCTAACATACAACAATAGATAAAATACCTGATGGATAGCAACATAAAAAAAAACTGAATTAGTGACTCCAACATTGACTTTAATGAAAGTAAAGTGAAGAGAGATATGCGCCTTTGAATATCTCCACTTTGGAGATCCAAACTTGCTTGCAACATCCTTTTCTTGACATGAGCTTCAATTCATTCGGATCCGGATGTTACAGAGGCTTCTACCGACTAGTCCGAACTCCATATGCTGGCTTATCTTTTCATTCTACAGGACCCGCCTCATATGCTTTGGTCACCTTCCCCTTAAGAGATGTGGCATGTTCTCCCTTAGGTCTCACCTCACTCATCCTTCCATTGCGAGGCATGTCAATTGGGGAAGCACCATCGGTATGTATTTCCACGTCGTCAGAGTCTGAGAAGTAGCTTCTTTTTGAGTTATTTCATGTTGATATTTGGGGTCCAAGTCGTGTTCCCGATCACCAGGAACACATGTTTTACCTTGTTGCAGTTGATGATCTTTCTCATCTGTCATGTGTTTTTTATTAAAAAAACAAGTCTGAGGTTAGGGATGTGATTAAAACTTTTATCAATGAAGTGACAAATATTTTTTCCTCTTCTGTCAAACATGTGAGAACATATAATGCTTTGGAATTCTGTACTCATGCACTGTCCCAATTCTTTTCATCTCATGGTATTGTTCATCAAACACCATGTGCCTACACTTCTCATAAAAATGGTATTACAGAGAGAAAGCGTCTCAATTTACTTTACACAAGCTCTTATTATCCAGAGTCGTGTCCCACATTCGTTCTGAGGTGATGTGGTTCTTACGACATGTTATCTCGTGAATCGCATGCCATCATCTGTTCTGGGTGAGAAAATTCCTTTCTCTCTGGCGTTTCCAGAGAAGGAGTTGTTCTCACTCACTCGTGTTTTTGGCTTTGTTGCATTCGTCCATCAGCTGTCTCCAGGTTTTGACAAGCTCTCTCCTAGAGCTGTCAAATGTGTGTTTGTTGGATACTCCAGGATATAGAAGGGATATAGATGCCATGATCCATTGCGCAAGAAATATTATGTTAGTGCTGATGTCACATATTTTGAGTCAGTGATGTACTTTTCTTTTATAGGTGATATGTTTACTTCATCAGATTCAGATAATGAGGTCTACATGCCACCTCCTACGAGTCCATCATCATCACCACCACCACCCCCTTACTATGTCCTCCCACAGATTTCCACATGATCTTTCTTCCAGTGCAAGGTGTGCCGACTTAGGAAGCATCACCATTCTTCGTTTCCATCTCGTCAGAGTCGGAGAATTTCTCAATTGTTTGAGCTCCTTCACTTAGATATCTGGGGTCCGAGTCATGTCCCTGATCACCAATGACATTGTTTTTATCTGGCTGTTGTTGATGACTATTCTAGACTTCTTGAGTTTTCTTGTTAAAGAATAAGTCCAAGGCTGGGTCTATCATTAAATCATTTATTAAAGAGATAAAGAATATTTTTATACTACAGTCAAGTTTTTGCGTTCTGATAATGCCTTAGAGTTTTGCACTTTATATCCATCTGAGTTTCTCAGATCACTTGGAATTATACACTAGACCTCGTGTGTCTATACATTTCAACAGAACAATGTTGCCTAGCGTAAACATCGCCATTTACTCGATGTGACCACAACCCTTCTGATTCAGAGTCGTGCTCCTCAGTCTTATTGGGGTGATGTGGTTCTCACTGCCTGCTATTTAATGAACCGTATGCCATCTTTTGTTTTGGGAGAAAAGGTTCTCGATTGCGTTTCCCAAGAAGGGTCTGTTCTCCCTTACACCTTGTATGTTTGGATTTGTGGCCTTTGTTCACAATCTTTTGCCTGATCGTGACAAGTTCTCCCCCAGAGCTGTCAAGTATGTCTTTGTTGGCTACTCTCGTACCCGGAAAGGGTACTCGTTGCTTTGATCCACTTCAGTGGAAGTACTTTGTCAGTGCTGGTGTTACATTCTTTGTGTCTGTTATGTATTTCTCTCTTAGAGGTGACAGACTGGCCCCATCTGACTCTGATGAGGTCTACATGCCTCCACCTACAGCTCTACCACCTCTTGCACCTGCTCTACCACTTCCATCACCTCCCTTACCACCACCTCCTCCACCACCTCCAGTACCTACACCCGCATATGTGGTTTCCCCTGGACCACCACCCACCTTGGCTCAGTCTTTGCCATGTATGCTTATTCATAGGTCTAGCTCTGTTCCCCCTGCCCACAGGTCTTCCCTATCATCCAGCATACCTTATGTATACATTGTTTCTACTGATGGCACTATTGAGTTGTCTATGTAGTAGGATTCCTTACAGGATGAGCAGGTACCCTCTCAAGAGGGAAAATTATAGATTCGGGAGGTGGCAGATGATCTCGTTATGCCTATTGCTATGCGAAAGCAGAGACATACTTATGCTTCATATCCTCTTGCAGCCCAAGTTTCTTTGAGCATACTTTCAGAGGATTTCGGGAGATTTACCGTGGCACTGTCAGTCGTGGAGTTACCACAGATGTATCAGGAGGCCATTCATGACAATCAGTGGCGTCTTACCATGGAGGAGGAGATGTCTGCGCTACAATTGCACTTGGAGCCTTGTTTCAGTCCTATTTGGTGCATCCATTGTTGGATACAAGTGGGTTACAGAAATGAGGGAAAAAATTTCGCGATTGAATGACATTCACAATTTGTAAACCAATCACATCATAACACGTGCCACCTCAGAACATTTGCATTTATATTCATATAGTACAACATGTATCAAAAGAATTTATTCATCATTTATATAAGTATCTCAGAATATGATAGAAGAGAAAAAGAAACACAAAATCGATACATCTATCTGTACAATGACTGCCATGTGTACCGTCAAAGGCAAATGTCTGATCACCAAAAGCCAAGAGCCCCAAGAAGTAACTACTGTGTCGCATGCTTCTTTCTTGTCATCCATGTTAGGAACAAACAGATGTCAACAAATCTTGATTACAAATATAAATATAAAAAATAAATAAGAATTTAAGTGGTTACAAAATGAAACAAGTAGAGAGGTAATGCCATTGTTGAATAATGAAACTACTTGCATATAAAGCTGGTTTTGTAGCTGTTCAAACAGGTAATGACATTGTTGAATAATGAAACTACTTGCATAGAAAGCTGGTTTTGTAGCCGTTCCGTATATAATTCCCTTTTTTACTTACCATATTCCAATTATCAACAATTATTTATTTCCTGGATCCATTATATGATCATGATGGCAAAGGTAATCTAGATCTAATTTTCATCCTTTTTCATTATTGTCAATTGTAAGATGTGATGATAGATCTTATTGAACGTAGATGATTGATGAAGATTTTTATGATCTGATCCTTATTCTCACCAGAACCTACTGGCGTAACAGTAACCATACTCAAGCGGTGAAGAAGCCCCCAAGGGACTCTTCCGTCTCGCTTTCCCAGTGGAAGAGAGGTATATGGGAAAGCTAGGCAAAACTCCAACTACGCCCCTGAGACGGGTGGGAGAGACTCTCCAGTCCGATTCACTCCAGTCCTGCTCGACCGGTGTAGGAACGGGCTAAACGAGTTCGAAGAAAAATCAAGAGGTCTCCAGCTTAGGAACCCTAATAGAACACTGGGTCAGCGAAACTGGTCAAATGAAAATATATGGATCCCAGGGAAGCGTAAAGATTGCGAGCTCGCGATATAAACAAGGGAAGAGATAGGGATCCTAGACCAGCGCACTAGGCGGCCGTTGTCCAATTTGGGCGTCCTAACTCCAGCTCAGTTGAGGGTCACCTCACCCTCGCACGGTCAGGTGAAAGAGGCACCTTGACTGGCACACATATTTGTTATCATTGATACTTATTATATATCTATGTCATTATCCATAATATCTTACTGGCACACATATTTGTTATCATTGATACTTATTATATATCTATGTCATTATCCATAATATCTTAAGGGATATTTATGCAAGAATATAACCCCAAATTCTCAACTTTTAGTAGCAGGGAATAACATGAATTCTGACCATTTTATTACTTATAATTGTAGGTGCAATGTCAGAGTACCATCATTTTCTTTGAGACTTCAATTGAGCTTACATAAGGCTTCTATATTAATAAGACTCCATGACAGACATTAAAATCACAAAATTCTGAATACATCAATACTCTAAGAAGAACTATCTCTCCAAAATTTTCAAGCTACATACTAAATTCAATAGACAAGCCAATATTATCAGAAATCTAATGATTGATTTCCCAATGTTTTTGGTTACATATTAACTTCAACAGACAAGCCAATAGCAACAGAAATCTAAGAATAATTCATCAATTTTTCTTAATTTTTCAATAGAATTTAGTGGTTGGATTTGGCGTTTTAAAACTCAAATATCATTAACCATTCAACAATAGATGGATCGACAAAATAAAAAGTTCTAAGCCTTTTCCCACTATGAGTAGGGTCGGTTACATGGATTCTTTCTCAAATCCATGTTGAAAGATTCGACTATTTTTTACGCTGGTTGTCGACTACCTAACGCAACCCCTACAAGAGGGGGATTTGAACCCTAGTCTTTTGGGTAGTAGACACACTGCACTACCACCAGATCATTTAAGTGGGTATAGATGGATCATTACTCAACAGAATATGTATTTAAAATCCCCCCAAATTTCTCACTAATCATTGAAAATAAGCAGTAAAATATGTAAAAGAAAAAACCCAAATCCCAGTCTACAGAGAATGCCTTAAATAAATCTCATAAATTTTAACCAATTAATTAGCCAAACAACATCAATACATGCACTTGAAAATCTCAATAATCTTAGCTAATTTGTTAGCTACAACAATAGCTGTACATGCACTTGAAAATTCCAATAATCTTAGCCAAATTTGATAGCTACAACAGTAGCTGTACATACGCAATACAACCCCAAACTTTTGCCATTTTGTTGGTTACACAACAGTTGTATATGCACTTGAAAATCTTAATAATCCTAACCAATGTGTTGGCTACAGTAGTAGATGTACATGCACAATAAAATCCCAAGCTTTAGCCAATTTATTTGTTACACAGCAGCTGTACATGCACAATAAAACCCCAAATCTTAATCAATTTGTTGGTTACACAGCAATTGTACATGCACAATAAAATCCTAATAATCTTTTTTTTTGAAAGCTCAAAAAAGGGGGAGACACGCGATGGTGTTCACCCCAATATTATAAATAAAGAATAGAGCGAGATACTTACACAATGAAGAGGGGAAGAAAGAAGGAAGAGGGAGGGGTCAAAAAAAATAATAAAAAAAGCAACCGGCCCCAAGGCCCAACTACGTAGACCAGTCAGCGATTAATATGGAAGCCGCGGTATTGACGTTCTCCACGTAGAAGCGCGCACCCGAGAAGATAGAGTCATTGCGAGCCCTCCAGATCGACCAAAGGCGCGCCAGAGGGCCAAGCAGGTGCGAGCGGGGACGTCTTCTGTTGGCCCAGAGGATGTCGCAGAAGTCTTCCGTATTGACTGAACGAGCCCAGACGACCTCATCCCAAATCCGGGAGACCGATGTGCAAAGGAAGAAAAGGTGGTCCGCCGATTCATCAGACAACCCACAGAGCTGACAGAGAGTGTTGGAGGAGTGAAGAAGGCAGGCGCATCGATCGCGAGTCATCAGTCTTCGATGTCGAAAAACCCAGAAGAAGAAGGTGATCCTAGCAGGTAAGCGGAGCCCCCAAAGGAAAGCGCAGTCGCGGGCCATGGTGGCATCCAGAGATGGAGGAGGAGGGAGCAGGGCAAGATAGGCCTTGCGGGAGGAGAAAGGGCCATTCCTCCAAGTCAAGTGATCCCACCCGCCAGCCGGGGAGGAGGAAGATGAGAGAGCCTCCAACAGAGAGGCCAAGTCGTTGACGCGCTGGTCAGAGAGGGTCCCCGAGAAGGCGGGGCACCAGCCGCCATGGTTCCAGTAGTCAGCAACGGTGGCCAAGCGGTTAGACGCCAAGGAGAAGAGCCGCGGGAAGCGAGACCGGAGAGCGCCACTCCCCGACCAGTCGTCGATCCAGAAATTGAAGATAGTACCCGATCCCAGCACCGGGGAGAATAAAGAACGGTTCTTTTGATATATTTCAAAAATGTATCACCAAAAGGGGGAAGAGTGAGCCGGGCATCTCCCACGGATGAAGGAAAACCAGTCCACGCCCATAATCGCACGCAGGACGCTGCCAAAAAATGATTCATCCTTGCCCCAAACCTTATGCACCCATTTTAAAAGCAAGGCCTCATTGACCCGCTCCAAGGGCCGAACACCAAGGCCCCCCGCTCTCTTGGGTCGAGTAACCACATCCCAAGCAATCAAGTGCATCCCGCGGCCGCTGCCATCCGCCCGCCCCCATAAAAATCTTCGCATGCATTTTTCCAATCGGAGGCGAACGCCCACAGGTAACTTGCGAACCGAAAGAAAGTAGATGGGAATCGCAGAGAGAACCGACTTAAGAAGAACGAGGCGACCTCCACGGGAAAGTAAGGATGCCTTCCAGCCAGCCAAGCGCGAGTCCACCCGGTCCAGGATCATCCTCCAGTCATTCAAGCGGTTCCGGCCCGACGAAATAGGGACACCGAGGTAGGTGAGAGGGAGCTCCCCAATCCGCGAACCGAGGATAAGGCTACACTCGGCCACCTCAGGCTCGGACAAGCCAAAGGGCACGAAGCAGCATTTGTCGAAGTTAATCGTCAAACCCGATAGTTCGCCGAATAGGGAGATCACATGTGCCATCCCAGCCACCGCGTCGGAGTTCCCCTCAATGAAGCACATGGTGTCGTCCGCGAACTGAATAATAGGCACACATAGGCCTTCTTTCTGAAATCCCGCAGTGAGGCCAGCATCAATGACACCTTGCACCATCCTGGTCAAGACATCCGAGGCGAGAACAAAAAGCATAGGGGCTAATGGGCAGCCCTGCCGCACCCCCCTACGAGGTTGAAAGAGACCGCCGACCGGATGACCGTTAACAAGCACGGAAAGGGAGGCCGTGGAGATGCATCTGCGCATCCAAGATATCCAAGCACTTGGGAAGCCCCGCCGATGAAGAACAACCCATAGGAATTTCCAATCAAGCGAATCATAGGCTTTAGAAAAGTCGATCTTCCAAAGGATACCTTTCTTTTTCTCACGTTTCCAATCAGCCACAATTTCAGAAGCAACAAGGATGCAATCCGCAATATGGCGCCCCTTGATAAACGCACCTTGGACTGGCGAGATGAGTCCGTGAAGAATCGTCGAAAGACGGTTGGCCAAGGTTTTAGCGATAATAAGGTAGATGGCGTTGGACACGGCAATGGGGCGGAAGTCGTCGAGACAGAGGGCGGGTGATTTCTTCGGGATAAGAACGATGTGCGCCCGGTTGATACGATCAAAGCCAAGGTTGCCCGAGTAGAAGTCAGAAGCCACCGCGAGGACGTCACCCGAAACCACCTCCCAAAAATCCTTGTAGAAGGAGACCGGAAAGCCATCCGGCCCCGGGGAAGAGTCACCATTAAAGCTCCACACAGCGGATTTAAGCTCGGATAAAGAAAAAGGGCGAGTGAGGAGAGAGGAGTCCGCATCCGAGATCCGGGTGGCCCCCTCCCCAAGCCAACGCCAACGCCGCGGGGGGAGGGCAGTAGAAGAACGACGGAACTGCTCGGAGATGGCAAATCCCAGCGCACGATCATCCGAGTAAACATGGTCATTGATGGAGATAGACCTGATAAAATTAAAACGTCGCCGGTTGCTAGCCGCCCGATGGAAAAAAGAAGTGTTGGCGTCGCCCTCCTTGAGCCATTTAACCTTAGATCTTTGGCGCCATTCGATACATCTCTTCTTATCCTCAGCCTGAACCTGAGCACTAGCATTTGAGCGGAGAAGAAGCTCATCCATAGAAAGATCACGAACGCTCTCCAAGGAGTCCAAGCGCATGATAATATTCTCGGCCTCGGAGCGAATAGCCTTGCGTGAATGCCTAATGGAGGCCTTGAAGTCGACAAGAACCCGACGAAGAGAGGAGAGCTTCTGAGATAAAATTGCCGCCGCCGATCCCGAGGCCGGGAAGTGGGTCCAATGATTAGTAACGATGTCCTTGAAAGATGGTTCGAGGAGCCAGCTTTTTTCATAGCGAAAGAGGCCACGAGGGGAGAGGCCAGATCCGTCATCCCAAATGATAGGGGAGTGGTCCGAGAAGGCACGCGGGCGGGAGGCAACAGAGCAGAGGGGGAAAGAATCCAAAGCCGCGCCATTACCGAGAAAACGGTCGATCCTGGATCTAGAGGAATTGTTCCGCCATGTGTATGAGATATCATTGGGGACCAAATTAGTAAGCGCCAAATCATGAATTAAATCCCGAAAATCTTGAGAGTCTGGTTCGCGACCTCCCCGACCACGAGGTCGATCAGAAGAGTCGATAGTAACATTGAAATCCCCGCCTATGATCCAGGGGATTCTGGAGAAAGATTCGTCCGCGGAACGAAGGTCCTCCCAAACCTCCCGATGCAAAGTGTGGCAGGAGGGAGCGTAGACGCAGGAGATAGCGATAGGGGAGCCCGAGCGGACGTTATCCAGTACAACCGAGAGAACATGGCGTCCCGTAAGCATTGAGCGGAAAGAGAACAACCGTGATTGCCACGTAATTAACATCCCGCCCGCAGCACCAACTGCATCAATCGTACGGAATTCAGAGAAAGAGCCAGCACCAAAGGAACGCCATGAGTAGTCGTCAAGAGTTGCGAGCTTAGTTTCTTGGATACATGCAGCATCACACTCCCATTCCAAGAGCCGGGAGGCCAAAATCCTAATAATCTTTGCCAATTTGTTCGCCATAACAGTGGCTGTACATGCACAATAAAACCCCAAAATTTAGCCAATTTGTTGGTTGCACAGCAGCTGTACATGCACAATAAAACCCCAATAATCTTGGCCATTTGTTAGCTACAACAGTGGCTGTATATGTAATGTTGGGAAAAATAAGAGTTCTGTTTATTCCTTGAGCCCTAGACTCTCTTATATAGGGAGAGGCCTGTGGGCAAATTACATACGGTAGACAAAAGAAAAAGAGAAATAGGTAAAAGATACAAGATCATAAAATAAACTTCTACACTCCCCCTCAAGATGGAGCATAGATATCTATCATGCTCATCTTGGATAAGCACTTATGGAAGGGTCCCCGAAGCAAAGCTTTGGTAAGAATGTCTGCTGTTTGGTCTCCTGAGCTGACATGGGCTGTAGAAATGAAGCATTTCTGGATCTTATCATGGATATAATGGCAATCAACCTTGATGTGCTTTGTCCTCTCGTGAAATGCATGGTTATTTGCAATGAATAATGCAGCCTAATTGTCACATTTTAGCGACATGGGAAGAGGAACGTCTATATGTAGATATGTCAGAACTGCGCGAACCCACATCACTTCTGCACATGCTTGGGCCATATCCCTATACTCCGATCAACACTGGATCTCACAACTACTGTTTTCTTCTTACTCTTCCATGAGACAAGTGACTCCCCAACAAATATAGCAAAGCTTGATGTAGAATTCCTATCCTGTGGGCACCCTGCATAGTTTGCATCTGCGCATGCTGAGATAGTAATAGTGCCCTCCTTAAACAACAATCCTGCACCTGGAGATGACTTAAGATACCTTAGTATCATATGTATAGCATCCATGTGTATCTGACGAGGTTGTTCCATGAACTGGATCACTTTATTTACTGCAAATGAAATATCTGGTCTGGTAATAGTAACATAAAGAAGCCTCCCTACCAGTTCCCTGTCTCTCCTCCTGTCAACCTCCTCAGTATCATCACCATGTATATTCATGCTTGGATCCATGGGTGCAGAAGCAGGTCGACATCCAAGCATACCTGTGTCACTTAGCAAGTCAGTGACATATTTTTCTGAGTCATCACAAGTCCTTGTTCATTTCCAGCAAACTCCAATCCCAGGAAATATCTAAGTACTCCTAGATCCTTGGTAACGAATTCACGGCCCAAGAATTCTTTTGCTCCTTTTATTCCCTGCATATCATCTCCTGTAATAAGAATATCGTCAACATATACCATAATTATAGTCGTACCTTTGGATGTCCTCTGTACAAAGAGAGAATGACTGCATTCAATCTTTTAAACCCTTGCTTCTCAAACAAATCTGAGAGCTTCTGGAACCAAGCTCTCGGGCTCTGCTTTAGGCCATAGATTGCCTTATGAAGTCTGCATACCTGTATACACTCTCCTCAGCAGTAAACCCCGATGGTTGCTGCATGTATATTTCCTCCTGAATATCACCATATAAAAAGGCATTTTTGACATCCAATTAAAACAAAGGCCAATCTCGAATCACAACAACAGATAAAAGAATCTGTAAGGTAGAATGACGAGCAACAAGAGAAAACATGTCAAGATAATCTACCCCGTACGTTTGAGTAAAGCCACGAGCAACCAATCAAGCCTTGTACCTATCAATACGACCATCTGCATTTTTCTTCACCGTAAAAACCCACTTGCAACTCACAATTGATGCCCCAGTAGGAGCTGGAAAAAAGGCTCCAAGTACCTCTCGACTGAAGTGCAACCATCTCTTCCTCCATAGCCAGATGCCATCTACTATTAGCTAATGCCTCTCGGTGGGTCCGTGGAATGTTCACAGCGGATAAAGCAGCTGCAAACCTCCTAAAGTCTCCTGTCAGACGCTCAAGGTAACATGAGAGGCAATCGGATACGAAGCACACGACCTCTTCTGCTTTCTTAGCGCAATAGGCAAATCAAGTCCTGCATCAACTGTACTATCATCTCTGTCATCCCCTACCTGCTCTTGCTGAGAAATACCATCAGTCCCATCATTAGAATCAATGTTATCAGAACAAACCTGGGGCATGCTTGATGATTGACCATGATCATGAGTAGAGGCTGACCGTCGACTGTAGTGGCATGGGAGAGGAGGAACCAAAGAAATGGAAGGTGGTGGAGGCGGTGGTGGAGATGGTGGTGGAGGTGTAGGAGTTTGCTGTGGTGCATAGATGGGCAGAGGAGGAATATGGATCTCATCAGTTGTGTTTGATGGTACCAACCTGTCACCTGTAGGAGACAATTGGTGAACGAATGCAACGGATCCAAAGACATGAGGAGTAAGGGAGAACAACTCCTTGCCAGTAAAGACAAGGGAGAAAGGTATCTTCTCCCCCAACACAGACGAGAGCATGTTGTTAATGAGGTAACATGAAGCGAGAACCGCATCGCCCCATAACGAATGGGGGGCACAACTCTGGATACGAAGGGTACAAGCGACATCAAGAAGGTGGCGGTGTTTTCTCTCCGCGATACCATTCTGTTGGGACGTGTAGGCACACAATGTTTGATGAAGAATGCCGTGGGATGAAAGAAATTGAGATAATTTGAGTACAAAATTCAAGGGCATTATCAATTCACACAATTTTGACAGAAACAGAAAAAACATTCTGCACTTCTTTAATAAAATTTATAATAGTGTTGCTCGCTTCAGATTTATTCTTTAACAGGAAGACCCAAGACAAACGAGTAAACTCATCCATAGCAACTAAATAGAACCTGTGTCCCTGATGATCAGGAACATGACTTGGACCCCAAATATCAATATGAAAAAACTCAAATGGGGAGCTACTGCTCCGACTCTGACGACTAGGGAAGACAGACCGATGATGCTTCCCTAACTGACACGCTTCGCAATTGAACGACGAGCGAGGTGAAATTTGAGGAAGGACTTGACGCAGAGTCTGAAATGGAAGATGACCGAAGCGCAGATGCCATAGATAACGGGAGACAGGTCCAGTGAAATGGGATGATGCTGCAACATAAGGTGTATGGACCAGTCGATACAACCCGCCTTGCTCACGGCTATGTCTAATCACGATGCCCGTGAGAATGTCCTGGAACACAAGAGATGATGGGTCAAATATCGCTCGACAATGTAAATTCTTAGTAATTAGACTAATTGACAGTAAATTCATTGAGAAACTAGGAGCATGAAGCACATTCTGCAACTGCATAGAAGGTGTTAAGGCAATCTGTCCCTGTCCTGTGATGGGAGAATGAGTCCCATTTTGCTATGACGACTGTCCTTCGTGGGGAAACTTGCTTGTAGGATGTGAATTGGTGTCTATCTCCACATAAATGATGCGTGGCACCTGAATCTACAATCCATTCTGAGGTACCTTAACCCTGGTAGAAAGTAGAAGTATGAGTGCTACCTGAGGTACTAGCTTCTGCAGTAGCAGCAACGTCCAAGCTGCTCTCTGAAACAGGTGAATGAGTACTGGTTGAAGGCATGATATCTCGCAATCGAGGCACAAGGTCATCATATCGTGGATCTAGTGCATATGTAGCGCCCTGATGCTGAATCTGTTCTGTTGCACGGGCAGATGCTGGGAAACCATGCTTGGAGTAGCATGTATCTTCTGTATGACCAGTCCGATAACAGTAAGTACACTGTGATCCACGACTACAACCACCCCTACCACGTGGTCGTCGTCCACGAAACTGAGATGGATTGCCTCTTCCGCGAGAGGCCGCCATAGCAGAAGAATTGAGCACAACAGCAGGGCTCGAGATGTTGATTCGGCTCAATCTTCGAAAAGCCTCCTCCATAGGAGGAATAGTAGTATCCACCAGAATCTGAGATGAAGCAGCCTCATACTGTAAGTCAAGAGAGACTAGAAAAACTCCTACCATCATGGCATTCCGATATGTCTTCAACTGCTCTGGAGTAGCTATGAGAGGCATGAAGCTATGAAGCCTCTCAAACATTCCCCGCAATGTAGTGTAGTGAGCATGCAAGGGTCAACCATTTTGCTTTATCGTGAAGATGTCATGTTGGAGCTATATGATTTTTGTCTCATTCTCGGCTTGAGAATACGTGGCAGCAAGAATATCCCACATGGCTGTGGCAGGGAGTTGGTGCAAGACATCGTTAGCAATGTCTGGAATCTGAGTACTAGACAGCCAGACATGAGCATATGCGTCATCAGCCTCCCATGAGGCATACAACCTTGTCTTCTCCGTTGGCTCGTCTGCGGTAAGGATATGTTTCTTACCCATCGATTTCATTAGGCTCATGAACTGCATCGCTCATAACTCGTAGTTGGATCCATCCATCTTCACAATAGGCGTAGGACCTCTGAAGGTGCCTGTAGTGGGGATCTCTACCTTGCTTTCTGACATTGTGACTGGAGAGAGCTAGGGTTGTAGACAAGAAGAAAAGTTTGGTGTACACTGATATGATGAGGTTTGGTTGCATGTGTAGACTTTACACAACCAAACCCATCAACCTGGAAGCGCAGGCGAGGGGCCCCTTAGGAAGACAGCGATCGAACGCTAGGGGCAGCAGAACCCTAGGGATGACGACATCTAGGGATGCAAACGAACGAATACGAATGCGAATTCATCTCATACCATAACCATATTCATATTAGTTTACGAATACGAATACGAATGTTACACGAATGTAAAAAATCAAGATCCATATCCTCAAAATACGAGTACGAATACGAATCTTTTACGAACGAATGCGAATATCCAAACGAATATTACAATAAAAAATTATAAATAAAAACGTACCTGATTATTTGGTTATCGCTTCCACATAACTTCCATCTTATGACTTGAATCTGAAATTCAAATTAATATGATATGATAATATAATAACGAATATTGCAATATAAAGTTTTGAAGAAAACAAACAATATCTTGCAAAGGATCGAGGTAGAGCATTGCACTTGTGAATGACAATAAGAGGATCGAGCATCGTCGGAGGGAGGTTGGGCGAGGGCGGCTGAGGCGGCGAGGGAGGCGGAGGGTGCAGGGGGCGGCTGAGAGCGACGAGGGAGGCAAAGGCCCGCATGCCCGTATTAGGAGGCGGAGGTTAGGGGGGTGGCAACAGGGGGTGGCAGGGCTGGCGGAGGCCTGCAGGCCCACACGGGGAGACGGAGGTCAGGGGGCAGTAGCAGAGGGACGTGGGGTTGACGGAGCGTCGTAGGCTCGCAAGGGGAGGCGAAGGTTAGGGGGGCGACAGCGGGGGGGGGGGGGGGGGGGCGAAGTTGACGGAGAGTAGCGGGGTCGCAAGGGGAGGCGGAGGGTCAGTGGGGCGACAACAGGGGGAGGTGGGACTGGTGGAGGGAAGCAGGGTCGCAGAGGGAGGAGGTGGTCAGCAAGGGCGAGGGGGGGGCGCAGGAGGAGGCGGGGTTGGGGGGGAGGGGGCGCGAGCAGCAAGGGGAGGTGATTTGGGAGATAAAATAAACCCTAATTAGTAAGTATATTTTAAACTATTTAATATATGAAACGAATATTCGTATTCGTAACTGGATTCATTTTTTTATTCGTATTCATATTCGTATTCGCATTCGTTAATCCTAGATTCGTATTCGTATCCATGAAAAATTCGTTTAGAATATTCGTGTTCGTATTCGTATTCGCCTCTTTTAGAAAGACAAGAACCATATCCTCTTAAAAACGAATACAAACACGAACGAATACGAATATAACCGCATCCATTTGCGTCCTTAGCGGCAGCAGCACACAGAGGAGGTACCCTAGGGGCGACCGAACCCTAGGGCACGGGAGGCCTAGGGCGGCGCGTGGGGTGGCCGAACCCTAGGGCCGAAGGGCGGTGAGCGTGGAGGGGGCCGAAGGGCAGTACGGGGCCAAAGGGCGGCACGGGGCCGAAGGGCGGTGCGTGGAGGGGACGCGACCGAAGGGTGACACACGAGGATGCCGGACGACGCGCGGGGAGGGCCGCGCGGGGCTTGAGGGTGGAGGGCTAGGTTTAGGGCGCGGTAAGAGAGGTCCGGTCTAGGACCATCGCTCTGATACTATGTTGGGAAAAGTAAGAGTTCTGTTTATTCCTTGAGCCCTAGACTCTCTTATATAGGGAGAGGCATGTGGGCAAATTACATACGGTACACAAAAGAAAAGAGAAATAGATAAATGATACACGAATATAAAATAAACTTCTACTTGCACAATAAAACCCCACATTCCAAAGAATTGAAGGGGAGAAGAACTTAGGGATAAAAACTCATAGATGGCAGCAATGGAGATGATAATGTACCTTGTGATCCTCCAAAATGGAGGAAATAGAGGTCTGTTGCAGCAGCTACAACAACTCCAATCTGTAGCACACTAGCAAGATGCAACATCAACTTCAGTAGCTGCTGGAGCAGCAATAACAAGAACAACTGCTGCAAATTGCAACAAAAAGGGAATAAAAGAGAAGCTTCTTCGGTGGAAAGGGAGAGAAGAAAAGGGAGAAAATATGGGGGGACAAGAAGAGTGATTTTGGGTGATACTTACAAGGAAGGGGGGGGGGTGAGGTATTTGACAAATGGGAAAAGGGAAGGGGGCATGTGTGTGTGCTGAGATTTTGATTTAAAAATTTTAACTTTATTTCCAACTTATTTAAAACACAAAAGTTATCACCATTTTCACTATGAATCTCCGATTCAGATGATTAATGACTCGTTTCAACCGTCTCGGAGTGATGATCGAACAAAGTATAATAATCATAAGTTTCTGATCTAAGATGGATTTAGAAACTGATAAAAATATGATTTTGATTTATGAATAAAATTTATGATTTAAACATGTCAAACAACCTTGGATCGATAAACGATTGATTCTAATTGTTTTATTTTGTCGAAATGAAATTTGTGAGGGTCTCTGTTTATTTTGCGGTTCAAACTGCATCACGGCTTTTCAGATGACACAAATTTATGATGCAATCGATTTTTGGTCGATTGTATCCAAGCAAATTTTGATTTACGATTCATGGATCGATTCATGTTTATTTAATATCAATTGATATTTTTATCTGATCATATAGACTCAAATCCGATCAGATTCGGTTTCAAATCTTTTGTGTTACAAATATAAAAACCTCAAAGAGAGTCTCATCCTCGAGACTCGTGTCTATGTCACTATGTGTTTTATTCGGGTTTTACCTATGATTTCTTGCCATAAAAATCTCAAAGGTTTTCAAATCCATAAATACCTCAAAGAGGAAACAAGCCATATTCTAAAACATAAAATTAATTAGGTTTGAAATGAGAGTTACCTGAAAAGAGTTGCGGGTATCGCGCTCGCATATCTCCTTCGGATTGCCATGTTACTTCTTCGACCTCTTGTCAGTGCCATAACACTCTGACTAAGAAATTCTCCATGTTGTGAAGCTTTCTCATAGTACTGTTCAATATCTGTACCGGCTTTTCCTCATATGTCAAATCAGATTCTATATCAAGATTCTCGAGCTGATGATATGTCGAGTGTCGTGAACGTATTTCCTCAAGTTTGATACATGAAACACATCATGCATGGTCGATAAGTGGGTAGGGAGAGCTACTTGATAGGCTACTTTCCCTATCTGGCCAATGATTTCAAACGGTCCAACATATTGTGGCACTAACTTGCCACGAACATCGAATCTACGTACTCCATTCATGGGAGATACTCTTAAAAACACTCAATCTCTCACTTGTATTTACAAGAATTTCATAAATATGTATGATTAAGTTAAATATCAAATAAGTCATATTTGAAAAATGGATTTAGAGATGATGATCAGATTACATGGAACTCCAAATCTCCTCTCTGACGATTTGCATAGCTCTTCTGGCAGCTCTATGCCGTCAGAAGCTTCTGCCTCACAAGGTCAACAACACTTGCAGTCTCCTCCAGGAGATCCACAGAGTAAAGAGTGTGGTTACCTACTTCCCGCAAATTGAGAGGTGTAAGGCATCTTCGCCTGTACAGGGCTTCGAATGGTGCCATGCCTTTATTGGAATGATGGCTATTGTTGTATGTAAATTCTACCAACAGTAGGGGTCCTTCTAGGACCCTTTCCACTCAAGAGCACATGCATGACTACCAGCACTTGATGTCTTTGGCAGTCCAATGACAAATTCCATAAAAATACTCTCCCGCTTCCATTCAGGAATGGGCAGAGACTGTAGCAACCCTGACAGGCTCTTGTTCTCTGCCTTGACCAATTTGACAGGTCATGCACTTGCTAACATGACGAGTCATATCAAGCATCATCCCGTCCCACCAGAAATGCTCGCGTAGATCACGATACATTTTCGTACTGCCAGGATGAATTGATAATCGGGAATTGTGTGCCTCATCAAGGATATCTGTGCGCAACTGCTCATCATCGGGCACAACAACCGGTTTGCTTTCCACAAAGTGGATTCCACCACCACAAAATCGTCACATTCTTCCTTGATGGCACACATGTATCTGTATCTGATCTAAGGATGTGTCTTCTGACCTTCTACTATGCGATCCCATAAACTGCTGAATTGTGGAGGTATGACAATAGATATGGATGCACTCTCATGAGGGTGCCAATAAGTCAATACTGCAAGCATATCCTACATATACAACCAGTTTTCTATACCCTCTGCATGAGCTCTCCTACTGAGCGTATATGCCACCATGTTTCCCTTACCGAGGTGGTAAGAGATCGTGTAATCACAATCCTTCAACAACTCAAGCCATCTACGCTGTCTCATGTTTAACTCCTTGTGATTGAACATGTACCACATACTCTTGTGATATGTGAAAATATCAAAGTTCACCCCATAGAGATAGTGGCACCGAATCTTCAAAGCGAAGACTACTACCGCTAACTCCAAATCGTGGGTGGGGTAATTTCGTTCACCGGCCTCAACTGACATGGTGCGTATGCAATCTCATGACCTCGCTGCATCGGTACCGCTCCTAAGCTTTCTGCTGAAGCATATGTATAAACTGCATAATCATGAGTACCTGAAGGAAGTACAAGAATGGGCGCAGTCGTCAATCTTTCCTTCAATGTCCTGAAAGTTTGTTCGCATGAATAGTTCTAGATAAGAGGAACTCCCTTCTATGTCAACTGTGTTAGAGGAAGAATAACTCGGGAAAAACCACTAACGAAGTGACTGTAGTAGCTCGCTAGTCCAAGGAAACTACGAATCTGAGTGATCGTCTTGAGCTGCTCCCAAGACATGACTGCCTCAATCTTCACAGGATCAACTGCAATACCTGCTCCAGAAATGACATGTCCAAGGAATGAGACCTGGGATAACCAAAACGCAAACTTACTCAGCTTGGCATACAACTTGTGCTCTCGAAGTATGTCCCGGGCTATCTTCAAATCATTTGCGTGACCCATTCATTTCGAGAATATATTAACACATAGTCAATGGAAACGACCATAGACTTGCCCGAGTATGGACGTAAGATCTTGTTCATCATGTCCATGAATGCTGCAGGGGCATTTCTGAGACCAAACGATATCACAACAAACCCATAGTGCCCATATCGAGTCCTGAATGCTGCCTTTGGAATATCTGATTCCCGAATCCTCAGCTGATGGTAGCCAGACCGAAGATCGATCTTTGAAAATACCAAAGAAGCTTGTAACCGATCAAACAAGTCATCAATGCGTGGTAAGAGATAACAGTTCTTCACCGTTTTCTTGTTCAGTTGTCGGTAATCAATGCACGATCTCATGGATCTATCCTTCTTTCTGACAAAAAGAATGGGAGCATCCCAAGGTGAAGTGCTTGGCCTCACAAAACCCAAGTCAAGTAAGTCCTGTAGCTGCACCTTCAGCTCTCTCAACTATGCCGGTGCCATATGGTATGGGGCCATCGAGATCGACTGTGTATCTGATAGCAACGAGATCTCAAACTCAATCTCTCTCTCTCTCTCAGGCAACAAACCTGACAAATCATCAGGAAACACATCAGAGTAATCTGACACCACCCTGATGTCCCGGGTTATCGACTCTCTGTCAGATGTCTCCTGAATAAATGCTAGATAAGTATCACATCTTTGATCAACAAGTCTCTGAGCTTTCAACTGAGATGTACTCCATTTTGGAGTCATGTAATGTACCCTCAAAAGTAAACTCGGGTAAGTCTGGAATTCTGAAGACAATCAACCAGAGCATGATGAGCTGATAACCAATCCATACTCAAAATCAAATCAAACTCGTCAAGCTGTAGTAAAAGACAATATGCAAACATCTCAACCGATTAACACTGGCAGACCTCTGACTATCAATCTAATGATGAACAGTTAGCCACCTGGCCCATGGATGTGATAAGGAGGATCTCAGACTTCTGCAATTCTACCTACTGAAGCTACTAATCATGAAGCAATTAATGAGTGGGTCGCTCCAGAATCAAATAAAACATGGAAAGGACGTCTCAAAATTGAGAGCATAGCTTTCATTACAGTAGTTGCTGATCGTGCCTGCTCTTGAATCATTGCATACAACTGTCTTTGTCTTGTTGGTACAACACTTGAACCGACCACACTCTTTGCATGTCTTTGCGGCCTCCTAAAGTTGGAGTTTCTACCATGGAAACTCCTAGTATGCTGTGCCTGCGACTGTGAAGTTGTAGTTGCGATCGAGGCACACTAGAGGCCTGGGGGCACTGAGACCGGTAGTGACCCCACTGATTGTACAAGAATCATCGAACTGACGAGTAGGCATAGTGGTCGTGTCAGCGTCCGAGCCGATCTTGCTGTAGATCTCTCCACTCTTTGCGACCCAGATGGTCGTGCTGTACTGGTGCCACAATTGGCCAGTGCCCCTCCCAAGGTAGTTGTGGGAGAGGAGCGGAAGATGCCAGAAAATGCTGATCCCAAAGGACGAAATCGTCGGACTGACCTCTGCTGCTGAAACGGTTGTCGTATCGGTCCAAATGATCGTTGTGGTGTAGGTACCGCTCCAGAAGAACTCCCAAAACATCTCTCTCTGATATCCTCGAACTTCTCCGCTGCATTAATAGCCTCGGAGATGGATGTAAGATGTAATTCAACTAGCTTCTCCTGCACCTCTTCCTTCATTCCCCTGATGAATTTTTCTAGGTTCTTTTTTGGGAATGCAATCACCGTTGGTGTGCGGCGAGACAGCTCAGTGTAACACATAAAATATTCTTTGACTGTCATCCGTCCTTATCTGAGCTCTGCAAAAAGTCGGCGCTGGGACTCCTTCCACTTCCAAGAGGAGTGGGATCTAAAGCTCATCTCAAAATCATCCCATATAGGCTCATGTCCCATCTCAGAAATGATTACCTCCCACCATCTCTCGACTAACTCAGTCAAAGAGTACTCCGCAAAAGATAATCACGCGTCTTGTGGTGCGTGAATCATCCAGAGTACCTTTACCATTCTCTTCAGCCACACTCTACCTCATATGGTGTCCTCGTACCCTCGAACTCAGGCACATTGGCTCGCTGATATGAAGTGAAAACCGACTGATGCCTATGTATGACAGAGTGATCATGCACAACCTCATATGCAATAGGTACATGGTCCTGCTTCCTGCCATGATCTCTATCATCTGCTCCACGTGTTGGTATTTCCTCTCATAGAAAACTGAGGCTGTTGAACCTCTACGGACTGAGGCTGCTCATGTGATATTCCATCTTGGATTCTTGTGAGGGATTGTAGGTGAAATCAGATAACTCCTTAAACCTCACCTCGATATCTCCCTGCCTGTCAACTATCTCTGTCTGTTGAGCTAAAATCTGATCCTGCTGACCTCTCATCTCTAACTACTGATTTCTCATAGCAGTCTGATGATGCTGGAGAGCCGTAAGTGTAGCCACGATACACGCTAACTGGTCTGCTATCTCCTGACTGGTCCTAGATGTCATGGTTCCGTACAAGAACCAATATCATTAGTCATAATGGCGATTGTTGGTAATTATTATGATTGTGCCTTTTATCTATCTAAGATTACTATATAGGCATTAGTTGCAAAAGCTGACACATGTGGTTATTGAATTCGAATGTCATTCATTCCTTGTCAGACTCACGACAAGTTAGAGAACTGTCACTATTCGAGAAATTAATACGATCAGAAATACTATGAATGTTGTGTAGTGATCGCGATCCTTTGTCCCGTCAATTGTAGCACGTGTATCGCCCGGGGCATAAGGGGGGTACCACTGCTCTGATACCATTCCTGCAACGTCTTCGCGATCCGGGTTACCTGTTTACACAACATGCGCATTACTTAATTTATGATTGATCATACTAAGTTACGAAAATGAGGATTTTTTTCGATATTGAATGATATTCACAATTTGTAAACCAACTACTTCATAACACGTGTCACCTCAGAACATTTGCATTTATATTCATATAGTACATGTATCAACAAAAAATTTTCATCATTTATACATGTATCTCTGAAATATGACAGAAGAGATAAAAGCAACACAAAATAGATACATTTATCTATACAATGACTGTTATATGTACCATCAAAGGCAAATGTCTGATCACCAAAAGCTAAGATCCATAAGAAGTAACTATTGTGTCGCATACTCCTTTCCTGCCATCCATGTTAGGAACAAACGGATGTCAACAAATGTTATAAAAAATAAACATGAATTTAAGTGGTTACAAAAGGAAGCAAGTAGACAGGTAATAATATTGTTGAATAATGAAACTACTTGCATAGAAAGTTTGTTTTCTAGTTGTTCCGTATATATATCTCTTTTTTACTCACTATATTTCAATCATCAACAATGATTTATTTCCTAGATTTATTATATGATCATGATGGCAAAGGTGATCTAGATCTAATTTACATCCTTTTTAATTATTGTCAATTGTAAGATGTGATCTTATTGAATGTGGATGATTACAACAACAACAAAGCCTTTTCCCACAATTAAGTAGGGTCGGCTACATGGATTCTTCGCCTCCATTCAGATCTATTGTGGGTCAATCTCGGGTTTATTTCCAAAAAATAAGATCCCTTTAGTCTCTTTCCAACACTTCTTGAGTCGTCCTCGCCCTCTCTTAGTCGACTCAACATCCCTACACTCGCATCTCCTAATGGGTGCATCCGATGATCTTCTTTGCAAATGACCAAACCATCTTAAGCGGTTTTCTCGCATCTTATCCTCGATCGGAGCTGCACCAACTTTCTTTCTGATTGCATCATTCCGATTTCGATCTTTACGTATGTGTCCGCACATCCACCTTAGCATTTTCATTTCTACTACAACTATTCTCTGCACATGTCTATGGTTCGCAGGCCAACATTCCAATCCATAAAGCATAGCAGGTCTCACGGCTGCTTTGTAAAACTTTCCTTTAATTTTTAAAGGAATTTTCTTATCACAGAGAACAACAGAGGCTCCTCTCCACTTTAGCCAGCCTGTATTTATTCTATTAGTAACATCTCCATCAATTTCCCCATCCTGTTGCAAAATAGATCCCAGGTATCTAAAAGAATCTCTCTTCCGAATGTTATTGTCGCGAATCTTCACCTCAATTCCTTCACCATTACTTCCATCAAAGGTGCACTCCATATATTCCGTCTTAGCCCTACCTAAAGGAAATCCTTTAGTCTCCAATACTTGTCTCCAGATCTCAAGCTTCTCATTTACTCCATCTCTAGTCTCGTCAGTCAACACAATATCATCAGCAAATAACATACACCAAGGTAACTCATCCTGAATGTGACTTGTCAACTCGTCCATAATCAAAGTAAAAAGAAATAGACTCAATGCTGAACGTTGATGTAAACCAATGTTGATGTCAAAATAGTCAGTCTTCCCAGACGGGGTCCTTACACAAGATAAACCCGTATCATACATGTCCTTTATGAGGTTAATGTATAGGACATGTACTTGTCTCTTTTCCAAAACTCTCCACAAAATCTCTCGTGGGACAGAATCATAAGCCTTTTTCAAATCAATAAAGACCATATGGAGGTTCTTCCTTTAGCTCTATAAATCTCTATTGTTCTTCTCAGCAAATGGATGGCTTCAATAGTTGAGCGACCTGGCATGAATCCGAATTGGTTTTCTTTTACATTGGAAACTTACCCCAGCCTTCTTTCGATCACACATTCCCATCCATAGACTCATCATCTTGATACCTTTGTAATTTGAACAATTTTGAATGTCTCCTTTATTCTTTCAAAGAGGCACCACGATATTACTCCTCCAATCTTCTGGCATTTTCTTGCTTCTCCAAATAACATTGAATAGATTCGTAAGCCAAGTCAAACGACGCTCACCTAGAACTCTCCGTACTTCTACCGGGATATCATCCGGTCCTACACCTTTCCCATGTCTCATAACCTTTAAAGCCTCCTCTACTTCCTTTTTTTGTATTCGTCTATAACTTGCACGATTCAAGTAACTTTCACTACTAGCTAGATCACCCAAAGTGATCTCTCTATTTCCTTCCTCAATGAAAAGTTTATGGAAGTACTGCTCCCATCTAGTCTCTATGTCCTTCTGAGTAATAAGCACGTGACCTTCCTCGTCCTTAATGCATCTCACTTGAGAAAGGTCTTTGGTCTTTCTTTCCCTTGCTTTGGCCAACCTGAATATATCCTTCTGGCCATCCTTAGAGTCGAGATTTTTATAAAAAATTCATAAGCTTTTGACTTAGCTTCGCTTACGGCCTTCTTTGCTTCCTTCTTCGCTATTTTGTAGTTTGTGACAATTTTCGTATTTCTATCCTTAAACATAGATTTAAAGCAAGCTCTTTTATTTTTTAGCTTCTCTTGCACCCTTCACTCCACCACTAAGCCTCCTTTTGACCTGGAGCTCCTCCCTTTGACTCGCCTAGTATCTCTTTAGCTGCCTTTCGGATATAAGATGCTACTGCCTCCCACCTCTCGTTTGCACTTCCACTACAATCCCAAGATAAGTCTTCTAAAACCTTCTCCCTGAAGCTCGATTACTTCAGTGGAAGATTCCACCATCTAGTTCTAGTGATCTTAGGAACCCTCTTTTTTTTACCAGCCCTTTTATTTGCACATCCAAGACTATCAAGCGATGTTGGGTTGTCAAACTCACTCCTGGGATTACTTTGCAGTCTTTACAACACAACCGATCTCTTTGAAGGATATGGGAAGATCTTTAAGCGCATCACGGTAGCGTGTGGATCGCATCAAATGCGATCGTGAGCGGCTAGTCGCACTAGTTGCTTGAGGCAGTGGAAACTAATTTTATTTTATGCGATGAAACCACATGATCCAAGAACACTTCTCGGATCGTTTCATCTAAACTACAAACAAGTATTAGGGTTACCTCTTGAAGCGTGGTTGCGATCAAGTCTCTAAACGAATAGACCTCCTGTCTCAAGTCCGATACGACAGAAGAGTCGCTTGCGAGCGTGTTGATGAAACACGTGCTTCTCGCAATCCATGTTGATGATCCAAGTGGCGGATCTCCTGATCTCGACACACGAAGTCTGACGTCTTCTTCACGAGCGAGACTCATAGAAGGAGACGTAGATCCACGAGCAAACGATCGGGCAACATAACGACGATGCTGCGGCGATGGAGATTCTCTCTAGGGCATCCATGGTGGACGGCCATATGAGAGAGAGAGTGGGCATGTAGAGAGAAAGAGAGAGAGCGAGACTTATGTTCTCATTAGCATATGAAGAACAAGGGGTGCCCTTCTATTTATAATATTTTGGGATCCATGGATCTCAATGCATGGGCAACACAAATCTAATGTCTCTCATTGATTTGTGTTGCTTTTAATGGCTAAGATTTTGTTGGTAAAAACCAACAACAATTAATTTAATTTATATTAAATATATATTGATAAATCAATATGATATAATCCTAAATTAAATCAATCAAACATGGAGATTATGGAATGAAGATTGCCTCCTTCCATATATGGGATTTGGTGGCAATCTCATGTAATCTCATGAGATCTCACGAGATTACATTATTCTATGGAAATATCCAAGATTTACAAAAACAATTGTTGTAAATTATTCAACAAAAATAATTCATAATTATTTTGTGAATATTGCGATCTTGCCATTGGAAAATTGTGAATCACATTCACAACCCAAAATAAAATGTGAATTACATTTTCAATTTAATGTCCAATGTGAATCCAATTCACATTAACATTTAACTAACAAATGTAAATTACAAATCTCTCTTTTTATATATTATAAATCACATTTATAATATATATGATTAATATGGATAGTGCTATCCACATTATTCATATCCATGATAATTAAATCACATTTAATCATCTCGGATCTCTATTCTCATGTGCCCACTCAATGTGAATCACATTCTCATTATTCACATCTTTGATAATCAAATCACATTTAATTATCTCAGATAACTCTTTATATAATATGAATCAAATTCATATTATTCATGATAAATAAATCACATTTAATTATCCATTTTCTCAATGCTCGGATACATATATCAACAATGAAATTATCCTGAACTCTTTCAAACGCTTTCTCCGCTGATACTTGGAGATAAGGACAAGACGATTGTATTGTTCCACGTATAGTGACTTGGATATTGAGAGATCACATCTCAAATCCAGATCTCGGGCCTCCCGTAGATGCTTGATTAAATCAAGACCGTAAATCTAATCTTCTCATTGCATATGAATAACATTCATATCAATGTCCAATATTTGGATAAGATCAGATTACTTCTTTACTGAGAGGAGTCACTAAAATCCAGACCCGTTTCATCACTCCCTAAGAATGGAAGCATCATGGTTATACAATCGTTTATGATCACATCACCCTCAGGTATTCCCAATACCTGTACATCCTGCATACTGGAAGACCGAGAATAAACCCGAAGTATAAGATCAATTTTATACTGTCTACTTCAGGGTTTCATCATTAAGTTTCTCATTTGACTATTGAGAGTTCGTATTGATCATATACTTTCCAAAAGCATATATCATACCTAGGTGTTGATCATATACTTTCCAAAAGTATATATCAAACCTACAAATTCAGTCAAGCTTCCAAAGCGAGAGGACCGTGCACGGAATTTGATTCTTCCCAATATCTCATGAGTGAGCTCATGTCTTCCGGTTCAGTAACCGAACCTGTATGATCCCTTTGAGAGATCGTATTACTCATATGCCCTTGTATGCACACCAGCGCGCCGGTGTATAGACCTTAATTAGGTCATCAACCTATTGGTCTGCCAATTGTACATACTCAGACATATAGTAATACATCTGTCTCCGGTCAGAGGATGCGTGCCTATATCGTGACAGCATACGCCATAAGACTTTGGTTATCTCGATCTCGTTAAGTCAACTCTTTGACCTAACTAATCTGACACCTAAGAATCTCTATTCCCATGCAGAGGACCTGCATCAAGAGGTCGGTCAGATATCAACCTAAATGAGAAAGGATTGCCATCTCCTACTCATGCTGGAGATCATCTCTTAACAATCATTTGACGGTGCTTGATGAGTCCTCAATCTAACTCTTAGATATTCATCCATGCACCAGCCTCTATGATTCAATAACTGAATCAACAGTTGTATGATCATCAAGATGACCATGGTACATAACCCTAATTGTACTAAGGGACCTATTATGAAAATTGGTTATTCTTCATTTCAGATCAAGGAATGATATTCGCAATAACATTTATTGCATAATGGCTCGCCGTGGGCTCGCATGTCCAACACTCTTCTCCTCAACACAAAGTAATCTATCTGTGTTCTAGTTGGGCCACTCTTATAAGTAATCAAATGCTCCTCCTTCTTCTTGATGGTTTTATGATCTCATCTTTATTCTCGCCATAACCTACAGGCGTAACAGTGACCAAACTCAAGTGGTAAATAAGCCCCCCCAAGGGACTCTTTCGTCTTGCTTTCCCAGTGGAAGAGAGGTCCATGGGAATGCTAGGCAAAACTCCAACTACGCCCTTGAGACGGGTGGGAGAGACTCTTCGGTCCAAGTCACTCCAATCCTGCCCGATCGATGTAGGAATAAGATAAACGAGCTCGAAGAAAAACCAAGGGTCCTCCAGCCTAGGAACCCTAACATAACACATGGTCAGCGGAACTGATCAAATGAAAACACATGGATCCGAAAGAAGCTTAACAACTGTGAGCTTGCGATAAAAATCGAGGAAGAAACTGGGATCCTAGACATGCGCACTAGGCGGCCGCTGCCCAATTTGAGCATCCTAACTCCAGCCCAGTTGAGGGTCACCGCACTCTCACATGGTCGGGTGAAAGAGGTACCTTGACCGACACACATATTTATTATCATTAATACTTATTATATATCTTTGTCATTATCCATCAATACCCTAAAGGTATTCATGCAAGAATATAACCCCAAATTCTCGACTTTTAGTAGCAGGGAATAACATGAATTTAGGCCATTTTATCAGTTATGATTGTAGGTGCAATGTCAGAGTACCATCATTTTCTTTGAGACTTCAATTTAGCTTACATAAGAGCATTATAATCACAAAATTCTAAAATTTACAAACAATACTCTAAGAAGAACTATAATTCCACATAATTTCCAAGCTACATATTAAATTCAACAAATATGCTAATATTATAAATTCAACAGGGATTGGCGGCGCAACTTGTTGCCCGTCTCCCATCAATCTCTCTGTAATGGGGTTTTTAAATAGTTTTTTAGGCCAATTTTTATGGTTGATTTTTGAATTGTTTGTAACATATTAAGGGCAAACGTTGTCTTCTTACAGTAGCAACATCATGTAATGATTAATTTCCCAAAATTGTTAGCTACATATTAAATTCAACAGACAAGCCAATATTGTCCGAAATCTAAGAATAATTCCTCAATTTTGTAATTTGTCAATGGGATTTAGTAGCTGAATTTGGCGTTTAAAAACCCAAATATCATTAACATTAAACAAGAGATGGATCAACAGAATATGTATTCAAAATCCCCTCCTCCCAATTTCTCACTAATCATTGATAAATAAGCAGTAAAACATGCAAAAGAAAATTTTAACCAATTAATTAGTTACACAGTAGAGAATGCCTTAAATAAATCCCATAAATTTTAACCAATTAATTAGCGGCACTACAACAATACTTGCACTTGAAAATCCCAATAATCTTAACCAATTTGTTAGCTACATCAGTAGCTGTACATGCACTTGAAAATTCCAATAATCTTAGCCAAATTTGTTAGCTACAACAGTAGCTGTACATGCGCAATACAACCCCAAACTTTAGCCAATTTGTTGGATACACAGCAGCTGTATATGCACTTGAAAATCCCAATAATCTTAGCCAATTTGTTGGCTTCACCAGTAGTTGTATATGCACAATAAAACTCCAAACTTTAGACAATTTGTTGGTTACACAACATCTGTAAATGCACATTAAAACCCTAAACTTTAGCTAGTTTGTTAGTTACGTAGCAGCTGTACATGCACACTAAAACCCCAATAATCTTGGCTAATTTGTTAGCTACAACTGTGGCTACATGCACAATAAAATCCCAAACTTTTGCCAATTTGTTGGTTACGCATCTGTACATGCACAATAAAAACCCAATAATCTTGGCCAATTTGCTAGCTACAGCAGTGGGTATACATGCACAATAAAACCCCAAGATTATTGGGGTTTTATTGTGCATGTACAGCTGATGTGTAACCAACAAACAATAAAACCCCAAACTTTAGCCAATTTGTTAGTTACACAACAACTGTTCATGCATAATAAAATCCCAATAATCTTGGACAAATTGTTAGCTATAGCAGTAGCTGTACATGCACAATAAAACTCCAAATTTCCAAAGAATTGAAGGGGAGAAGAAATTAGGGATAAAAACTCATAGATGACAACAATGGAGATGATAATGTACCTTGGGATCCTCCAAAATGGAGGCAATAGAGGTCTGTTGCAGCAGCTACAACAGCTGCAATATGTAGCGCACCAGCAAGATGCAGCAGCAGCTTCAATAGCCGCTGGAGCAGCATCATCATCAAAAATAGTTGCTGCAAATTGCATCAAAAGGGGAAGAAAAGAGAAGCTTATTCGGTGGAATGTGAGAGAAGAAAAGGGAGAAATATGTGGGAAAAAGAAGAGGTATTTGGGGTGATACTTATAAGGAAAGGGGGAGGTTGAGGTGTTGACAAATGGAAAGAAGGAGGCATGTGTGTATGCTGAGATTTTGATTTAATTTTTTTAACTTTTATTTCTAACTTATTTAAAACACCAAAGTTATCACCTTTTTCACTCTGAATCTATGATTCAGATGATTTATGTCTCGTTTTGACCGTCTCAAAGTGGTGATCAAAATAAGTATAATATTCATATTTTTCTGATCTAAGATGGATTCATAAATTGACAAATATGATTTTAATTTACGGATAAATTTTGCAATTTTAACTGGTAAAACGACCTCCGATCGACAAACTGTCGATTCTGTTGATTTTATTTTGTCGAAATGAAATTTGTGATGGTCTATGTTTATTTTGCAGTTCGGATCAGGTCACGACTTTTCCGATGACACGAATTATGATGCAATTGATTTTTGGTCGATTGTACCCTAGCAAATTATGATTTACAATCTATATATCGATTCATGTTTATTTAATATTCATTGATATTTTTATTGGATCATATGGACCCAAATCAGGTCAGATTCGATTTCAAATCCCGAGTGTTACAGTGTTCACGAGGAATCACCGAGCAGATGACAATGTAGATTGCTACAAGGTTAGACTTGTGGCATGTGGGTTTACTCAGACATGGAGTTGATTATCAGGATACATTCTCTCCTGTTGTCAGACATTCTACTCTTACTTCTATCTGTTGCAGTGACACTGGATTGTCCCATCTATCAGCTTGATGTGAAGAATGCATTTCTCTATGGTGACCTACCGGAGGAGGTTTACATGCAACAACACCTGGGTTCGCTGCTGAGGGGGAGTGTCAGCATTTTGCAGGCTTCACAAGATGATCTATGGCCTTATGCAAAGTCCAAGAGCATGGTTTCAGAAGCTCTCGAACTTGATAAAGGAACACGGGTTTGTGAGATCGATTGCCGATCATTCATTGTTTGTTCAGAGGACTCAGAGAGGTACAGTTGTCGTACTTGTGTATGTTGATGATATCATTGTTATATGGGATGATGATCAGAGCATCCGGGTTGCTAAGGATTTCCTAGGTTATCAGTTTGTAACCAAGGACCTTGGTAGTTTACGCTACTTCCTTGGACTGGAGTTCGCTAGGAACCAGCGAGGTCTTGTGACGACCTAGAGGAATTATGTTACAGATCTTCGCTCTGAGACAAGTATGGCAGATTGCAGTCTTGTCCCTACTTCTATGGACTCGAGCATGAAGCTCTATGATGATGACATTGAGGAGGTCGACAAGAGGAGGTATAAGAGCTTGTTGGGAAACTTCTTTATGTGACTATCACCAGGCCAGATATATCCCTTGCAATGAGCAAAGTGAGTCTGTTTATGGAGCAGCCGAGACAGGCACATATGGATGCAGTCCATATGATTCTGAGGTATCTGAAGGCCTCACCTGGCGCTGGTCTTCTATTTAGCAGAGGTACATCCCTTGCAGTTACAACATGTGCATATGCAGATTATGCGGGTTGTTCCAAGAACATGAAGTCTACTTCTGGCTTCGTAGTGTTCATAGGAAGTTCCTTGGTGTCATGGAAGAGCAAAAAACACACTGTGGTTGCCAGATCTAATTCAAAATCAGAATACATCCATGATGCAAGCTAGTACAAAGATGATGTTGGTCAGATATGTTCTTACTAACCTAACTATTGATGTGCCTCTTCCTATGCACCTTAAATGTGACAACCAAGCCGTTCTCTTCATTGCAAACAATACAACCTTTCATGAGAGGACCAAGCACATCGAGGTGGACTGTCACTACACTCGTGACATGATACAGAAGGTTCTCATATCCACTACTCATGTCAGCTCTTGAGACCAGACAACATATGTACTTACCAAGGCCCTAGCCAGAGGGCCTTACCAGAGATGGTGCTCCAAGCTGAGCCTATTAGATATCTACGCTCCGACTTGAGGTGGAGTGTTGAGATATTAGATATCTTTCATGTCTTTTATGTATTATTGTTTTCCCTCTATTTTCTTCATGTAATTTGCCCAACAGGTTACTCTCTTATATAAGAGAGCCCTACGGCTTCCTCAATAAACATTTCATTCTTTTCTCTTCATAGATACTGCAGCCTCGTAGGTGTTCACGGTGAAGCACCGAGCAGATGACAGTGTAGATCGTTACAAGCTGTGCATTTTTTTGGGTAAATAGATAAAAACTATATAAAGCTATAGTTTTATAATAATATTAAAATTATAAAGCATATATTAGTTACAAACATACAAGTCACAAACACAATATTATATTATAGTATCATTATATGTTACTCCCAAAAGATAATATCTCATAAATGTATAATTATACATTTATATTACAATCATCATTGCATCAAATAAATCATGCAAGTGTACACCGATTGTTTCTAATTAGTATGAACAAATTTTATATCAACAAATGATATTGAAATGCTTGTATCGATACAATGAGTATAATATATGTTGAAAAGACTGTATATTTTGTAAGAATTTAGGAATTCACATATCTACAATATTACTATTACTTAATTACAAATTAAAACTAGCATATATGGTTAAGAGGTATGTTTTATACATCTATTAAATTTAAAATATTCAAATTTAGGATTTATGATAATGTATTATGCCAATATTTGAAGTTTATGATTTTATGGCAATTTATTTATGTTTAATAATAGTTTTGACATGCATTTTTACTATAAACTGAGGCGTACGCCTCGATCGCCTCGAGGCTTATGCCTCGCCTCGATAACGGAAAACCGCCTCGTTTCGCCTTACGTTTTTTAATGCCTTAGGTGTAGGTAACTCTTGTAAAACACGTGCAATTTGCAAAACATCTACAATATGTAAATATTGTAAAATACTTGTAAATATGTATAATCCCTGTAAAATATGTAAAACTCTTAAAAATAGAAAAATAAAAAAATTGCATCTCATGCTTCTGCACTTCATTCAACATATCATGCACATACAATTGTGAAAAGTCATTGGATTCTGAACCGATTTGTGGGTAGAAATCGAAAGTGGTCTTGACTTAGCCTTAATCCACTTAATTTCCAGAGGAACTTCACATAAAAGTAGGATTTTAGAAGCTTCAGGTCCTAGACTTAAATCTTCGAGTTCCACATGACACTGTTTAGAATTCGACTCTTAGTGTCTAACCGATTGCCTCATTTTGATGTACTACTCTTGAATGGAGAATTAGTCTGGACTCCAGCACTGCACACTTAGCTCAATTCAAATGGGTGTTGGAAGACTGTGTGGCTTCTTCTCTAGTAGCGTGGACATCTAAAGACCAGGATATGGGTTGAAACAAAGTTTTGGATGAGGAATACTCTGCTACTACTTAGCTGTTCAGTTGAGGTGAGGGCCAATGCAACCACCTCACACGGCTATTCACTTTTGTACCTCCCAAAAAAGTACCGTGAATAAATGAGTAAAAATTCAAAGAAAAACAAAGATCCCAATTATAAATACAGAGCAAAAGTTTCAAATCCCAATTTCTTGACCACAATGATCCATTGCCTGCATAGCGAAAACTTGACTACACTGGTCAAGCTTCAAACGAGAGACTTAGCTAATATGGCTAGGCTCCAATTTCTCCCCTCTTTCTCTCTTTTATCGTATTAGAAATACTTGAAATTAGAAGGAAATACCTGACTCCCCAAGGGTGAGTTACTAGAGGAGAGGATTGCATGGTAGTTCTACATTTCGAATGGGAAAAGCTAGCATTTCAAATGGAGGAGAGACAATTGTTGAATGTTCATGGAGTATGCTTTGGGAGAGGGTAGATCTAAGATGACTTCTTAGCTGAACCTGTACAATGAGTTGTAGAACTTAGAGACTGTTGATTTTAAAGTCCTAATTCTCACTGGAGTTCTGCCAAACTATTAATCTAAAGGTCGGGTTGATATCCATTTTCGCCTTTTGTTCATGATCTTGGTATGGAACCCAATCTCATTTCACCGCTTCATTTCTTTAGTTGCTCGGGATGAGCAAGGTTTAAGTATAGGGGGTTGATGAATATGTGATTCATCACTCTAATTAGCTGAAAATGGAGCTTTTTCCCGAGTAATTAGATGCATTCATGTGTTTATATCTCATAATTAACATTCATACACTTGTAAGTAATTTGCATAAATTAGTATTTCATTCTGCATTCATATTCATTTGTATATATTCACCAAACTTCACTCATTTTCAATTAATGCACACTAAATCTCATTCATATAAAACCAACTTCATTGTGTACACACCATCAACATTATTCAATAAAAAATCCTAAAAAGTACTAACTCATATATATTTAAAATAAACAAACCCAAATTTTAGGACGGAAAGCTATAAAAGCTAATATCTCCCACATAAAATGACCAAGTTCACTCTGTTCACTTTTGAATTAATGTACAATCAATTATCTACAAATCAAGACCCAGAGTTTTTTTTGTAAAATTTGGATTTTGGGACCGAACTGTATATTGTACATATTCACTAATTTTTGACTTGTTATTTCACGTACATATTTAACTCTTTTTTATTTATTTTTTTCATTTCTTTATTCCATCTCCTTTTCTAACTAATTGCATAAAAATACAAATTTAAAAATATCAGAAAGATTAAAAAAACGATTTTGACTTGAGCACATTGACCTATTCATCTGAAAATAATTCACATCACCGATTTCTTCTACCATTTTCCTAACCCATAAAAATCTAAAAAAATGCAGTTATGTCCATTGCATTTTGTTGGAGAAAATAAGAGCGCTTGTTATTCCTGAGAACCCTAGGCTCTCTTATATAATAGAGAGGCCTATGGGTAAATTACATAAAGTAGAAGACATAAAAGATAATAAGAAAGAGACACATAAGAAATATGAAAATCCAAATATCTTTGTTAGAAAATAAACATGCGGAAGCAAACATGGAAAAAGATAAAGAAATATAAAGAAGACGGGATTTTACGTGTAACCCTACTCCGTGAGGAGCGGGATGAAACCACGGGAGAAGCCCTCAATGGGGCGGATATTCTATTGAATTTCTCATCTGTTACAGGAGGCCTGGGGTTCTTTATAGAGCTTCTACAGGGCCTCCAAGTCCCACCACTAGGCGGTATGGGACTAAACTCAGTGGTGTGGTAAATGGATCTTGGAGGGATCCATTTACCCACCTATTACATAAGTGACGCATGCTCCAAATACTCTAACAATCTTCACACTCCCCCTCAAGCTGGAGCATAGACATCGATCATGCTCAGCTTGGATGAACATTTCTGAAATGATCCTCTGAGCAGTGGCTTGGTGAAGATGTCCGCAGTTTGCTCTCCCGAGCTGACATGGGAAGTAGAGATCAGGCCCTTCTGAATCATGTCTCTAGTGTAATGACAATCTACCTCAATGTGTTTTGTTCTCTCATGGAACGCAGGATTGTTTGCAATGAATAGGGCAGCCTGGTTATCACAGTGTAACTCCATGGGTAGAGGAACCTCTACATGTAGATCACATAGCACTGCTCGGACCCACATCATTTCTGTACTTGCTTGGGCCATAGCTCTGTATTCGGACTCGGCAATTGATCTTGCTACAACATTTTGTTTCTTGCTTTTCCAAGAAACAAGAGAAGTCCCAACAAATATTGCAAATCCCGAAGTCGATTTCCTGTCCTTAGGACAACCTGCTTAATCTGTGTCAGCATATGCGGATACAGAGAGTGTGTCTCCTTTCTTGAATAGTAATCCTGAGCCTGGAGATAATTTTAAAAATCTCAATATCATGTGTATTGCATCGATATGTACTTGTCGAGGTTGCTCCATGAATTAACTCACTGCAATGCAATATCTGGTCTGGTAATTGTAACATAAATGAATTTTCCAACCATCTCTCTGTATCTCCTCTTATCAACTTCATATGTATCATCATCGTATAGCTTCATGCTAGGATCCATAGGTGATGCAAACAAAAATCCAAACAACGGAATAATTAAGTTTAGGTGGAAGAAATATGGGGAGGGGAAGAAGAGGGAGAACACGTGTCGGTTACGCGGGGTTTTGGGAAGGAGAATCGTGAAGATCACGTTGGGATAGGAAAATAGAGAGATAAAGAGAGATAATGAGATGAATCTCAATTTTCAATATCAACTGAACTGTTTTAAAACAATAGACCGTCATCCCTTTATGTAGGAGGGATGAGATTACAAAAATAGAAACCAAAATTCAAATTCAAAACTACTTATCCTAATTGACTCTAACCAACTAACTAATTGATTTGAAATAAATTCAAATCTCTAATCGACTCTAACTAACTAAATTGAGATCACACACGATCTCTTTAATTAAATAAAAATACGACAATCGAATAAGCGTAAATAAAATTAACGGATAAAAATATCATGCCCTATGTTTTAATTTTGTGCTGCATCAATTCTCCTCCGCTTGAAAAATTCGTCTCCTGACGAATTGCTTGATCTTCGTTCTGACAATGGAGAATCCTATCTGGATTGGTTGAGCAAAAATCCACAATTTTGCTCCTTTTCCATGTTACTTTTGTAGTTTCTTTCCACTGAGGGGTATGGATGCAAATGTTCTACCCCTTCACTTAAAATGCCTCTATAACATAGCTTAACCTTCACTTGGCCCTTTAAGTAAAAACTCTTGTGAGGAGGGACCTTCTTGTAATTTATCCAAATTTTCTCATCCCTTATTTTAGGGGATTCGACAGGAGGGAGCTCCCCAACTTCCGTTAGGGTTTCATGCCTCCAGGATAAAAGGTGGCGGCGGCAGTGGTATGGATCGGGAGGCCGTGAGCGACGACAGCGCAATGGCCAGGGAGGCCTGGGGCGGCGCCGAGGAAGGTGGTGCGTTGGTCCTAAATCGCGTGCGTGGTGCTGACCGTACCCAAAACACGCGCGGCGGCTGCTGGAGTACGAGGTCAATAGGCGGCGGGTTGGAAAGGGGAACCTCAGGCGGCACCGAGGAATGAGGTGTGACGACCCCCGCTTGCACGCATGTTGATGACTGCGCCTGGTGCGTGCGCAGTGGCTGCTGTAGCTCGAGATTGGGCGGTGGTGGCACTGCAGACGGCGAAGACGGTGTATCTGCGGTGATAGGGCTGCCCAAGGGGGCGTTTCAATAATTTCTGTTGTAGCTGGGGGCGCGAGGACTGCCCGAGGGGGCGTTGGGGCTGGGAGGGTTGCCGGGGTGACGGAGATGGGTTGCAGGAGAGGCAGTGTGGCAATTTGGAGAACAGCAGGGGGCTGCAACTGGGAGATTGGGGGTGCCGGAGGTGCGGGGGCTGCAGCAGGGACCCAGGAGGGAGTCGTGGGTGGCACTGGAATTGGTTCTTCCAACGATTGTAGGTCTGAATATTCCTGGACAGCAAGCAGATCGACGATTTCCCATGCTTCTTCTATAGGGTCTTCATCAAATATGGGGCCCAAGTCTTCAATTTCGTTTTGTATCGAAGTTGTATCAATAAAATTTTCATCTTGCATGAAAGTACCTTCGTTTTTTTGCTCAAAAATAGGTTGCACAGCAGCTTCATTGATCTGATTTTTGCCGTTGTCGTATGAATCCTCATCGAATGTTGTGTCCAACCATGCTTGAACCTTAACGCTTGATATAAGTCGCTTTCTGAACATTCGTTGCCGCGTACGAGCATGCGAACCGCGAGATATGCAACTGAGATTGAGTTGCAAACGCCAATACTCGATAGGATCGTCGAATCGTAGGAACGATTCGGTTTCCATGCTCTGATACCAAATGATGCAAAATAAAAATTTGCAACGGTGAAAAATAGTTGTTTGGTGGAGAAATTTAGAGAGGAGAGGAAGAGAGAGGAGAACGCGCCGGTTGCACGGGATTTTGGAGATGAAAGATGTGAAGAACATGTTGAGGGAGAGAAATAACGAGAGGGAGAGAGAGAGAGAGAGATAATGAGATGAATCTCAATTTTCAATATCAACTGAATTGTTTTAAAACAATAGACCGTTATCCCTTTATGTAGGAGGGATGAGATTACAAAAATAGAAACCAAAATTCAAATTCAAAACTACTTATCCTAATTGACTCTAACCAACTAACTAATTGATTTGAAATAAATTCAAATCTCTAATCGACTCTAACTAACTAAATTGAGATCACACGCGATCTCTTTAATTAAATAAAAATACGACAATCGAATAAGCGTAAATAAAATTAACGGATAAAAATATCATGCCCTATATTTTAATTTTGTGCTGCATCAATAGGAGTCGTGGAAGGTCGACATCCAGTCATGCCTGTCTCTGCAAGCATATCTGTAACATACTTTCTTTGGGTCATCACAAGACCATGTGCATTCCTATTCCAACCCCAAGAAATACCTTAGGGTGCCCAGATCCTTAGTCACAAATTTGCTGCCCAGAAAGTCTTTCGCCATCTTGATTCCCTGCTCATCATCTCCTGTAATGACAATATCATCATCATACACCATGATAGCAACCGTACCTCTAGACGTCTTCTGCACAAATAAGGAATGGTCTGCATTTGACCTCTTGAATCCCTGCCGTTCAATCAGGCCTGAAAGCTTTTGAAACCACGCTCTTGGACTCTGTTTAAGGCCATATATTGCCTTATGGAGTCTACAAACTTGCTGACACTCCCCCTCAGCAGCAAACCCTGGAGGCTGCTGCATGTAGACCTCCTCTTGTAGATCTCCATATAAAAAAGTATTTTTCATGTCAAGCTGGAATAACGGTCAATCACGTGCTATAGCCACTGAAAGGACACGTAAAGTAGAATGCCGAGCAACTGGAGAAAATGTGTCCAAGTAATCAACTCCATACGTCTGAGTAAAACCACGTGCCACGAGCCTTGCCTTGTACCGATCAAGGCTTCCATCTGTATGGTATTTAACAGTAAACACCCACTTGCAACTAACAATAGACGCCCCAGAAGGAGGGGAAACAAGTGTCCAAGTTCCACGGGACTGCAACGCAACCATTTCTTCTTCCATAGCAAGACGCCATTTGCTATCTTGTAGTGCCTCCTGATAATTGCGTGGAATTTCTTCTGCAGTTAGAGCTGCTGCAAATCTCTGAAAGTCGCCTGTAAGACGATGAAAAGAGACATGGGAAGCAAGTGGGTAGGAAGCACAATTACGCCTCTGGTTTCTAATAGCGATTAGGTACGTCCAAATCTCCATGATCTTCAACCTGCTGTGTTCCCTGTATCAATGGATCCTCAGACTCATCATTAGAAATCAAGTTATCAGAACCAACCTAAGGGCTGCTGGATGATGGGCCATGACCTTGAGCAGATGAGGATCGACGAGTATAATGCTTTGGTAACGGGGGAACAATGGTGACTGGAGGTGGTAAAGGTGGAGGTGAATGTATGACAGGAGGTGGTGGTGGAGATGGCACAGAGGGTAACTGACTCATAGGAGGTGGTGGCATGAACACCTCATAATCATAATGAGAAGTAGTCATGCTGTCACCTGTAGAAGAGAAAAACATCACAGATTCAAATAATGTGACATCTGCACTAACAAAATATTTTCGACGCAGCAGATCAAAGCAACGATACCCCTTTTGTATCCTGGAGTATCCTACAAACACACATTTGATAGCCTTGGGAGAGAGCTTATCAGGACCTGGACCCCACTGATGGACAAAACCAACAGAACAAAAAACACGAGGTGGAAGTGAGAACACCTCCTTCTTAGGAAAGGCTATAGAGAGAGGAGATTTCTCACCTAAGACAGACGAGGGCTTGCGATTTACTAAGTAGCAAGCTGTGAGAACCGCATCACCCCAGAACGAGCGTGGAGCATGACTCTGAATAAGTAGGGTTCTAGTGATATCCAAAAAATGTCTATGTTTCCGCTCTGCAACACCATTTTGTTGTGACGTGTAGGCACATGAAGTTTGATGAATTATATCACGAGATGAGAAGAACAATGACAGAGCTCTAGTGCAAAACTCCAATGCATTGTCAGAACGCACAATTTTCACAGAAAAAGAGAAAACATTTTTAACTTCATTGATAAACATTTGAATCACATCTCCTGCTTCAGATTTATTCTTCAATAAAAACACCCAAGACAAGCGAGAACAATCATCTACTGCAACCAGATAGAATCTGTGTCCCTGGTAGTCAGGAACATGACTTGGACCCCAAATATCAATATGGACTAACTCGAACAAGGAGCCACTGCTCAGACTCTGACGACTCGGGAAAGTAGACCGATGATGCTTTCCTAACTGACACGTTTCACATTGGAAGGACGACTTCGGAGAAATCTGGGGCAAAACACGACACATCTTCTGAAGAGGGAGGTGACCAAAACGGAGATGCCAGATATACGAAGAGTCTGATCCTGTAGAGTGGAGAGATGCACCGACATAAGGAGTATGGATCAGACGATAGAGACCATTCTGCTCACAACCATAGCCAATCACGTTGCCCGAGGGTATGTCCTGAAAAACAAGAGATGATGAGCCAAAAATAGCTTGACAGTTTAAATCCTTTGTAATCTGGCTAATGGACAGTAAATTCGTAGAAAAATCGGGAGCATATAACACATTCTGCAATCTCAAGGAAGATGTCAAGTTAATCTCCCCCTATCCTGTGATCGGGGAATGTGTTCCATTGGCAATCACCACAGTTCCTCCTGAAGAGACTGATCTATATGAAGTGAGCTGTTCTTTGTCCCCACAGAGATGATGTGTCGCTCCAGAATCCATAATCCAGTTTGTAATCATAGATCCATCACAAGAGATGTGAGCATGAGAACTACCTGAAGTACTAGCCGTGGCAGGTGAATTGGCAGAGGCAGAGACGGCCACATCTGACTGACATTCAGGAGTTGTATCAGGAGGCATGATATTCCTCAGTCTGGCAACAAGATCATCGAATCGTTGGTCCAATGAGGAAGGTGCAGGAGACTCAACTTGTTCTGCTACCGGAGCTGATGCAGGAAAGCCATGCTTTGAGTAGCATGTGTCCTCGGAGTGACCAGGTCGACGACAATAACTGCATAGTTGACGAATCCGACCCCCTCGACCCCGGGGGCCACGACCACGAAAAATAGAGGAGCCACCTCTACCTCTGGAGGCAGCCATCGCTGAAGGTGTCTGGTTGGCAGTCGAGCTTGGGACAGTAATTCGACTTAATCGACGAAAAGCTTCCTACATTGGAGGAATAGTAGCGTCAGCTAGAATCTGAGACCGGGCAACATCATACTCTGGATCAAGGTCAGCCAGGAATACACCTACCATGGTAGCATTCCTGTACGTCTTCTACTGTTCTGGAGTTGCCGTCAACGGCATGAAGCTATGGAGATTCTCAAACATCCCTTGTAGGGATGTGTACAGTGAGTGAAGAGGGCGCCTATTCTGCTTGACTGTAAAAATATCATGTTGCAGCTGAAGTATCTTGGTCTCGTTCCGCGCCTGCGAATATGTCGTCGCTTGAATATCCCGCATAGCCTTAGCCGTGGGCTGATGTAGTACATCGTTGGTGATTTCTATCGTCAACGTCCCAGATAGCCAAACTTTGGCATACGCATCATCTGCTTCCCACGAGGCATGCACCTCAGTCTTCTCCACCGGCTCCTCTTTGGTAAGAATATGTTTCTTACCATTCGACTTCATCAGGTTCATGAACTGCATAGCCCAGAGCTCATAATCTGTCCTGTCCATTTTCACAATAGGCGCTGGACCTCTGAATGCGCCAGTGGCAGGTACATCAACCTTGTTCTCAGACATATTGCCGACAGAAGACTGCTGCGGGTGCAACAAATCAAAGTTTGTATGTCTACACAGACATATATGGGTTTGGGTGCACGTGTAGACTCATGCACACCAACCCATCAATCACCGGACGAGGTTGAGGCGGCGTGCAAGTGAAGACAGCATGCCAGCGCGCGAGACGAGGCTGAGGTACACGCAAGAAGAGCACACGGTGCGCGTGAGAAGGGCGCGTTGTGCGCGCGAGGAAGATGAGCGCGTTGTGCGCGTGAGGAGGACGAGCGCGCGGTGCGCACTGTGCGCGGCAAGCGCGTGCGCGGAGCCCTCGCTGTGGAGGCGCGCTAGGCTGCGGTGCCGGCAAAGAGGCGAGAGAGCGCACGCGAGTCGAGGGAGAGGGCGGCGCGCGAGTCGAGGGAGAGGGTTGGCGGTGGGGTTAGGGTTTTGGGGAATCGAAAGCTCCGGTCTAGGACCGCCGCTCTGATACCATGTTGGAGAAAATAAGAGCGCTTGTTGTTCCTGAGAACCCTAGGCTCTCTTATATAGTAGAGAGGCCTATGGGTAAATTACATAAAGTAGAAGACATAAAAGATAAATTGAAAGAGATACATAAGAAATATGAAAATACAAATATCTTCACACATTATTCTACATCATGTTTGATTTTTGCATGCACTTATTTTCCATAGAAAAACAAATAAAAATTACAAAACTAGAAATTAGTATTTTATATACATAAAATATCATAACAAATCACATCTTTCATTCCATATTCTTTATGCACGAGTCCTTCATGATGATTGTAGAATGCAATTAGATCAATATTTTTTATTTATGTTTTTTTGCATTTAAGGTCATTTTCTTATTTTTATGCATTTTTCTTTACTTTTCTCAATCTCGGTCAAAGTAAAACTCCATGTGTCGCATCCCCACTGGTCCACCTTATCACCACCTCAGCAACTGGTAAAATCCCACTTACTCGCAATCAATGCTCCTTGTCCTTAGCACATCCAATCCTAGCCGTTGGATCTTTCCAGATCCAACAACCCTCCTTCCACCTCCTCTCTCATGTGTCCATCACGTGGCTCCTCTGGATCGTTGGATCTTGGATGATCCACTGGCCAAGGGGTTGCCCCCTACCTTCAGTCGAGATTCTCCCTCTGCTACGCCTCCTCGTCCGACCATCTCCCCCTACTTCCGGCAACTACCTTCGAACGACAACTTCAAGCCTCGTAGCCAACCACCTTCATCTCCAAATCAACCCAACTCCTATCCCCCTCTTCTTTGGACGAAAACAACCAACCCAAAACCCAACCCTATCGCCGTGCCCCCGATCGATTTAGCCCTTAATCCCTGTTGACCCAACGACCCATCTCCTCCTAACGGTCGATTCTCTCTCTGACCAACCACCTCGATCCCCTTCAACCTCCATTCATCTTCCTCTCGATATCCCTTTATCCTAGTCCCCTCTACCTTACTCTGTCTCATGTAACCCCTATCCCTTCGCCGACCAAACCCTCCAACCAGCTTTATCCCTCATCTCTTTCCCATTGAAAACCAAACGCCGACCGCCTTCAGGGCTGAATCCGCCTTCCATTGTTCTTGGAAACCAAGAGCGAGAGAGACAGAGAGAGCAAGCGCAGCAGGTTGGTGACAACAACCTGGTTGACTCCAACGACGACCTCTGGTGGTGTGATCCACGAGAACACCTGGTGCTGTTGTTACTCAGCAACAAGTACATCGAAGTTTCAGTCCCTTCACTGGGGCTTTAAGGCAACGACCGGAGGAGGCATCTTGCTACTCCAACCCATCAGGCGAACACCTATCCCCATACAGGTATACCCCTGTCCCCTTTCATCTTGTTTCCCCCTTTTCTCTTGCCCTTTTCTTTCTTCTCTCTTATTCGTTTACTTCTCCCCCTTCGTTTTCTCCTTTGTTCTTTTGCTTCACATCTCCCAATCTTCTCCATCCTCGACTCCGATCATGGACATGTCCCCATCTTTACCCCCTCCGCATTCTTTTTTATTTCCACCGCAACCTGCCACTTCCCGCTGAGATCGTGATCGGAGCAAGTTCCTTCCCCCTTGTCTCATCGTAGGAGCCATCCACACATCCCTTCACTTTCGCACTTGATGCCCACAACCAAGCTCCATCAAGCTTGAGCCAACCTCATCTTGCAGGTATCCATCCAAGTGAACCTTCAGCATCGCGTCACCGGAGTCGTTATGCTCCTCCTCGTCGTGTGTCGACAGGAGAAGCACCTTGTGTCGGCCAAAGGAACCTTCGTCGAAGCAACATGGAAGCCCATCGGTGGCTCAACCCCTTTCAATTGCACGTCGGAGGAGACAAGGGGAGGAAGGGTCCAGGTCTACAGGCACCGTTGATTTGAAGAACCCCTCTTTCATCCAAGCTGTTCGCCTACCCTCAAGCCACAACCATTCAATGTTCAGAAATGCGGTCCATGCGGTCGCATATGCAGCCGCATATGCTTATTCGGTCACTTGACCGAAGCGAATATGCCATATGCGACAATATGCGGTCAAAACGCATATGCGATCCGAATATGCGGCATATTCGACCGCATATCTGATAGGATTCATGTTAATCCATGACATGTTGATGGCATATTAACTCATTTTTTTTCCGAGCAACTCTTTTATCATCATTATATTGATGCATATTTTCATTATTCTCGTATATCTTGCATTTGAGAATATGATCTTGGGTATTTTTTCTCATATCCATTTTTCCATTGTTCTCAACACTTATTAATGACCTGTTTACTGCTTTTTGAATTTTCTATCTAATGAAATTCATTCTAATTCTTCAAATAAAACATGAAATATTTGACTAACAGTCTGGCACTTTACATTTTTGTGCTTCTAATAAATTTTATATGCAAGTACAATTTCTCCCTATATTTTGTGTCAACATGTTTTGTCACTTGGAGATACATATATGTGTATAATTTAGGATGTATGATTTGTATACCTATGATTATTCTTTAGCTTTTATTATCTATAGGATCTATATATACATTAAAGGTTTTCTTGTAGAATTCATCTGTTCCATGTTGAATCCAAATTTGTATATGTAAATAAATGCATTAATTCAAAATACACACTAAAAAATAATCAATTTATACTATCGTGCTTATATATCTTATTGAATATACTATTTGTTAGATCACTTTTTTATATTGTTGGAGCATAAGTTGTATGCGCCTATTGAGTTGTAGCAGGGTAAATGGATCCTGGAGGAGATCCATTTACCCCACCCAGTTGTTTAGTCCCACATCGTCCAGTGGTGGGACTCGGAGGCTCTGGGAAGGCTATATAAGGAGCCCCAGACCTCCTGTACTCATTGAGAAAGTCAATAGACAAACACGCCCCGTTGAGGGCTTCTCCCGTGGTTTCATCCCGCTCCTCACGGAGTAGGGTTCCACGTAAAAATCTCGCGTTCTTGTTCTTTATTATCTTTTCCATGTTACGCTTCCGCTTTCGATTTTCTAACATGGTATCAAAGCGGGTTCGATTCTCGAGGATTTTTGTCGTTTATATTATCCGAGAATCGATTGTTCTGGTTTGTTCAAGTTTTTCAAGTTCTAGTAGGGTTTCAACCCAGATTCATCGGCATCCTTTGTTAATGATCCAGGGTATCTAAACCCTAGATCGCTCGTTCTGCATACGGCGGCGGCACCCCAGGACTTCCAAGCCCGCGGAGGCGCGTTCCATGGCCATCTACTGCAAAGCCGCAAATCTCCAGGCGGCGCTGAAGCCGCAAATCCCCAGTGGTGTTCTGTTGGCAGCTCGATATAGCCGCACGCAGTCGATCCCTCCTCCGCACCTCACCCAGGCGGCCCCCACACCACCGCGCGTCTTCTCCCAACAGGCGGCGGGCTGCTCCAGACCACCATCTCGCTGTGCCGTTGTCGAAAGCCTCTCCAAGCCTAGATCTCCAACGAAGCAGAGCCCCCCCCCCTCTCCCGTCTACAAGGCGCCCAGAAGTTTCAACAGCGGCAGAAGAAGCCCTTTCTCCGAGGGGGAGCGGCGCTCTATTGGGCGGCAGCCACTGCTGCGCCCTCTTCTCCCGCTCGCGCAGGCGCGCGATACAACCAAGCAGCGGCTCTACTCCAGCATCCCAAGGCGGCGCCATCTCCAGCGGCGGCAGTTTGTGAGAAAGGGTTCCCATCGGGGAACCCTATGGGTGATTTAATTTTGCCCGTGGGCCCGAGCTTTAAAAAAAAGGGCAAAAATAAACACGGGGCCTCATGCGGCTGTGAATGAAAAAAAAAGCAAGGCCCGATTGAAAAAAAAAGGGCTAAGTGGGCCACGTGTGATTGAAAAAAAAAATATATATGAGGAGAGGAAGGCCCTGATGGGCACGTGATGCATTTCCCCTTAAAAAAAAGGGAGGGGGGGGAGTTTAAAAAGGCACGTACAGCGAGTAAAAGCCGTATGTAATTTTTTTTGTTGTAAAAAAAAAAGAAGATGAAAAGCCGAGAAAAAAAAAGAGAAAGATAAGAGGCGCGTACAAATTTAAAAAGCCGTACGCAAAGTTATTTTTCAAAAAAAAAAATTGATTGAAAGCCGAAAAAAAAATTGAAACGACTTTATGAAAAAAAATTACGGCTTTAAAAAAAAATTGAAAAGCCGCAAGTATGTTTTGTTTTTCCCCATTATGTTGTCTTCTCCCAACTTGGTCGATGCCATCTTCCGACAAGTATGGGAGAAAGGGGGAGTATATGTAGAGTCACGGGTCTATTCAGATGATTCAGAAGTCAGATTCAGATGCAGATTTCCAGACCATTCATATTCCAGACTCTACGGTTCAGATCCAAGTTCAGACTCGACGATTGTCTTCCGAGTCTCCAGTTTCAGACACGCACAAGTGTGTGGTCATTGTCAGATGAGCATAAGTTGCCATCTTTGTCAGAGGTCCCCATCATTCTTCTAGTTGTCAGGCCAGAGTTTTCATGTGAGCCATAGGGACTCCAGAGCAGAGGACCATTCCCTTGAGGGCAAGGGTTTTCATGTGGTATCATAGGTACACCAGAGCAGTGCACCATTCTCTGAGCCAGATGGGAGAGACCCAGTTCTCCGACGAGGAGACTTCAGGCGCAAGTTCAGACTCGATGGTCAGATTCCGAGTCTTCAGTCGACTCACACTCCAGCCCGTTCGTCCTCCTCACCTGCACGGCATGAGACGCAACGTCCTCGACAGCAGCATGTGCGTGTTGGGTTGATATTGTCCGTAGTGTCTTGTAGAGATGAGTTGAGTTTCTGTCTGTTTGTCCAAGCTGAGCATTACATGCTCCGGCTTGAGGGGGAGTGTTGGAGCATAAGTTGTATGCGCTTATTGAGTTGTAGCAGGGTAAATGGATCCTGGAGGAGATCCATTTACCCCACCCAGTTGTTTAGTCCCACATCGTCCAGTGGTGGGACTCAGAGGCTCTGGGAAGGCTATATAAGGAGCCCCAGACCTCCTGTACTCATTGAGAAAGTCAATAGACAAACACGCCCCGTTGAGGGCTTCTCCCGTGGTTTCATCCCGCTCCTCACGGAGTAGGGTTCCACGTAAAAATCCCGCGTTCTTGTTCTTTATTATCTTTTCCATGTTACGCTTCCGCTTTCGATTTTCTAACATATATAATCACATTTCATTATTTATTTTATAATATTTTAAATTAAAATATTATAAACTGCATAAATCACATATATCTCCGTATACTCCTCCGCATATCCGCTTACTCTCTTTAGACAACATGACCGAACGAATACCACATACCACATTTCTGAACCTTGCAACCATTAGATCTGGAAGGTAACAGATGCTTCAGATCCTCTCCATACCTCCTGTCCGAAGCTCTTACTTCGGGAGCTCCGCGACGATATTAGGTAGCCAAGTGGAGGCTTGGCATCCAAGCCTCAACAGCCACACGAGCATGTACGCTGCAGAAATTTTACTCCCACGCCTTCAATCTTCCTGGATATTCGCACACGTACCCCTGCCATGGGATAAATTACACAGGACCCCCTCTAGAACATTTGTTATCCGATTTTGAGGTTCTTGGTTTCATTTTGAAGCTCTTTCCATCCTCTATCATAATCATACAGAACATTCAATTAGTCATTCTGAGATAGCATTTGCCATCAATAAATTTGAGGATTTATTTGTTTATTTTGAGCACGTATCCTTTGAAATTGGTTATATTGATCAATAAATTGTGAAAAATTAGGGGTATCTCTTGGGATTTAACTTGAAAATTATTGATCACTTTTTTTGAAATTAATTGATCATTGGGGTACTGGCATCAAAATTGAAAAGATCTTGCTTGGCCTGCTTGTTCTCTTGCACCATCTATATCATTGCATTCATTCCTCATCATCTAAAATTCAAAAAAAGAACGTATTATTTATTTTCGCTTATACATTGCATGGCATTATTTTCTTGCATAAAAAATTACAAAAATCCACATATCATAATTGTTTTAATTAATTGCATCTTTTATTTAAAAAATCCATAAAAAATTCCAAAAATCTAAAACCCATAAAATATCATCTCTTTGAAAACCTAAACCCTGAGTTGTTTGAAAATTAATTCTCGACCCTCATATTACTTTCCTGAGTTCGACTTTGGGACTCGCCTAAGTAAAATAAACAAATTGGCCACATCGGATTGATTTTCACATTATTTCTTGTGTGGTAATTTTTGAGTGACTTACTATTTATCACCTGCTACAACCAACATTAATTATTTCCTTAATTAAGAGTTGTAGAGAACATGTCTATCAGCTATACAACCACAATAAGTTAATTTATATGAATCTTATAAGTTAGATATAGTCAAGGTATAAGCTCAATCAATGTAGACTGTATGGACTACAAAACCATGCACTCCCATACGGAATGGGAGAAGTATCGTCAACATCGGGAGTCATTCTGGATCGTGGGCTTAAATGTCATGTTAGAAAGGTGACACATCTCCTAGTATGCCATTTCACCAAGAAAATTAATAGTCATCACTGCAATTGACTTCAACAATCTGATGAGGTGCTAGAAATGCATAACAAAAGTCAAAGGAGGCTGAAAAGGGTGGAGAGCTATATTTACCGATTGCCTCACCATCTTCCCCTTTGCTCAAAATACATGAAAATCAGCAAAAAAGGGTGCAAAAAACATGGATCTACGAATGAACTCGTGGTTCTTTATTATGAGCCTATAATATTTGATTATCTGTGCATTATTTATGAGTAACCTATAGTGCACTCATGGTATAGTACATGCGTTATAAGACTTACTCTATATCAACATGTGCAACATTTATAATGATTCAAGACTATTAAAAGCATTCTAAGACACCTTTATTTAGCAAATGAATGTGTAATTTAATGACTAAAGAATTAATGCTTGTATGAGATGTCATGATTATAAATTCTTTATATAGTGGTCTAATGACTTCCAATTCGCACGCTACAAAGTTAAAAGTTGGATGCAGTGCCTGTCAAAGTATAATGTAGGGCGTGGTAAGAAACTAAGGGTCAATATACATTGCAAGAGATGATGATTTCCCTTGAACTTTAGAACATGCAGCTTAGGGAATCATAAGAGGGATTGGATGACCATCTAAATTGATCTCAACTAGCAGTCAATAAGCTTGTTGGTGATGGTGGGGTATTGGAAGAGCATCCCTTGATGACAGTGGGAGAGGTGTTAGTTTTATCACGGTGAAGGGAAGCTGTTGGTTTGGCAGCTTGTGAAACAACATGGCATGATGAAGTTTATGGAGAAAGAAAAAGGAGGAAAGACAATGCAGGAATAAAATACCATTCTAGGTTTTCTGCTTTGATAACCGTACATTGTATAGATGAATGGTTTGGAAGAATTGCATGCAAGTCTCAATGATAACAGAAATAGATGCTGCATAAATAAAATAACAAATCAACCTGGCATTATTGATATGTTGTGGCTTCGTCATTGCCTCCAGCTGGAGTGAACTATAATGCACTACTACAATTTGGCCATTAAACCTTGCAAAAAAACAATGTGCTTAACGATCTGATGAATAGTGTAGAATTTAACTTACACTTCCTATGTAAAAGTGTTGATTATGAGACTTTTTGTTCGTCTTATATTAGGACTACTGACTAGATTACAAATATCTTCACAAAAGGGATGATTTTGTCATCATTTGATGAATTTTGTTGCAAGTTGGGTGTATCCAATTTAAAACTCAACTTGAGGGGGAGTATTTGTATTTAATGGGTACTCAGATCTTTGAGGTGAAACTGCTTGCCCACTTGCATGTGTACGCACACATGTACTATGCCTTTTTTATGATGAATGGAGAATAATAGAATACTATCAGCCAAAGAGACAGTTCTCCTCTCTTCTGTGGTTTTTTCTTCCATTGTGAAGGATTTTCCACCTAATAGATACTACTTTTTGTTAAAAAAACCAATTTTAACCAGCACTTTTGCACTTTATAATGTTTAGTCAGTTATAGCAAAAATAGCGTCAAAGTGAAATTATCTGGATTGACTTTGGGCTGCCTCTTAATATCCAAACATAAACCTAATTTGGATTTACTATATAATCTATTTTCCCTTCAACTTACTTTGAAAAGGCGATAGAGTTAGAATTTCTTAGTACATATTGGTATTTTCTCATCAATATCTGATTAGGGGGTTAAATTGTTGGTGGGGTTTGTCTTTATCTAGTCAAGGAATTTATCGGTCCACGATGTGGATATAGCAATTTGACTGTGATAAACCTATGAAACGAAGAATAGAAGTATTATTTTTCTTGAAATTTTGCTTTATGAATTTCTTATTTGCTTCTCTGTTTTGTCCACCTCTCTATTGTATTTTCATTTGGATTTATTGTGATTGACATCGGATTGTTGAAGGACATCCATGTGGTGTCTGAGTCTATAGAAATGAGATTCTAAAGCATGTGTTGTTCTTGAGGTTTTTTCTAGCTAATTTTCTGTTAGCATGTTCTACTGCTACCTTCTTATTCTCTAACTCGTAGTTGTTATATTCTATGATTATTGACTGCATATTGTTATTATCAATCTATAGGCATTCAACATCCTTCGGTATGAGATTGGGCAGAAGTATGCTTCTCATTATGATTCATTCAGCCCTGCAGAGTATGGGCCCCAGAAAAGCCAAAGAGTAAGCATATTAAAAGATTTATTTTCAATAGTGTAAAATAACCTCGAACAAGAGCAATTTTCTTTTGGTCAATACTGGCCTACTATGATGTTTTATGTATACAGTATACCTGATTCACTTTCTTTTTCCTTTTTTACCTAGTTATTTTTTTACCAAGACTATGGAATAATTTTCATGTTGGATTCAGAAGGATGTTAGAATCTGGTGTTCCCACATCCTCTGAAAAATATTGCTATTGTAAAAGATATCTGTTCTGAATAATAGGTGATTGAGGTTGTGTAAGCTGACTACTAGCCAGAGAAAAATGTTTATAGATAGACGATTTTGATGCAAATTAATGCTGATGCCATATAGGTTATATGTTGGTTAATTAAATATGTATCTAGGTAACATGTTCAAATAATCTCCATCTGGGTATGTGAATTATTCTTTCGATTTTTCCGGTTTGCAGGTTTCTAGAGTATATATTATTTGCAGGTTTCTAGAGTATGCATTAGATGAGTAATTGGAACTCTCTAAGATCCAATTACACTATTCTTTTCAGTCACATATTGCTCCTTGGTGGGACTCTCCAAGGTTGGTGGGGATGTGTCTGTATAGTGCCCCATACCCCTTGTAATAATTGAGAAACTTACTAGAAGATTTGGCCCTTATTGGCTTTATCTTGTAATTTTGTCCCGTTCCTCTGGAGTATGGTTCTACCTAAACACGTTTTCTTATTGTCTTTGATTCTACTTATTCTAGTATATTTTTCACATGGTCATTCTTGTATTTATTCATCTCAAACTTCATGCTTATTTCAATTATTCCTCACATTCTTTGAAGTTTATATTCTTCGTGATTATACTTGCTAGATTCTATGCAAGGCCTTAAATATTGGTTTCAGTCACCATATCGGTGACCGACTAGAACAACATTTCGGTGGAAATTCAGTCGAAATTCGATCGAAATTTCGTCCATTTCGGTCACATTTTCTTCTATCAACCCCCTTCAAGCTGCATACATAAGCCATTTCGGTTGAATTTCGGTCACCTGTCGAAATAGAAATTCAGCCAAAATTTGTCGAAATGCAATGCCATCATCCTAAGCTGCTTGACAAGATATTACAAAATGAAGAGCATCTAATAGAAGGTGTAAATTAGACTTCTGATATTGTTTTTATTTGTTTTGAAAGTAGCAATGTTGGAGACACAACAAGAGCAGATCGATTCTAGGCCACATGCGTCATTGTTGCCAATCTTCAACACACCGACATTATCTAGCATCACTATCATAGTGATTACCCATCAATAATCTCTAGCACCCTCAATGAAGAAGCCATTTGGCTCCTCTTCGTCCTTCACCTAGAGATCAATACTCCATCTCCTTACTCGGGCAAACATCGCATGGAGATAGATAACCCCATCGTCACCTCGAGCTGTGCATGGCACACAGTTATCGGCCCTCGTGTGCCTGCATCTAGCGCATCATCTAGTACTCCCGAGTCCAGCAACTATCCGTTGACACTAATTAGCGTCATCACGATCATGTATTCTCATGCCTCTAATCAACACGGTCTCTGTTGCCTCTCCCAGTTTAGATCGGTCTTCAAAGGAAGACCTTTGTCACCTCCATCTACAGTCACCTACATCGCCTTCATCCACAAACACCCTTGCCCCTTGTCTTTGAATCAAGGGTTATCATTGACCCCATCTCCAAATGAAGGAAGTATGGGTTGTATCATTAGCATGCAGATCGTGTTATTACAATGTCACACTGAGATCAAGGTTACCTATATGCATATTGCTGGAGAGATCCCTTATAGAGAAGCTATAGAGATCAGATGAGGATCTCACTTGGTTAGCGTTAATCTCGCTCTCCGTTCATATCATGTTCTGGAGACTTTTCATGTATGTTTGACCGTTAAAAACGGGTGGGATGTCACATATGGCATTAGGGCAATGATACACAATCCTTTTCATGTATATTAGATTTTCATTGGTATTCGAAATATGTGATAGCTGCTGGAGTTTCTGGACTCCTACAAAAGTAAAAGGAAAATAGTCTTAAGTTTTCATGAGGAGTAAAATTTATGGAAGATTTGTTGCGAGGTGAAAAGAGAGGAAATTGAGGTGAGAAGATAAGGTGGAGCAATCCGAGCCGTGTGATGAGGGAAGACGATAGGAGAAGTGGATTGGAGGATTAAGAGGAGAAATAAATTCAAAAGGGGAAGGAGGATAAGCCAAAGGTTATCGTAAATTTAATCTCATTTTCACCCTAGTTACACAGAAGTATGTTACCATATATAGGAAATTAATCCCCATTAAAAAGGCAAGTTTTCACCCAAAGACACATCCGAACTAAAAGACATATCTTGCTTCCAAAAAAAACTAAAATACATATCTCAAGATGGTGACTTTTGATTTTTTTACCATTAAAGAATAATAAATTTACAATAGAACTAAAAGTTTTGTATTACATCAATTCTCCTCCACTCCGAGAAATTCATCTCATGATAAGTTACTTTGCTCAACTGTTGAGCATTTTGCAACTCCAATGTTGTGTATGACCTAACAAGTTTCATATCCCTGCTCGAACTCTCTCAATCTCTTTAAATTTCGAGAATGTAGCTGCAGTATCTTTTTCCCTCTTGGAGGCTGATATGAATTTCCTTTCTGCAGGAGCATCTTGGTAATTATTTTAGTATCTGGAGCCTTCAATGATTCATTTAGAATTTGGTTGCGTAATGGAATGGAATTCTGACAAATACCTTTTCTTCAGCCTTCCTCTGAAAGATATTCACAAGATGTGTAGGTTTATAAGTTTCCTAGATAACTAGGACACCCACCTTTTACTTTTCACGCAAAAAGTGTGGTTTACAGCTGGAAATAATGTATGCCTTACAATGTAATACTTTCCATCCGAGAATTTGAAGAAGTTGAGGATTTACCATGTGTGCCCACAAAGTTTCTTGCGATCCTCCCGTTTGGAGGTCTTCTTTAGCAAATATGCATGCTGCATAGTAATTTTCTCCCATCGTTACAACTCAGAACCTTCTGGATTTTTTTTAAATATGTCCGTTCCAGATCTTTGAAAAATCCTGGTTCTTCTTTTCTCCTTAATTACCAATCATATTACTGGGCCTCTCCAATATAATCCAATTGGAACTTGAATGCACAAGGGACTTGTAAAATGATCTTTTCCATATTGTTAGATCAATTTTTATTGTTTGTGTAGAAAATGATAACGCGGAAGCGTAATACCAGAGATAAAGAATAAAGAAGATGGAATAACGCTTGGATTATGTGGAACCCTATTCCATAAGGAGCGGGATGAAACTACTGGAGATGGCCTCTCAAGGGCCGTATATTATGTATTCCTTTCTCTTTCTATTACATGTGGTGTGGGGCCTCTTATATAGCCCCGCCAGTAAGATCGAGTGCCATGTGGTAATTGGACCTTGGAGAGACCCAATTACCCATCTATACATGTCACGCATACTCTAACACTCCCCCTCAAACTGGAGCATGCAATGCTCAGCTTGGACAAATAGAAAGAAATCGTTCTCTCACATAATACATGACACTGCAGACAATATCAACTCAACACAAACTATTTTGGTTGTCTGCTAAGGGCGTTGCTTCTCATGTTGTGTTAGTGAGGAGGAATTAAAGCTGGAGTGTGAGCTGAACTGGATCTCCTTGTTGAAGAGCGTGTGCTATCTACTGTGTCTATCATAGCGGAAGCGGAATCAGAAATAATGATAATGAAACATGGAAGAACAAAGATTTAACGTGGAACCCTACTCCCTAAGGAGCAGGATGAAACCACAAGAGAATGCCTCAGAGGGCTGGAGTGTCTATTGCACTTTTGTCAATGGATAAAGGAGGTCTGGGGCTCCTTATATAGCCTCCACAGAGCCTCTAAGTCCCACCACTGGTAGATGTGGGACTAAAGACATGGATGGGGTAAATGGATCCTAGAGGTATCCATTTACCCATCTCCTCAACATATGACGCATACAAATAATACTCCAACACTCCCCCTAAAGCTGGAGCATGCAATGCTCAGCTTGGACAAACAGAAAGAAACTCAACTCACGCTACAGGACACTACAGACAATATCAACCCAACACACACAACTGCTGCTGTCGAGGACGTTGCTTCTCATGTCGTGCAGGTGAGGAGGACGAACGGGCTGGAGTGTGAGTCTGCTGAATCTCCTCGTCGGAGAGCATGTGCTCTGAACTGCGCCTGTCAGAGTCACTGCAACTGAAAATGAGTCTCCTCGTCGGAGTACTCTAGACTGCCACAATATGTGGACAACTGCTCCATCTCTGAAAAAGGCCGAACTGAAAAGGCCGTGGAAGTGCAATCCTCGTCGGAGTCCACGGTCGCTGGAGAATGGAGTCTGAAAAGTCTCCTCGTCGGAGAACTGGATCTCTCCGATCTGGCTCAGATAATGGTACACTACTCTGTTGTTCCTATGATACCACATGAAAACCCTTGCCAACATGGCATAGAGAATGATCCTCTGCTCTGGGGTCCCTATGGCTCACATGAAAACTCTGACCGAAACAACAAGAAAAGATTGGGACCACGAAAGAAGATGGCAAACATCTGCACATCTGAATAAGACCGCATACATGTACGTGTCTGAAAATGAGCCTTTCTCTGGAGAACTCGAAAAATGGGCCTCTCAATATGGAGTTCCTCGAACTTGGAATTTGACTAATCTGAATATCGAGTCTGAATTTGCGCATCATACTGTGGACTCGGAATCTGAACATCGAGCCTGAAATTGCGCATGGAAAATCTTCATCTGAAAACTGTAGAGTCTGAACAACTGGTTGGCCTGGAATCTGACATCTGAATCAGGATCATGGAACAGACCTATGACTCCACATAATACCCCCCTTTCTCCCATACTTATCTGAAAATAAACATCGACAAAGTTGGGAGAAGACAAGATAAATAAGGGTGAAACAAAGTATTCTAAAAAAACTTTTCTTGCAGCTTTTTTCTCTCCTTTTTTTAAGCCGTCAAACACATATATTTTTTTTAAGCCGTTTGAATTTTTTTATGCGGCTTTCTCCCCTTTTTTCGATTTTTTCTCCTCTCTTTTTTTCTCACCATTTTTTGCACAATTTTTTTAACATGGCCTACTTGGGCCCAACACAATCCCTCTTTTTTTCTGCCGCAGCCCCCCTTGGGCTCCCTCCTCCTTTTTTTTAATAATTCTTTTCTCAGTATCGGCTCACTTGGGCACTTACAAAGCAAGAGTTTTTTTTAATAAATATGGGCCATGGGCTCTAGGGTTCCCCGAAGGGTTTTCACGCTGGAGAGTTGCGTGCAACGCCCCCGATTGGGGAATCTGTCTTGCCGCCTGCCGCCGTTGAATCTTCTGCTGCAGGTCGTCGCTGCAGCATCGACTGGAGGAGATCGAGGAGAGGAGGTTGCTACCTCCGCCTGCGACTGGTCTTGCTGGGGAGGAGGGTTGTGCGATGACGTCAGCAGCGGGAGGGGGGGGGTCGTTGCCTGGTCTCCTCGCGTGCGTCATGTGCGTGTGGAAGGGGATCGATGAACCGCCGCCACTTGTGGCTGTGCCAGGAGGTTTATCGGATGGGAACCTCCACCTGGAGGTTTGGGAGTGCCTGGTGTTCGCGCCGCCAAGGGAGGAAGTCACCTGGAGGGCGCGCTAGGTTGCACCGCGCCACGATGATGGTGGCATTTGGAATAGCGATGTTGCCTTGATGCTAGAGGATGGCATCGCCAAAGGAGATAGCAAGGATGGCGGCACCGCTGTGCGCCGCCTGGAGCCGCTTTCGGTGATATGGAGAGCGGCGGCAGCCATGCCCTCAGTACTCTTCGGGACCATCGAAGAGATGAAGCTGGAGCCCTGGAGAAGGGCTCAGGGCTGAAGATGCAGCCTTGCGGTGATCTACTTGGAATATTCACGCGGAGAGGCGGCCCGATCGGCGCGGCCAGAGGTGCTTCAGCATTGGAGCAGCTTCGACATCTTCAGAGATTGATGACGACCAAAAGTTAGGGTTTCAAGAAACCCTGATTACTGAACTCAGAGATCTTGAACAATAAGCAACCACAAATGATCCGAAAAACCGAATCTGATTATCAAATCTCGAACAGAGATGTGAATAGAACTTCCAGAACAAATCCGCGAGAATCGAACCTGCTCTAATACCATGTTAGAAAATAGAAAGCGGAAGCGGAATCAGAGAAATAAAGATAGAACAATAAGAACAAAGATTTAACGTGGAATCCTACTCCCTAAGGAGCGGGATGAAACCACGGGAGAATGCCTCAGAGGGCTGGAGTGTCTATTGCACTTTTCTCAATGGATACAGGAGGTCTGGGGCTCCTTATATAGCCTCCACAGAGCCTCCAAGTCCCACCACTGGTAGATGTGGGACTAAAGACATGGATGGGGTAAATGGATCCTGGAGGTATTCATTTACCCATCTCCTCAACGTATGACGCATACAAATAATACTCCATCACATATTCTTCTGTCAATTTTTATTGATGTAGAAAATGATAATGCAGAAGCGTAATATCAGAGATAAAGAATAATGAACATGGAATAACACTTGGATTATGTGGAACCCTATTCTATAAGGAGCAGGATGAAACTACTGGAGATGACCTCTCAAGGGCCGTGTATTCTGTATTCCTTACTCTTTCTATTACATGTGGAGTGGGACTTCTTATATAGCTCCACCAGTAAGATCGAGTTCCATGTGGTAATTGGACCTTGGAGAGACCCAATTACCCATCTATACATGTGACGCATACTCTAACACTCCCCCTCAAACTGGAGTATGCAATGCTCAGCTTGGATAAATATAAATTAGAAAGAAATCATTCTCTCACATAATACAGGACACTGTAGACAATATCAACTCAACACAAACTATTTTGGTTGCCTGCTAAGGGCGTTGCTTCTCATGTTGTGTTGGTGAGGAGGAATTAAAGCTGGAGTGTGAACTGAACTGGATCTCCTTATTGAAGAGCGTGTGCTATCTACTGCATCTATCATAGCCACTAAAAGTGAAATGAGTCGTTACCTGGAGAACTCTGGCCCGTAACTGCTCCATCTCTCTGAATGGTCAAACTAAAGAGTCGTGGAAGCATCCACGTCGGAGTCCATGGACGCTAGAGAATGGAGTTTGAAAGTCTCCTCGACAGAGAACTGGGTCTCTGCTATGCTGGTTCAAAGAATGTGATCTCTACTCTATAGTCCCTATGAAACCACATGAAAACCTTGAGCCTACAATGCCTCCGAGAATGAGATCTCTACTCTGGAGTCCATATGGATCACAAGAAAACCATGAGTTTATATTAAAGATGGGGACCTCTCAAATAATTATCGCATAAATATGCGCATCAAACTGGGAGTCGGAAATATGGACGTCTGGATCTGAACTGGAGAGTCTGAATCTGTCTTGTAGAACTCTATATAATATTTCCCTTTTATCCCATACTGGCGGGGATAGATGACATTGACCAAGTTGTGAGAAATGAAACGGGCAAAACAAAATCATCATTTTTTAAAATAAGACGTTCTTTATTTTTCTCGGCTTTACTTCTTTTTTTTCTTATGATTTTTCTGTACTATACCCCTTTTTTAAACAACTACGACCTAATTGGGCCCAATACTTTTTAAGTACTTTTATAACTCAGGCCCTTCTTTTTTTGAACTAGACTGCTTTCCTTTTTTTAATACATGCATCAGATTGGCCCACCCCTTCATTTAATGAAGGGGTATCGTGCTCCTTTCATTTACGCACCCAATCGACCCTCTTTATGCTCCACATATCTTGGACGTTAGGGTTCGAAGCCTTCGTTACTGTCGCCGCCTTGTTCGAAGAAGGGAATGAGGTAGATAGGACCCATCGCCTGGAGATCTAGTGGCCACCAATGCACGAGGTTGTCAGCTGGAGGTTGGCATCTGGTAGTGGGGTCACCGTCGCCTTGCAATTTGGTGGGAGGTGCCGACATGAGGGAGAAATACATGTCGATTCATGGTTTGATGATCGAGTTGTAGCGAGGTTGCTATGCATGGGAGGTGCATGGCTCGAAAATGACGTGACTCTTGCTTGAGGGGAGGTGATGCTCGGAGATGTGCGTCAAAAGATGATATGCGTAATGAGAAAATATCTCTTGTTGGAGATCTACATCGCCATCGCCTGGAAGAAATTTGTCGCCATCTGGAAAATCTGGAAGAGGCGGTACAATTGGGTGCCTCTTCTTTTTCGAGCACAACCACTCGAACATTAGGCTGCGACCTTTTTCTTTGACCTTCTTCTTGAGTTTGATCTTTCCTGTAGAGCATCCAGTTGGAGATGGGGTTGCTCTTGGCCTTGGATTGAAGATTATCTTGATAATGACGAATTTTGCAGCAACCGTGAATTAGAGTTCCATAGAGTGGAACTCTAGAACAAAGGTGTCGATAATGGTGTGATCTTCTGAGTGTTGGCCAGAGAAAAGGTTCTTGGAACCCTAGTTTTATTTTTCATACTTGGCAATGACGATCTTCAGAACATGTAAAAAAATACATTCAAGAACTTAGAATAAATCTTGACCATCTCCAAAACTTGGAATCTTTAGATGTTCGATGACTGCTGCAGAAGGAAATTTGCGCGACGATGAAAATAAGTTTTGATGGTAGAATTTTATTTGGTAGAAGAAATTGGAGGGGTTGAGAAGGAGAGAAGGTGTGCCGGTTGCGCGAGATTCAAGGAAGAAGAAGCGCAAAGATCGCGTCGAGGGAGAAAGAGACGAGAGGGGGAGATAGAGATAGAATCTCAATTTTTCATATCATCTGAGCTGTTCTAAAACAATAGACTACCATCCCTTCATATAGGAGGGACGGGATTACAAAACTAGAAACAAATCAAATTCGAATCCCAACTTATCCTAATTTGACTCTAATTGATTTGAATAAAAATTTAATTCTACCCTTATCCTAATTTGACTCTAACTAATTAAGTTTGAAATTCAAATTGAAACCACCTAACTAATTAGAGATCACATGCGATCTCTTTTATTTAAATAAAATTATGACGACTTAAATAAACGTAAATAAAATTGGCCTCTAAATAACAGATAAAAAGTAGAACACGAGGCCCTATTTATCCGTTTCACGCTGCATCAATGACGATCTTCGGAATATGCACAATCAGGGTTTCAGACGAAACCTTAGAATTTACTTGAACTTAATGATCTCGAACATGAACATATCTCCAAACAATAGATGAACATGAATAATCTTCAGAATAATCTCGAAGAATAAGAATGACAGAATTGAATTTACTCTGATACCATGTAGAAAATTATAATATGAAAGTATAATGTCAGGGATAAAGAAAAAGAAAGAACAATGAGATTTTACGTGGAACCCTACTCCATAAGGAGCGGATGGAACCACGATAGAAGGCCTTGCAAGGGCCGTGTATTATGTATTCTTTTCTATCTGTTACAGGTGGCGTGAGGCTTCTTATATAGCCTCACCAGTAAGATCGAGTCCCCACTCATAGTAGCTGTGGGACTAAATTTGTGGATGTGATAATTGGACCTTAGAGGGATCCAAGTACTCATCTATACATATGATACGTACTCTGACATTTGTTTGCTTTATTTAGATCCAATGGGTATGTATCTTTATAAAAAACGGGCCACAAAAAATGAAAGTTGAAAGGGCTAAAATAGGAAAGCTACAAAAAAAGAAAATGTTTGAAAAAATGGGGGGCCATAAAAAACGAGTTGTTTAAAAAAAGGAGGATTGAATTGTAAAAATTTTGATTGAAAAAATGAATGACTGCAAAAAAAAATGTTGGTTGAAAAAATCACAATAAAAACAACAAAGACTTCTCCCACATTAAGCATGGTCAGCTACATGGATTCTTTGCTTCCATTCAGATTTATTTTGGGTCATTCTCAGACATATATCTAAAATCTCTTCGGAGAGTCTCCTTCCTACATTTCTTGAGCTTTCCTCGCTCTCTCTTACCAGACTCAACATCCTAAATCTCGCATCTTCTAATTAGTGCATCAACCGACCTTCCTTTGTAAATGGCTAAACTATCTTAAGCAATTCTTTCTCATCTTATCCTCTATCGGAGCTAAACCAACGTTACCTTCCGATCGCATCGTTCCTATTAGTAATATACTCTTATATTGTAACCCCATTAGGGGCACTTATGTACTTTTCCCATTGAGCTCTCTAGGGTTTTGTCCTATATAAGGACCCCCTAGACCTCTCTAATATGACATGCAAGTTTATTCTTTCACTCTTTTCCACATGGTATCAGAGCAATGGTCCTAAACCGGTGTTCTGACCTAAAATCCCTCCGCTACCGCCAGCCCAAGCCCTCCCAACCAGTCGCCGCCTACCTTCGACGCCTCCAAGCGCCTAAGGCGTTGCCCGTGCTGCCACTCGGTGCTCCAGGCGCCCTCTCCTTCGCGCCACCCCAGGCCTTCCATAGCCTCCAGGTGCACCCCCGCACCGCGCTCCCTACATCTTTGCCTGGCACTACAGGCGCACACTAGGTGCTACCTACGCCTTAGCTGCCTCTCTCTCCTTTGTCGCTTATCTACGACAACATCACCTGTTGCCAACTACCTCATCGATGTATTGCTAGGTCTCGGTGATGCTTGAATAAGACTGCAAGAACTATCTAGGTTATTTTTTCTTGACCTATTCGGCCACCATGGCATCTGCAGAGACCAAGCCTATGTACCCTACTTCTTCTATGATAGTGCATGGCACTTCTATCAAGCTAAAAGTCTCCGAGAACTGTGTACTATGGTCCATATCATTCAAGGTGTTTATTGGTGGTTAGCGAAAGAACTATGTTCTTACATAAGATCCGCCCAAGAAGACGGACAAAGACTACGATACCTGGTACGTAAACATCTTCCAGATGACTAACAACGTCGATCTTAATATTGCATCAAATCTTCTCTACAAGGTGACGGCAAAGGCCATGTGAGAGAGTCTTGAGAAAACCTACTCTCAAAAGACAACTAAGTCCAGGCTCTCAGATATCTACACACGGATTTAGTCTGTAAATCAGGGAGATACGTCCTTGATCGAGTACTACAGACTCCTCATAGGCCTATTTGAAGAGCTTCTTATCTTTCAGCCTGCTTGTTGTGACAAACAGATAGGATAATGTGCAGAATGACAAGTATATCGTTTCCTATCAAGATTACATCCGCGATACAATCATGTGAAGGACTTATTTTTGACTGATGCTGCACTGCCCACTCTTGTGACCATCTATGACTGACTACATGATCTTGAATCTCCTTTGCCTCCTCTATCTACAGAAACTGCAACGCATTTTGCTAGAGGACGACCCAACTACCAGGGGGGACGAGGTCGTGACTTTGGTCGTGGTCGTGGTCGCGGTCGCGAGGCTAGATGTGGATGTGATTCAGGACGCAAACATGGATGTGATCCCACCACGACCTGCTATCCAGCATGCACTCACTGTGGACGCTGGAATCATCCGTCAGAACGTTGTTGGGCAAAGTTTGGCATGCCTCTTAATGCCAACAGTGCCTATGAGACAACCTCACATGAAGGCTCATATGATACCGCAGACCCCTCACACGATCAACCTTCTGGTGATAATCAGACATCCTTCACTGCATCTGAGTATGCTCGCCTTCGTCAGCTACTGCAGAGCTCTGGTGATAACACTAGTACTTCTGCTCCTACTGCTAGTCTGGCCACTACTTCATATACAATTGCCAACTTTGTCTCTGCATCCAACCATGCATGGATGATTGATTCGGGTGCCTCAACTCATCTGATGGGAGAAGGTAGTCTTCTCACCTCTTCGCAGCTATCTTCTTTGTAAAGGTTGCCCGTGTTGCCAATGGAGCACATTCACCTATTACTACTGTGGGAACTATGGAGTTTTCCTCCAAACTCTGGCTTACCGGAGTTCACTGTGCCCCTGATTTTCCACTTAGTCTCTTATCTGTTCAGAAGTTATGCATGGAGCTTAACTGTCGTGTTATTTTTGACGAGTTGTGTTATCTTCAGGACATCCGGGCGAGACAGATTTTTGGTGGAGGACATGAGAAGAACACACTCTATTATCTTGATATTCCCTTTGATTCTGGTTTTGCTGGGGCTGCGTCTATCTCCAATGATGCTCTTCTTTGGCACCTTCGCCTCAGTCATCCGTCTGTCAAAGCTCTCTCTTTAATGTTCCCTGAACTTTCTATGCTCAAGCCTTTTGAGTGCGAGGTGTGTTAGTTCGGGAAACATCATCGAGCGTCTTTTCTTGGTCGTACTGAACCTCGTCGTGAAGCCCCCTTTTCATTAGTCCATTGTGTTATTTGGGGACCCTGTCTGGTCCTGAGTGGACACAAGTACTTTGTCGTTTTTTTGGATGATTACAGTAGATCATCATGGGTCTATCTGTTAAAAGAACATTTGGAGATTAATAACATCGTTAAGAATTTCTTCCATTATGTCAAGAATACTTTCTCCTCTAGTGTTCAACTTTTTCGCTCTGATAATGCATTGGAATTTACTCAACATGATCTAACAAACTTCTTTGCATCCCAGGGCACTATTCATCAAACCTCATGTCCCTACACTTCTCAGCAAAATGGGATAGCAGAAAGGAAACTTAGAGATCTACTAAATATTGCCCTCTCCCTCCTCACCCAAATGAAAGTTCCTAAAACCTATTGGGGTGATGTTGTTATGACCGTTGTCCACCTTATCAATAGAGTTCCATCTCCTACCCTAAATGGGTCCACCCCCTTCTCCCTGCTTTATCCAACTGATTTACCTTTTCCCCTGCCCCTGCGAATCTTTGGATGTGTAGCCTTTATTCTTTACTTTGACACTACATATAAAATTTCACCTTGTGCAATCAAATGTGTTTTCCTTGGTTATTCTCGCAATCAAAAAGGTTACATGTGTTATGATCCAACTGGACGTCGCTATTATATCTCTGCAGATGTAACTTTTTTTGAGCAAACCAACTTTTTCACTCAATCTGTTACAGACATTCCTCTTGATCTCCCGCCTCCACCCATTGTCTATAAGCGAGCAAACATCTCCATCTACAGATATTCCTTTACCTATTCCTTTGTTGCAGGATGGTATGCATTCTACAAATGTTCCCCTCACTGCTGTCCCGGATGATCCTCAGGAGCTTCCCATTCCTCTACGCAGAACTAAGAGGCAACGTACTTCCATTCCATGTCTCATTTCACTTCCACTGCTAGTTTATTCTCCTCTGACAGAAGATATGCATATGCTATCATGACTATTTCTATTTTAAGAGACCATCATAGTGCTTTGCAGGATTCAGGATGGCGACAAGCCATGAATGAAGAGATGGATGCTCTTACTTCAAGGGGAACATGGGATCTGCTAGACCGGTGCCATGCAGATGGATCTTCACAACCAAGCAATCGTCGGATGGGTCCATTGACAGATTGAAAGCCCGTCTTGTGGTCAAAGGCTTTACACATACGTATGGAGCTGACTACTTTGAGACATTCTCACGAGTTGCACGAATGGGATCTATAAGGACTATACTTTCAGTGGCAACAAACAAAGCCCGGCCTATCTTTCAGCTAGATGTCAAAAATGCATTCTTATATGGAGATCTTGATGAGGAGGTGTATATGATGCAACCTCCGGTTTATGAAGTCGAGGGGGAGTATGTATGTCGACTTCGCAAGGTAATATATGGTCTGAAGCAGAGCTCAAGGGCATGGTTTGATAGACTTGCTACAGAAATCAACACTCTTGGCTTTCATAAAACAACCTCTGACTTTTTTGTGTTTGTCAGAAGACGAACAACTAGTACTGTTATACTTGCTATCTATGTAGATGATATGGTTGTCACAAGTGATGATGATAAAAAAGGGGTACTAGAGACCAAGGCCTTTCTACAGAAGGTGTTCATTACCAACGACCTTGGTCCACTACGCTATTTCTTAGGCATAGAAGTACCACACACTACAGAGGGCCTTCATCTCTTACAGGGAAATACTGCCTAGACATCCTCACTGAAGCCGGATTACTTTGATGCAAGCCCTCTGGTATTCCTGTAGATCAAAAGAAGTACTTCACATCCTCTGATCCTGTCTTCGAAGATGTTACTCGATATAGAAGCATGGTTGGCAAACTTATTTACCTCATTGTCACCAGACTGGATATTTCTTATGCAGTAAGCAACGCTAACCAATACATGGAGCAACCTTGTTACAGTCACTGGCAGGATGTTCTCCAGATTCTACGATACTTGAAGGAATCACCAGGGTATGGTCTCTTTTATGGGGCAAATGGGTACACCGATGTTATCGCATATGCTGATGCTGATTATGCAAGTTCACCAGAGGATCGCCGCTCCATCACTGGATATGCAATGATCAAGGTTTAAAAAAGCGCGAGGCGGTCCGAGGCGTTTTCTCTGGAATTGAGGCGAGGCGTAAGCCTCGAGGCGGTCGAGGCGTAAGCCTCAATTTTTTTGAAAAAAAAATAAAATTAAAGCAAAATGCATTTAAAAAGTATATAATATTGTTACATTTTACCAAAAACACATTCAGGACTAATTTAAAAAGCGATGAAGGCATTGAAGTTCAGAAAAACTAATACTAAGCCACTAATATACAGAATATCAAGTTCCAATTCCAACTTCAATGACTCTATATGAGTATTAAACTAAAGTCTATACTTAATACTAAAGTACAATAGAAATCATAATCTTTAGTGCGAATAAAAAAATATTAATATGCCTTGAATCCCAATCAATTGTCTTGTTGGGCGTAGTTGGAGAACTGTCATATGCATCCCCTCCTGCCATATCATACCCCAACAAGACGGGGGTCTCGCTGCCCGGTCAGCGAGCCTGTGGGGGGGTCTAGGGGGGAGCAGGTGCGCTCCCCTCCTGCCATATTAATTATTTTACTTCAGTCTTCACGTGTTTATTTTTCTACATTACTTAATATATCATATATGTGATAACTATTCTAAGTTCACAACTTATACAACCAAACAACAACATCAAGTTGCAAACTTGCAACTAATATAAAATTCTATTACAATTCAAACAAAAATATGTGTAATAGAACTAGTATGTGTAGATGTATGATAAATTGAATATTATGTATACAAGATCATTAACTTCGCTTGTTTCAAGCTATCTCTTCTCTTTGCATGGAGCTATATATATAGAAATATGCAAGGTTTAACATGGAAACAAAAATACAAAAATAAAAAATATAATGCTAATAAAAAATAGGGTTATATGTAACAAATAAGTAAAAAAAGCCTCATGACTCGAGGCTTACGCCTCCGCCTCGCCTCGAGCGCCTCACGCCTCGAGCGCCTCAGGCGAGGCTGAGGCGTACGCCCCTTAGTCTGTACCTGAGGCGTGCGCCTCGGGGCGTTTTAGGCCCGCCTCGCCTTGAGGCGTATGCCTTTGCGCCTCGAGGCGCCGCCTTTTAAAACCATGGCAATGATGGTTGGAGGAAACCTTGTTACCTGAAGAAGCGGGAAACAAACTGTTGTATCAGTGCAGAAGTAGAGTACATGGTGATGGCTCAAGCTACCTGTGAGATCACATGGTTATTAACATTTTTGCAAGAACTCGGCATTGCTGTCATCACTCCTATTCCATTATACTGTGATAACAAATCTGCTACATACATTGCCATGAATCCTGTGTTCCATGAGCGAACTAAGCATATAGAAATTGACTGTCATTTTGTTCGCGATGCCGTCCGGATTGGAAAGATTATTACTCCTCATATCATCACAGATTGTTAGCTTGCAGATGTATTCACGAAGGCCTTACCAAGAAGCGTCGCTCATGGATAGTTTCCAAGTTGGGCATGACTGATAAATATGCTCCAACTTGAGGGGGGTGTTAGTAATATATTCTTATATTGTAACCCCATTAGGGGCACTTATGTACTTTTCACATTGAGTTCTCTCGGTTTTTGTCCAATATAAGGACCCCTAGACCTCTCGAATAGGACATGCAAGTTTATTCTTTCTTTCGTTCTTTTCCACAGTTCCGAATCCTATCTTTCCATGTATGACCACACATTCACCATAGCATTTTCATTTCTGCTATTGCCATTCCCTACACATATCTATGATTCACAAGCCAACATTCATATCCATAGAGCATAGCAGGTCCCATGGCTGCTTTGCAATACTTTCCTTTGATTTCAAAGGAATTTTCTTATTATATAAAATAATAGAGGCTCCTCTCCACTTCAACCAACCTTCATTTATTCTTTAAGTAACATCTCCATCGATTTTCCCATCTTGTTGCAAAATAGATCCCACATATTTAATAGAATCTTTCTTCTGAGTGTTATCTTCTCCAGTCTTCTTCAATTCCTTCACCACTGCTTCAAAAAAAATAACATGGATAGAAAAAATTGGATGATTGAAAAAAAGGAGAAGAGAAGTATCATGATGTTGTTGATCTCCCTCTTTATTTGTTTTCCTAACTTGATCAAGTACCCTCGTTTTCCGACAAATACACGAGAAATGAGGAGTATTGGATAATGATTTTAGACAGACCATTATTTGAGGTATTCTATATTAGAGTGACCCTCTTTCTATGAGTTCTCCAAAGAAAGACTCAATACAGCCTCCATCCTCCAATGACCGTGAACTCCAATATTTATTATTTATAGATATTCCCACGACTTTCTCCAATGACCATTAATTCCAGTACGTATGGATGTTCTCGCAATTGTAAACTCCAAAGAGATCCTTCTGAGGTCCCTTTGAGAGTGAATTATTTCTCAGATCCACGTATGGATATTCCCACGACATTCCTTTTTCAGCTTCCAGAGAGATGAAGTAGTCTTCAATCAATGCGACACGTTGCGGATCAGAGATCTCCAGGGTGGGGACTCATTTCAGTATTGGCATGCTTGCCCGATGTGTGGTCGTCGGTAGGCTAGTCGCTAGGTTAGGAGGGCGAGCACCTGTATACGTCAGGTGCTCACTCGCCTCAAGGGCAGGCACATTTTGGCTCGCCAAAGGCTCGCTCACATGTAATATGACGAGCATATTCAGAGCACCTGACGAGCTCATGTGCTCGCCCAGGGTAAAGTGCTGAAAAAAATATACAGGTTCGGCCGGATTTAGAGGTCCCCACAAACTTGTATGGCCTGCCAAGAAATCACTCCAGGTACTTATTAGAGTCGAAAAAAGTTCCTTTAATATGCCTTCTAGCCAACTAATTCAACTAACGTGTACCTGTCAAAATCACATAATATATATGAACTTACAAACTAAACCTATAAGTTAATATAAAATTCCAGCATATATATTTATATGTATATGCATCATATTTAGGAGCTAAATATACTACAAATAGATGTTCGAAAGGTTCCACAGTTACAAGTACAACAAATTCTAATATCAAAATTCATACAAATGAAAAGATTTGTTCAAAATTCTACAACAGAACAAGACAAAAACCACCAATCATTTCTTTTTTGATCTAAAATTTTTTGAAATTAAACTCTGCTTCTTCTCCTTAAACGTGGCATACATGTGTGCCTCTTCTTGTGGATCATTCTCCTCCTCCTTGTCATCTGATTCAATCTCCTCATATTGAGATGCACGCCCTTGTGACCTATATTATGGAGTGACCTATATTATGGAATATATATATATATATATACGATATGCATTTAAAGATATAGAAATATGAAATTATTACTCATTCTAAGGATAATAATTATATGTACGTCGTGAAATCTTCTCGGAACTTCTTCACCTTCTCCACCATCATCGTCATCTGGGACTCCAATTGTGATGATGGATGTGATGACTGTAACTGTGAATACAATGGCTGGACATAAGTAGAATAGAATGATGATGTTCCTCCATATAGTATGGAGGAAGACCAACAAGCGTCTCCTTCCTTTTCGCCACAAAATCCCACATCCTCCAATACTTATTAAAATTTTGATTTTTAATATTCATATATATATATATATATATTTTTAAAAATGAATATAGTAGAATAATATTTATCTATACTTGTTTCCAAATCAAGGCTTGAAAAAACGAAAGGCGGAACGAGGCGTTTTCCCTGGAGGCTAGCGAGGTGTAGCTTCGAGACGGTCGAGGTGTAAGCCTCAGTTTGTATAGGAAAATACTTACAAAATGTATAATAAATATGTTTACTGATGAAATTATCTAAATTGACATACATATAATATATAACATTGTAATATATGGTGAAATTATGAAGATAAGAACGTAAAAGAAAGGATATGTAAATTTCATAAACCTATCTACTAAATTTCTACCTATTCAAAAATAGAATCATTGGCTATAATTGTCATTAAAGTATCAAATATAACATATTAATATTGTGGTGCAGAAAAAAATATGATTAAATGTAATTGTTATATTATCAATATATAAAATATGACAACATTGACATGCCTTCAGTCTAATCTTATTTTTTTCTAGTTGGTATATTACATCATTCATGATGTCACCTCTCTTAACACTAACTTTTCTTTAAGATTTATGGATTTTGTATTTAAAAGTGCAATATTAAGAGTTTTTGAAAAAAATAGATAAGTTTAATGCTCAATATGAATATGAACAAACTTAAAATTCCAAGCATTCATTTTGTAAATATATATCATAGGCAACTATACATTTATAAGCATCTGAAAGTACCAATAATACAATTTAAAACTTTGGAAAATGCTTTAAAATCCAGAAAACGCCTCATAGACCGCCTCGTTCCTCCTCGACCGCTTCCGACCGCCTCGACCTTCTGAGGCGTACACCTCATCAATACCATTTGAGGCGTACGCCTCGAGGCTAATAAGGCTTGCCCTGTTCTTGACCGCCTCGAGGCTAACCTTTTCATACCATGTTCCAAAGTACTTTACCAAATGGGGGTTGTTCCCTATTAGGATCCCCACCCCATTTTTCCGCAGATAGTGCCAATAACGATCCTAAAATACAGGTTAAAAAGAAGAAGAATTAATTATAATATATCTTTCAAATTGCTTATAGAAAAAGACCAACCAACAATTCTCCTGCTTTAGGAGTGGACCATTGAGACTCCCCCTCTTTCCCACTTATGTGGGACCTAGACCACTACTCCTGAAACGAGGGTTCTCTTTCCAACCTAGTCGCCTGGAAAATAAATAATAATAATAATAACAGAATGGAACTATAATAAGTTAGTGCTTAAAATCTAAATCTTAAAAGAAATTACCAGCTCCGCTTTAATACGATTATGGCTTTTAAAGCCACTGGTCGATTTGATCCTCTATTTTGACAGTTTGTCCTTCTCGTCGTCGATCTCCTTCCAAACTCAGCATCTGCAATGAATGCATCACAAAAACCCACCCACATGCAATAAATATGTAATGAATATTAATTATTTTAAAAATTACATTATAAACTATGGAGGTAATACAATACCTTTGCTTCGTGCACGATGTTGGTGGGAACTTCTTCATCTCCTCAAAATTTATTTCCTTGCATCCCGTCTTCACATGCGAATTTCTCCTTGCCTTGAAAAAAGTATCACTCATCCTTTTCTCCACCAAACGAATAAAGGCTCGACGATAATCCTCCTTCCCCAGACCAGGAATTAAACGATACCTACTCTGAAAAGTATTCCAAAATATTAGATAAAAGAGTTGTAACAAATTTCAGTGAACTTGCTAAAAAAATATTCTTACCAGAAACATTTCAAACAGTCTCTCCTGCTCGGTAGCAGGAATGCAACACCATCGAAATTGCATGCTAGTCAAATGTGTCTTGATTATGTTGGTTATCTCCTTTGCCATCTTATTGCTATTCAAAAAATCCCTACAGAGTTTTATAATTTTTCAAATAATATATATTTTTTTAGTTATACGAAAGTTAAAATGAGAAAAAAAATATATAAAATTTGTACCACCCATCCGCATTAATCTCCAACAAAGGGTACGACTCCGAAGTCTGCTCACCTCCAGTGGGTAAGGGCACACGGGTGCTCGGACGTCTAGAAGAAGGAGAATCAGAATCCATCAAGGTCCATGCAGATATCGGGAGCGGGCATGCAGTAGGAGCGCCTGAGGAAGATGGCTTTCCATATACGCCTCCATAAAAGGGAGGAGAATAACAAAGAGACTTGTACTAGGCTATGACCCGTCGAACCTCATCATGATGTTACTCTAAAGGAACAGGCGGGGTTGGCTGCTTAGTAGAAGAAAGTGAGTCTGAGGCGGATGAACGAGTGGATCGTTGAGATCAATGAGAGTCGCCACGTCCGAAACTTGCCATAACTGTAATGATAATGTAATAGTTAATTACAAAATTATTAATGAATATTTTTATTGATTGGAGTAGAATATTTTACTAAAACTTACAGTTTATCTTCATTATTTGATTCAGGTGAATTATAACATGTATCATTGATTTCTGAGTTATCTGAATCATCATTTGTGGTGTCTACATCATCTTGTAGGTTAACACATATCACGTCATATCCGCCAATCGATTCGATGATTGACACTACTTTTGCTATATTTATTCGCTCATGAGTAGATGTAAATGCTTCATCTATAATATCTTCGAGATAAGTGTCTTCATTAGGAATATAACCTCGAGAATTTATCTTGACGACACTGAAAGATTCGACACTCTTTATCTTCTTTGACACTTTTTTTATTGTAAAGAGGGTGATGCCCTATGATGGGAATCACCGCAAGTCCAATTTCATTAATAATAAGTAACTTTTACATACATTATCGCAAGAGCCAGGAATTATAAAGTGCATTATTACATTTTCATAGCAAAATCTCTTGTTGTTGAAAATCAGATCATTCCTTCCTAACCAGTTGGACCAGAGTACGGGGAAAGGCTTAGAGCAGTTGTATGTTGAGGAATAGCCAATCGCCCGAACTGACCTCCAAAACTCCTATGTACCGCTACTCACAATCCGAGGAATTCCTGCTGCCCTTCAGACCTGTTCAGATGTTGTGCACTTAAAGAACAAGTGCTCTGAGTCTTCCACCATTTCGTCGCACCTGTTGCACTGCTTGTCTACCATTCCCGTCACCCGTCCCATTCTGACTTTGTTGCACAAACAGTTTCTTCTCAAGCACCAGAGAAAGACTTTGATTCTGTACAGTATCTTCGACTTCCAAGCCACCTTCATGTCTCAGCAAAGCTCGGCGTCTTGCTCCTCTGTTATCTGTCCCAGGGACTTATATGCTTTCTTCCGGAGAACTTCGAACCTCCCCATACATAGTGATCTCTAACCATCTGGAATTCTTCTGTAGGTGGGATGTCAGCCTGCAGCTTAAGATATTCTTCCAAGCGTTGTTCAGAAAGATCAGTCAGGAATGACACCATCCACGAGCCTGCTTCCTCCACTTGTGCAAGCGTGCTTTCCTTCGAAGTCGTCAAAGCATAAAGTCTAGGGAATCTGCTCTGCAAAGTGCCCTCCTCAGTCCAATCGTCGCGCCAAAATCTGAAAAGTTGTCTGCTACCCACCTTCGGCCTAAGATGCGGTGCCATCAACCATAGGACCTCCCGTATACCTGCCCATAGCGGGGATTCAAACTGAATTATCTCCGTCACAAGCTCAGCTGTAACATCATAAAGCTTCCTGACGAGTCTTGCGACTAGAGAAGTGGACGAACCCCATATGTGTGTTATCCATTTTGCTATAAGTGCTTTATTCATTTATTCAATATCACCAACACCAAGACCACCGTCTTTGCGTTCCATTGTAACCTCCGCCCAACTTACCAGGTGTAAACCATGTCTCTGTTGCTTCCCATCCGACCAAAAGAATCTCTTCATCATTGTCTATTTTTTCCTTACTCCTACAGACATGAGTTTGGTGGAGTAGAAGAATAAAGGAATGGCCGAGAGAACATGCTTTAGCAGGATCAATTTTCCCCTCTGGATAACGTGACTGCCTTCCAACCAGCCAACCTCCGCTCTATTCTTTGAACCATTTCATCCCAGTCGGATTTTTTCAATTTCCCCGCTACGAGAGCAACCCCAAGTAGGAAATTGGGAGTTTTCCCAAGGGGCAATCAGTCAACCCCACCACTCTGGCACTTTCATGCCGAAAGTAATTACCGTTGACTTTTGCTTGTTGATCTCTAGACCAGAGATACTGCCAAAGATATCTACCAGCTGCACCGCATTAGCATTCTGATCATCGGTTCCTCCGAGCAATAGAATAGTGTCATCAACGTACTGCAACAATGGGATGGTGATGTCGTCCTTGCGGAACCTCTCACACCAACCCGCCTCGATAGCTTGCCTGAAGAGCACACAAAGTGCATCAGCTACAAGAATAAAAAGCATGGGAGCCAACATGCACCCTTGTCGGACCCCTCGCTGTGGCTGAAAGAATCCCCCTTCGGGTTTTGCGTTCACCAGAACCGAGTATGAGGATGTAGTGACACATCTTTTCACCCAGTCGATCCAAAATTCGGGGAAGCCTCTCCTCCTTAGAGACACCCACAAGAAACTCCAGTTCACGCAGTCATAGGCCTTAATATAATCGATTTTCCACAAAGCCCCTTTCGACTTCGTCCTCTTCCAATCAAACAAATTTTCGATGCCATTACTAAACCGTCTGCCATCTGTCTCCCAGGTATGAAGGCCAACTGCCCAGGCAGCACAACTGAGTCCAGAATACCTTTAAGCCGATTTGCCTGGATCTTAGCCACAATAAGATAGATTGCATTGGACAGAGCTAGAGGTCTGAAGTCCACCGTGACAGGGGTGTCTTTCTTTGGCAAGAGAAAAAGTATCTCCCGATTAACCTTCTCGACTCCTCTATTTCCCTCTTTAAATTCGTCTACCATTTCCATCACTTCCTCCAAGAGATCCCAGGATTCTCGGTAGAATAATACAGGGAACCCATCCGGGCCAGGAGCCCAATCTGCATTTAGACCCCAAATCGTATTCTTCGTCTCTTTCTCTGAGAAAGGCAATAAGAGACCCTCGACGTGCGTGTCCGTCAGAGTTTCAGCACCTGTCCCCAGCCAACCCCAACCGCTCCCGCATTTCCTCCTCGTCGCCTCTACAAAGTGCCCCCTCAGTGCACTCCCCAGCACCGCTTCCTCCTGAACTCTAACCCCTCCCACCTGGATCTCGTGTAGTTGGTTTCCTCTCCGCCGTACCGACGCCATAGAAGGAAAAAATCTCGTGTTTGCATCCCCTTCTTTTAGTCACTTCTGTCTAGATCTTTGTTGCATCTCCACCTCTTCTTTACTGTCCTCCACACGTAGTTCTTCCACCTCTTCTTTATTTGACACTTGTGGGAGATAACAAACTTGGTCCACTTGATAATCTAGAATGAAGGGTTCAAATCTGCGTATAAATTTTCTTTGTATCACATCGATAGTGTTATTCCTCTCATCGATCACTACGCCTCCATTGGGTCCGTACCAGTCATACAGAGAAAGAACTACTTTATTTAAGCCTGGAATATTGTATTCTACTTCCAGTATGTCCTTTAATAATCCATAATAATCCAAATGATCTTCCTAGTAACAAGATACATGAACCATTACTCCATGATTCTGAGTTGTTAAATGTCTACCCGAATTAAATGTATAAAACTGATAATCATTACTCCAACAAAAGTTGTAAGATATGACCTTATAAACCGGGCCTTCTGCAAAATGTTTTAATATATGTTTATAATATTCACTACCGTCCAATTATTTTGTTCGGTTCTTAAACCATTTCGAAAATTGATTCTTATAGATGCTCACCACTTCATCATATGAATATGTAGATGTTATAAAATAGGAAGCTGAAGCGGAATCAAAAATAATGATAAAGAAATATGAACAAGACGGGATTTACGTGGAACCCTACTCCCTATGGAGTGGGATGAAACCACGGGAGATGCCATCAGAGGGGCAGATATTTCATTCCTTTTTCTCAATGGATACAGGAGGTCTGGGGCTCCTTATATAGCCTCCACAGAGCCTCTAAGTCCCACCACTGGTAGATGTGAGACTAAAGTCATGGATGGGGTAAATGGATCCTAGAGTTCCATTTACCCTCCTACAACTCATATGATGCACAACCAAATACTCCAACACTCCCCCTCAACGTGGAGCATACATGACTTTAGTGCAGTGTAGGTGAAAAGGACGAACATGCTGGAGTGTGAGTCAACCTAAGGACTCGAAATCTGACCATCGAATCTGAAACTGCGCCTGAAGTCTCCTCGTCGAAGAACTGGGTCTCTCCCATCTGGCTCAGAGAATGATACTCTACTCTGGAGTACCTAAGATACCATATAAAAATCCTTGCCCACATGGCATAGGGAATGGTCCTCTGCTCTGGAGTCCCTATGGCTCACATGAAAACTCTGGCCGACAAAACAAGAATAATGATGGGGACCACGACAAAAGACGGCAAACATATGCACATCTGAAAAGAGGACCGCATCCATGTGCGTGTATGAAACTGACTCAGAATTTGTTGTCGAGTCTGAACAACTGCACATCAAACTGTGGACTCGGAATCTGAACGTCGAGTCTGAAACTGCGCATCTGAGAAACTGTAGAGTCTGGAATCTGAATGGTCGGGAATCTGGTGATCTGACATCTGGAACATCTGAATAGACCAGTGACTCTACATAATACTCCCCCTTTCTCCCATACTTGTCGGAAAATGAACATCGACAATGTTGGGAGAAGACAATAATATGGGGAAAACAACATGAAAACTCTTAGCCGATAATGATGATTTTTTTCAGCTTTTTGAATCAATCAATTTTTTTAAACCCGTTTCATTAAAAAAAATTTACAGCTTTTGCTTCGTACTATTTTTTTGCAAATATGCGTACGGCTTTTTTTGTACGCATCTCTTTTTTCTAACATCACTTTTTTTTCGGAAAAAAATTCTGCAGCCCACATTTGGGCTTCAAATAAAACTGGGCACCCTTTTTCTTTTTAAATAAAGAGGGTCGACGACCCCCCCTTTTTCTCTCACTTTAGGGTTCCCACGTTGGGAACCCTCTTCGATGCCGCCGCCAATGGGGGAAGCCTGCGAGGCTCCTGCAATAAGGAGCCCTAGATGGAGGAAGCATCGCTGGGAGAGGCCGCTGGAGGTCGCCATCGCAAGGAGAGCGGCCTGGATAGGGCTCGCCGCTTGATAGCGCCGCCACCTGGGGAGAGTCTGCTGGAAGCGCGAGGCAGGTGCGTGTCGAGAGAGATGCGGAGTCGGGAGGCCTCCGCCTGCGCGCCTAGGACAGCCACGCGCTGCCTAGAGCTTGCGCAGCTCCACCGTGGAGTCGGGAATTGAGGGGGCCTCCGCCAAGGCGATAAGGGTTCCCCAATGGGATATCGCCCCCCTTCCCCTGCGCAAAGGGTGCAGAAGCGCTGCTTGGTTGGTGGGCTACTCGTGAGAGGCGGCCTGGAGAGGAACTCCTCTGCGAGATCTGAAGTGGAGCTCACCTGTGCGGAGGGAGAGGACGGTGAGTGCATGGGACTCCGCTGGACGAGTTCTCGCGCTGCCTGCGCGAGAGGACGGTGCTGCTGCGGGAGGAGATGCGGCCTTGCACCGCCTGGAGAATGGAGGGAACCGCCAGGAGGCCAAGTGCGAAGGGGATCTGGAGCTAGGGCTCCGCTTGCATCTGGAGGAGAGGTCGAGCGCCTTCCCAGGACTGAGATTCAAGGGAAGAACAGAATACGATTTCTGCGGGATTAGGTTTCAAAAAAGAAACCCTAAAAACTCGAACTTAAACCATACATCGATAATCTTCAAAGAATATATCTTTAAGAACATCACAAACGGATCTCGAACAAAAACCAACGAATCATAATCGAGAACCGAACCGCTCTGATACCATGTTATAAAATAGGAAGCGGAAGCAGAATCAGAAATAATGATAAAGAAATATGAACAAGACGAGATTTACATGGAACCTTACTCCCTAAGGAGCGGGATGAAACCACGGAAGAAGCCCTCAAAGGGGCAGATATTTCATTCCTTTTTCTCAATGGATACATGAGGTTTGGGGCTCATTATATAGCCTCCGCAGAGCCTCCAAGTCCCACCACCGGTAGATGTGGGACTAAAGTCATGGATGTGGTAAATGGATCTTAAAGAGATCCATTTACCCTCCTACAACTCAAATGGCGCACAACCAAATACTCCAACAGTAGGATTTTCTTTGACTATTTTTTTTTCTAAAATTCATAAAGAAAATACAAGAACCATTAAAGATAAGGGGAAAGGTGTCAGAACCGAGAATACATTGTTGTGTTATTCCATGGAGCCCTAGGGTCTCTTATATAGAGAGAAAACCCTTGGGTAAATTACATAGATGTACATAAGATAAATGAGAAATACTCAACGGTACATCACAACAGAACGTAAACGTCTACACTCCCCCTCAAGATGGAGCATAGATATCAATCATGCTCAGCTTGGAAGAACATCTCTGGAAAGGTCCTCTGAGCAATGGCTTGGTAAATATATCAGCAGTCTGGTCCTCTGAACTGACATGAGAAGTGGAAATGAAGCCCTTCTGGATCATGTCTCTAGTATAGTGACAATCTACCTCGATGTGCTTTGTTCTTTCATGAAAAGCTGGATTATTGGCAATAAACAATGCTGCCTGATTGTCACATTGAAGATTCATGGGCAATGATACATTTACATTCAAATCTTCCAAGACTGTTGTAACCCACATCATCTCTGCACTTGCTTGTGCCTTGGCTCTGTATTCGGATTCAGCACTGGATCTCGCCACAACAGTCTGTTTCTTGCTTTTCCAAGAAACCAAAGAGCTTCCTATGAAGATAGCAAATCCGGAAGTAGATTTACGATCCTTTGGACATCCTGCATAGTCTGCATCTGCACAAGCTGAAATAGACAGATCTGTATCTTTTCTAAATAGCAACCCTGTGCGTGGGGAAGACTTCAGATATCTCAATATCATATACAAGGCATCCATATGAACTTGCCTAGGCTGCTCCATAAACTGACTCACCCGGTTTACTGCAAAGGCAATATCCGGTCGAGTTATGGTAATGTATAGGATCTTACCCACCATCTCTCTGTATCTTCGTTTGTCCACCTCTTCGGTATCATTGTCGTACAGCTTCATGCTTGGGTCCATTGGCATGCTCGACGGTCTGCATCCAGTCATTCCTGTTTCAACTAGCAAGTCTGTGACATATTTCCTTTGAGTCATTACCATTCCTTATGCATTTCTCGCAAACTCTATCCCCAGAAAATATCGTATCGTGCCTAGATCCTTCGTAATAAACTGACTTCCCAACAGGGATTTGGTTATCTCAATTCCCTGAGTATCATCTCCTGTAACCAGAATGTCATCAACATATATCATGACAACAACCATACCTCTAGGAGTCTTCTGGATGAACAGTGAATGGTACGCATTTGATCTCTTGAACCCCTGTCGTTAAATCAGCTGGGAAAGCTTCTGGAACCATGCCCGTGGGCTCTGTTTGAGGCCATAGATAGCCTTATGAAGTCTGCACACCATCTGAGTCTCCCCCTCAGCAGCAAACCCCGGTGGCTGCTGCATGTAGACTTCCTCTTGTAGAACACCATACAAGAATGCATTCTTGACATCAAGCTGAAAAATGGTCCAGTCACGGACAACAGCAACAGATAGGAGGATGCGAAGAGTGGAGTGTCGAGCCACTGGTGAAAATGTATCCAAATAATCTACCCCATAAGTTTGGGTAAATCCACGTGCAACAAGTCTGGCCTTGTATCTGTCGAGACGCCCATCTGCATGATATTTCACCGTAAACACCCACTTGCTACTGACCACAGAGGCACCTGGAGTAATGGGAACTAAGTCCCACGAGACTGTAAAGCACGCATCTCCTCTTCCATGGCTAGACGCCAGCAATCAATCTTCATGGCTTCTTGATAGGTCCGTGGAATCTCAACCGACGATACAGCTGATGCAAATCTCTGGAAATCACCATTGACACGATGAAATGAGACTTGAGACGCAAGCGGATATGATGCACATTGTCTTTTCTGCTTCCTTTGAGCAATAGGCCGATCAAGATCATCTATCACTGTGGTGACTGGCGGGTCCTCCTCCTGTAGTAAAGGCTCCTGCACCGGTGCATTATCTAACCCATCATTAGTGATAACATCAGAACATACCTGAGGCGTGCTGGATGGTTGGCATGTAGCTTGAGCAGGGCCTGTCCGCCTTGTGTAGAACTTAGGGAATGGTACAATTGGAGGTGGTGGTGGTGGTGGTGTAGTGGATTCGGATTGACCCAGGCTTGGAGGTGGAGGCACATAGACATTAGTATCCGTGGGTGTGGAGGAGACCAATCTGTCACCTGCAGGGGAGAAGTACATAACCGGTTCAAAAAATGTAATATCAGCACTCACATAGTACTTGTCATGAATGGGTTAATAGCAACGATATCCTTTCTGTGTCCTCGAGTAGCCCACAAAAACACACTTGATAGCTCTAGGAGAGAGCTTATCAAGTCCTGGAGATAACCGGTGAACAAAAGCAACTGTGCCAAAAACACGAGGTGTAAGTGAAAACAAGTCCTTGTCAGGAAAGAGAACAGAGATTGGAGCCTTTTCCCCAAGAACAGTGGAAGGCATGCGGTTGACCAGATAGCATGCTGTAAGTATAGCATCCCCCCAAAAGGCTAAGGGGGCACAACTCTGAATAAGTAATGTGCAAGCAATATCAAGAAAGTGTCGATGTTTTCGTCCTGCAACACCATTTTGTTGAGATGTGTATGCACATGTGGTTTGGTGGATAATGCCTTTAGAGGAAAGAAATTGAGCAAGAGAACGAGTACAAAACTCCAATGCATTGTCAGTACGTACATACTTAACAGTAGATGAAAAAACATTTTGCACGTCATTGATAAGGTTTTGAATAACACTTCTTGCTTCTGATTTATTTTTAAGAAGAAAAGTCCAAGACACTCGAGAGAATCATCAACCACAACTAGATAAAATATGTGCCTCTGATGATCTGGGACACGACTGGGACCCCAAATATCTATATGAAATAACTCAAATGGGGAGCGACTGCTCCGACCCTGACGACTGGGGAAGCTAGACCGATGGTGCTTCTCTAACTGACACGCTTCACAACGAAATGACGAATTCGGAGAGATCTGAGGCAGGAGGTGACACATTTTCTGTAGCGGCAGGTGACCAAAACGAAGATGCCACGTATATGGAGAGACGGAATCCTGAGAGTGTAGTGATACGCCAGCGTAGGAGTTCTGTACGAGACGATAGAGGCCATTGTGCTCAAAGCCACAGCCAATCACCCTGCCCGTTAGTATGTCCTGAAAAATGACAGAAGATGGATTAAATATAGCACGACAGTGCAAATCTTTTGTAATCTGACTAATTGATAACAAATTCATAGAGAACTCTGGTGCATGTAGAACATTCTGTAAGTGCATGGAGGGCAACAAAGCCGTCTCCCCCTGACCGCCAATAGGGGAATGAGTGCCATCAGCTATGAGTACTGAGCGACCAGGCTGAACAACTCTATAGAACTGCAGGTTATCTCTATCACGACAGAGATGATGGGTGGCTCCAGAATCAACAATCCAACCTGAGAGATCATGGTTATGATAGGACACTGAAGTACTACCTGAGGTATTGGCAGTAGCAGATGTACTAGCTGACGCTGAAGCCGCAACGTCGGAAGTGTCAGCACCCTCTGAAGATGACTGTGGCATAATATCACGAAGCCGTGCCACTAGCTCCTCGAACCTGTGATCTGGAGTAGATGCTGGTGGACCCTGAACATGATCAGCGACACGTGCAGAAGGAGGGAAGCCATGCTTGGAATAGCATGTATCCTCAGAATGACCTGTTCGACGACAAAAAGAGCATGTGGAACGCACACGACCTCCTCGGCCACGTCCGCTACTTCCTCGGCCACGAAAGGAAGACGAACTACCTCGTCCTCTAGAGACCGCCATTGCCGATGGAGATGGAGTTGCGGCACTAGAGGGAACAGAGATCCGACTGAGCCGTCTGTAGACTTCCTCCATAGGAGGAATAGTAGCATCGGCGAGGATCTGAGACCGAGCAGCTTCATATTCCGGATCAAGAGCAACGAGTAGAACTCCGATCATAGGGGCATTGCGAAACGTCTTCTGCTGCTCGGGGGTGGCTGTAAGCGGAATGATGCTGTATAATTTCTCGAACATCCCACGTAGGGACGTGTATAGAGAATGTAGGGGCCTGCCATTTTGCTTCGTGGTAAAAATATCATGTTGCAACTGCAGCATCTTCGTCTCATTCCGTACTTGAGAGTAAGTTGTAGCCAGAATATCCCACATCGCCTTGGCGGTGGGTTGATGAAGGACGTCGTTGGCGATCTCCATCGTGAGCGTCCCTGACAGCCAGACCTTTGCATAGGCGTCATCGGCCTCCCATGAGGCATATATTCCCGTCTTCTCCGGCGGTTCATCTTCGGTAAGAATATGCTTCTTACCACATGACTTCATAAGACTGAGGAATTGCATAACCCACAGTTCGTAGTTCGTCCCGTCCATTTTGATGATTGGTGCCGAACCTTTAAAGGCACCTATGGCGGGCATATCGACCTTTTGTTCTGACATATTGCCGGAGAAGAGAACTAGGGATGATAGACCAAAGAACTGGCGTCTACAAAGACCTTTGTGGATTCAAGTGCATATGTAGACGTTATGCACTTGAACCCATTGGCGAAGCGAGGCGGACCGAGGAAGAGGTGCTGCAAAGAGCGGTTGTTGTGGTCGGCGGCGATGGGAGAAGGCTGGAGAAGCCTCCGGCGGGAGAGAGGCTGCGGGAGGGAGGGGCCCGCGATGGGGTTGGCGGCGGCTGGATGCCCGCGACGGGGCTGGCGGTCGCGGGAGGGACCCGACGAGAGGCTGGCGGCGACTGGGGGGGCCCGGCGACTGGAGGGGCCCGGCGGTTGGAGGGGCTCGGCGGCTGGAGGGCCTGGCGAGAGGCGGCGGGGGGGGGGGGTGGAGACAACCCTAGATTAGGGTTTTGGCTCTGATACCATGCCAGAACCGAGAATACTTTGTTGTGTTATTCCATGGAGCCCTAGGGTCTCTAATATAGAGAGAAAACCCTTGGGTAAATTACATAGATGTACATAAGATAAATGAGAAATACTCAACGGTACATCACAACAGAACGTAAACGTCTACAAAAGGAATTTACATATGTTTAAAAAAAGTAATATAAAGACGTACTGAACATATGGTGTTATTTCCTCGCAATTGTATAGTACGCATAGCTCTGTATCATCTTTCTCTTGTTTCGATAATAGACGTTCTGTAGCCTTTCTTATGAGTTGACTGACAAAAGACACTCCTGAGGTTCTTCCTTAAAGTAAATTGTTTCATTCCTCCTTAATATGTTGTGGATAGTCTCCATATATTCCGGAAGATACCTAGTACAGAATGTTGCGACTTTCTCGTAAATATACTGCGAACTTATTTATTCTTCCACTTTACTTTTGTTTCGGATCTTTCTTTTCAGAAAGAACATGAACCTACATAAACATGAACATGTTTTTAATCATATAACAAAAGAATAAAAAAAGAAATTATTAATAAAAAATACCTTTCAAATGGATACATCCATCGATATTTTATGGGCCCTTCAACTTTTGCTTCATATGAAAGATCAATCATCAGATACTCCATTGAATAAAAAAAACTAGGCGGAAATATCTTCTCCAAATTACACATAATCACAGGAATATTTTTCTCAAGATATTCCATCTCCATCTGGTGCACGCGTGACGAGCATAGAATCTGAAAAAATCTGCTAACATCTGATGAACATCTACAACATTTTTCGGTAACTATCCTTTGAACTAACAGTAGCAGTCTTTCCATGAAAACATGACAGTCCTGACTCTTCATTCCCTTAAATGAGAGATTCTTTAAATCGATCAAATTTGAGAAACTTGATGTATATCCGTCTGGAAACTTCAATTTGCTTGTTCATTCGCAGACACACTTCACTTGATTTTTGTCTAATGTATACTTTGCTTTAGGAATTTCAACCCTTCCATTATCAAGTTCTTTTATATACAACTCCAACCGATTGCATATGATCCTTAAATCACGACGAGATTTTATTGTATCTTTTGTGCGATCGGTTACATTCATAACTGTAAAGATGTTATCGAAGACATTTTTCTGTGTATGCATAGCATCCAAGTTGTGTCGTATCAATAACTTACTTCAATATGGCAATTCCTAAAAAATACTCTTCTTAGCCTAATTATGATTGTCACCAAAATCAGGAAGAGATTTTGTTTTATCCCCATTGCCAAGGCTGAATTTTCCAGTTCCTCAAAACTTGATAACAACACTAGCCTTAATTGTTGGAGGATATGTAAGTTCGATGGTATTCTTTTTAAATGCTTTCTTTTGTCTTCGATATGGATGACTATTTGAGAGAAAACGTCTACGACAATAAAAAAACTGGGTTTCTGACCGTGTTTAAGCTGGAATGTTTTTGTTTCTTACATACAATATGGATAACTTTTACGTTCATGTGTCAACTCATCTATAAGAGGACGTAAATATACCTCGATGTATTTTCTCGGATGCGTAGGTCCTGACACCAACAATGATAGAAATATGAATTGTCTCTTATTACATAAACATGGGGGTAGATTGTATGGTGTTGTCATTACTGACCAGCAAGAGTAATATTTATTTCTTCCATGAGCATTAAACCCGTCTGTACATAAACCTGTAACGCAATTCCTCTTTTCTTCCGAAAATGAAGGAAATGTTGACATCAATGCTTTCCAACAATTAGACTCTGATGGATGTTTCATGTACTCTTCAACATTATGTTCTGAATGTTATATCATATTTTTCGTCGTTTCCTTATAATAATATAATCGTTTCAATCTCGGAGTCAACGGGAAATAACGTAAAACCTTCCTTGAGATTTTTGTCCCACTCTTACTTGATTCCTGAAATCTTAGCTCATCACATTCGGGATAACGTGTCTAATGCTGATGTTCATCGTAGTATAAAATATGATGATTTATACAAGAGTCTATCTTAACTTCAACTAAACCCATCTTCCGCATCATCTTCTTGGTTTTATAATAACTTCCATGTAATTCAACATTTTTGGGTAAAATTTGCTTGATAATTTTAAGTATGGCATCAAAATTACGATCAGTTATAGTGTACCCTATCTTCATTGATAGAAGTTCTGAAACTGCGGAGAGTTTTGAATGTCTTATAACCCAACCACAATGGCTCTTCTGTCTTTTTCAACAACTTGTAGAAGTCTGCGGACTCACCATATGGTTCCTCATCATCTGGACAAGCAGTGTTAAAATCAGAACCGTGATGTCCATAACCATATCTACGAATGGGTTAATATTGTCCGCTTCTTTTGATTTTTGACTCATTCATCGTGTCCTCGAAGACCTCACCGTGCCTCCACCAAATTTGATATCCTTTAATGAAATCATTTTTATAAAGATGCAACTGTGTTTCATCCTTAGATCTTTTCTTCATTAAACGACACTTTTGATACGGATACAAGATAGTACCATCTGAATTCACAACACGAGAAACGTGTGCGTAAGTTAATTCCGCAAATTATTGAACACCTCTTTGAAAGGTATCTATAACACGTCCATCTACTACACGCTTGTACATCTATTCTCTATTAGTCATCTTTATTACATGAATGTAACAGTTCATACGGTCAAATGAGAGGAGTAGATTTAACTTCAGCTTAAGCTCGGAGAACATACCTAGAAAACCTAAACCCTAACCCATCGCTGACCTAAACTTATCATACTTATTCTCAGAGATGGGAAGAGAAGTGTGTTAAATATGTTATCACTTGAGCCCGTCCATAAGGATTCAAACTTACTATAAGATGATTGTTGTCACATGTTTGCTTATTTCTGAGGAAAATTTGGCAGCATAGCCCTGCACCTTTCCGGTATACCCCAAAAATCAATCACAATCATCTTTCAAAACAATCACCGTAGTGACTACTTCTATAGTAAATTATGAATGGTTTGATATACCGAAGAGGAAGGGGTTGTTGGGAGAAAGGAAAATGAGAAGATGTTACTCCAAAGAACCCTAGTCTCTCTTATATGGAGAAAGCCTATGGGTAAATTACATAAGGTGGAATAAGAAAAATAAATATAACAAAAAAGTACATAAACTCTAGAAATATCTCTACACTCCCCCTCAAGATGGAGCATAGATGTCAATCATGCTCAGCTTGGAAGAACATTTCTGAAATAGCCCTTTGAGCAATGGCTTGGTGAAGATATCTGCAGTCTGCTCTCCTGAACTGACATGGGTAGTAGAAATCAAGCCCTTTTGAATCATATCTCTGGTATAGTGGCAGTCTACCTCAACATGCTTTGTTCTTTTATGAAATGCAGGATTATTAGCAATAAATAATGTTACTTGATTGTCACATTGTAATTCCATGGGTAGAGGTACATCTATATGCAGATCTTCTAATACGGCTCGAACCCACATCATCTCTGTACTTGCCTGTGCCATGGCCCTGTACTCAGATTCATCACTAGATGTAGCTACCACTGTCTGTTTCTTGCTTTTCCAAGAAACTAAGGAACTGCCAACAAATACTGCAAAACCTGAAGTAGATTTCCGATCCCTAGGACATCATGCATAATCCGAATCAGCACATGCAACAACAGTCTTGCACCTGGAGACAACTTTAGATATCTCAGTATCATATATATGACATCCATATGTACTTGTTTGGGTTGTTCCATGATGCAAACGGAAATTTTCAACGATGAAAAAATATAAATTTTGGTAGAAGAAATTTAGAGAGGGTGGGAGAGGAGAATGCACGCCAGATGCGCGGGATTTTGGGATGAGAATCGTGAAGTTCACGTGAGAGAGAGAGAGAATAATGAAAGAGAGAAATGAAGAGGGATAATGAGGTAAACTCGATTTTTCATATATCAACTGGACTTGTTTCAAAATAATAGACCATCATCCCTTTATATAGGAGGGATGAGATTACAAAAATAGAAACCAAAATCAAAATTCAAATCAAACTTATCCTAATTTGACTCTAACCGACTAACTAATAAATTCAAATCTCTAATTGACTCTAACCAACTAAATTGAGATCACACGTGATCTCTTTATTTTTAAAAAATGCAACGACTCAATAAACGTAAATAAAATTGGCGGATAAAAATATCAATCCCTATATGTTAATTTTATGCTGCATCAATTCTCCTCCGCTTGAAAAATTCGTTTCCTGACGAATTGCTTGATCTTCGATCCGTCGTTGAAGAATTCCACCTGAATTGGTTGAGTAGATATCCCAATTTTGCTCCTTTTCAATGTTACGTTTATAATTTATTTTCACTTGAGGGCGTGGCTGCAATTGTTCTACCCCTTCAACTAAGATATCCCTTCTTAAGTGGTCACCATCTTTAGCCCTTAAATAAATTTTTTTGGTGGGGGTAACCTTTTGCAATTTTTCCAAATCAATCTCAAATCCCTAAAGATGAGGGATTCGGTTTCCATTGCAGGGAGATCCCATGCTAGGGTTTCTCTTCTCTTTAAAAGTCGGCAGCAAGTGTTCGGGAGGGGATGCCACGGGTGGTGGCGCCACCAACAGGGAGGCCTTGAGCAGCCGCCCCAGCGAGTACTGCAGACGCACGAGTAGCATCGAGGGCGCGTGGTTGCAGACATGCGACGTCGACGGGCTTGCACCAGGTGCGCACGAGGAGGTGCGCATGAACTCGGGAAGCGACATCCCTGGCCCACGGGAGGGCTGTTCCGACCAAAGCCATGGGTTTGAGGGCTTTGAACCTTTTGCCGATGGAGCTGCTGGCGATGCGGGCATGACTTGGAATGGCAACAGCGAGTTCGCCCTGAGGTGCTGACGTGTTTTGCTGGGAGGGATTGTACACGCCTCGTGTCATGTTCGCCCAAGCCTCGCGCAAAGGGAAGGTAGTAGGTCGATTTCAGCGATGGTTGCAAGTCTGAATCTGTATGGACAACAAGCATATTTTTGTCTTGAAGAACAATAACGTCGTCACCGAAGAGATCTAGGGTTTCATATACCTCTTCCACTGGTTCTTCATCAAATATTGGCCCCATAACTTTATTTTTTTCATTTTTTTGTTCCTGGATAGCAACTTCGACCTCACAGATTTCGACAAATTCATATTCTTCACCCGCACTTTCATCAAAAATCGGCCCTGTATCTTCATAGCTTTGTTGAACAGGAGTTGCGTCAATAAAATATTCTTCGGAACTAAAAATACCTTCGTTTTCCGAACGAAAATCGGGTTGGACAGCAGCTACAACGATCTGACTTTCGTTGTCGACGAACAAATCTTCACCGATTAGCGTGTCTAACCATGCTTGCACCTTGACGCATGATATAAGTCGTCGCTTGAACTTTTGATGGCGTGAATGCGCATGTGAGCGATGGGGGAGACAACTCAGATCGAACTTCAAGCGCCAATGATTGACAGGATCGTCGAATGGTAGGAACGATTCGGTTTCCATGCTCTGATACCAAATGATGCAAACGGAAATTTTCAATGATGAAAAAATATAAATTTTGGTAGAAGAAATTTAGAGAGGGTGGGAGAGGAGAATGCACGCCAAATGCACGGGATTTTGGGATGAGAATCGTGAAGTTCACGTGAGAGAGAGAATAATGAAAGAGAGAAATGAAGAGGGATAATGAGGTAAACTCGATTTTTCATATATCAGCTGGACTTGTTTCAAAATAATAGACCATCATCCCTTTATATAGGAGGGATGAGATTACAAAAATAGAAACCAAAATCAAAATTCAAATCAAACTTATCCTAATTTGACTCTAACCGACTAACTAATAAATTCAAATCTCTAATTCACTCTAACCAACTAAACACACGTGATCTCTTTATTTTAAAAAAATGCGACGACTCAATAAACGTAAATAAAATTGGCGGATAAAAATATCAATCCCTATATGTTAATTTTATGCTGCATCATTCCATGAACTGACTCACCCAACTTACAACAAAAGCAATGTCATGTCTACTGATAGTAATATAGAGAAGTTTTCCCACCATTTCTCTATATCTTCTCATGTCAACCTCCTCTGTATCATCTTCATATAACTTCATGTTAGGATCCATGGGAGTAGTCGAGGGTCGACACCCGATCATGCCCGTCTCAACAAGCATATATGTAATATACTTCCTTTGGGTCATCAGTTAAGAGATGCGAGTGTTGGGTTGTTGAGCCGGCTAATAGAGGGCGAGGACGGCCCAAGAAGTGTTGGAAAGAGACCATACGAGGGGATCTTAGTTTTGTGGATATAAGCACGGGATTGACTCAAGATAGATCTGAATGGAGGCGAAGAATCCATGTAGCCGACCCTACTTAATTGTGGGAAAAGGCTTTGTTGTTGTTGTTGTTGTTGTTGTTGACTTCCTTTGGGTCATCACAAGACTCTGCGCATTCCTAGCAAATTCCAACCCCAAAAAGTATCGTAGGGTACCAAGATCCTTAGTCACAAACTGATGGTCTATAAATGCTTTTGCCATCTTTATCCCCTGCATGTTATCTCCCGTAACAAGTATATCATTAACATATACCATGATAACAATAGGACCTCTGGGAGTCTTCTGGACAAACAAAGAATGATCAGCATTTGATCTTTTGAACCCTTGCTTCTGAATTAAGTCTGAAAGCTTCTGAAACCACGCCCGCGGGCTTTGTTTAAGATCATATATGACCTTGTGAAGTCTATATACCATCTGACACTCCCCCTCAACAGCAAATCTCGGAGGCTGCTGCATGTAGACTTCTTCCTGCAGATCCCCATATAAAAAGGCATTCTTAACATCAAGCTGAAACAAGGGCCAATCATGTACTACAACGACTGAAAGGACATGTTGAGTGGAATGGCGTGCAATCAGAGAAAATGTGTCCATATAATCCATACCATAAATTTGAGTGAATCCACGTGCCACTAGCCTTTCTTTGTAACGATCAAGGCTGCCATCCACATGATATTTGATAGTAAATACCCATTTACAACTGACAACAGAAGTCCTGGGGAAGCAGCAACCAAGCTCCATGTACCACGAGACCGTAGAGCAGCCATTTCCTCCTCCATGGCCAAATGCCAACAGCTATCCTTCAAGGCGTCCCGATAATTCCGTGGTATCTCACGGTAGATAAGGCCACAACAATCATATGAAAATCACCAGTGAGGCGATGGAATGAAACCTGTGAAGCAAGTGGATATGATGCACACGTCCACTTCGGCTTCCTTAAGGCAATAGGAACATCCAAATCATCAGCCGTACCCACCTGTATGCTATTCTCCTGCAAAGATCCCTGCACTTGCACATTTTCAGTTCCATCGTTAGTAATATCACCTTGACATACCTGGGGCGTGGTGGATGAATGACGACCTCCGTGAGCAGGGATCAGACGACGGGTATAAAATCTCGGTAAAGGTGGTACTGGTGGTTGTGGAGGTGGTGGTGGTGATGGTAATGGAGCAGTAGGAGTTGTTATGTGAACAACCAGACGTAGAGGAGGAGGTGGCACATAAATCTCATCATCAGTAGTAGAGGAGTCAACCTGTCACCTGTAGGCGAAAAATACATCACGGACTCAAAGAAGGTGACATCGGCACTAACATAATATCTCTTGTTCATAGAATCATAGCATTTTTAACCCTTTTGAGTACGTGAGCACCCGATAAACACACACTTGACAGCCCTAGGTGAGAGCTTGTCAAGTCCCGGAGTGAGCCGATGCATGAAAACAACTGAGCCAAAGACACGAGGAGTTAGGGAGAACAATTCCTTGTCAGGAAAGACAATTGAAAGAGAATTTCTCACCTAAGACAGAGGAGGGCACACGATTCATCAAATAACACGCCATAAGGACAACATCACCCCAAAAAGACACAGGAGCACAACTCTGGATAAGTAAAGTCCGATTGATATCAAGAAGATGACGATGTTTTCTCTTTGCAGCACCGTTTTGTTGAGACGTGTAAGCACACGTTGTTTGATGGATAATGCCGTGATACAAGAAGAATTGTGAAAGAGCATGAGTGCAAAACTCCAAGGCATTATTCGTATGCACAATTTTCACAGTAGAAGAAAAACATTCTGAACTTCATTTATAAGATTTTTGATTACATCCCCTGCTTCAGATTTATTCTTTAATAAAAACACCCATAACAATCTAGAGAAATCATCAACCACGACTAGGTAAAACCTGTGTCCTTGGTGATCAGGGGAACGAACTTGGACCGCAAATGTCAACATGCAATAACTCGAAAGGGGAGCTACTGCTTCGAGACTCATGACTAACGAAAGTAGATCTGTGATGCTTTCCCAACTGACACGCTTCACACTGAAAAGAAGAACTTGGTGAAATTTGGGGCAAGATATGACGCAGCTTCTGAAGAGGGAGGTGACCAAAGCGTAGATGCCAAGTAAAAGGAGAGACTGTTCCAGTGGACTGAGATGAGACACCAGTATAGAGAGTTCGGACCAACTGATAGAGACCATCCTGCTCACAACCACAACCAATCACCCTGTCGTCATAATGTCCTGAAAAATAAGAGACGATGGGTAAAAAATAGCACGACAGTGCAAATCCTTCGTAATATGACTGATAGATAGTAAGTTCATTGAAAAATCTGGAGCATGCAAGACATTCTGTGGACATATAGAGGGTGTCAAACTGATCTTACCCTGTCCAATGATGGGAGAATGAGTCTCATCGGCTATCACTACCGATCGCCCTGGCAGAACCTCCCTGTATGATGTAAGCTTATCTCTTATCTCTATCTTGACAAAGATGATGCGTTGCACCGGAGTCCATAATCCATTCTGAAACATCAAAACTATGACAGGACGTAAAGGCATAAGCACTACCTGATGTGCTAGCTGGGTTGACGTACTGGCGGGGGCTGAAACTGCTATGTCCGAGTGACCTCCTGGTGAGTCAGTAGAGGTAGGAGGCATGATATCACGGAGTCTGGTGACAAGATCCTCAAACCACTGATCTGAAGTAGGTGGCTGTGGAGACGCAACTTGCTCGGCTGCACGGACTGATGCAGGAAACCATGCTTAGAATAACATGTATCCTCCATATGACCTGGGCGATGACAGAAGGTGCATGGCTAACGGAAGCGGCCACCTCGATCACGAGGTCCACGACCACGAAAAGAAGAAGAGGCTCCTCTGCCTCTGGAAGCTGCCATCGCCGAAGGAGGCGGAGTAGTAGCAGTAGAGGGAATTGTGATTCTGTTGAGCCTTCGATACACTTCCTCCATTGGAGGAATAATAACATCCACCAGGATCTGCGAGCGAGCCGCATCATATTCCGGGTCAATCGCCGCTAGTAAGACCCCCACCATTGTAGCATTTCGGAACGTCTTCTGTTGCTCAAGGGTCGCCGTAAGGGGAATGATGCTGTAGGGCTTCTCAAACATCCCTCGTATGGATGTATATAACGAATGCAAAGGCCGACCATCTTGCTTGATCGTAAATATATCATGCTGAAGTTGGAGGATCTTGGTCTCATTTCTCATCTGCGAGTATGTCGCCGCAAGGATGTCCTACATTGCCTTAGTAGTGGGCTGATGGAATACATCATTAGCAATCTCCATCGTTAGTGCGCTTGAAAGCCAGACCTTCGCGTACGAGTCATTAGTTTCCCATGAGGCATAAACCCCAGTCTTCTTTGCTGGCTCATGTTTGATAAGAATGTGTTTCTTACCATTGGACTTCATGAGGCTCATGAATTGCATCGTCCAAAGCTCGTAATTCGTCCCATCCATCTTGAATATGGGCGCTGGACCTTTAAAACCGTTGATGGAGGGCATATCGACTTTGTTTTCTGACATCGATGGCAGAGACGGAGAACTAAGGTTTGTAGACCAAGGATAAATGTCTACATAAACATGTAAGGATTTGAGTGCATATGTAGACTTATGCACTCAAATCCAAAAGGAACAAGAGAGAGAAGGAGACGGGGTGGTGTCGGGTAGAGGGTGGTGTGGAGGGGGGACAGCGCCAGCGGCTAGATGGTGACGGGGCGATGGGAGGAGGGGCAGCAAGATGAGGGCCCGCGGGAGGAGATTCGGCAAGAGGAGGGGCGGCAGGAGGGTGGCGACGCAGGCGAGATGAGGAAAGGAGAGGGCGGCGACGTCGGCAAGAGATGAGAGGAGAGGGCGGCTAGGGTTTTAGGGTGGTGGCTCTGATACCATGTTGGGAGAAAGGAAAATGAGAAGATGTTATTCCAAAGAACCCTAGTCTCTCTTATATAGAGAAAGCCTATGGGTAAATTACATAAGGTGGAACAAAGAAAATAAATATAACAGAAAAGTGCATAAACTCTAGAAATATCTCTACTGGGGTTATAGAGCCGAATTTCCATCAGAAACAAACAAAATGTGATAACGATCACCTTGTAGTAAGTTTGAATCTTTACGGACTCCCTTAGTCCAGGATCTCTGAACTAAGTAAACCCAACATAAATGTAATATTTTAAGATCACTTTACGTCATACATTTGTACGTGATACAAATGAGACTATAAAATGATCTTAAAATATTTATTCATTTATGTTAACTGAGCATTTAGTATATTTGGTTGGTTAACGATGGGGATATGGATAAGTTTGATCCTAAATTAATGTCTAATACAGTGTTTAAATGAACATTATTGGAAGTGTACTTGTAGAAAAAGATTTTTCCACCTGCAAACATGAAAATCCATGACCATTAGACCGAGATATCTCATCCCGAAGTGAGTCCAATAGTACTGTGCAAAATATAAAAAAATATAACACAGTTGGAGGCTATGAATCCTCCAATGTGTTGCACACGCCTCCTGGTATGCAGGCCACACACCACCCGGTGTGGAGGGACGCACTGTATGTGAATGACTTTTTGCGATTTAATAATAAATTGTTAGTGTTTTAGTCTTATTATCTACCTAACTATAAGTTAATATGATATACTTGACCACATTAACCAGAAGTTAATGTGATAATAAAATTATCACAAAAGAGCTATTGGTGTTTGTCAAACACCACACTTTGGGTTGCCATTCTGTTGATCTCATTTATACCTACAATTAAATTCATATCCACACACATATGTTTTCTAGTATCTTTGTTTTGATCATCGTTTTTGTACACATATTTTTTCCCATCTCTTTATTTCTCTCTTTTATTCATAATATGATTCTCTACTGGATCCATGTTGACATCACAAGGACTAGGGTACCTCATGTCCGGTCTTCGATAGTCTACGGTATCCGACACATCAAACCCGACGAACGTTGTATCGACCACTCTAGGCCTCTCGATACCTGCTCCTTGCGTAAGTGAATCGTTAGTGTTTCTTTGTAGAAAATCATTTTTATTTTTTACATAAATAAAATCATATTTTAATGTAAAATTAAGCTTACGGAACTTCTTCTTATTATTATTATTTATTTTAATATAGTATAATATTTACTTAAATAAAAGAAATAATTAAATTCAATATTTTTTTGGATTTATTGAAATATATTTAGAGTATTTTAGACTTCGGGATTTAAAGGAATCTTCATCATTTTAAATGTTATAATTATGTGTTATTATTATTACCATTACAATATATAAATCTATATCGATAAAAGATAGTTATACATTATTTTTAAATTATAACATATCTGTTAGGAAATAAACATGCGGAAGCGTAACATGGAAAAAGATAAAGAACACGAATAACAGCAGGATTTTACGTGGAACCCTACGCTGTGAGGAGCGGGATGAAACCACGAGAGAATCCCTCAAAAGGGCATATGTTGCATTGCACTTTCTCATCTGTTACAGGAGGCGTGGGGCTCCTTATATAGCCTCCACAGGGCCTCCAAGTCCCACCGCTGGATAATGTGGGACTAAACACTTGGATGGGGTGAATGGATCCTGGAGGTATCCATTTACCCATCTCCTCAACATATGACGCATACAAACAATACTCCAACACTCCCCCTCAAGCTGGAGCATGTAATGCTCAGCTTGGACAAACAGAAAGAAACTCAACTCAACGCTACAAGACACTACGGACAATATCATCCCAAAGCGCACATTGCTGTAGTCGAGGACGTTGCTTCTCATGCTGTGTAGGTGAGGAGGACGAACGGGCTGGAGTGTGAGTCTGTTGAATCTCCTCGTCGGAGAGCATGTGCTCTGAACTGCGCTTGTCAGAGTCACTGCAACTGGAAAATGAGTCTCCTCGTCGGAGTACTCTGGCCCGCCACAACATGTAGACAACTGCTCCATCTCTGAAAAGGGCCAAACTGAATAAGAGTCGTGGCTATACAATCCTCGTCGGAGTCCACGGTCGCTGGAGAATGGAGTCTGAAAGAAGTCTCCTCATCGGAGGACTGGGTCTCTCCCATCTGGCACAGAGAATGGTTTACTACTCTGGTGTCCCTATGATACCACATGAAAACCCTTGCCAACATGGCATAGGGAATGATCCTCTACTCTGGAGTCCCTATGGCTCACATGAAAAATCTGGCCGAAACAAGAAGAATGATGGGGACCGCTATAAAAGATGGCAAACACGTGCTCATCTGAAAAATGACCGCATACTCGTGCGTGTCTGAAACTGAGTCTCTCTTTGGAGAACTCGAAAATGGGTCACTCAACTTGGAGTGCCTCGAACTTGGACTCTGACCAATCTGAGTGTCGAGTCTGAATCTGCGCATCAAACTGGGATTCAGAATCTAAACTTCGAGTCTGTAATTGCGCATTGAAAATCTTCATCTGAAAACCGTAGAGTCTGAAAATCGGCTGGTCTGACGAATCTGAAATCTGGATAAATCATGAGACCTGTGACTCTACAAATATATACTCCCCCTTTCTCCCGTACTTGTCGGAAAACAGAGATGTCGACAAAGTTGGGAGAAGACAAGATAGATAGGGGTACAAAATACCAATAAGTCGTTCAAAATTTTTCCCGCCTTCTCAAATCGTGAATAACATTTGGCCGTTAATATTTTTTTCGGCTCTTCCTCTTTTTTTTTTGAATTTTTTAAAGCCATTTTTTCCCGGCTTTCGCAAATCATTTTTCTTTTTCTTTTTTTTACTTGCGTACGGCTCTTTCTTGTACGCACCTTCTTTCTTTCCTTTTTTTATAACAAACGATAATGACCCATTTAGGTACAAAGAAACCTTAGCCCATTTGGGCTTTACAATATAGATCTTTGCTCTCTGTCCTTTTTTTAACACATATCGGCCCACATGGCCCAAACTGTAGCATCCGCTTTTTTCTTTATAACTTCATCCCACATCTGGGCCCACCAACGCAGCCCCTGGGCTCTCATTATTTTCCTCCTCCCTCCTTTTTTTAACTAGGCGGCCCACGTGGCTTTACAATATTTTTTTTAAAAAAACGCCTAAGGTTCCCATCCCTTTCATATCGCCAATGCCCCCGCAGGGGCTTTCTTATGCCGCCGCCTCCGCTAGGAGGGCACCGAAAGGATCTCGTGTGCCTGGGAGAAATGGAGGCGCCTGAAGATCGTGCGCTTGGAGGCGCACAGGAGGTGGAGGCTTCGCGCCTGAGTCGCCGCGAGGGCGGCGTCGCCTGGTAGAAGTGCCGTCGAATGAAAATGGGGCGGTGATGCTGGAGATTCTGTTTCTCCTGGACTGCACGAGCCCGCACGTTGGTGGATGTGTGCACCGTCGTTTGGGGTTTCTTCATCTCGCCTGACTGGAGGATGCGAGTGGACTGCGCCGCCTGCGCGGTGCTTGCCGCCTGAAGAGGAACAGACAACTGCATGGGGGCTGCTATCGCAAGAAGGTGCGAGGGGGAGTGTTCGGCGGAGGGTCTTCCGCGATGAGAAAGATCTGTGGCTCCTGTTCATGGTGTTGCCGCCGTTGCCATTAGTTGTGCGCCGCTCGAAGCTCCATTTCCAAGATGGGAGATCGCGTGCGCAAGAGATGTGGCGGTGATGGAGGTTCCGCCTGGACACACGCGCCGCCTGCGAGCGATGCGGCTTGGAGAAGGCTCACCTGATGAAGATGGGTTCCTTTGAACCCTAGCGGTCACCCTGCTCACGACGCCATGCTGGGGTATGTGAAATGGCGGCGCCGCCAAATGAAAAAAAACGAATCCACCTACGCCTAGGCCCGCCTGGAGCCGCGCGAGGATGCGCGTACGAAGAGGCCCTGCTGCTTCGATCGCTGCCTGGAGATCTGGGACAATCTGAGACATCACAACCTGGGGGCACGATCCCTGCAGCCTTGATTGATAGAACATGATTTTGCACAGAATTAGGGTTTTGAAAACCCTAAATCCTAATCTGGAAATGAACCTTTGCTGAATCCGAAGATTGATTAGAATGTCGATGCAGAATAAGGGTTCACAAAAAAAAACCCTAGAACCGATAATATGAATCTCAATAATAATCTTCGTTAATCTTCAAACTAATCTTCACGAACATGATTAGGGTTTCAATAGAAGCCTTAGATCTGAATCTTGAATAAAAAATAAAATATGATAAACTCCTCGAGAATCGAACCCACTCTAATACCATGTTAGAAAATAAACATGCGGAAGCGTAACATGGAAAAAGATAAAGAACATGAAGAACAACGGGATTTTACGTGGAACCCTACTCTGTGAGGAGCGGGATGAAACCACGGGAGAAGCCCTCAAAGGGGCATATGTTGCATTGCACTTTGTCATCTGTTACAGGAGGCGTGGGGCTCCTTATATAGCCTCCACAGGGCCTCCAAGTCCCACCGTTGGACAATGTGGGACTAAACACTTGGATGGGGTAAATCTATCCTGGAGGTATCCATTTACCCATCTCCTTAACATATAATGCATACAAACAATACTCCAACAATATCTATTAAAAACTACTGAATCATAATTCCATCATAATTAGTAGTCTCTATATAAGTCTCATTTTAAGTTAAATTAAAAGGTATTTGTAGCCAATTTCAAAAGTTGGTATTGTATAATTTTATAATAGAAGTAAATTCCTTTTTAATGAATATTTAATTTAAACATATTTTCTTCTTTCTTTAATTACATATGAAATTTATTTTTCTTAAATTATAATAATACACTCCCCCATCTAACCATCCCCCTCAATACATATATGGACCCATCTCCCAATACATACATCTTCATCATACCTCCACATATTATATCCATCGCTCCCTATCTCTCTATCTCTCTCATATGTACACTCTATATGAGGTTGTTTGCTTGTATAAATAGACTCATAATAAAGAGTTTTCGCCTAAACTAAATCTAATTTGTAAATAATGTAATCCAAGTCAATCATAATATTATTCGCGTTCTATGTTATCAATGTTCAAATTATGACATCAAATTAATAGGTTATACCTTTTTTATAGTCTATCAAGGCATGATATTCCTATCCTTTATAGTCTTTATAAATCATCAACAAAGTATACTAACAAGCTTAAAATTGACAACGATATTCATTATTCTACATTATTATACACATTTAATCATATTATTGGTTGTGGCATTTCATCATACACCTGCCACACATATGAATTTTCATATAAACTGGGCAACCATCATCAAATCTAACAACGAGATATTAAACAAGTTGTACGTAGTATAGACAACATATTCAATCACTCGAAGCAATATTGATATGCAATGAGATGCTAAAAAAAGAGAGAAAGGATGAAGCAATATACCTAAGGGAAGATGCGTGTATGGTTGAATGACACAAACGGGGTTGCCAGAGGCAAGGAGGGCGGAGTACAGATCACTGGAGTAGATTTGGGGAGAAATGTCGGTAGAATGAGGAAGAAGAGGCGTGTCGACGTTCTTTTTAAGGGCTTTAGCCAGCACACTTACGTGCTCGCCTATGGCTCCGCCGATGCTCGCCCAGATGTTGGTACGCGCCCTCCCGAGCCGTGCCTTAAATTTCAAGTGGGCGAGCACATCCTAGGAGAGGACATGCGCAATACAAGTGCTCACTCATATTTTCAGACGCGCGTTCCGAAGCCGTGTCCTGTGATTCAAATTGACGAGCAGCTCAGGCAAGCACATGTGTTTTCCCTGTGCTCGCCAAGTGCAAGCTAGTCCGTGCACGCCAATTATGTCTTTTTTTTACAGTGAGTGGACATGAATTCAACTACAGAACTAAACATTGGATTCTATAATTATGTGATCCATCTTCAAAAATAGTTACCAACCTCATGCATATCCATTCTTTGATAAATGCAAATTAATTATTGAAATCTATTTTTTGATCTAACTATGATCTGAGATCAGATTGTTAAGAAAACATAAGTATATTCTGTATGATTATTCCACCATTTATAAAAAGAAATAAATTTAATTCTTTGCTTCATAAAATAAATGATAGAAAACTTGTTTATATGTTTTTTTTGGATGCAAGATAAATACTAAATCAATGTTGGTTGAGGTTTTAATTCTTGATCCGCCTCTGATAATCATGAGAAGGTTTTTCTAGTCAGATGGAAAGCATGATCGGAGTGGTTTCCATTTGGTCGACTGGAGTAAGGTGACCAAGGCTAAGAAGAGGGGATCTGCCTCTGATCATCATGAGAAAGTTTTTCTAATCAGATGGGAGGCATGATCGGAGGGGTTTCCATTTGGTCGACTGGAGTAAGGTGACCAAGGCTTGGGAGTTCTGCGGGTAGAGGAGATGCATAAGGCGTTTATGGCAAAGTGGGTGGTGTGTCTCTGGGGAAAATATGAGGACCTGGTGTGCTAGTTGTTGAGGAAGAGCTATGGGATATCCATGTCGTGGGAGGCGATACTTGGGCGTCTACCATCCTTGTTGTGGAAGAGGATTATTATGATCATCCTTGAGATGGTGAGTAAGATGAGGCCGGTTCTCGAAAGTGGGGCGGGCTTTCTTTTTTGGTTGGATGACTAGACGAGAGATGAGGTTGTGAGGGAACATTACCGATGCCTAATGCAGTTGGCGTGTAATAGAGAGGAAATGGTGCAGCAGGTTTGGGACCATAGGGTAGTCGTCATTGTTTTCTTCAAAGTTGTTAGATTAGAGGGTATAGGATTTTTTGTCACGACCGGTCCCGCTAACCAGAACGTGCCGCAACAGAGATCTTTCTGCTTCTTTTTCCTCAAAGTACACATGTGGCAATCTCATCAAACATATCATCGTTGTATTTAAAGTTCACATTACAAAGAAGAGTCTTACACATGTTCTATTACATCTCCTTACAAAACAATAGATAGTACAAGAAAACAACGAACACCACCTCCTTCTAGTGTAAAAGCAATCCTTTCTCCTTCTGGTCGTGATTCTGTTGATCTTTACATAATTATACGAGCTTAGACCCAGTGAATGGATATCAAGTTTTTACATATAGCTAAAAGTTGAAATATGAGCATCATGCCAAAATTTATGTTGATAACTTTGAAATAACTTGAAAGAGATTTTATAACAGAAATCATATAACAACATGCTAGTTTTGCAATTGAACACTGAAATCGCTTCAAAAGAAGATAAACTGAAACATAATTATCACTATCAAGCTGTTTGCATTAATCACCACTGTGGCTAAGTTATCGACTCATGAACGCTGAAACAAAGCTAAGTCATACGCGCAGACGGTCCCAAAGACCAAAAACACCATGCATACGGCCCAAAGCCTATATGTATACAGAATGCGGACCCAAAGCCTTCTTGATACCATATCTAATGGTTTGTCATATCTAATGGCGGTTTCAGGGTCATATCTAATGACATCACCATATCTAATGGCTAGTTCATGACTTGTATAAAATAGCTACTGTGGTGCTTACTTTTTTATTCTGATTCTTTTCTTACCACTAATAAATCGTACTCTTACTAATTCATGCTCATAACATCTCTAATTCATGATCATAAAACAATCTGGCATAGCATGCATATTCTTGCAACTGGAAACTATTAAGGACTTGAAAACCGATACATATTGCATAATGATTGTCCAAACATATTTCTTTTATAAAAAGCTCAAATCTAAGTAATGAAACTTATGTTTCGTGTTCCACAAAGAACTATATGCTTTGAATACGTGCTATCACGATAAAACACTTGAAACGACATTTGAAGTACTTTCTAAAGACTTGATTTCATATCTACTATCTGGTACTTGTAATTCATTCATAAAAGCTTTAGAACATACTATTTCATACTTGCTATCAAAACCATGCATAAAAGCTAAAGATTATTGCTTTAAAATAGCGCTTGAGAATTCCTCACCTGATCGATATCTAACTCGAGTCAAGATCGCCTTCTTTAGTGAATCCCCCTATAGCCGTCTTAGATTGAATACTACGGCTTGATGCGGACAGAACTTCGTTACGGCTTTTATCGTGTTCTCGCTAACCGGCAGAGCTTCGACGCAACTCCTATCGTGCTCCTCCAGCAACCTCGACGACCTTGTGGCTCTAGGGTGGTGAGAGGGGTGTGGGATGGAGTGAATGGAATGGGGGGGTCATGGGTATATATAGGCCCCCAACCCCTTTACATGTGTAACATGTGTCAACTTGTAAGGGAGGCTCTAAGACACATGTCGCCTCTCTTCCATGTATGAAGACGCATGGCAACACTTGCCATTCATGCACCATGGCATATGGCTCACTCATGAGAAAACTTGTTGCTCAAGTAAGAGGCTACACCATGACACATGTTAGTCTTAGAATGATGACTTATGGTAATCTCGGGTATTGACACTTATCCTGAATGTATAATGACACGTGTCCCATGATTTCCTCTCCATGTGTCCTACTTTTGCTAATGACACTTAATTATCACTAATGACGGGTAATTAGTACTAATCATGCTTAATTAGTCTTAATGATGTGATTATGGCTAATGAGTATATATCTATAACATTGTGGCCCTATACTAGTACTGGATTCTATTACTTATAAGCCACTACCGCACTTCCAGATTTCTAGATGGGGTACTATGTTGGATGTGCTACAAAATCCAAAGATCCTTTTAAAGTCATAATTATACAAGGTGGTCTCTGATTTACACACAGCAAGTTTCCATAAAATCGTTGTATTAAGGCAAATCTATTGACTGTGTTAACCGTAAAGTGTGAATACTATCAATCCAATATTTCCTTGAAATAACACTTGCTATTATCCAAATATAGTATATATATAGTGATATTCTACAAAAACTCAAGACTATACAAAACGTGTATTACAATTTCTCCCCTACTTGAAATAAATTTCGTCCTCGAAATTGTAGTACCCTGGCTAGTTAGAAAAAGAAGTGGGGATATAGAGATCTCACTTCTTCCTCTCGTTCCCATGTGGCTTCTTCTATTGCGTGACTCCTCCATAAAACTTTAACTAAAGGAATTTTCTTTGTACGAAGCTCTTATACTTTATAATCTAGAATTTCTACTGGAATCTCCTCGTATGATAGATCTTCCTTCAATTGAATATCTTGAGGTTGTATCATATGGGTTGGATCTGGAATATACTTCTGAAGTGTGGAGACATGAAAGACATCATGTATCCTTGCTAGTTTAGATGGAAGTCGAAGACGATATGCCACACTTTCCAATTCTCTTTGTGATCTCGTAAGGGCCAATGTATCTTGTACTTAGTTTCCCTTTCTTCCCGAATCTGATTAGGTCTTTCCATGGAGATACTTTTAGAAACACATGGTTTCCCACTTGAAATTCTAAGTCTCTCCTACGTTTATCTGCATAACTTTTCTGTCTGCTTTGTGCTGCCTTCAAGCATCTCTTGATTTCCTCAACTTTTTCTATTGTGCTTTGTATTAATTCAGGTTGAACCAATTTTCGTTCTCCAACTTCACTCCAACAGATAGGTGTTCTACATGGTCTACCATATAAGGCTTCATAAGGTGCCATCCCAATACTAACATGATAGCTGTTATTGTATGCAATCTCTATAAGTGAGAGATGTTCATCCCAAGTTTCTTTAAAGCTCAGTGCACAAGCTCTAAGCATGTTTTCTAGAGTTTGGATAGTCTGTTCTGATTGACCATCTGTCTGAGGATGAAAAGCTGTACTAAATGCTAACTTTGTTCCCATAGCTTTATGTAAGCTTGACCAAAGCTTGGAAGTGAATCGTGGATCTCTATCAGATATAATTGACACAAGAGCCCCATGACGGCTAACGATCTCATTAACAAAGATCTTTCCCAAGCGGTCTAGAATGTAAGTCATGTTAATGGCTAAGAAATGTGCAGATTTAGTTAATCTGTCTACTATGACCCATATTGCATCGTGACCTCGACGGGTCCTTGGAAATCCTGTAACAAAATCCATAGTGATGTGTTCCCATTTCAATTCTAGTATTGGAAGTGGTTGTAATGTCCCTGCAGGTCTCAAACGCTCTGGTTTAGTTTTCAAACGCTCTGGTTTAGTTTGTTGGCATATAGGACATCTAGAGACATACTCTGCCATCTCTCTCTTCATGCCAGACCACCAATAGTAACTCTTAAGCGTTCTATACATCTTAGTACTTCCTGGGTGCATAGTATACATGGAGTTATGTGCCTCCTCCAGAATCTCAGTCTTTATATCAGATTTATTCGGAACACACAATCTTCCTTTAAAGAATAAAACCCCTTGATCATCTATTGTATACTCGGCTTCATCACCTCCCTTAATCTTCTCAATAATTCTAACGATTTCAGAATCATTGACTTGTGTTTCCTTAATTTTATCATATAATATGGGTCTCACTTGTAACGATGCTAATAAGACTCCATAGTTATTTATGTTTAACTTTGCACGTAACTCTTTCAACTGTAAATACTGTACTGTTAAGTGAGATAGCTGACCCTTAGACTTTCGGATTGAGAGCATCAACTACGACATTGGCTTTCCCCGGGTGATATTCTATGGAACAATCATAATCTTTGATTAGCTCTAACCATCTTCTTTGCCTTAAATTCAACTTTTTCTGAGAGAAAATATATTTCAAACTCTTATGATCCGTAAAGACTCGACAAGTTTCTCCATATAGGTAGTGTCTCCAGATCTTTAAGGCAAAGACTATAGCTGCTAACTCAAGGTCATGAGTTGGGTAATTTAACTCATGTTGTTTTAGCTGTCTAGAAGCATAAGCAATCACCTTATCATTCTGCATTAAAACGCATCCCAGCCCTTGTCTTGAGGCATCGCTATAGATTACAAAATTACCCTGTCCTGAAGGAAGGCTAAGTATAGGTGCTGAGGTGAGACGACTCTTGAGTTCCTTAAAACTCTTCTCGCATTCTTCGTCCCAACTATACTTCACATTCTTCCTGGTTAACTGTCAATTGTGCGGCAATTCTAGAAAAGTTTTCTACAAATCTTCGATAATACCAGCTAATCCAAGGAAACTTCGGATTTCTGATGCATTTATCGGTTGTTCCCATCTTAGAATTGCTTCTATCTTTGATGGATCTACTGCTATTCCTTCTCCAGATACGACATGGCCTAGAAATGCAACCTTCTTCAACCAAAATCCACATTTATTAAACTTTGCATATAATCGGTGTTCCTTCAGAGTTCGAAGCACAATTCTCAAGTGTTCTCTATGTTCTTCCTCTGTTTTAGAATATACGAGAATATCATCAATAAACACGATCACGAACTTGTCCAGATTTGGACGGAAAATCCTATTCATCAAGTCCATAAACGCAGCTGGGGCATTTGTTAATCCAAAAGGCATTACTAAGAATTCGTAATGTCCATAACGAGTTCTAAAGGCAGTCTTAGGAACATCTTCAACTTTAATTTTGAGCTGATGATACCCCGATCTCAAATCTATCTTTGAAAACACAGAAGCCCCTTGCAATTAAACAAGTCATCTATTCTGGGCAAAGGATAGTTATTCGGACAGTCACTCTGTTTAGTCTTCTATAATCTATACAAAGTCTCATGGAACCATCTTTCTTCTTGACAAATAGAACAGGTGCACCCCAAGGAGACATACTCGATTGTATAAATCCCTTATCTGTCAACTCTTGCAGTTGGGTTTTGAGTTCTTTAAGTTCAGTTGGGGTCATTCTGTAAGGAGCTAAGGCAATTGGATTGGTACTCGGAATGAGGTTTATAGTGAATTCAATTTCCCTATCAGGAGAAGTTCCTGGCAGTTCATTTGGAAACACTTCTGGAAACTCCTTCACCACAGAGATATCTTCTAAACTGATTGCTTCTGCCATAGTATTAAACACTTAAGCAACATAAGAGGAATATCCCTTCCTTATCAACTTCTGGGCTAATAGACAGGAGATGGCATGGGTAGGATATATCCTTCTGTCTCCATAGAGTGAATTCGACATCACCGGGTTTTCTAAAAGTAACATGCTTCTTATGACAGTCTAGAAGAGCATGATATGTACTTAAGCAATCCATTCCTATGATAGCATCAAATTCCCTTATCTCCATAGGAATCAGGTCTACTTGAATATAATTTTCTCCTATATTCACCAAACAATTTCGGAGGACATCCCTAATAATTTCTGGTTCTCCCTTAGGCAAAGAAATTGCTAAAGCATGCTTGAGAGTACTTTTTACTTTATCAACATATATGGAGAATCTTTGTGAAATTAAAGAATGACTTGCATCAGAATCAATAAGAGTATGTGCACTTCTACCAAAAATAATAGTGGTACCTGATACAACATAGTCTGCAGATATAGCCTCCTCTAAGGTCATAGCAAAAGCTTTTCCTTCTCTCTGATTTGATCTCTTCTGTGTATTATTTTTATTTTGTTCCCTTGCAGGTGGAGGACGACGTATAACGATATCACGATTTTCATTTGGTGCTGGCCTTCCCATAACCCGACGGCCTTGGACAAGTGCGGGACAATTCTGACGTATGTGGCCTATCTCGCCACATTGATAACACCCAGCGGTCCCTTGCGGCAACTTCCTGGATGATACTTTCCACAATTTGTACATTGTGGAAAAGAAAGTGTTATGTTTTCAGAAGTCCCAACTGTAAATCTATTTGTTTGATTCCCTTGTACTCTAAAGGCTGACCTATTATCTTGCCTTGAGTTCCCATCTATTCTCGGTTCTTTGTTCATGGTTCCCCTCCATTGAGGTCTATCCGCAGACCTTTTCTTTCCGTGATCATTGCATTTCCTTCTTTCTATCACTACTCGTTCAGCTCTACGAGCAGCCTCCACCAATTTTGCATAATCGGTATATCACGTGGCCGAAACCATTTCCTTTAAGTCAATATGCATACCATCTTCTAGACGCCTACACTTTTCTTCCTCTATTGCAACCAGAGAAGCAGTAAACTTTGAAAGTTCTGTGAATTTCTTCTCATATTCATCAAACAAATTGCTCCCCTGAGTAAGGAATAGGAATACCCTTCGTTTCTCCTCGTGATAAACCCTTGGGTAATATTTTTCATTGAACTCTTTCTCAAAGATCTCCCATGTAATGTGAGATGGGTTTGGGTATTTCATTTTCACCGATGTCCACCAATCATCAGCGCTATCTTTCAGTAAAAATATTATATACTTCAACTTTTGTTCATCCGTACAGTCCATTAGAGCAAATATTTTCTCCATATTTTTGAACCATTCCCTTGCCTTCTTTGGATCAGTGTCTCCTACGAATGGTTCTCCTCCCAGCTTCTTTACATGTTCAAATGGCAATTGGTACTCAAACTCATGTCTTTTAACGGACTGGGCAGCCATGCCTCCTAGTGTTTGAGCTATCAAGGTCAACGTGTCATACATGTTGTTGTTGTTGTTATTATTCTCCTGACTAGGGCCTTGGGTGGTCTCTTGTGGCTGCTCTCCTGCCATTGTTTCTTAGAAAAATAAAACCTCAATTAGATCCTTCATCAACAAAAATCGTCTACTAATGATTCCAAATATCCTCAAGACTATAACATCAATTTTCTTCTAAGTTCAAATCAATTTATGGTAACTAAATTATCTTCCAATACTATCGATCAATTCCTAATATAATTCTTGCTCAAGGTCCTAAAACCTTTGCTCTGATACCACAAGTTGTCACGACCCGTCCCGCTAACCAGAACGTGCCGCTATAGAGATCTTTCTGCTTCTTTTCCTTAAAGTACAGGTATGGCAATCTCATCAAACATATCATCGTTGTATTTAAAGTCCACATTACAAAGAAGTGTCCTACACAAGTTCTATTACATCTCCTTACAAAACAACCGATGGTACAAGAAAACAACGAACACCACCTCCTAGTGTAAAAGCAGTCCTTTCTCCTTCTGGTTGTGATTCTGTTGATCTGTACATAATTATAATATAACGGAATGAGTCTAAAGTCGTTTACGAGCTTAGACCCAGTGAATGGATCTCAAGTTTTTACATATAGCTAAAAGTTGAAATATGAGCATCATGCCAACATTTATGCTTATAACTTTGAAATAATTTGAAAGAGATTTTATAACATAAATCATATAACAACATTCTAGTTTTGCAATTGAACACTGAAATCGCTTTAAAAGAAGATAAACTGAAACATAATTATCATTATCAAGTTGTTTGCATTAATCACCACTGTGTCTAAGTTATCGACTCATGAACGCTGAAACAAAGCTAAGTCATACGCGCAGACGGTCCCAAAGACCAAAAACACCATGCATACGGCCCAAAGCCTATATGTATACAGAATGCGGACCCAAAGTCCTCTTGATACCATATCTAATGGTTTGCCATATCTAATGGCGGTTTCAGGGTCATATCTAATGACATCACCATATCTAATGGCTAGTTCATGACTTGTATGAAATAGCTACTGTGGTGCTTACATTCTTATTCTGATTCTTTTCTTACCACTAATAAATAGTACTCTTACTAATTCATGCTCATAACAGCTCTAATTCATGATCATAAAACAATCTGGCATAGCATGCATATTCTTGTAACTGGAAACTATTAAGGACTTGAAAACCGATACATAATGCATAATGATTGTCCAAACATATTTCTTTTATAAAAAGCTCAAATCAAAGTAATGAAACTTATGTTTCGTGTTCCACAAAGAACTATATGCTTTGAAAACGTGCTATCACGATAAAACACTTGAAACGACATTTGAAGTACTTTCTAAAGACCTGATTTCATATCTACTATCTGATACTTGTAATTCATTCATAAAAGCTTTAGAACATACTATTTCATACTTGCTACATGCATAAAAGCTAAAGATTATTGCTTTAAAATAGCGCTTGAGAATTCCTCACCTAATCGATATCTAACTCGAGTCGAGATCGCCTTCTTTAGTGAATCCCCCCTATAGCCGTCTTAGATTGAATACTACGGCTTTGATGCGGACAGAACTTCTTTACGGCTTTTATCGTGGTCTCGCTAACCGGCAGAGCTTCGACGCAACTCCTATCGTGCTCCTCCAGCAACCTCGACGGCCTTGTGGCTCTACGGTGGTGAGAGGGGTGTGGGATGGAGTGAATGGAATGGGGGGGTCATGGGTATATATAGGTCCCAAACCCTTTACATGTGTAACATGTGTCAACTTGTAAGGGAGGCTCTAAGACACATGTTGCCTCTCTTCCATGTATGAAGACACATGGCAACACTTGCCATTCATGCACCATGGCATATGGCTCACTCATGAGAAAACTTGTTGCTCAAGTAAGAGGCTACACCATGACACATGTTAGTCTTAGAATGATGACACATGGTAATCTTGGGTATTGACACTTGTCCTAAATGTATAATGTCACGTGTCCCATGATTTCCTCTCTATGTGTCCTACTTTTGCTAATGACACTTAATTATCACTAATGACGGGTAATTAGTTCTAATCATGCTTAATTAGTCTTAATGATGTGATTATGGCTAATGAGTATAAATCTATAACATTGTGGCCCTATACTAGTACTGGATTCTACTACTTATAAGCCACTACCGCACTTCCAGATTTCTAGATGTTGTACTATGTTGGATGTGCTACAAAATCCAAAGATCCTTTTAAAGTCATAATTATACAAGATGGTCTCTGATTTACACACAGCAAGTTTCCATAAAATCGTTGTATTAAGGCGAATCTATTGCCTATGTTAGCCGTAAAGTGTGAATACTATCAATCCAATATTTCCTTGAAATAACACTTGCTAACATCCAAACATAGCATATATATAGTGATATTCTACAAAAACTCAAGACTATACGAAACGTGTATTATAATTTCTTGACTCTTCAATCGAAGTTGACGCAACTCGAGGGATCTACGGTGGGTAGAGACCATTTTGTTTGGGAAGATGAAAGGTTTTCAGTGAAGAAAGCAGTGTTCATGAAATCGACCACATGAGCCGCATATGCGGCCACATATGCATGTGCGGCATGAAGACTGAACTGTTTTCATGAATCGGTGCGTTATGCACCCTCCCCGCATACGCCCCACATATACGCATATGCCCTGCATACCGCTCCAGCATCTCCAACTTTCCAATGCTCTCATTCTGGTGCTTAATTCCATAGATATGCCTCTTCCTCCTTTCAATTGTAAGAATATGATATACATTTACATGCTATTGCAATGCTTTATACCATTATATATATATATGCAATGTTTTATGTTTATTTCATGTATTGTTTTCACGAGTATATGCAATGTATCGTCAAATATTTTTGAGATTTTGCTCATGTAGCGCATGTATGTGTAATGATGTTTTGTTATTATGAATCATCTAATATGTGATTTTTTAATGGCTAAATATTTTTGTGATTAAATGTTAGGCAATTAAAAATATATACTCAACCATCTAACATGAACCACTTTTCTCAAATCTTCTTTAACTCCACTTAGATATATAAATTCAGTAGTAATATTATTTATAGATATTTATTTATTTTTAAATTTAAATTAGAAAACCACATATACCCCGCATATGCCCCCCCATACTGCTTATTCAGTATTCAGTAGCATATCCGAACGCATACACATACCGCTTTCCTGAACCTTGGAAGAAAGCATATCAATTTTTCGTGGGGGAAGGGATTGAGGAGGATGAAGAGGTTAGTGTTGACACACGGATGATATGGAGAAGTAGGGTGCCAAACCGCATCAAGGTCTTCTTCTGGCTGTTCAGGCTTGGTAGGATTCTCACGAAAGGGTGGCGGGACAGCTATTGGAGGTGGAGGATAACACATGTGATAGGTGCGGGTCAACGACGGAGGACGCGAACCATCTGTTTTTTGCATGCCCCTGCTCGACTCAGGTATGGAGTAAGGAAAACATTGTTTGCCTATCTAATGAAGACTGTCAAAGCTTTTGGAGAGATATTAGATTGGTTTGCGGTTTTGGACATGAAGACAATGCGTATCCTTTCGCGTTGATTTGGGCGATGTGGTGTGCCAGAAACGACGCCATTTTTGGGGACATACTTTTCATAAGGAGAATGTAATCGAGCATTGTAGGTTTGTGTATCATGGAGAATATAATGTGATGTAATACAATGTAATGAGTAAACTTTTGATATAAATATATACAATTTAGATGTGGGTTCCTTCTCGGGATGCCACCCTCCTTTTATTTTAAAAAAATTATATATGACAAGTTTAGCTCGTGGTTAGCGCTTCTGCTCACTTGCTAGATCGGACTTATCCTTGCGAGGCTAACTTAGTCTATGTTGTCTATAGTGCTTATTGGGCTAAAATAGTCAGCCTAGGGGTCTTGGAAGTGTCACCAGAACCTTTTGCAGGCTTGTGGTCCTTTATATGAGGAGGCGATGGTGGACTAACACTGGGGCTCCCTTGCCAATTAATTGGAGATGAGACCCATGGAGAAATAATATGGAAATATAACATTTTGAAAGCTAAAGAGGGCAATTGAGTCTTCAGCAATGATTCACGAAGCCGTGGAGCTTCTTCCACACATTGGAGCTTCAACTTGGAGCTGGAAGATGGCAATGAATGGTGGTATAAGAAAGAACGAGGAAAATAGAAGTGTAGCTTAAGGCTAAAACATATTCTGTTTACAAAAACCAATTGAATATCCTAATAACCTCTTTTAAAGTTAATTTACCTATTTTTGTCTCTACATAAATTCTAAAATTTGAATTTCAAATTTCAATTGAAATGAAAAAGTCCTCAATTAGTTGAAAACTGAGCTCAATTCAGCCTTAATATAATTAATTCGGCTCATATAGATATCTAGTTGAGGGTCCAAATCATCCAAAAATGTTTTTGTTTTGTAACTAAATTCTTATTGACAATTAGTTGCACCAATTCCACCTCTTAACTTTTATAAATTAAATTCACATTACTTATATTAATCTTCGATTAATTTTAAAACAGTATGTGATTTGCAGTTCGGTTAATACAGTTTGTCTTTTGGTTAATCGGATTCAGTTCGTAATTGCGATATACTCTCGTTATGAAATGTTACATCCACGACCTTAAGGAGCCTGCATCGTGGCATCTAGGTTGATCCATCCTGAACCAGAGGCTATCTCCATGTCATCTCCTCACCATTAGACGGCAACTGATTCCTCCCAAGCATCGTCATCAATTCATCCTTCATCAATCCACGATGCAGATGGAGGAGCTGCTCAAGTTAACTGTGTTGCACCTTAAAGGACCTAAGCATCTTGCTGACCTTTATTATCACATCCCATAAGCAGTTTGACATTCTCGAGCACAGTCCATGGAAACCAACATTAACAGAAGTTCAGAGGGCTTGTCCGCCACCACCACAGGAGAATGCCTCTCCCAAATACTGGTTTCGGTGCATTCCATTAGACAACGGCCGGTTTTCCCTCAACAAAAGCACATAATCAGATTTCTTTGTGGAACAAACGGGGTGACTTTGATTTCCACAATGAAAGCACAAACTTACCTCATGACTAGACACTACCAGGCCATGATAGTTACTTCTTTCGCCCATTGCCTCGGTCAGGACAACCAGCTAAGGCAAAGCATCCCAAGTCACTTCTTTTGTTCCCTTAAACCTCTTTCCACTCGTCCTATTATTGGACTTTATTGTTAGAAAATCGGAAGCGGAAGCGGAATGATAAAACAGAGCATAAGAATAAGAAAGATAAACATGGAACACCATGATTTTACGTGGAACCCTACTCCGTGAGGAGCGGTGTGAAACCACGGGAGAAGCCCTCAAAGGGGCATGTTATGCATTGCTTTTTATCAATGGATACAGGAGGTCTGGGGCTCCTTATATAGCCTCTCCAGAGCCTCCAAGTCCCACCAATAGACGATGTGGGACTAAACACATGGATGGGGTAAATGGATCTTCTCCAGGATCCATTTACCCTGCTACAACTCAATAGGCGCATAACCAAATACTCCAACACTCCCCCTCAAGCTGGAGCATGCAATGCTCAGCTTGGACAGACAGAAAGAAACTCAACTCAACGCTATAGGACACTACAGACAATATCAACCCAACGCACACATTGCTGCAGTCGAGGACGTTGCTTCTCATGCCGTGCAGGTGAGGAGGACGAACGGGCTGGAATGTGAGTTAACTGAAGACTCAGAATCTGACCATCGAGTCTGAAACTACGCCTGAAGTCTCCTCGTCGGAGAACTGGGTCTCTCCCATCTGGCTCAGAGAATGGTGCACTGCTCTGGTGTACCTATGATACCACATGAAAACCCTTGCCCTCAATGGCATAGGGAATGATCCTCTGCTCTGGAGTCCCTATGGCTCACATGAAAGCTCTGGCCGACAAAACAAGAATAATGATGGGGACCACGAACAAATGATGGCAACATATGCTCATCTGAAAATGACCGCAATCATATGCATGTCTGAAACTGGAGACTCGGAGATGTCTGATGTCGAGTCTAAACTGGATCTGAATCGTAGAGTCTGGAATCTGAATGGCTTGTAATATGAAGTCTGGAGAATCTGGAAAAACTGACAAATTGGCCTGTGACTCTACACATATACTCCCCCTTTCTCCCATACTGGTCGGAATGAAGACATCGACCAATTTGGGAAAAGAAAGAGATACATAAATGGGGGGGATAAAACACACTCAAAAGTTCTTGCGGCTTTTTTTTAAGCCGTCATCATTTTTTAACATTTTTTTATAAGTCGTTTCATCCATTTTTTTCGGTTTTTGGTGCATTTTTTCTCTCTCTTTTTTCCTTTTTTTAAAAATTTCGTACGACTTTTCTTTGTACGCGACTCTTTTTTTGCAACAGCGTACGGCTTTTTTTTCAAATGTACGCGCCTTTTTCGAAACACATGCAATATATATTTTTTTAACATTTCACCAGCCCATTTGGGCCCAACTCTCATCTTTTTTTTAACACACAGCAGCACACAAAGGAGACATTCAAAATTGTTCAAATTACAGAGGTATCAAGCTGATGAGTCACACTATGAAAATTTGGGAACGTGTGATCAAAAGAAGGTTAAGGCAAGTTTCCCAAGTAAAAGAAAATCAATTCGGATTCATGCCAGGTCGCTCAACTATTGAAGCCATCCATTTGCTGAGGAGAACAATGGAGATTTATAGAGCTAAAAGGAAGAATCTCCATATGATCTTTATTGATTTGGAGAAGTCTTATGATTCCGTCCCACGAGAGATACTGTGGAGAGTTTTAGAGAAGAGACAAGTACATGTCCTATACATTAATCTCATAAAGGATATGTATGATAGGGCTTTATCTTGTGTAAGGACCCCGACGGGGAAGACTGACGATTTTGATATCAACATTGGTTTACATCAAGGTTCAGCTTTGAGTCCATTTCTTTTTACTTTGATTATGGACGAGTTGACAAGTCACATTCAAGATGAGTTACCTTGGTGTATGTTATTTGCTGATGATTTTGTGTTGATTGACGAGACTAGAGATGGAGTAAATGAGAAGCTTGAGGTTTGGAGACATGCATTGGAGACTAAAGGTTTTCGTATAAGTAGGGCTAAGACAGAATATATGGAATGCACCTTTGATGGAAGCAATGGTGAAGGAATCGAGGTAAGATTGGTGACGATAACATTCAGAAGAGAGACTCTTTTAGATATTTGGGATCTATTTTGCAACATGATGGGGAAATTGATAGAGATGTTACTAATAGAATAAATGCAGGCTGGCTAAAGTGGAGAGGAGCCTCCGTTGTTCTCTGTGATAAGAAAATTCCTTTAAAAATTAAAGGAAAGTTTTACAAAGCAGCCGTGAGACCTGCTATGCTTTATGGTTCTGAATGTTGGCCTGTGAACCATAGACATGTGCAGAGAATGGCTATAGCAGAAATGAAAATGCTAAGATGGATGTGTGGACATACACGTAAAGATCGGATTCGGAATGATGCAATCCGAAAGAAAGTTGGTGTAGCTCCGATCAAGGATAAGATGCGAGAAAACTGCTTAAGATGGTTTGGTCATTTGCAAAGAAGGTCAACTGATGCACCGGTTAGGAGATGCGAGTGTTGGGATGTTGAGCCGGCTAAGAGAGGGCGAGGACAGCCCAAGAAGTGTTGGAAAGAGACTATACGAAGGGATCTTAGTTTTTTGGATATAAGTCCGAGATTGACCCAAGAGAGATCTGAATGGAGGCGAAGAATCCATGTAGCCGACCCTACTTAATTGTGGGAAAAGGCTTTGTTGTTGTTGTTGTACAGCAGGCCCATTTGGCCCGCACAATATTTCCCCACCTCCTTTTTTTAATAAACATAGCACAACCCATTAGGGTTCTTAGAGGAACATTTTTTTTCCTTTTAAGCCCTGCCGCCCACACGATTGGGGCATCATCTTCATGCCGCCGCTGCCGCTTCTGCTTGAGCGTGGCTGGAAGAGCCGCAAGGGGAGCGTCGCACGTCGCAAAACAGGGAATGTCGAGGGTGCATCGGCGCGGGAGACCTGCATCTGGGAGAAAGTGCGAAGATAGGGCTCCTCCTGGGAGCCTTTAGCCGATGTGCCGCCTTGAGTCCCGTCGAAAGGAAGGAGGGAGGAGCGCCTGTGATAGGGTACGGGCGACTGCGCCTGGGAGTTGAAGTCGCGAGCTGTTTGGGGTGCGCCATCGCGTCATCGCCTGGAATATGGATGGGAGCACGCCTTGCGACTGAGGGGTTGATCGCGGGGCCGCTAGGGCTGGGATCGGGTTGGAGGAAGTCGCGCATGGGTTCGTGAACCGTTTGTGAGGAGGACACGCAGGGGCTCTCCCAGATCCTCAACTGTCGATCTGGAGGGAGCCGATCTGGAGCGTCGTGCGTACGGGATGGATGCGACCTGAAAAAAAGGGCTTGTTTCGCCTTATCAGGATTGCGGCTAATCCTTGCAACCAGGAGCGGAGAGAGGCGCTTTGTCTGCGCAGGATGGAAGGAGGGCATCACGAGAGTTCCTGGACCGTGGGAAAAAGGGTTCCCATTGGACCGCTTCACAGGAGTAGCACACGGATCTGCTGGATAATCGCAACGCAGAGAAGATCTTGCCCAGATTTAGGATTTCAACATAGAAACCCGAGAACTTATAACAAATCTGAAGAAACTATCGAATCTCGAACATAATAATGAACATGAAATCCTCGAGAAACGAACCCGCTCGGATACCATGTTAGAAAATCAGAAGCGGAAGCAGAATGATAAAACAATGCATAAGAATAAGAAAGATAAACATGGAACACCATGATTTTACGTGGAACCCTACTCCGTGAGGAGCGGGATGAAACCACGGTAGAAGCCCTCAAAGGGGTATGTTATGCATTGCTTTTTCTCAATGGATACAAGAGGTCTGGGGCTCCTTATATAGCCTCTCCAGAGCCTCCAAGTCCCACCACTAGACGATGTGGGACTAAACACATGGATGGGGTAAATGGATCTTCTCCACGATCCATTTACCCTGCTACAACTCAATAGGCGCATAACCAAATACTCCAACATTTATTGCATGAAGGCTCTTTGCGAGACCTTCGCCCTTACTCTTCGTCGCCTTCTCTTTCCATTGTATGATTTTCTTCCTTCCCTCCACACTCTTTCTCCTCATTGTCACCAACAATTGCATAGACAGAAAAAAGGACTACAGAAAAAAAGACTACACAAAGAAAGAGCCGTTAGGCTATAGAACTCATAATATATATTGTGGAAGGAAAAGAAAAAGATGTATTCCATCTAACCCTAGATCTCTCTTATATAGGATAAAAGCTCAAAGGGTAAATTGCATAAACATGACAACAGAAATAAACAATATAGAAAAAGGATGAAATAATATAAATATCTTAACACTCCCCCTCAAGCTGGAGCATATATATCTATCATGCTCAGCTTGGAACAACAATGATGAAAAGGACCTCTCGCAAGAGCTTTAGTAAACATGTCTGCAATCTGATCTCCTGACGCTACATAAGACATTGAGATACGTCCCTTTTGGATCAAATCACGAGTGTAGTGACAGTCTACCTCAATGTGCTTTGTCCTTTCATGAAATGTTGGATTATTAGCTATGAACAAGGTTGCTTGATTGTTGCATTTGAGATGCATAGGAAGAGGCACCTCATTCATTAGTTTGGTCAAGACATATTTGACCCACATCATCTTTGTACTCCCGTGGGCCATGGCCCTATATTCTGATTCCGCGCTAGATCGAGTAACAACAGTTTGTTTCTTACTCTTCCAAGAGACCAATGAGCTACCAACAAACACAATGAAGCCTGAAGTAGACTTCTTGTCCTTAGGACACCCAGCATAATATGCATCTGTACACCCAGTAAATGTGAGAGACGTATCTCTTCTAAACAGAAGACCTGCACCTGGAGATGACTTCATATATCTCAAGATCATGCATATTGCATCCATGTGCGCCTGCCTGGGTCGCTCCATGAATTGACTCACTCTACTCACAACAAAAGATATATTATGCATGGTAATAGTAACATATAATAATTTCCCTACCAGCTCTCTGTACCGTCTCTTGTCTACCTCCTCATATTCATCATCATGGAGCTTCGCATTAGGATCCATCGGGGTAGTAGCTGGTCTACATCCTGTCATACATGTCTCAAATAGAAGATCAGTAACATACTTCCTTTGCATCATAATCATACCCTACTGATTTCGTGCAAACTCCAGGCCAAGGAAGTAACGAAGCGTGCTAAGTCCTTGGTAACAAACTGTTTTCCAAGGAAATCCTTAGCTGCTTGAATGCCCTGTTCATCGCGTCCAGTTATAACAATGTCATCAATATAAACTAAAACAACTACAATACCTCTCTGGTTTCTCTTAACAAAGAGAGTATGATCTGCAGTAAATATGACAAACCTCTTCTGTTCAATCAATTCTGAGAGCTTCTGAAACCAAGCCCTTGGACTCTGCTTAAGACCATATATAGCCTTATGAAGACGACACACCATACTGGACTCCCCCTCAGCAACAAACCCAAGTGCTGCTGCATGTAAACCTCTTCTTACAGATCTCCATACAAGAAAGCATTCTTGGCATCTAATTGGAAAAGGAGCCAATCACGTACCATAGCAACAACAATAAGAATCCCCAGGGTAGAGTGACGCGCTACAGGAGAAAAGGTGTCCTGATAATCCACTCCATAGGTCTGTGTGAACCCGCGAGCAACCAGTCTGGCCCTGTATCTGTCTACTGTACCGTCAGCTCGATGCTTCACAGTAAATACCCACTTGCTCCCAACAACAGGCACACTAGTATGTAAAGGCCCCCTTGCCTACGTCCAGTTCCAATCACTCTGCCCGTGAGTATGTCCTGAAACACAAGAGCAGATGGATCAAATATGGTAGCTGGTAGGGAAATTTTCATATGTTACTATTACCAGGTCTGATACATCTTGCGCTGTGAGTAGAGTGAGTCAATTCATGGAGCAACCTAGGCAGGCGCACATGGATGCAGTATGCATGATCTTGAGATATCTGAAGTCATCTCCAGGTGCAGGTTTTCTGTTTAGAAGAGATACGTCTCTCACAGTTACTGGGTGTGCAGATGCAGATTATGCTGGGTGTCCTAAGGCCATGAAGTTTACTTCATGCATCATTGTGTTTGTTGGTAGCTCATTGGTCTCTTGGAAGAGTAAGAAACAAACTGTCATTACTCGATCTAGCGCGGAATCAGAATATATACAGGGGCATGGCTCAAGGGAATACAGAGATGATGTGGGTCAAATCTGTCTTGACCGATCTAACGATTGAGGTGCCTTTTCCCATGCATCTCAAATGTGATAATCAAGCAGTCTTGTTCATAGCTAATAATCCATCATTTCATGAAAGGACAAAGCATATTGAGGTGGACTGTCACTACACTCGTGATTTGATCTAAAATGAGCTTATCTCAACGTCTTATGTAGCGTCAGGAGATCAAATTGCAGACATATTTACTAAAGCTCTTGCGAGAGGTCCTTTCCATCATTGTTGTTCCAAGCTGAGCATGATAGATATATATGCTCCAGCTTGAGGGGGAGTGTTAAGATACTTATGTTATTTTGTCATTTTTCTATATTGTTGTAGCATCCGGTTTCCAATCAAACCCGAACTCGTCCGATTTTGGGTCCAATGAAGCCAATAACATTATCGGTCAATACTAAACAACCTAAAACGAGAAATTGATCATGAATCAAAAGTTGTTCGGGTGAAATCGATCAAAAATCGGTCACTTCGTAATGCGTGCCGTGAAAAAGCCACGACGCAAATTCCGAAACCGCAAAACGAACCGAGACCATCATTAGATCCGATTCGATGATACAAAACCAACGGAATTGACCGTTCGTCAATCGGAGGTCGTTTGATATTTTTAGTTTGCAAAATTGAACTCCAAACCGAAACTGTATCTCGGAAATTCGGGTATTCAAAACCCTATCGAAAGTATATGAATATTATACTCATATTGATCGTTGTTTAGAGACGATCGAAACGGGGTATTGCGCGTCAAAATTCGACGCTCGAGGCGCAGATACGGTCAACTTTTGTATTCCAAACAAAAGAAATTGATAATAATGATAATAATAATATTTTTTACTAATATACAGTACAAGCTGTATTGGTTTCAGCCGTTAATATATATATATATATATATATACATAATATAAAATAATTTATATATTTTATGACATCAGCAAGCTTACATCAGCTTGCTGATGTCATGTATAAGGGAATATTTTTAGGGGGACATTTGGGCTTTTGAGTCCCAACGTGGCAGCCCTTGTCTCCCCATTTCTCCCTCTAACCCTCCTTTATATTTTGCTCCAACGTGAGAAGCCTTGATCCTCTTTTCTCTTCCAATTTCCCTCACCAAAGCCCTTTCTTCTTTAAAAAAAAAGTTGCTGTCCAGCAACTGGAGAAGCCTGTTGCTGCTCTTTGGCCATTTATTTTTGAGTTCTTCCACCTCATTGATGCTCTAAATTGAGCATATGCTGCTGCCTTTCAAGGATTTCAACCAATAGAGCTGTTGAAATTGCTGGAGTTTCCAGCAACAACTCAAATTCATGCCATTGCCAATCTAAGGAGTTGCTGCTCCTTACAATCTCAAGATTCTGCATGCAATCTTGATCTTCAAATATTGAAGATCCAAGGTACCTCCTTCCCCCATCTTACCTTTTGCTGCCATCCATGGAGTTCTACACTAATTGTATCTTCATTTGTTATAACCATTCAATATTTACTTCCTTGCATAATTAATTACATCTTCATTTGTGTCCCATTTAATTGTATCTATTGATTTTAAGAGTATCACAGGAGCAGCATGTTAGACCTATTGGAGTGTCATTATTTTGGTACAGAATTTGATCTATTGAAGCTCTTGAAATTCTAAGTGACTTAGCCATTATAGCTATAATGTTAGGTTAGAGACCTTAGCTTAGAGAGAAAGGGAGTTTTGTCCAAAGGTACTCTTAATTACCTTCATATTATAAATTGTAGATGGAGATTTTTCTGAAAAAAAAATGGTGACAGAACCTAGATTTTGTTTAGCAAAAATTTCATTCTCACATTATCATCACACTTCTTATATATATATATAGTTGGAAAAATCATTGCCAAATGATTACCCCTTTGATTATTTACTGCAGTAGATTGATGGAGATTTTTCTGGAAAATTCTGTGACAGAACCTGGTTGTTGTTTGCAAAAAAAAAAGAAGAAGAAACAATATTTTCATTTTGTTTGAAAACCTTGCCTACTCCAACAATGGAAATATCATATTTTCCATATATACACACATTTAGGTTGTTGGTGACCTTACATTGCATATGGATGTATAGAATAAACAACATGTATATGGTGATCAAGAAGGATAGATTTCGCATCCCCTGTATACAACTGAAGGCAAACTGCCTCTTATCCTTTTGCATATATATTGAATTATTCTACCTATTCATTTCTCTCTAGATTTCATTATCACATTTAGATTATTAGAATAGAGAATTCATGAATAATTCAGAAAGTCTATAGCTATTCTATGGTTATATATATAAAGAAAGTTTGGACAGAAGGATATGCGGGAATGATTATACTTGTCATAGTATGATCACATTTTCCATTTACCCAATAGTGTCATGTTTCATTTTGGTCTAATATTGTAAAAAGAAAAATGGCTCGGCTTCTTCTAACTCCCAAGTCCGAATCAACCTACATGTTGTTCGAAGGAGGCCTGAAATGAGTACTTTCTGCAGATGAAACCAACAAATAGATGATCTATATGGAGCCTTTATCCAAGTATAGCATTGATGCAAACTAGGATGTCAATATATAGGAAGTTCATTTAATTAAATTAATCCACGGACTTCAGTAATTATTATGACTATTAATTGTATTATTAGTAAGTTATTAACACGCCTAGATTTGTAAACTGACCACGAGAGAGATTGAGAATGGATTGAAGTTATGTGAAAATGTTGATAAATCAGTGATATCAATTAATTATGCCGGTCATTGTGACCTTTACACCTGACCGTGCGAGGGCGCGGTGACCCTCAACTGGGCGGAGGAAAGGAAGCCCAGTTAGGGCAGCGGCCGCTTAATGCGCGGGTCTAGGATCCCAGTCTTTTACACGGTTTTTACGCGAGCTCGCAGTGTTTTTACGCCTCGTTGGGATCCAGACTTTAGACCAGTTCCGCTGACCCTGTCTTTTAGGATACCCAGGCGGGGGATCCTTGGTTTTCAGTTTTTACGTACGAGCTCGTCCGCCCGTACTAGTCGGGAAGTTTTCTAGAGCGACTTTTCTAGGAAGTCTCTCTCACCTGTCTCAGTGGCGTAGTTGGGGAGTAGACGTATCCCTCTATTGGACCGCGCTTCCAATTAGAGGGCGAGACGGAAGAGCCATTTGTAGGCTTCTTCACCGCTTGAGTTACTTCGCCAACAGACATGGCGATTCTACATCTAGATCATCCATATCTATATCTACATCATCTGGAGTTATATCTGAATCAATTGAAGTTAAGATTTGGAGAGGTTATGATCAAAAGTTGAGATTGCTAGAAAATAATATATAAGTTTATACTCTTATACTCATGAATATTCAACTACAATGTAAATGTGTCATATGTGGGAAAATGCCGGGTTCTGGGGAAATCATTAGAGATGCATTACAAACAACATGAAAAACCTTTTTACTTACGCAAGTAGATGTAAACTTTACTTTCCACCTTTCTACTTGCCTGCTTTTGCACATATTAAATGTTTAGTTATTTTTATAAGTTTTTAGGAGGTAACAGCAATGGCTGACGCCTCTTCTTTCCTAACGTGTTTGGCAGGCAAACAGCCTGCAGTTCATTAGCCGCTCAGTAGCTATACATGCTTCCTGGAGACAAAGTATACACTAGACGGTATGAATTACTTGTCTCAGTTTTTGTTCAGATGATGATGTAAATGCTATCTCTTTAGTATCATATTTTGGGATATATGTTGTAATATGGAAGATGCTTGTGCAAGTTGTAAATGGATATGAATATTAATGAAAAGGAATTTTGGTGCCAATTGTATCTCTTTTACTTTGTGGTTATGTTGTGGATGTAAATGTCATGTGGATAATTAGCCGCGAGAAAAATTTTCCCTGCTTTTCTGTAACTTCATGCGATCTCATGTGAATAATAGTGCGATTGTGTGATTAACGGGTACCCGGATCCTGAGGGGTTCAAAGTTTGGTATCAGAGCAGTGGTACCCCGATACGCATATTCGCAGTATCTCAATTCCGATCGCATTAAGTTCTCGAATAGAGACAACCTTCTGACTTGTCGTGAGTTCGAGAAGGGAAATATGACATTCATATTCAATAACCACAAATGTCACCAATTTCATTAATTTTCATATTATATCCCAAGAAGAGAAAAGCATTTATGATAAGTATCTGTCTATGACATTTTTATGACTAAGTATGGTTCTCATGCAGAGCCATGGCATCTCGACCCGATCAGGAGACGGCTGATCAGTTGGCATGCATACTGACTGCCCTCACCGACCTCCAGCAGCAGCAGGCTGCCATGCGAGGTCAGCAGGAGAAGATTTTGGCCCAGCATACTGAGATTGCCGACAGGCAGACAGATATAGAGATGAGGTTTGAGGACCTGTCAGATTTCACGTACCATCCATCCCAGGATGGGATACGACAGGACCAGCACCAGTCCGTTGAGGTGGAGCAACCTCATCCCGATGATCCACTTGAGGAGGCACCAGAGCATGGAGCTCAGGAGGATCCAGACTTGGACAGGGAGCAGGACCCTGTGGACTTAGCAGACGAGGGTGCGCACGAGTACTCAGCTATTCACAGGCACCAGTCCATTTTCACATCCTACCAGCGCGCCAACATACCCTTGTTTGAGGGTACAGGTACACCAGATGTTGCTGAGCAGTGGCTGAAGCGGGTGACGAAGGTGCTCAGGATGATTCGCGCGTCACAAGACACGTGGCTATCCTTCATGGAGTATTCATTGACACATTTTGCTGAGAGATGGTGGGATGCGGTAGTGTCTGAGTTAGGCCGAGAGCCTACATGGATGATTTCGAGACGAAGTTCAGAGCCCACTTCTTTTCTGCGAAGTGGAAGGAGTCTCAGCGCCGACTATTTGCAGAGCTTCGTCAGGGACACATGACCGCCAGAGATTACTTTATCCGATACACAGAGCTGTCACGACATACACGAGCAGCTAGCGCATTTCCAAAGGAGAATCTGGAAAAGTTCATTGGCGGCATGCGAGAGGAAGTGCAGGAGAAGCTGGCAGGACTACACATGACTTCCATCTCCGAGGCTATCGATGCTGCGGAGAAGTTCGAGGACATCAGGGGGAGACGTTTTGGGAGCTCGTCTGGAGCAGCACCTAGACCGCGGCGATATTTTGGACCGATACGTCGACCGTTTCAGCAGCAGAGGTCAGACAGACGATTCCGACCCACAGGTTCGTCCTTCACAGGCAGTGCTCGCTCTTCTCCATCGACTACTCTAGGAGGAGCACTTGTCGGACGTGGCACCGAGTTCGCTCGACCATTTGGGTCACAGCGAGTAGACCGACCACCAGCCAGACCAACTCGGAGCACAGGCACAGCTACTCCACCTACCAGGCCAGTCAGATGCTATCGATGTCACGAGTGGGGACATTACCGAGCACAGTGCCCACAGGCTTCTGGCGAGCCTCAGCCACAGCCTTCACAGTCACAGCCTCAGACACAACGTTCAGGGAATTTCCGTGGCAGGAACTCCAATTTTAGGCGACAGCAGCAGAGACAGACGCAGAGTGTGGCAGGATCTAGTTCTGCATCAGCCAGGCAGGGACAGTTACATGCCATTACTGAGGAGCAGGCACGTTCAGCGGCTACTGTGGTGAAAGGTATGGTCTCAGTCATGGGCCGACCTTTCCATGTTTTATTCGATTCCGGCGCGACACATTCTTTCCTTGCTTCGAGGTTGCTTGCTTCTTTAGGCAGAGTCGCAGAGACTCTTTCTTCCCCATATCACATACGAGGGCCAGGTGGCCAGTTGTTTATTATTTCACTGATCGTCAGGCACTTGCCCGTACTGATTGGCGGTCACGAGATGATCGCAGATTTTCTACTTCTGCAGCTTGATGAGTTTGACTTGATTTTGGGCATGGATTGGCTATCTACTCATCATGCACTAGTTGATTGCTTTAGAAAGATAGTGGTCTTCAGGATTCCAGATCTACCCGAGTTCACTTTTGAGGGTACTATACATGACTCCACCATGGAGTACATTTCAGTGTTGCGAGCCCAGCGACTTGTTGATCAGGGTTGTGATACATATCTTGCATTTATTCGGGATGTATCTGACCATGAGCCGATGACACAGGACATCCGAGTAGTCTCAGAATACCCTGACGTGTTTCCTGATGAGCTACCAGGATTACCTCCTGAGAGAGAGATTGAGTTCGAGATCACATTGCTGCGAGATACACAGCTGATCTCTATGGCACCATATCGCATGGCACGAGCCGAGTTGAGGGAGCTGAAGGTGCAGCTACATGAGTTACTTGATTTGGGATTCGTGAGGCCGAGCACTTCACCTTGGGGTGCTCCGATTCTATTTGTCAAGAAGAAGGATGGATCCATGAGGTTATGTATTGACTACATGCAGCTAAACAAGAGAACGGTGAAGAACCGTTATCCTTTGCCGCGCATCGATGATTTATTCGATCAGCTCCAGGGATCTTCGGTTTTTTCGAAGATCGATCTTCGCTCAGGCTACCATCAGCTGAGGATCACGAGTCGGACATTCCGAAGACAGCCTTCAGGACTCGCTATGGACACTACGAGTTTGTGGTGATGCCGTTTGGGCTCACCAATGCACCTGTGGCTTTCATGGATATGATGAACCGTATCTTCCGTCCATACTTGGACAAGTTTGTAGTGGTGTTCATCGATGATGTGCTCATCTATTAACGGAATGAATGGGATCATGCGAATGATCTACGGATTGTTCTGGACACATTGCGAGAGCACAAGCTATATGCCAAGTTGAGCAAGTGTGAGTTCTGGTTATCCCAGGTCTCATTTTTAGGACACATCATTTCTGGAGCAGGTATCGCGGTTGATCCTACGAAGATAGATGCAGTTATGTCTTGGGAGCAACCCAAGACAGTCACTCAGATTCGGAGCTTCCTCGGATTAGCAGGCTATTACAGACGCTTTATCAGCGGATTTTCACGTATTGTTCGCCCTCTGACACGGTTGACGCAGAAGGGAGTTCCATTCATTTGGGACGATTCATGTGAGCAGGCCTTCCAGACACTGAAGGAGAGGTTGACTACAACGCCTATTCTTGCTCTTCCTTCAGGCACTCAGGACTATGCAGTCTACACAGATGCATCTGGGAAAGGTCTGGGAGCAGTGTTGATGCAGAGAAGACAGGTGATTGCTTACGCATCACGGCAGTTGAGACCGCACGAGCGGAACTACCCCACACATGACTTGGAGTTGGCGGCAGTTGTCTTCGCCTTGAAGATCTGGCGCCACTATCTATATGGGGTGAACTTCGAGATTTCACAGATCACAAGAGCCTAAAGTACATCTTTGATCAGAAGGAGCTGAACATGAGGCAGCGCAGATGGCTCGAGCTGCTGAAGGATTATGATTGCACGATCTCTTACCATCTCGGTAAGGGAAACGTGGTGGCTGATGCACTTAGCAGGAGAGCGCATGCTGATGGTACGGCAAACTGGCTATACACGTGGGATACGCTTGCAGCTTTGACCGATTGGCATCCTCAGGAGAGCGCATCCATTTCTACCGTCGTGCCTCCACGATACAGCAGTCCTTGGGATCGTATTGTAGATGGACAGAAGACAGATCATTGGATCCGAGATAGATACATGCGCGCCATCAAGGATGAATTTGATGATTTTGTCGTGACAGAGTCTATTTTATGGAAGGCAGGACGGGTCGTTGTACCCAATGACGAGCAGCTTCGCAGAGACATTTTGGACGAGGCACACAGTTCACGGTTATCTATCCATCCAGGTAGCACGAAGATGTACCGTGACCTACGTCGACATTTCTGGTGGGATGGGATGAAGCGCGATGTGGTGCTACATGTTAGCAGATGCATGACCTGTCAGATGGTCAAGGCCGAGCACAGGAGACCACCAGGATTACTGCAGTCTCTCCCCATTCCCGAGTGGAAGTTGTAGCATCCGGTTTCCAATCAAACCCGAAGTCGTCCGATTTTGGGTCTAATGAACCCAAAAACGTTGACGGTCAACACTAAACAACCTAAAACGACCAATTAGTAGTGAATCGAAAGTCGTTCGGGCGAAATCGAACAAAAATCGGTCGCTTTGTAATGCGCGCCGCAAAAAGCCGCGACGCAAATTCGGAAACCGCGAAACAAACCGAGACCATCATTAGATCCGATTCGACAACACGAGACCAACGGAATCGACCGTTCGTCAATCGGAGGTCGTTTGATATTTTTAGTTCGTAAAATTTACACCCAAACCGAAATCGTATCACGAAAATTTCGGGCATCCAAACTCGACCGAAAGTATATCAATATTATACTCATATTGATCGTCGTTCAGAGACGATCAAATCGAGATATTTCGCGTCGAAGTCCGGTATTCGAGGCGTGAATACGATCAAATGTTTCATTTCAAATAAATGAATCAAAAAAAAAATCCAGAACAGTAGCAGAGTCTGCTACCGTCCACCCACTTGGCCTTTTTTTTTCTTTCATTCCCACTTGGCCAAATTATCCCTCCATGTGGCAAATTGTTAGGAAATCTTTACCCTTATAAATAGCACCATGAGCCCCAAATCCTCCATCTTTTCCATCGAGAGAGAGAGAGCTATTGGTGCCCCCTTTCTCTGCTGTTGGAAATCTCAGGAGCTGAAGATTGGAGGACCCCTGGAGCTCCTGCAAAGTTGGCCATTGTTCATGCCATTTCAGCAGTCTCTTGCTGCTGATTAGAGGGTCTTTTGAAGCCTCCATTTCAGCCATTCTTCCATCACATAAAGCTGTTGCATGCAAGATATGTTCTCCTCCAAAAGCTGATCTAAATAGGTACCTTCTTCCCAATCTCTTGCTGCCATACATATGTATAAACATCATCCATTATCTTTGATGCCCTGCATGTGCAAGTAAACACCTTTTTGTTGTCATTTATACACTTCTACACACATCTTATCTCTAATATTAGGGAATTAGTGGAACAACTATCCATATAATACATCTCAAACTGGTAATAAATCTATATAATACAGTTGCACCTTCTTTGGACAAAGCACCATTGAGTTCTTGAGATCAAGAAATACCAAGCAAGTGAGAATACTAGTTTGTTTAGCCTCCTTTACCACTAACAGGAAGTCCATATAATAATTGATCATGATGTTGGGTAACAAATACAAATTTTAATGCAAGGATTACATCTGGTCTTAGGAAAACAGTAGACCATTAGCAAGATTTATAAATAGAGTAGCCAGAAGGTTGAGCTAAATTCTAATATCAGATAATAACATTTGGAAAATTTGGTACCCAAACCTAGTTCTGTTAATTTAAATTAAGACTTTATTTAGTTCTAATGATGACAATAATTGGGATGCCTTTGGGATAAAGGCAACGAGGTTGTAGATATGGGAATGATGTTAGTGGAAAAAAAAACATATAATTTTTCCATCTTTTCATGAGGAAGTTGAAGTGCTCGTATATAGTCCACCTGTGGCTGAATTTCTTGCAATGAATTTAGATTTAGGGAGAAATAAATAGGTTTGAATTTATAGAAAAGGATATCTTACTTAAGAATCCTCAAACATATATTATCCCTCAACTGTGGCGCAGTTGATGTAGGAGAAAACAGTAACTGCTATTAGTATTGGATGCATTTGGATTATTAAATTAATTAAGGGGCTTATTAGTATAATTGTTGACAATAAATTCTTTGAATAGAAAAGTAGCTGTTTTCTTCTCAGTCTATTAATATACAATTGTTTTTTTTTAAAAAAAAAGAACATCGATATATACTTATGATCTTGGGTGAGACATCAGTCAATAGATCCTATTCAATAAATAGCAAATGGTTAGGATTAATGAAGTAGAAGATACTGGGATATTTTTTTTTAGAAGTAACCTATTCAATTAGTTCTAGGTGACAAAGGGATTGAAAATTTTGAAGAGATGGTTTTGGAAATGTTAGTTGGTTACTTAAGAATCTTCCTGGACTGGATTCTTCAAATCTCGGTAATCTTGAGAATTACTCTCATTAAGTTTATCTCGTTAAATTCGGTTGCCATACTTTGTGAAAACAGTAAAGATTTCATATTAAGAAGATTTACTCGGTTGAATAAAAACACAAAGGGATCAACAAACTTTCCAATCAGTGATGATTATAAATTGATGCCGGTCACGGTAAACTTTACACCTGATCGTGCGAGGGCGCGGTGACCCTCAACTGGGCGGAAGAATAGGAAGCCCAGTTAGGGCAGCGGCCGCTTAATGCGCGGGTCTAGGATCCCAGTCTTTTACACGGTTTTTACGCGAGCTCGCAGTGTTTTACGCCTCGTTGGGGTCCAGACTTTAGACCAGTTCCGCTGACCCTGTCTATTAGGATACCCAGGCAGGGGATCCTTGGTTTTCAGTTTTTACGTACGAGCTCGTCCGCCCGTACTAGTCGGGCTGTTTTTCTAGAGTGACTTTTCTAGGGAGTCTCTCTCACCCGTCTCAGTGGCGTAGTTGGGGAGTAGACCTATCCCTCTATTGGACCGCGCTTCCAATTAGAGGGCGAGACGGAAGAGCCATTTGCAGGCTTCTTCACCGCTTGAGTTTCTTTGCCAAACAGACTTGGCGATTCTATATCTAGATCATCCATATCTACATCTACAACATCTGGAGCTATATCTGAAACATTGAAGTTAGAATTTGAGAAGTTATGATCAAAAGACCATTCTCTCTACCCAAGAATTTAAATAAATTAATAGATCTCTACAATCTCAACTTTTCCACTTTTCACTCGCCAACTTGATCTCTAAGGAAATTGATATATGCATTCACACTCATACACTCATGATTACGCAATTGCTATATAAATATGACATATGGGAAATGCCGGGTTCTGGGGGAAAACATTAGAAACGCAATACAAATAAACCCTTTTTACTTACGCAAGTAGATGTAGATTTTACTTATACTACCTTTCTACTTGCCTGCTTTTGTACATATTAAATGTCAAGTTATTTTATAAATTTTAAGGAGGTACCAGCAATGGCTGACGCCTCTTCTTTCCTATTGTGTGTGTGGCAGGCAAACAGCCTGCAGTTCAGTAGCCGCTCAGTAGCTATATGCTTCCAGGAGACAGAGTATATACGAGACGGTATGAATTCCTTGTCTCAGTTTTTGTTCAAATAATGATGTAAATGCTATTTCTTTTGTATCACACTTTGGGATATATGATGTAATGGAAGATCCTTGTATACGTTGTAAACTGATATGAATATTAATGAAAAGAATTTTGGTGCCATATTGTCTCTTTTATCTTGTGGTTGTGAATGTGAATGTCGAATGTCACTTGCAAATATATTCATTGCGAAAAATTTTCCCTGTATTTGTACGACTTGTGTGATTAAATGTGAATGATATATTGCGAATTGCGCGTAAACGGGTACCCGGATCCAGAGGGTTTCACAGTTTGGTATCAGAGCAGTGGTACCCCGATATGCATATTCGCAGTATTTCAATTCCGATCGCATTAAGTTCTCGAATAGCGACAGTCTTCCGACTTGTCGTGAGTTCGAGAAGGGAAATATGACATTCATATTCAATAACCACAAATGTCACCAAGTTCATTAATTTTCATATTATATCCCAAAAAAGAGAAAAGCATTTATGATAAGTATTTGTCTATGACATTGTTATGACTAATTATGGTTCTCATGCAGAGCCATGGCATCTCGACCAGGCCAGGATACTTCTGATCAGCTGGCACGCATACTGAGCGCACTTACTGATCTTCAGCAGCAGCAGGCTGCTATGAGAGGCCAGCAGGAGCAGATATTGGCCCAGCAGACCGAGATTGCTGACAGGCAGACGGACATAGAGATGAGATTTGAGGACTTATCTGATTTCACGTACCATCCATCCCAGGATGGAACACGGCAGGACCAGCACCAATCCGTTGAGGTCGAGCAGCCTCACCCTGATGATGCACTAGAGGACATACCAGAGCATGGAGCTCAGGAGGATGCAGACTTGGACAGGGAGCAGGACCCTGTTGACTTTGCTGGTGAGGATGCACACGAGTATTCTGCCATTCACAGGCACCAGTCGGTTTTCACGTCCTACCAGCGGGCCAACATACCCTTGTTCGAGGGCACAGGTCCACCAGATGATGCTGAGCAATGGCTGAAGAGAGTGATGAAGGTGCTCAGGGCAATTCATGCGCCACGAGACACGTGGCTATCTTTCATAGAGTATTCACTGACAGACTTCGCCGAGCGATGGTGGGAGGCCGTAGTGTCCGAGTTAGGCCGAGAGCCTACTTGGAACGATTTCGAGACGAAGTTCCGAGGCCACTTCTTTTCTGCGAAGTGGAAGGAGTCCCAGCGCCGACTGTTTGCAGAGCTTCGTCAGGGACAGATGACAGCCAGGGATTACTTTATCAGATACACAGAGTTGTCACGACATACCCGAGCAGCTGGCGCATTTCCAGAGGAGAATCTGGAGAAGTTCATTGGCGGCATGCGAGAGGAGGTGCAGGAGAAGCTGGCTGGACTGCATATCACTTCTATCTCCGAGGCTACCGATGCTGCGGAGAAGTTCGAGGACATCAGGGGAAGACGTTTCGGGAGCTCGTCTGGAGCAGCACCTAGACCGCGACGATCTTTTGGACCGATACGTCGACCGTTTCAGCAACAGAGGTCAGACAGACGGTTCCGACCCACAGGTTCGTCCTTCCATACTTGGACAAGTTTGTAGTGGTGTTCATCGATGATGTACTTATCTATTCACGGAACGAATGGGATCATGCGAATGATCTACGGATTGTCTTGGATACATTGAGGGAGCACAAGCTATATGCCAAGTTGAGCAAGTGTGAGTTCTGGTTATCCCAGGTCTCATTTCTCGGGCATATCATTTCTGGAGCAGGCATTGCAGTTGATCCTGCGAAGATAGATGCAGTTATGTCTTGGGAGCAGCCCAAGACAGTCACTCAGATTCGGAGCTTCCTCGGATTAGCGGGCTATTACAGACGCTTTGTCAGCGGATTTTCACGCATCGTCCGTCCATTGACACGATTGACGCAGAAGGGAGTTCCATTCATTTTGGACGATTCATGTGAGCAGGCCTTCCAGACACTGAAGGAGAGATTGACTACAGCACCTATTCTCGCTCTTCCTTCAGGCACTCAAGACTATGCAGTCTACACGGATGCATCTGGAGAAGGTTTAGGAGCAGTGTTGATGCAGAGAGGACAGGTGATTGCTTACGCATCACGGCAGTTGAGACCGCACGAGCGGAACTACCCCACACATGACTTGGAGTTGGCGGCAGTTGTCTTCGCTTTGAAGATCTGGCGCCACTATCTATATGGGGTAAACTTCGAGATTTTCACCGATCACAAGAGCCTAAAGTACATCTTTGATCAGAAGGAGTTGAACATGAGGCAGCGTAGATGGCTCGAATTGCTGAAGGACTATGATTGCACGATCTCTTACCATCCCGGTAAGGGAAACGTGGTAGCTGATGCACTTAGCAGGAGAGCGCATGCTGATGGTACGGCAAACTGGCTATATACATGGGATACGCTTGCTGCTTTGACCGATTGGCATCCTCAGGAGAGCGCATCCATTTCTACCGCAGTACCTCCTCGATACAGCAGTCTTTGGGATCGTATTGTTGAGGGCCAGAAGACCGATCCTTGGATTCATGATAGATACATGCGCGCCGTCAAGGACGAATTTGATGACTTTGTTGTGATGGAGTCTATTTTATGGAAAGCAGCACGGGTCGTTGTACCCAATGACGAGCAGCTTCGCAGAGATATTTTGGACGAGGCACACAGTTCACGATTATCTATCCATCCAGGTAGCACAAAGATGTACCGTGATTTGCGTCGACATTTCTGGTGGGATGGAATGAAGCGCGATGTGGCGCTACATGTTAGCAGATGCATGACCTGTCAGATGGTCAAGGCTGAGCACAGGAGACCGCCAGGATTACTGCAGTCTCTCCCCATTCCCGAGTGGAAGTGGGAGAGCATTTCTATGGATTTTGTCACAGGTCTGCCGAAGATACCAGGTGGCCATGATTCTATATGGGTCGTTGTTGATAGGTTGACCAAATCAGCCCATTTCATACCTGTCAACACGACTTACACTCCATCCAGATTGGCCAAGCTCTATGTGCAGAACATTATCAGGCTACATGGTATACCACGGGAGGTGGTGTCTGACAGGGATTCGAGATTTACATCTCATTATTGGCATCAGTTCATGTCAGCACTATAGACAGAGCTGAAGATGAGTTCTGCATATCATCCACAGACTGACGGTCAGAGTGAGCGCACTATTCAGACACTAGAGGATTTGCTTCGTGCTTGCACTTTGGAGTGGAAAGGGTCCTGGAAGGACCATTTGCCCTTGGTGGAATTCACGTACAACAACAGCTATCACTCCAGTATTGGCATGGCACCATTCGAGGCCCTATACGGGCGAAGATGCCTCACACCTCTCAGTTGGCGTGAGGTAGGTGATCATGCTTTATATTCCGTGGATCTCTTGGAGGAGACTGCGAGAGCTGTTGCTCTTGTGAGGCGGAGGCTTTTGACGGCACAGAGCCGCCAGAAGAGTTATGCAGACCGCCGGAGGAGAGACTTAGAGTTTCAGGTAATCTAATTATTTTCTCCTCATCCACTCAATTATGATATATGTGTGTTCAACTTAAATCTCATACTAATGACATTCCTATAAATTATAGGTTGGAGATTGGGTATTTTTGCGAGTATCTCCCATGAAGGGAGTGCAGAGATTCGATGTTCGTGGCAAGTTGGCAATCAAACCCGAAGTCGTCCGATTTTGGGTCTAATGAACCCAAAAACGTTGACGGTCAACACTAAACAACCTAAAACGACCAATTAGTAGTGAATCAAAAGTCGTTCGGGCGAAATCGACCAAAAATCGGTCGCTTTGTAATGCGCGCCGCAAAAAGCCGTGACGCAAATTCGGAAACCGCGAAACAAACCGAGACCATCATTAGATCCGATTCGACAACACGAGACCAACGGAATCGACCGTTCGTCAATCGGAGGTCGTTTGATATTTTTAGTTCGTAAAATTTACACCCAAACCGAAATCGTATCACGAAAATTTCGGGCATCCAAACTCGACCGAAAGTATATCAATATTATACTCATATTGATCGTCGTTCAGAGACGATCAAATCGAGATATTTCGCGTCGAAGTCCGGTATTCGAGGCGTGAATACGATCAAATATTTCATTTCAAATAAATGAATCAAAAAAAAAATCCAGAACAGTAGCAGAGTCTGCTACCGTCCACCCACTTGGCCTTTTTTTTTCTTTCATTCCCACTTGGCCAAATTATCCCTCCATGTGGCAAATTGTTAGGAAATCTTTACCCTTATAAATAGCACCATGAGCCCCAAATCCTCCATCTTTTCCATCGAGAGAGAGAGAGCTATTGGTGCCCCCTTTCTCTGCTGTTGGAAATCTCAGGAGCTGAAGATTGGAGGACCCCTGGAGCTCCTGCAAAGTTGGCCATTGTTCATGCCATTTCAGCAGTCTCTTGCTGCTGATTAGAGGGTCTTTTGAAGCCTCCATTTCAGCCATTCTTCCATCTCATAAAGCTGTTGCATGCAAGATATGTTCTCCTCCAAAAGATGATCTAAATAGGTACCTTCTTCCCAATCTCTTGCTGCCATACATATGTATAAACATCATCCATTATCTTTGATGCCCTGCATGTGCAAGTAAACACCTTTTTGTTGTCATTTATACACTTCTACACACATCTTATCTCTAATATTAGGGAATTAGTGGAACAACTATCCATATAATACATCTCAAACTGGTAATAAATCTATATAATACAGTTGCACCTTCTTTGGACAAAGCACCATAGAGTTCTTGAGATCAAGAAATACCAAGCAAGTGAGAATACTAGTTTGTTTAGCCTCCTTTACCACTAACAGGAAGTCCATATAATAATTGATCATGATGTTGGGTAACAAATACAAATTTTAATGCAAGGCTTACATTTGGTCTTAGGAAAACAGTAGACCATTAGCAAGATTTATAAATAGAGTAGCCAGAAGGTTGAGCTAAATTCTAATATCAGATAATAACATTTGGAAAATTTGGTACCCAAACCTAGTTCTGTTAATTTAAATTAAGACTTTATTTAGTTCTAATGATGACAATAATTGGGATGCCTTTGGGATAAAGGCAACGAGGTTGTAGATAAGGGAATGATGTTAGTGAAAAAAAAACATATAATTTTTCCATCTTTTCATGAGGAAGTTGAAGTGCTCGTATATAGTCCACCTGTGGCTGAATTTCTAGCAATGAATTTAGATTTAGGGAGAAATAAATAGGTTTGAATTTATAGAAAAGGATATCTTACTTAAGAATCCTCAAACATATATTATCCCTCAACTGTGGCGCAGTTGATGTAGGAGAAAAAAGTAACTGCTATTAGTATTGGATGCATTTGGATTATTAAATTAATTAAGGGGCTTATTAGTATAATTGTTGACAATAAATTCTTTGAATAGAAAAGTAGCTGTTTTCTTCTCAGTCTATTAATATACAATTGTTTTTTTTAAAAAAAAGAACATCGATATATACTTATGATCTTGGGTGAGACATCAGTCAATAGATCCTATTCAATAAATAGCAAATGGTTAGGATTAATGAAGTAGAAGATACTGGGATATTTTTTTTAGAAGTAACCTATTCAATTAGTTCTAGGTGACAAAGGGATTGAAAATTTTGAAGAGATGGTTTTGGAAATGTTAGTTGGTTACTTAAGAATCTTCCTGGACTGGATTCTTCAAATCTCGGTAATCTTGAGAATTACTCTCATTAAGTTTATCTCGTTAAATTCGGTTGCCATACTTTGTGAAAACAGTAAAGATTTCATATTAAGAAGATTTACTCGGTTGAATAAAAACACAAAGGGATCAACAAACTTTCCAATCAGTGATGATTATAAATTGATGCCGGTCACGGTAAACTTTACACCTGATCGTGCGAGGGCGCGGTGACCCTCAACTGGGCGGAAGAATAGGAAGCCCAGTTAGGGCAGCGGCCGCTTAATGCGCGGGTCTAGGATCCCAGTCTTTTACACGGTTTTTACGCGAGCTCGCAGTGTTTTACACCTCGTTGGGGTCCAGACTTTAGACCAGTTCCGCTGACCCTGTCTATTAGGATACCCAGGCGGGGGATCCTTGGTTTTCAGTTTTTACGTACGAGCTCGTCCGCCCGTACTAGTCGGGCTATTTTTCTAGAGTGACTTTTCTAGGGAGTCTCTCTCACCCGTCTCAGTGGCGTAGTTGGGGAGTAGACCTATCCCTCTATTGGACCGCGCTTCCAATTAGAGGGCGAGACGGAAGAGCCATTTGCAGGCTTCTTCACCGCTTGAGTTTCTTCGCCAAACAGACTTGGCGCTTCCATATCTAGATCATCCATATCTACATCTACAACATCTGGAGCTATATCTGAAACATTGAAGTTAGAATTTGAGAAGTTATGATCAAAAGACCATTCTCTCTACCCAAGAATTTAAATAAATTAATAGATCTCTACAATCTCAACTTTTCCACTTTTCACTCGCCAACTTGATCTCTAAGGAAATTGATATATGCATTCACACTCATACACTCATGATTACGCAATTGCTATATAAATATGACATATGGGAAATGCCGGGTTCTGGGGGAAAACATTAGAAACGCATTACAAACATACCCTTTTTACTTACGCAAGTAGATGTAGATTTTACTTATACTACCTTTCTACTTGCCTGCTTTTGTACATATTAAATGTCAAGTTATTTTATAAATTTTAAGGAGGTACCAGCAATGGCTGACGCCTCTTCTTTCCTATTGTGTGTGTGGCAGGCAAACAGCCTGCAGTTCAGTAGCCGCTCAGTAGCTATATGCTTCCAGGAGACAGAGTATATACGAGACGGTATGAATTCCTTGTCTCAGTTTTTGTTCAAATAATGATGTAAATGCTATTTCTTTTGTATCACACTTTGGGATATATGATGTAATGGAAGATCCTTGTATACGTTGTAAACTGATATGAATATTAATGAAAAGAATTTTGGTGCCATATTGTCTCTTTTATCTTGTGGTTGTGAATGTGAATGTCGAATGTCACTTGCAAATATATTCATTGCGAAAAAATTTCCCTGTATTTGTACGACTTGTGTGATTAAATGTGAATGATATATTGCGAATTGCGCGTAAACGGGTACCCGGATCCAGAGGGGTTCACAGAAGTGGGAGAGCATTTCTATGGATTTTGTCACAGGTTTGCCGAAGACACCAGGTGGCCATGATTCTATATGGGTCGTTGTTGATAGATTGACCAAGTCAGCCCATTTCATACCTGTCAACACGACTTACACTCCATCCAGGTTGGCCAAGCTTTATGTACAGAACATTATCAGGCTGCATGGTATACCACGAGAGGTGGTGTCTGACAGGGATTCAAGATTTACATCTCAGTATTGGCATCAGTTCATGTCAGCACTACAGACAGAGCTGAAGATGAGTTCTGCATACCATCCGCAGACAGATGGACAGAGTGAGCGCACCATTCAGACGCTTGAGGATCTACTTCGCGCATGCACTTTGGAGTGGAAAGGGTCCTGGAAGGACCATTTGCCTTTGGTGGAATTCACGTACAACAACAGCTATCACTCCAGTATCGGCATGGCACCATTCGAAGCCCTATACGGGCGGAGATGCCTCACACCTCTCAGTTGGCGTGAGGTAGGTGATCATGCTCTTTACTCCGTGGATCTCTTGGAGGAGACCGCGAGAGCTGTTGATCTTGTGAGACGGAGGCTTCTGACGGCACAGAGCCGCCAGAAGAGTTATGCAGACCGTCGGAGGAGAGACTTAGAGTTTCAGGTAATCTAATTATTTTCTCCTCATCCACTCAATTATGATATATATGAGTTCAACTTAATCTCATATTAATGACATTCCTATCAATTATAGGTTGGATATTGGGTATTTTTGCGAGTATCTCCCATGAAGGGAGTGCAGAGATTCGGTGTTCGTGGCAAGTTGGCGCCGCGATATGTTGGACCTTTTGAGATTCTGGCTAGAATAGGGAAAGTGGCATACCGAGTAGCCCTTCCTCCACATCTTTCAGCTATTCATGATGTTTTTCACATATCCAATCTGAGGAAGTATGTCCACGACCCTCGGCACATCATCAGTTACGAGAATCTCGATGTAGAGCCGGATCTGACTTATGAGGAGAAGCCAGTCCAGATACTTGACCGTGCTGTGAAGAAGCTTCGCAGCAAAGAGATTTCATTGGTCAAGGTTTTGTGGCACCGTCACGGAGTCAAAGAGGCAACATGGGAGACCGAAGCCGACATGCTGGCACGATACCCGCAGCTTTTCTGATGTAAGCATCAAAACAAGCTTTTGTAATTAGATACATTATAAATATATGGCTTGTCTTCTCTTTGAGGTTTTTATGGGTTCAAAACCCTTTGAGGTTTTTATGGACATATGAAATTTAAACAAGTCACCAAATAACCTTAACTCGAGTCTCGAGGACGAGACTCCCTTTGAGGTTTCTATATTTGTAGCATCCGGTTTCCAATCAAACCCGAACTCGTTCGATTTTGGGTCCAATGAAGCCAATAACATTGTCGGTCAATACTAAACAACCTAAAATGAGAAATTGATCATGAATCAAAAGTTGTTCGGGTGAAATCGATCAAAAATCGGTCACTTCGTAATGCGTGCCGTGAAAAAGCCACGACGCAAATTCCGAAACCGCGAAACGAATCGAGATCGTCATTAGATCCGATTCGACGATACAAAACCAACGGAATTGACCGTTCGTCAATCGGAGGTCGTTTGATATTTTTAGTTTTCAAAATTTAACCCCAAACCGAAACTGTATCTCGGAAATTCGGGTATTCAAAACCCTATCGAAATATATGAATGTTATACTCATATTGATCGTTGTTTAGAGACGATCGAAACGAGGTATTGCGCATCAAAATTCGACGCTCGAGGCGCAGATACGGTCAACTTTTGTATTCCAAACAAAAGAAATTGATAATAATGATAATAATAATATTTTTTACTAATATACAGTACAAGCTGTATTGGTTTCAGCCGTTCATATATATATATACATAATATAAAATAATTTATATATTTTATGACATCAGCAAGCTTACATCAGCTTGCTGATGTCATGTATAAGGGAATATTTTTAAGGGGACATTTGGGCTTTTGAGTCCCAACGTGGCAACCCTTATCTCCCCATTTCTCCCTCTAACCCTCCTTTATATTTTGCTCCAACGTGAGAAGCCTTATCCTCTTTTCTCTTCCAATTTCCCTCACCAAAACCCTTTCTTCTTTAAAAAAAAAGTTGTTGTCCAGCAACTGGAGAAGCCTGTTGCTGCTCTTTGGCCATTTGTTTTTGAGTTCTTCCACCTCATTGATGCTCTAAATTGAGCATATGCTGCTGCCTTTCAAGGATTTCAACCAATAGAGCTGTTGAAATTGCTGGAGTTTCCAGCAACAACTCAAATTCATGCCATTGCCAATCTAAGGAGTTGCTGCTACTTACAATCTCAAGATTCTGCATGCAATCTTGATCTTCAAAGATTGAAGATCCAAGGTACCTCCTTCCCCCATCTTACCTTTTGCTGCCATGCATGGAGTTCTACACTAATTGTATCTTCATTTGTTATAACCATTCAATATTTACTTCCTTGCATAATTAATTACATCTTCATTTGTGTCCCATTTAATTGTATCTATTGATTTTAAGAGTATCACAGGAGCAGCATGTTAGACCTATTGGAGTGTCATTATTTTGGTACAGAATTCGATCTATTGAAGTTCTTGAAATTCTAAGTGACTTAGCCATTATAGCTATAATGTTAGGTTAGAGACCTTAGCTTAGAGAGAAAGGGAGTTTTGTCCAAAGGTACTCTTAATTACCTTCATATTATAAATTGTAGATGGGGATTTTTCTGAAAAAAAATGGTGACAGAACCTAGATTTTGTTTAGCAAAAATTTCGTTCTCACATTATCATCACACTTCTTATATATATATATATATAGTTGGAAAAATCATTGCCAAATGATTACCCCTTTGATTATGTACTGCAGTAGATTGATGGAGATTTTTCTGGAAAATTCTGTGACAGAACCTGGTTGTTGTTTGCAAAAAAAAGAAGAAGAAGCAATATTTTCATTTTGTTTGAAAAGCTTGCCTACTCCAACAATGGAAATATCATATTTTCCATATATATACACATTTAGGTTGTTGGTGACCTTACATTGCATATGGATGTATAGAATAAACAACATGTATATGTTGATCAAGAAGGATAGACTTCGCATCCCCTGTATACAACTGAAGGCAAACTGCCTCTTATCCTTTTGCATATATATTGAATTATTCTACCTATTCATTTCTCTCTAGATTTCATTGTCACATTTAGATTATTAGAATAGAGAATTCATGAATAATTCAGAAAGTCTATAGCTATTCTATGGTTATATATATAAAGAAAGTTTGGACAGAAGGATATGCGGGAATGAATATACTTGTCATAGTATGATCACATTTTCCATTTACCCAATAGTGTCATGTTTCATTTTGGTCTAATATTGTAAAAAGAAAAATTGCTCGGCTTCTTCTAACTCCCAAGTCCGAATCAACCTACATGTTGTTCGAAGGAGGCCTGAAATGAGTACTTTCTGCAGATGAAACCAATAAATAGATGATCTGTATGGAGCCTTTATCCAAGTATAGCATTGATGCAAATTAGGATGTCAATATATAGGAAGTTCATTTAATTAAATTAATCCACGGACTTCAGTAATTATTATGACTATTAATTGTATTATTAGTAAGTTATTAACACGCCTAGATCTGTAAACTGACCACGAGAGAGATTGAGAATGGATTGAAGTTATGTGGAAATGTTGATAAATCAGTGATATCAATTAATTATGCCGGTCATTGTGACCTTTACACCTGACCGTGCGAGGGCGCGGTGACCCTCAACTGGGCGGAAGAAAGGAAGCCCAGTTAGGGCAGCGGCCGCTTAATGCGCGGGTCTAGGATCCCAGTCTTTTACACGGTTTTTACGCGAGCTCGCAGTGTTTTTACGCCTCGTTGGGATCCAAACTTTAGACCAGTTCCGCTGACCCTGTCTTTTAGGATACCCAGGCGGGGGATCCTTGGTTTTCAGTTTTTACGTACGAGCTCGTCCGCCCGTACTAGTCGGGCAGTTTTCTAGAGTGACTTTTCTAGGAAGTCTCTCTCACCTGTCTCAGTGGCGTAGTTGGGGAGTAGACCTATCCCTCTATTGGACCGCGCTTCCAATTAGAGGGCGAGACGGAAGAGCCATTTGTAGGTTTCTTCACCGCTTGAGTTACTTCGCCAACAGACATGGCGATTCTACATCTAGATCATCCATATCTATATCTACATCATCTGGAGTTATATCTGAATCAATTGAAGTTAAGATTTGGAGAGGTTATGATCAAAAATTGAGATTGCTAGAAAATAATATATAAGTTTATACTCTTATACTCATGAATATTCAACTACAATGTAAATGTGTCATATGTAGGAAAATGCCGGGTTCTGGGGAAATCATTAGAGATGCATTACAAACAACTTGAAAAACCTTTTTACTTACGCAAGTAGATGTAAACTTTACTTTCCACCTTTCTACTTGCCTGCTTTTGCACATATTAAATGTCTAGTTATTTTTATAAGTTTTTAGGAGGTACCAGCAATGGCTGACGCCTCTTCTTTCCTAACGTGTTTGGCAGGCAAACAGCCTGCAGTTCAGTAGCCGCTCAGTAGCTATACATGCTTCCTGGAGACAAAGTATACACTAGACGGTATGAATTACTTGTCTCAGTTTTTGTTCAGATGATGATGTAAATGCTATCTCTTTAGTATCATATTTTGGGATATATGTTGTAATATGGAAGATGCTTGTGCAAGTTGTAAATAGATATGAATATTAATGAAAAGGAATTTTGGTGCCAATTGTATCTCTTTTACTTTGTGGTTATGTTGTGGATGTGAATGTCATGTGGATAATTAGCCGCGAGAAAAATTTTCCCTGCTTTTCTGTAACTTCATGCGATCTCATGTGAATAATAGTGCGATTGTGTGATTAACGGGTACCCGGATCCTGAGGGGTTCATAATTGTTTATTTCTATTGTACTGTTTGTGTAATTTACCTTTTAAGCTTTTCTTCTATATAAGAGAGCTCTAGGGTTAGATGGAATACATCTTTTTGGTGTATGGCTGCCTCTACCACGTGACCCCGCCATAGCTGAAGAAGTCTGGTGCTGTAAAGTACTACCAGAGGATATCGATAGTCTACTCAATATACGATACGCCTCCTCCATTGGAGGTATGGTAGCATCAATGAGGATCTGGGCACGAGCTGCATCGTACTCCGGATCCAAGGCTGCTATAAATATTCCAGTCAACACAGTCTCTGTATGCCTTGAGTTGCTCTGGTGTAGCAGTCAAGGGTATGTAGCCATGTAATTTCTCAAACAAACCCCTCAAAGAAGTATAGAGGGTGTGAAGGGGGCGACCATTCTGCTTCGATGTGAAGATATCATGCTGGAGTTGTAGTATCTTCGACTCATTCTTCGCTAGAGAGTATATCGCGACAAGAATGTCCCACATAGCCTTTGCAGTAGGCTGACTCAGTTTATCATTAGCTATCTCCATGGATGTAGTCCCAGATAGCCATACACGAGCATACTCATCATCCGCCTCCCATGAGGCATTTGTCCCAGTCGTGCCACGTGGCTCCTCTGTCGTGAGGATGTGCTTCTTCTTTTTTGAAGCCAACAAAGGGGGAAACACGCAGCGGCATCCATCTCAGAATTATATTAATAGGTTAAAAAAACAAAACAAAAAAAGACATACATAAACACACTCCTCATAGTAACCACTCTTCCACCAGAGCACTAGATTGGAACCATACATTCTCATAATAGAACCTTTGACTCAAGAAAATAAGAGCATTTCTGGCCAGCTAGATGGACCACAAAACTGCCACCAGGCGGAGCAGTTCTCTATTTGGTCAAAGATGCGATCCTCGCAAGGAAGCCCAAAAGGTGTCGAAGCTCCACCCACAAATCCAGTCCAGACCCACGCCTTCCCACAAAGTCGTCGTTCTCGAGCACATGAAGAAAGGATGCTCCACAGATTCAATTCCATTGTCACAAAGAGGGCACCTATCAGAGATTTGTCCAAAGAATCTTGCACATCGGTCTCTCGTCATGAGTCTTTTCCATCTAAATAATCAAAGGAAAAACCCCACTCTCTCAGGCAACTGAAGTCCCCAAATATAGTTGCAGTCCTAATCAAATCAGCCATGCGCACGAGAGGTGGTCTGCAAATCGCTCCGTAAGCCTTCCGTACTGAAAAAGGATTCCCCTCCAAACCCAATGATCTCGACCTCCCGTAGGGCCTCCAACAGTTGCCAAAGAATCCAACAAAAGAAGGAACTCCTCTAGGTGTTGGTCCGAGAAGTTTGCGCAGAAATTCAGCATCTAGTTTTCGTCACACCAGCAGCTAGCGACACTAGTATCCCGATCCGAGGCCAAGGCAAACATGCGCGGAAAGTGTGCATCAAGAGATCCACCCCCTGTCCAATCATCCAGCCAGAAAGCAAAAGAATGCCCATCTCCTAGAATCGGCCGAAAGAGTTCACTGAAATGCGGGAGAACCGAAAGAATACCCTTCCAAAAAGAAGACGGCAAGGCCATAGAAGGTACTCTAGAAGGCGAGGCACTGCGTATACCGTAGATCCGACGCACCATCTTACAACATATATCTTCGGCACTTCCCCAAATTCTGTTTACCCATTTCAACAATAAGGCTTCGTTCATAGCATCAATTCGTCTCATTCCAAGACCACCCTCAGCTTTGGGACGAGTGATGGTGTCCCAGTCCACCAAATGTATGTCATCTGCCTCTTGCCCACTTTTTCTCCACATGAATCTCCTCATTATCCTTTCAATGCGCTTACGGCCATTACATTGTATCAAACTCATGGATTGCATGGCCCACAGTTCATAGTTGGTTCCATCCATTTTGACAATGTGTGTTGTACCTTTGAAGGCACCCAGGGATGGGACTTCCGCTTTGTTGTCGGACATGATGACAACTATCTTCAAGACTGGGTCAGCAACAAGAAATACCAATGTTTACACTGACATACAGGAAGATGGTTGTAGGTGTAAACTCATACCACAACCTCTTCCATTCTTCTGGAGAGTCCTTTGCGTAAGTAGGGTGTTTCTAGATGTTCACGTCGCACCCTAGGTACCCAATAATCCGTGGGATGACAAGGAGGCAAAGGTGTGCGATGACGCGTCAACGCACCGAAGCACGCACAAGCACACACGTGAAGGAACGCGTGATGGCGGAGGCACGTGAAGAGGTGGTGCAGCGCGTGGGCGGTGGAGAGCACGGGCGGCAGCGGTGGCACGCGAAGCCCGCGGCGGCGGGGGTGGGCATGACAGGGGCTAGGCGGCTAGGGTTTGTGGTGGAGGAAGGATTCTAGGGCACAAGATCCGGTCTAGGACCATCGCTTTGATAGCATGTGGAAGGAAAAGAAAAAGATGTATTCCATCTAACCCTAGAGCTCTCTTATATAGGAGAAAAGCTCAAAGGGTAAATTACATAAACAGGACAATAGAAATAAATAATATATAAAAAGGACGAAATAACATAAGTATCTTAACATATATTGCGGGTCATAACAAGGAAATAACTTGTAGAGACAAATTATAATTAGCTTGATGGGGTTGCTATGTGTATTTTGAGAAAAATGTTAAAGAAAATTGGATATGGTTTTCTGTTCTTTCTTACTTTTCATTCTTTTCGTTGGAGATGCTGCCATTAAAGATTTTATATTATTTTATTTAATTGCCTAATTACACTTCTTTTGTTTCAAACTCAGTGACGATTGTAATTTCTGTGTACACATCCTCAGGTTGCCTCGTTTTTGTTGTATTTATCTGATGTTGAGGAAGGGGGGGAAACCATGTTCCCATATGAGGTCAGTTCAATGAAGATCTCTTTTATTTTCGTTGGCACTTAAGATAACTTGATTACAAATGCAGAATGGGTTGAATATGGATGGAAGATACGATTATGAAAAGTGCATTGGCTTAAAAGTCAAGCCACGCCAAGGTGATGGGCTCCTATTTTATTCACTGACTGTAAATGGCACGATCGATGTGGTAATGAAAATTTTGCCATGCCTTTTTTTATATGCACAATTGTTTTCTTAGCTTACTATGTCCTATCTGATGAATAGGCAACGGCAACACGATAATGTATTTGGATTACATTGGAATGTAGGTAGAAGTTATGATCTGACTTTTTCCTTTAAGAAAATCACGAGGACTCAACATTATCCCCTTAAGTTTTCCAAGAGGAAACAAGATGGGCTGGGATTCCAAGGTGACCGTCATTTATCCTGTCAAGACTCATGATTCATGACTTAGGATGCAAATGGATAACGTGATAACAATGTGTGTGTGTGGGGGGGGGGGGGTCCCTTTGGAACCATATCTGTTTTTTGTTTGACATGGATATTCTCTTTCAAATTTTGGACATAATACGAGTTAATGTAGATTATAGTAAATTTTTTGAAGGATAGAAAGGTATGGTTATGGTTTTTAAGTTATGCGAGTGTGTGAATATGTATGCAAATGTGATATTAATTTTGTTCATGAATATTCATTTATCCATGTATATAAACATATGTTTTGTATATACATATACAAATACATAAATACATACATACACACACATATATCAACTAAGATGATCCTATCAGTAAACTTCTAAGAGAAACTTCTTTTTTCGATTTTAATTTTTAACTTTTTTCTTTTGAAATCCCAACACAATCAACATACACTAAGTAGAAAGCTAATGCAATCTAACACATGGACAAATTTAATTACAGGAAAATAAAATAAAGCGGGGAGGGGGTCGAATCAGGCTGGAGTTATCACACAACTTGAGCCTAGATTGTGGTCTTGTAAAATTAAGTACGCCAATTTCGATTAAGCTGCTGTCTTAAAAAATAAAAGTTAGTTCTATTTCCCCTCACGTGCTCAAAGTCTGAGGTGAGAGGAGACTACGAGCCTTTGCATAATAGACAAAGAGAACGAGAAACAAAAAGCAAGATAAAATGTGAAGTACGTAAATCAAAATAAACCATATCTTCAGAGACAACATCAAATAATGAGTGTATTTTTTAGGTTTTAAATCCAGTATTACGTGGATGATCACTGCAAGCTGAACAGACCTAGTCAAGCACTAAAAAATTTATAAATCCGTATCACGGAGATTATATGGAAGATCCACAGGGACGCTATGCTAACTTGATCTAAGTTCGTCACAATTAAGCTTGATTTTTTATGTAATTTTTAATTTATAAGGAAATCTTTTTTTTTTGTTTTTCTAGCTTATCATTGTGTCAGCATGCTCAATTACTCCAACCAAATGCAAAATATGAAAGAGAATGTGGGTACCTGCGACCCACTTAAATAATCTGGGTACCCGTTAGATTCGGGTACCTGTTCAAATGGGTCGGGTCGACCCATGACCCGCTTATGACGTGTCGGGACGGCTCATAATCAAACGGGTAGGGTACCCGCCTCGTGAACACCCCTAGATCTAGCCTCAGACTTTTTTGTTCAATAAAAAGATAAAAACGGTGTCCCTGGTGGTCAGGAACACGACTCGAACCCCAAATATCTAAATGAATGAGCTTAAATAACTGATAACCTCTCCGACTCTGACGGGATGGAAAGTAGGAACGGTGATGCTTCCCAAGCTGGTATGCCTCACACTGGAAGGAGGATCTCGTGAAAATCTGAGAAAGAACGTGACATATCTTCTATAGAGGAAGGTGGCCGAAACGAAGGTGCCACATATATGGAGAGACTGGTCCAGTAGGTATAGTAGAAATGCCAGCATGAGGAGGTTGGACCAGTCTGAAGAGCCCCCGTTGCTCACTACCACATCCAATCATCCTGAAACACAAGAGATGAAGGGTCAAAGATGGCATGACAATGCAGATCCTTAGTAATCTGACTAATGAAAAGTAAATTCACTGAAAGTCAGGAGCATATAAAACATTCAGAAGATGCGTAGACATCATCAAATGCACCTCCCCCCTAACCTGTAATGGGTAAATGGTCGCCATTGGAAATGACAACCCAACTACCAGGTGGTATGGTCCTATAGGACCTCAGTTGTGCTCTGTCTCCACAAAGATGATGGGAAACACTAGAGTCCATAATCCATTCTGTCATATCTGCACCATTAGTACCAGTGAAAGCATAAGCGATACCCGAGGAGCTCGAAGAGGCTCTAGCTGCGGTAGCGATTTATATAGTAATGGTTCCTGCAGTAGAAGTCATGATCTCTCGAATACGAGAGACGATATCATCCCAGCGATTATCGTCGTGGGAAGCACGAGTATCAGAAGGCTCAATCTGCTCTGCCACGCGACCAGAGACATGATATCCATGCTTCTGATAGCATGTGTCCTTTGCATGTCCCGGTCGACGACAAAAGGTGTAAGGGCCACACAGACGCCCACCACCTCTGCCACGAGGGGTACGCCCTCTAGGCTGGGTCATTAATCCTTGACCATGAGAATGGACATAACAGATGAGGATTGATAAGTGTCGGAGTATTTGATGTATGCGTCTGTTATGAGGGAGATGGGTAAATGGATCCCTCTAGGATCCAGGATCCATTTACCCCCATCCAACAATTTAGTCCCACATTGTCCAGCGGTGCGACTTAGAGGCCCTGTGGAGGCTATATAAGGAGCCCCAGGCCTCCTGTATCAGATGAGAAAGTGCAATGCATAACATGCCCCTTTGAGGGCTTCTCCCGTGGTTTCATCCCGCTCCTCACGGAGTAGGGTTCCACGTTAAATCTCGTGTCAACAATGTTTTATCTTTATGTTCTTTGCTCTGTTTTATCATTCCGCTTCCGCTTCCTATTTTCTAACATAGTATCAGAGCGGGTTTGATTCTCGTGGATTTATTTTCTTTTATCATGTATTCGAGATTTATTATTATTTTTTAAAATTGTTCAAGACGATTTTGAGTTCTAGGGTTCCAATCTGGATCCCTAATCCCTATTCAAGTTCAGACGCTCGTCTTCATCTCCAAGCAACGTTCTCCGATCTGGAAACCGAGAAGATCGAGATCGAGATCGAGCGTACTTCCGCTCCTGGCGATTCCAGTGCTCGGCCTTTGGCCTTTGGCGCACACGACGTGCTCCAAATCTTTCAACACGTCAAAGGCGAGGTACTCCAATGCGAGCCACCAGCAGCCTCTCCTTCTCATCTCGCGCAGCGCGAGGCCGATAGTCCAAGAGGCGACAACTCCATGTGGAAGCCTTCCCTATCTCCAGGCGAAGGTCTTCCCTATCTCCAGATCGCTGACTCCGTGTGCTGGCTACGAGCCAGGCACAGATCAGAAGGTCCCAGCCATCAATAGCCTACACGCTAGGGCCCTACACACTGCGCACATCCCAGGTGCACATCTCTCTGACCCAGGCGGAGACCCCAGTCCGTGACTTCTCTCGAACGCAGCAACAGGCCGCGCAATCTCCATCTGCGGCGAGTCGCATCACCTCTTCCGCGTCCAGAGCGCCACATCTCCCTCATGCAAAGCCTCCAAGTCCATGTATGCGGCACCCCAGGCGGATCCTCCTTGCCGATCTCCTGCGCAGCCCTCCTCTTCGCGTGATGCATCCCAAGGCGACGCATCGTCCTTCAGATCTCCAGCACCGAACCCCCTCGCGCGAAGCCTCCTACGTGAAATACCTCCAGCCGCCAACCCTGGCACCCCCCCTGGCGCGTGATCCCCTAACAAGCTCCAGATCTGGGGATCTCCCAGTTGGCGTCGCCTCTGCTTCTCAGATCGAGCCTCCTATCGGTGGCGAGCCCCAATGGGGTCGATCTCTCATCTTTAATACCTTGTAGGGGCGGCGGCATTTGAAGAGAGGGTTCCCCTCGTGGGAACCCTAGGGCACGGCAAGTTAAAAAAATCTGGTTGTATTAAAAAAAAGGCATGTTTTGAAAAAAAAGAGAGAGAGAAAGGGCAGGGCGGTTTAAAAAAAATCTGAAAGAAGCAAGCCCACTGTTTGGGCTTGAGAGGATTTTTTTAAAAATAAAAGAGGAGAGAGATTTTTTTAAAAAAGGCACATACAATAAAAAGCCGTACATAAATGTTTTGAAAAAGAAAGGAGATAGAGAAAAGCCGAAAAAATGATGGAACGGTCTATGTTAAAAAAATGGCGGCTTATAAAAAAATTGATGAAAAGCCGCAAGAAATTTTTTGTGATGTTCATGTTTTGAAAAGCCGAAGAAGAGTTTGTGATCGACTAATTAGTTTTGTTTTTCCCCCATTTATCTTGTCTTCTCCCAACTGTCGATGTCAATTTTCCGACAAGTATAGGAGAAAGAGGGAGTGTATATGTAGAGTCACAGGTCTTGATCCATATTCCAGATTCAGATGCCAGTCTCCAGACCAGCCAGTTGATCAGACTCTACAGATTCCAGTTTCAGACTCGACGATTGATTCAGAGTCTCCAGTTTCAGACACGCACGAGTGTGTGGTCTTCTGTTTCGTGGTCCCCATCATTATTCTTGTTTTATCGGCTAGAGTTTTCATGTGAGCCATAGGGACTCCAGAGTAGAGTATCATTCCCTATGCCATATTGGCAAGGGTTTTCATGTGGTATCATAGGTACACCAGAGCAGTGCACCATTCTCTGAGCCAGATGGGAAAGACCCAGTTCTCCGACGAGGAGACTTTTCAGACTCCATTCTCCAGCGACCGTGGACTCCGACCAGGATTACACAACCACGACCCTTTTTCACTTCGTCCCTTTTCAGAGATGGAGCAGTTGTCCACATTATTGTGGCGGACCAGAGTACTCCGACGAGGAGACTCATTCCAGTTGCAGTGACTCTGAACAGGCGCAGTTCAGAGCACATGCTCTCCGACGAGGAGATTCAGCAGACTCACACTCCAGCCCGATCGTCCTCCTCACCTGCACAGCATGAGAAGCAACGTCCTCGACTGCAGCAATGTACGCGTTGGGTTGATATTGTCCGTAGTGTCTTGTAGCGTTGAGTTGAGTTTCTTTCTGTTTGTTTATCCAAGCTGAGCATTGCATGCTCCAGCTTGAGGGGGAGTGTTGGAGTATTTGATGTATGCGTCCGCTATGAGGGAGATGGCCATCCAACAGTTATAGTCCCACATTGTCTAGCGGTGGGACTTGGAGGCCCTGTGGAGGCTATATAAGGAGCCCCAGGCCTCCTGTATCAGATGAGAAAGTGCAATGCATGACATGCCCTTTTGAGAGCTTCTCCTGTGGTTTCATCCCGCTCCTCACGGAGTAGGGTTCCACGTTAAATCCCGTGTCAACAATGTTTTATCTTTATGTTCTTTGCTCTGTTTTATCATTTCGCTTCCCCTTCCTATTTTTTAACAATAAATGGTCGTAGGAGGCATGATAATCCGACTGAGATGGCTATAGGCCTCCTCCATGGGAGGTATGGTGGCACTAGTGAGAAGCTAAGTATTTTCTGCATACCGGCCATGAAATCTCCAACCATCGTGGAGTTCCCATATGCCTTCTGCTGCTCAAGAGATGTAGTAATAGGCATATAGCTATGAAGCTTCGCAAATATGCCACGAGTGAACTGTAGTACACATGCAGAGGACGATCATTCTGCTTGGCCTTGTAGATGTCAAACTGTAGCTGAAGAATCTTGGCCTTATTCTTCGCTTGAGCATAGGTGGAAGCCAAAGTGTCCCACATCGCCTTGAGAGTGGGCTGGTTCAGAATATCATTGGCTATCTCTGTCGTGTGGGTCCTACATAACCGAACACGTGTATATGCACCATCTTGCTTCCAAGAAGCATTTGCCCCAATTTTATCCGTTAGCTCTGGATCTGTCAGGATGTGCTCCTTGTTGTTGCACTGCATGAGGGTGAGAAACTGCATGGACCACAACTCATAGTTGGTCCCATCCATCTTAGCGATGGGAGTCGGGCCCTTGAAGGCTTCGGACGAGAAAATATCACCCTTATTCTCTGACATGATGGTAAAATGGCCAAATAACAGAACTCAACTGGGGAGTAGACCGATATAAACGAGTCTACACGATCATATGGAGGATTGGTTGTACGTGTGGACTCATACAACCAACCTCATCAATCGACGTTGCTTGCTAGGGCTGGAAAACGTGATTTATAGGTCAGAAATCACGTCTTCCAGTCAAAATCAGACCGGTTCAGACCATAGAATTACTTGCAGAGGTGTACGGAAGCCCACGGGAGGGTCGATGGCGGCCTGGGCGACTGAGACGATGGTCGTGGAGACCTGGCCGGCCGAGGCGACGGCCTAGGGTGGCGACCTGGAGGCTGGGCGGCGGCCTAGGTAGGCTGGGCGATGGTCTGGAGGCTGGGGCGGGGATCGGATGGAGGGGCGGTGGCCTGGTGCGACGGCAGCGGCAACCGAGGGAGGGGGGACAGGTGGGTAGGGTTAGGGTTTGGTGGGGTATGGGAACTCCGGTCTAGGACCATCACTCTGATACCATGTAGAGGAAAAAAACTTGATAGATTAATGAGAGGCCATTGGGTTCTCTTATATAGGAGAAGAACCAATTGGGCAAATTACATGAAGTATACCAAATAAATATATAACAGGGAAATAGTACGATAGATAAGAAATATCTCAACAATTACTTCATTGGAACCCTACTTGCTATCGATATCGCCGAATCCCCACAGAAACTGATCTTGCTGAAGTCTTCAGGCTGTGCAATGCTCAGCGTTGCCCCTCTCGCAAAGGTGGAATAGATTGCTCGATGCTCAGCGTCGCCCTTCATAGGTTGCGCGATGTGCGAAGAAGCAACCCCTCCTCGAGGCATGGAAAGATTGGTTCATCCTTTGAAACTACGTGACATCCAAATGTGCATCTACCTTTAGGCAGTGGCACTGCAGTAGCAGCAGCGCCAACCATTCAAGACCCAAGGTGGCGATGGTCCCCTCCCTCTGTCTTTACGTGAAGAGAACGAGAAACATATCATAGAATATCGAGAATAAGGGTACTGGACACTGCCCCATGAATAAGTTGGCATTGAACTCAACACTAGGTTATATTATTAGGGAATGACATTATGGTAATATATGGTGATCTAAATTCCCCGGGGTTTACTTCAAAAAAATTAAAAAAGTGGATGTTTGTGGCACATGTGCATGTAAACTTACATGCACCTTAGTGCATACTCCTTATTCCCATATTTTTAGGGATTTATTATATGTAATAACTATACCTATTCTATCATGTGTTCACAGCCTTCTTCATGTATATTAATTCACAAAGTATTTGGAGTATTTTCTATACGTTGAGTATTTTTAGTTTTTTTGTATTCTTATATATGCATCCACTCCAATGGTCTGGTGGTAGTGGACTGTGTCTACCACCCAAAAGACTAAGGTTCAAATCTCCTCTTGTGGGGGTTGCGTTAGGTAGCCGACATCCAAAAATAAATCGGATCTTTCAACATGGATTTGAGTAATGTTGGGAAAAATAAGCATCGTGTTTATTCCTTGAGCCCTAGGCTCTCTTATATAGGGAGAGGCCTATGGGCAAATTACATAAGGTAGACAAACAAAAAGGTAAATAGATAAAAGATACAAGAATATAAATAAACTTCTACACTCCCCCTCAAGATGGAGCATAGATATCTATCATGCTCATCTTGGATAAGCACTTCTGAAAGGGACCCCGAAGCAACGCTTTAGTAAGGATGTCTGTCATTTGGTCTCCTGAGCTGACATGTGTTGTAGAGATGAAGGTCTTCTGGAGCATATCACGGATATAATGGCAATCCACCTCAATGTGCTTCGTTCTCTCGTGAAAAGCAGGATTGTTGGCAATGAATAATGCAGCCTGATTATCACCTTCTAGTGATATGGGAAGTGGAACATCTATATGTTAATCTGTCAGGACTGCGCGAACCCACATCACTTCTGCACATGCTTGGACCATAGCTCTATACTCTGATTCAGCACTGGATCTTGCAACTATTGTTTGCTTCTTGCTCTTCCATGAAACAAGTGACTCCCCAATGAATATGGCAAAGCCTGATGTAGATTTCCTATCCTTTGGGCACCCTGCATAGTCTGCATCTGCACATGCTGAAATAATAATAGTACCCTTCTTCCTAAACATCAAACCTGCGCCTGGAGATGACTTAAGATACCTTAGTATCATATGTATGGCGTCCATGTGTACTTGGCGAGGTTGCTCCATGAACTGGCTCACTTTATTTACTGCAAATGTAATATCTGGTCTAGTAATAGTAACATAAAGGAGCTTCCCTACCAGTTCTCTGTACCTTCTTTTATCAACCTCCTCAGTGTCGTCATCATGCATCTTCATGCTTGAATCCATTGGTGTAGAAGTAGGTCGACATCCAAGCATTCTTGTGTCACTTAGCAAGTCAGTGACATATTTCCTCTGGGTCGTCACGAGTCCTTCATTTCTAGCATACTCCAAACCAAGGAAATATCTCAGTACTCCTAGATCCTTGGTAACGAATTCACGGCCCAAGAATTCTTTTGCTATTTTTATTCCCTGCATATCATCTCCTGTAATGAGTATATCGTCAACATACACCATAATGACAGTCATACCTCTGGATGTCTTTTGTACAAAAAGCGAATGGTCTGCATTTGACCTATTGAATTCTTGCTTCACAAACAAATCTGAGAGCTTCTGGAACCAAGATCTTGGGCTCTATTTTAGGCCATAGATCACCTTATGAAGTCTGCATACCTGTCCACACTCCCCCTCAGCAGTAAACCTAGGTGGCTGCTGCATGTAAACCTCTTCCTGAAGATCACCATATAAAAATGCATTTTTAACATCTAATTGAAACAGGGGCCAATCTCGAATCACAGCAACAGATAACAGAATCCGTAAAGTAGAGTGTCGAGCAACCGGAGAAAATGTGTCAAGATAATCTACCCCATACGATTGAGTAAAGACCCGAGCAACCAGTCGAGCCTTGTACCTATCAATACTGCCATCGGCATTATGCTTCACCGTAAACACCCACTTGCAACTCACAATAGATGCCCCAATGGGAGCTGGAACAAGACTCCAAGTACCTCTCGACTGAAGGGCAACCATCTCTTCCTCCATAGCCAGACGCAATCTACTATCAACTAATGCTTCTTGGTAAGTCCTTGGAATATTCACAGCAGATAAAGCACCTACAAATCTCCTGAAATCTCCTGCCAGACGCTCAAAGGTAACATGAGAAGCAATCGGATATGACGCACATGACCTCTTCTGTTTCCTTACTGCAATAGGCAAATCAAGGTCTGCATCAGTTGTACCAATGTCCGTGTTATCCCCTGTCTGTTCTTGCTGAGAAATGACGTCAGTCCCATCATTAGAAATAATGTTATCAGAACAAACCTGGGGCATGTTTGATGATTGACCATGATCATGAGCAGGGGCTGGCCGTCGACTGTAGTGGCATGGTAGAGGAGGAACCAAAGATGTGGGAGGTGGTAAAGGTGGTGGCGGTGGTGGAGATGGTGGTGGTGATGGGGATGGCGGTGGTGGAGATGTAGGAGCTTGTTGTGGCACATACAAGGGTGGAGGAGGAATATAGATTTCATCACTTATATCTGATGGCACCAACCTGTCACCAATAGGGGAGAAGAACATGACAGACTCAAAAAACGTGACATCTGCACTGACATAATATTTCCGACGCAACGGATCATAGCAACAATACCCCTTTTGAGTTCTCGAATACCCGACAAAAACACATTTGACAGCCCTAGGAGAGAGCTTGTCAACCCCTGGAGACAACTAGTGAACGAATGCCACAGACCCAAAGACACGTGGAGTTAGGGAAAACAATTCCTTGTCAGGAAAAACGAGGGAGATAGGTGTCTTCTCCCCCAACACAGACGAGGGCATGCGGTTAATGAGATAACACGCAGTAAGAACCGCATCACCCCAGAACGAGTGTGAAGCACAACTCTGGACAAGAAGCGTACGAGCGACATCAAGGAGGTGGCGGTATTTTCTTTCTGCAACACCATTCTGTTGGGACGTGTAGGCACAAGACGTTTGATGAAGAATGCCATGGAATGAAAGAAATTGAGTTAATGTTCGAGTACATAATTCAAGGGAATTATCAGTTCTTACAATCTTGATAGAAACAGAGAACACATTCTGTACTTCTTTAATAAAATTCATAATAGTGGTGCCCGCTTCAGATTTTTTTTTAATAGAAAGACCCAAGACAAATGACTGAAATCATCGACAACAACTAAATAGAATCTGTATCCCTAATGATCTGGAACACGACTTGGACCCCAAATATCAATATGAAAAAACTCAAAAGGGGAGCTACTGCTCCGACTCTGACGACTAGGGAAGACAGACCGATGATGCTTCCCTAACTGACAAGCTTCACAATCGAATGACGAGCGGGGTGAGATCTGAGGAAGGACTTGACGTAGTCTCTGAAACGGAAGATGACCAAAGCGCAGATGCCATAGGTAAGGAGAGACAGGTCCAGTGGAATGGGATGATGCTCCAGCGTAAGGTGTATGGACCAGTCGATACAGCCCGCCTTGCTCACAGCCATGTCCAATCACGTTGCCCGTGAGAATGTCCTGAAACACAAGAGATGATGGGTCAAATATCGCTCGACAATGTAGATCCTTAGTAATCTGGCTAATTGACAGTAAGTTCATTGAAAATTAGGAGCATGGAGCACATTCTACAACTGCATGGAAGGTGTTAAGGCGATTTGTCCATGTCCTGTAATGGGAGAATGCGTCCCATCTGCTATGATGACGGTCCTCCCTGGGGAAACTTCCCTGTATGATTTGAGTTGGTGTCTATCTCCACACAATGATGTGTGGCACCTGAATCTACAATCCATTCTGAGGTACGTGACCCCTGGTAGAAAGCAGAAGTATGAGCACTACCTGAGGAACTAGCTTATGCAGTAGCGGCAACGTCCAAGCTGCTCTCTGAACTCGGTGGAGGAGTACTGGTTGATGGCATGAGATCACGTAGACGAGACACTAGGTCATCATATCGTGAATCCGAAGCTGGCGGAGCACCCTGATGCTGTATCCATTCTGCTGCACGAGCAGATGCTGGGAAGCCATGCTTAGAATAGCATGTGTCTTCTGTATGACCAATCCGACGACAATAAGTGCACTGTAATCCACGACCACGGCCAACCCTACCACGTGGTCCTCGTCCTCGGAAATGAGATGCATTACCTCTTCCTCTAAAGGCTACCATAGCGGAGGAATTTGGCACAGTAGTAGAACTTGAGATATTGATTCGGCTCAATCGCCGAAAGGCCTCCTCCATTCGAGGAATGGTAGCATCTGCCAGAATCTGAGAAGAAGCCGCCTCATATTGTGAATCAAGAGAGGCTAGAAAGACTCCCACCATTGTCGCATTCCGATATGTCTTCATTTGTTATGGAGTAGCCGTAAGGGGCATGAAACTATGAAGCCTCTCAAACATTCCCCTCAATGCAGTATAGTGAGCATGCAGGGGTCGACCATTCTGCTTTATCGTAAAGATGTCATGCTGGAGCTATAGGATCTTTGTCTCATTCTTGGCTTGTGAATACGTGGCGGCAAGAATGTCCCATATGGTTTTGGCAGTAGGTTGATGCAAGACATCATTAGCAATGTCTGGAATTAGGGTACCAGACAACCATACCTAAGCATATGCGTCATCAGCCTCCCATGAGGCATATAACCCTGTTTTCTTCTCTGGCTCATCTTCGGTAAGAATATGTTTCTTACCCATCGACTTCATTAGGCTCATGAACTGCATAGCCCATAACTCATAGTTGGATCCATCCATCTTCACAATAGGCGCAGGACCTTTGAAGGCGCCTGTAGTGGGGATCTCGATCTTGCTTTCTGACATCCTGACTGGAGAAAACTAGGGTTGTAGACAAGGTAAGTCTTGGTCTACACTGACATGACTAGGTTTAGTTGCACGTGTAGACCTCTTATGCAACCAAACCCATCAACCTGGGGCCGAGCGGAGAGCCTCTTATGAAGATGATAACCAAACCCTAGGGACGGTGAAACCCTAGGGACAGTCGGCGGCTCAAGTGCAGAAGGAGCACGTACGGTCGGCGCACAAGAAGACGGCGCTTGGGCTCAGCCGCACGAGCTCTCGCGTGGAGGCGGCGCATGAGGGCGGGAGGCGTTGCGTCGAGGACACGTGCGAAAGGGTTGCGCGTGTGGAGATAGCCCGCGAGGGAGGCGGCGCGTCAAGGGCACGCGCGGAGAGGCGGCGCACGAGGAAGGGGGGGCGCGCGGAGGCTCGAAGGTGGAGGGCTAGGTATAGGGTTAGGTACGAGAGCTCCGGTCTAGGACCGCCGCTCTGATACCATGTTGGGAAAAATAAGCATCGTGTTTATTCCTTGAGCCCTAGGCTCTCTTATATAGGGAGAGGCCTATGGGCAAATTACATAAGGTAGACAAACAAAAAGATAAATAGATAAAAGATACGAGAATATAAATAATCTTCTACAAGTAACAATCCATGTAGCCGACCCTACTTAAAGTGGGAGAAAGCTTTGCCATTTTTTTGTATTCTTATATATTTTTGAGATAGTATTTCTTCCTCTTATTAGGAATTTAGGTAGAGAATACATTTAGACATTTGATGTTTTTGAATTTTGTCATTTTTAGGTACTTTTGAGGGGTAATTCTATGTACAACATAATTTAAGGAAGATTGTTCTTAACACTTAATTGAGGTTGATTTCCAGTGTCTTATGCTGGATTTCATGAATTTGGGGTTTTCTATGTGAATGAGATCAAGTTTCATTGTTACCTCAAATGAAAGTTCGTGTGTGTAACCCACATTTATCAAAGCCCCTCCTTGTGTCATCACGATCATGACAACCTTTAAGCATGAAGAAAAATGAGGAAATAACATGGACAATGAAGTTGTCTCACCTTAAAAACTCGAACTCAAGTTTCCCCTAGCTCGTGGTGAGCTCTCCCATGAAAATCATGAAGATCCATCACTTTGGAGAACTCTAGTGGCGCATTTGTCTTCGGAGAGATTGAGATGGAGAAAGAAGTGGCGGCTACTAGGTTTTTCAGAAATGAAAAGAGGATAGCTAGAGAATTTATATGTCATAAGTATTGCAGGCAGATTTATGGGTGGATCCCGTTTATTTTTCATGTCCACATCCAATATCCGATTCAACACTTTTTTAATGTTGGGATTATTGATGATGATACGCATCCAACCCTGTATTTTATGTTTCCGTTTGGATCTGAAATGAATTCTTGAGACTTCATCTGGTATGGCTTACCTATATGATCAAATTGAGATAATTTCCAAGTTGAAAATCTGGATATTATATCTATGTTCCAGTTTGGGAGGGAATGTTGCGATTTATTACCTTCTCCCATTTTAATCTTTAAACTCTTGTATATTGTATAACATATCACGTAAGTTCTTATGCTAGTATCTCCATAAAGAAGAGAGGGGGTTCTACTACAAAAGTTTCATTCTTATTTTTCACTGATGTTTGTTTTCTTCATACCCACTAGTTATTTATTTGGAATAGGAATCATTCCATGTTTTACAAGGATTCCTAGTCTTAAAGGGGGGAAATTTCTGAGATATTTCCATGATTTTTTGTTTTAACTTTGCATATTGGGAATTAGTCAAAAAAATGTAGCGCGATGGCTGCGGAAGGCTCCTCTGGAGCGTGAGGGGTCTCCGGGGCGAGATGGGCACCGGAAGTTGGAGGAGCGAGAGAAGTAAGAGTGGAGGAGGGCCACCTCGGAAAAAGTCCTTCGAGCGAGCGAAGGTCCCGGTGGAACATCTTCGCGCTGTGGGGGCGGAGTTGCATCTTCTCTCGATCACCGACGATGTTTCAAATGTGGCATGGTTGGTCACATGGCGAGGTGATGTGCGGCTCTGGAGCCGGTTTGCTATCGAAGAAGGTCATCTACGAAGAGAGTGCCCTTCGGGGTCCACTGAAGCTCGGAGGCCCAACAAAGAAAAGGGAGGAAATTGCAAATGGACGAGGTGACCCAATTGAAGATGTGATGATTGTCGAAGGAACGAACGGAGACTTGATGGCAGTGATCGGTGTGCTGGAGCTAGGGCACGCGCAAGGCTGCGTAGAGGATGTTGTTTGTCTCCCGGATACTCCTCTCTGCGTTCGTGGTGTTGAAGATGATAAAGTGGACGACTTCCTTATTGGTTATGGGGCTTAATTTCCACCAACAGTGAGTTGGTTTAAACCCCTTCTGCGTAATGGGGCTTTGGAGCTTTCGCAACAATGGCTGGTGGAGATTCAAGGCCTTCTAATGAGATATCGAGGCCTCCATGCAGTTCAAGTTCTGTTGTAGTCGGTTGGCGTTGTGGAGAGGGTGTTGAGGTCGGGCATGCGCCCAGGGGAGAGTCGAGACATGCTTGTTTTGATGCGAGAGCCACAGGAACCTTTACCGGTGGAGATCTCCTTTAAGGTGGGAAGAGTAACCTTTAGGTTTCGATTGTTGACAATGAAAGGTGAACCTGAGTACTTTTTGGTGTAACCGGCACATAGAGATAATCTTATTGCAATGATGAAGGACTTTTCTTCTTGGTCTAGATCCAGCTTTCGACCGGATGACTGAGCGGAGGAGCTTCCGGTGAGCAACACAGCTCCGCCACAGTCGGTGGTGCAAGATTCTCGGAGGGATTGGGTGGTTTCAAGATGAGATTTGTATCTGAAATCGTTGCTTCCAGTCTCTTTCCTATTTTGGAACTCCTGATGTTTCCTCTACCAGGAGAAGATATTTTGTGAGTTTGTCTTCTTAGCAAATCCGGATCTCTCTTCTCGGGTCAGCGTAGTGGATCCGGATCGCTTTTCTTAGGATGAACTCAAACTCGCTAGTCGCTTCAAGAGACGGAGGCCCCTCAGGTCTAGGAGGTCCAACGACGTTCTTGTCGGATCTAGGCTCCTCTTTTTTGGATCTAGTGGAGGAGGTAGACCTGGTTAGGGCCCCATTGCAGCATGTATCTGGTCCTTTGGTCGTGGTGGAGAGGCAAGGAGGCCCCACAGTGATGCCCTCCAGGGAAGGAAGTGTCATCCCTTCGAAGACTATCATCGGGGGTGGTCTCTTGACCTCCGCAACGGAGGTGTGGTGGAGAGTAGGGATTTGGTTGTGGGTGTAGGGTGGCGAGGGAGGGGGTGGAGTAAGGGTTGCGAAAATTGGGTCACTAAAGGAAGAGGGTGAGGTGTTTGCTACGGAGAGGCCAGGGGGTGCTTCTGTGGCACACTGTAAGAAGGATGAGAAGCAGATTTTGGAAATGGAGAGAGTTCGAAGGGGGAGGAGGCTTGCATTGAGGGAAGGCAACCGAAGATCGATTTTTTTTTGAAAGTCTGCATGGGAGGGGGAAACACTCTGTGGCAACCGAAGATCGATGGGTGATCCAATTCTTTCGTTCTCGCGCAAAAGAAGAAAGCCGAAGGCAAGACATTGGCTTGAGCAGGAGCTTGAGGATCAAATAGTAGGAGGCTCATGCCTTAGGGGGGAGAAGACAAAATGATGGAGAAAGTGGTGCAGGAGGAGTAGGAGAAGAGTGTGGGGACGGTAACGGATAACTTGTGTGTTGCGGTTGACATTCACACGTGGGTTGCGGAATGTCTCGAGGTTGTCTTACCATTGTTAACCCTCCGAGTAGATCATATTGAGGATCATAAGCTTGAATGTGAGAGAGTTGGGGGACAGGGAGAAAAGAAAAGCAGTTGGTAGCCTGTTGAGTTCGTAGCATGTTGATGTGGTGTTCTGGCAGGAATCAAAGATTGGTAGTTGGGATTCCTTTCTCTGGAGATCATTGGGGAATCCCAAGTTGTCAGCTTTCAGAGCACTATGGTATGTGGGGACGCTCTCTCTCAGTGCTTGTTTACTGTAGGGAGCAAAGGGGCTTCTTCCAGCTGCAGAGGGGGTGATATGACAAGGATTGCAGAGGCTGGTAGCTTCGTCGATGCCTTTCCAGAGAGGACATTTCGATACCGATCCTCCATTATGCAGACGACACCATTTTCTTCATTTAAGGGTTATAAAGAATGCAAGGTGGCCAAGGCTGTGTTGGATATTTTTTGCGAGCTGTCAGGTCTGAAGGTTAATGGGGAAAATCTGCTTTTGCCCCCCTTTAACCTTGGTTCAGAGGTAGCTCCAGTGTGTGCGGAGATTTTGGGCTTGGCACAAAAGAGCTTGCCAATCAACTATCTTGGCCTATCACTGACTTGTGGGAGACTTAGATAGATTGATTAGTTACTGGCCATCGAGAAGTAAGAAAAAGTTGGCATGTTGGAAGGTGTCTTACATATCTAATGGAGGGAAGTTGGTTGTGGTGAAGTATGTTCTTTCAATGATTCTGGTGTTTTTCTTGTCCACGACAATGCTACCCGTGGGTATTCGAAAGAGGCTGTAGACTCCAGTGCGACATTTTTTTTATCATCGACCCAAGAGGGTAAAGGACTTGCACTAGTAGAGTGGCTGGTGATGAGTCTGATGACTATGCTGATTAAAGATGTAGGGTTCAGAGTGTTGTGGGTTGATGATATGAATATGTCACTGCTTAGAAAATGGGTGCAGAGAATCTAGGGAGGCAGGAGTGATCTACTATCTAGACTAGTGAGATCTATCTATGCAGTGTCGCCCAACTTGTGCGCCCGCACAGATGTTGTGAGTTCACCTTCCACTTTTTGGAGAGGTAATTTATTCAGTAGTACTGATTTTGGCAGACTCACTGCAACCGATTTCTAGGAATGATTATGATTATCGTTTCTGACGGGTTGACTGATCTGAAGAGGGTGCTCTTTTCGATATGTACCCTAGGCTTTTTTCTCTTGCAGTTGACATGGACACCTATGTTGCGGATAGGGCAGGTGGTTCTTTGACGCCTTATTTCGTGGCTGAATTATCGGACTAGAGGGCAAAGGATCTCGGGCAGGTTGGCGAGGGAGGAGGTGTCATCAGAAGGTAGAGATTTGGTGCTGGAGGGATGGGACTTTTATGGTAATACAGGCGTACAAGGTGATCTCGGCTCAACCATCAATTACAGATATGGTAATTACCAGGGATTGTGCTAGGATCTGAAGCTGGAAGATTCCCAAATGAGTTAGGATGTTCTTGTGGCTGCTGAGAAGAGAGTACATTTTGACAGGAGTGCGTGGAGCCAAGATTTTCCCCGGGGTGGAGGAGGGTTGTCAAAGGTGTGGAGGAGAGGCAGAGGATATTGACCACATGTTCTTTCAGTGCCCTTGATCGGTTCATTTATGTAGTGCAAACATTGTGGGAGTCCAGTGGAGTGATAAAGATTCTGTTTGGGCTTCGATTAGCAAACATTGGTCATGGCCTGAAGAAGGGCAGACAAAGGCGTCGGTGTTGATCTGGGCACTTTGGCTAGCTAGAAATGCGGTCGTCTTTGAGGGTATTTCGAAAATGTACTTCGACATGCCAATGCCCTTTCTGAAACTTGACGTCTGTTATTACTTCTATATTATTTAGAAATATATTCTTTGGATGGACCTTGTTAGAAAATCGGAAGCGGAAGCGAACATGGAATAAACATAATAAAAGAAAAGAACAAGCGGGATTTTACGTGGAACCCTACTCCGTGAGGAGTGGGATGAAACCACGGGAGAAGCCCTCTACGGGGCGTGTTTGTCTATTGACTTTCTCAATGAGTACAGGAGGTCTGGGGCTCCTTATATAGCCTCTCCAGAGCCTCCGAGTCCCACCACTGGACGATGTGGGACTAAACAACTGGGTGGGGTAAATGGATCTCCTCCAGGATCCATTTACCCTGCTACAACACAATAGGCGCTTACAACTTATGCTCCAACACTCCCCCTCAAGCTGGAGCATGCAATGCTCAGCTTGGACAAACAGACAGAAACTCAACTCAACGCTACAAGACACTACGGACAATATCAACCCAACGCGCACATGCTGCAGTCGAGGACGTTGCTTCTCATGCCATGCAGGTGAGGAGGACGAACGGGCTGGAGTGTGAGTCAACTGAAGACTCGTAACCTGACCATTGAGTCTGAACTTGCGCCTGAAGTCTCCTCGTCGGAGAACTGGGTCTCTCCCATCTGGCTCAGAGAATGGTGCACTGCTCTGGTGTACCTATGATACCACATGAAAACCCTTGCCCTCAATGGCATAGGGAATGGTCCTCTGCTATGGAGTCCCTATGGCTCACATGAAAACTCTGGCCTGACAACTAGAAGAATGATGGGGACCTCTGACAATGATGGCAACTTATGCTCATCTGACAATGACCGCACACTCGTGCGTGTCTGAAACTGGACTCGGAAACTCTCTGATGTCGAGTCTGAAACCGAACTGTAGAGTCTGGAATATCTGGCTGGCCATACCGAAGAATCTGGATCTGAATCATCTGAGAAACTGGCCTGTAGAACTCTACACAATACTCCCCCTTTCTCCCATACTTGTCGGAAAACATGGACGTCGACCAAGTTGGGAGAAGACAAGATAAATAGGGGGTAAACAAAAAAAACATGAAACTTGCGGCTTTCCCTTTTTTTTTTAAAGCCGTCATTTTTTTTTTTGCTTTTTTTTTAAATTGCGTACGACTTTTCTTTGTACACGGCTTTTTTCTTTCTTTTTTTTTTCTTTTTTTTTAACAGCGTACGGCTTTTTCAAATGTACGCGCCTTCTTAAAAAAACTTCATTTTTTTTTGAAATACGGCCCAGTGGACCAACTTACTCTCTCTTTTTTTTTGTTTCTTTTTTTTTTTTGAAACACCTCTCTCTCTTTTTTTTTAATTCGAGGTCTTCGAGTCGCACCAAGGGGGAACTCTGCGCACGAGTCTCCGATCGGAGTTCTGGAGGTGATGGGGGCCCGCCGCCGCCATCGCTAAGGGCTGGGGTTTCGCCAACGGGGAGATGCTTCATTGGATGGTGTCTCCACTGCGCTGTTGCACGACAAACAGAACCTTGGGAGGAGGCAAGACAGGCTTGGCTGAGACGCGATCTGGAGTATCACCATGATGGTGAGCCCCTGGAGATGATGCGCGAGGGGAATCTCTTGCGGCCGATGACGGTGAGCCCCTGGAGACCGAGGTGCCGCCTGGAGATGTTCTGATCAGCGGCTGGAACCAGAGATGTAGCATAACAAGATTAGGGTTTCGAATGAAACCCTAGAACCTTCAAGCATGTTGATGACAACATGTTTCCAGAAACATGAATAAATCAAAACTTAGAAATCCCCGCAAATATAAATCTTCAGAACTTGGATGATGATCCATCATGAAAATAATCTTCAAGAACAAACTTTAAAATCGACCAAGAACGACCCGCTCTGATACCATGTTAGAAAATCGGAAGCGGAAGCGAACATGGAATAAACATAATAAAAGAAAAGAACAAGCGGGATTTTACGTGGAACCCTACTCCGTGAGGAGCGGGATGAAACCACGGGAGAAGCCCTCTACGGGGCGTGTTCGTCTATTGACTTTCTCAATGAGTACAGGAGGTCTGGGGCTCCTTATATAGCCTCTCCAGAGCCTCCGAGTTCCACCACTAGACGATGTGGGACTAAACAACTGAGTGGGGTAAATGGATCTCCTCCAGGATCCATTTACCCTGCTACAACACAATAGGCGCTTACAACTTATGCTCCAACAGACCTCTATTGGAGGTTCATCCCATTTTTTTCTCAAGAAAAAATATTGGGAATTGGTGGGCATTTAAAATTTTCACCTAACTTGCTTGTTCTTCAAGCATAAGCCTTTCTTAAGGGGCTTGCTCTGTACGTACATTGCACCTCTATTAGCCCAAGCAGAGGAGATAATGTTTTGAGTTAAAGGACATGGTATCTGTCAATTCTTCTAGAAATTTAAATCATGTTAGTAGTGGATTCGTGGATATAAATCATGCTTTGCATTAGGTAGCAACTGGCAAATACCAAATACTACTTACCCTAGGTTGCCATATATAAATATATCGGTCATAGATAAAATAAGCATAATTTTTTTAGGAAAAATATGTTTACGGCATTCAGTTGGCTTTATGATATGAAGTATGGACACATTTATTTATGTATTCTTGATGTCCATTGATTGTATAAGAAATGAGTGCTTTCATAGATTTATTTGAAATGAGGATTGAATCTGTAAGTCTAAATTTTAAAATCTAAAATTAATTATTGTAGAATCAGAGATAAAGAAATATGAAAACAATGGAATAACACCGGGATTTTACGTGAAGACCTATTCCATAAGGAGCGGGATGAAACTACAGGAGAAGGCCTCTCAAGTATTTTGTATTGCTTTCTCTCTTAGTTGTTACAATGGATGCGTAACTTCTTATATAGCCCCACCAGAATGATCTAGTCCCAGTGATAGATGATGCAGGACTAACATAAATGCAGGACCTTTGAGGAATCAAATTACCCACATATAGATGCATACTTTAAAAATTATAATCACATTTTGCAAATGAATTCGTAACTGACCATCAATTACAGAAAAAAACATGCTTTCATTTAGTGAATCAAACATATAGTATTGAGTAGTTTATGTTTTTATTCTCCATCTATCATGTAAGATTGTACCAAAGATTATTTCAAACATCGATATGTTATAAATATTAAGTTGGTAAAATTTTGATTTTAATATAATTTAGTTTTGAAATTTAAAAGCATTTTAGTATTTAAGATATTGAGTAATATGACTTGATATAAATATCATCAACATAAACTAGAAGGGGGAGGGGAGGCTAGGAAGGAATGATGTTAGAAGTAGAGATGAAAATGGATTGAATATGGCTATTTCCATATCCATATTCGCTTCATCTATATCGAATACGAATACAGATACGGACATGAGTTGGATACGAATTTAGGGAACCATATCCTAACATAATTGGATACGAATTCGAACCGAATATTCATTGAATACGGATCCGGATCGAATAAAAAGTGAATATGAATTGAATAAGTACCAAATATGAAGTGATTTTAAAAAATACCCTTGCAATACACACAATATAACAAAAATGTTTAGCCTATCAATAGAAGTTAATAGTTGCAGAGGGGTTCCTCTATAGATACAGTTGTTGAGGGGTTGAAGCCTACCCGAAGCTTCTCCTATTACGATTCTTATGAAGTTTTCGAGGTAAAGAGACGTAGTGGTTGTTGGATATTGAGGGAATGAATGGAATCGGATTTAGCTTAGTATTTTAGTAAGTATGTATATGTACATGTATATTGTATTTTGTATTCAGATATTTGGATTTGAATCCAAATCTTTTTGTTATTACCATATCTACATCTACATTCGGAAATATTTGCAATTAATATTCATATTCGATCTGCGTTCTATTAATATTAAACTATGGATATCCATATTCGGTATTCTTCTGAATATGGTAAGAGGATATTCGTATATATCCATATCCATTTTACCCGTACTTAGAAGTTGGTACATATAATAATCTACTTTTGGTGATCACAAAGATGGGCCTTTTATGGCTATTTTATAAATGGCATTTCGATAATTTACTTATCATTTTTCGTAAAAAATATGTTAAGTAAATTATCAAAATGTCATTTATAAAATAACCATAGAAGGTCCATTGTCATGGATTTTCGTGAAACTCACTCCAATTGTCTAGTGGTAGTGCAATGTGCCTACAAAGTAAACGATCAAGGTTCAAATCCTTCCTTGTGAGGGTTGTAGTAGATAGTCGATAGCTAGTGTAGAAATAGTCGGATCTTCCAACATGGATTTGAGCAAGAATCCATGTAGACGACCTTACTTGCAGTGGGAGAAGGCTTCGCCACTTGACATCTTCCGTAATGAAAAGTGAATTATTTACGGTATAGGTAGCAAGGTGATTGCCAGAGCTCTATTTCCAAATATTACTCCATGGTATGTGTACGTTACAAAGTAAATTGAACGAGTGAAGTAAGCAAAAATATCCCGAACATCGTGGACAGTGGTGTGTATGTTCTCAGTCTCGTGTTTAGGGTCTTGGCACCATGTGATGGAGAAGTCACTAGGAAGTCAGCGAGTGGTCTTCTTCACGGGTGGTCTTCTACTATCCATGGGTAGGAAGGAGACGTTCTTTCCATTTTTAGCTTCTAAGAAGTGGCATGAATGAGAAGTGGTATAATGGAAAGAGAAGGTTATGTGGTTGGGGAACTGGGTAGGTTTTAGTAAATAGGTCTAGCTATTTTGGACACTCGCATCATAACTACTTTGTATCTGAGGAGAAAGACCATTCCACGAAAAGAGGATTGTTGATGATGTTTGTCTTCCTCTACGTGCATGTAGTACGGAGAAAAAGTCATTGCTGGTTGTTTCTTTCATCTTCACATCGATTCAGTGGCAGGTTCTCTTACCAATATGTTACTATCATCCTATGTATCTTTTGCACTTCTTTGCGGAGACTGAAATTTTCACAAGGCAAAACTTCAATTTTCGGTTCAGGGATGTTCTCTCCTCTTCTTAATTTTTCTGGGCTTGAAGGATTCGTTCCTGCTATTTGGTGGAAATAAAGAGACACTCTCATATTGAAGTCTTTCTGTACCTCTTGAAGTAACTGAATATTTAGCTTGAGCGATCCGCCAAAGAAATAAAAATTTCATTGTCACGCAATTCACTTCAGGGAAAAAAATAGAAACTGATTGTTGATCCTGAGAAGTTTTTTGAGGTTCACGACGAGACCAATTATGCTAATCCATGGTGTGACCCAAGTTCCTGACAGAGTAACAGAGCTTTCTTTTCTATTTCTGTTGTTCCAACTCCTTTTGTCTTCAGAGTCCTTTGTCGATGGATAAGGGGCGCTTTCCTTCGTGATGGATCATCTTCATTTTAATTTGACTAGAAAGAGGGAAAAAACATAGTTATAAGGGAATCGTTCCTAATTGTTTGAGCGAGACTTCATCCAACTATTCTGTCTGCCCAACAAAGCATGTGAGTAACCATCAATAGTCAATGCAATATTGCAGATGTATTGGACCTTCCTGCTTATTGGAAATTAAGTTTCTTTGAAGTAGCAGTTTTGAGGACTGCACACACTGCCTAAAAAATGTGCGAGCACGCACGCGTGCGCGCGCGTGCGCGTGTGTGTGTATGTAATCATATCCTGGTATGTAAGTACGTGTAGACTGCTCAACAGGACATATTGGATATTCTTTCAAACACATGAAACTAAAACTTAAAGTTAAATGATATTGGTATTGTGCATTGTAGATTTTGTGGTTAATTGAAAACATTTATCTAATATTGAACGCAACTTCTTTTTTTTAGTGGTGTGTGTACTATGGACAAGTTTGCTGACGCCGATTTGTTTGCAGTATTCTCTTCACGGGAGCTGCCCGGTAATCAAAGGTGAGAAGTGGGTGGCAACGAAATGGATAAGGGATCGAGAACAAACAGAGAGGTGATGATTAACAACTGGCGCTACGTAACTTGCAAGATTACTTGTGCATAGACACTGCCGCACTGATGTAAATTGCATTCTAAAAGGGGTTCATGAACGTATTGAAAGGTCTATTATATTATATTGGAAATTGTTGACTAAGTACCTTCGGGATAATTTGACCTCTGCATTTTTTTGTATGGTGGAAGATAAAATCAAAGAAAGATAAATGGTGGGAAGAATAGGATTGCCGATTAAAATTGTGTGGTCTGAGCATGCAGCTCTAATTAGAAGATATGAGGTAATCAGCTTATCTTTTGTGTTCATGGATAACTCTTCGATCTACGATGACTCGTTCAGCTCTTGTCTAGTGTATCTAAATCATATTATGTAAAAATGCTATGAGGTCGATCTTGTCCTCCCGTGGGAGATATCATTTCTTGGTGACTTAGAGGATTGTGTTAGGTCATGTCTTCTCCAAAAGAGATATGGAGCTCGAGCTGGCTAAGGTGGAAGTGATGAAGAAACTCAAACTACTTATTAATTTGAGTAGTTGTCTTTCCTTAGGCTTGTCGGTTTCTACCCACTATTCATTCGAGCTTCTTTAAAATTGTTATACCATCTATTGAACTTTTTGGCGAAGGCATCAAGTTCATTGTCGATCAAAACTGCATTACTACTTTTTGCACCTTGAAAGAACTTTTGACATGTGCTCTTGTCATATAATTTCCTAATAGATCTCTTCCTTGCATGATCATGGATGTTGCCTTTTATTTTGTAGTAGGGGCTATACTAGGATAGAGGTGGAATATCATCCCATATGATGTTAACACCCTAGCAAGATGTTAGATGATACTCAAAGAAATTATGGTGTGAGTGAAAAGGAAGTGTTGGTTGTAATTTTTGCCCTATTTAAGTTTCGATCACATTTGTTTTGATCTAAGCTGATTGTCTTTACTGATCATTTGGCTATAAGATTTTTTTATGGAGAAGTAGGATGAGAAAAGTACGCCTTTTAAGATAGATTTTATTGCTCTAGGAGTTTGATCTAGAAGTCAAAGATAAACTTAGAGTAAAAAATGTAATAGCTGATCACCTTTCAAGACTCGAAGACATTGATACTCCTAAGACATGTACTGCTATCGATGTCACTTTTTGAGATGAGGTGATCCTTATAGATATTCCATTCCCATGGTACTCCCACTTGGTGAATTATCTCGTCTCTAGGAAAATTCCTCCTAGTTTGCCCAAGAGTAGAATTGATAACTCCAATTTGAAGCGAGGAACTATCATAGGGAGGATTCTGTACGTGGTCCAAATATGATATTGTTCTCAACAACCTGTGTGAATCATGGAATAAGTTAATTTTTGAGGTGCGGAAAAACCCAACTATAACCATATTGGAATTTATAAGGAAGAAGCTGATGGTGTGAAGTCAAATAAAGAGGGATTTGTTGGAGAAATATATTGGAGATATATGTTTGACTATCCAATCTAAGCTAGAATATATGAAAAAACATGCATGTGACTAAAAACATGCATGTGACTTCGAAGTGATATACGCGAGAGATGTAAGTTTGAGGTGGACATCAAGGGGAAGGCATATGGAGTGCATTTATGCTTAGATAGTGCGGATATAGAGAATAGCATGTGACAGGAATTCCTTATAAACATGCTCTTATAGCCATTTTTGCGTGTAATGAGAGGACAGAGACTATGTTGATAACTGTTATCTAAAGGACACACATTTAAAGAGTTACACTCCAATCATGCAACTAGTGCCCGATAGTTCTCGGTGGTTGTCTATTGATGCAATTGCAATCGCGCCACCGAATGTGCATAAGGATCCCGGGAGGCCAAAGAGACAACGAAAGAAAGCACATGATGAGGCACCTAATCAAAGCACCTGACGAAGCACCTAATCCCCACATCTTAAGAAAGCATCATCACAAATTGAAATGTGCCAATTGTGGAGACTATGGTCACAATATTAGAACTTGCAAGTGTGCTCATGTGCATTGTAAGGTTGTCACGCGGTAAGGAACATCGTCACTGTCAAGTAATACGCGGTGGGGAACATCATCATAGTCAAGCACTACGCGACGGGGAATATCGTCACGGTCAAGCACTATCACATGCTAGTATGTAATTATATATTTCAAGTATTTTTATAAGCCATCCTATATATTGTAAGAAGTTTGTTAAATAAGCATTTCTTTAAGGTGCAAGAACACTTTTTGAGTAGCAAATGACCATAATGTTGTGGAGATTGTTCATTTAAGCATGGAATATGCATTTAGCTTTCGATGACCACATTCTTTTGTAAGTATGGCTTTTGATCCCTTTAAGAAGCAACCCCATACTTTTTACACATTTTGTTAAACAACGGTTTCTTTTAGGTGGCAAAAGACTTTTTGAGTAGTAAATGACCATATTTTTGGTGGACTTGTTCACTCCCAACATGGATTATGCGTTCGGCTTTTTGATAGCAACATTCTTTCGTATGAATTTCAAAACCTTTAAGAAGCCATCTCTTATGTTTTACAGATTTTGTGAAACAATTGTATCTTTCATGTGTAGGAACTTGCAAAGTTGGCTATGCATCCTCAAACCCAGCTATAATTTTGATCACATTCGGATGCCACACCAATTTGCAGGAACTTGCAACGAACTCTGATCTTGTATAGTTTTGTACTTGTCAATGACAATGTTGGTCTTTTGGGATGGGCTTATTGAGTGACAACATGGAATTTGTATTTCATTTTTTGTTGGTGGACACATTGTAATGGCAGGATGTTTTTTATGACTGTAGTGTCTTAGCCACCTTTCCCATTATTGAGTTGCATTGTTAACACATTATGGAAAGGAGATGATTCTTGTATGACATTTTATCTACGACGCAGTTGTACATCTTATCAAACGATTGTGTGGAATTCATACAAAGGATAAAGAAGGTGCGTTAAGAACCTTACATAACCAATGCTCAAGAAAGATCAAACATACATGCTTGGAGAATCCAAATGCAAACATACACATTCATAAAAGATGTTCGCCTCAATTTCAAGATGTTGACATCAAACATTTGTGGGAAATCCAAGATGTTTACCTCATTTTCTTACGGAGAATACAATGACGACATTACATTAGTGATGAATCTCCATTTCATCGCCTTTATTCTATCATTTTAGCCTTAAAAACCCCAGCATATGCATGTAAATAGCATCAATTTGTACATAATAGCATTCATTATTTATTGCATTTATTGAACATAAAATAAGGTTTTTAATGTCAAAATTATAGAATAAAGAGAAGAAAAGAAAAAGAAATAAAATATTGCAAATATTTTATGACCCTAACCTCGAGACCAAGGCCAGAATGGAGTTGGTCGACAAGGAATAAAGTAGGGGGAGATAAGGGCCAGTAATGCAATAAATACCTCATTTATTTATTCATTCATTTATGCATTTTGACACCTATTTTGTATATAATTATTTAGTCATCAAATAGAAATATTTTGTACATAAAAGTTGTAAATAATTATGTGAATAAAAATACAAAATTGAGCTTGTACAAAAATAATACACAGTGTACATTTTATACACAGAATAAGAAGCTAGAGTCTTAACTTCACAGACCCATATCTTGCAAAAAAAACTCAAAATCACCCAAAATCACCTTTAATTGTATATAGCTTTCCAAGAACTATTTAATAAAATTGTTTTCATAATTTATGGAGTTCATCTGTGACAGTTAGGTTTTTGGCCCTCATTGTATATAGTACTGATTAAAATATTCATTCTATTCATTATTTATTATTTCTATAAATTTATATTTTTATAATTTTGTAAATAATATATGTAATACATGTACATATTGAAATTAGAATAAAACCAAAAAGAATTTGTAAAATAAAATAAGTCTATGCAATATATAGGCAAAATACCTATGTTATGTATGTACATAAATAAAAAAGGAATACATTCTTTAATTATTTTATTCTTTCATATTTTTATAATATTGTAAATATTATTCATAATATATAAAAAATACAAATCTAAAACAAAAACAAATAAAATTCATTAAATAAATAAAATATATAAAATATAGGCAAAATACCTATAAGTATACCTACATATATATACCTATTTATTTAAAAATATGAATAAACTTATAAAAATTAAATAAAAATATACTTATACTTATAAAAATAATTTATAAATATATAAAATAAGAAAATAAAATAATAAAATAAAAATATACAAAATAAAAATAAATACATGTAAATACACTTATAAATACATTATTAAAATAAACTCATAATAAAATACATCAAAAAATTAAATAAAAATCATAAATAAATACTACATTAATTAATATACATTTTTTATTTCATAAGCAAAGTATAATAAAATCATTTATGGGGTAAAATTAATGAGTCAATAATCGAGCTGACGTGGACCAATTAGAAGCTAGGGAATGTTGACCACCGGTCAACTCCCCCCTGCGCCTCTGACTCCCGTCAGAACTGCCTTTTCCCCGATATTCCTCCATTTTTCCCGCATGACCCGTAGCTCAATCACCCTCGATCCCTTCACGGGAATTGCTCCTAGTACAATCATGATCCATGCCAGATCTTCTAACACATTGTACATAGATCCGATTCTTTGATATTAGCCAGTTAATAACGGTGCCCAGGGATGTTTATAAATAAGCTCATCCTCCTCCTTGGCCGAATTGGGCCAACTTTACTTCCCCTAAACGCCTTGATTCGGTTCCTGGACGAGCCCTTGTGACAAGAGGAGCTTTCCAGCATTGTGAATCGGCCGGAGGAGGGAGGAACTTTGTCGCGACGGATATCCGGCGTCCGTCCTGCTCCCTGGAGGCCCCCAGGTATAAGAGCTGTTCCTTTACGTTATTTAGGTAGCTTTTCATTTCTGCATTTCATTCCTGTCGTTTATTTCGCAATTAGATCCTTAGTGTAGCCTAGGTTAACCAAATCGAAGTTTGTCGGAGCTCGGCTCCGGCGACCCCTTCTTGTTGTTATGGACTGTTTCCGACCCCCCTTATCATTCCATGTCGTTCCCCATCGCATTCTACATCTCCCGACCACGTTTGTTCAACCGGAGACCTTCAGTCTTCGCGAATCGGAGCTCCGCCGCCGCCGTTCGTCGGAGCTCCTCCGCCTCGCCTCATCTTGCGTCGCAGCTTCAAAACCAAGGGTCGAGGAGAAAGCCCTCGTGCCCCTCGTTCTTCCTGTGCAGGTACAACGAAGAAACGAGCCCTCCGGGACTCGAATCAAACCAGGAAGAGGTTCCTGGAGGTCCAAAGCTCCTCCTACCTCGCCTGAACACCCCGGACCTCCAGGAGCCATGAGGAGACAATCCTTCGATGCGGGGGCCTTCCAACAACGAGCAGAGCACCTTGGGTGCGACGGAGATGCCCGGAAGAGCCCGCGATTCAAGATCGGAGCTCGCCGAGTGCGAGCTTCTACCCTGTTCCTCCAAGTGGCTCCACCGCCGTCCGATCATGATGAAGGCCCCATATTCGATTGTGGTTGTCCATCTTAGCCACGCCTTAGCCGTTGATGTAGATGAAAGACCTGATCCGAACCACTCATCTGCGAACCGTCATCGGCCCATGTGGATGCACCACGTGGATAAGTGAAGAAAAATCAGCCGTCGGATGAAGCGCATTTTGGGGGTAAATTGCAAATCTAGCCTCCGCATTTTTGTATTTGAATTTTGATATTGTAAATAATTTTTTAACGTTGTAAATAAACTGGTATTTTTGCTAACAGGACCCTAGACTTTCATGTATTTACAAAAAGGTCCCTTTGTGCCTCACGTACAGTCCCACGTGAGGCGCGTGAATTTTGCATGTAAACCCTGACAGGTTTGGTTAATTATAAATTAGTTCCAAAAATTTAAATAAATGTTTATTCCAGTAGGTATTTTTGCACAGTGCCCCCTGTGATTTATTTTATTTGCACAAATGCCCCTGCTAGGCTGTTTAATTTTTGTGTCTTTTATGTATTTATTAAAAATGCCTAGCTAGCTCTTAAAAATTCACAAAAAATAGAGTATATGCCTTGTACTTGTAGATGCACGATATATTTTCGTTTAGTATTTTTGAGCATTTTATCCATTTATTAAAAATGAAAAAGGAGCTAATTTTGCATTGTTTAAATGAGGAAATACAAAAAATTATAAAATGTTTTTAGAAAATTACAAAAAAATTATATGTGGTATATTTATATATTTAATGAGTCTAGAAAGTGAAAAAACCTAAAAACAAGAAAAAGAAAAATAAAAAAATTAGAAAACTTCAAAATTAAACAAAAAATATAAAAATGCAACAAAAATATCAAAAATATATTATTCTCTTTTATAATTATCTATATATTATTATTTACATATTAAAATTAATTTTGGTAGTTTTTGGATTTATTTTATATTTTTAAAACCCAAATTAGTGTCGGCCTACTTAATTAGTCCTATATTAGGGACCTCTTTGAAATTAAAAAATACATAAAAATTAAAAAAAATCCAGAAAAATAATAAAAAATAAATATATAAAAAACAAAAATACTATATGTAATATATTTTGAGTATTTATGTATATATACCCATATATTATATTACTTCTCTCTCTTCTCTTATATTTCTCTCTCTCTCTATATATATATATAATATAACTACAAAATATAAATCTATCTTATATAATTAAAAGATATAAAAAATTATAAAAATAAAAATAAAAGAAAAAAAATATAAAACCCCAAAAACCCACAAAAATAGGAATCATTCAAGGATGACCCTGATGTACATGAACACCCATAGGCTACCCTTTTTTTATTGCTCTCTGTGGTTCGACCTCTACATGCTTATACACTATGCATTTTGTGGTAGAGTTAATAATTTTTAATTCACAATTTTGGGACTTAATTGACTTATTCTTTAATGTGGGTTAATTTCTGATCAACAAGGGTTTTGTGAGCGGTCGCCTCAGCGACACTATATTTTGACCATCGCAAAATGCTCGTTATCAGATGGAACCGTTGCCGGGGAGCAATGAGCGTAGCCTATCACATTTTGTCATTCTTGATTTGAAAGTCATTTATTTATCATTTATTTTGTGAATATCTATTTATTTGCAATTGTGATGAATTACTTCATGATTTATTCCATTGATTGAGCTTATATTAATACTATCTTTTTGTGACCTTGTGGCGAGGGCCCGCCACACGAGGATGGTTTCTTAGGGAGCCAAGGCAGCCGAGCTTGGAGGAGGTTGGTCTTCACTTCATGACCAGCTGGAGAGAGCACCAAGGATGCAAGGGGATGAGATTAGATATGCCTCAAGCAATTAGGATTATTTTTGTAATTTATTGTGAGAGAGAGAAATTTTGGCATGTAATATAACTTGGACTCTACTCTTCACAACGAGGTCCAGTGCCCGGGTGTCTGTTCACCTGGGGGCCTCGTCACGGCTTTCTCGTGTTTTTCCACCTTATTTTCTTTGTTTTCCATTATTTTGAGTTTTCCGCCTTTATTTTATTTTGTTTTGTGTGCATGGAGCCCCTAGACATAGGCTTGCTTGATCGAGTAGACTAGGTCCAAACACCCTAATAATCTTGCATGCACCTATAGTATGATTTTGGACTTAGATCAAACTCTAAACAGTCGCCTCATCACCTTCAAACCAACGTACCGCGAGCTCTCCCTGCCAAGCGCTTCTCCTGAACTCGATGTATCGAGAGGAGGAGGGGTGAGCCTAGACCGGACTCCTGGATTGAAGGGCGGTGATCGACTTGTGGTTCTTCACGCTAATAGCAGCTAATGTTTAGGACGATTTTGTCGCTTGCATACCGCCATGTAGATAGGTTTAAAAATTCTGTTTTGCATACTGCATGGAGAGAGCTGGGATGCAGTGTAAGTCTTCTAACTCAGCATGCATCATTCGGTTCAATGGTGAGATTTCCATTATGGAACCATTTGCACGGCTTTTCCGCTATCTCCCTCTGATTTTGAGCACCTAGGACTTAAATGAAAATCTACAAAAACGTTAGGCGCTGGTATGAAAACAGACTCAAAAAAAGTGAAAACACAAAAACTAAAACAAGGGGACTGCTAAATAAACTTTGACCTTAATTAAAATCCGTAATGGACTATCATTGTACCGGTTCATAAAACCCTCATTGTTTTCAGGTACCTTTAGAGGGGGACCAAAACCCTACTCCCATGAGCGAGGCACGTCCCATAAGGAATAGAGCCAAAAACCCAGTCTGCAACTGCCTTGTGTATCGCCTGGATTTTCGAAGTAATGACGCTTCTATCGTACGTGGTGGGGCCTTTGTCAGCGAAAATGTTCCCACCTTGTGTGGAACATCGACATGGTCTGAAGTACTGAGCATAGGCCACGCCTTCACGGGGGTGTCTGTCTCATCGGTTTGCGTCCGAGTAGGTTCTTGTACTTTCACGGGTGATTCCATTGCGAGCGAGAACCGAAGTATTGGTTTCGCCTATCGGCTTCCTCTCTCTATTTCTTTGGTTGAGTAGGAATCCAGGAAGGGTTACAAGGACCTCAAAAAGTACAGACTACAGGTTACAAAGGAGGTGGACAAGTACGGGATTCTTTTCTGGCAGTACTCTCTCTAATATAGGGGTAGCGTGCTAAGGACTTGTTAAAAGATTTGCTTGAAAGAACAACTCTAAAACCGAAAAGATAATAAATAGCCGAACCTTCACGACTTCACATGGCGTGAGTTGGTGAACGGTGAACCCAATTTTGTATTGTGTTTGTATGGATCTAGATTAAGGTTCAAAGATCGAGTCCCGCGCCTTGCGCAAATTTGTGTCACTCTCTTTTGACCCCCTCGTTCAGCCAAGCCTTTCTACTATTTTGCACTCCTTTTATTCCTCGTTGACCATCGTATCCTTCTTCCAACATCCAATCCTCTTTTGTGCTTCGCAAAGTTGATCCATGGATGGTTTCCATCGGGACCCCGCCGACACCCACATCGATTCCATAGACTCAACTCCGCTAATAAATTCGAGGCGATTCTCGAGAACCCGATCTGGACTTTGCGGATCGATCTCCAGACTCCTCGTCTTCTACCTTTCTTTTGACCACCTAATAAGCCATGATCACTTTTGTCCCACTTTCGCCGTTGTGAATGGAAGTCGATTACAGTCCACATATTTTTCCGTTCACAACATGCTGGAGTTGACCTGAATTCCAGCCTCATCATGACAGCTGAACAATATTGCAAGTGGTCTGATCAGGACTCTCTCATCCTGCAGATAGAAGACAAATCAAGCCCTGGAGTCTACTCCGGAATTCTTTTTGTCAGATTCAGACCCTGATATGGCTCCTCAAGGAAAGGGCAAGGGTCAGTAGCCACCCCAACCAGAAGGACAGTTGCCAGATCAGAATCAGGTTAATGCACAACTGCTGGCGTCTATCCAGGCTATCCAACAGCAGCTGACAGAGCAAGCCCTAGCGCAGACAGCTTTTCAGGATATGTTGAACGATGTGATGAACAGAGCCGATGGAGGAGGAGGCAGAAGAGGAGGTGGAGACGGAGGTGGAGGTGGTGGTCCACCTGATGATGAAGAACCAGAACTACCGCCACCCAAGCCTACACTAAAAGAGACGTACAATCCTGGAGACAACCAGATGACCGAGTGGATCCTCATTCCACCAGTGCACGCTCACTTTGAGCTGAAACCCCAATTCCTTGCTCTTCTTCCAGCCTTCCATGGAAACACCAGTGAAGAACCATACATCCACCTGCAGCAGTTCTCACGCATCTGCCGTACTACTCACTACCCTAATGGCCCTTTGGACATTGTCAAAATGATGGTATTCCCTTTCAGCCTACAGGACAAGGCCCTCTATTGGGTCAACCATCTGGGGAAGGTTGTGACAACCTGGGAGGAACTGAAGTCAGCTTTCCTGCATAAGTTTTACCCTCTCGGTCGGCTCAACCAGATGCGAGCTCGAATCAGCAACTTCTCCCAAGGGGCCCACGAGTCCATACATGAAGCATGGGAGAGGTTCACTGATCTGTAGGAGAAATGTCCCCATCATGAGATCCCGAAGATCAGTTTGGTCGAACACTTTTTTGGGGGCCTGAACATCGAGAGCCAAAGGCTCGTTGACGCAGCATGTGGGGGTTCGTACTTCAACAAGGATGAAGATGTGGTCTGGCAGATATTTGAAGAAATGGTCGAAGGAGAGGCCGTCCTCTCTTCATCAAAAGCATACCAGAAGCAGCCCCAGATCCTCCAGAAACAAGTACACATGGCAGCGTCCCGTGAGGCAGATAGAGATGAGAGCTCCAACCTCAGTATCATCGAGGGCCATCTCTCGAAAGTTGATATCATTGAGAAGCGATCACAGGACCTTGAGAAACTCGCTGTGATCGAGAAGAGGACTCAAAACCTTGACAAGCTTGATCAGATCACCAAGCAGCTAGAACTGCTGGTAGGCACCATCAATTCTATTCATTCGGCAGCACCATCAGAAGCTCCAGCTGAGAGGAAGGACGAGCAACCACCGCAGCATCAGCCTCAACCGAGCCAACAGCCACCGGCAGTCCAGCACGTGTACTACGTGTAGGCACCCGATCAGGGCCAGCCGCAGCAGCAGATGGTTGTGTACCAACCAGAGTTCCTTTCAGGATCCGATCCAGTCTTCCCACCACCACCCTGATTCAGGAAGTGAACGGGGTATAGAGTAACGAAGCACAGCCGACCCGTCCTATGGGACAACCTCAGGGTCAGCTACCTGCCAACCGGCAATACCACCAACATCAGGGTGGTCATTTTGGACAATCCTCACAGCCACCGCAACCGTATCATCAGCCTCCTCAGTATGCAAATCAGTGGAGGCAGAATCAGCCATACCAGCAGCCGCAATACCGCCACCCACATCCTTTTCATCAGTATGCGGCTGCTCCACCTCAGCAATACCAGCAGTATCCTCCCCTCTCCTATCAGCAGCTTCAACTTCCTGCACCACCCCAGCACCACTAGCAACAACCTCAGCATCCGCAAATGCAACAACAGCGTGGTCTGCACGCTGAACCCACTGAGGTAACTCCCGTGAACCTGACCATAGAGTGCCTGGCCCAACTCGTCAAAGGGCTGGCAGATATGACCAAGAGGCTCGACGACCTGACTGCCACGAAAACCACTATTCTAGCTCAGGTCGAGGCCAACCCTAATAATTTTAAGAAGAAAGAGCAGGTAGAATGTGATGTCTTGTCTGTGTCTGTAGAAGCAGAAAATGATATTACTGTTTATTCTAATGCTGTCACTCTCAGGAGCGGTAGGGCCTTGCCTCCGCTTGCCATCAAGATTGGGGTGAATAAAGAAACAGGTGGATCGTCATCTTCTGCATCACTCGTGCCAGCTAGAGGGGCGGGTGAGGAGGAAGACGAAAGAGAAGCCATTCCAGCCGTCGTGCAGTACCAGCATTCCCAGCCAAAAATACAAAAAAATCAGAAAAATCAAAAACAACAAAAAGAAGATTGCAGCCGAAGCGAAGCCGTGCCAGCCTTAGAGGAGCCGCCAGCAGTAGCCGATCCCTCGCCAGCCGACGGAGCAGATGCTATACTTTTTGCTCGCCCATCAGCACCAACATGTCAGGATACAATTTGTACTCCTTTTTGTAGTCCGGATGTACAACATTCTTTGGGCGATAATTTTGATGTAAATAAGAACTCTGTTTTTTCTGCTAGAGATGTACATATTCCTTTTCCTCACGCAATAGAAAAATCCAAAAAAATAGCAAAAAGAAAAAGTGCATTGTCTGATCCAGGAGTTGTGGAAATAATTGACAACTTAACTATTGAGATTCCCCTACTGAAGGCCGTGGAGTACATGACAGTTGTTAAGAAAGATCTGAAAGAGGTATGTACCAGCAGGCGTCGCCCATCTAGAAGAAACAGACACCAACAAGTTGAGAAGCACATCCTCACCTTGACCACGGTAGCAGCCATCAGTAACTTCCCGCAGAAAAAGCAGGACAATGGATCACCTTTTATCAGTTGTGAAATTTCCGATCAGGTCTTTGAGCGCACTCTCCTTGACAGCGGATCTTCCATCAACCTTTTGCCGGCATCAATAACGCAGGAATTTGGGCTGGGCACGCTCAAGCAGACACGAATGATCCTTCAGTTTGCTGACCGATCCATTAAGCGACCCAGAGGTTTGTTGGAAGATGTTGTAGTAAAGGTGCGGGATATGCGATTCCCTGTTGATTTTGTAGTCCTTGATATGGACTCGCCCGTACCCTTACTCCAGACCCCTATCATCCTTGGCCGTCCATTCTTATGTACATCAGGTGCCGTGGTTGATTACGGGTCCGGCAAAATCACTTTCAGCTCAAACAACATGCAGATCACTATAGACATGATCAGAGAGCCCAACACCACGACTGACGAGAGCCATGCAGTATCAGAAGCAGACTGTGACTTTGTTGCAGAGATCAGAGACTCATCGCCGTCACTAAATGATTCATGGACCCGAGAAATCCTCACTCTTGAGGAGGACTTGGAAAGCACAGCTGACCTATGCTCCGATGATTATTGGGAAACTGATTCTCTGATGTTGGAACAATTAGGTGACTTCAAGAATTCACTCCAGACCGAACACAATGAGCCTCGTGCAGAACCGTTCGGCACCTCACCAGGATCTCAACAGAATGCTGAGGATGGTAGCTCCATTAAAGAAGTACATCCTACCACCAGCATAGTGTCTGAAGTAACCAACAAGGTTGACAGGTCAAAACTAGAACTCAAGCCACTTCCTTCAGGCCTGAAGTATGCTTTCCTTGCGGGTGAAGAACACATGTATCCGGTCATCATCAGCAACAGGCTGAATCCGGATCAGGAATCTCGTCTTCTCGAGGTTCTAGAAAAGAACCGCAAGGCACTTGGTTGGTGCGTATCAGATCTCCGTGGGATAAATCCAGCTTTGTGTTCACACCATATTTATTTGGAAGAAGATGCCAAACCGTCCCGTGAATTCCAAAGAAGGCTGAACCCAAACCTTCGGGACGTCATCATCAAAGAAATAATGAAATGGTGTGATGCAGGCTTCATCTATCCTATCTCCGATTCAAAATGGGTAAGCCTGCAGCATGTAGTTCCAAAGAAATCCGGGCTTACCGTGGTTACCAATGACAAAGGAGAGGAAATATCCACTCGGGTACCAACATCCTGGCGGGTGCGTGTTGACTACCGTCGTCTTAATGCAGCAACTAAGAAGGACCACTTTCAATTACCATTTATTGATCAAGTTCTGGAAAGACTAGCAGGCAAGGAGTTCTTCTGCTTTTTGGATGGGTATTCCGGGTACAACCAGGTGGCAATCGCTCCCGAAGATCAAGAGAATACTACCTTCACTTGCCCGTTCGGCACCTACGCCTTCAAGAGAATGCCCTTTGGATTATGCAATGCACCTGCAACCTTCCAAAGATGCATGCTAGTTGTTTTTGCCGAGATGGTAGGCAGTTTTCTCGAGGTGTTCATGGACGACTTCTCTGTCTATGGTGATAGTTTTGATTCTTGTCTTGAGCACCTGGACAGAGTGCTTCAGAAATGCAGCGAAGTCAATTTAGTACTTTCATGGGAAAAGAGCCACTTCATGGTCACCGAAGGCATTGTGTTGGGTCACGTCGTTTCCAAATGTGACATGAAATTCGACCCAGCGAAGGTGGATGTCATTGCCAATCTAGAGCCACCTCAGTCAGTGAAAAATGTAAGGTCATTTCTGGGGCATGTGGGATTTTACAGACGATTCATCAAGGACTTTAGCCGCATTGCCCGACCTTTGACAGAACTGCTATGCAAGGAAACTGAGTTCAATGTAGATCAGCAGGTTCTCCTTGCTTTCAATCAGCTGAAGGAGCTTATTACTCAGGCTCCAGTTCTACAGCCGTCGGACTGGTCTCTTCCCTTTGAGATAATGACCGATGCATCAGACTTTGCAGTCGGGGTTGTTCTTAGATAGAGGAAAGAGAGAGCGTCCTATGTCATTCACTACGCCAGCAGAACATTGTTTGAGGCGCAAAGAAATTACACCGTGACAGAGAAAGAGTTGCTGGTTGTGGTTTTCGCCCTTGAGAAGTTCAGATCCTATTTGCTTGGATCGAAGGTCACCATTTTTACAGACCACTCTGCTATCCGGTACCTGCAGCAGAAGAAGGATGCCAAGCCGAGACTGATTCGATGGATCCTTCTCCTCCAGGAATTTGACTTGGAAATTAAGGACAAGCATGGAGTTCTGAATGTGGTAGCAGACCATCTCTCCAGAATTGAGCAACATGAGCCTCCTCTGAACAGTGCACCCATTACAGAAACCTTTCCTGACGAGTCTATCGTAGCAGTGGATTCTCTCCCTTGGTATGCTGATATAGTCAATTACCTCACCTCGGGGGTAATACCATCGGATTGGACGAAGAATCAGAAGAACAAATTCATGTCGACCATCCGCTTCTATCAATGGGAAGATCCTCTTTTATTCAGGGAAGGAGCGGATTTCATTTGGCGCAGGTGCATCCCTCAGGAGGAGCATTCTATTGTCCTCAAGCATTGTCACTCGCTCGAATCTGGTGGACACCACTCTGGAAACCGTACGGCAGCCAAAGTACTTCAGTGTGGATTCTGGTGGCCCACACTATTCAAGGATGCAACAGAATTTGTCAAACGATGTATTGACTGTCAGAAATTGAAGGGTACACTCACTGCCAAAGATTCGATGCCCCTGAAAATTATTCAGATAGCAGATGTTTTCGATGCATGGGGCATTGACTTCATGGGACCTTTCCCTAAAAATCAAGGTTTTGAGCACATCTTCTTGCCGTCGATTACATGAGTCGTTGGGTTGAGGCTATTCCCGCTCGAGCCGCTGATAGTCGGACAGTGTGCCGATTCTTGAAAGATAACATCATTGCACGGTTCGGGATTCTGAAGATTCTCATCTCAGATGGTGGTAGCCATTTCATCAACAAAGAGGTCAAGAAATTAATGAAGGAGTACGGCATCGACCATCGTGTCGCATCCCCTTATCACCCTCAGACCAATGGCATGGCTGAATTGTCAAACAGAGAAATTAGGATGATCTTGCAGAAACTTGTACGGCCGGACAGAAAGAACTGGTCTCAACTCTTGGACTCAGTTCTCTGGGCTTACAGAACCGCCTATAAGTCTCCCTTGGGCATGTCGCCCTATCGTCTTGTATATGGGAAGCTGTGCCATTTGCCCGTCGAATTAATTCACAAGTCTTTATGGGCAATTAACATGTGCAATTTGGACTCACGAAAAGTGGTCAGAAAAGAAAGGATGATCTGAACAGACTCTTGAAATTCCGAAACTATGCATATGATAACACATTGATTTACAATGAGAAGGTGAAACGCTGGCATGATCGGCACATCAGACGAAAGACCTTTGAAGTTGGACAGAAAGTGTGGTTATTCGATGCAAAGTTGCAGATCTTCCCAGGCAAATTAAAGAGTAAGTGGACAGGGCCATTACGAGTTTGTGAAGTGTGTGACAATGGAAGTATTGCCATATCAGAATTGTCTCCTGACACACAACCATTCGTCGTCAACGGTCAACTCCTGAAACCTTACCTCGAGCCTGATACTTTCTTGGCCGTTGTCGACTCCATTCAGCTCGCGCACCATGAAGACATATCCACAACAGCGACAGCATCAGAAGATTCAGACGCTGCACCTCAAAAACTGTTTATCTGATTTTCTTCTTTTCTTCTTTTTTACTTTTTCTCTTCTATCTTCTTTTTGTATCTAAAGGTGCTTCCCCTTGTTGACAATCTTCTATACTTAGGACGCACTTTGTCCTAATTATAGGGGGGGTGTGCACCCCGAGTGTTCTATTCTTTTCGATCCTCTCCATTGTCTCCTCTTCTGTACTTAGGGATATCTTACCCTAAGTATAGGGGGAGACAATCTGAGTACAATATGTTTATTCCCACCCTTGACCTTCCCTGCTTTGTGTACAGTCTGCTATACTTAGGATTACTTGATCCTAAGTATAGGGGGGGACGGTCAACTTCTCAGTCGTTCACTTCTTATTCATATATTCTTTAGACTTGTCTATACTCAGTACGAGTTATGTCTTCTCTTTTCTCTTCGATCTATGAGGACATAGCTCAAGATAAGTATAGGGGGGTCGTATATACCATGTATATACTACAAGCCATAACTCATACTGTAAATAAACTACTACCTCAAGTAAAAAGTATTGCTAAAAGTATTTCTATTACAATAATAAAAGATGATTGTGAGCTCCTCAGATTCTTCTTGTCCATACTGATTAATAAGTCAAGAAAAATGTTTTGTGCAAAATGTTCTCCTTGTAAAATCTTTTGAAGATTGCTTGAAAATATTGTGTAGAGAGTATTCAACCTTTGTAAATAGTTTTGTTTGCGAAAATTTATTTTTCCTTTGAGTGAAATAAAATGTTTGAAAAATGGTTTGCAAATGATTGGAAAATTGGTGGTGAAATTATTTTTGAAAAATCTATCTATATTGTGCGAAAAACTGTTGCAAAAATCATTTCCAAAGGCGTGTACAGGTTTGTAAAAATATTTTGGACTATAGTCTTCAAAATCTTTTTAAAAATGATTCTCAAACAGGTATGAGGAGTATACACAAAAATCTCTCATACAAAAATAAGAATAATTCCAAATAAAACTTGTAAGAGCCTAAATCATGTTGTACATAAATTATAGTTTTTCTTTGTATATACTGATTAATAAATCAGGTTAAATACCTTTACAGTATGATTTGAAAATAGTGTGAACTGCTTGGAAAACTTGCTGTGAAATGTTTTCAACCTGTGTAAAATGGTTTTGTTTGAAAAATTTTCTTTATGTGAAACAAAGGATTTGGAAATCTATGTGCAAATGTTTTGAAAAATGTTTGTAAAAACTATTGTGGAAAATGTATATACATAGTTTGACAAAATCTGTGCAAAATAGTCTTCAAATGTTTGTAAAAGCTTGCAAAAATTATCGTGTACTATATTTTTGAAAATGTTTTCAAATATAAATATAAATATATATAATAATTAAATAAATAAGTAAATAATAAATGACAAAAATAAAAATAACACTCAGAAATAAATGGGCAGATTGGTGAAGCCTTTAAATAAAAAGTCTTTAGCAATTGTATACATATATATACTTGTAAATTCTTTGAAGTTCTATAAACTTTTAAAAATAAAGCGGAACGCCCGTGTAAATAGTAGTACATACTTTTTGTATGCTTGAATTATTTTTATTTGCAAAAATTCTTTGTGTAAAAAGATTCTTTGATTCTTAAAATGCATTGTGAAAAATTGCATCATTCACTGTGCATAGCATGTGCATATCATTCATATTCTTTTTGAGTGAGCTTGATGATTGAACCAGTCCAGTAAAGTCTAAAATTGGGGCTTGGTTGGACCTTACCGCACCTAACTGCACTGGAACCTTATGGGAACTAGTTTTAAGGTACTTCAGGTCTATTCGGACTTAATTCTTTGAGAAATCAGGGCTGGGTTCAAGTCACCTCAACTGACTAACTAGAACTTTTCGAGACACACGCATGACTCTTGTCAGTCGTGACCTAACTTGGACACTTTGCACCTTTCACTTGTCTAAACTCAGTCGGAGTGGTGAGGGGGTTGGATTTGCTAGTCTGAGACGCACACGGGTGGAAACATTCGTCCTCGTTTAGGGAGGGAAGTGCACCCCAACCTGGTCCAGTAGCCATGAGGTCTGACAACAGGAGAGTGTGGGTTGCGATAATGCTTCAAAAGAGGGATAGTCTACTGGCTCAAGAGGAAAAACTCATTATGTAAATGCTGCTGTGAATAGTATTTCAAAAAAAAAGGTCAAGCATGTACAAAAATAAAATGCCTGCGAAGTATGTACATATGTTGTAAAGCTAATAAGCAACCTTGAGTTCTAAAGTCAAATATGTGAGCCTGCAGCTGGATGACTCGACTACACTGGTCTTGCATCCTAGGATAGGTAGCTACACTGGCTACCGTCCATTCTTCTCTTCACCCCCTCCTCTTGAGCTGGTTGCCACTTGAACTTGGAAGGGAATACCCCGCTCCTCGAGGATGGAGTTGTTGGATTGGGGAATCATTGGGTTGTCATTCTGGAGAAGTCAGTTCCTTTGTCATTTCAGTTGGGGAGAGCCACTATCACTTACACTGTACAAGTTCATTTCATAGTCATAAGGGTTTGCGTATGATGTAGGCTAGTTCTGACCATGCTATTGAGGTGGGTTGAACCGAGTTTTGTGACTCTCGAAGGCTGTTGTGCTGTAAAGCTGGTTCCCGACTAGGTTCTACACAGATCCACACCCGAGGTCTAGCAGAAGCTCCAAATTCTGATTTTGTGAGGACATATGTTGCACTGAAAGCAACCCCATTCACTCTCTTCTCCTTCAATTCTCTTTTTCTTTTCTTCTGATTCTTTATTCTTTTTGTACTTATTGCATAAGTATTTGCTAGGGACTAGCAAAGGCAAGTATAGGGGGTGATGAATCTCCCTTTCATCACCTTTATTCTATCATTTTGGCCTTAAAAACCCCAGCATATGCATGTAAATAGCATCAATTTGTACATAATAGCATTCATTATTTATTGCATTTATTGAACATAAAATAAGGTTTTTAATGCCAAAATTATAGAATAAAGAGAAGAAAAGAAAAAGGAATAAAATATTACAAATATTTTATGACCCTAACCCCGAGACCAAGGCCAGAATGGAGTTGGTCGACAAGGAATAAAGTAGGGGGAGATAAGGGCCAGTAATGCAATAAATACCTCATTTATTTATTCATTCATTTATGCATTTTTGACACCTATTTTGTTTATAATTATTTAGTCATCAAATAGAAATATTTTGTACATAAAAGTTGTAAATAATTATGTGAATAAAAATACAAAATTGAGCTTGTACAAAAATAATACATAGTGTACGTTTTATACATAGAATAAGAAGCCAGAGTCTTAACTTCACAGACCCATATCTTGCAAATAAAAACTCAAAATCACTCAAATCACCTTTAATTGTATATAACTTTCCAAGAACTATTTAATAAAATTGGTTTCATAATTTATGGAGTTCATCTGTGACAGTTAGGTTTTTGGCCCTCATTGTATATAGTACTGATTAAAATATTCATTCTATTCATTATTTATTATTTCTATAAATTTATATTTTTAGAATTTGTAAATAATATATGTAATACATGTACATATTGAAATTAGAATAAAACCAAAAAAATTGTAAAATAAATAAGTCTATGCAATATATAGGCAAAATACCTATGTTATGTATGTACATAAATAAAAAGGGAATACATTCTTTAATTATTTTATTCTTTCATATTTTTATAATATTTTAAATATTATTCATAATATATAAAAAATACAAATCCAAAACAAAAACAAATAAAATTCATTAAATAAATAAAATATATAAAATATAGGCAAAATACCTATAAGTATACCTACATATATATATACCTATTTATTTAAAAATATGAATAAACTTATAAAAATTAAATAAAAATATACTTATACTTATAAAAATAATTTATAAATATATAAAATAAGAAAATAAAATAATAAAATAAAAATATACAAAATAAAAATAAATATATGTAAATACACTTATAAATACATTATTAAAATAAACCCATAATAAAATACATCAAAAAATTAAATAAAAATCATAAATAAATACTACATTAATTATTGCACATTTTTTATTTCATAAGCAAAGTATAATAAAATCATTTATGGGGTTAAATTAATGAGTCAATAAGCGAGCTGACGTGGACCAATCAGAAGCCAGGGAATGTTGACCCCCGGTCAACTCCCCTGCGCCTCTGACTCCCGTCAGAACTGTCTTTTCCCCGATATTCCTCCATTTTTCCCGCATGACCCGTAGCTCAATCACCCTCGATCCCTTCACGGAAATTGCTCCTAGGACAATCATGATCCACGCCAGATCTTATGACACATTGTACATAGATCCGATTCTTTGATATTAGCCAGTTAATAACGGTGCCTGAGGATGTTTATAAATAAGCTCCTCCTCCTCCTTGGCCGAATTGGGCCAACTTTACTTCCCCTAAACGCCTTGATTCGGTTCCTGGACGAGCCCTTGTGACAGGAGGAGCTTTCCAGCATCGTGAATCGGCCGGAGGAGGGAGGAATTTTGTCGCGGAGGAGCTTCGGCGTCCGTCCTGCTCCCTGGAGGCCCCCAGGTATAAGAGTTGTTCCTTTACATTATTTAGGTAGCTTTTCATTTCTGTATTTCATTCCTGCCATTTATTTCGCAATTAGATCCTTAGTGTAGCCTAGGTTAACCAAATTGAAGTTCGCCGGAGCTTGGCTCCGGCGAGCTCTCCATGTTGCTATGGACTGTTTCCGACCCCCCTTATCATTCCATGTCGTTCCCCATCGCATTCTACATCTCCCGACCACCTTTGTTCAACCGGAGACCTTCAGTCTTCGCGGATCGGAGCTCCACCGCCGCCGTTCGTCGGATCTCCTCTGCCTCGCCTCATCTTGCGCCGCAGCTTCAAAACCCAGGGTCGAGGAGAAAGCCCTCGTGCCCCTCGTTCTTCCTGTGCAGGTACAACGAAGAAACGAGCCCTCCGGGACTCGAATCAAACCAGGTAGAGGTTCTTGGAGGTCCAAAGCTCCTCCTACCTCGCCTGAACACCCCGGACCTCCAGGAGCCAAGAGGAGACCGTCCTTCGACGCGAGGGCCTTCCAGCAACGTGCAGAGCACCTTGGATGCGACGGAGATGCCCGAAAGAGCCCGCGATTCAAGATCGGAGCTCGTCGAGTGCGAGCTTCTTCCCTGTTCCTCCAGGTGGCTCCACCGCCATCCGATCATGATGAAGGCCCCAGATTCGATCGTGGCCGTCCATCTTAGCCACGCCTCAACCGTTGATGTAGATGAAAGATCTGATCCGAACCACTCATCGGCGAACCGTCATCGGCCCACGTGGATGCGCCACGTGGATAAGTGATGAAAAATCGGCCGTCGGATGAAGCGTATTTTAGGGGTAAAATGCAAATCTAGCCCCCACATTTTTGTATTTGAATTTTGATATTGTAAATAATTTTTTAGCGTTGTTAATAAATTGGTATTTTTGCTAACAGGACCCTAGACTTTCATGTATTTACAAAAAGGTCCGTCCGCACCTCACGTGCAGTCCCACGTGAGGCGCGTGAATTTTGCACGTAAACCCTAGCGGGTTTGATTAATTGTAAATTAGTTCCAAAAATTTAAATAAATGTTTATTCCAGTAGGTATTTTTGCACAGTGCCCCCTGTGATTTATTTTATTTGCACAAATGCCCCTGCTAGGCTGTTTAATTTTTGTGTCTTTTATGTATTTATTAAAAATGCCTAGCTAGCTACTAAAAATTCACAAAAAATAAGGTAGATGCCTTGTACCTTGTAGATGCATGTTGTATTTTTGTTTGGTATTTTTGAGCATTTTATCCATTTATAAAAATGAAAAAGGAGCTAATTTTGCACTATTTAAATGAGAAAATGCAAAAAAAAAATTATAAAATGTTTTTGGAAAATTACAAAAAAATATATATGGTATATTTATATATTTAATGAGTCCAGATAGTGAAAAAACCTACAAACAAGAAAAAGAAAAATAAAAAATTAGAAAACTTCAAAATTAAACAAAAAATTATAAAGATGCAACAAAAATGTCAAAAAATATATTTTTCTCTTTTATAATTATCTATATATTATTATTTACATATTAAAATTAATTTGGGTAATTTTTGGATTTATTTTATATTTTTAAAACCCAAATTAGTGTCGGCCTACTTAATTAGTCCTATATTAGGGACCTCTTTGAAATTAAAAATACATAAAAATTAGAAAAATTCCAGAAAAATAACAAAAAAATATAAAAATATAAAAAAACAAAAATACTATATGTAATATATTTTGAGTATTTATGTATATATACCCATATATTATATTACTTCTCGTTTCTCTTATATTTCTCTCTCTATATATATATATTATATAACTACAAATATATATATATATCTTATATAATTAAAATATATAAAAAAATTATAAAAACAAAAATAAAAGAAAAAAATATAAAACCCCCAAAACCCACAAAAATAGGAATCATTCAAGGATGACCCTGATGTACATGAACACCCATAGGCTACCCTTTTTTTATTGCTCTCTGTGGTTCGACCTCTACATGCTTATACACTATGCATTTTGTGGTAGAGATAATAATTTTTACTTCACAATTTTGGGACTTAATTGACTTAATCTTTAATGTGGGTTAATTTCTGATCAACAAGGGTTTTGTGAGCGGTCGCCTCAGCGACACTATATTTTGACCCTCGCAAAATGCTCGTTATCAATTAGCCAACATATGATCTACAAAGAAGAAATAATTATCACTGATAACGCCCATCCTTTACAGATTTGATTTCGTTCACGACTTTCGTCTGTAATCACCGATGGCTGTAATCACCGATGGCTTCATTGTCGATCAAAGATTCTTATTCTCCTACAAGAGTTCCAAAAATACCATCTTGCCTCTAGTATATAAAGTTGGATCCACCCAGCTAAAAAAATGCATCCATCATGCATATACTTGAAATATCTACAAAATCATCTCCCTGAATTTTCATCCATCCATGATGTTCTTATCGGAGATCTAATATCGCAATTTCAATGAATAATGAGTTGGAACTCTTTATTTTTGGTTGAATACATAGAAGATTGACAAGTTGTTGACAAGGAGGAGGACATGGTTCCCTACACATAAAATTCAAACGAAATGAAACATAAGCATCTGAACATAATCCAAAATCCTCTATTATATGCTTGATTTCTTAGATGAACTGTAAGATAACCTCTCAACATTTCAAGAAGTGTAATCTCAGGGAGGTGAAGTCGCAGGTGCTGCTACGTGGTAGGGGAGATAACTTGGGGTGTGTTGCGTATGGAAGGAGCACGGTAAGGTTGCGAGTGCTGATGTGTCGAAGAAGAGTGGGGGGAGGGTTTTCTACATGAAGGAGAGCCGGCATGGAGTGTGGTGCTGCGTGGAAGGAGAGACGACTTATGGTGTGCTACTGCGTGGAAGGAGCCCACAAGCTCACGGATGTTGCTGCATTGGAGGAGAGTGGGGGGAGGGGGTGTTGCACGAAGGGGATGGCATGTTTCGCAAAGGGGGTTGACTTGGGGTGTGTTGCTGCGTAGAAAGAGAGACGACCTAGGGTGTGTTGTGTGTGGAAGGAGCCTTACAAGGTCACAGGAGCTGCATCGTCAGAGGAGAGTGCGGGGAGGGGGTGAGGCACGAAGGGATGACTTGTTGCACACAGAGGAGCCGACCTGGGGTGTGTTGCTTCATGGAAGGAGAGGCGACCTGTGATGTGCTATTGTGCGTCGAATGAGCCCCACAAGGTCACGTGTATTGCTACGTTGGAGGAGAGTGAGGGGAGGGGGTGTTGCGCAAAGGGGAGGGACTCGAATGAGAAAGGAGGTGGGTGGGTTAGGGCATCACAGGTGGGTACAAGAGAAGGAAGGTGGGATCAGTTAGGGGACAAGAGAGATAGAACAGGAAAGGGTTTTGGTAAAATATTTGGCTTCAAGGGCTTCTGCATCAAGTGATCCAAAATATCTGATGGCACATTGTTTTGCCATTTTCTAAATGTACATCGGATCCTATTCATTACGAATTAAAGATGGAGGCCCATTCTGTGATCAGGTCCATAGATGAGGACCCAAATTGCAAATTACCCTAGTCCTAATAATAGATATAAACTACATTCATAGATCAAATATTCCTGTTAATTAAATACCAACTATGTGAATCACATTCACACATTCATGTATCAATCGATGATAATAATAACAATTATTATCTTGATTACCAATTTCTCAATGTATGACCCTTAATCCACATAGTCCTCGTATGCAACATTCGTGGATACTTGAAGATAATATCTGGGAGATTATATAGTCTATATATAGTGACTTGATATTTAGATTTACCTCTAATATTAGGATTTAAATCATTTTGAGGTATCTGATTTAATCATACATTGAAACAATTTCTCTACATTGAAACAATTTCTCTAATTGACTCAGATCTCTTTTAGATCAATTTCCAATTCTTTAAATCTAGAATATGGTTCTATGAATTGAGATTAGATCTAATTAATTCTCATTCATTTATTTTAAAAAAGAAGTCACTAAAATCCATCTGCCTTAGACATTCCCTTGAAATAGAAGCCTCATGGTGCACAATCTATTACGATCGCATCGACCTTGAGCTTTTCCAAACTCGTGCATCCTACATACTGGAAGACTTTGAATAATCCTAAGTTCAATATCATATTTAACGATGATATCAATCATATGCTTTCCTAAAGCATATATCAAAATTCTTGAACTCTCATCTTGTATTATAAATGAGATGACCATTATGGAATTTGTTGCGATGCCAACATCTCACGAGTGAGATTTTATCTTCTGATTTAATAAATCTGAACCGGTATGATTCCTTTGAGATATCATACATCTCATATTTCCTTGTATTCACTCCAGCTCGTTGTTGTACATATCTTGTCAGACCATCAATCTATTGGTATGCCAAATATACACACTCATATATATATATATATATATATATATATATTAGTCTCCAGTCAAAGGATTTTTTCCTATTGCTGATAGTATACGATACATGTCTTTAGTATCTTGATCTTGTCAATTCTTTAACTTGACTCATCTGATACCTCCGAATCTCAATTTCTATGTAGATGACATACATCAAGAGTGTTAGTTGGATAACAATAGGTAGAGAAGATTACCATCTCTTCTCACCCTGGATATCTCTCTTGAATATCACTTTGTGATGCATGTTGCGTAATAGATCTAATTCTTTAGATCTACAACCCTGCGACAACCTCAATAATCCAACTCTTTATATCAACAATTATACTATATCAAGATGGCCATGGTACGTAACCCAGTTTATATAGAAAGACCATATCATTTGTGCAAACACAAATATGCTTTTATTCAAATAATGTAATGAAATAATTAGCAATAACTTTTATTTCATACTGGCATGCGATGGGATACTAGTATAGACTTCAATTCCACAATACGCACCTTTGAAGTTCAAAATATAAAATTGTCTATCATATAAAGGCTATCTCATTGAAAACATGGCTAATATGCAAAATGTCGGTTTAGGACGTTTGTGGTATAATAACAACTATGATTAATTATTTGTACATATTTATTTATTGATACTTCTTCTATGTCTAAATTTCTGACATACTTTATATTGTACTTTACAAACAAAGTGAAATTAATAAATAATATGCTTACTAATCAATTACATTCAAAAATCTCAATTATAGGTATAAAATAACTATAATATATGTAGCAAAAAGGGAAGCTACACCAGGGGTGCAACCAACAAGCTACACCCAGCCATATTTCTTATTGATTTTTAATTTTTCTGAAGGAAAGCTACGAGATTTACTTAATTTATTGGGTGGAATATGTGTTTCAAATTTCATGCAAAACAAACATTCCTAATATGCCCATCTAGATATGGTCAATTTCAGCAATTCTGAGACGGCTAAAATGTGACAGTCTTGATGGAAATGCTAGAGTGTCGAATTTAGTTGAATTTGGCATGAGACCATGGTGATATATGGTGATTTAAATCCTCATAGGTTTCATTTCATAAACACAAAAAATCAATGAAAAATGGTTGGGTGCAACTGATGAATCTGCGATTCGTCATCTTCATTCATTTATTTTAGCTTAAAATCCCTTATAAAACACATGCATATAACGTTAAGTCCATATTCTTACTAACTTGCATCTATGTGTAAATATTGTACATTTCTTACTAATTTTAACCTAAAATAAATAAAGAAAGAAAGAAAGGAAAAATAAAGAAAAAAGAGGAAGACTGTATACAGGCTGACCTGAACCTCGAGAGAAGGTCAAGACTTGACCTGATCGACCAGGAACAAAGTAGGGGGAGAGAGTCCTTAAGCAGAAAATCCAAAAAAATGTGTGTCTAGTTGTAAATACTTCTCACTTATTTTGTGTATATATGTATAAAACTGACACTAATTTATTTGTACCTTAATTGACCTCAAATCAAATAACATTCAAAATCAAAGTTGTAAATAAAAATGTGTTCTAATTACTAAAAATAATTGCATAATTAAATCATGTACATAATAAAAGTAGCCACATTTGGAAAAGGCCACTAAGCACTAATTGAAAGACCAATTCCGGCTCCATATGAGCTCAAATTGAATCAATCTCACTTCCATTGAATTTGAAATTAAATTATCTTTAAAATGGTTGTATTTTCATAATTTTAGAGTTATGGTTGAAAAGTCGGTTTTCTGGGGTGGTTTGTGCAATTTTCCCATGTATTTTGTGCATATTGTATTTGTATATATTTGTAAATTAATATTACTAATTATTTAAAATAAAAATAAAAAAATAAAAAAATAAATTCTTAAAACACAAAAAATGGCTAATTTCCTCATTTACCTTTGTATATAATGTCATGTATGTATATAGTATATGTATATAGTTGTTGTTTTTAATTAATCATCATAAAAAAATAAAAAAATAAAATTTTTTAATTCAAATAAATAAGCGATGAAAATTCAAAAAATTAGATAATTTTCTAAATACTTTTATCTCTTTTTATCTTTATCTCCCTTCAAATTCCATCTCTTTTATCTCTTCCACCAAAAAATTCAAAAATTCAAAAATTCAAATTTCATCTCTTTTCTATTTATATGGCTCCTTCTCCCTCATTCCAACTTGATCAATCTTTAGAGAGAGGAGCCCTATCTCTGAGAGAAAATTTCATCGAGAATTGTGCCTAGGATCCGAGCCGTCCGGTGACAGCGAGTCGGCCTTGTCGAGGCGATCACGGTCCATTTCCGCTCCTAAGGTGAGATCCACATTTTTTTATTTTATCTTAGTTTAATCGTAGTTTATTTTGTCGCATTTATTTTTAATTCCATCGTCATTTTGTTTTTTTAGATCTTTTATAAAAATAATCCATTTCAATTTGATTCGCCACCGACTCGATTTTTCATCTCACTTTGTCGAACTCCATGCGTTCTATCCTATCGTTCACGATCTCTCAACTCCGGTCGCGTACGATGGCCGGAGATCGGATTCGAATCTCTCATTTCCGTCGGATCCTCGCTCATTTTCTGATTTGTAAATAAATAAAAAATAAAAAACATGTGTTTTCTTTTCATATCTCACATTTGTTTTGCATGATAAATAAAAAAATAATAAATTTTTTTTGATTCTTTTTCTCTAACGTTTGTTTTGCAGGATCATTAATAAAAAATAAAAAAATAAAAAAAAAGAATTTCTTTATCCTATTTTTTCTTTCCTTCCTATTTCTCGGATTTAAATAAATAAAAAATAAAAAATTATTGTTATGATTTACAGTTTACATCCAAAAGAAAAAAAACAAATAAAAAAATAAAATAAAAAGAAGAAGAAGAGAGAGAGGACGGCAGCCAGGAACGACGTCGCCCCCCCTCCCTTCTCTCCACCAACGCCACTGCCTCAGCGCGGGCCTCCAACGTCCTTTTGCCTGTAACCGCCCGCAACATCAGCGTCCCCTCCACCATCAGCGGCCCATGCCGCTCTTCACCGGGCGTCTTGCAGCGCCTCCTCGCGCGGACGCGCCCGGCAGCGCGCCGCCATCTCCCCTCTGTGCGTGGGGCCACCGCCGCGCCTGTAGCTGCTTGCCGTCAGACCTCCCCTCGCCATTGAAGAACCCCGCCACACGCAGCCTTCCTCCTGTGCGCCCCACCGCACCTCCCGTGCTCATCCTCCTCTGCGCGGACATCACCCCTCCGCGTGCGCCAGCTGCCGCGCCCCACCGTCTTCACCGCGCCTCCTGTGTGCCCCACCGCCAGTCGCCCCAAAACCGCACCTCCCTTAACGTCGTCTCACCCGCCGTGCGCCCCCATAGCCGACGCCCTTCGCCTCGCTTGGGGAAGAAGAGGAGTGGAGGGAGGCGGCGGCTACTTTCTCCCATATTGGTTTCAAGAAACGAAGAAGTTCCTCTGCTAGGGTTTCATTTAATAAAAAAAGGGACAAATTGCATCTTAGCGCCCTGGATGTTTTCAAACTTACCAAATAGCCCCTGCCAGCGTCGGGCACATGCCACACACGTGATATAGTGGTAAAATTACCCATTCTCTCTTGTGTTTTAGTTTTATTATTTATTTCATACAAAAACAACAAACATTGACACTTTGATCCATCAATTCCAGACTTTAAATTTGCAGGATATTTTCATTGGAATAAATAGTTTTGTTGCTAAAAAATTCTGAGAATATTGTGCTATGCTCTTGATATATGAATCTGTTTAGCATAAATTTTTCATTGCTTTTTGTCATCATTTCTTATATTAAAAAAATCAAAAACATATCCTTTTTGTCTTCCTGAAATTCAAAAATTCATAAAAATTCAAATATTGTTCCAAAAATTCCAAAAAATAGGTTAGTTTTATTTCATTATCTTTTAGTTTCTGACCATTTTTCACGCATTAATTATCTATAAAACCTAAAAAAATGAAAAACATCAAAAATCTTATAAAATCATAAACAATTCCACAAAAATCCAAAAATAGTGATTTCAGTTCCTGTTTGTAGATAATTGCTTCTAGTTTGTCTTAAAAATAATTTCTAGGAGTTTTGGTACTTGAACTATTTTTAAGTTGCAAATTACTTTAGGTTGTGCACATTTTTTGCATTTTCTCACTGTTTGATTTTTAGAAAAATAACAAAAACATCTGAAAATTCCACAAAAATTCCCAAAAATATTTCAAAATATTTCAAATACAAAAATATTTTTTTTGCATTTTTCAGAACATTTTTGATAAATTAAAAATTAAAAAAAAGTTTGTATGCATATTTCTTGTGATTATTCATATTGTTCGTTATTTTTTGAAAATTAAAAAAATTGCAAAATCAAAATCATAAAAAAAATTAAAATTCAGAAAATTAAAAAAATTAGAAATAAAAAATTATTAAAAAAATTAAAAGATAAAAAAATCACAAAAACCAAGGATAGTTGTCCTTTGAGATTCCCGTTTTTTCTTAATTGATTTTCGATTAATTGAATAACCCTCGGGAATTGTAGCCTCCCTGAGTTTGATCATGTCCGCTATACATGTTAATAAGTAGCAAAATTAAAAAAAATTGTTCGTTTGACGCGGGATTTTGGGGATAGCAACGACCAACCAATTTACCATTAAATTTTTCCGTCCTCCAAGATTCGTGTGACAACAACAACTAGTTGGTTACACCCCCAGGTGCAACTTCCCCAGCCCCATACATGTATCTCTATTTATTTATACATGTAAAGACCCATAAATAAAATAAAAATATGTTAATAATCTTAATTTAATGTATTAAAAAATAATTAAATTAATAAAAAAGGTAAAGATCGTAACTTACTTGTAAAAATAATAAGTTAAATTCTTTGATTGTACTTGACGAGTATATCATACCTATATTAATGATGATACTCCATATATATTTATATTGATTAACATTATTTAATTGTAGATAATATATTATTATGCAGATCACTAAAAAATCTTTAATATATTTTAGTTTTTTTACTTTGTATAAATTTATTATTTTGATAAATATTTTATTGTTTATTTCATTCTATTCATTTCATTTGTGTTGCTTTTCTATCATTATGGAATGTTGACCCACGGTCAATTCCCCTTCCACCCCATTCATCCTTTGCTATGCAAACTTAGCCTTGCCCAATCATGCTTCAGGAAACCAGACATCGTCTTCACCCATGACAAATTTGCATGCCCCTTTATGGAATCGTAACACATTCTTTTTCCCTCTTTGACTAATATATAAAAATCCTCTCTCATGCCCAAAATTCACGTCCACCTGCCATAGCACTAGGGTTCATCCAAGATCCTATGAGAGAGATCTATTTTCCGGAGTGATAGCGGTAGTCCAACTAATGTTTGATTCGATTGAGTGCGAAAGACTTTTACACTTGGACTTTATCTGTTGGGGAAGACTCCATCGTCATGATTCAATCAAGGAGTAACATAGACTCCTCCTGGAGGAGCAATCCAGTTCAGGTAAACACAGGGTTCCCTCCAACATATCCTCAGGCATGTTTCCCTTAGATCAAATCATTGGTATTCTTCTTATCCTTCTTTCTAGTTTTGTAGATTAGGTATTATATATATGTATGTATGTATGTATGTATGTATGTATGTAAATGTATGTATATATATAGGGCTTATCCAGAGAGCCTTGTGCCCATTTGAGTTTGGTGAGCACCAAGTTGTAGGCTCTCCACATGTACTTCTATTTTAAAGGTTTCCTATTTCGAAGGAGCACAGTTTTGGAAGGATATTAATACGTTTGAGCCTCTTATATTTCCAATTATATCGAGTCCTTAAAAAAAGGAAGACGGTTTTGGAAAGATACATTTAAATAATTAATTTCTTACCGAAGAAATAGTCATTGTACATTTGATCAGTAATGTAAATAATGTACTCAAGTAATTGTGTGTTGCGAGATCAGTAATACTGAAATAATTGTCAGTATTTTACATCTGTAATATTACATTGTACAGAGATCAGTAATTCATTCATGTTACTCAAGTAATATATATTCAGTTCTCAAGTAATTATTGTTGTGAGATCAGTAATTAAGTATGTGAATTACTAATGTCCATACAATAAGTACTGATTACAAATGTCCATTTTACTGAAGTCATTTTGATTGTTACCAATGTTATAGTTACTTAATACTTTGGGTCTTACTGAAGCACTTCTTATTTACTTATATAACATTTTTAATTACTTATAATGTATCGAGTGTTACTGATAGCAATACATAAGTTACTGGTCACGTGATTTTTTATACTTATTCAAACTTACTTATTCCATTACCTTCTTTTACCTACAATTTATTACATGTTACTGATGCTTCTATATATCTTACTTGTTTTATTCTTTGTTTTGAATTACTATCGAATCACACATTCTTTACTTATGTAGCCTATTTAATTACTTGTAATACGTCAAATGTTACTGAAAGTCACATATAAATTACTTAATGTTATATGGTGAACATCCAAATTTCAACTGTTGTCTTCTAGTCCATTTTGACGATGTTGTTTTGCTCTCGCTCCTCGGCATAACAACAGCTTCTTCAGACACCAAATTGATGCATTGTTCTGCAAGAAACAATAAGTTAATTGACCATTAAAAAAATAAAATATCAAGAAATTGGAAAAGAATACATATTACTTAAAAATTTCAAGTAACGTTTTAGGAAGATACTTGCTTCAGTACTATTTTATATCCGTGAATAGTAAGAATTTTATAAAGAAAAGTAACTCAGCAATATACTCGCTTCAGTAAGAATCATTCAATGACAAGTAACTTGTAATGAATTGTTAGTAATGTTTGTTATATGACAAGTAACTTGTAATGAATTGTATTTATAATAGTAATTCAATGTGAAGCATATGTAATTTGATGAGCTACTTAAGTAACTTACTGAACTGAGATCAGTAAGGTAAATTCGGAATTCATATCAGTAAGAATTCACTCTTTCGAAAGTAAGTATATTCATTTTTTAGAAAAAAATCCGTAATTTTTAATTCTATATCAGTAACTAATTGTGTTAGCATTAGTAACATAAAATATCGTATAAGTAAATTACGTAAATACATTAGTAACTCAGTATATTTAAAAAGTAACACATGAAAAATAACAATTGCATTTACTGCAACTTTTTATTATATGAAATCAAAATACCTTCGATAAAAAATCAATTAGGACTACAAATCAAGTATCAAAATGAATAAAAATCGATATTATGACTACAGCTTTCTCATATTTCAATCATGTTTCTCGAATAAATATTATTTACGATAACAAATATGCGGTATTCATAAAATAAATATTACTGAATTCATCATCTCGTCATTTTGATCCCAAAACAAACATTGCTAAAAATCAAAATATCATTAAAACAACGAAATTATGATAGAAAAAAGCGATTAAATCATGAAATCGAATCACATACCTCCCATCTTGCGTTGGAATCAATCGCTCCCCTCTCGAAATGTGACAAATTGAGTTTGTTCTCAATACAATAGCAAACGTTACCAAAAAAGTCGATTGCTATTTAGGGAATTTCATTACGATTCAAAATTAAAGCACTTCTCATTACAATTATCGCTCCTAAAATCATGGGATTTAAATATTTGATCTAACGGTGGATATGATGGGCTCATTTTAACACAAATGAGCACTGTGCTCTCTGGATAAAAATCCTCTATATATGTATGTATATATGTATATATATATATATTCATTTTCTGTATTTTCTAATTGCTTGATTCTGTCTTCTCTTATGTTCTTTCTAATTTTATTGATTCTCCTATGTATTCGATCGTATCATCCGTTGAAAGATTTACTAGGAACTGAATTTGCAACATCTCATTCCATAAAAAAGTTCTCATATTGATACACTTGACTACTTATTGCCCACTAATCAATCTACATTGAAGGTATTTCAAATCAATAGTTCTCATAGCATTTTACCAGCGCGAGTAAGAAGAGACTGAGGAACCCTCCTCCCTCCTCTCTTCTGAGTTGTGATGGCAATTTTGATAACACAAAGACCTATGGACTGTATATGTGCAGCACATTAGGAATCCATGAAGCTTGAAAAGACCTAGAGCTATACCCTCAAGAACAAGAGCAGAGCCTAGATAGTCCATAACTGAAGCAGTTCTACTGCTTCATTCCGACGGGGGAACTCGAGGTCAACCGTTTGACCCCATCTTTGTTGGATCCACTTCGCATGAAGATCATCATCCATCCATCATCATGCGAGCTTAATTAAGGGTCGATCCCTCTAGTATCGACCATGTACCATCAACTCCTCGAGAATCATTGATGAATGGCTTCAAATCTTCACAAATGTTTTCAAATGCCCAAGCTTGCATAATGCTACCATTTGGAGATCGTCAGATGATGGAGATATTTTAAATAATCTAATTCGAACCGTGAACCCTAAAATGGTCTAAATCTCCTATGGAGGCTACATATATGCTCTTTCATAAATGGCATGCAACTTCCCTATCAGCATGGCATGTGTTCCAATTTACGTTTTCAACAAATTTTATAGGCCTATCTGAAATTTTCTACAGTTATAAATAAACCTAGGTGAAGGACATTTCTCTAATAACTTTGAATTTGTTTTTCTTCTACTTATACCTTGGATGTGATTCAGGCTTTTGGGTTATTTTTTATTTGTATTTTTAGGCATTATCCTATGGTGTAATTGAGCTTGACCCTAGGTGCGTTTTGTAATCGAGATTTCAATTTTTCAGTATATTTGTGATTTTCATGATTTTCTTAGATTGCACGTTGTTTTGGGGTTTTTATTGCTCTCAAAATCATGATTTTCTTATTTATTCAACAAATTCACATCATAAATGTATTTTAGTATTTTAAATAATTGAAACGCTTTTCTTAAAAAAAATGATCATTTTGAGCTCAAATTAATTTTTTCTTAAAACCCCAAAAAATACAATATTTGCATTAACAAAAAATTTTAAACGTACAACTTCTTAATATATCTAATAAATTTGGTTTTCAAAATTAATATGGTTTTATAATTTTAAATTAATAAAAAATTATAGAAAGTTCAAATAAGAAAACCATTTTTTAACAAATAAAAACTTCTTCAAATAAAAATTACAATTGCTTTACTTACATATAGCAGTAATACAAATTGTTCAACCAAAAATATATTCTTTTGGACCTTTAAAAATTTAAAAAATCTTAAAAATAATATCCACTAAAACTTCGTGAAACTAAAAACTAAAATCCCTTTTCGTTTTATGGTTTTTATCACTTGTGCCATTCTTAACTTCTGCAATATCAGTTATGCCCCTCTATTTTTTGTAATTTTAGTTGTGGCCCTGACTTCTTACAAAATTCATAGTTTCGCCCTCCATTAAGGTGAACTAGTGGCATAACTGATTTTATAAAAGGATAGAATTGTGATTTTTTTGTTAGATGTTAGGGGCACAACTGATATTACAAAAAACATAAGGGCATAACTGAAGTTGCAAAACTTAAGAGAAACGAAAGTCATGAAAACTATTCACTTATATTTTCCATAAAAATATACTATTATAATTAGATCATATACATAATTGTTTCTTAGTAATACAATATTCTTTCCTTACTTTAAAATTAGTTGTTTTGAAAATACCCTTTTAGAAAATCAACTAAAATTTAAAATTTAAATAAAACATAAAATTTGAATAAAAAGTAAAAAAAACTTAAAGATACTAATTAAAATAATGGAAGGACAATACTATGAATTTTGTATAAATGTATGGGCACAAGTGATATTGCATAAATGGTTGGTGCATAATTAAAATTGCAAAATAGCGGAGGGGAATAAGTATAGAAAATCTTTTTTTATCCATTCTTTTCAACACTTATTCTTGAATTAATATTAAGCCAACTCTTTTTCTAACCATTCATTTAATTTCTCTTCCTGGTTTAGTTCAAACATTTTTTATAACCATTTATTTGAATTTTATTTTGATTATATTTTAATCCTACTCTTTTCACAACCATCCATTAGAATTCTATTCTTGGTTATTTTTAATGGCATTTATTCTAGCCATCTATTTATTTGATACCTTTAGTTAGAATTTTTTTTTGCAAAGTTAAAACACACAAAAAGATCGAAAAGACAGGAAGATTTGAAAACACCAACTAGTATAAAAATCATTCACGTTTATACATATACATAGGATAACTATACTCATCTATCACCTACATGTGTTCAATACTCCTACACTTACCATTGTATATATCTTTAGTAGTATCGAACAAAATTTTTTAGAAGCACTTTCACTAGTTGTACTGATAGTTGCACTAAGTTCTTTTTAAAAACGGCGAGGAGGCCATCTTAAATAGAGTCTCTTCTGTTAGTTTCAAACTTGTTCAATTTTTTCACTTGGTTTTTCACTTGTTCAATTTTTTCACTTGTTCAATTTTATTTTATATTGCGTGTTTGTTTTATCAATTTTCATTTTTCCAACCTATGCTATAGGACATGCATGAGTTGTCGACTTTTTAGGAAGAAAACAAAACCGAGAGAATAGTGATTGACGAATCAATTGTAATAGGTAATTTTTTCTATAGTTAAGAGCGACCTCTTAAGGGTGCATTTGGTACACGGGTTATGGTAGGTTAAACTGGTAGAGGTAACCCATTTTTGTGTTTTTGTGTTTGGATAGTGGGTTAAACCGAGTGTGGGTTTGTTGTAAATGATTGTATTGAAGTTTGGAAAATTGAGTAGTTATTGTGGTGTGATTGTATTAAAGTTTGGAAAAGTGAGTAGAAGTGAAGTGAATTATAATTTTTATAAGATATGATGGTCTTATATATTATTTTGTGATGGAATTGATGAAAAAGAATTGATTTATTTAATATATTAAAAAAGAGAATAAAAATGGGTCCCACGTGCGAGAGAGAAAGAATGAATTAAAAAAGGTAAACCCCAAAAGGAGGGTTTAACCCCTACCCGAACGCTCCTAATTGTTTTCCTAATTGTAGAAACTCGTACACTTTATAGGGCTTGTTTCGTTCGTTTGTACTTTGGAACTGAGCAGAGCTTTGGTTTTCCTAATCATTTTTTATTCATTGACTCTTTGTTTTGTGCGCTTAAATAGATCTTAGGATTAGTCTTGGGCTGGCGTGCTTGATTGATTATTCATTATTATTTTAAAATTTAATACCCTTTCCAAAATCAAGTAGGCATAAACATTCAAACAAAAAGTTCACGTCTGATGGAAATTTTTGCTAGGATACTGTTTTCATTTTTTGCCTTTTCACGCATCATTGTAAAATGTTTCTGATTCATGCATAGATCACGTTCTGTGTAGAGAGTTGGAGTTATGTATAATTTATTATCTTTGCATTCATCATTGATATCTCATGCATTTTGAGACTTCTCCCCTCTTTTTAGACTCTACTTTTTAATAAAGGAAATTGGAGCCCAAATAACTTGTTTGAAAAAAAACCCAAAAAAGTGAGAACTCGAGAACTTAAAAAATACTCTTCTTTGAAACTTTGACCTAACTCATAAACTCTACTTGGATAATCAAACATTTCGGGTTGCAACCTAGGCATCGTATACAGGTGCATGTTCAGAATGAGAGAGGCATGCCATCCTTAAAGTGAGAATCCAAATCAATGAGAGCATGAACTGAAGGATCCCATCGATCCCGACTTGAGTAAGAGGTCATGATCGCCATTAGAAGATAATCCCAAGTGTCGAGCTTGGGCTCTATCAGGTTAGTAACCGGACCCACCTCCAACATTTGTTACTTTGGAAGATCGGGTGTGCCAAGTTGCTGAATTGACTCATTGGAGCTTTAGTTACAACCATCAACTTTTATATAGCTAAAGTAGAAAGATGTGGACATATGTATCATCAGCTACATCCCCCCAGGTTCAACAATAATCTAGTCTTGGGAGAAAGTTCATGTCTCGAGGGTTGACACATCTGAAACCTGGTAGATTTAAGAAGAGGGGTGCTATGCGCTTTATCAAGTTAACCTATCACCAGAAACTATAAGGTCTCTATGTGTAATTTGTGCTTGAAAAAATTATTTGAATCAATATTACAACTGAAAGGATCTAGGTAGTTGAACTCTTATGACTTCTCCAAGTGTCTCAATCGAGCATGTGCAGGTTTCTTTATGTTTGTTTAGTTGATTGTGTTTGCGATCAGTTTCGACTCTTCTTCCATGCAATTTTGTACATTTTCTATTCATAGTTATCTTCGCTTATTATGTAAGTCCTAATCCTTCTATTAAGTTGAAGATGATAGCACATCATTCATTGTGCCTAGACCTTACAGATTTTTCTGGTTTTCCTTTTTCTCATCCATATTCACTGGCTCATGATGTCCCTCTTCCTAAGCCGGAAGTATCGAGTTTTCTATTTGAGGTCGGAACTCCGACATACATATCTTCTCCTTTTTATATATTTGTTTCCTTGTCACTTTCTATCTCTCCTAATTCACCTTCTTTCTTTACGAAACAAGATGGATTGAGAGATGAAACATGTGAGGTTTATACTGGGTAGATGAAAGAAATGGGTTGAGGAATTATTGTGATGAGTGTGCAGGTATATGTACAAAGAAGATCAAGCAGTAATTTAAAGAAATAGGAGAGAAGTCATTTTCTTCTATGAGTTAAGTGAATAACTTGGGTTTGCATGCTCGAGATTCGTGGATCGCAAAGATGCATCCCCTCGGTACATTTGGTACATTTTAATTAACCCTTGAGTAAGATGCTACCCAAGTTTCTCATGAAACTACATGATAAGTTGCACTGTCACATCGGTGTGTTTAAGGAGATTTGTGATACCAAATCATTCAAAGGTATCACACCTGGGGATTTGAAACTCAAGACCTTTCCCCTCACAGTAAATGATAGAGCTAGGAGATGGCTCATAAAGTTAGGAAAACATATCTCTATATGGGGTGGTCTATGATCATTGTTTTATAGAAATTATACCCCATAGTAGAGCGAACATGATGCAGTTATCAATTATAAAGTTCATCCAAAACCTTGAAAAACAATTACATAAAGCATAGTTGAGATTTCCTAACATCTTGTGGACATTTCAAGATAAGGGAATATAAATCTGGCTTAGTTTCCCTTTATAAGGGGATAACCATGGGATTACAGACATGGGTCGATGTCTCTTGCGGTAGTTCACTCCATAGTCTTGATGTAGGTACATTTCAGATGTTTTTCGAGGAGTTGTTAAACCACTCATCGCCTTATCAATCTATAAGAGATTATCAAGTCTATACGAAACACATGATATCAGAAGAACGGAGTAGGTGCGATCAAACTCAATATAATCATGAGATCGCACAATGGAAATTTGTACTTGTTAGAGTAATTATGTTATTTGTTTTTTTTATTGTCCTTTTCTGTAATTTACCCATAGAGCTTTTCTCCTATATAAGAGAGCTCTAGGGTTAGATGAAAGTTAATCTCATTCATTCCCTTCTAACGTGGTATCAGAGCGACGGTCCTAGGCCAGAGTTCTTGAAACCCTAATCCTAACCCTACCCCACCCGCAGCCCTTTCTCTCTCTCTCGATTTCGAGGTCGGCACCAACATCACGATCCACCATCGCCGATCATCACCTTGCACCCTCTCGCCTTGCGCGATCATCACGAGATCACGCAAATCACGAGATCACCCTCTCGCCTTGCGCGATCAACGCACAACACGTCGCCTGCGATCTGCGCCTGGCGCCCTCTCGCCTAGCGCCCTCTCGCGAGTTCTGTAGCGCGTCCTCACGAGTTCTGTAGCGCCCTCTCGCCAGTTCTGTAGCGCCCTCTCGCCTGCGATCTGGAGCGTGACCTCACGACGCGTCCCCACGCAGATCTGTAGCGCGCATCGTGTGAAGCGAAGCCCTGTGCGGCGGCTCTCTCCTGGCGAGTCTCTCCCCTGCTGTCCTGTGGCGCGTAAGGCTGGAGCTTGTAGTTGCCTCCTGTAGCGCGCCTTCCTGGAGTCGACTCCTGTGCACGCAAGTCATGTTCTGTTCCTTCCTGTAGCGCGCCTTCCTGGAGCGTGTAGTCCTGAAGTCATGTTCTGTAGCATGCAGTCGTGTGCACCATATGCCCTAGCCGTCCTTTGCGCGTGACTGCGTTGAGTCTATGAACAAGTAAACACTGTCTTCAGATTGTGTAACCCAGTTACAGGTTATTGTTGTCATCATGTCAGACAACAAGGTAGATTTTCCATCTCTGGGTGCCTTCAAAGGTCCAGCACCCGTTGTGAAGATGGATGGTACGAATTATGAACTGTGGGCCATGCAGTTCATGAGTCTTATGCAGTGCAATGGCAAGAAGCATATCCTCACACAAGAGGAACCTGTTGACAAGACTGAGGTTAACGCCTCATGGGAGGCTGACGACGCCTATGCGCGTGTTTGGCTATCCGGTACTATTTCCATGGAAATAGCCAACGACATTCTGAGTCAACCCACTGCGAAGGCTATGTGGGATATCCTGGCAGCCACATATTCTCCGGCAAAGAACGAGTCCAAGATCTTACAACTCCAGCATGACATCTTTACCTCGAAGCAGAACGGGCGTCCTCTCCATACCCTGTACACCTCTCTGAGGGGTATGTTTGAGAAGCTACACGGGTACATTCCATTGACAGCTACACCGGAGCAGCGCAAAGCATACAGGGACTCGGTGATGACTAGAGTGTTTCTAGCAGCCCTTGATCCGGAGTATGATGCCGCCCGAGCACAGATTCTTACATATGCCACCATACCACCTATGGAAGAGGCCTATCGTAGGTTGAGTAGACTCTCCATATCGCATGGTGGAGTTCCGACACCTTCAGCCATGGCTTCTTCTCGCGGCAGAGGAGGCTATTCCCATTTCAGAGGTAGAGGTGGTCGTGGTCGAGGAGGAGGTAACAGACCTCCTAGACAGCCGTGCACCTACTGTCGCAGGACTGGACACACTGAGGAAACATGATATTCTAAGCATGGGTTTCCTACTACTACGGCACGTGTGGTGGAGCAGGCTCAGCAGGAAGGGGGTCCTTCCCTAGTCGCGGATCAGAGGTTTGAGGAGTTAGTATCAAGACTCCGGGAGATCATGCCTAGCCAGGGACCAGTTGGTACTTCAGGATCTTCAGAGATAGCCGGCTCAGCATCAGCATCCTCTTCAGGTACAACGTATGCACTTACTAGTTGTTACAGAGCAGATCTATCAGAATGGATTATGGACTCAGGAGCATCTCACCATTTATGTGGTGACAAAAAGCAATTGGATGATTTTATTGCGACTCATACAGGACGCTCCGTGGTAATTGCTGATGGAACACATTCTCCCATTACTGGTCAGGGGGAGGTGCAATTGACCTCTGAGATACGACTTCAGAACGTTCTTTATGCTCCTGATTTTTCCATGAATCTACTATCCATTAGTCAAATCACTAAAGATTTACATTGTCGTGCCATATTTGACCCATCTGCTCTTGTGTTTCAGGACATCCTAACGGGCAGAGTGATTGGAACTGGCTGTGAGCAAGGGGGTCTTTATAGACTGGTGCAATCTCCTTATGCTGGTGTCTCTTCTATGAGGGCTGGATCGGTGTCACCCTACACTTGGCATCTTCGATTTGGTCATCTTCCGTTGCAAAAGATGGTCCATATTCTTCCACAGATTTCTCCCAAGTCTAATTTTCAGTGTGAGGCATGCCAACTTGGCAAACATCAAAGGTCGTCATTTCTGAGTCGTATAGGTCCAAGTCGACATGGTCTGTTTGAGCTGCTACATTTTGATATTTGGGGTCCCAGTCGTGTCCCTGATCTTCAAGGACGCAGGTTTTATCTTGTTGTTGTTGATGAATTTTCTAGGTTATGTTGGGTTTTTCTACTTAAAAATAAGTCTGATGCTGCGTCTGTTATCCAGTCTTTCATTATTGAAATAAAAAATATTTATTCTGCTAAAGTGAAGTTCATACGGTCTGATAATGCTCTTGAATTATGTAGCTCTCATATCTCAAAATTTCTCATGTCTCATGGAATTGTGCATCAGAAGTCATGTGCTTACACCTCCCAACAAAATAGGGTAGCTGAGAGGAAACATCGTCATTTGTTGGACATTACCAGGACCCTATTGATTCAGAGCCGTGATCCTCACTCCTATTGGGGGGATACGGTTCTAATTGCTTGTTATCTGGTCAACCGTATGCCTTCGTCAGTGTTGGGAGAGAAGATCCCGTTCTTGACTACGTTTCCCGAGAAGGATCTTTTCTCCCTAACACCTCGCGTCTTTGGCTCCGTTGCATTTGTTCATTGCTTCTCTCCTGGTCTTGACAAGCTCTCTCCCAGAGCTGTCAAATGCATTTTTGTGGGTTATTCCAAAATCCAAAAAGGGTATCAGTGTTTTGATCCAGTTAGACGACGGTACCATGTTAGTGTTGATGTCACCTTCTTTGAATCCATTATGTATTTCTCTCCTACAGGTGACAGCCTCACTCACTCAGACGAAGGAGATGATATCTGCGTGCCTCCTCCACCATCTATTCCATGCTCTACTCTGCCGCCACCACCACCACAGCCTATACCACCACCACCTCCACCACCATCTTCTACTTTTTATCCTCAGGTCTATCAGCGTCGACCCTCTGCTCATGTGCCTCCTCCATCATCCAGCACGCCCGAGGTAAGTAATGAACATTTGAGTACTACTAATGGCACGGGTGATTTGCATGCACAGACAGATGTACAGGGCACAGATGATACTACCACTACTCCAGTTGATGATCTCGATCTTCCTATTGCCCATAGAAGGCAAAAGCGTGCGCGGACAATGAATCCCAAATATGGGATGGACTTTGCATCACAGGCCTGTTTGGAGCGGTTGTCCCCGGAGTTTCGCAAGTTCGTCCTTGGGTTATCAGCAGTGGAAATCCCAAGGTCATATCAGGAGGCACTATAGAGCAGTCCATGGCGTTTGGCTATGGAGGAGGAGATGGCGGCGTTGCAGTCACGTGGTACGTGGAGTGTTGTGCATCCTCCACCAGATGCGTCAATAGTCGAAAGCAAATGGGTTGTTACTGTTAAGCATCGGGCTGATGGTACAGTCGATAGATACAAAGCCAGGTTGGTTGCTCGTGGGTTCACCCAAACATATGGGGTGGACTATCAGGAGACGTTTTCTCCAGTAGCCCGTCATTCTACCTTACGGATTCTCATTGTAGTTGCTATTGTCCGTGACTGGCCCTTGTTTCGGTTAGATGTCAAGAACACTTTCTTGTATGGTGACTTGCAGGAAGAGGTCTATATGCAGCAACCACCAGGGTTTGCTGTTGAGGGGGAGTCCAGTATGGTGTGCCGTCTTCATAAGGCCATATATGGCCTGAAGCAGAGTCCACGGGTTTGGTTTCAGAAGCTCTCAGAGTTGATTGAACAGAAGGGCTTCGTCAGATCTATAGCAGATCATACTCTCTTTGTAAAGAGAGACCATCAAGGTATTGTGGTCATCTTAGTGTATGTTGATGATATTGTTATCACTGGTAGTAATAAGCAGGGCATTCAAGCAACCAAGGATTTTCTTACTGAGCAGTTTGTTACGAAGGACCTGGGTACACTTCGTTACTTTTTGGGATTGGAATTTGCAAGAAATGAGCAAGGCATGGTAATGACACAAAGGAAGTATGTTACTGATCTGTTATCTGAGACAGGAATGGCAGGATGTAGACCAGCTACTACTCCTATGGATCATAATGTTAACTCTATGATGATGACTCTGAGGAGGTGGACAAGAGACGGTATAGAGAGCTCGTGGGGAAGTTGCTATATGTCACTATTACCCGAACAGATATATCCTTTGCTGTTAGTAGGGTAAGTCAATTTATGGAGCAACCCATACAGGCTTACATGAATGTTGTTTTTATGATCTTGAGATATCTGAAGTCGTCTCCAGGTGCTGGTCTTCTGTTTAGGAAAGATACCTCTATATCTGTCACAGGTTGTGCTGATGCAGACTATGCTGGGTGCCCTAATGATAGAAAGTCTACTTCAGGCTTTATTGTATTTGTTGGCAGCTCACCACTAGCGTGGAAGAGTAAGAAACAAACTGTCGTGGCTCGATTCAGTGCAGAGTCAGAATATAGGGCAATGGCCCAAGGTAGTGCTGAGATGATGTGAGTTAAATCGGTTTTGACTGATTTAACTATTGAAGTACCTCTTCCTATGCATCTTAAATATGATAATCAGGCAGCCTTGTTCATAGCCAATAATCCAGCCTTCCATGAAAGGACAAAGCACATTGAAGTGGATTGTCATTATACAAGGGACTTAATTCAAAAGGGGCTTATTTCAACTTCTTATGTATCATCAGGAGAGCAGATTGCAGACATGTTCACCAAAGCTCTTGCTAGAGGTCCTTTTCATCTATGTTGTTCCAAGCTGAGCATGTTAGATATATTTGCTCCAGCTTGAGGGGGAGTGTTAGAGTAATTATGTTATTTGTTTTTTTTATTGTCCTTTTCTGTAATTTACCCATAGAGCTTTTCTCCTATATAAGAGAGCTCTAGGGTTAGATGAAAGTTAATCTCATTCATTCCCTTCCAACAGTACTAGATGTGGATTTACCTCAGATAATAGAGTATAAGGCATAAATAGAGAGAAAAATACCTCATTACCAATTTAAGAGAATCTACCAAGTCATCTTGTGTTTACTTGTCGGTATATGAGCCTATACCACCCTTCCCGATGTAGCAGCAATGGGTACTTGATCCTTCGTACTAGGTAGTCCCTGGCTCATAGTTCTTTGCTTTATTGTTTCATCTTTCATATCCATCTTAACCATTAATCATAGATTAGTGTATTAAGACATATATACCTCTGGACCACTTCTCAAACTCATGCAAAATTTATGAACAATTTCAGTAGCAATCCAAAGCCTGATGACACCTCCATTTCCCTTATTTTGGGGGCCATGCATTCGATCAGTTAGTGCATCTAGTACAAAACAATATCAAGCAATAATGAGCAAAGATAGACTTCTTTTATTAGGTTATTATCAGTGTTGTCTCACAAGAATCATTGTCTGATGCATTCACATAAGCTGAGTTTGTTAACACCTGTATTTTTTCTTCTTAAGCCATCCCCAGGTGACCCGCCTATCGCAAGGCGAACAACCACATAGTAATTTGATACACCAAATATTTAAGATGATAAAAATACACAAACATCACAAAGAGAGAAAGTCCAAAAATATAATAGGAGAAAATTCATCAGGTTCTAGCCTAGTCACATGTTAGACTTTGAGAGAGCCCCATGGACTCGATATGAGGCAGAGCAGTCATATTATTCTCTAGCATCGTATGCTCGGTAGGATCACATCGGAGGGCATGAGAGGGGTCCTTTGACTTTCCATACTAGAAGGAAAGATTAGTAGTGATAATAAGGCTACGTAGGAGGAGTCAAAGAACTTAGTAGTAGGAGACTGATGGGCATTGATTTGAGGGTGTTGAACTCATGACTTATGGGCTCATCTTTCGACTAAAATAAAGGAGGAAGGTGTGAGGAGAAAGAGTCAGACAAGAAAGAAGGCTAGGTCTTGGCCAGCTTTACTGATAATCTAGCTAAGGCAATTTCCCTAAGTCGAGAAGTGATAAGTCGAGAAGTGAGCCCAGGGGGAAGAGAAATACCTGATGGGCCTCCATCAATGCATTCCCTAAGGTAGGAGGTAGGTGGGCATTGAACTATAGGGAGCATCAAAACAATGATGGATAGAAGTTCAGCTCAAGCAGTAGCCGAATCACCTTGTAGAGTAAAATTTTAGGTAGCGTTCGGCTACGGGGTTAAACTCCCCTTTGGGAAGTTTACCCCAATAACCCACATCCCCCTCTCTCCCCATAGGCCCCACATTATTCCTTTTTTAAAAAATTAAATAAATCAATTTTACATCATCAATCCTATCAAAAAAATAATATATTATTGACGTATCCGGATTTGTCGCTTTTAATAATGTGTTTTTATCGTGTCGTGCGTTGTAGGCGGCAATCGGAAACGGTCAAGAAAATACCACAAATGATTTTCAATTTTTAATCTCGTGGTTTTATGTTTATTTTACTTGGGCAAGTCCCAAGGTCGATCACAAGGAGGCAAAGGAACAACCTAGAATTAAGTCTATCAAAATTCGTGTTCGATTTTCAAGGCGGTTTTTTTTGGAATTTTTCAATGTAAAATGAGATGCAAAATGCAAATTCGGCCTATTTTAGGGACTAAAATGTAAATTACGTTCAAACGATGTCCGAAAAATATGAAACTTGGCCACAATGTAAATTATGATGAAATGGATGTACTGTAATTTTTTTGGAATTTTTGGATGCAATATGAATTTTTTATGGATTTTTAAATGCAAACAAATTAATTTTCAATATTTAATTTTAATAAATATTAAACCTACTTATTTTCGAGAACTAAAATTATCTAAGATCTATCACTAGGTAATAGATCTTAGAAAAATCCTAGACCTCAAAAATGTGGGGTTCAATACCTATTAAAAATCAAACATTGAAATGCACAAAATGATTTTTACAGGGCAAATGATGCATGCAAATGCAATGATTTTTGAGCACAATGTTAATCAAATTAATCTCTACGATATGTGATTTTTGGGGAATTTTTAAATCAACGGTTAATTAACTACGAATTTCAGAGCAAGAAATGGGTAAAATATGCAACTTTCCACAAACTAATTATTTATTAATTAACCATCAATCATAAAATTTCCCACAACATGTCAGAGTGTAGAGAATCAATTAACAAACATCATGCAATTTTTAGATTAATAAAATAATGTATAGAAAAGGTCCAAAATAACAGGGAAACACAGGGGTACAGATGCAAATATAAATAAATAAATAAAACTGCAGTTGGGGGGTGTCTATGTAATTACCGATAGTCTGGAGGGCTCTTCTGCAAAATTCACACAATACACGTGCGGCGCACGTGTCCTGTGGCTCTTGGACTCGGCTGCAATATGGAGGACCTCCGGGGGGTATTTGAAATTTACCCAGGGATCACGTGCCACGCACGTGACCCTGGATGAAGGCTTGCTGGGGACGTTCCCCCACGTACGTGCGAGGGGCGTGCGGGGGGCCTCGGCTCTCCAGCCGGCAGCGAAGACAGCAGAGGGCACCGGCCAAGGCGGAGGGCCGGTGGCTCGCTGTGAGGGCCGAGTAGTCGGTGAAGGTCGACGAGGCTTCGGGCGGTGGATGCGGGCCTAGCTACTGTAGACGGCGAAGTGCTGGAGAAGAAGGCGGCGTGGCTGGAGAATGACGTTGTGGAGGCGAGGCCGGCGGTGCGGGCGTGTCGGTGAAAGTGGAAGTAGCTTGATGGCGCAAGGCGGATGAGCTCGGTGGTCGTCGAAGACGGTCATGGCCGACACACGGCCGGGGGGCATCGGTGAAGTCAGGCGGAGCCGGCGTGGTGGCGGAGCGGAGGGAGGCGGTGGTGTCGACGGCGTGGGGGGGAGAAGGCGAGATAGAAAGAGAGAGAGGGAGAGAGATAGAGGGAGAGAGAGAAGGAGAGAAGGAGGGTATACCTGCAGGAGGGCTCAACGGCGCTGGGAGTGGCCGGAGCGAGCAGCAGCGCGGCAAGGCGGAGCTGCAACGAGGCGGATAGAGCCTCGGATCACGCCGGCGACGAGGGAGCCTCGCGGGTGTCACGACCGGAGGTGGCGCTTCTTCGATGAACGGCGGATGTCCAGTCAAGGGGTGGCGGCGGAGGTTAAATAGGAGAGGGGTTACGCCGGCGAAGGAAAGGGATCGGGAGACGATTTGGGGATCAGCCGAGGGATTCGCGGGGAAGCGGATATGCGGATCGGAGATGGGGATTTGATTGGAGGCGTCTGGCGGCGCGACGAGGAGCGGAGATGGCGAGATACGCGGCTGAAATCGCGGGGCGCGGCGGAGGTCCCGGCGCGGGGCGGCCAAATGGGGAAAGGGCTCGAGGTTGACGACGCACAGGCGCCGTCCGATCTCGCGTGATCGGATGGCGCCTGTTGCGCCACGTGGTGACACCAGGCGGGAGGATGAAGCGCGCGTGCGGAGCACGTGCCTTGGAGGCACGTGCGACGCACGTGCGTTTGTTTTATTTTTATTTTATTTTTTTTTAATAATAATTTTTTTTAATAAAAACGAGTTATAAATAAAGCCAAAAATGGCTGACACGTGGCGGCCTCTGGGGCTGCCACGTGTCAGCACCAGAAAAATTGAAATTAAAATCCTTTGTAAAATCGATAAAAAATAGTAAACGGCCTCGGATCGAAAAAGTTTCTTCACAAAAGTTGCTCGTCTCGATGAGATCTACAACTTTCATGAAGACATCAAAACCAAAATCGGTCAAATGTAAAAAGTGAATTTTTGGGGTATCCTATGTACATAGAATACCTTGATTTTTGGGTTTTATAATTTTTATGTCATTTTTAAACACGATAAAAATCCGGAAAAATTACGGTAAAATCAAAGGCAAATAAAGACACATTAATCTAATTTTTTTGGATTTTTATTGATTAAGAAAATATATACATAAATACAAGGTCAAAACCGCGAAAATATACAATGTACAAAAGAGGCCCAAAACCCAACTTTCACATATGAGCTCCGATTCACTTGAACGTGGTCTTGTTTTGAAGGTAATTGAATGCACATTAGTTCAAAAGTGAGTAGGATTCAATCGGACACTGAATGTGGGAGATATGTGGCTTTTAGTCCGAAAATCCTGAAATTAGGGTTTGGGTTTTTGGTCCACTTATTTGGGTTAGTTATTTTTTTGTATTTTTCTTTTATTCTTGTTAGTGATATGTACACAGTGGAAGTGATTTTGAGTCATTCGGAGTTAGCATGAATGTGTTAAAAATCCGGGAAGTTAGGCTTATTTACAGGTTATTTTGGCTTGGATTTTTGGCTTCTTATTTTGTGCAGATTTTTGTGCTAAAATGCAATTCTTATGAAAACATGCATGAATGCTAATTATGCAAAATAGATGCAAGAATGCTGTTGATTTTTAGGGATTTGAGCTTAATAAATGAGATTTAGAGTGATGAATACGAGATTCATCATCCCCCTATACTTAAACCATGCTCGTCCCTGAGCATAAAAAGAAATGCCATGAGGTGAAATGAGATTGGGTTCCAAACCAAGACCATGAGCTGAAGGTGAAAGTAAGCCTAAACTCAACCTTTGGATTATTTGTGTGTCGGAACTTCTGTGAGACTTAGAATTTTAAAATCAACAGCCCTCAAGTTCTACACATCATTGCTACAGTTTCGGCTCAGAAGTCATCTTAGATCAATCATCTTCCCAAAGTATACTCTTTGAACATTGAATAACCGACTCTTGTGTGTGAAGTATTTTAGCTCTTCCCACCCAGAATGCTGGACTACCGCGCAAGCCTCCTCTCCAATAACTCGTCCTCGGGGAGTCAGGTATTTCCTTCTAAGGTCTGTCGCGCTGTGTTCACAATCGAATTGGGGGAAGAAGATAGAAGAATGAGAAAAGAATTGGAGGGTGGCCAGTGTAGTCACCTCTCCTTGTGAAGATGGCCAGTGTAGCCGAGTCTCCACCAAGATCTGCAGGTTTCTGGAAGCTTGGACCTTTTTGGTCAGATTTTATTTGGTAGTTGCTTCTTTGTATTTGGAATTTTTGGTGGTTCTGCTTGGATCTTGTTGTGCCCCTACGGATATAGAATCTTTTGTTTCCGTACATTTTTTGGGGTCTTAGAAAAAATTGTGCCCAGCCGTCCATCCCTTTTCCGAAGCTTTATTTCAACCCGTACTCCGGTCTTTAGATTTCCACGCTACCAGAAAAGAAACTCACACAGTCTTCCAACATATGTTTGAGTTGAGCTAAGTGCATAGTGCGAGAGTACAAATTAATTCCCTATTCCAGAGTTGTACCCAGAATGAAGAGACCAGGTTAGACACTAAGAGTCAAACGCTGTACATTGTCATGTGGAACTCAAAGAATTGAGTCAAAGACCTGAAGACTCTAAAATCCTATTTCTCGGTGAAGTTCCTCTGAAAATTAGGTGGATTAAGGTTAAGTCCAGACCACTCTCGGTTTCGGCTCATAACTCGATTCAGAACCCAAAGCCTTTTCACATATGCAAATGCGATGCTTGATGAAATGCGAGTGTGTGAAATGCAGACACATTTTTTTGTTTTTGATTTTGATTTTTTTTTGTTGTTTTTTTTTATGCAAAAATGAATAAGAAGCCATTTTTTCAAAAATTTTTGGGCAAGGTCGGTGTTAGTGAAAAAACATTTTTTTTGTTTTTTAAGAAAAACCCACCCCGTAAATACATATAGACTTACGCGAAAGTACGAGGTATGGCTAAAATATATACATAGTATATATACAGACCCCCCTATACTTAGCGAGTGCTGTGTCCTCAGAGCACAAGAAGCGTAAAGAAGACATAGCCCGGGCTAAGCGTAAGAGAGTGAAAAAGAAAAAGAAAAGGATTTACAAAAATCGCCCCCCTATACTTAGACCGTGAATAGTCTAAGTATAGAAGAAGAGCGGAAAAGAAAAGAAAAAGAAGTGGTCAGGGTGTGTGAATGAGGAGGGTATATACAGGTGGGTGGCGGTTCCCCCTATACTTAGGCTTTGGTCAGCCTAAGTATAAAAGAAGGATGGATATGGAGTGAGCGAGATATCGGAATGTGATGAGGAAAATGGTATATACAGATGGCATCGGTCTCCCCCCTATACTTAGGCCTTGGCCTAAGTAGAGGAAGAAGCTGTACAAGGAGACCGATGTGGTTGGGAGGGAGGTCGGGTCTGATCTGATATTTCGTCAATGTCCTTGCTCTGTGTGAAATAGATGACCTCAACTTGCACTGTATGTTCTTTGGATGATTCTATGTATGGCTTCAGTAATTGTCCATTCACTGAGAAAGGTTGTGCATCATCTTTGAGTTCTGCAATGTCCACACTTCCATTGGTATGCACATCGATGACAACATAGGGACCTGTCCATTTCGATTTCAGTTTCCCATGAAAGATCTTTAATCGAGCATTAAACAACCAGACTTTCTGCCCAGAGACAAAGGTTTTATCTCGAATGTGTCTATCATGCCATTTCTTGACCTTGTCCTTATAAATCACACTGTTTTCATATGCTCGATTTCGGATTTCAATTAGCTCATTCAGATTTAGGTCTCGACATAATTTCCCAAGGTGACAACTCCAGTTCAACTTTTTGATTGCCCATTCAGATTTGTGAATCAGTTCAGCCGGAAGATGGCAAGGTTTGCCATAGATCATCCTAAAAGGTGAAGTGCCGAGTGGTGTTTTATAAGCTGTCCTATAGGCCCAAAAAACTTGATCCAACAGTTTTGACCAATCCTTCCTATCAGGACGAACCAACTTTTGAAGTATGCTCTTCACTTCTCGATTAGAAACTTCTGCCATGCCATTAGATTGTGGATGATAAGGGTTGGCTATTCGATGTTCAAATTTGTACTCCTTAGCCAAAGATCTCATTTCCCTGTTCACAAAGTGGCTACCTCCATCAGAGATCAAAACTTTTGGTATCCCGAACCTTGCTATGATATTATCCTTGATAAACTTACAGACGGTTTTGCTGTCTGCGGTTCGGGACGGAATAGCCTCTACCCATCTAGACAAATAATCGACCGCTAACAAGATGTACTCAAATCCATTGCTATTGGGAAAGGGACCCATAAAATCAATCCCCCATGCATCAAAAACATCACAGAAAATCATTGGTTGCATGGGCATTTCGTCTCTATATCCAACGGTCCCTCCCATCCTTTGACAAGTCGGGCAAGACCGTACAAAATCATTAGCATCACGAAATAAGGTCTGCCAGTAAAATCCACATTGGAGTACCTTGTGTGCGGTTCTCTTTCCCGAATGGTGCCCTCCAGCCTCGAGAGTGTGACAATGTGTGAGGACACTCTGGTATTCTTCCTGAGGGATACATCTTCTCCAGACACAATCCGCTCCTTCATAGAAAAGGAAAGGATCGTCCCAATGGTATTTTCTTGAATCCGACTTTAGTTTTTCAATCATTTTCTTTGTCCAACCCGAGGGAACCTTCTTGGAGACAAGATAGTTCACGATGTTGGAATACCATGGGGTTGAATCAATAGTGCAAACATATTCGTCTGGAAAAGTCTCCTTAATAGGTCCAGTATCAGGATAATCATTTTTCTCAATTCGGGAAAGGTGATCAGCAACAACATTCTTTATTCCAGGTTTATCTTTGATCTCCAAATTAAATTCCTGGACTAACAAAATCCACCTCAAAAGTCGTGCTTTGGCATCTTTCTTATCCATGAGGTATCTAATTGCAGTATGATCCGTGAAAATTGTCACCTTGGAGCCCAATATATATGATCTGAATTTTTCAAGGGCCCAAACAACCGCGAGCATTTCCTTTTCAGTCACTGTATAATTTTTCTGTGCAGGATCCAATACTTTGCTCGCGTAGTGAATCGCATAAGGGATTCCGTCCCGTCTTTGTCCAAGCACAGCTCCGACCGCAAAATCCGATGCATCAGTCATGATCTCAAAGGGAAGAGACCAGTCAGGAGCTTGTAATATCGACGATTCACAGATTTTCTTTTTCAGGAGCTCGAAGGCCTCAAGACACTTGTGATTTACAATAAACTCGGTGTCTTTTCCTAAGAGCTCAGTCAGTGGGCGGGCGATCTTTGAAAAATCAGGGATAAACCTTCGATAAAATCCAACATGCCCTAGAAAAGACCGCACTGACTTGACGTTGGTTGGTGGCTCAAGTTTCTTGATCACATCCACCTTGGCAGGGTCGACCTCCATTCCCTTTCTGGAGATGACATGCCCCAACACGATACCCTCAGTCACCATAAAGTGACTTTTCTCCCAGGAGAGTACCAAATTAACCTCCCTGCATCTTTTGAGGACTCGGTCCAAGTGCGCTAAACATGTATCAAATGAATCACCATGGACCGAGAAGTCATCCATGAAGACTTCCAGGAAATCACCCACCATTTCGGCAAATACGGCAATCATGCACCGCTGAAATGTGCCTGGGGCATTACAAAGCCCGAATGGCATGCGCTTGAAAGCGTAGGTACCGAAGGGACATGTAAATGTGGTTTTTTCCTGATCCTCGGGAGCAATGGCTACCTGATTGTAGCCAGAGTACCCATCAAGAAAACAGAAGAATGCTTTCCCTGCAAGTCTCTCCAAGATTTGATCAATAAATGGCAGTGGAAAGTAATCTTTCTTGGTCACAGCATTCAGGCGTCTGTAATCGACACAGACACGCCACGACGTGGGTACTCGTGTCGCGATCTCAACCCCTTCCTCGTTGGTGACCATCTGGATTCCCGATTTCTTCGGGACTACATGAAGGGGGGCCACCCACTTGGAGTCAGAGATGGGGTATATGAAACCTGCTTTGCACCATTTCTCTATCTCTTTCTTAACCACTTCCCGAAGATTGGGGTTTAGTCTTCTTTGAAATTCGCGGGAAGGCCTTGCATTATCCTCAACATAAATTTGGTGCGAGCAGAGAGCAGGGTTGATTCCGACGAGATCTGACACAGTCCAACCGATGGCTTTTCGATTTCGCTCAAGGACTTCTAGAAGTTTAGATTCTTGATCCATGGTTAAAGATGAGCTGATGATCACAGGGAATTTATCTTTGGGTCCATTGAGAAATGCATACTTCAGGGTGGGAGGGAGAGGTTTCAGCTCTGGCAAATCTGCATCATCAATCAAATCTGGTTGAAGGTCTTTTAAGTCTGGCTCGGTGATTGTTGGTGGTTGATCATTCTGTGTGATGCTAGCCACTGGTCTTGAAGGAAGGTGAGTCGGATCGCAAATGTAGTACGGTAATTCAGCCAAAGCCGCGTCCGACTCCTCATTGAATTTTTCAGAAGAGGGGGGGATGGACCAATCCGAAAGGCGTTCTGTGTCATCAAGATTGTACATGTGTTCAGATTTGTCAGGTAAAAGATCACACACTGTATGGCGCATTGTTGCTTCTTCTGATGCGAGGGTATCCATGTGATGATCTGGCAGTTGGTCCCAAGGTCCGGTAGTTCTAATCAGATTACACTCAGATGTTTCAGCCTCTTCAGTGGTAGATTCGGAATCGGGTCTTTGCCATTTTGTTTGTCTCATTTCCAAATCCACTTCTCCATCTAGGGAGCGGAATTTCATCATTCCAGTGCCGTAATCGAATACAGCCTTGGCGGTTCGTAAGAATGGTCTTCCCAAAATGATTTACGACTCTTTCCAATGGTTCGGGGTCTCCATGTCAAGGACGATGAAGTCCAATTTGTATTCCGTACCCTCAACCATAATGATAACATTTTTCACTTCTCCCTTAGGTCTTTTAGTAGATTTGTCTGCAAATTGGAGTATAGATAGTGATTTCTGAAGAGGTCCTAACTCCAATCGATAATATAAGGCCAAGGGGAGAAGATTGATGGAAGAACCATTGTCAAGAAGTGTCCGTGCGAATGCGATACCGCCAATGCGGCTTTCCACATAATGCGCACCCAGATCTCTTTTCTTCCTTGGTAAATGTTGGTTTCTCACGCATTTGGTGGTGGCCACTGTCAGAACATGAGTCTCCACAAATTGGTTTGTTTTCTTTGTGCGGGTCCGGGTAGGAGTACATTTCATTTTCAGGTATTTCTGGAATGCAGGGTTACTGGCCACATATTGATCAAAGGGCACTTTTACGGTGATGTTTTGTTGACAAAATTTTTCCATCACTGGGTCGCTTTGGATAGTTTTCTTTTGTCTTCCCTTCTTAAGCGCATGAGGAAAAGGAATGGAAGCATTTGAGACAGGAGAGAGATATCCAGAATTATAAATAAGAGCATCTTTATTGAATTTGGAGTTCTTATTACAATCATAATGTTCTGGATTATCATCATGTTGCTGAAATAATGACAAAGGTGTTTTCGCAGCAACTAGAGGTTCAAGGTCCTCTTTATTCTCCATAGATGCTTTTCCTTTCCTTCGGGCAAAAATCCTCGGGTATCCTTCGTCTTCATCCTCAGAAGTATCCTCCGGTTGATCTTCTGAGTTATGTTGGTCAGCTTCCTTCGCCCGGTCAGGTACGACCACGGTCCTTCCGCTCCTGAGGGACATGGCATTGATATTGTTAAACGAAAGGGTCTCGTGTTCAGATGTGGAAAAGTCTGAGTAGTATACCTGATTGTTGTGTTGAGATGATTGAGGTTTGTTCAAGCTATTGGGGTTAGCTTGAACTTGAGCGGGAATGGCTGTGACAGGTGCAGTCTGTTCTTCCTTCCAACGGGATAGACGATTAACATCTACCCGTAGGTCGTACAGTTCACTCCGGAAGCTGCGAATTTCCTCCAGCATTTGTCTTTGGATATCAATCGAGTCTTCTGGAGGTTTGGATGATCGAGATGCTTGATTTGGAGCTTGATATTGCTGACGATGTTGTTGAGGCTGGGTCTGACGGTCTTGTGGCTGCTGCTGCCTTGAGAACTGATTGTGTTGTGGAGCGGCATTGTATGAGTTGGGTGGACGCTGATATTGCTGACGGTCCCCCAGATTACCCTGTCGGGTATTATCCTGTGTGTACCAAATGCCGTTTATCTCGAAAGTCAGAGGCGGGGTTTCTACGACTGTCTCAGCTGGAGGGGGTGACTGCTGGGAAGGTTGGACGTAGGATTGGTCCTGAGTCCATGGTAGCGGTTGTCCAGAGCCTGGCTGCTCTTGGACATGATGCACATGATAAATTGGTACCGTAGGAGCAGTAGGCATCCCAAGCTTGGACACCTTCTCAGTGAGCTCCTCCATTTGTTTTGGAAATTGAGAGAGTCGGTTGTCGATGTCGTTCACTCTTTTATCCACAATTGTTAATTTGTCTGTGATGATGTTCATGTTGGGCAGCAAGTCCTCTGCTATTTCTGAGACCGTTTGTTTCCCTCCTTTGGCTTGATAGTTGTTCAGTGAATCAGTGTAAGATCTACTAGCAATTTGTGAACGGCTAGTCTCCGCCATTTGCTCCAGTATTTTCCAGACGGTATCAGCTCCTCGGGATGTGTAGTTTCCTCCACAGGCAGCGCTGACAAGACCCTGAGTCCCGTGGTTAAGGCCAGAATAGAGGGACTGGACCAGGATGTTATTGTCTAGGTCATGACAGGGACATTTTTGCAGCAGATCTTTGAATCTATCCCATGCCTCACAAAGTGGTTCATTAGGCATCTGAGAGAAGCTAGTGATGCGAGTCCTAATTTGATTGGTTCGACTCAGAGGGTAAAATTTCTTCAAGAAGAGATTCTTGAACCTATCATAGGTGGTCACTGTCACTCCCAAATTTTTCACCCAGTAATCCGCCTTACCCTTCAAGGCGAAGGGTAATGCAGTGAGACGGATATAATCTTGGCTGACTTGTGGGTGCCTCTGATTAGAACATATTAGCTCCAAATCACGCAGGAATTCATAAGGTTCTTCATCCGAATTTCCATGAAATTGTGGTAATTGATTTATGAAGTGTGGCTTCAGTTCATGGTGAACCTCAGGTTGAGGTGGCTGCAAGTAATTTATGACCCTATACTGCCCGGGATTATATGCAGCTTCCATTGGTGGTTCTCCTTCTGCATTCATTCTTTCCAATTGTTCCCTCATCAGATTTTGCTGCTGCTCAGATGCAACCAGCTTTGCAAGAATCAGTTGCATCGGATCTTCATTTTGGTCATCTTCGGGATTGTTCCTCCTTGGAGCCATTTGAATGTTCTTCTTCTCACCTTCAGATTGTGAAAAATAGGCGTCAATAGTTTGAAGAGAATTATTAGATGAAAAGTCCAGGGGAAGGTGTCCCTGAACCCAAGGTGGTTCTGAGTAAGAGAGGTTCAGATCATTTGGAAAATTTGTGGTAGTCAGAAAGGGGTTCGAAGAGTCCGAACAGAAATTTCCACAATTTTCCATTGAGAGATGTTGATCAAATCAAACACAATACAAAGGTTGTTTCACCAACTCACACAATGAAGCCGCAAGAGTTCGGCTATTATCTTTCCAATTTAAGTTGGTGATAAATTCAATCTTGCAAACCGTTTAGACGAGCTGTTTAGGTTTGGAGCTGGGCTCTATCCTAGTGTGCGTTACTCTCCTCGCTGCAAGATAAATCAAACAATGTCGGGGTTGCTCTCCCGCAAAAATTCTTGATTTTATGGTTTATTTGAGATCAGATATATTTAGCAGTCCCGATTTTAATGAGGTGATCACTGAGAAATTAGATGAGCACAAATACACATCTACCGTCCAGTCCCAATTTCCTTTAAAGTTATGTTATAAAACAAGAGGGAGGAATTCGAGAAAAGCCGATGCACACGAAAAACTATGATGAATGCTCAGTTAGAAGACTTACAGTGAATCCTCGCAATCTTCATGTGGGATGCTAGACAGAATTTAAAAATTATTCTAAATGAAATGCAAGTCGATGGAAAACCGCACCTAAGCAGAAAGTTCTATTAGCGGGAAGAATTGATTTAAATTTGGCTAAGTTTGAACGATCTATGTGCGTCTCGATTAAAGTGAAGTGTGGCTTAAGATCCTACGAGCACAAGCAAAAATATAAATGCTCTGAGAGCCGTATGTGCAGGTCTATCCTATTCGCCACTCAAGTTGGGCCCCACCCTCGCCGGAGAGTGAAACAGGCCACGACACACCACAGAATAAAGTTTAAAGGTCTTTCTACACACGCGAGAGTCCAAACGGACACCGCTGTAAAATTGCAGAAATTAAAATTGCAGAAATTTAAAACCTAGACTCTACGCTCTCTCACGACTTGACTCGATCTTAAATTAATTGCGGTTTTTCAAGAGTTGGTGAAGTTGCGTCGGTTGTTGAAAACCGCTCCACGTAAAAGGTACCTTGCAAAAAAAATAAGAGAGAAAATGTAAGAGAGTGATTAAAAAAATAATATGAAAAATAAATGCTGAAAATAAATTGCAGAAAAAAAATGGAATTTACAATGAAAAATTCGGGGGTCTGACTACCCGAATGCGGAAAACCGAACAAAAATTCTTTAGACAAAAATCTAAGCCGTTTGCCTCCCCGGCAACGGCGCCATCTGACGTATCCGGATTTGTCGCTTTTAATAATGTGTTTTTATCGTGTCGTGCGTTGTATGCGGCAATCGGAAACGGTCAAGAAAATACCACAAATGATTTTCAATTTTTAATCTCGTGGTTTTATGTTTATTTTACTTGGGCAAGTCCCAAGGTCGATCACAAGGAGGCAAAGGAACAACCTAGAATTAAGTCTATCAAAATTCGTGTTCGGTTTTCAAGGCGGTTTTTTTTTGAATTTTTCAATGTAAAATGAGATGCAAAATGCAAATTCGGCCTATTTTAGGGACTAAAATGTAAATTACGTTCAAACGATGTCCGAAAAATATGAAACTTGGCCACAATGTAAATTATGATGAAATGGATGTACTGTAATTTTTTTGGAATTTTTGGATGCAATATGAATTTTTTATGGATTTTTAAATGCAAACAAATTAATTTTCAATATTTAATTTTAATAAATATTAAACCTACTTATTTTCGAGAACTAAAATTATCTAAGATCTATCACTAGGTAATAGATCTTAGAAAAATCCTAGACCTCAAAAATGTGGGGTTCAATACCTATTAAAAATCAAACATTGAAATGCACAAAATGATTTTTACAGGGCAAATGATGCATGCAAATGCAATGATTTTTGAGCACAATGTTAATCAAATTAATCTCTACGATATGTGATTTTTGGGGAATTTTTAAATCAACGGTTAATTAACTACGAATTTCAGAGCAAGAAATGGGTAAAATATGCAACTTTCCACAAACTAATTATTTATTAATTAACCATCAATCATAAAATTTCCCACAACATGTCAGAGTGTAGAGAATCAATTAACAAACATCATGCAATTTTTAGATTAATAAAATAATGTATAGAAAAGGTCCAAAATAACAGGGAAACATAGGGGTACAGATGCAAATATAAATAAATAAATAAAACTGCAGTTGGGGGGTGTCTATGTAATTACCGATAGTCTGGAGGGCTCTTCTGCAAAATTCACACAATACACGTGCGGCGCACGTGTCCTGTGGCTCTTGGACTCGGCTGCAATATGGAGGACCTCCGGGGGGTATTTGAAATTTACCCAGGGATCACGTGCCACGCACGTGACCCTGGATGAAGGCTTGCTGGGGACGTTCCCCCACGCACGTGCGAGGGGCGTGCGGGGGGCCTCGGCTCTCCAGCCGGCAGCGAAGACAGCAGAGGGCACCGGCCAAGGCGGAGGGCCGGTGGCTCACTGTGAGGGCCGAGTAGTCGGTGAAGGCCGACGAGGCTTCGGGCGGTGGATGCGGGCCTAGCTACTGTAGACGGCGAAGTGCTGGAGAAGAAGGCGGCGTGGCTGGAGAATGACGTTGTGGAGGCGAGGCCGGCGGTGCGGGCGTGTCAGTGAAAGTGGAAGTAGCTTGATGGCGCAAGGCGGATGAGCTCGGTGGTCGTCGAAGACGGTCGTGGCCGACACACGGCCGGGGGGCATCGGTGAAGTCAGGCAGAGCCGGCGTGGTGGCGGAGCGGAGGGAGGCGGTGGTGTCGACGGCGTGGGGGGGAGAAGGCGAGATAGAAAGAGAGAGAGGGAGAGAGATAGAGGGAGAGAGAGAAGGAGAGAAGGAGGGTATACCTGCAGGAGGGCTCAACGGCGCTGGGAGTGGCCGGAGCGAGCAGCAGCGCGGCGAGGCGGAGCTGCAACGAGGCGGATAGAGCCTCGGATCACGCCGACGACGAGGGAGCCTCGCGTGTGTCACGACCGGAGGTGGCGCTTCTGCGATGAACGGCGGATGTCCAGTCAAGGGGTGGCGGCAGAGGTTAAATAGGAGAGGGGTTACGCCGGCGAAGGAAAGGGATCGGGAGACGATTTGGGGATCAGCCGAGGGATTCGCGGGGAAGGGGATATGCGGATCGGAGATGGGGATTTGATTGGAGGCGTCTGGCGGCGCGACGAGGAGCGGAGATGGCGAGATACGCGGCTGAAATCGCGGGGCGCGGCGGAGGTCCCGGTGCGGGGCGGCCAAATGGGGAAAGGGCTCGAGGTTGACGACGCACAGGCGCCGTCCGATCTCGCGTGATCGGATGGCGCCTGTTGCGCCACGTGGTGACACCAGGCGGGAGGATGAAGCGCGCGTGCGGAGCACGTGCCTTGGAGGCACGTGCGACGCACGTGCGTTCGTTTTATTTTTATTTTTTTTTAATAATAATTTTTTTTAATAAAAACGAGTTATAAATAAAGCTAAAAATGGCTGACACGTGGCGGCCTCTGGGGCTGCCACGTGTCAGCACCAGAAAAATCGAAATTAAAATCCTTTGTAAAATCGATAAAAAATAGTAAACGGCCTCGGATCGAAAAAGTTTCTTCACGAAAGTTGCTCGTCTCGATGAGATCTACAACTTTCATGAAGACATCAAAACCAAAATCGGTCAAATGTAAAAAGTGAATTTTTGGGGTATCCTATGTACATAGAATACCTTGATTTTTGGGTTTTATAATTTTTATGTCATTTTTAAACACGATAAAAATCCGGAAAAATTACGGTAAAATCAAAGGCAAATAAAGACACATTAATCTAATTTTTTTGGATTTTTATTGATTAAGAAAATATATACATAAATACAAGGTCAAAACCGCGAAAATATACAATGTACAAAAGAGGCCCAAAACCCAACTTTCACATATGAGCTCCGATTCACTTGAACTTGGTCTTGTTTTGAAGGTAATTGAATGCACATTAGTTCAAAAGTGAGTAGGATTCAATCGGACACTGAATGTGGGAGATATGTGGCTTTTAGTCCGAAAATCCTGAAATTAGGGTTTGGGTTTTTGGTCCACTTATTTGGGTTAGTTATTTTTTTGTATTTTTCTTTTATTCTTGTTAGTGATATGTACACAGTGGAAGTGATTTTGAGTCATTCGGAGTTAGCATGAATGTGTTAAAAATCCGGGAAGTTAGGCTTATTTACAGGTTATTTTGGCTTGGATTTTTGGCTTCTTATTTTGTGCAGATTTTTGTGCTAAAATGCAATTCTTATGAAAACATGCATGAATGCTAATTATGCAAAATAGATGCAAGAATGCTGTTGATTTTTAGGGATTTGAGCTTAATAAATGAGATTTAGAGTGATGAATACGAGATTCATCAATTATACCATCATATCATATAAAAATTGTAAACTACTCCATTTCTACTCACTTTTCCAAACTTCAATACAATCGCATCACAATAACTACTCACCTTTTCAAACTTCAATACAATCATATCACCCCAAACCCACTTCTAACCCACCCCCAGTTTAACCCTCTATCCAAACACCAAAATCCAAAAAACGGGTTACCCTCTACCAGTTTAATCCGCCTTAACCCATCAACCAAACGCACCCTTAGTGTTTTCTATATCCCTCTTCTACTAACCCTCACCCTCCACTCCCTTTGAATTTATTTTATTCATGTTCTAATACCTTTTTCTCAGAGTTTTCTCCTAATAAAAATATTAAAAAAGAAGATTGATTTTGAAATGGATGTCATATTAGAAAAGATATTCGTTAAGATTTCCTTGATTATAGCCTTGCACTATATTTCTTCTTTTAGGAGGTACCTAAAACACAAATATACACTAAAAGACAAGGTAGGAAGAGACGATATTCTAAAATAGACATTGTGTCCGTAGTGAATTCAATGGACATTGAGAATATGAAGCTGAAAAAGAACAAGTTGAAAGGAACAACCTTAGTTGATTGCATAGCCAAAGACTTGGTTTTCGGCCGTACATTTTGAGGTGATGATTTCAAAATGAACATACTTTCAACATCTATGATATATACACTTGAACTCAAACTTTGAATAAGACCATGATAATCATTTAGTTTGTTGATAGATCAACCAAGAGGGCATGAAGTATAGTTGAGAATGTCATCATAACTTTTCATGATCTACAATACCCAATGGACTTCATCATCCTAGACCTCAAGACACTTGATAAGTTATCCCTAATATCTAATCATAATCGGCGTGTTTTTATCCTTCGTTAAGGCATCTGTCCATCGTGAGGCAAGGACAGTCAAAGTGAAGGGCAAAAAACAACCTATTGCAATCGAGATTGCACCATCCTTAGGGATTTTTTTACATTGACTTTGAGGATTATGACTTCACAAAGAACGACTTAGATGGTATCAACCTTAATGAATCCTTTTTCCAAGTCGCCTTGATTTAAGACTCCTATGAGTTTCACCTCGACCACCTCTGAAATGACCTTAACTGAAGTTTTAGAATTCACTTCCTTAGAGCCAACATTTTTGGTTATGACCTCCTATCCATTGCACCAAAATCAAAAACATTAAAGGATGACTAAAAGAGAGAAGATGTCGATAAAGAATCCCTTTTAGAGACTTCTTACACCACCTTTCAACTTTTGGTGACACTAACCAGTACCTAAGTAATGGCATGTACTTTCCTTAGAAAACCTACCACGAAAAACTTTATAGATGTCCCATTGAACCGATAGACTTCTCTAGAACACCCTTTAGTGACATTAGGACTAATTGGGATCCTAGTAAGAATTTCCAACACCATAGAATTAAAACATATCTTTACAATATTGTACAAATATGTAGAAGAGGACGATGATGATTCCTTTAGGAATCTTTCAGCTCTTTAAAATATTATCAAGTTCCTTCTATTCTACTCACCCATGCTCTGATATTATATAAAAAAAGATTCTTCCTTAAAAGTCACTTTATACTTAAAGAACAAAAGAACTCTTGAATCATTAAGAGATAAATAACTTGTTTTGGAAGAATTTTTTTGCACTCTACAGATTTCTCTTCATTTTCTTCTGAGTAATACTCCATCTCTTCCTCAGATTATGAAACTAATTTTATCTTTTCTAATTTAGAGTCTGGTGAGTTTGGTTAACCTTTTATGTTATTCAGGCTTTCTATCATACTCTGACTTTGATTAAGGATCATATGGATATGTATATCTCTGAGGATGATCCTAATGATGAAGTTCACTTTGTAAAAATTCCATTTTCCCTAGAGTTCCACAAGAATGCCAAGCCTCGGTCTTCTTGAGCTTGTATATTTGATTGTGTTGTTTATTCTATTTCATCTTATATATTTGTATTTTCTAATTTTGTTGTTTTCATCTTCTATTTTTCAAGTCAGATCTTGCTTTATGTCTCATTTTATTTTTATGTCTATATATAGATTGACTATATCCTACATACACGGTGTGCATGACCCGAGTTTTTCATTTCCACACGTTTGTTACTTATACTTGGTGCATCCTTACCCTACGTATAGGGAAGTATGCCATTCTATTCATCTTTCCTGATTTATTTTGTATATTTTTTGATTCTCTTGTGTACTCCTCAATTTTTTATTTCTTATGTAGACTTAAGACACTTCACCTTAAGTGTAGATGGGGGTAGGTCGAGTCACTAAGTGTTCATTTATTTTATCCTTGTGATCGAGCCTTTGTCATCCTGATTTTCTGACTTTATGTTATACTTTAGATTACTTGATCTTAAGTATAAGAAGTATGATCGACTACTATTATTTTTACCCAACTATCCTTAATGTAACTTGTATCTTCCTTGTTTACTTCTCGATCACGATGAGAACATAAGCCAGACTAATAAATCTAACTAGGTATCGTATTCTATTGTATAATTTAAGGGTTAAAATTAGGGTAAAATAAAAAGTTTCCTAGCCAAAATCCTGTTGGTAAGTGTAAGTAAAATTCTTGTTGTAAAATGTATAAATAAAATATGGGTATTGATGCAAAAATTAAGATTATAACTCTTATTATAAAAAGAAGCCATAATTATTAGAACTCATAAGAAAACTTGTTGTAAAATATGTATAAAACGTATATAAAATCATCCTGATATAAAACTTGAATAACCGTTGTAGATCTCGTAAAATTATAAATAAAATCCTTGTACATAAAATAAAAATTTATTATATCAATTGAATGTTAAGGTTTTCTTGAAAAATCCCAAAGTTCATAAAAATTTGCAAAATGCCTTTAAAAGACCATAAAAACAATAAATATTTGCAAAATATAGAATAAAAACTTAAAATCCATAAAAGTTAATGCATACATAAACACACACACACATCTACATATCTAGGTATGGATGTGTTAGTATATGTGTTTGTGTTCAAAATTGATGAGTGTGGCACTCTGCTGTCTTTTTAGCATCTGATGCAGACCATATGTTCATATATACATATGTGTGTGCATGTGTGTGTGCGCGCCTGCATGCATGTGTGTGTGTGTGTGTGTGTGCGTGTGTGCGTTTGCATGTGCATATGCACAGGCACGTGTGAGTGTGCGTGTGCACATGCGTGCGTGGGTGTGGGTGTGCGTGTGTGGGAGACGAGCCACTAAATGCATTAAGTTAACTTGTGGGTATTACGTTGTAGTAGGGCAGATAATGATTTGTCAAAACCATTCAAAGATAAGATTGATCAATCAATTCAATGTGAATGGCAATTTATTTTACTTACGGTAAGCTCAAGATCAATCACAGGGAGGCAAAAAAATACTTAGGAGTAATTTTATATCATTAAGTTCTTAAGGGTTCAAGAAGAACGTAAATTTTTAAATGCAATTAAAAGAATATGCCAATGCAAGCTAAGTTTAGGGGCTTTTTCATAAATTTTCAATCAAATTAAGTTCACAAATTATGACACTAGGCCAGAATGTAAAATAATGCAAATTTAAGATACTACAAACTTTTGATATTTTTCTGATTTGAAATAATTTTTTCATGAAATATTAAATGTAAATTGGGTGATTACAAGTAAATGAATTTTAAGAAATATCAAGCACACGTATTTTCTAGAGACAAAATTATTCTAAATAGTTCTTCACAAGAGGAGTCCAAAATAATCTTAATTTCCTAAATATACTATATGGATAATCAATTAAAATTCAATTACATAGTTCACCGAAAGGTTTATTTAGACCACAATATGCATGTAATTAAGGTAATTTTTAATCTCAATAAAGAGAGCAATTAATTCTAACAAGTGTGATTTTCGAGGATTTTTAAAGCAAGCATAAATTTATTATGAATCTCATATCATAATTAGAGTAAACTATTCAGTATTTCACTACAATAATTACTATAAATCCATGCTAGCTCAAAAATAACATGAAATGTCCAAAATGAAGAGAATTATTTGTTATACAATGTGTACTTTTTGGAATAAAAATATGATGAGAATTGATGATGCACATTAATACTCAAATAGAGGGGCATTTAGGTAAATTACATAGATTAAATATAATAAGAACTCATGCAGAGGGGCTAAAATGCTATTACATAATCCTGATAAGGTATTTATGCAATTATTCCAAGCACAGAGCTCTTTCGTTGATTCTCTAGATGTGCAGGGTTGTGGCTGCAAAATCTCTCACCTCCACGTGAAGGGTGCATGTTCTTGGAGGCTCGGTTGTGCTTTGGGTATGTGCCTCCACGTTTCGTGCCTAAGTGGTCCACCTCAGCTTCGTAGCGCCGAGGCTCGAGGTTCGGATGGTGAAGATTAGATGACCGAGAGGAGAGGGCTTGAGGAGATTAGATGACAACTGTAATGTCCTCCGCTCTGCTTCTTCCCCTTACTATTGAAGATCAAGCAACGTAGGACCGAAGACCATTGGTGGTGGATGAGAGAGGCAAAGAGGCTTCGAGCTCTCGACTCCACCTTTGTCGACACACGACTAGAGGTTGCCCAAGTTCTGGCAATGAAGGAGAAGGCGTGGATGATTTAATGCTCTGGTAGAATAGCTCGATCTTCCTCATTTCTCGTCGACATGCAGTTGAGAAGGAGAAACCGGGGAGAACGCACGAGGAGGCGAGGTGGTTTTGGAAAGGGGTTACTCAATGAAGGCCATGCGCTACTCGATGGCCGTGCACAGCTGGAGGTACGGTGGTGCACTGGCCAAGTTGATTTGTCCATAGCCGAGATGAGGATCCTTTCGTTGATCGGGCTCCTAGAGTGCTGCTGTAGGAGTAGGTTCTTGATGAGTTCTCTTCGCCTGGAATGATCTCAAGCTCAAGAGAATTGGAGCTCCCCTTTCGCCCAAAGAATGAAGTTAGTGCCTCCAACGATATTGCTCCACCTGATCAGAATTTGAGGTTGCTGACTTGCGATGCAAGCTTTGGTGGAGATTCGTTCTCAGAGAACCTGTAGGGTTAGAATGGAGGAAAGGGGAAACAAAATGGAGGTCTAGTGAAGGTGAGTACCTAAGGCTTGAATCTATGCAAGATCCGAGGTGATCTGAGGGGGAAGATATGACAGAAATAGGAGGATGATCAGGAATAGTTCGAAGGTGGATTTTATTTTACAGTTTTGATCGAAGTTGGATTTTAGGCGGAGAAGACGGGGGTTTGGGGTTTACATCTAGAATGGAAGTAGCAGAGATAAATAAAAGAAGAAAAAGGAGGAGGAATAAGGTGAAGGGATTACCTAGAGAGAATGAAGGAAGATGCTTGGGAGAGTGCTCTTGAAGAACATGGTCTTCGCTCAAAGTTCCGGCGAGATCTGAGCTCGAGCAACTCGCAGAAGAATTGCAGCAAGAGATTGCACCTCTTGGATATGTTTTCAAACGTTAGGTCATCATCGCTTGACCTTGACGATGCTTTAGCTGTCATCTGAATAGGAGGGAGTTGGTACTATCTCACAAAAAATGGTGGATCTAGCGTGAAGATGGTGGAGCATTGGGTTTTGATGGGTTCGCAATTGGGGTTCACAGAGGTTGAGAGGTCATTAGCATTATACGTGGGTAGAGGAAGCGGAGAGAAGAAGAAGGGTCCCTCACTGTCTGATTAAATCGCATCATAGGGCAAGGACTGAGCCACATGGCGAGGGGAGAAATAAAGAAAACAAAATATCATGGTCGTTGGATGAAGGGAGCTTCATCGAACGACCCAAAAAGAAGGAGGCTAAGAAGCTTAAGTGGAGGGGCATGCGACGGGTCTAGGAGATACCACGAGTCACTTCCAAAAAAATCAACAAAAAAAAGGAAATAAAATTGAAAATAAATAACAAAAAATATCAAATTAAAAAGTGTTCTTCGCGAAAGTTGATCATCTCGACCTGATCTACAACTTCTGTGAAGGTATCAAGACCAAATAACACCATCTATACAAATTGGAATTTTTTATTATATTCTATTTATATAAAAAACTGTATTTTTAGTTTTGTATTTTTTTTGATTTTTAGATAAAATAAAATTCAAAAGGAAATCACTTAAAATAAAATATACGCATTATATAATCATGAAAATAAAGAAATATAAGAAAACAGATTTATGTACATAGTGCATGTAGAGACTCATAACACTCTGATTTCTTTGATTTTTATATTGTTCTAAAATTGGATTTTTGCACATTTTATTAAAATACAAGTCAAAGGAAAGAAATAAAGAAGAGACAAATTAAAAAGAGTTAATTATGTACATAAAGTGATAAGTTAATGTTAGTAAATTTGCACAATATACAATGTGATCTAAAAACCCAAATATCACGTATGAACTTTGATTCGTTTGAATTTGAACTTGAATTGTAGGTATTTGAATGCATACTAATTCAAAAGTGAGTACGGTTCAATAGGAATATGTGAGAGATATTTGTTGTTATGACTTTTTATCTTAGAATTTGGGTTTGGTTTAAATTCATATGTGTGTGTTTTCTATTATTTTTTCGTTATTAAAGTTAGTGATATGTACATAATGTAGTCAATTTTATTTATATTAGAGTAAATATAAATTAATTAAAAATAGGTAAAGTTAGGTCAATATACTAGTGAATATATACATAATCAAGATATGGCTTTTATTAGAAATTTAATTTACAACAATTAGACCTAATTATTCACACCTAATGGGTTGATTATTTCATTATTTTAAGAGGTTTATTGATTGAATTACCTTGGAAAATAAACTAAAATTAATTAATAAGGTAGATGAATCGTGGATTCAACTATGGGTACGTGCATGCATGTGTTTGCATCTCTATGTGTAGGGGCTATCCCCAAGGGATTTTCTTAAGGGAACTTGGATACCCACACCCTTATTTTATTTAATTTTAAGGGATTTTCTGAAAACTCATGAGGGTGATTAGATTACTATATGACACCATGTTCTCATTCGAATCTGACTCAATTCGAGGTTCCTACCACATCCATCGTCAAATTTTAACAGTCTCAAAATTGTTTAAATTGACCCCTACCTCAAAGACCTTCATTAACAAGTATATACATAGATTTTATTCCTACTATGAAGTGCGGGTTTTTTTCCTAGTAAGTCTCTAAAGAGTGGTTGTAACTAGAGTAGCCACTCTTGTCTGGGACTAGAGTAGGAACAATCATGCTCCTTTATTTTTTATAAGTTAGTATACAAAGGTTGGATACTACTTAATGGTTTCCTTTCTTGGATTTTTAAATGAATCCTTTGCGAAGAATAAATAGGTTCTATTTTTCAAGCTCACAAATTAGATTAGGTTATTGATAAATCGGTGATTTATCATGTTTTTATATCTTTTTTGAGCAAAACTCATGTGTAATCTATTGCATTTTCTTAATTTAATGCATAATTTTTATTCAATATTTTTTATTCAATAATTTTTATGCTCATTGCTTTCTGAACCATATTAAAAAATACATAACAGTCATTGTAAAATAAATTTAAAAAAATAAAAAAACAAATAGAATTTGCATTAGGTAAATAAATATGGGCTCCTAAGCCCATATTAAAGTCTATTTTAACAATTTTCTTATATTTTATGCATGCTTTACAACAGGCCAAAGGAGGTTGTCCAATCCTCTCAATCTTTTATTTGCAAAAAAAGATAAAAATCATTACATGATAAAATAGCCGATGACAACATTTAAAAAGATTAGAAAATAAATAGGACACTGATGTCAGCATGAATTTAGCCCCTTCCATCTTCTTCCTATTGCTTACCAAGCACCGCTCGTGCCCCTTCTTCTACTCCTAGCGCACACCCGTCGCGATCCCTTTTCTTCATCACAGTGAACCGCCGCCCCTCCCCTCCCTAGACTCTGGATACAAATAGGAAGGGATGGCGGTCAATAAGAAACCAATCACAAGAACCCAACATGGGCCTCAACCCATGATCTGCAACCCATCACCGGAGCTTCAAGCTCCACCGCCACCAACCTCCAGCTCCTCCTCCTCTGTACCTCTCCGCTAGCTAGTGCAGGTGATAGTCACGCAACTCCTCCTACTACTACTCTTGTCGCCGCTACTGCTCAAGGTAGAAGAAGGGCTCTAGGGACTCCTTCGCAATTTTCTTTTTCTTCAAGTTTTTTTATTCAATTTGTACTTTAATACAATTTTACAAAACTTTTATTTATTCTCTATAATTTTTTCAATTTCAAATTTTATATTCCATAATATTTGTACATTTTTATTTAAGTTTTGTGAATTTGCATTTCAGTCCTCTAGTGACCATTCTACAATTTTATAGTTCGATTTAGTTTTTATACAATTAACCCATTAAACAATTGAGTTTGGAACCTTTTCATTTCTATCTAGATGGTTTTCAATAATTTCATATATGCCCTTATTTTAAATTTTATTTACATTCAAGCCCATAAAGTTTCTTTAGAATTATACTTATGCCTTTGGCAATTGAAAATCTCATCAAAAATAGTAGAAAGTCCAAAAAAATCTAGAACATTCTCGTGCAATCCATATGATATCTAAAACCTACTGATAGATATTTACATACATTTTAAGGTCATAAGAATAAAAGAAAAAAGGATTTGATTTGAGTCAATAAAGTCGAAAATACCTATTTAAATAGAATAAAAAGTTCGTATAAAAATGTCCAAGTCCATGTGGATAAATCCTCTATATACTATATGCTTATTTTAATGTCTCTTGGTGTGTAATTGAAATAAAATTATCTGAAATCCATCAGTTTTCACGTGTGTACACAATGATACTAAAAATAACTTCTTAGCACTCCGAAAATAATGCTTTCATTATAACGCCATTGTCGAGGACTCGACAACTTTACACAATTTATTTTAGTATTTTGATTTTTTGTAAAGTAATTTTATTTTTTCAGGTACAAAGAAATACAAAAAAGGTCTACTTTATCTCAATCTCTCTTATTCAAGGGTGCTTCAAGCATCTTTTTAAATACTGGGGATTAGAATTGACAAGCACTATAAGATTATTCCAAACACTTAGGCATTCTAGGTTCTTGTATTTGTGCATGTTTTTTAAAGAAAATTTTGAAAATAAAAAATCAACTTCTTTTTGTTGCATTCATCTATGTAATCTCTCTCCCTCTGCTCCTTAATTAAAAAAGATCACCAAATTGAGTTGTTCGCTTAATCAGATAAGTTCGGAAAGCCATCGCTTGACTCCTATGAAAGCGGTTTGAAGTTCTTGAAATGTTGCACCCTTGTACACAATTGCGCATGAACAAACAAAAAATTTAGGTCAGAGCTTAAACATTTATGAATTTTTATTATTAATTTTTAAAAATGATTAGCTACTTCTCAGTGAGGGAACTGCAATCTCCCTTAGTCGTTTGTATGGTTAAAGGACACGCATAAGGTAATATCTTGAAGTAACACATGTAGCCATCTTACGATCCGTACTTATGCCTATACTGAATAATAGTAGATGTAACTAGCCATAAAATATCGTTCCAGTCATTATTTCATGATTAGTCTCATCTAGAATACTCATGTGTGCTTCATTTGTTGGACATTGAAAATAAAATTCAGAAAGATAACCGCTTTGCGGCAACTTGTGTTGTGTTGGTGAATTAAACATTGTCTTGTGTTTGAATGGAAAATATTAAGGATTTTTAATTGGAAAATATTAAAGAAATAACAAGACTAATGGAAGAGCAAAAAAATAATAAACTTGAGTTCACAAAATCGATCATTTCCACAGAAAAGTCCTTCACCCCAGATCTACTATCGGATGACCTCCCCAAATTTTTACCACACTCAGAATCCGATCTTCTCTCACATGATTTTCTAGAGACACCCACTTTTAAGGAGCATCATTCATTGGATATCGATCAATCATGTAATCCCCCATGTATACCATAAGAACTATTTGAGGATATTAGAAAAAATATAAGAGATTTTATGAAATCATGAATGAAGGAAAAGAAGATGTTCTTGATCAAACTCAAGGAACAATTTTACAATATGATAAACTAAATTTTGAGAATATAGAAGAGGAGTTTCTCTGCTCAATCACGTTCCCATATACTCCCTCTAATCTTCAACCAAATAATTTTGTTAACATCTCTTATGCTCATTGCGTGATTCTTAAAAGTCTTAAAGATCTAGAAACAGAACAAGTGTGTTTAAATAAATTTGGGAATTCTGAATTTGGGACTTCACTGTGTGATTTGGAAAGATAAATTTTGGATTTTGATTTTAGGGATTATCGTACGTTGTAATTTGATTTTGAAAAGTATAAAATGATATAATCTCAACATTCCAGACTCAAAATAAATGAGAATGACATTTATGACTTGAGTGAGCCGAGCTGGTATTATCAGAATAAGTAAGGAATTTGTGAATGAAATTGAAAATGATTTTGAAGAAGAAGAAAATGATATTGATTCATGGGAGAATTCAACTTTTAAGTCAAATTTTAAGGAAAGAGATGAAATTGATTATGATTCGTACAATGAGTTTTTAGATGATATGAATGAAGAAATTGAGTGTTGCATACCTTTTCCCATTAACCCTTGATTTTAGATTGGATGTCTTCCTGGATGACTTTCTCATGGATGAGAAAATGATTTTCACCTCCGTCGAAAGAAAAGAAGAGCCACTTAACTTGGTGTATTACTTTCAACTCACATATTCAAACACCGAGTCAATTTTTGATATGGAAGAGACCTCCCTCCTACATTTTGAGTTTATTGAGTACAAATCCCAATGTCCTGATCTGAATTTTAACTTAGAATTAACAAAGAACACCATATGGGATAATTATAGTGATATTCTGGAGAGAGATGATTATGAATCACACGATCTGTTAGAGTCCTACGCTCCACCTTTCTACTCGACTAAGTCTGAAAAGATGTTAGAAATCTTACTCAGAATACTGATTTCGCTTGACTCAGATTTTATACTACTGGTAGGACTCAACCAAGACAACTTACGCACACCCATGGTTGTCTACTCATATCTAAAGTTATCTAGGTCGAACACCCTTCCAATTGTGTCTACCATCTCCCCACACTTTCACTACTCCATCCACAACTACATCTCTTATCACAGTATTTCAAACACGGATGTCACGCATACTCGAGACATAGGGTATTCCTAATCCTGGAACCCGTTGGGGGCGTTAAAACCTACACATTGTCGGATAAACCCCATAGCTATTTTTTAGGTATTTTCTTTAGCTTACATTTTCTCTACTTCATCTCTCAATATTATACTATAACATAAGTACGAGGGAAACCCTGTAAAAATGATGGCAAAATCAATTGGAAAATAATGAAAAACAAAAGCATGCTTCATCACTTGCATCTACACTATCTTAAATCATGTTATCCCATATTTTTTCCACTCTACTATAACCATGAGGGCATGCCTCATGCTAAGCATGGGGGTGCATTGCATTTCATGAATTTGTTTCTATTCTATCACATTTTTCCTTTTCATTTCATGCATTCTGTATTTTTTTACATTGCTTTTATTTTCAAAAAACTTCCAAAAAAATCATTGCATTATTTTTAAAAAAAAATCATAAATTTTCAATGACATTTAAAAAAACTTTGCGTCATTTTTGCATTGATTTAAAATTCCATTTTTTGAATACACAAACACCCCATAAAATTTTGCAAAAAAATCTCATTTTTTTTCAAAAAAAATAGATTTTTTTAAAAAAATCTATAATATTCTCCTATGTTTTTCCTAACTTGTTGGATTTGAGGTATAGTTTTACAAGTTTCGAGCTTAGATTAAGAAGACCTTAATCCACTTAATTCAATACAACTTCATTAGGCTTAAGTATTCTATTTATTCAGGTCTATTTTTGACTAAATTCCTCGAGTTCCACTAATTTTATGCGGTGACCAAAATGTGTCTAAGTAGATCATCTTGACATCTATAACACTCTTTAACTCTTGATTGATTATTGAACAACCTGCACCTTACACATTAGTTCAACTTAGTTTGCTTGTACAAGGGATCATTTCAAGTTCTACCAAGTGAAGGGAGTGACTCTGAATCTCGGGTTAAGAAAAATTCAGTGATCTAAGTTCAAGAAGCACTTATTCTCTATAAGTCAGAGTCTATCAGGAAACTTGCCTTGTACATGTATCCAAAAGTCACATTTTATACATGTACACTTTTGATACCCAATGCCACCAAATCCTATCAAAAAGTTGTCACAATAAGGAATGCCTATTCAAAAAGTGCAAATGCAAAGTAAAGATATACCAAATAAAAATCTACTCAAATAACCCAGCTCTACCAAATAAGCCAAGTAGTAGATCAATATTTCTAATAGTTGCTAAAGAGGCCTAGGGCTATGCTCTACAAAAAGGAAAAACTGAGAGCAACGAGCCAAAGAAGTTTATGGAAAACTTAAGAAAATGCATGTTCTCTAAAATTTGCACACATCTTCTTTTGCTGATAAAGTTCAGGTGAAGTGAGATTAAGCCTAGAGTTTGAGAGAATAGAGGATTTAGATTTTACGAATCTTCTAGTACCTTACTTAAGGTTGTATGGTATACTTGTTCCATAAATTAGGAAGAGTTATAACTTTCACATACAGTCCGAATTCAACTCAAGGTTACAGGGAATATATGTTGATCAAGATGGTCTGACTTGACCTAAAAATGGAATCAACTAAAATTTATAGAACTTAAGGGTTGTCGAATTGAATATTCGAATCTAAAAGATGTCCGGACACATTATTAATCTAAAGATCAACTCAAGATTTTGTGAGTGTGTCTGCTGCAAACTCTCTTTGTGCATTCTTTAATTATTTTATATTTCTCTTTCATATCATTAGACTAGCAAAAGTTTAAGTATGGGGTATAATGTATTGGTGATTTATCATGTTTTTATGCCTTTTTTGAGTAAAAATCATGTGTAATCCACTGTATTTTTCTTATTTAATGCATAATTTTTATTCCATAATTTTCATGATCATTTTATTCTGAACCATCTTAAAAAATACATAACAGCCCTTGCAAAATAAATATACAAAAAGAAAAAAAACAAATAAAATTTGCATTAGGTGAATTAATATAAGCTCCTAAGCCCATATTAAAGTTTCTAACAAATTTTTTTATATTTCTGGTCTACTTTAGAAGAGACCCAAGGAGGTTCTCCGATCTCCGTCTTTTATTTGAAAAAGTAAAAAAACACCACATGACAAAACAATCTGACATCATCACTTCAAAAAAATAAAAAAATAAATGGGACACTAATGTCAGCATGACATCAGCCCCCTCCTATCTTCTTCCTCCCATGCACTAAGCACCGCCCGCGCCCCATGCCCTTTCTCCTCCTCATGGTGCACAATCACCGTGGCCCCTCCTCTTCATCGTTGTGAACCGTCGCCCCCTCCCCTCCCTCGACTCCTGCTACAAATAAGGAGGGAGAGCAGACAAGAAGAAACCGATCACAATAACCCAACAAGGGCTTTCAACCCCCGATCTGCAACCCATCACTAGAGCTTCGAGCTCCACTGCCACCGGTCACCAGCTCCTCCTCTATACCTTGCCACTAGCTGGCATGGGTGACAACTGCACAACTCCTCCTCCTCCGATCGTTGTCGTCGCTCTATGCAGAAGAGGTCGAGGACAACTTTGTAATTTTCTTTTTCTTCAAGTTCTTTATTCAATTTAGACTTTAATGCAATTTTATAAAAATTTTATTTATTCTTTAAAATTTTTCAATTTCAAATTTATATTATGTAATATTTTCATATTTTTTTTATTTAATTTCTATGAATTTATATTTCAGTCCTCCAAGGACCATGTTGTAATTTTATAGTTCTATTTAGTTTTTATGCGATTCATCCATTAAACAATTGAGACTTTTTATTTTTATCCAGATGGTTTTCAATAATTGCAATTAAGTCTTCAGTTTAAATGTTATTTATATTCAAGCCCCTAAAGTTTCTTTGGAACTGCACTTATACCCCTGGTAAATAAAAAACTCATCAATAATAGGAGAAAAATATGAAAAAATCCCTGAAAATTCATGTGTGATCCTTATGATGTCTAGAACCTAGTGACTGACATTGAGACATATTCTAAGATCTCAAAATGAAATTAAAAATATAAGTCAATTTGAGTCAATAAAGTCGAAAATACCTTTGTAAATAAAATAAAAATTCGCATAAAAATGTACGAGTCCCTATGGATCAATCCTCTACTTAACATATGTTAGTTTTAATAACTCTTGGTGTGTAGTTGAAATAAAAAGTATATGAAATCCATCGGTTATTGCTTGTGCACACAACGACACTAAATCACTTCCTAGCAGACTGAAAATCATTGTTTCATTTTTTATATGGATATGTCATATTTTGAAGTCAATAGAAGAAAGCTTCTATATGTAATAATTTATTTTGTCAAACATACAAATACAAATTAATTATATGATTTGGAGAAAAAAATCAACCTTTATTAATCAAATAGATGCATACATATTCAATGATTTCACTATTCTACTATAGTTTTAAATATGAAATAATTGTAAATTACAAATTTTAATTAAAAAATTACAATTTCATCAATATTATCAAACAACTAGCAGTACAAAAGTCGGAAAAAAAGGAACTTCATTGTATAACGTCACCTAAATATTCGATAATGATAAAATAATCAAAATTTAATCATTCTCCCAAGCTTCCATAAAATTATATTGCAACAAATCCAATGTTCAAACATCAAAAGAAACGAACAATTCAGTAAACATCTCACTCCACCAAAAATAGCTTAACCCGCCACGGGTTTACTAAAAGTTTAGATTAAAGATAATTGAGGAAAGTATGATAATGCACACATGGAAATTGGTTAAAACTTTATGGAAGGTGGCACTTGATGTGCCAGATGTCCGTCCATCTATAATCTATAGATGTAGACTCCCCCATAATTGGCGCATGGTATTCAGCAGTTCCACTATAACGTGTCGATTGTAGGTTCTCGGTCTGTTAACGAGAAAAGTGATTTTGATAAGTTGTTGGATTTGAGTCTAATTGGGCATCCAATGACAATCATCTAAAATATTTAACCTTACGTTGTCAAGTAGTAATCCACATTACTTATAACACACACCGATACTTTGTAAATTTTAGATGTGAGATTATGTTTGAATATTGAGGTACTACATCCATAATATCTTTTCCATGTTTATGGTTGCAAAGCAAATAGTCGTGACCATTGCATGCCGTGAGCACACTGTACATGATTATGTAGAGATAGGTAGATCTCTGAATCGGATGGACGGTCAATCCTCCCTCTATTATTGCATTCATGTTGACCATTTTCTACATTGGAGGCCACTTTCTCTATTCGGATTCTCCCTTCTTGCGCTCCTTCTCGGGCCAGAACAGAAGGGGTATTTGTGCAGCCTACTTTACTATCCCCTTATCCTGCTCCTTCTTTAATGGGAAAAAGAAAGATGGAACCCGTGACGGTGTCGTTCTCGTAGAACGAAAGACTTGGGGTCGCTATGGTTTGACAGTTCCAGCAATCCTCTTTCCAGAGAAAATATATCCTCCCCAGTTGGGTATTATTGTGCACGAACCTCCAGCCCGGCGGTATAGAATCAGCAAATCGTTGCCTGTTGGCCGGTCTGATTTTAGTTTCAAGTAGGCCGATGAGCTCAGCATTTTTGTTCTGCAGTTCCTTCATGAAGGATTTCATCTTCCGGGGCTTGTTTAACCCCCGGGTGTTACAGACAGCGATAGACATTAAGAGCTATTGCTGGTGGGCGCCGGTGCCCCTTTTGTTTGCCCAATGACCTTGGACGGCCTTCTCTTCCTGTGAGTTGCAGTTGCCCAGCTTGGGTTGTCCACAACGAGCTGATCAGGTTGGTCCTTTCCCGGTTCCGAGTCCATTCCGCAATCCCCGGGTTGCCTAATGGGGTTGTTGAGGTCAATCCCCGAGTCTATTCGAACCCATCACCTCTCCATTTGCCAATGGCAACTCACCCCGATCTGCTCCACGACATCCGTACGTTGTCGTCGTCGTCGAGTCCCACAGCACGTGACTTGTCTTTACTCATCTGTCCATCCTCTCCTCCAGGCGGATCTGGAAATTATTGAAAGGCTTAGGTATCAGCAGCCTGTCAGACGACCCGCATGCGTATGGTACGTCCGCATACAAGATGTAACCAACAATAATTAATCTCCATTAACGTGCAGGTCCTTATTCTAAAGAAATAATCCCCAACTACACGTCGCATAAAGAGGACTCATTCACCCCCCCCCCCACCCCCCGCTAGGGTTCCGGATGCGGCCGCCGCCGCACGCCCCCGCTCGCGGATCTCCGACGGGCCGACCACCTCCAGCACCCAACCTCAACACCCACACGCGGCCGGCGTCACCAGGCTCTCGGGGGGCCTCACAGCCCCAGGCTTCCACTTCCCACTCCGCCGCCCCGCCGGATTCCTCTCCAAACCCCACCTCCATCCCCTCGCCCGACGTTAGCGCCCCGAAACCTTCTTGGCGGGAGGTCTGCAGCGCCCCCACCCCTGATGCGCCCAGGCCCCAACGCATGGCCTTCACACCCCCGGTTATGCTGGAGGGCGAGGAGGTAGCCTTCGTGACCGAGGCGGAAGTCAACAGTCTGGATCTGATGTGGAGGAACACCTTGGTTTTCTACATACTAGGTAAGCGCCCTTATTTCAAGCACCTTACAAACTTTGTCAACAAGGTATGGAAACCAGCCGGGGAAGCCAAGCTGTTCCCCAGACCAAATGGATTCTACTACCTCAGGCTGGACAGCGAGGAGGAGTGTATCCGAATAATGTCGGGAGGGTCGTGGCTCTTCCAGGGCCGGCTAATGGTGATCCGCAGATGGGAGGCGGGCTGTTGCTTTGAAAAAGATCTGCTCTCTGAAATCCCATTGTGGGTTCGATTCCATGGGATCAGTATGGGCCACTGCTCCGACTTCGTCCTGAACAAGCTCGCCAGCCTCATTGGGACACCACTATTTATGGGCGCGGCAACGGCTGACGGCCAAAGAAATGGATATGCGAGGTGCTGCATTTCCATTCACGTCTCGAAAGTTATCCCGGAGGCCGTCCCTCTTGTCTTCTACAATGGCCATAGACAAATGATTCCTGTCGAGCTTGAATGGAACCCGCCGAGGTGCGAGCTCTGCAACTCCTTCGGACATCTACCAAAGCTCTGCCCTTTCACCCCCCCGCCACCGGTTAGACCCTCGGGCCCTGTTGTTGCTCCCCACGAGGCTGACGGCCATGGGGATTATCCCCGCTCAGACCCAGTTGAACCGGATATCTCCAATGCCCCACCTACACCTGCAGGCCCTGAAGACAGTGCGGTTGTTCCGGCCCCCTCTCAGCCCCGGCCTCCCTTCAGACAGCAGCGTAGACCCTCCCCCCAGGGGGGCCCGGCGACCTCTTTCCCCAACGGCACGCGTGCCCGACTTCAACTGCTTATCTCCGCCCCCCGTCGCTCCAACAGCAAGACCTTACCAAAGTACGGGGATGGGAGGTTCGACCTCAATAACCCCGCCTATGAGCAGGGCCACAACCATGATAACAGCGGCTCTACCCCCTTCTCCACAACCTCGGCCACTTCGGCCGCTGCGGGAGGACATGATCTTCTTCAGGATGGGGAGGGACCGAGCTCTGCCCAGGGGGAACGTCTGCAATCCAGCGATGAGTCCATCCCTATGGTTATTGCGACTACCAATGTGGCCTGGACCACGGAGTCGCACAAGAAGAAGAGGCCGCAGAAAAATGGTCAGGAATCACGGGGCTCTACCCCCTCCCCCACTGGTTGTTAATGTCTATTGCAACCTGCAATACGTGGGGGCTCAACAAGCCCCACAAATTGAAGTCGTTACTCAAGGTGATAGGCTCTAAGAGGGCGGAGCTTATTGGGCTAGTAGAAACCAAAATAAGACCTCAATCCAGGGCGAAATTTGCGGAGCGCATCCCTATTGGATGGGGCCTCAGGCACAAAAACACTCAACTAGGGCGTATTTACTTCATGTGGAAAGAGAACTCTTGGAGCTGCTCAACTCTAAGCCTCACGCCGCAAGCCCTCACCATGGTGTGCGCCAACAAGGGTGGCTTCTCTATGGTGATCTCGGTTATTTACGCCGACAATTGCGCGGTGGCTCGGAAGGACATGTGGGCTCATCTCAACCACCTCAATGCCCACATTGATACTCCTTGGCTTGTTATTGGCGACTTCAACGCCGTGAGGAACTCTACTGAGAGGTTGGGAGGCCGTCCTGCCAACCATGCACATATGTCAGACTTCAACGACTGCATCAATGACTGCTCCTTGTTCGAGCTCTCCGCTAGCGGCAATCCTTGGAGCTGGTCCAACTCCACGGTGGGTCTCTCCAGAATTGTCGCTAGGCTTGATAGAGCTCTCGTCAACAACACATGGCTCTCTTCCCTCCCCCAGTCCAGGCTTCAATACTCCCCTATACCATCCAGTGATCATAGCCTAATGACGATAGACCTCGCTACAACCCCTCCTCACCCCAAACCCTTCCGGTACTACGACTACTGGGCGGCCAGAGAGGGATATCAAAGGGTTGTTACGGATGCCTGGGCCATCTCCACTCCTGGCAATCCACTCTTCAAGGCTATCTCCAAAATCAAGAATGTGAAGAAGGCACTTAAAGCTTGGGCGGCAAATGAGGCTAATGTTTTCTCCGAGAAGCGGGTTGCGGAGACATGCCTAATTGCCTTGAATGAGGCACTCAGCTCAGAACCGATGGACCCTTTCTTGGCTCAACTGGAGCTGGATGTTAAGGACCATCTTCTTAGCATTGATAGCGACTTGGAATCCGCTTGGAAGCAGAAGAGCAGAATTGATTGGCTCAAACTTGGAGATCGTAACACCTCCTTCTTCCATCAAGCGGTCAATGTGCACACTAACACCAACTACTACATTTCCTCTCTTCTGGATGCTAATGGAAGCGTCATCGACAAGCCTTCCGAGGTTTCCTAAAAGGCAATTGGCTACTTTGAATCTCTCCTCGGGCCATCTAGCCCCCGACCATCTCTTCGTGCGCTGCCTGCACCCAAACGCACCCTTACGCCCGAAGCTTCCAAGTGGCTCATCCGCCCAATCTCGGAGGAGGAAACCTGGAGGGCCCTGCTATCCATTTCCCCTTCCAAGGCTCCTGGTCCCGACGGCTTTAATGCTGGATTCTACAGACGTCACTGGCCCCTCATCAAGGATGACATCTGTGCTGCCATTCATTTCCTCTATAGGGGGGCGGGATGGTCAGACAGGATAATCACACGTTCCTCACTTTGGTCCCCAAATCCTCCTCTCCGCTAGGCTTGGGTGACTACAGGCCCATCTCCTGCTGCAACGTCCTGTACAAAATATTTGCCAAGATACTGGCTATGAGATTAGCGGTGGTCCTTCCACACTTGGTCTCCCCAAATCAAACCGCCTTTATCAAGGGCCGGTCCATCGGGGACAACATTCGATTGGCTCAAGAGCTCCTACATGGCTTCAATCGCAGACATAACCGCAACAAGGCATGCGTGAAGATTGATATCACAAAAGCTTTCGATTCCATTGAACATGACTTCATCCGTGCCGGATTAATTGCGATGGGATTTGATGATATTTGGATCTGATGGATCGACAACTGTATCTCCACCGCCTCTTTCTCGGTTATGATGAATGGTGCCCCGCATGGCTTCTTTCGAGGCACTAGAGGTCTACGTCAGGGGGATCCCCTGAGCCCCCTCCTGTTTACTATTGGCCTTGAATCTCTCACCTGTTTGGTTGATCATGCTACCTTCTCGGGTCGACTCGAACCCATGGGCCGCGGGAGGGATAAGGCCCCCACGCACCTAATCTACGCAGATGATCTTCTTTTCTTCTGCAAAGGGTATGCTCGCTCTCTTGCTGAGGTTCGGGACATCCTGGACCAATTCCACTCCATCTCGGGTCTCCAATTGAACGCGCGGAAATGCAAGCTCTTCAGGCCTAAAGACTTCCTGGGGGGCTTCGATGCTAACCTAAGATTGGGCATACTGACTCAACACCTGCCGACGACGTATCTGGGGATCCCCATGCACCCTTCATATGCGGCCAGGGGCAATGGGAACATTTTGGTGGAAAATATAGCAGCCCAACTATCGGGCTGGAAAGCCAAATCTCTCTCCATGGCTGGCCGCCTCCAGCTGCTAATGACTGTCACTGCTGGCACTCTCCTCTATTGGTCCAATGCCACAACGCTTCAAGCTGCAGCCATTAAGAAGATAGACATGTTGTGTGCCCACTTCCTTTGGGGCCGTTGTAGGCATGATATCGCTTGGGTGAATCTTTGCCGGCCCAAGAAGCATGGTGGTCTGGGCCTACGGTCGCTCTCCTCCCTTTGTGACGCCATGCTCGCCTCCTGGATGTAGAGGCTCCTCACTGCCGAATCTTCCCTCTGGGCCCTCTTCTTGAGGAGTAGGAACCTCGATGGTGTTTCCTTCTGGGACGCGAGCATATCTACCTCCCACAGCCCCGCTTGGAAGGCAATCATGCGCTTCAGAGACGTCATAAAGCCGACCATCGCTGGGGACTCCCCAACATGTTCATGGACCCACTCCCCGCGGGGATTCTCCTTCTGCAACGCCTTGGACTTCCTCCGCCCGGCCTATGATTCCCCGGGCTGGACTGCCTGCGTTTGGGCCAAAGGGACGCCTCCGAAGTGCTCCCTCACCCTGTACAAAGCCGTACTGAATCGGCTCCCCACCACGGATAGACTTTCTCGTTACCGGTGTTGTGAGCACGCCCGCTGCTACCTCTGCAAGGAGTATCTTGAGTCCCATGATCATCTTTTCTTCAAGTGCACTTTCTCCATGGCCGTTTGGACTTCCTCATGTGCATCCCTCAATCTACCAATGGCCCCTCCACTAACCCTCGAGGATATCATGCTTTGGATCATTGGCAACACCGATTCTGCTATTAGGAACCGCCTCTCAAGCACGCTTGCGGCGGCGGTTTGGTATATTTGGGGTGAAAGAAACAGAATTTGGACGAATCCGCCTCCGGGGTCGGCCCCCACCGCCGACGCTCTGAGAACTGCGAACAATGTGGTGAAGTTGGTTCAACTCCTGCGATGACTTTTTGAGGGAGGCCTGGTCTCTGACCGGGCTGTTCTGCTGCTCCTTTTTGCGATTCTGGTTTGTCTTGCTGTAGCTCTTTTCTGTACACAGCTTTTCTTTCTCCCCTTGGGGATTTTTGCCTCACAGTGATACAATTGTAATTCTTCAACTTTTTTGGAATATAAATACTTACTTACTTATCAAAAAAAAACTACGCGTCGCATTAAGTAGCACCGAGGCCCCCTAATATCATATATACATTGCTATATTCTGACCTGCAGGGAGGAAAGGCTCCTGTCGGTGACCGTTCTACAAAGGAGCCATAAACGGGCCCGCGGACAACTATTTTGGTCGCTATCAGTCCTGGATCCACCTCTTCTTTACTCCCCTGTGACTGCCACCCATAAAAACAGGGCATGGGCCCAACCACACAACCCGACGTGGAATCTCTTTTTTTAATAAAAAAAAAGAAAAGAAAAGTCATGTGCGCATTTGGTTGTTGGGTTGGACTGAGTTGGGCTGGTTGCTGGGTTGGACTGGGTTGGGTTGGGGTATACGGGTGTACCCCTCCTTCCAACCCTCTCAATCCTCCTCACAGTTTACTGTTCACATGGGTACAGTTTACTATTCACAGGGGTACCCCAACCCAACCCAACTCAGTCCAACTCAGCAATCAAACTGACCCTAACATCTTGTATAGTGATGAGATTGTTTGCACTTTGATTAAAGTACATGTAAATGCGATCCTTGGGCGAGAGGAATATCGAGATAACTCAAGGGAGAAGAGAATGCAACTCATCTGTTAATGTCCTACTTTATACCAAGTACATATTGCATCTCAAACAGATAATAATTAGGATCACATTCAAATTATCTTTGACCATCTTAAATGGTTTGGTAATTGATCACACGTTGTTAATATTCATCTGACAAGATGAAAGTTCAAATCAATTCAATTCCCATTTTCAATTAATTACCTCATAGAAAGGGTCGTGAAGTTTAATTCTTATCGATGAGAAACACCATTAGTGTGTATGATGATGACATCAGTAATATCTAACTTTAGTAAAAACTTCAAAATTTGATATGTCAGATTGGAAGTAGTAATAAGTTTGGAGGTTGCTCTGGAAGTCTTTTAATTGCACCCATTTCAATGTTGATAAAGATAAATCAACTGGGTCACTTTTGAAACGAATATTAATTAGTAATTGCTAAGCATTACACTATAATTGGTATTGCTGCATGTTGCCCAAGTGCAGTGCATATCAAAATCACATATAGAGAAAGAATGAAAACAACCACCTGAAACTAAAGGCGTCAGATAATTCTTAAGTTCGATATTCACTCAAATTCAGCTCGCTAAAAGTTCGGTTCAGATGTAGCTCAGAAATAAATGAATCGAACCTAAACATAAGTTTAGGCTTGATTAAATAAATGAACAGAACCTAAAAATCATAGGTTCTCTCAGGTTTGATTAATTATAAGCTCGATAAAAATATATGTACTTAAATTTGCAAATTCTTATCCACATAAGTGGATCTTATTTCGAGATAAGTGGATTTTATCCCAGTATAAGTGGACTTTGTCTGGAGATAAGTGAATATTTATGGATAAGTAGGTTTTATCTCGATATAAACTATCTCAAAATAAATGATCACATTGTGGTTACAACATCTGTCATCTATGTGTGTAATACTTTTCTCTTCTTTATCCTCAAATCAACAAAATAAATATAAAACCTTACTTATTGCTTATCCCCACATTATTCCTTATCTCCATTTGATCAGATATAAAAATATATTATAATTATATTTTTCAAAGAAACCTTCTGACGAGTCCTAAATCACCCTATTTAATTTTGCATGAATTTATGGAGCGTTTAAATTAATATCGTTTCATTGTAGGCGGGCAATCGGAATCGGTCAAGAAATAACCACAATTAACTAATTCACTTTTCAATCACATGGTTTTTGTTTATTTTACTTGGGCAAGTCCCAAGATCGAACTCAAGGAGGCAAAGGAACAACTTAGAAATTTTTCTATCAAAGTTCATGCACGATTTTCGAGGAGATCTTTTTGTGTATTTTTAATGCAAATTTGAGATGCAATACACAAATTAGGTCAATTTTAAGGACTAGAAAATGAATATCAATGAAACGATGTCCAAAAAATATGAAACTTGTCCAAGATGGCAATTATGATGAAACTATATTTTTTTTTGGAATTTTTCGAATACAAAATAAATATTTTATGGATTTATGAATGCAAACAAAGTGAATTTCAATAATTAATTATAATAAATATTAAATCTATTTATTCTGAAGGGATAAAATTATCCAAGATCTGTCACTAAGTGATCTATCTCAGAAAAATCGTAAACCTCAAAAATATGAGATTTAATGTCTATAAAAAGTTAAAGATCGAAATAGGCAAAATGATTTGTACAGGGCAAACTATAAATGTAAATGCAATTCTTTTTGGGCATGATGTATCATACAACAAATTCTATAATCCATGAATTTTGGAAATTTTCAGAGCAATGGTTAATTAATTATGAATTTTCAAGCAGAGAATGGGAAAAATATGCAATTTTCCATAAAACAATTAATTATCAATTAACCACAGACCACAACAATGTCAACCATATATCATAACGTAGAGAATTAATTGAAGAACATCATGCTATTTTTGAATAATAAAAATAATGTCGTGTAGAGGTCTAATACAAAGGAGAAACACAGGGGTATGATTGCAATAATATAAAATAAGATAATGTAAAGAAGGAACTTAAAAGTAATTACCAAAATTACCGGGGTGAATTCTGCAAAATTTCCAGACAATCACGTGCTTGGCCTGTGACCTCTGGGATGGCAGGTGTCTTCTGAATAAGCGGAACTTGGAGGGGGGTTTTGCAAAGTCCCCCCAACGCACATGCCTTACACGTACACGGGGGCCTCGGGCTTCGTGCCCGACGTTGGCTTGCGGCAGAGAGAGGCGGGTTCGGTGGAGGGGCACCGCCTCCTACGGCGGTTGTTGGCACGGAATTTGTGAGACGGGAAAAATTGTTGATAAAAAATGTCTCGTGTTGTTGCTAACCCCAAAATCCCGTGACAACAAAAAATATTATTTTTTTTATTTTTGCTACTTATTAACCTGTATAACGAACAGGGTCGAACACAGGGAGGCTACAATTCCCGAGGGTTATTCAATTAATCAAAAATTAATTAAGAGAAAATAAGAATCTTAAAGGACAGCTATCCTTGGTTTATTTGTGATTTTTTTATCTTTTTAATTTTTTTATTTCTAATTTTTTTGTATTTTCTGATTTTCAAATTTTTAGTGATTTTGATTTTGCAATTTTTTTATTTTCAAAAATAATACGGAGCAATATAAACAAGATCAAGAATATGCACACCAACTCTTTTTAAAATTTTCAATTTATCAAAAATGCTCAGAAAAATCCAAAGATAATATTTTTGGGTTTTAAAAGTTTTAAAATATTTTTGAGATTTTTTATGGAATTTTCAGATGTTTTTATATTTTTCTAAAAATCAAACAATGAGAAAATAAGAAAATGTGCACAACCTGGTGTAATTTGCAATTAAAAAATATTTTTAGTACCCAAAACTTCTGACAAATATTTTTATGACAAACTACATGCAAATATCTACAAACAGGAACTGAAATCACTATTTTTTAATCTTTGTAGAATTATTTATGATTTTTATAAGATTTTTGATGATTTCAATTTTTTAGGTTTTATAAAGCAATAATGCATCAAAATTGGTCAGAAATTAAAAGACAATGAAATACAACTACTCTGATTTTTTTGGAATTTTTGGAATAATATTTGAATTTTTATGAATTTTGGAATTTCAATAAGACAAAAAGACAATATTTTTTATTTTAAATAATACCAAATGAAAACAAAATGCAATGAAAAAATTAAGCAATGTTAAGGCACATAGCAGGGGCATACATGAATTTTTGCAACATTTTTTGACTCAAAAAAATATTTATTTCAGTCAAAGAGATCAAGCAAATCAAGGTCTGGACAGTCAGGGACTAAAATGTAAATAAGTTCTGTTTTTGCATTAAACACATAACAAAAATAAAGCACAGGGGAGAATGTGCAATTTTACCAGTATGTCACGTGCTTGGCATGTGCTTTAGGCTCTGGAAGGGGCTCTTTCATAAATTCAGAAACTTTTGAGGTGCAACTGTAATTTCTCCAAATTAATTTGATCTGACGGGGACTCTTTGTAATTTCAGAAACTTCGGAGGGCGTAACTGTAAATTTCCCCTTTTTTAATTAAATCAAACCCTAGATGGGTTCGTTCTTCTGTTTCTTGCAAAAGGGGCAAGAGGGGCACCAAGGGCCGGCCACTTTCTTCTCTTCTTCATGCGACGAGCAAGGAGCAGAGCGACGGTGCTTTGCCACTACCACGAGCGGCTGGAGGCGTCGAAGGAGGGGCGTACAGGAGCGACTGGCCAAGACGCTGGACGAAGAGGTGCTCGGCACGTGGCCGCTGCAGAGGGGCCGAGGGCGGTTCGGCGGCGCACGGGGGCGTGAGCGCTGCTCGGGGCGGCGATGGCAGGGGGCACACGGCGGGGCGCAGGCGCTCTACTCCTCGCGCGGAGGCGAGGTGGGTGATGGTGGCCGGACGACTGTGGGCGGCAGGGATGCACTGCCGCCTGGATGAACAGGGAGGACGCGGGGCCTGGAGGCATGTCGAGTGCGGCGATTGGCTGATGAGCGAGGGCCAGCGCGCGGTGGGCGCGGGCGCGGCTGGAAAGGGGTGCCGCTGGAGGAGAGGCGGTCGGGGGAGGCGCTCGGCTGGCGCGGCTTGAAGGAGGATGCGGGCGTCGTCCTGGTTGATGAAGAAAAGAGGTGCGGACGGCGGGGGTGACGGATCGCCGCCTGCTGCATTTTTTTTAGTTTTTTAATGTTTTTTTAATTTGTAATGTAATCAGTGGATAATAATAAAAAAATTATTTTATTTTTTTGTAAATCCAAAAAATAGGAAATAAAAAGGATAAAGAATTTTTTATTTTTTTTATTTTTATATGATCCTGCAAAACAAATGTTAGAGAACAAAAAGAAATTTTTTTTATTTATTTACAAATCAGAAATTGAACGGGGATTCGGTGAAAGTGAAAGGATCGAATCTGACTCTCCGACCACCTTACGTGGTCGGAGTTGATAGATCGTGGAAGGTAGAATAGAACGCGTGAAGATCGAGAAATGAAATGAAAAATCGAGTCGGAGCGGATCATAATCGTGACGGATTTTAAGATCTAGATAAAAAATGACGATGGAAAAAAATGCGACAAAATAAAATACGATCAAGCTAAGATAAAATGCGAAGAAAAATGCGGATCTCACCTTAGAAGCGGAAAAGGATCGTGATCGCCTCGACAAAGGCCGATTCGCTGTCACCGGATGGCTCGGAGGCTAGACACCTTTTCTTGACAAGAAGACTCTTGGAGATCGGGCTCCTCTCTCTAAAGATTGATCAAGTTGCAATGAGGGAGAAGGAGCCATATAAATAGAAAAGATAAAATAAAATTTGAATTATTGAATTTTTTTGGATAAAGAGAGATGAAAATTGAAATGAATTTTTGAATTTTTTGGATAAAGAGAGATGAAAATTGAAATGAATTTTTGAATTTTTTTTGGGTGAAAGAGATAAGAGATGAAAAGAGACAAAATAAAGGAGATAAAAATATTTACAAAATTATCTTTTTTTTTAATTTTCGTCACTTAGTTGATTTGAATTAAAAATGTTATTTTTTTATTTTTTGTGGAGGTTAATTAAATATAGCAACTATATACATATACTATATACATGTATGACATTATATACAAGGGTAAATGAGGAAATTAGCCTTTTTTGTGTTTTAAGAATTTATTATTATTATTATTATTACTATTATTATTTTAAAAAATTAGTGAGAATAATTTACAAATATATACAAATACAATATGCACAAAATACATGGGAAAATTGCACAAACCACCCAGAAGACCGACTTTTCAACCGTAACTCCAAAAATTATGAAAATATAGCCATTTTAAAGATAATTTAATTTCGAGTCCAATGGAAGTGAGATTGATTCAATTTGAGCTCATATGGAGCCGGGAGTGGTCTTTCAATTAGTGCTTAGTGGCTTTTTCTAAGTGTGGCTACTTTTATTCTGTACATGATTTAATTGTGCAATTATTCTTAATAGTTAGAACACATTTTTATTTACAACTTTGGTTTTGAATGTTATTTGATTTGAGGTCAATTAAGGTACAAATAAATTAGTGTCAGTTTTATATAGATATATACAAAATAAGTGAGAACACATTTTTTGGATTTTCTGGTTAAGGACCCTATCTCCCCCTACTTTATTCCTGGTCGATCAGGTCAAGTTTGACCTTCTCTTAGGGTTCGGGTCAGCTTGTATACAGTCTTTCTTTTTTTTTAATTTTCTTTTCTTTATTTTTTTCTTTTTTTTATATTATTTTCTTTATTTTTCCCTTCTTTCTTTCTTTATTTATTTTAGGTTAAAATTAGTCAGAAATGTACAATATTTACACAGATGCAAGTTAGTAAGAATATGGAGTTAGTGTTATATGCAGGTGTTTTATAAGGGATTTTAAGCTAAAATAAATGAATAAAGATGACAAATCCCAGATTCATCATCTCCCTATGCTTTACCTTTGCTAGTCCCTTAGCAAACACTTATTTGAAAGAATAAGTGAAGAAAAAGAAAAGGAAAGGGAAAATAAAGAAAGTAGGACAACATTGAGTATTAAACTTATCTTCATAAAATTATAGTTTGAAGCTCTATCGGACCTTTGGATTATTAGTGTGTCGGAACTTCTGTGAGACTTAGAATTTTAAAATCGACAGCCTTCAAGTTCTACACATCATTGTTACAGTTTCGGCTCAGAAGTCATCTTAGATCAATCCTCTTCCCAAAGCACACCCTATGAACATTGAACAATCGACTCATGTATGTGAAAGGTTTTAGATCTTCCCATCCAAAATGCCGGACTACCATGCAAATCTCCTCTCTAGTAACTCGTCCTAGGGGAGTCAGGTATTTCCTTCTAAGGTCTATCGCGATGTGTTCACAATCGAATCAGGGGAGAAGATAGAAGAAGGAGAAAATAACTGGAGGGTGGCCAGTGTAGTCACCTCTCCTTGTGGAGTTGGCCAGTGTAGCCGAGTCTCCACCAAGATCTGCAGGTTTTCTTGAAGCTTGGACCTTTTTAGTCAAATATTTATTTAGTAGTGGCTTCTTTGTATTTGGATTTTTGGTGGTTCTTCTTGGATCTTGTTGTGCCCCTACGGATATAGAATCTTTTTATTTCGGTACATTTTTTCGGGTCTTAGAAAAATTGTGCCCAACCGTCCATCCCTTTTCCGAAGCTTTATTTCAACTTGTACTCCGGTCTTTAAATTTCCACGCTACCAGAAAAGAAACTCACACGATCTTCCAACATCCCGTCTGAGTTGAGCTAAGTGCATAGTGCGAGAGTACAAATTGATTCCATATTCTAGAGTTATACCCAGAATGAAGAGACCAGGTTAGACACTAAGAGTCAAGTACTGCACATTGTCATGTGGAACTCAAAGAATTAAGTCAAAGACCTGAAGCTTCTAAAATCATATTTCTCAGTGAAGTTCCTCTAAAAATTAGGTGGATTAAGGTCCAACTAAGCTCCATTCTTCAATTTTATTCCAGACATAGTTTAAATGTCAATACTATCGAGATTAATGCACATGCAAATGCAAAACATGAACAATGCAGAGAGTTTTTTTTTGAAAAGAAATGATGCACATGTGAAAAGAACATTTTTTAAATAATTTTCTAATTTTGAACTTTTTATGGATTTTTTGGAGGAAAAATGCAGATGAGAATTTTTTTTTGCAAATTTTTAAAGATTTTTGATTTTGTAGTTTTTAAGGAAAAGGGTTAGTAAAATATATACAAGTATATACAAGATTTTTTTCTCTCTTTTTTTTGTTTTTTTGTTTGTTTGTTTTTATTTTTGTTGTTTATTTATTTATTTTTTTGTGTTGTTTTTTTGTGTTTATTTTTTTTGTTTTTTTTGTTTTTTTTACGCACGTGGATTTTACAAACTATACACATAAGCCCCCAAATAAATGTATTTTAAAGTATGAGTTATGTCTAAAGTATATATACAATACATACGACACCCCCCTATACTTAGCTCGAACTATGTCCTCATAGTGATCAGAGAGTGAAAAAGGAAGACATAACTCGTGCTAAGTATAGAAAAGTGAAAAGAAAAGATAAAAAGAAGAGAAGATGGTGATCCCCCCTATACTTAGGATCAAGTAATCCTAAGTATAGTAGAATGCATAAAAGGGGAAAACCGATGACGAGAATGTATAGACTCAATAATAAAAAGACACGATATGAACAACATCACCCCCCTATACTTAGGGTAGAGTATCCCTAAGTATATGCAACAACAAGAGTGATGAATAGGACGAATATGAACAAAATAAATCATTCACCCCCCATACTTAGGATAAAACACATCCTAAGTATAGCATATATACACACCCGGAAAAGGGGTGAATGATAAAATGAGAGAAGAAAGAGTAAAACGAAAGGATATACAAGAGGAGTGGATGTACAAAGGTCAAAAAGGTCGAAAGCGAAGCATCTTGCGGGACCGTTGAGGTATAGATTTGACAAGGTGCAGGTCGATATTGGGATCATCATTAGACATAAACTGAGTAGGATCGACCAAGAATGTATCCTCAGCGGTTTTAAATTGTGCAGGCCTAAACCGATTATTGGAAGTAGTATAGTCATGTCTGGCCTGAGAAGTCTCGCAAACAACAAAGTAAAATGGCTCGAAATCATTATCAGAAAAAGTAGGATCAATTTCAGCCTGGCGAGCCTCTACTGGATCATCATCTCTATCAAAAGGCCCAAATTCCTTTATAAAAAGCGATCAAATCAAATTTGGCCTGATCGGTCTCATCTGCATCAAGGTGAATAGGAACAAACTCATCAGTGAAAGTAGTCAAATCATGTCTGTCCTGTCTAGTCTCAGATTCTGCCTTCCGCTCTAAGGTGTCTATTGTGTAAATTCCGTGGATGTCATTAATGCATCTCCATATATCAGAAGGGGGAACTCCAAGGTCTATGCTTTCTGAGTCTTCCTCGTTGAAGAAGAATTCTTGGGTTTCATTATCATCCAACATATAACAAGAATCTCTGATATTATCATCGAGGTCAAATTCCTTGGGGTTGGCTAACACAGGTGGGCTCTCATGGGATGCGGGTCTCTGGTCGGTAGTTGGTGTAGTGATCAACACATCGCTCCCTACATCAGAGCGGAAGCTAATCTCTCCTGAACCATAATCAATAACGGCTCCCACAGATGCGAGGAAAGGCCGTCCCAGGATGATTGGAGGGTGCTCCACAGGGGCGGAGGCCTCCATGGGCATTACAACAAAATCCAAAGTGAATTTCATGCCCTGAATATGAATGACAGCATTTTCTAGAATACCCTTCGGCCTCTTGATAAATCCATCAGCAAATTGAACTATCATCCTGGTTTTCTTGAGAGGCTCAAGATGAAGAGACTGTACCATAGAGAAGGGTATTATATTAATTGACGATCCGCCATCAAGGAGAGTGTTATCACAAGAATAGTCAGATATGGAGCAACTCACAAGAGGTGTGGCAGTGTTCCCTTTCTTAAAATATGGACGGTGAGAGATGGCGTAGGCATTGGCCATGGTCAAGATGTGACGCTCAGATCTTCTCCTTCGCTTTCTCTTCTTGTGTTGAGGAGTAGATAAATCTGTCATGACATGTTGAAGTGGAGCTTTAATGATCTCATGAAGGGCAGACACCACTTCAGCTTCAGTAAGTATTTTTTTGAATTTTTGGACCTCATCCATACAAGGGAGGAGGTCAGAATCAGCATTTACACGAGGATTTCCAAGAGCAGCATGTATAATGGATTCCTCGGGGTCAAGATCGGGACATGTGGTGGATGATTATGTGGGAAAATGATCGGGCATTTGGGTCCTCTCCTCACAAAATGAATCAATAATGTGTCTCCCAGAATCTTTTTGGATTTTTAAATTTTTCTCATTTTTTTGTATTTTGGACGATTGCAAGCTTTCATGATTATCCTCAAATAAATCCATATCCTCAAATAATGGAGCAGCATTCTGGCTCGTATTTATGTTAAAGAGATTGTTAATCCTCGAATTCATATGCTCCACCATCTGGTTCTGTGTCTCAAGTGTGTAAATCATGAAAGGTGACTCCAAAATCTCAGGACCGGATGGGCTGAATGAGGGTGGGTGAAAATCAAAGTCCTCCGCTTCCTGAAATAATGGGTTAGGTAGATATGCACAAAAATCAGGAGGAAAGTCCTCTTGGAGATAGGAAGGCGCATCGTCTGGAGAGTACGAGGTATCCTCGAAGATCGGATTATAATAACTCCACTCGGCCGTCTCCGAAGCAAAAGATAGGGATTGGGAGAGCATGAGTGGTCAAGTCAAAAGATATGGAGAAAAAGGCGCAAGTGCACAGAAGGATCTAGCACGCACACAAGCAATCAAACACAATACAAACCCCCAGTTTACCAACTCAACTCAAAGTGAAGACCGTGAAGGTTCGGTCAATTATCTTGTCAATTTTAGAGTTTGGTGAGAATACAATATATTAGTTTGGTTAGAGGTGAGCTATTAGGAACCCAATGCTCTCAGGAGACTGACCTAATCTCAAATTAGATCTTTCCCAGCCAGTATGAATTGCGGACCATTTACCGGCTACCCGATCAATTCAATCTGTTAAGGATGTCACGGGCCGCTTTACCGGCTACCGGAGAGATCCTCACTGGAGAACGACTAACCCAAGATAGTAGTCTGAAAAGAGTTCGGGCGTGGCTCTATCCTAGTGTGTGGGTTGCTCTCTCGCTCAAGCAAACCAAACAATCAGGGGGTTACTCTCCCCGAAACAATGATTTTTCCTTGTATTTTTTAGGGTCAAGTTTTCTTTAACAGTCCTGACTTTAGCAGTTATCACTTGGTTAAAAATATTTTCAAAGAATCGCCTACCGACTGTCCAATTTCCTTTTTAACTTATGCGAGTGAAAACAAGGAAGGAGATTGGAAATGCCAATACGCGATTAAAAACAATGATGCATGCAGGGGTTAGAGATGCATACCTTGTCGCCAGCACTCTACATGCAAGTGATCCGCGCAGAATTTAAATAAACTATCCTATATGCAAATGCAAGTGAACCATCCTAGATGATAACTTTTATTAACGGGCAAGAACAATTTATCTTGACTAAGTCCAAATTACGCTCTACTCTATAGGCACAAAAATATCTTATTTAGGGTGTTTGAACCTAATTAATTACATGGCTCAAGCAAATCAATTAAAGCAATCAAGAGGTAGCTCATGAAATCCGCGGGAAACAAAGAAAAATAAAGGCAATGAAAACAAAACCGGTGAGGTCCCCCAAGTGCACCGGCACTTGGCGAAATAGACCTCGCAACAAATGAATGTCCTTTTACAAAGTTCAAATGGAAAAGGAAAAACTCTCTCTCTCTCTCTTTTTATTTTTTTCATCTCCTTCACTTCTTCTTCTCCTCTTCTCACGTTATCATGTGGCTTGGTGAAGAATCAAGCCACCTCCACATCGCCTGGGTGCTTCGACTCTCCTAGGATCGCCTCCTTCGCTCTGCGGGCCCTCGCAAGAAAAAGAAAAGAAAATGTGTAAGAAAAACAATTATCAAATATGAGAAAAGAGAAAAATGAAATGAATGCAATGGATATAAACAATGAAGTGAATGGAAAAATATACAATCAAGAATAGCAGGTCAAAAGAGAAACCTAACTACCCTCGTCGTGCCTCCCCGGCAACGGCGCCATTTTGTTGGCACGGAATTTGTGAGACGGGAAAAATTGTTGATAAAAAATATGTCTCGTGTCGTTGCTAACCCCAAAATCCTGTGACAATAAAAAATATTATTTTTTTGATTTTTGCTACTTATTAACATGTATAGCGGACATGGTCGAACTCAGAGAGGCTACAATTCCCAAGGGTTATTCAATTAATCGAAAATTAATTAAGAGAAAACAAGAATCTCAAAGGACAACTATCCTTGGTTTTTTGTGATTTTTTGATCTTTTTACCTTTTTATTTTTTTATTACTAATTTTTTTGTATTTTCTGATTTTCAAATTTTTAGTGATTTTGATTTTGCATTTTTTTTATTTTCAAAAATAATACAAAGCAATATAAACAAGATCAAGAATATGCGCACCGACTTTTTTTGTAATTTTTCAATTTATCAAAAATTCTCAGAAAAATCCAAAGAAAATATTTTTGGATTTTGAAAGTTTTGAAATATTTTTGAGAATTTTGTGGAATTTTCAGATATTTTTGTATTTTTATAAAAATCAAATAATTAATAAATAAGAAAATGTGCACATCCTAGAGTAATTTGCAACTAAAAAATATTTTATTACCCAAAACTCCTAACAATTATTTTTTTGACAAACTACAAGAAAATATCTACAAATAGGAACTGAAATCACTATTTTTGGATTTTTGTAGAATTATTTATAATTTTTATAAGATTTTTGATGTTTTTCAATTTTTTGGATTTTAAAAAAGCAATAATGCATCAAAATTGGTCATAAATTAAATGAAATACAACTACTCTAATTTTTTTGGAATATTTGGAACAATATTTGAATTTTTATGAATTTTAGAATTTCAATTAGAAAAAAAGACACTATTTTTTATTTTTAAATAATACCAAATGAAATCAAAATGCAATGAAAACATTACGCAATGTTAAGGCACATAGCAGGAGAATACATGAATTTTCGCAAAATTTTTCGACTCAAAAAAATATTTATTTCAGTAAAAGAGATCAAGCAAATCAAGGTCTGGACAGTCAGGGACTTAAATGTAAATAAGTTCTGTTTTTGCATTAAATAAATAATAAAACTAAAGCACATGGGAGAATGCATAATATTACCAATATGTCACGTGCTTAGCATGTGCTTCAGGCTCTAGCAGGGGCTCTTTCGTAAATTCAAAAACTTTTGAGGTGCAACTGTAATTTCCTCAAATTAATTTTATCTGGCGGGGACTCTTTGTAATTTCAGAAACTTCGGAGGGTGTAACTGTAAATTTCCCCTTTTTTAATTAAATCAAACCCTAGATGGGTTCGTTCCTCTGTTTCTTGCAAAAGGGGCAAGAGGGGCACCAAGGGCCGACCGCCTTCTTCTCTTCTTCACACGGAGGGCAAGGGGCGGAGCGGCGGTGTTTTGCCACCGCCCTGAGCGGCTGGAGGTGTCGAAGGAGGGGCGCACAGGAGCGCCTGGCCAAGACGTTGGACGGAGAGGTGCTCGGCGCATGGCCGCCGCAGAGGGGCTGAGGGCAGTTCGACGGCGCACGGGGGCGTGAGCGCCGCTCGGGGTGGCGATGGCAGGGGGCACACGGCGGGGCACGGGCGCTGTGCTCCTCGCGCGGAGGTGAGGCGGGTGATGGTGGTCGGACGGCTGTGGGTGGCAGGGATGCGCCACCGCCTGGATGAACAGGGAGGACACAGGGCTTGGAGGCGCGTCGAGTGCGGTGATTGGCTGATGAGCGAGGGCCAGCGCGCGGTGGGCGTGGGCACGACTGGAAAGGGGCGCCGCTGGAGGAGAGGCGACCGGGGGTGGCGCTCGGCTGGCGTGGCTTGAAGGAGGATGCGGGCGTCGTTCTAGTGGATGAAGACAGGAGGTGCGGGCGGCGGGGTGATGGCCCACCGCCTGCTGCAAATTTTTTTTAAATTTTTTTTAATTTGTAATAAAATCAGTGGATAATAATAAAAAAATTATTTTATTTTTTTTGTAAATCCGAAAAACAGGAAATAAAAAGGATAAAGAATTTTTTTGTTTTTTTGTTTTTTTATTTTTTTATTTTTTTATTTTTATATGATCCTGGAAAATAAACGTTAGAGAACAAAAAATAATTTTTTATTTATTTACAAATCGGAAAATGAACAGGGATTCGGCGAAAGTGGAAGGATCAAATCCGACTCTCCGACCACCGTGTGTGGTCAGAGTTGATTGATCGTGGAAGGTAGAATAGAACGCGTGAAGATCGAGAAATGAAATGAAAAATCGAGTGAGAGCAGATCAAAATCGTGACGGATTTTAAGATCTAGATAAAAAATAACGATGGAAAAAAATACGACAAAATAAAATACGATTAAACAAAGAAAAATGCGAAGATAAATGTAGATCTCACCTTAGGAGTGGAAAAGGATCGTAATCGCCTCGACGAAGACCGACTCGCTGTCACCGGACGGCTCGGAGGCTAGACACCTTTTCTCGATAAGAAGATTCTCGGAGATCGGGCTCGTCTCTCTAAAGATTGATCAAGTTGCAATGAGGGAGAAGGAGCCATATAAATAGAAAAAATAAAATGAAATTTGAATTTTTGAATTTTTTTGGATAAAGAGAGATGAAAATTGAAATGAATTTTTGAATTTTTTTGGATTAAGAGAGATGAAAATTGAAATGAGTTTTTGAATTTTTTTGGGTGAATGATATAAGAGATGAAAAGAGACAAAATAAAGGAGATAAAAATATTTACAAAATTACTAATTTTTTTGAATTTTCGTCACTTAATTGATTTGAATTAAAAAATGTTTTTTTTTTATTTTTTTGTGGAGATAAATAAAAATATCAACTATATACATATATGACATTATATACAAGGGTAAATGAGGAAATTAGTCTTTTTTGTTTTTTAAGAATTTATAAAAAAATTTTATTTTTATTTTAAAAAATTAGTGAGAATAATTTACAAATATATACACATACAATATGCATAAAATACATGGGAAAATTGCACAAACCACCCAGAAAACCGACTTTTCAACCGTAACTCCAAAAATTATGAAAATACAGCCATTTTTAAAGATAATTTAATTTCGAGTACAATGGATGTGAGATTGATTCAATTTGAGCTCATATGGAGCCGGAATTGGTCTTTCAATTAGTGCTTAGTGGCTTTTTCCAAGTGTGGCTACTTTTATTCTGTATATGATTTAATTATGTAATTATTTTAGTAGTTAGAACACATTTTTATTTACAACTTTGGTTTTGAATGTTATTTGATTTGAGGTCAATTAAGTTACAAATAAATTAGTGTCAGTTTTATACAGATATATACAAAATAAGTGAGAACAAATTTTTTGGATTTTCTGGTTAAGGACCCTATCTCCCCCTACTTTATTCCTGGTCGATCAGGTCAAGTCTTGACCTTCTCTCGGGGTTCGGGTCGACCTGTATACAGTCTTTCTTTTTTATTTTCTTTTCTTTATTTTTTTTCTTTTTTTTATTTTCTTCTCTTTATTTTTCCTTTCTTTCTTTATTTATTTATTTTAGGTTAAAATTAGTCAGAAATGTACAATATTTACACAGATGCAAGTTAGTAAGAATGTGGAGTTAGTGTTATATGTAGGTGTTTTATAAGGGATTTTAAGCTAAAATAAATGAATAAAGATGACAAATCACAGATTCATCAGTGGTCGAAGGTGGCGAGGAAGCTCGCGTGGAGGAGAAGGCGAGTCTCCTGGCTGGAATAGATGTACGGTTGTTGTGGCTCCCTCAGCAGTGCTCTGGCCGTCGAGGGCGGCTGAGGCGAATTGTTGCGGAGGACGACTAGAGGGCGAGGAGCCGGTTGTCGATGGAGCTGAGTAGCATGGCAGTGGTCCTTGGTGTGAAGGCAGAGCATCACGGGCAGTGGAGTTGTTGTCGGTGAAGTGCGGCGTGGTGTGGACGCGTGGCGTTGGCTCGACGGAGCAAGTCGGAGCAGAAGCAACTGACATGGAGGGCCGCAACTACAATGAAGGGGGTGATCCCTCGGATCTCGTCGGGTCTAAGGAGAGAAGCTCGGGTTGTCACCACCAAGATCCTTCGCGGTGTAATACCACCGACAGATGCTTTTGAGGAGCACGGTAGTGCTTCTTTTATAGCGGGTGACGGGGCTGATGATGGAAGGTTTGAAGGTAACTGATGAGGAGATCGCGGAGGTGGCATGAAGATTGAGGCATTGGCGCGATTGAGATGTGATTGGATCGAAGAAGGAAGGTGGCTGGATAGGGAAAGTGGAGAGGTGGTGATGCTGGATTCAATGGCGATAAGATCGCGGCGGCGACAACCATCCCAAAGGGGAAAGGGGTAGATGAGCAACAGTCGTCCGATCGGACGAGATCGGACGGCCAGATGGGCGCCACGTGGCAACCTATTAATAATTTTTAAATTTTTTTAATTTTATTATTTTTAAAATTTTTTTATAAAAATAAATGAAAATAAAATCAAAATTGGGTGACACGTGGCTGCTACAGGAGTTGCCACGTGTCAGCCCCACAAAAATCGAAAAATAAATACATTGATAAATACATAAAAAGTAGTAAATGATCTCGAATTGAAAAAATTTCTTCACGAAAGTTTCTCTTCTCGATAAGATCAACAACTTTCATGAAGACACTAAAATCAAAATCGATCATTTGTATAAAGTGATATTTTTGGGGTATCCCATATACATAGAATACCTTGATTTTTGGGTTTTCTAATTTTTTATCATTTTTAAATATATAAAAATCCGGAAAAATATGATAAAATCAAAGATAAATATTGCACATTAATCTAATTTTTTTGTATTTTTATTAATTAAAAAAGAAATAAAATAAAACACGAAAAAGATAATTTTTGTACGGCCAGTTAGTGAAGACTCGGACTCAGTTACTTTCTTTGATTTCAAGCTCAGTTTGGATTTGGATTTGGATTTTTGTGCATTTTAATAAAACTTTCATAAAAGAAGACAAATGAAAAAGAAATAAAATAAAATGGGTTAATTATGTACAAAAAATTATAGGTCAAAAACCGCTAAAATACAAAATGTACAAAAGAGGCCCAAAACCCAACTTTCACATATGAACTCTGATTCACTTGAACTTGGTCTTGTTTTGAAGGTATTTGAATGTACAGTAGTTCAAAAGTGAGTAGGATCAAGATACTGGATGGGAAAGATATCAAGGTTTTAGTCTGGAAATCGTAGAACTAGGGCTTGGGTTTTTGGTCCACTTATTTAGGTTAGTGATTTTTTTGTATTTTTCATTTATTCTTGTCAGTGATATGTACACAATAGAGGTGGTTTAAGGACATTTGGAGTTAGCCTGAATTAGTTAAAAAAATAGGGAATTTAGGCTATTTTACATGTTATTTTGGCTGAGATTTTTGGCTTTTTATTTTTTGTGCAATAATAAGTGATAAAATGTGATTCTTATCAAAACATGCATGAATGCCAATTATGCAGAATAAATGAAGAAATGTCAATGATTTTTAAGGACTAGAGTTTAATTAATGACTTTTAGAGTGATGAATCTGAGATTCATCATCCCCCTATACTTAAACCATGCTCGTCCTTGAGCATCAAAAGCAATGCAATGAGGTGAAATGAGATTGGGTTCCATACCAAGACCATGAGCAGAAGGTGAAAATGAAACTCGACCCGACCTTTGGATTATTAGTTTGACGGAACTTCTATGTGACTTTGAATTTTAAAATCAACAGCTTTTAAGTTCTACACATCATTGTCACAGTTTCGGCTCAAAAGTCATCTTAGATCAATCCTCTTCCCAAAGTATACCCCATGAACATTGAACAATCGACTCATGTGTGTGAAAGGTTTTAGTTCTTCTCATCCAGAATGCCAGACTACCATGCAAACCTCTTCTCCAATAACTCATCCTCGGGGAGTCAGGTATTTCCTTCTAATGTCTGTTGTGATGTGTTCACAATCGAATAGAGGGAGAAGTTAGAAGAAGAAGAAGAAAAGAACTGGAGGGTGGCCAGTGTAGCCACCTCTCCTTGTGAAGCAAGCCAATTTAGCCAAATCTCCACCAAGATCTGCAGGTTTTCTTGAAGCTTGGACATTTTTGGTCAAATGTTTATTAGGTAGTAGGCTTCTTTGTATTTGGATATTTGGTGGCTCTGCAAGGATATTGTTATTCCCATACGGATATAGAATCTTTTTCCGTACATGTTTTGGGGTCTTAGAATAAATTGTGCCCAGCCATCCATCCCTTTTCCGAAGCTTTATTTCAACCCGTACTCCGGTCTTTAGATGTCCACGCTATCAGAAAAGAAATTCACACAGTCTTCCAACACCCCATCTGAGTTGAGCTAAGTGCATAGTGCGAAAGTACAAATTAATTCCCCATTCCAGAGTCGTACCCAGAATGAAGAGACCAGGTTAGACACTAAGAGTCAAACTCTGCACATTGTCATGTGGAACTCAAAGAATTAAGTTAAAGACCTGAAGCTTCTAAGATCCTATTTCTCGGTGAAGTTCCTCTGAAAATTAGGTGGATTAAGGTCAAGTCCACACCACTCTCAGTTTCTGCTCATAACTCAGTTCAGAATCCAAGGACTTTTCACAAATGCAAATGCATGTAATGCTTGATGAACTGCAGGTGTGTGAAATGCATACATTTTTTTACTTTTGATTTTTTTTATTTTTATGCAAGGGATTTTTTTATGCAAAAATGAATAAGAAGCCTTTTTTCAAAAAATTTTGGTTAGACACAGTTAGTGTTAGGAGCAATTTTTTTAAGTTAGTTACCTGCCCCATAAATACATATAGACTTACGCGAAAGTATAAGATATGGATAAAATATATACACAGTATATATATGCACACCCCTAAACTTAGCGAGTGATGTGTCCTTAGAGAACAAGAAGCTTAAAGAAGACATAACTTGGGCTAAGCGTAAGAGAGTGAAAGAAAAAGAAAACGAACAAGATAGATCGATCCACCCCCGTATACTTAGGCTGTGAACAATCTAAGTATAGAAGAAGGGCGAAAATAAGGTGGTCGGGATATGTGAATGAGGAGAGTATATACAGATGAGCATTGGTTCCCCCCTATACTTAGGTTCTGATCAGCCTAAGTGTAGAAGAAGGGTGGAAAAGAAGTGATCGTGAGATGGGGGGAATGGTATGTACACATGGCATCGGTCCCCCCTATACTTAGGCCTTGGCCTAAGTAGAGGAAGAATATGTACAAGAAGACTAGCGGGATCGGGAGGGAGGGTGGGTAGCCGATGATTAAGGCGGTTTTCAACTGATCTTTTTGTGAGCTTGTGGTGGAAGATCGTAATGATAAGAAGGAGATGAAGCATATGATTCCCAACTATTATCAGTGTTATCCTCAGAGAAATCATGCTGGATAGTAGATGACACGTATGAGTCAGATGAAAGATAACCATCGTCGGAGTTATCCTCAGAGGAATAGTATTTGAAAGTGGACGCACTCCAGATATTCTTGTCTTTTAGTTTCTTTAGTTTTTTTCTCAGAATTCGTTCCTTCTTCGGATCAAGCGATTTGTCCTCGGATGAATACTCTGAAGCACCAGTCACAGTCAGCTCATAAGAAATTATTCCAGTATATTTGATGAGACTAGGAGAATCAGCTTTGGATGAATAATAGTGAGGAACAGGAGTCGTCCAATGAGAATCGAAGTTTAGATCCTTGTGAAGGTAGGGTTTTTAAGACTGCCAAACAGACCTCACTCATGTAGATTAACTTTTCCGAACCTGATGAGGGATCATCAGACGATTCCTCTTCCGGAAGGTCAAAGGTGACTTTCTTTTTAGATGAAGGAGCAGTCATTTTGTTTTGTGAAGGTGTTAGTCCTTGGAGTGAGGAGTTGACACTTGTGTCTCCAGATGAATAACCATTGAAATATTTCTCCTTGGTCGGTGTTCGTCCCGCGTGTTTGTTCTTACTCTTCTTAATGTCGGTGCACTACTTAGTTGGAATGAATTGGTCAAGGTAGTCAGAGAAGGTTGACTCAGGGTGAGCCCATGCATATGTCTCAGGATCATATAAGAAACACTTTTTCCAGAGCTGTGGGAAATGGAATAGTAGGGAGAGTCTCTGCATGTTCGTTCTCAATTGACTTGATGTTGGAGCATTCCCGTGTCGGGTTGATTTGATCAAGGTAGTCAGAAAAGGTTTCGGCCGACTCAGGGTGTGCCCATGCATAAGTCCCAGGATCATATGAGTCATATATTCGATTTTCCATGGTGAGAGCAGTTGGGAATGGAACAGGGGGGAGAGTTTCTAAACCAATAATCTCATCAACAACTGCTATCTCATGTGTAGCAACGGGGTAGGGCTCTTCTACCGCTTGATGGTTACGACTGTCGAGGACTTCATGGGTTGCCTCAGAAAATCGTGGTTCCTCAAAGACTTGTTGAGATCGAAGTACTCGCAATGCTGGAAAATTGATTTCCTGAATCTCACACTCAATAATTGCCTTAGCCAATGCCAAGAATGGCTTTCCGAGAATGATCGGAGACTGGGTGAATTCTCCTTGATGCTCAATATCAATGATCGTGAATTCCACTTTGAGCAGAGCACCTTGGAATGTAATGATGACCGAAATGGTTCCTCTCGGCCGATTTATCGATCGATCAGCCAGTTGAACGATCTCTCGTATCTTCCTGATAGGTCCGAGTTTGAGCTCGTTAAATACAGAGGTCAGGAGGATATTGATTAGTGAATCATCATCAATTCGAGCATGGGTAAATATTATGTCTTTGATTGCACAGTTAAATCTGGGCAACCGCTTCACTATGCGGCTCTTCATTTTTCTCCTCAACACCAAAGAGGTGGTCATTGACAAAATATGTCTTTCAGTCTTTGTTCTTATCCTGCCTGGCTTTTTCATCATTAATTTGTTCATTACAAATCCTTTAAGGTCGGGGAAGTGTTCAATGGCATGTATAAAGGGAAGTTCAAAAATCAATATTTTCTCCAGTGCTTCCCTTAGAGCAGGATCCAAATTTTTCAGATCTTCTTCAATTTCAATTTTTATGTATTTTTTTGGATTTTCAATTTTTTTGGGTGTTTTTGAATATTTCAAATTTTTTTAGTATTTTCTGTGTGGTGTGTGGATGAGTTATGCTCTCCAAAGGAGGAGGAGCTTAGATATGCCAAATCAGATTCATAGTGATCCCTAGGGGAATAATACGCAGAGATGTCGCTTTCAAGATCGTCCCTAGGGTGACCGTAGTCTAGGGGCTTTTGAATATCCATAAAATTTTCAACATGAGATCCAATCCTTTCCTCATCCATTTTTATATCCGAGCTACCATAGAGTGAAATTAGTCGGTCGACAAACTTTCTAAATCTATCTCCATTAAATCAAATCTCTTATTTATCCTCGAAATATCATCCTCAAAAATCTTTTTATGATCAATCATGGAAGCAGTTGGTGCATGTTCTCGTTTTTGAATTTGAGATTCAGTCATTTCCTCTTCCATTTTCCTGTACGAGATTCTCTTTGATTAACCAATATATAATTGTTTTTTTCTGAATATTTCTACTCAAAAATTATGGAAGGAGTCTGCTCAGTGGAAGGATTTTGTGGGAATCTGTAGGTCTCATACTCAGCATGTCGTGACTCAAGCTTGCAATGCTGGTTCGAGTAGAGTCTACTTCCATGATCATGATTGATTGTATCCCTGAACAATGGAGTCATACAGGGTGCATATGTGTCTATATCATCCGTTTGGTCCTCTGTATGTACAGGTTGATCGAAGGAGTGGTATTCGGGTTGGTCAATAGGGATTTGATCATCACAAATAATCCAACACTGATGATCCTCAGGTGTGAGCCTCTCCATCCAGTGTGATCGGGCCTGGTCTCTTGGCTAGTCATGAGTCTTAAAAGTGATTTGATATTGAAATGGTTTAGGAGTTTCAGCAAGAAATCGGGAATAAGATGGTTCAGTCCAGGATGGTAGTTGTCAGGTGGTGGAGGTGAAAAATATGAGGCTGTGATGAATTTGATCGGATGATTTGAGTAGAATGTCTTGGAATTTATCAAGGGGGATGGATTCATCCGAGAGTGAAAGTCTCTCGCAAATGTTGGAGGATTTTAAAAAGAAGAGGGTTTAGAAGATTTGGGCATGATCGAAACAAATTCATTTTCATAATATAGATCAGATGGGTACTCGGACCATTGTCCTATATTTGTCAAAGGAGATTGATGATGAATTGACATGGTTGATCTCGGTGCAAGTGCACAAGATATTCAAAAGAAATTTTTATCAAGGAGATTGATGGCACAAATGTACAGCTTTTGATCTTCGAAATCGATTCACGCACACCAATACAAAGATAAATCAAACCTCAGGTTCACCAACTCATACAATGAAGCTGCAAGAGTTCGGCAATTATCTTTTCAATTTTAGTTGGTGATAAATCAATATTGAAAATAATTAGTGAGTTGTTAGGTGCCGAAGATTTTCTTAAAGACTGTCTCGAATTCTTACGACTAGTTGCACCTACTTTCAGCCAGTATAGGTGTAAGTACGGATCGTAAAACGACTACCCGTGTTACTTAAGGACGTATACTTATGTAATGACCTTTAAACCACCCACTCTGCTAAGGAAATCCAGACCATTTACCAGCTACCAGTATTCCTCACTGAGAAGTAGCTAATCATTTATTTAGAATTAGTAGTCTGAACGAAAATTTCAGAGCTGGGCTCTAACCGTAGGTTCCATCTCTCGCTCACTCAGATAAATAAATGCATCCAAGGTAGGGGTTGCTCTCCTGCAAAAATTCTTGATTTTATGAGTTATTTAAAATCAGCTATATGTAGCAGTCTCAATTTTAATTAGGCGATTGCTGAAAATTTAAGGTGAGCACAAATACACGTCCACCGTCCAGCCCCAATTTCCTTTTAAAATTATGTGACAAGATAGGAGGAAGAAATTCGGGAAAAGCTGATGCACGTGAAATAATGGCGTATGCTCAGATAGAAGATTTACAGTGATTCCTCGCAATCTCCATGTGGGATGCAATACAAGAATTGAAAGTTTATTCTATATGAATGCAAGCTAATGAAAACTGTACCTAGCAGAAAGTTCGATTAGCAAGGAAGAATTGAGTTGAATTGGACTAAATTGAACGATCTAATATGCGTCTCAATTAAGTAAAGTGTGGTCCTAGGTTCTACAAGCACAATTAAAAATTTAAAAGCTCTAATAGTCGTATGTGCAGGTCTAACCTACGAGCCATTCAAGTCGGGCCCCACCCTTACCGGAGAGTGAAACAGGCCATGACACACCACAAAAATAGTTCAAGGTCTTGTTACACACGCGAGAGTCTAAACGGATACCGTTATAAATGAACAATTAATTACAAAAATTAAAATTACAGAAATAAATCATAAACTCTACGCTCTCTCACGACTCGACTCGATCTTAATTTAATTGTGGTTTTTTGGGCGTCGGTGAAGATGCATCGATTTTTGTGAGAAACCTCTCCATGCACGTCAGGTGCCTTGCAAGAAAAATAAGAGAGAGAATGTAAGAGAGTGACTCAAAAAAATAAAAAAATAAAACAAGAAAAAAATGATGAGAATGAAATAAAAATAAATGCAGGAAAAAGTAGAATTTATATAGTGAAGAATCGGGGGTCAGACTACCCGAATGTGAAAATCTGAAAAAAAACATTTTAGACAAAATCTAAGCCGTTTGCCTCCTCGGCAACGGTGCCATATGAGAGTCTTAAATCACTCTAGTTAATTTTGCATGAATTTATGGTGCATTTAAATTAATGTCGTTTCGTTGTAGGTGGGCAATCAGAATCGGTCAAGAAATAGCCACAATTAATTAATTCACTTTTCAATCGCGTGGTTTTTATTTATATTACTCGGGCAAGTCCCAAGGATGAACTCAAGGAGGCAAAGAAACAACCTAGAAATTTGTCTATCAAAGTTCGTGCACGATTTTCGAGGGGGTCTTTTTTGTATTTTTAATGCAAATTTGGGATGCAATATGCAAATTAGGCCAATTTTAAGGACTAGAAAATGAATATCAATCAAACGATGTCCGAAAAATATGAAACTTGGCCCAAATGATAATTATGATGAATTAAATGCACTATAATTTTTTTGGAATTTTTGGATGCAAAAGGAAAAAATTTATAGATTTATGAATGCAAACAAAGTGAATTTCAATAATTAATTATATTAAATATTAAATCTATTTATTTTCAAGGGATAAAATTATCCGAGATCTATCACTAAGTGATCGATCTCAGAAAAATCCTAAATCTCAAAAATACGAGATTTAATGTCTATCAAAAATTAAAGATCGAAATAGGCAAAATGATTTTTACAAGGCAAACTATAAATGCAAATACAATTCTTTTTGGGCACGATGTAACATACAATTAATTCTACAATCCATGAATTTTGGGTAATTTTCAGAGCAATGGTTAATTAATTATGAATATTCAAGCACAGAATGGAAAAAATATGCAATTTTCCACAAAATAATTAATTATCAACTAACCACAGACCATAAAAATGTCAACCATATGTCATAACGTAGAGAATTAATTGAAGAACATCGTGCTATTTTTGAATAATAAAAATAATGTCATGTAGAGGTCTAATACAAAGGGGAAACACAAGGGTATGATTGCAATAATATAAAATAAGATAATGTAAAGAAGGGACTTAAAAGTAATTACCAAAATTGTCGGGGTGAATTCTGCAAAATTTCCAGACAGTCACGTTCTTGGCATGTGACTCTGGGATGGTGGGTGTCTTTGGAATTAATAAGCAAAACTTGGAGGGGGTTTTTGCAAAGTCCCCCCAACGCACGTGCCTCGCATGTGCGTGAGGCCTCATGCTTCGTGCCTGACGTTGACTTACGGCGGAGAGAGGGGATTCGGTGGAGGGGCACTGCCTCCTGCGGCGGTCGAAGGTGGCGGGGAGGAGCAGGCGAGTCTCCTGGCCGGAAGAGCTGTACGGCTGTGGTGGCTCCCTCAGCAGTGCTCCGGCCATCGAGGGCGGCTAAGGTCGAGTTGCTGCGGAGGACGACTGGAGGGCGAGGAGTCGTTTGTCGAAGGAGTTGAGCAGCACTGCAGTGGTCCTTGAGGTACGAAGGTAGAGCATCGCGGGCGGTGACGTTGTTGTCCGTGAAGTACGGCATGGCGTGGACGCATGTTGTTGGCTCGACGGAGCAAGCCGAAGCAGAAGCAACAGACGCGGAGGGCCGCAACTACAACGAGGGGGGAAATCCCTCGGATCTCGTCGGGTCTAAGGGGAGGAGCTCGAGCTATCACCACCGAGATCCTTCACGATGTAATACCACCGACAGATGCTTTTGAGGAGCACAGTGGTGCTTCTTTTATAGCGTGTGACGGGGCTGACGATGGAAGGTTTGAAGGTGACTGACGAGGAGATCGCGGAGGCAGCGTTAATATTGAGGGATAAGCGTGATCGAGATGTGATTGGATCGAAGAAGGAAGGTGTTCTGATAGGGAAATTGGAGAGGCGGCGGCACCAGATTCGATGGCGAGAAATCGCGGTGGTGGTGGCCGCCCCAAAGGGGAAGGGGGAGATGAGTAGCGGTCGTCCGATCGGCCGAGATCGGACGTCCAAATGGGCGCCACATGGCAACCTATTAATATTTTTTAATTTTTTATTATTTTTTATTTTTTTATAAAAAAGAAACGAAAATAAAATCCAAAAATGGGTAACACATGGCTACTCCGGGAGCTACCACATGTCAGCCCCACAAAAATCAAAAAATAAATAACTTGATAAATACGTCAAAAATAGTAAATGACCTCGGATAGAAAAAATTTCTTCAAAAAGTTACTCGCATCGATGAGATCTATAACTTTCATGAAGACACTAAAATCAAAATCGATCATTTGTGCAAAGTGATATTTTTGGGGTATCCCATGTACATAGAATACCTTGATTTTTGGGTTTTCTAATTTTTTTATCATTTTTATACTAGATAAAAATCCGGAAAAAATATGATAAAATCAAAGATAAATATTAAACATTAATATAATTTTTTAACTTTTTATTAATTAAGAAAAAGAAGAAATAGAAACGAAAAGATAATTTTTGTGCAGACAGTGAGTGAAGACTCGGGCTCAGTTAGTTTCTTTAATTTCAAACTCCGTTTGGATTTGTATTTTTATGCATTTTAATAAAACTTTCGTAAAAGAAGACAAATGAACAAGAAATAAAATAAAATAGGTTAATTATGTACATAAAATAATAGGTCAAAAACCGCTAAAATACAAAATGTACAAGAGACCCAAAACCCAACTTTCACATATGAACTCCGATTAACTTGAACTTGATCTTGTTTTAAAGATATTTGAATGTACATTAGTTCAAAAGTGAGTATGATCAAAATGGACACTGGATAGGGAAGATATCAAGGGTTTAGTCCGGAAATCCTAGAACTAGGGCTTGGGTTTTTGGTCTACTTATTTAGGTTAGTGTTTTTTTTTGTATTTTTCATGTATTCTTGTCAGTGATATGTACACAATGGAGGTGGTTTCAGGACATTTGGAGTTAGCTTGAATTAGTTAAAAACGGGGAAGTTAGACTATTTTACATGTCATTTTGGCTGAGATTTTTGGCTTCTTATTTTGTGCAATAATAAGTGATAAAATGCAATTCTTATCAAAACATGCACGAATGCTAATTATGTAGAATAAATGAAGAAATGCCAATGATTTTTAGGGATTAGAGCTTAATTAATGACTTTTAGAGTGATGAATCTGAGATGCATCACTTTCTTAATATATATTTTTCAAAAGATGAAGAAGAGTTAGATAAAGGAAAAAGTTGAATGGTATTTATTCTAATTATACACACATATATTATGAGACCTTGAGGCTTATGTATGTGTTAAAACACAAAATAGGGTATAGATATCGAATGCCTATACAAATTGGATCTCGATACAATTCGAGATACGATTTTTGATCAGACTCTCATGCACTTTCGTTCACTTGCTTTTAGATTTCAAATCTGTTCTGATATCAAAATTTAACGAAGGAGTATCTATTGTATAGTACGATAAGCGCACTCCCCTCATGGCTTTTTGATGAAGAAAGTTGTCATATGTAGTAACCGTGAAGAGAAGTGCGTGTCAAAAGAAAATCTAAGAGAGAGAGAGGAGAAAATGTAGATGAATGTAAGGAACAAATTTCTCTCTTTTCACTTGATATTTACCATGTAATTGTCCCTGGCTTGACCACAAGGAGGCAGTAAGTATACTCAGGATAAAAGATCGGTTTTCTGATTTAATAATTCCTTCTACACTAAGTCTTTTTGTGGTTTTTTAGTTTTTGTTATTTTTATTTGATATTTAATTTTGCAAATTTTTATTTTATTTTTATTTTAAAATTTTTATTTTAAAATTTTTATTTGATTTTTCAAGAGTGATTAATTTGAAACAAAATAATGATACCATATAGTAGGTAAAATATAGGGTAATATACTATTCTAGCTAATGGTTGAAGTTGTAAAATGAAGTTGATTTTTTTTATTTTCAAAAATAGAGAATATAGTTACAAATGATATATTATATAGTAGATAGGTGACATGATATAGAGGTGATACTATATAGGTAAAACCGAGAATAAAATCGAGTAACGAGCTCGAAGAATCAAAGAAGACTTCCCAACATAATCTACAAAATGGAGTCGAACCTCAGAAATTCAAGACAAATTAAAGAAGCGATTAAAATCCTCAAAAAATGCAATAAAATTTTGCTAGGCTAGATTTATAACTATCCTAGAAAATCAAGGAGAAAAATAGTCTCTAGAGTGTCGAAGTGTCACAAAAAGTACAGGGGTACGATTGTAATAAAAGTTCTAAAAAAGAATAAAATGATTTGTGTGTAGGTCCTTACAAAGGTATCTAATTACAAATAAGAAAAGTCTTTGCGACGCATGCGAAGTTATAAAAGCTTGTTGGGTTTATGATGCCATTTGTCGATCAGCTCAGCTTGGACGGCTGAGATTAGAAGGATGGGGTGCGATATCAATTGTTCGTCACAGACACACATCAAAGATATATAGCTCGCACATTGTTAAGTGTTCTTCCCTAATTTTGGAACAATGGCGGTGACGATTGCTTCGATCAGCTTCATTGGCTTTCTCAAATGTCGGCGAGAGGCAGAACCGCTAAGGCAGGGCTAGAATAGGGACACCTTCCCCCTTTGAGCTCGTCTGCTACAATTAGGCGATGATGATGAAGGTGGAAGGCTTTTAGAGTTCCTGATGAAATAGGGCTTCTAGTTCAGGTAGTTCTTGCACAGCTTTAATCAAGAAATTCCTTCAAACACTGCTAAGATCTTCGTTGAAGATTATGTTGGGAAGTTGTTCGCATAGATTGTTGCACCTAGAAGAAAACTCGATTCTAGATGAATCGACCTGGAGAATTGCAAATTCACTATATAATTGGACTGCTTCAGAACAAAGGTTTTGGTTCAAGAATGTCAACCAAATCAGGTCAAAATGAAAGGGGGTTTTGGATGCAATCACAATATAGATCATTAAGGTGTCTAATCATGTGTTTAAGTAGCCTAAAGACTAATTAAAAAATGGAAATTTGGCGGATGAATGTACCTGAGAAGAGGAAGGTTATATGAACCTCCAGTCACTACTCGAAGACTGACACTTTGTCCAAGCTCTACATGGCGGCCGGGGCTGTGATTCGAGGAGGAGAAACATTTGAACTTGTCTTCGATTTACCCTCTTCTTTGCCCGAAGATCTCCACAATGCTATCACCACTGAGGAGAAAGTTATGAGCTTGAGAAGTTTGGTGGTTGGTCAGTTAGAACTGAGTATGGAGAGAGTTATTTTGATATCGTTGATGAATCTGTGATTCATCACCTCTAAAGTTGAAAATAGAGCCTTGTTCCCGAGTATTTAGCAGCATATTTCCCTTTATCTTGCATAAATAGCATTCATGCATAAATCCACAATACATGCATTTTAGCATTCATAATTGCATTAAATAAGAAGCCAATTCATTTGTAAAATTCACTTGTAAAATATCCACCACAACCCTCTTAATCATATGTATTTTATTACCCCCTCTAAAGTCAATAACACCTTCCTTATACTGTGTATATTACTAGTTAATAATATAAGGAATAAGGCTAAAAATTCCTAGCTTGTGAATTACCCAATAAAACCCCAAACCCAGTTTGAGACCCCAGACCTTAGAATGCACATATCTCTCTCATACAACCTCCGAATTAGGTCTACTTACTTTCATATTAATCCCCATTCAGAGACCTTTAAAATGAGACCAATTTCATTCAATTCGGAGCTCGTATGCAAAACTTGGATTTTTGGGTCTCTTTGGATACTATATGTATGTATATTTGTACCCTTGTATTTTTGTATCTTATTTGACCTCTACTCTGTTTTTAGTCAACATGAAACTTGTAGATCTCATCGAGATCTAAAACTTTCATGTTTTTAGTTTTTCCAAATCCGGACTCCTTCTCTTCTTTCTTAGCCATTCAGAGTAGGCCACGTGGTGCCCTCTGATTGTGCCACGCGGCCTGCTCCATTGAGCGCCACATACGCTCTATCCTCCGCCGTCCGATCACGCTCTTTCTTTCCTGATCTGGGTCGTTCATCATCACAACGCTTCTCAGCCCTTCGATCAAACCCTGGATCCAATCCAGACCGCTCGCCAGCGTCGCGCCCTCCTTGCGCCACGTAGCGGTATCTACACTCTTCGATGCTTCCGCTTCTCGCCTCATCTCCACCATCCATCTCTCTTTGGATCCCGACCGTTCGATCAAATGGCAGCCACCATCACAATCGTTCTTCTCTGCCTTTACCTACGCTCTCCACGTCGCTCCATCATGACCCCTCGATCGCTCCCCTTTGATCTAATCACAACCGCACGTCTACGCCTCCATCCCCGCCCGCCACGTGGTGCACCCTGCACCCTTGATCTCGCCTCGCCGATCTAATCCTAACCCTCCTCTTCCTCCCTTAACCTGACCGTTGGATCTCCTGATCCAACGGTCAAGACATCGTCTTCTACCTTCCGCCTCGCTCGCTCCCACGTCGTCCACCTCACTGACATGTCACCCCCTTCCTATTTTGGGATCCACTCCGGCCACCCTCTTCGCCTCCTGTCACCACCATTGCGTACCCCACTCTTCCCTCATCCTTGCCGACCCCTTCGAACGCCATGACCTCCACCCATGTCGCTCCACGACGTCCACCAACTCCATCACTTCGCCACCTACGTCGTCACCTTCCACCTATAAATATGCCCCCACCGTCGACTATCAGCCCTATCCACCATTCTAGAGAGAAACCCCTAGCTCCGACCTTCAATTTGGTGACAGCAATTTAAGGTGACGTTGAACGACGACCGAGTTCCATCTCTGACGAGATCCACGGCCATCCCCGCCGTGCTGCAGCCTCCTCCGTGAGCTGCAAGAGCTCAGGACCTTCTATCGGCCTTCGAGCGACGACCAGGAGCACGAATCCGAGCTTCACTTCCCAGGTAGACGCCTTCATCTCCCTCACGATCTTCTTCTTCTTTTTTTTGCTTTTTCTCAGATTTTATTTGCCGTCCTCGAGCAACTTCACGCTCACCTGAATATCCTCCGAGCTTCACCTGGAGCTGTCACCCTCGCGCACCCTTCCATCTTCTCAGACCACGCACTTCACCTCACGCCGACGCGAGCTCAGCCACCTTGGTGGAGTACCATCACCGGACCACCTTCATCGCCCCTCAAGCCTCACACTGCACTCATGTTCACTCCACGATCACGTCGCATACCTCGGCTATTCAACTAACCCCCTGCAGGTACTCCATCTTCGATTGGCCGGACGCATCATCGGAGCTCCTTCAAGCTTCATCGTCGCCGCTCTCTAGACCACCTCAGCCTCAGCTGAGACCCCCGAGAGCTCCCCGACGCCTTCCCAATTCTTCCTAGCAATTTGGGAGCCGCCGGCGAGCTTCACCGACCTCAGACGAAGGAGGCAGAGCTAGAGCTCCTTCACCGGAGCACAGCCACCTCCGCTGTAGGAGGCGGCAGACCGGTTGAGAACGAAGAGCAGTAGCCGTCCGATCCCCTTGATCGGACAGTTCTGAGCACACTACGACTCCATCAACGTGCAACCGTCGGATCAGGAGGATCCTACGCACCAGAGTATGCCACGTCGCCACTCGTCCTGCGCTCCAGATGTCGTTGGATTCATCTTGATCCAATGGCCGTTGATCGTCCACGTATCCATCTTCGTCGAGCTCCATAGACTGTTAGATCGATCTTGATCCAACGGGTCACCGCACCCCACGCGCAAGCCACCAGCCGTCGTTGGATCTTCACTTGATCCAGTGGTCCACAGCGCGCCACGTCGCCTTCTCCGAGCCTCCTCCCCGACCATCAGGCTTTGAGCACCCGAAGCTAGCCGAGCCTCCATCCGAACCGAGTCCGAGCCTGCCGAGTCCCCGAGCCTCCGCCCGAGCCTTCGAAGTCACCCGAGCCTGGGACCCCACGTATCTTTCACGTGCGGTCTGGGCATTTTGAATTGAGACCCCTGGAGGTTTTGATATTTGCATTCCAGTCCCTGCTAGGAGCACCACGTGAGGCGCACGTGTTTTGTGGGCATTTTGCATACATGCCCCCCTCATTATAGGTAATTGCATTTTAGTCCCTATCAGCATGTTTACTTTTTAGCAATTTTATTTTTTGTAATTGCAATTAGGCCCCTATCTTTGCACGCATTTTAAATATCCATTTGACATCATTTTTGAAGTTTGAAAATTGCATTGTGTAGCTTAACTTGTCCTCTTTCATATGTGACATGTATTTTATTTTTTGATATAAGTGGATTTTATTATTAATTAATTGGTGAAATTTTGCTATATTTTTCCCATATATGCCTTTTAATTTGTAGAAAAATCTTCTGTTACTCCAAAATTCACCAAAAATTCACATTAGACTTAAGATAATTAAGTTCGCATTATATCCAAAAATCATCTCATTTGCACACATCCCGAGGCCTGAATAAACCATTTTGTGAGTTCTTTAATTAATTTTTAATAGGTCCAATTCACATAAAAGTTTAGGTTTAATAATTTTCCTAGATTCTTCACACTTAGATCTATCTAGGATAATTTTTACATCTAGAAGTATTGTGTTTTGGTATTTATTAAAATGAATTTAGACAAAATAATTATGTATCCATTTTTTTAATTCACAGTAAATGCATACAGTGTCAGAAAAATCTAAAAAAATTAGACTAGCTTAATTTTATTGCATTTCACCATATGGCCAAGTTTCATCATTTTTGGACTTGATTTGATCACTTTTTGAATTAACTTGTAAACTGGTCTGATTTTGCATGTGTCTTTTCTTTGTTGCATAAAAATTATTGAAAAACAAAAAAAAACACCTTCTGAAAATCCGACCTCTTAAATTCACTTAAAATCTACCTAAGGAGACAGCTACTTCCCTGAGTTCGACCTTGGGCTTGCCCAAGTAAAATAAATTTGCCGCTCAAGATTAATTGAACTTTGATTGAAAGTGGTTTTTGATTAGTCCATATTACTTGACTACAACGAACGACACGACAATTAATTTGACCATTAATTTGATTAAATTAAAAATGGTAGTAAGACGCTGATCAAAATGGCGCTGTTGCCAAGGAGGCGCGGCTTAGGTTAATTGGTAGTTAATTTTTGAGTGTCTAATTTTCCATCCCCGGGTAGTCTGACCCCCGGTCTTCTTGTTAATATTCTTCTCTTTTATTTTTGAGTATTTTTGTGTCGACCTCTATCTGACCTCAATTTGTTTTTGTGCGAGGAACACGAGGAGTCGAAGATGCTTCGAGGAACTTGTATTTTTGAACTTCTTGAGTGATTTGTGAGGAATTGTAATTTCTCCTTTTTCTTATTTTTCATTGATTTTGCATTATTTCCAGCGGTTCCCATTCGGGTTCGCATGTGTAAACATAGCGGAAAAGTGTCCCCATGTATTGTGGATTGAATTTTTAGAATAGGCTTGCACTAGCGGCTCCTCGAGCCACTCTAGGATTTGCTTGTGCTCATAATTCTTTAGGACCACACATCACATAAAAGACACACTTAGATCGCAAATCTAGTCAAATCAACCCGTGCTTCACTCGCTAATAGAATTGCCTATCTAGGAGCGGAGTTTGTTGTCTGCATTTGCATGTAGTATAAAAGCTTTCAATTCTATTTTGCATCCTGCATAAAAGCGAAGGGATCATTGTAAGTATTCTTCACTCGGCATAAGCATCATTGATTTTCATGCATTGGCTTTTCTCAATTTCTCTCTCTTGGTTTTTCAAACTTAAGTAAAAGAAAATTGGGACTAGACAATAGGCGTGCTATGTGAATTGGACTAAACAGTGATAACTTAACTTAAAACTGGGACTGCTAATATTATTGACCAAAAAAATCAATAAATCGGAAATGCTGCTTGCGGGAGATTAATCCCCGACCTTGTTTTCAGGCTGAGTAAGGGTACTTGAGTGTGTGTGAACACCTTAAGGCAGAGCCCAAATCCCGCCTTCCATATCACGTTCCGACTGATCCTAGCAAATATCACAAGTTGAGTTATTCAGGTTCACTGACTAGTACCAAGTAGCCTCCGCCTGTCTCAGGTAGATAGGGGCGAAATTGTGGTACTTCGCGACAAGTTGCCAGTAACCCCCTGGGGAGAAGTTCCGGCCTTGTCAGCCTCCGCCTGCTTGCAGGTAGATAGGGGCAGGTCTTTGAATGCATCAACTTGAGATAGGAGCGAAGAAAGGAAGGACCGTCGGTATCTTAGGCGATAGGTTAAACAGAGAAGACGCATCTGGCTCTTAGTCGACTTCCCTATATGACGCGTAACTCCTTGCTATCTTGCTTGAAAAATCACACTTAAAATCAACCAGACTAATCGGACTCAGTTTCGGGTCCTTCACCGTATTGAGTGTGAAAATGCATGTTTTTGGATTTAATTGCTTGATTCAGGTAGGAGTAAAATCCTATCTTCACTTAGAACTCCTGATCCTTCTTCTCGCCAATCCAAGATGACTGACTGGGGGGATATCGACTCCTTATTCACCAATCTCTCTTTGAGCCCCCCACGAAACTCATCTTCCCCGGCCCAAGCGCAACTTAGACCACCCAGAGCTCATGACCCTCTTGAGTTTTGGATCCCACAAACCCAGGGTGGTTACTCTCAAACCAACCCTTTCCTCTCCTCTGAGCTTACCGAGGAAGACCATCCCCTTGGTAAGAATCCCTTCCTTGATTTGTCTTCTAACCAATACTATTTCCATTTCCCAAGGCTAGAAGACAAGATGCCACCTAAGAAATACCCGGATGATGAGGAACACAGAGATGACCCATTACAGCAAATCTTGGCTCGCCTCACCACTGCCGAACAACAGAATGCGGATCTCACAGCAAGGATGGGACAGATCATTATGGCAGGAGGAATCAACCGACCAATGGTTAATGCTTATAACCCAGTAGAAAATGAGATGCACAGTTAGTTGGCACCAGCGGTTCCCCCCGAAGCATTCGAGCTTAAGCCCCACTTTCTTAGCCTGCTTCCGAAGTTTAATGGAAATGCAAACGAAGAACCATATGCCTTCCTCAGAGACTTCGAGCTGGTTTGCAACAACCTTAGTCACCCTAGGGTTGGGCAGGATTATATCAGGATGAAGGCCACCTTGTTTGCCTTAGGAGATTAGGCAGCACATTGGCGGAAAAATCTCGAGGTGATATGTACCACCTGGATGCAGTTCAAGGACCTTTTTCTGAAGAAGTTCTACCCACTCAGTAGGACTAACCAAATGAGAACGAAGATCATGAGTTTCTCCCAGGGACCCATTGAACCTTTCCATGAAGCCTAGGATAGGTTTAATGACCTCATACAGAAATGCCCTTGTCATGGCATTTCAAAGGCGATCTTAGTCCAAACCTTGTTCTGTGGCATGACCCCGGAGATGCAGGGGTTAGTCAGTACTGCTTTTGGAGGAAGTTATCTGAACAAGAATGAAAATGATGTATGTAAAATCTTGGAGAAGATGGCAGAAACAGGCAGGTTGCAGGCCACCAGGGCTTATCAGTTGTCTCCATCAATCCTATCCAATGAGACAGCTAGGAGGACTGTAGAGGATCTGACATAGGACCTCATTCCCAGCATGGGGATGATAGCTGACAAGTTAACCATGGTCGAGCAGATTCACAAGAGGGTCACTGACCTTGAGTCTCTCTCTCTCGTTTGCCAAAGCAAGTGGAGGAACTTACTGAGAGGATAGCTAAAATAAAGCTACATGCACCTTCTGCACTACCTGTACCTGTACACCGAGTCCATCTTGTACAGGAACAGACACCGGGGCCTCAGAGTAGCTGGGTACAGGAGCAAACTTACACTCAACAGGACCAGTACGCACCCCCACAAGTGGAGACATGATACGAGGAGCCTCCGCAGGTGTTCGAGATCAACGGGATGTGGTACAGCCATGACCCCGTCAGCAGACAGCCGGGGATAGGGAACGGTCAGCCACACTGACCTTCCCTAGCTTACCAAGAAAACAGCTCTGTCCTCGCACCGCGCTTCGTACAGTCCCGGCCCGAACGAGGGTACCAACATCAGTTGCACCAGCAACAGCGCACGTTCAATTCGGGCCAGCAGGGCCCTCCACCGTCCCATCAGCAGCAGCAGTACGGGCATGGCCAGCAGGGCCAGTATAGGAACTCATCCGGGAGTCAGCATCAACAGAACCAGCCCACTAGTGATATGGAGTCCCTCACCTTGGCGATTCAGACCCTGACTGATAGGGTCCAGCAAATCCAGAATGACTATCTAGATATGAGAATCGATCTGAATTGTGTTTCTCATACCCAGGACCAGCAGATGGTGCCAAAGACTCCAATTCTCGCCCAGGTCCAGGCCAACCCGAATATTTTGAATCAAGGCCAAAACCGACCACGAGATCAGGTATATTATTCAGATAATTCTTTATCTGAACATGAGATCCTTTCATATGATAATGCAAACCATATGTCCCTCAGGAGCGGAAGGACCGTAATCTTACCTGATCGGGCACGGGCACCGGAGGAAGAAGCTGCCAAGTCTCTATCTGAGGAGAACTTGGAGGCAGAGGAGCAGCACCACCACCACCACCGGCAGAAGAAGAGGACTTCTGAGTCCTCGAAGAAGCAAGGGAACCGCACCAGTAGGGAGTCCACTAAAATCGATGAAGAGCCCGCACCTCCATCTGAGGAGGAAGTTTCAGCCGTCGTGGAGGATGCATCACCGGTTTCGCACCAGCAGTTTTCTTTTCGTCATAGTCAGAGTCCGAGTCAGTTTTAGAGTCCTGTACAGAACTCAGTTCCCACTTTGAATGAAAATCTTTCAGTTTCAGAATCTTAGTTGGAGTCAATAATCCCTTTCCTCCGAGCTCTTAAGGGTGTAAAGAAGAAAACTATAAAAATCCAAAAAGATGACAATCAAATGGCAGAGTTTTGCAACAAACATATCAAGGTCACGATCCCCTTTGACAAGTATGTGGAAATGACACATGCATTCCAAAAATACCTTAAGGTGAGATGCACACCTACTAGGGTTAGCAGGAAGACAAAAAGCCGTGTAGAGAAACACATCCTCTCAGTAGCCACGACTTGCGCAATAAAGAACTCGTTTCCAAGGAAACAAAGAGACATGGGTGCACATTATGTGGTGAGTCATGATGATGACACTGCGTTTGCACGCACTCTCCTAGACAACGGATCCTCAATCAACTTAATGCCCATAACCCTCTATGAGCGGCTTAATATCGGACCTCTTAGGAAATCTAGAGCCCTCCTTCAGTTCGTTGATAAGTCAACCAAGAGGTCCCAAGGAGAATTGAGGAATGTTGTCATCAAAGTCGAGTGTCAGGAATACATGGTGGACTTTACCATCCTTGATATGGAGACCCCTCGTAAATGGAGAGATTCCCAGATCATACTAGGAAGGCCCATCCTCAGAACAACTGGGGCCTTGTTTGATTATAAGATCGGGAAAATCCAGTTCTAAAGTCCAGGCGGAGATGAGAACTTGAGATGAAGCAGACCAGATGGCAGAGATCGGATTCTGAATCCAGCACCAAGTACTCTTCATCCGAAGCAGACTGCATTCATGTAGACACTGTTGGGCCATGGAGACAGAACCCAGCTAGCATCGATGAGTCACTCCCCTCCGGAGAAGATCTTGTGCATGAGTCAGTTTGCGAGGTCCTTAGAAATGAGTACAGCTCAGAATTTGCATCTACCTACATCTTCGATGACTTAGAGGCCCAGCTGGGCCTGTCTGTCCTTCCCTCTTTAGGGCAATCAGAAGATGAGGATGACGAGTCGGACGTGGCTTTTGCCGATTGCATGGAGACCTTTGACGATATGACTCTAGAGCCGAAGGAATTGGTGGCATCTACTTCAAAGACAGATCCAACCACTGCTAACACTAAACCAGATTCGATTGAGCCAGACTTCCTAGATGATCACATGTTATCTGAGCTCAAACCCTTACCCACGACACTCAAATATGCCTTCCTTGCGGGACAAGAGAAGAAATATCCGGTCATCATCAGTTCGTAATTTACCGAGGAGCAGGAATCTCGCTTGCTAGAGATCCTAGAGAAAAACCACAAGCGATAAGCTGGAGCATTTTCAATCTCCACGGGATAAATCTTGCTCTGTGTTCGCACCATATCTACTTGGAGAATGAAGCTAAACCCTCTCGTGAATTCCAACGTCGTTTGAATCCAAATTTACGAGAGGTAGTGAAGAAGGAGATAGAGAAATGGTGCAACGCGGGTTTCATTTATCCCATCTCCGACTCTAAACGGGTGGCCCCGATCCATGTTGTCCCGAAAAAGTCGGGAATTCAGACGACCACCAACGAAGACGGAGGGGAGATTGTGATACGAGTACCCACATCGTGGCATGTCTGTGTGGATTACAGACGCCTGAATGCTGCGACGAAGAAGGACCATTTCCCCCTACAATTCATTGATCAGATCCAAGAGAGATTAGCGGGGAAAGAATTCTTCTACTTCTTGGATGGGTTCTCAGGCTACAATCAAGTAGCCATAGCTCCATAGGACCAGGAAAAGACCACGTTCACATGCCCCTTTGGTACCTATGCTTTTAAGCGCATGCCCTTTGGGTTATGCAATGCTCCCAGTACTTTTCAAAGGTGCATGATTGCTGTATTCGCCGAAATGGTCGGCGAATTCCTGGAAGACTTCAGGGACGACTTATCGATCCACGGCAATTCCTTCGATTCCTGTCTTAGGAATCTGGAACGAGTCCTCAAACGTTGTTGTGAGGTTAATATGGTGCTCTCTTGGGAGAAAATTCACTTCATGGTGACGGAGGGCATTGTGTTGGGGCATGCCATCTCCAAGAGAGGAATGGAGGTTGACCCTGCCATGGTGGATGTGATCAGACGACTCCAGCCACCAACCAACGTTAAACAGTTGCGGTCGTTCCTCGGGCATTGATAACAGGGGTAGTTCCCACGAGGGTCACCATAAAAAAATAGAAGTGTTGTCGCCGAGGCGACCACTCATGGAAGACCGGTGTTAATCAGCAATTAACCCACAATCCAAAGAATACAACAATCAAGCTCAAAATAAATGTGAATTAATTTTTATTTACTCTACCAGAAAATGTATAGTGACAAATATGTAGAGGTCGAACCACAGAGAGCAACACAAAATGCAATAGCCTACGCGTCAATCCCAGTCATCCTTGTGTGGGTTTTTTATTATTATTATTATTATTATTATTATTATTATTAAAATATAATACTTAAGTATTACGTATATAGATATATATATTTATATAATACAAATTTTATATATATATATACATAGAGGTTAAGCGTATAGCTTATAATACATGTAATATATATATATAGGTGTATCTAAATATAATATAATATATATATATCCCTTTTTTTATATCATATTAAGATTAAAGAGACTACATATTACTAGCTATATATATATAATATATAATTTTTTTTTCTTTTTTTTCTGGATATATAGATATAGGTATATATACATAAAAGGGGTGTTATAATTTTCACAAAAATACTAAAAAAGAGTCAAAAATTCAGGAAAAGGATCTTTTTGGGATTTTCATGGCTTTTTACTGTTTTTATAATTTTTGGGTATTTTTGCAAATATTTTTAGCATTTTAAAATAGCTACATGATAGCAAACAGTGGACTAGGTACTGGCCATCACAAAAAATAGAGATTAAAAATAGCTAACAGCCTCAAAAATGTTCCCCTTTAATTTTCTAATAACAATAATAAAATATAGCATAAGTAGGGCCTGAGTTTATATTTTTCTGATTTTTCTTTGATTTTTTATATTTTTTTGAAGTTTTTGAGTATTTTCGAATTTTTAAGGTTTTCTTCTTGAGATTTTTAGGGATTTTTGGTCTGACACTAATATAGGACAAAATACACTACATATAATTTTTTTGGAATTTTCCAAGGCATTTTCATATTTTTTTGGGATTTTATGAGTTAGACAGGGACTTACAGACAAGTTTTTGATTTTTAATAAATGCAAAAATGCAACTAAATGCAAAACTCAAAATATGGCGTTCAAGCATGACCAAACAGGAGCTTAAGTCTATTTTCTCAAGATTTTTCGATTAAGTATGAAGCACAAAATAAATAGACAAAGCCTTCAAAAATTAAATGGCCTAGCAGGGGTATTTTTGCAAATAAAATAGTTGGCAGGGGCATACATGCAAAAATTACAACAAAAATACACTTTAACTTTTATTTTCAGGACCATTTCATAAATACAAGAACCCGGCAGGGGTTAGATGCAAAATGTCACGCGCCTCACGTGGTTGCCGCACGTGAGGCACGGAGGGACCAAAATGCAAATATGTAAACGTCAGGGGGGTCCACTGCAATTTTTACGACTTATTTACAACGTAATACTTTATTTTTTGGTGTAAACTCTAAATACAAAAAGTAAGGGGTAGGGTATGAAATTTACCCCTAAAGAAGGCCTTGCATCCTGCGACGCTGGGAGCGCCACTTATACACGTGGCAATCATCTGACGGCGGACTTCGATTCGGCGATGAGGGGCTGGGATTAGAACGTCCCGGCTGATCTGACGGTGGGCGTGCTTCTTCATCGAACGGTTGGCGTGCAATCTGGGCCAGCCCTCTCGATCCAACGGTGCAGAAGGCACCTGGAAGAACTGGGAAGGAACTCGCCCTCGGCGAGCTTCGATCGGGTAGCTCGAGCTCCTCCGGGCACCTCCCGCGCATCTGGAGCGTTCTGATCGTAGCTGGGAGGCTTCCGCGTCGTCTGACGGTGGTCTCATGGCTCCTGGGGGCCTGAGTCGGTGGAGCGAGGTCGGAGAAGAAAAGGGCCCCCAGGAACCTCTTCCTGGTCAAGGCAAGCCCAGAAGGGCTCGATTCCTCGTGGTACCTGCACAGAAAGAACCGCGGGCGAGAGGGCTATCTCCTCAACCCGGGGTTATGAAGCTGCGGTGCAAGATGGAGGGTGGCGGAGGGGATCCGGCGAACGGCGGAGTTGGAACCCGGATTCGCCAAGACCAAGGGTCTTGGGTTGATCTGATGGGTGTGAGAGATGGAGAAGGCGACGAGGAACGAGATGGGATGATCGGGGCGGTCGGATACAGTGAGGGTTATAATGAAGAAGTCGCCGGAGCGGAGCTCCGGCGAACTTCGATTTTTGATTTTTACGCTAATGTGATCAACTAACAACTAAGCTAACTACTGAAATGCAATGCTAACATTGAAAACTAACTAAGAACGCATTAAAAGGACAGCTCTTATACCTGGGGGCCTCCAGGGAGCAGGGCGGACGCCGGAGCTCCGCCGCGTCAAAATTCTCCTCCCTCCGGCCGAGTCTCGATGCTGGGCTACTCCCCCTGTCACGAGGAACAATCCAGGCACAAGATCTAGGCGTTAGGTTGGAATGAAAGTGGCCAAATTCGAGAAAGGAAGCGGAGCTTTTTATTTATAAACATTGGCGAGTAGCCTTATTGACCGGCGATTATTTCATGATCTAGAGAGCATTTGGTTGATCTGTGATTTCGGCGGGCATCATGGAAGATTAGGGAACAAATCTTGTGAAGGAAGCGTTGTCGATTGATGGATGGTGTGCCCGGGAAAAAGGGAGGAAATCGGGGGAGTGGACTGTTCAGAGCTGCCAGGCGTGGGATGGGACAGTTGACCAGGGGGTCAACGTTGGCCGGCGTCTCATTGGGCCACGTAAGCCGCTACGAGACAAAATAGCAGGTCTGAAGGAAGATTGATTTATTTGACATCCGAAATGATTTTATTAATTTTTTCTTATAAAATAAAAAATGTGTATTATTTCATGTAGTATTTATTCCTGATTTTTATTGAATTTTTCGAGGTGTTTTGTTGTAGTTTTATTTTAGTAATGTGTATATGTATGTATTTACATGTATTTTTGGATATTTTATTTTTAATTTATTTATTTTCTTTTATTATTTTCTTGGCTTATTTTATAAATTTATAATTTATTTTTGTGAGTATAAAGGTATTTTTGTTTGATTTTTATAAGTTTATTTGTATTTTTAAATAAATCGGTCCATGTATTTGTAAGTATATATATAGGTACTTTACCTATATATTATACACATTGTATTTATTTAATTAATTTTATGTGTTTTTATTAAGGATTTGTATTTTTAATAGGACACATATACTATATACATTATTACAAAAATATAAGAGATTTGAATAATTAAAGAATGTTTTCCCCTTTTATTTGTGTGCATACTCCATATAGGTATCTTGCCCATATATATTACATAATTTTATTTTCCAAATTATTTTTGGTTTTATTCTAATGCCAATTTGTACAGGAATTATATACATTATCTGCAAAATTCTAAAAATATGAGTTTATAAAAATAATGAATATTGAGTAAAAGGAATATTTTAATCAGGTATGATGTACAAGAAGGGCCAAAAACCTAACTGCCACAGATGGACTCCAAAAATTATGAAACCAATTTTATAAAATAGTTTATGAAATGCTACATACAATTAAAGGTGAGTTTGGGTGATTTGGAGTTTTTATTTGCAAGATGTGGGTCTGTGAAGTTGAGATGTTGGCTTTTTATTGTGTGTATAAAATGTACACTGGGTATTATTTTTACACAAACTCAATTTTGTATTTTTATTTACATTATTATCTACAACTTTTATGAACAAAGTTTCTTTATTTGATGAATAAATAATTATGCATAAAATAGGTGTCAAAAATGCATAAAGGGATGAATAAATAAATGGGGTATTTATTGTATATCAGCCCTTATCTCCCCCTACTTTATTCCTTGTCGACCAATACCATGCTGGCCTTGGTCTCGGGGTTAGGGTCATAAAATATTTACAAAATTTTATTCCTTTTTCTTTTCTTCTCTTTATTCTATAATTTTGGCATTAAAAACCTTATTTAATGTACAATTAATACAATGAGTAATGAATGCTATTATGTACAAATTAATGCTGTTTACATGCATTTGCCGGGGTTTTTGAGGCCAAAATGATAGAATAAAGGTGATGAAATGGAGATTCATCAGGCATGTCGGATTCTATGGAAGATTTATCAAGGATTTTTCTAAGATTGCCCAACCGCTAACTGAGCTTTTAGGCAAGGACATGGTGTTTATTGTTGATCACAAATGTCTTGAGGCCTCCAAGCGATTGCAAGGAATGATCATGGACGCCCCGATCCTACAAGTCCCAGATTGGTCTCTACCTTTTGAGATCATGACGGATGCCTCAGACTTTGCTGTTGGGACTGTGTTAGGACAAAGGAGGGATGGTGTCCCGTTTGCAATACACTACGCAAGCAAAGTGCTTGATACCGCTCAGCGTAACTATACAGTTACGGAAAAGGAAATGCTTGCGGTAGTGTTTGCCTTGGACAAGTTCATGTTTCATTTAATCGAATCCAAGGTAATTGTGTTCATTGACCACACGACGCTACGTTACTTTATGGAAAAGAAGGGCGTGAAGGCATGTCTTCTTAGGTGGATTTTGCTTATCCAGGAGTTTGACTTGGACATTCGTGATAAACCTGGAAAGAAGAACGTAGTAGTTGATCATCTCTCCTGTCTCGAAGATCGTAATACTTTCGAGGATTCACCGATTCGAGACTCCTTCTCTGACGAGTCAGTTTTTGTTGTCGACTCACTCCCATGGTATGCCAATATCGTGAACTATCTTGTCTCCAAGAAGGTTCCCGAAGATTGGCCCAAAAGCGACATTGACCGACTGAAGTTGGATGCTAGACACTACCATTGGGAGGATCCAATCCTTTTCTTTGAAGGACTAGATTGTGTCTGGAGACGGTGTATTCCTCAGGAGGAATACCAGAGTGTCCTTTCTTTATGTCACAATTTGGAGGCAGAAGGACACCACTCCGGGAAGAGAATCGCATGGAAGGTACTTCAGTGTGGCTTTTACTGGCCGACTCTGTTTCACGATGCCATCACCTTTGCGAAGTTGTGCTCAGTATGCCAGAGAATGGGAGGAACCGTTGGTTCCAAGGATGAGATGTCGATGCAGCCTGTCATCATTTGTGATGTCTTTGACACCTGGGGCATTGACTTCATGGGCCCATTCCCTGTTAGCCATGGATTTGAGTACATCCTTCTTGCGTTAGATTAACTGTCCAGGTGGGTGAAGGCTATCCCAACCTGAGCCGTAGGAAGCAAGACTGTCTGTAAATTCATTAGAGATCATACCATCTCTAGGTTCGGGATCCCTAAAATGTTGATATCAGATGGGGGTAGCCACATTGTAAATAGAGATGTGAAGAAACTCTTGAAGGACTACGGCATCGAACACCGTGTCGCTAGCCCTTACCACCCACAAACTAATGGTATGGCTGAGGTGTCGAATAGGGAGGTGAAAACTATATTGCAGAAGCTTGTCTGTACAAACAGGAAGGACTGGTCTCAGATCTTGGATCAAGTCCTATGGGCATATAGGATAGCTTACAAGACACCTTTAGGAACCTCCCCATTCCGGATGGTTTTCGGAAAGCCGTGCCATTTGCCTGCAAAATTAGTGCACAAATCAGAATGGGCAATCAAGAAGGTCAACTGGAACACACACCTAGGGCAGAAGAAGAGAGAAATGGATCTGAATGAGCTTGTGGAAGTCAGAAATCGAGCATACGACAACAGTGTAGTATACAAGGACAAAGTCAAGCGTTGGCACGATAGATATATCAGACGAAAGACCTTTGTTCCTGGATAGAAGGTATGGTTGTTCAATGCAAGGCTCAAAGTCTTCCAAGGCAAGTTGAAATCCAAATGGACGGGCCCATTCATTGTTCGTGCGGTGCATGATAGTGGATGTGTTGAGGTCTCAGATCTCGCAGATGACGCACCGACATCCCTGGTAAATGGTCAATTGTTGAAACACTTCGTCGAATCCAATGAACAGTTAGTCCATGTTGAGGAGATTGTATTCATGTGCGAGACAGGTTCAGCAGATACACATCGAGCCGCGCATGAGACCTTGCAACAGTAAGCTCTCACCATTAGCAGCATTTGTAAAGATTCAGACCGTCATCCTTGTATATAACCATATTTCCTGTATATTCTACCCCTCCCTCCCGCGACTCTCGTTACTCACCCTAACTTCATATATCTTCATCTACGACTATACTTCGGATGACCAGATCCTAAGTATAGGGGGGAGAATCACATGAGTCCATTCATTGTATATTCTTTAGATCTCATCGGTTCTCACACTCACTCATGCGATGCCCATCTTGTACCTTCCGCCTCGCCCGCTCCCACGTCTTCCACCTCACTGACAGGTCGCCCCCTTCCTATTTTGGGATCCACTCCGGCCACCCTCTTCGCCTCCTGTCACCACCGTTGCGTACCCCACTCTTCCCTCATCCTCGCCGACCCCCTCGAATGCCATGACCGCCACCCATGTCGCTCCATGACATCCACCAACTCCATCACTTCGCCACCTACGCCGTCACCTTCCACCTATAAATACGCCCCCGCCGTCGACCGTCATCCCTATCCGCCATTCCAGAGAGAAACCCTTAGCTCCGACCTTCAATTTGGTGACAACAATTTAAGATGACGTTGAGCGACGACCGAGTTCCATCTCCGGCGAGATCCACGGCCATCCCCGTCATGCCGCAGCCTCCTCCGTGAGCTGCACGAGCTCAGGACCTTCTACCGGCCTTCGAGCGACGACCACGAGCACGAATCTGAGCTCCACTTCCCAAGTAGACGCCTCCATCTCCCTCACGATCTTCTTCTTCTTTTTCGTGCTTTTTCTCAAATTTTATTCGATGTCCTCGAGCAACTTCACGCTCACCTGACCATCCTCCGAGCTTCACCTTGGAGCTGGCACCCTCGCGCACCCTTCCATCTTCTCAGACCACACACTTCACCTCACGTCGATGCGAGCTCAGCAACCTTAGCAGAGCACCGTCACCGGACCACCTTCATCGCCCCTCAGGCCTCACACCGCACTCACGTTCACTCCACGATCACGTCGCATGCCTCGGCTATTCAACTAACCCCCTGCAGGTACTCCATCTTCGATTGGTCGGATGCATCATCAGAGCTCCTTCAATCTTTGTCGTCGCCGCTCTCCAGACCACCTCAGCCTCAGATGAGACCTCCGAGAGCTCCCCGACGCCTTCCCAAATCTTCCCAGCAACTTGGGAGCTGCCGGCGAGCTTCACCGACCTCAGACAAAGGAAGCGGAGATAGAGCTCCTTCATCGGAGCACAGCCACCACCGTCGCAGGAAGCGGCGGATCGGTTGAGAACGAAGAGCAGTAGACGTCCGATCCCCTTGATCGGATGGTTCCGAGCAGGCCACGACTCCATCAACGCGCAACCGTTGGATCAGGAGGATCCTACGCACCAGAGTACGCCACGTCGCTACTCGCCCCGTGCTCTAGATGCCATTGGATTCATCTTGATCCAACGGCCGTTGATCGTCCACGTATCCATCTTCATCGAGCTCCAGAGACCGTTAGATCGATCTTGATCCAACGAGTCACCGCACGTCATGCACCAGCCACCATCTGTCGTTGGATCTTCACTTGATCCAGTGGTCCACAGCGTGTCACGTCACCTTCTCCGAGCCTCCTCATCGACCATCAGGCTTGGAGCACCCGAAGCTAGCCGAGCCTCCATCCGAAACGAGTTTGAGCCTGCAGAGTCCCCGAGCCTCCGCCCTAGCCTCCGAAGTCACCCGAGCTTGGGACCCCACGTGTCTTTCATGTGCGGTCTGGGCATTTTGCACCGTGGCCCTGGAGGTTTTGATATTTGCATTCCAGTCCCTGCTAGGAGCACCACGTGAGGTGCACGTGTTTTGTGGGCATTTTGCATACATGTCCCCATCATTATAGGTAGTTGCATTTTAGTCCCTGTCAGCTTGTTTGCTTTTTAGCAATTTTATTTTCTGTAATTGCAATTAGGCCCCTGTCTTTGCACGCATTTTTAAGTATTCATTTGACATCATTTTTCAAGTTTGAAAATTGCACTGTGTAGCTTAACTTGTCCTCTTTCATATGTGATACGTGTTTGATTTTCATGATAGAAGTGGATTTTATTATTAATTAATTGGTGAAATTTTGCTATATTCTGCCCGTCTATGCCTTTTAATTTGTAGAAAATTCTCTGTTACTCCAAAATTCACCAAAAATTCGCATTAGACTTAGATAATTAAGTTAGCATTGTACCCAAAAATCATCTCATTTGCATGCATCCCGAGGCCTGAATAAATCATTTTGTGATTTCCTTAATTAATTTTTAATAGGCCCAATTCACGTAGAAATTTAAGTTTAATAATTTTCCTGGATTCTTCACACTTAGATCTATCTAGGATAATTTTTACATCTAGAAATATTGTGTTTTGGTATTTATTAAAATTAATTTAGTCAAAATCACCCTATATCTATTTTTAATTCACAACAAATTCATATAGTGTCAGAAAAATCTAAAAAAATTAGACTAGCTTAATTTTATAGCATTTCACCATCTGGCCAAGTTTCATCATTTTTGGAGTTGATTTGATCACTTTTCTGAATTAACTTGTAAACTGGCCCGATTTTGCATGTGTCTTTTCTTTGTTGCATAAAAATTATTGAAAAACAAAAAAAAACACCTTCTAAAAATCCGACCTCTTAAATTCACTTAAAATCTACCTAAGGAGATAGCTGTCTCCCTGAGTTCGACCTTGGGCTTGCCCAAGTAAAATAAATTTGCCGCTCGAGATTAATTGAACTTTGATTGAAAGTAGTTTTTGATTAGTCCTTATTACCTGACTACAACGAACGACACGACAATTAATTTAACCATTAATTTGATTAAATTAACAAGGGTAGTAAGACGCTGATCAAAATGGCGCCATTGCCGGCGAGACACGGCTTAGGTTAATTGGTAGTTAATTTTTGAGTGTATGATTTTTCCATCCCCGGGTAGTCTGACCCCTGGTCTTCTTGTTAATATTCTTCTCTTTTATTTTTGAGTATTTTTGTGTCGACCTCTATCTGACCTCAATTTGTTTTTGTGCGAGGAACACGAGGAGTCGAAGACGCTTCGAGGAACTTGTATTTTTGAACTTCTTGAGTGATTTATGAGGAATTGTAATTTCTCCTTTTTCTTATTTTTCATTGATTTTGCATTATTTCAAGTGGTTCCCATTCGGGTTCGTATGTGTAAACATAGTGGAAAAGTGTCCCCGTGTGTTGTGTGGATTGTATTTTTAGAATAGGCTTGCACTAGCAGCTCCTCGAGCCACTCTAGGATTTGCTTGTGCTCATAATTCTTTAGGACCACACATCACTTAAAAGACGCACTTAGACTGCAGATCTAGTCAAATCAACCCGTGCTTCACTCGCTAATAGAACTGCATGTCTAGAAGTGGAGTTTGTCGTCTGCATTTGCATGTAGTATAAAAGCTTTCAATTCTATTTTGCATCCTGCATAAAAGCGAAGGGATCACTGTAAGTATTCTTCACTCAGCATAAGCATCATTGATTTTCATGCATTGGTTTTTCTCGATTTCTCTCTCTTGGTTTTTCAAACATAAGTAAAAGGAAATTGGGACAGGACGATAGGCGTGTTGTGTGGATTGGACTAAACCAGTGATAACTTAACTTAAAATCGGGACTACTAACAATATTGACCAAAAAAATCAATAAAATCGGAAATTCTGCTTGCGGAAGATTAATCCCCGACCTTGTTTTCAGGCTGAGTGAGGGTACTTGAGTGTGTGTGAACACCTTAAGGCAGAGCCCAAATCCCTGCCTTCCATATCACGTTCCGACTGATCCTAGCAAATATCACAAGTTGAATTATTCAGGTTCACTGACAAGTACCAAGTAGCCTCCGCTTGTCTCAGGTAGATAGGGGTGAAATTGCAGTACTTTGCAACAAGTTGCCAGTAACCCATCGGGGTGAAGTAGTTCCGACCTTGTCAGCCTCCACCTGCTTGCAGGTAGATAGGGGCAGGTCTTTGAATCCATCAACTTAGGATAGGAGCGAAGAAAGGAAGAACCGTCGGTATCTTAGGCGACAGGTTAAACAGGGAAGACGCATCCGGCTCTCAGCTGACTTCCCTATATACCGCGTAACTCCTTGCTATCTTGCTTTAAAAATCACACTTAAAATCAACCAGACTAATCGGACTCGGTTCCGGTTCCTTCACCGTGTTGAGTGTGAAAATACATGGTTTTGGATTAGTTGCTTGTTTCAGGTAGGAGTAAAACCCTATCTTCACTTAGAACTCCCGATCCTTCTTCTCGCCAATCCAAGATGACTGATTGGGAGTATATTGACTCCTTATTCACCAATTTCTCTTTGAGCCCCCCACGAAACTCATCTTCACCGACCCAAGCGCAACTTGGACCACCCAGAGCTCATGACCCTCATGAGTTCTAGATCCCTCAAACCCAGGGTGGTTACTCTCAAACCAACCCTTTCCTCTCCTCTGAGCTTACTGAGGAAGACCATCGCCTCGGTAAGAATCCCTTCCTTGATTTGTCTTCTAACCAAGACCATTTCCATTTCCCAGGGCTAGAAGATAAAATGCCACCTAAGAAACACTCGGATGATGAGGAACACAGAGATGACCCATTACAGCAAATCTTGGCTCGCCTCGCCACTACCGAACAACAGAATGCGGATCTCACGGCAAGGATGGGACAGATCATTATGGCAGGAGGAATTGATCGACCAATGGTTGATGCTTATAACCCAGCAGAAAATAAGATGCACAGTTAGTTGGCACCAGCGGTTCCCCTTGAAGCATTCGAGCTTAAGCCCCACTTTCTTAGCTTGCTTCTGAAGTTTAATGGAAATGCAAACGAAGAACCATATGCCTTCCTCAGAGACTTCGAGCTGGTTTGCAACAACCTTAGTCACCCTAGGGTTGGGCAGGATTATATCAGGTTGAAGGCCACCTGTTTGCCTTAGAAGATAAGGCAGCACATTCGCTGAAAAATCTCGGGATTATATGTAACACCTGGATGCAGTTCAAGGACCTTTTTCTGAAGAAGTTCTACCCATTCAGTAGGACTAACCAAATGAGAACGAAGATCGCGAGTTTCTCCTAGGGATCCATTGAACCTTTCCATGAAGCCTGAGATAGGTTTAATGACCTCATACAGAAATGCTCTTGCCATGGCATTTCAAAGGCGATCTTAGTCCAGACCTTGTTCTGAGGCATGACCCCGGAGATGCAGGGGTTAGTCAGTGCCGCATGTGGAGGAAGTTATCTGAACAAGAATGAAAATGCTGTATGGAAAATCTTGGAGAATATGGTAGAAACAGGCAGGTCGCAGGCCATCAGGGCCTATCAGATGTCTCCATCAATCCTATCCAACGAGACATCTAGGAGGACTGTAGCGCATCTGACAGAGGACCTCATTCCCAGCATGGGGATGATAGCTGACAAGTTAACCATGGTCGAGCATATTCACAAGAGGGTCACTGACCTTGAGTCTCTCTCTCGTTTGCCGAAGCAAGTGGAGGAACTTACTGAGAGGGTAGCTAAGATAAAGCTACTTGCCCCTTCTGCACCACCTGTACCTATACACCGAGTCCATCTTGTACAGGAACAGACACCGGGGCCTCAGAGTAGCTGGGTACAGGAGCAGACTTACACTCAACAGGACCAGCACGCACCCCCACAAGTGGAGATAGGATACGAGGAGCCTCAGCAGGTGTTCGAGATAAATGGGCTGTGGTACAACCATGACCCCGTCGGCAGAAAATTGGGGATTGGGAACGGTCAGCCACACCGACCTTCCCTAGCTTACCAAGAAAACGGCTCTGTCCCCGCACCGCGCTTCGTACAGTCCCGGCCCGAACGAGGGTACCAGCATCAGCAGCACCAGCAGCAGCAGCACACGTTTAACTCGGGCCAGCAGGGCCCTCCACCGTCCCATCAGCAGCAGCAGTATCGGCTTGGCCAGCAGGGCCAGTATAGGAACTCATCCGGGAGTCAGCATCAACAAGACCAGCCCACTAGTGAATTTGAGTCCCTCACCTTGGCGATTCAGACTCTGACTGATAGGGTCCAGCAAATCCGGAATGACTATCTGGATATGAGAACCGATCTGAATCGTGTTTCTCATACCCAGGACCAGCAGATGGCGCCAAAGACGCCAATTCCCGCCCAGGTCCAGGCCAACTCGAATAGTTTGAATCAAGGCCAGAACCGACCACGAGATCAGGTATACTATTCAGATAATTCTTTATCTGAATATGAGATCCTTTCGTATGATAATGTAAACCATATGTCCCTCAGGAGTGGAAGGATCGTGATCATACCTGATCGGGCACGGGCACTAGAGGAAGAAGCCACCAAGTCTCTATATGAGAAGAACTTGGAGGCAGAGGAGCAGCACCACCACCACCACCACCACCGGCAGAAGAAGAGGACTTCTGAGTCCTCGAAGAAGCAAGGGAACCGCACCAGTAGGGAGTCCACTGAAACCGATGAAGAGCCCGCACCTCCATCTAAGGAGGAAGTTCCAGCAGTCGCGGAGGATACATCACCGATTTCGCACCAACAGTTTTCTTTTCGTCATAGTCAGAGTCCGAGTCAAAATCTTTCAGTTTCAGAATCTGAGTTGGAGTCAATAATCCCTTTCCGCCGAGCTCTTAAGGGTGGAAAGAAGAAAACTAAAAAATCCAAAAATATGACCCTGAGATGACAGAGTTTTGCAACAAATATATCAAGGTCACGATCCCCTTTGATAAGTATGTGGAAATGACACCTGCATTCCAAAAATACCATAATGTGAGATGCACACCTACTGGGGTTAGCAGGAAGACCAAAAGTCGTGTAGAGAAACACGTCCTGTCAGTAGCCACGACTTGCGCAATAAAGAACTCGTTTCCAAGGAAACGAAGTGACAAGGGTGCACATTATGCGGTGAGTCATGTTGATGACACTGCGTTTGCATGCTCCTAGACGACGGATCCTCAATCAACTTAATGCCCACAGCCCTCTATGAGCGGCTTAATCTCGGACCTCTTAGGAAATCTAGAGCCCTCCGTCAGTTCGTTGATAAGTCAACCAAGAGGTCCCAAGGAGAATTGAGGAATGTTGTCATCAAAGTCGAGGGACAAGAATACATGGTGGACTTTACCGTCCTTGATATGGAGACCCCTCGTAATTGGAGAGAATCCCAGATCATACTAGGAAGGCCCTTCCTCAGAACAGCATGGGTCTTGTTTGATTATAAGATCGGGAAAATCCAGTTCCAAACTCCAGGCGGAGATGAGGAACTTGAGATGAAGCAGACCAGATGGAAGAGACCAGATTTCGAATCCAGCACCGAGTACTCTTCATTCGAAGCAGACTGCATTCATATAGACATTGTTGGACCATGGAGACAGAACCCAGCTAGCATCGATGAGTCCCTCCCCTTCAGAGAAGATCTTGTGCATGAGTCAGTTTGCGAGGTCCTTAGAAATGAGTACAGCTCAGAATTTGCATCTCCCTACATCTTCAATGACTTAGAGGCCCAGCTGGGCTTAACTGTCCTTCCCTCTTTAGGATAATCAGAAGATGAGGATGACGAGTCAGACGTGGCTTTTGCTGATTACATAGAGACCTTTGACGATCCGACTCCAGAGCCGAAGGAATTGGTGGCATCTACTTCAAAGACGGATCCAACCACTGCCAACACTGAACTAGATTCGATTGAGCCAGACTTCCTCGATGATCACACGTTACCTGAGCTCAAACCCTTACCCACAACACTCAAATATACCTTCCTTGCGGGACAAGAGAAGAAATATACGGTCATCATCAGTTCGCAATTGATCGAGGAGCATGAATCTCGCTTGCTAGAGATCCTGTAGAAAAACCTCAAGGCGATAGGCTGGAGCATTTCCGATCTCCACGGGATAAATCTCACTCTGTGTTCGCACCATATTGATAATCTCGGAATTCGATGCGGTTATATCGACTCACAAGGCGAGTCGACAGTCGGTGTTTGACCACACAAATTCCGAAATTAATCAACAATTAACCCACACTAAGATCAACAAATTAGAAACAATGTGGAGTTAAAATTTATTTTTAACTCTGCACAAATGGTGTATAGTGTCAAGTATGCAGAGAGTTCGAACACAGGGAACAAACAGTGTAGTTCAAGCAAAAATGCTAAAGTGTGTGAGTGTGTGAAGTGTCTACACTAAGCAAGCAAGCAACTACAATTTTTGTGGGTTTTTAATTTTTAATATTTTTTTATTTAATTTTTAATTTTGTATTTTGATTTTTGATTTTCTTATTTTTATATTTTAGATTTTATATTTTTTTTATTTCTTTTTCAATGTTGGAAAGTAAAGACAATATAACAAAAGGCAAGCAAAAATATTTACAAAAATGCACAAAAATGCTCAAAAATTCAGAAATAAAATGTTTTTGGTATTTTTAAGGTTTTCTACTGTTTTTGTGATTTTTGAGGGTTTTTCAAGATGTTTTTGGTATTTTTAAATACTGAATTAAGGCAAAATAGTGGGAATGGGGCTGGCTGTGACAAAAGTGCAAGTTAAAAATACCAATCAGTAATCAAAATGTTTCACACTATTTTTCTAATAAAGAGAATAAAATAAGGGACAAACAGAAGCTGAGTTTATATTTTTTGGATTTTTCTACTATTTTATATATTTTTTTGAAGTTTTTGAGTGTTTTTAAATTTTTAGTGTTTTTCTTTTGAGATTTTTAATGATTTTTGGATTGACACTAAAATAGGACAAAATAGACACAAGGTGATTTTTTTGGAATTTTTGGAGGTGTTTTGATATTTTTTTGGTATTTTCTAAAGTAGACAGTACACAAAAAGGAAGTTTTTGATTTTTAATAAATATAAAAATAAAATAAAATCAAAAACTAAATAGATGGCGTTAAAGTACACGTGTCCAGGTGCTTAAGCCTATTTCTGTGGAATTTTTGGACTTAAAATGATCATTCAAATAAATACAACAAACATCCAATTAATAATCAGGCCTGGCAGGGACCTTTATGCAAATATCTGAAAAGATGGGGGCACGTCTGCAATTTTGCCACAAAAATATACACTGAATTAAATACTTTCTGGGCCAAAAACCAATAACCAAAACCCGCACGGGTGGAACTACAAAATTGCCAAGGTCACGCGCACTGTGCACGTGACCTGGCAAGGACCATACTGCAATATGACAAAGTATTGGGGGCTATATGCAAATTCCCCTAAAAGTTAAAAGCTGCAGAGGAAAGTTTTAGACTTAGATAATAAATACAAAAGCTACTGGGCTAACTATGCAAAATGCCCAATAAAAGGGCGATCGGGCGGCTGATGAGGCTTACTTAAAGACACGTGTCGCAATCGCGACGGCCCGTACCCCTTCGCGCCCAACGGCGGAGATTAGAAGGCTGGAGGAGATCGACGGCTGGAGGGCTGCAATATCCAACGGCGCCTGTAGCTCGTGAAGAACACCCCCCAGATCGACGGCACGGAGGGGGTTTGGAAGAACAACAGATGAACTCCGCCGGGGCGGACTTCGATCTGCCCTCCTCCTCTCTTGCGTCGTCCCCAGGGGAAAATGGAAGGTGCAAAAAGTCCCTGGGGCTCCTCCGTACACGGCTGAATCCTCAAAAATGCTCCAGGTCCGTCAAGAAGTCATGGCGGTGGCGTGGAACCTGGAGCAGCGACTCGGGCAGACCACGAAGTGCTGGAGCTTCCCTTGGGTCCTGCAAAGACAAGTAAAGAACAACAGCAAGGGGAGGCGCAAAATCCAGCACTGAAAAGTGCAAAATAGGTGGAGTGGAATGGTGTGTGGCGTATGGTGCGAAAATGGAGCTCGCCGGAGCAAGCTCCGGCGAGGTGGTGGATTCAGCGAAGGAGGTGAGCTGGAATCAAAATGGGAGATGGAATAGGTTCCTACTGCTACCAGAAATACAAAGAAAACAAGAAAAAGAAGAAGAAAGACCTCAAGGGCTGTAGAACCCAAGGTGTAAACCTCGACGGCCGTACGCCGGAGATGGGCTGGAATCGCACCTTCAGACCTTCGTCGTACCTCAACGGAGGTGTGGAATGGCTCCCCTGTCACCGGAGCACGTCCCTACCCGCATCCGGATGTCTAAGCTGGTCCAAAGGTGGTTGAAGATGAGGGGCTGGTTTTGAATGTGGTTGGACATGGCTCGAAGATTGAGGAATAACGGGAAGATCGATGTCTCGATGCCTGAGGTAAACGTGGGGCGTGTAAGAGATTTGCACCAGGATCAAAAGTTGTGAAGGGTGTTTCGCCAATCGGTGAAAGATCAACCCGCGAAAAATCCAAGAAGATGGGTACCTCACCATGTCCAGAGGTCACAGACCTGGGGTCAAGGAGTTGACCCCCGGTCAACGGATGGCGTGGCCTGATTGGGCCACGTCATCCGCAAAAAGACAAAATTTGAATGTACAACTTGTAAATTAAATTAAAAATAACAAATGAATTAATTAGTTTTAGGTTATTTAATGAAAAATATTTATTATTTTATATAGTATTTTATTCCGATTTTTAATTATTTTTATGAGTTATATTTTTACAAGTTTGCATTTATGCCCTTATAGGTATCTATATCTATATATTTAAGTATTTTATTTTTATTTAGGTATTTTTAATTTATTTTATTTTGGTTTTTATTTTCTAAAATTATAAAATACTTTTATATACATAAATATATTTTTATTTTATTTTACTGATATATTTTGTATATTTAATAAAATACAAGTATGTTTTGTATAGGTATATGTGTAGGTGATGTATCTATGTCTTTTATTATTAAGTATTTTATTTTTGTTTTTATTTAGGTTTTTATTCTTCTTTTAATGTACATAATTATTATAAGTATTATTTACAACATTATAAAAATATAAAAATATAAAAAATAATAAATAAATAATAAATTGAATATTTTATTCAGTACAAGTATACAAGAGGGGTCCAAAACTCAACTTTCAAACCGTAGCTCCGCCAAATGCGAAACCACCACCATTGGATAGATTATTTTATTCTATATACAATTAAAGGTGAGTACACTGCATTTGGAGTTGTCAGTTGTGAGATACGGGTCTGGGAAGTTGGGATTTTGGATTCTTATTCAGACCATAACTTTTTATCTGTACATTATTTTTCTTTGAAATCAATTTTGTATTTTTCTTTATTAAATTATCTACAACTTTCATGTACAAAGTTTCTTTATTTGATGTATCAAAAGTGGAACCAAAAATGGGTCCCAAAATGAATAAAGAATGAATAGAATGTGTAGGTATTTACACTGTATTTCTGACCTTATCTCCCCCTACTTTATCTTTGTCGACCTATTCATCAGGATGCCTAGGTCTCGGGGGTTTTGGGTCATAAAATATTTACAATATTTTATTCTTTTTCTTTTCTTTATTTATTCTATAATTTTGGCCTTAATTACAGTAATTTATACACTGTTTGAATGCACATGCATGGATGCTAAGATGATGGTTTTAATGCTATTTACAGGCATTTGCTATGGTTTTTGGTGCCAAAATGATAGAATAAAGATGATGAAATGTGGATTCATCATCCCCCTATACTTTACCTTTGCTAGTCCCTAGCAAACACTTATGCAATAAGTGCAAAAGGAAAAGAAAGAAAAGAAAAAGAAGAACTTGGATTTTATTTGATTATCAAACTTGTCTTCGCAAAATCAAAGTTTGGAGCTTAAGTCGGACCTTTGGAAATTTAGTGCGGGCGGAACCTTAGAGAGAACCGTGTTTGAAATCCAACAGTCCTTGAGAATCCCAAAACTCTGTTCAAGTCTCCTTAATAGCCAGGTCAGAAATATCTCAATTCATACGCAAACCCTTACGACTATGAATCTGACTTGTACGGTGTAAGTGATGGTGGCTCTCCCCAACTAGAATGATAAAGAAACTAACTTCTCCAGTACGACAACCCAATGATTCCCCAATCCAGCAACTCCATCCTCGAGGAGCGGGGTATTCCCTTCTAAGTTCAAGTGGCAACCAGCTCAAGAGGAGGGGGTGAAGAGAAGAATGGATGGTAGCCAGTGTAGCTACCTATCCTTGGATGCAAGACCAGTGTAGTCAAGTCATCCTGCTGCAGGCTCACATATTTGACTTTGGAACTCAAGCTTGCTTATTGACTTTGTACATACTTGCAGGCTTTTTATTTTTGTACATGCCTGAACATTTTTTTTTTTGAATACTATATATACAGCAGCATTTACATAAGGAGTTTTTCCTCTTGAGCCAGTAGACTATCCCTCTTTTGAAGCTTTATCGCAACCCACAGCCTCCTGTCTTTAGACTTCCTAATCACTGGACGGGTTGGGGTGCACTTCCCTCCCTAGAGGAGGACAAATGTTTCCACTTGTGTGCGTCTCATACCGGCAAATCCAATCCCCTCACCACTCTAACTGAGTTGAGCCATGTGAAAGGTGCAAGTGTCCAAGTTAGGTCATTATCAACAAGAGTCGTGCGTGTGCTCCGAAATACTCTACTTAGGCAGTCAAGAATCCATTGAACCAAGTCCCGTGATCCTCAAAGAATTAAGTCAACTAGACCTGAAGTACCTCAAACCCAGTTCTTATAAGGTTCCTGTTATTAGGTAGATTTTAAGGTCCAATCAAGCTCCAATCTTCGGATTTTACTTAGGCTTGTTCAACTATCAAACTCAATCCGAAAAATGCGAATGCTACGCAATGCAATGCAGAAAATATTTTTGTGATGCAATTTTCAAGGATTTTGAACTTTTTGTGGATTTTTGAAAATATGATGCATGCATTTTTTTGTATTTTCAAAAATATTTTTCAAATGTTTTTGGATTTTAATTTTGCAAATGTTTTTGGAAATTTTTGAAAAATAAAAAGCTTTGGCTGAAAACTAGGTGAAAATATGTACACGGGAGTGCTTCTTATTTTTACAAGAAATGGATTTTAAGAATTTACAGAGTAAGTGGCCAATTTTATACATATATACATATGGTGGATTTTTGTGTGATGTGAATATTCCTCAAACTTATTTGAAAACAATTTTCACACAATTTTTGAAAACTATAGTCCAAAATAGTTTTTACAAACATTTAACACACATTCGAAAATCATTTTGCAAAGGTTTTCAAAACAGTATATATAGGTTTTTCAAATCATTTTTGCAACCATTTTTCACACCATTTGCAAATCATTTTTCAAACATTTTATTTCACACAAAGAAAAGAAATTTTGCAAAACACACAGGTTGAAAACACGAAACAAAATATTTTCAAAATAGTTTTCAATAGATGTTCACAAAGTTTTTCAAACTATTTTTCAAACATTTTGCAAAAACATTTTCACCTGATTTATTAATCAGTAAATACCAAAAGAATTTGAGGAATAGTCACATCTTTTTATTAAGGAATTTTTAATGAATTTTAAAGAATTATTAGCCATATTAAGAAAATACGAAAGTACGAGTTATGGCTAAAGTATATACGCAGTATATACGACCCCCCTATACTTAGCTTGAGCTATGTCCTCATAGATCGGAGAGAAAAGAGAAGACATAACTCGTACTAAGTATAGACAAGTCTAAATAATACATGAATGAATCGAAGAGAAGTTGACCGTCCCCCCTATACTTAGGATCAAATAATCCTAAGTATAGCAGACTGTACACAAAGCAGGGAGGGTCAAGGGTGGGAATGAACAGATCGTACTCAGATTGTCTCCCCCTATACTTAGGGTAAGATATCCCTAAGTATAGACAAGAAGAGGAGACAATGGAGAAGATCGAAAAGGATAGAACAACTCGGGGTGCCAACCCCCCTATACTTAAGACAAAGTACGTCCTAAGTATGGGAAACTGTCTACAAGGGCGGCACCTTTTCGGTAGATGAAGAAGATAGAAGAGGAAAAGAATAAAAGAAGAAAAGAAGAAAAGAGATGAAGATGGAAGAAGAGATCGTGAGGATGTACACGTCACTCCCCCTATACTTAGGGTAAAAGAAGCCCTAAGTATAGGCAACAACAAGAGTGATGAAACGGAACGAAGAACGAACACTCAACTCATCTACCCCTCCTATACGTAGGACAAGGTACGTCCTACGCAAGGCAAACACGAGAAATGGGTAGACGAGCAAAAACGGAAGTGACAGAGATAGAAAGGGTCATCTGAGAGAATTTACAAAATAAAAGGGTGATCATCAGAAGGTGGAAAGCAAACCTTCTTGCGGGACCGCTGAGGGATAGATTGGATATGGTGTATATCGACATCGGGGTCCACAGTGGACGGAGGCCGATCAGGGTCGACACGGTGAAGGCCCTCAGTGGAATCAAAACGAAAAGGGACGAACTGATCGATGGAAGCAGTATGGCTCGGTTCTCCCTTGGTGGTCCTATGGTGTGAAGGCACGGACGGGCGGTTGGAAGAAGTGCGACTAGGTCCGGCCTTGGAAGTCTCGCCGATATCGAAGTGAAATGGGACAAACTCATCATCCTCGGAAGAAGTGTAATCGGAGTCGTCCTGCGAGTCCTCGTCCAGGTCAAAATCAAAAGGAACGAAATCATCTGTGGAAGTATACGAACTCAGATCGTCCTCAAGACTCTCACATGAATCCTTGTCTTCATCAAGAGGTCTGAATTTATCAAAATAAATAGCAGCATCATAACCGACCTCAATCATCTTCACTTGTGAAGGGTCAGGAACGGATTTATTAGTGGAAGCAGTCAAAACGGGTTCGTCCTGTCTAGTCTTACTCAAGTCATTTGTTGCCTTAGGAGGTCTCTCAAAGTAATGGGCAACATCATAAACATCCTCAATTATCTTATCATCTGCCCCCTGCTCGAATGGTTCAATCACATAAATACTCTGGATTTCATCAACACATCGCCACACACCAGGAGGAGGATTAGTGAGGTCCATGCTTTCCGACTTCCTCCCCTTTCGGGGGATCCGTCGGGTCTCATCAATGGTCGCTAAGGAAGTATCTCTAGTGGCATCAGATCGGTCACGGGCCTCAGAGTCAGCTATGATCGGTGAAGGTGCATCAGGTGCAGGTCTCTGGTCCACTGTGGGTGCGGTGATCGACACTTCGTTCCCGTCAACAGGACGGAAGCGAACCTCTCCTGATCCATAATCAATAACGACCCTCGCAGAGGCGAGAAATGGTCATCCCAGGATGATTGGAGATGGCTCCCCTGTGGAGTTCTCCATGGGCAACACGACAAAATCAACATGGTGGCTCGTGCCCTGAATAGAAATGACGGCGTTTTCAAGGATACCCTTCGGCCTCTTGATTGATCCATCAGCAAACTGAACGATCATCCTGGTCTTCTTGAGAGGCCCTAAGTGAAGAGACTGTACCAGCGAGAAGGGTAGTATGCTAATCGAAGCACCGCCGTCTAGGAGAGTGCGATCACAAGTATGGTCAGAGATGGTACAAGTGATGAAAGGTGTAGCTGTGTTCTTCCTCTTGGGAATGGGACGGTGTGTGATGGCGAGGGCAGTGGCCATGGTCAGAATGTGACGCTCAGATCTGCTCCTCCGCTTTCTCTTCTTGGGAAGAGGAGCAGATAATTGGGTCATGGCCTGCTGAAGTGGGGCACGGATAATCTCATGAATAGTAGCCACCACTTCGGGTTCAGATAACATATTTTTGAATTTTTGGACTTCCTCCATACAAGGGAGGAAGTCGGAATCAGCATATACACGAGGCATGCCAAGAGCAGTCTGTACAGCGGCATTCTCGGGGTCAAAGGTGGGACTGGATGTGAATGGATGTGTGGTCCAGGGTTCTGGCAAGTGGACTCTCTCCTCAAAATCTTGATCAACCAAGTGTCTCCCGAAATCTTTTTGGATTTTTAAATTTTTCTCATTTTTTTGTATTTTGGGCGATTGCAAGCTCCCATGATCACCTACAAGTGAAGCCGTATTCCCAACAAAAGGAGCATTAATCTGATTGTTCCTCAAGATAGCAAGATTATCATTCAACAAATCAATGCGCTTTGTCATCCGATTCAAGATATCACTCATAGAGATCGAGGGAGGTGACTCCATCAGGTCAAACTCGGGTGGATGTGAAGGTGGAGGTGGATAATACACAGGTGGAGGTGAGTGTGGGTAGAAGTCCGAAGTCTGATACTGTGGCTGAGGCGGGTATGTACAAAAATCAGAAAAAATAGGAGGAGGATCCTCCTGATAAAAGGGAGGTGGACCAGCTGGAGCGAGCGAGGGGTCCGCAAAGTCCGGATAAAATGCACTCCAGGGGGCCATCTCGAAAACAAAAGAAGTGATTCGGGGGAGCACGAAGGTCAAGTCAAAAGGGTGAAGAAAAAGGCGCAAATGCGCAGAGATGATCTAGGACACACAAAACAATCACAAGCAAAAATGAAAATAAATCAAACCCTCAATTCACCTACTCAACTCGGTGAAGACCACAAATGCGGTCTTTTTAATCTTGTCTGTTTTAGAGTTAGGTGAGAAGTCCAAATTTGCACAAACACTTAGGGGCTCAATGGGATTTGGGCACTAATCCTTAGTGTGTGCGCGAGCAAGTAAAACGAAGACAATGAGGGGATTACTCGCCCCAATACAAGATTTTCTTTTTGGTGGATTTTAGGGTCAAGTAATATTAGCAGCCCCAATTTTATGAATTATCACTTTTTTTTTGGATTTTTAGTGAGTAATGCACGAACCTATCGGGGATTCAATTCCTTTGAGCACCTACGTTAGCAAAATCAGAGGGAGAGTCGAAAAAGCAATGCAAGCGTCAAATCAATGATGGATGCTAAAGAGAAATGCTCACCTTGCCTCCAGCTTTCTACATGCAAGGATGCTCAGCAGAATTGAAACCTAAATATATGCAAATGCAAAGCCAATGAAATCGCCCTAAGTTCAAAAATTGCTATTAGCGGGAAGAACCACAAGTTGACCGCCAATCCTCAACCCTAGAGTCCGGTCTAGGCTCACCCCTCCTCTGCTCAACAAATTGAGGGTAGGAGAAAGCGCTTTGCGGGGAGAGCTCGCGGCGCGATGGATTGAAGGTGATGATCAACTGTTTAAAATTTGACTAAGTCCAAACGAGACTATAGGTACATGCAATGTTGATTAAGGTGTTTGGACCTAATGCTACGCAAGCAACTCCTAAAGCTAGGGCTCAATCACACAAAAGAAATGAAAAATAAAACCGGAAAACAAAATAAAAAATAAAAAAAATGCGAAGAAAAGCCGACAAAACCGCGACGAGCCCACAAGTGAACAATCACTTGGAAATTAGGCTCAAGAGAGTCAAATCCGGGGGTACCTGTATTATTACAATTAATGGTCTCTCTCTCACTACGAATTATAAAATAAATACAAGAGAATAAAGAACTAGAACTGTCTTCAAAATTCTCTCCTAGCTCGCCTTCGTGCAAAGTCAAGTCGCCTCACGTGGGTGCGTAGGGGCTCCTGGAATAGAGCTCCCCCCTCGATCCGCGTTCCTCGCAAGAAGTCAAACAAGAGAGAGGTTAGACAATTCAAACAAGAAATATCAAAAATAAAGAAAATAAGACAAGCAGAAATAAAAGCCGCAAAGGTAAACAAATAATCACAACACAAAACAAAAACTCGAACTACGCGCTGTTGCTCCCCGGCAACGGCGCCATTTGATAATCTCGAAATTCGATGCGGTTATATCGACTCACAAGGCGAGTCGACAGTCGGTGTTTGACCACACAAATTCCGAAATTAATCAACAATTAACCCACACTAAGATCAACAAATTAGAAACAATGTGGAGTTAAAATTTATTTTTAACTCTGCACAAATGGTGTATAGTGTCAAGTATGCAGAGAGTTCGAACACAGGGAACAAACAGTGTAGTTCAAGCAAAAATGCTAAAGTGTGTGAGTGTGTGAAGTGTCTACACTAAGCAAGCAAGCAACTACAATTTTTGTGGGTTTTTAATTTTTAATATTTTTTTTATTTAATTTTTAATTTTGTATTTTGATTTTTGATTTTCTGATTTTTATATTTTAGATTTTATATTTTTTTTATTTCTTTTTCAATGTTGGAAAGTAAAGACAATATAACAAAAGGCAAGCAAAAATATTTACAAAAATGCACAGAAATGCTCAAAAATTCAGAAATAAAATGTTTTTGGTATTTTTAAGGTTTTCTACTGTTTTTGTGATTTTTGAGGGTTTTTCAAGATGTTTTTGGTATTTTTAAATACTGAATTAAGGCAAAATAGTGGGAATGGGGCTGGCTATGACAAAAATGCAAGTTAAAAATACCAACCAGTAATCAAAATGTTTCACACTATTTTTCTAATAAAGAGAATAAAATAAGGGACAAACAGAAGCTGAGTTTATATTTTTTGGATTTTTCTACTATTTTATATATTTTTTTGACGTTTTTGAGTGTTTTTAAATTTTTAGTGTTTTTCTTTTGAGATTTTTAATGATTTTTGGACTGACACTAAAATAGGACAAAATAGACACAAGGTGATTTTTTTGGAATTTTTGGAGGTGTTTTGATATTTTTTTGGTATTTTCTAAAGTAGACAGTACACAAAAAGAAAGTTTTTTGATTTTTAATAAATATAAAAATAAAATAAAATCAAAAACTAAATAGATGGCGTTAAAGTACACGTGTCCAGGTGCTTAAGCCTATTTCTGTGGAATTTTTGGACTTAAAATGATCATTCAAATAAATACAACAAACATCCAATTAATAATCAGGCCTGGCAGGGACCTTTATGCAAATATCTGAAAAGATGGGGGCACGTCTGCAATTTTGCCACAAAAATATACACTGAATTAAATACTTTCTGGGCCAAAAACCAATAACCAAAACCTGCACGGGTGGAACTGCAAAATTGCCAAGGTCACGCGCACTGTGCACGTGACCTGGCAAGGACCAGACTGCAATATGACAAAGTATTGGGGGCTATATGCAAATTCCCCTAAAAGTTAAAAGCTGCAGAGGAAAGTTTTAGACTTAGATAATAAATACAAAAGCTACTGGGCTAACTATGCAAAATGCCCAATAAAAGGGCGATCGGGCGGCTGATGAGGCTTACTTAAAGACACGTGTCGCAATCGCGACGGCCCGTACCCCTTCGCGCCCAACGGTGGAGATTAGAAGGCTGGCTGGAGATCGACGGCTGGAGGGCTGCAATATCCAACGGCGCCTGTAGCTCGTGAAGAACACCCCCCGGATCGACGGCACGGAGGGGGTTTGGAAGAACAACAGATGAACTCCGCCGGGGCGGACTTCGATCTGCCCTCCTCCTCTCTTGCGTCGTCCCCAGGGGAAAATGGAAGGTGCAAAAAGTCCCTGGGGCTCCTCCGTACACGGCTGAATCCTCAAAAATGCTCCAGGTCCGTCAAGAAGTCGTGGCGGTGGCGTGGAACCTGGAGCAGCGACTCGGGCAGACCACGAAGTGCTGGAGCTTCCCTTGGGTCCTGCAAAGACAAGTAAAGAACAACAGCAAGGGGAGGCGCAAAATCCAGCACTGAAAAGTGCAAAATAGGTGGAGTGGAATGGTGTCTGGCGTATGGTGCGAAAATGGAGCTCGCCGGAGCAAGCTCCGGCGAGGTGGTGGATTCGGCGAAGGAGGGGAGCTGGAATCAAAATGGGAGATGGAATAGGTTCCTACTGCTACCAGAAATACAAAGAAAACAAGAAAAAGAAGAAGAAAGACCTCAAGGGCTGTAGAACCCAAGGTGTAAACCTCGACGGCCGTACGCCGGAGATGGGCTGGAATCGCACCTTCAGACCTTCGCCGTACCTCAACGGAGGTGTGGAATGGCTCCCCTGTCACCGGAGCATGTCCCTACCCGCATCCGGATGTCTAAGCTGGTCCAAAGGTGGTTGAAGATGAGGGGCTGGTTTTGAATGTGGTTGGACATGGCTCGAAGATTGAGGAATAACGGGAAGATCGATGTCTCGATGCCTGAGGTAAACGTGGGGCGTGTAAGAGATTTGCACCAGGATCAAAAGTTGTGAAGGGTGTTTCGCCAATCGGTGAAAGATCAACCCGCGAAAAATCCAAGAAGATGGGTACCTCACCATGTCCAGAGGTCACAGACCTGGGGTCAAGGAGTTGACCCCCGGTCAACGGATGGCGTGGCCTGATTGGGCCACGTCATCCGCAAAAAGACAAAATTTGAATGTACAACTTGTAAATTAAATTAAAAATAACAAATGAATTAATTAATTTTAGGTTATTTAATGAAAAATATTTATTATTTTATATAGTATTTTATTCCGATTTTTAATTATTTTTATGAGTTATATTTTTACAAGTTTGCATTTATGCCCTTATAGGTATCTATATCTATATATTTAAGTATTTTATTTTTATTTAGGTATTTTTAATTTATTTTATTTTGGTTTTTATTTTCTAAAATTATAAAATACTTTTATATACATAAATATATTTTTATTTTATTTTACTGATATATTTTGTATATTTAATAAAATACAAGTATGTTTTGTATAGGTATATGTGTAGGTGATGTATCTATGTCTTTTATTTTTAAGTATTTTATTTTTGTTTTTATTTAGGTTTTTATTCTTCTTTTAATGTACATAATTATTATAAGTATTATTTACAACATTATAAAAATATAAAAATATAAAAAATAATAAATAAATAATAAATTGAATATTTTATTCAGTACAAGTATACATGAGGGGTCCAAAACTCAACTTTCAAACCGTAGCTCCGCCAAATGCGAAACCACCACCATTGGATAGATTATTTTATTCTATATACAATTAAAGGTGAGTACACTGCATTTGGAGTTGTCAGTTGTGAGATACGGGTCTGGGAAGTTGGGATTTTGGATTATTATTCAGACCATAACTTTTTATCTGTACATTATTTTTCTTTGAAATCAATTTTGTATTTTTCTTTATTAAATTATCTACAACTTTCATGTACAAAGTTTTATTTGATGTATCAAAAGTGGAACCAAAAATGGGTCCCAAAATGAATAAAGAATGAATAGAATGTGTAGGTATTTACACTGTATTTCTGACCTTATCTCCCCCTACTTTATTCTTTGTCGACCTATTCATCAGGATGCCTAGGTCTCGGGGGTTTTGGGTCATAAAATATTTACAATATTTTATTCTTTTTCTTTTCTTTATTTATTCTATAATTTTGGCCTTAATTACAGTAATTTATACACTGTTTGAATGCACATGCATGGATGCTAAGATGATGGTTTTAATGCTATTTACAGGCATTTGCTAGGGTTTTTGGTGCCAAAATGATAGAATAAAGATGATGAAATGTGGATTCATCACATATCTACTTGGAGAATGAAGCTAAACCCTCTCGTGAATTCCAACGTCGTTTGAATCCAAATTTACGAGAGGTAGTGAAGAAGAAGATAGAGAAATAGTGCAACGCGGGTTTCATTTATCCCATCTCCGACTCTAAACGGGTGGCCCCGATCCGTGTTGTCCCGAAAAGTCGGGAATTCAGATGACCACCAACGAAGATAGAGAGGAGATTGTGACGCGAGTACCCACATCGTGGCGTATCTGTGTAGATTATAGACGCATGAATGCTGCGACGAAGAAGGACCATTTCCCCCTACAATTCATTGATCAAATCCTAGAGAGATTAGCGGGGAAAGCATTCTTCTGCTTCTTGGATGGGTTCTCGAGCTACAATCAAGTAGCCATAGCTCCGGAGGACCAGGAAAAGACCATGTTCACATGCCTCTTTGGTACCTATGCTTTCAGGCGCATGCCCTTTGGGTTATGCAATGCTCTCGGTACTTTTCAAAGGTGCATGATTGTTGTATTCGCCGAAATGGTCGGCAAATTCCTGGAAGTCTTCGTGGACGACTTCTCGGTTCACGACGATTCCTGCGATTCATGTCTTAGGAACCTGGACCGAGTCCTCAAACGTTGTTGTGAGGTTAATCCGGTGCTCTCCTGGGAGAAAAGTCACTTCATGGTGACGGAGGGCATTGTGTTGGGGCATGTCATCTCCAAGAGAGGAATGGAGGTTGACCCTGCCAAGGTGGATGTGATCGGACGACTCCAGCCACCAACCAACATTAAACAGTTGCGATCGTTCCTCGAGCATGTCAGATTCTATCGAAGATTTATCAAAGATTTTCTAAGATTGCTCGACCGCTAACTGAGCTTTTAGGCAAGGACATGGAGTTTATTGTTGATCACAAATGTCTTGAGGCCTTCAAGCGATTGCAAGGAATGATAATGGACGCCCTGATCCTAGAAGCCCCAGATTGGTCTCTATCTTTTGAGATCATGACAGATGCCTCAGACTTTGTTGTTGGGGTTGTGTTAAGACAGAGGAGGGATGGCATCCCGTTTGCAATACACTACGCAAGAAAAGTGCTTGATACTGCTCAGCGTAACTATACAGTTACGGAAAAGGAAATACTTGCGGTAGTGTTTGCCTTGGACAAGTTCAGATCTCATTTAATCAGATCCAAGGTAATTGTGTTCACTGACCACACGATGCTACGTTACTTTCTGGAAAAGAAGGACGCGAAGGTGCGACTTCTTAGGTGGATTTTGCTTATCCAGGAGTTTGACTTGGACATTCGTGATAAACCTGAAAAGAATAACGTAGTAGCTGATCATTTCTCCCATCTCGAAGATCTTAATACTTTCGAGGATTCAGCGATTCGAGACTCCTTCCCTGACGAGTCGATTTTTGTTATCGACTCACTCCCATGGTATGCCAATATCATGAACTATCTTGTCTCCAAGAAGGTTCCCGAAGATTGGCCCGAAAGCCACATTGACCGACTAAAGTCGGATGCTAGACACTACCATTGGGAGGATCAGATCCTTTTCTTTGAAGGACCGGATTGTGTTTGGAGATGGTGTATTCTTCAGGAGGAATACCAGAGTGTCCTTTATTTATGTCACAATTTGGAGGCAGAAGGACACCACTCCGGGAAGAGAACCGCATGGAAGGTACTTCAATGTGGCTTTTACTGGCCGACTCTGTTTTGCGACGCCATCACCTTTACGAAGTTGTGCCCAGTATGCCAGAGAATGGGAGAAACCGTTGGTTCCAAGGATGAGATGCCGATGCAGCATGTCATCGTTTGTGATGTCTTTGACGCCTGGGGCATTGACTTCATGGGCCCATTCCCTCTTAACCATGGATTCAGGTACATCCTTCTTGCGATAGATTACCTGTCCAGGTGGGTGGAGGCTATCCCATCCCGAGCCGTAGACAGCAGGACTGTCTGTAAATTCATTAGAGATCATATCATCTCTAGGTTCGGGATCCCCAAAATGTTGATATTAGATGGGGGTAGCCACTTTGTAAACAGATATGTGAAGAAACTCTTGAAGGACAACAGCATCGAACATCGTGTCGCTAGCTCTTACCACCCACAGACTAATGGTATGACTGAGGTGTCGAATAGGGAGGTGAAAACTATATTGCAGAAGCTTGTCCACCCAGACAGGAAGGACTGGTCTCAGATCTTGGATCAAGTCCTATGGGCTTATAGGACAGCTTACAAGACACTTTAGGAACCTCCCCAGTCCGGATGGTATTCAGAAAGTCCGTAGAATTAGTGCATAAATCAGAATGGGCAATCAAGAAGGTCAACTGGGACACACACCTAGGGCAGAAGCAGAGAGAAATGGATCTGAATGAGCTTGTGGAAATCAGAAACCAAGCATACGACAACAGTGTAGTATACAAGGACAAGTCAAGCGTTGGCACGATAGATATATCAAACGAAAGACCTTTGTTCCTGGACAGAAGGTATGGTTGTTCAATGCAAGGCTGAAAGTCTTCCAAGGCAAGTTGAAATCCAAATGGACGGGCCCTTTCATTATCCGTGTGGTGCATGATAGTGGATGTGTTGTGATCTCAGATCTCGTAGATGACGCACCGACATCCCTGGTAAATGGTCAATTGTTGAAACACTTCGTCGAATCCAAAGAACAGTTAGTCCATGTTGAGTAGATTGTATTCATGCGTGAGACAGGTTCAGCAGATACACATCGAGCCACGCATGAGACCTTGCAACAGTAAGCTCTCGCCATCAGCAGTATCTGGAAAGATTCAAACCACCATCCTTGTATATAACCATATTTCCTGTATATTCTACCCCTCCCTCCCACGACTCTCATCACTCACCCCAACTTCATATATCTTCATCTATGACTATACTTAGAATGACCAGATCCTAAGTATAGGGGGAGGGAATCGCATGAGTCCGTTCGTTGTATATTCTCTAGATCTCATCGGTTCTCACACTCACTCATGTCCTATACTTAGGTTGACCAGAGCCTAAGTATAGGGGGGACCGATGCCCATCTTGTACATATATTCATCCACTTCTCCCCTTGACCTCGTCCGCCCCATTTTTTGATCTTCTTCTACACTTAGGCTACCAGAGCCTAAGTATAGGGGGCAGGACGACTTCTATACATTTTCGCTCCTTTGGCTCTCTCGCAGTTAGCACGAGCTATGTCTTTTTTCCTCGCTTTCCGTGCTCTGAGGGCATAGCACACGCTAAGTATAGGGGGCGTGTATATATATTACATATATATACTTTACCCATAGCTCATACTTTCGCGTATTTTCACGTATTTTTGTATATATTATGCAATAATTATAGGTTGGGTATAATTGGAGAAATTTTTTTGTAAAATACACTTGTATAATCTGTATAATACTCTTGTACCATAGTAGGTATACCAAAAAGTGGAAAAATCAATGGCTTCTTATTTACTCTTGCATATCATCTATGTGTCTGAAAAGAAAAGAAAGAAAAAGAGTCTTGCATTTTCATTCATCTACATAGCATGTCATCTACATCTCATCTGCATATCTTGCATATGCAAGGTGAAAAGCTAGTGGGTTCTGAACTAAGTTATGAGTAGATGTTGAGGAAGGACTTGATTTGACCTTAATCCACCAAATTTCAGAGGAACCTTATAGGAACTGGAGTTAAGATTTCTCAAGTCAAGTGGCTTAATTCTTTGAGTCCGCAAGTCTATGTGCATATGTCATCTTTATCAGGCTAAGTAGAATATCTCGTGCACACGCATGATTCTTTTAGATAATGACCTAACTTGGACAAGCACAATGCACGCAGCTCTTCATTGATGAGGGGGTGAGGAGGTAGAATCCTTTAGCTTGGAGTAGCACACGGGTGGAAACATCCGTCCTCCTCTAGGGAGGGTAGTGCATCTCAACCTAGTCTGGTGGTGTTGACATCTAAGGACGGGATGTAGTGGTTGCAATAATGCTTCAAAAGAGGGATAGTCTACTGGCTCAAGAGGAAAACTTCCTGATGTACATGTTGCACCTTGTATATAGTTCAAAAAAAATATGCAAAAACTCCAAAAAAATCAGACAGGTCCAAGTGAAAATAAAATACCTGTTGGAGTAAGTATATTAGCAAAGAAAATGCAGCTGGGTGACTTGGCTACACTGGTCAAGCATCCCGGGACAGGTAGCTACACTGGCTACCGTCCATTCTTCTCTCTACCCCCTCCTCTTGAGCTGGTCGCACTTGAACTTATAAGGGAATACCCCGCTCCTCGAGGAAAGAGTTACTGGACCGGGTTATTTGAGTTGCCTTGTTAGAGGAGGTTATTTCTGACCCATTTCAGATGTGGAGAGTTACATTCCACTTACACAGTACAAGTAAGAATCATAGTCATCAGAAATTTGCGTATGAGGATTTGTTCTGACCTGACTATTGAGGATTGTTGAATAGAAGACGTGTGGAACTTGAAGTCTGTTAGGTCTTAAGTTCAGGTCCCAATGAGGTTCCGCCACACAATTGATCCAAAGGTCGAGTCAATCTCCATTTTCAACTTTTGTTCATGACCTTGGTATGGAACCCAAAAATCATTTCACTCTTGCATTCCATTTAGTTGCTCGGGGACGAGCAAGGTTTAAGTATAGGGGGTTAATGAATCTGTGATTCATCACCTCTAAAGTTGAAAATAGAGCCTTGTTCCTGAGTATTTAGCAGCATATTTCCCTTTATCTTGCATAAATAGCATTCATGCATAAATCCACAATACATGCATTTTAGCATTCATAATTGCATTAAATAAGAAGCCAATACATTTGTAAAATTCACTTGTAAAATATCCACCACTACCCTCTTAATCATCTGTATTTTATTACCCCCTCTAAAGTAAATAACACCTTCCTTATACTGTGTATATTACTCGTCAATAATATAAGGAAGAAGGCCAAAAATTCTTAGCTTGTGAATTACCCAATAAAACCCCAAACCCAGTTTGAGACCCCAGACCTTAGAGTGCACATATCTCTCTCATACAACCTCCGAATTAGGTCAACTCACTTTCAGATTAATCCCCATTCAGAGACCTTTAAAATGAGACCAATTTTATTCAATTCGGAGCTCCTATGCTAAACTTGGGTTTTTGGATCTCTTTGTATACTATATGTATGTATATTTGTACCCTTGTATTTTTGTATCTTATTACCTCATCTCCGTTTTTTGATCAACATGAAACTTGTATATCTCATCGAGATCTACAACTTTCATATTTTGAGTTTTTCCTAAATTCGGCGTCCTTCTCTCTCTAAATCCACATTCTTTCTCAGCCATTCAGAGTAGACCATGTGGCGCCCTCTGATTGCGCCACGCGGCCCGCTCCATTGAGCGCCACGTACGCTCTATCCTATGCCATCCGATCATGCTCTTTCTCTCCTTATCTGGGTCGTTCATCATCGCAATGCTTCTCAGCCCTTTGATCAAACCCTGGATCCAATCCAGACCACTCGCAAGCGTCACGCCCTCCTTGCGCCACGTGGCGGTATCTACACCCTTCGATGCTTCCGCTTTTCGCCTCATCTCCACCATCCATCTTACTTTGGATCTCGACCGTTCGATCAAAGGGCAACCACCATCACGACTGTTCCTCTCTGCCTTTACCTACGCTCTCCACATGGCTCCATCATGACCCTTCAATCGCTCCCCTTTGATCTAATCACAACCGCACGTCTGCGCCTCCATCCCCGCCCGCCACGTGGTGCACCCTGCACCCTTGATCTCGCCCCGTCGATCTAATCCTAACCCTCCTCTTCTGCCCTTCTACGACCATTGGATCGCCTGATCCAACGGTCAAGACATCGCCTTCTACCTTCCGCCTCTCCTGCTCCCATGTCGTCCACCTCACTGACAGGTCGCCCCCTTCCTATTTTGGGATCCACTCCGGCCACCCTCTTTGCCTCCTGTCACCACCGTTGCGTACCCCACTCTTCCCTCATCCTCACCGACCCCCTCGAATGCCATGACCTCCACCCATGTCGCTCCACGACGTCCACCAACTCCATCACTTTGCCACCTACACCGTCACCTTCCACCTATAAATACGCCCCCACCATCGACCGTCAGCCCTATCCGCCATTCTAGAGAGAAACCCCTAGCTCTGACCTTCAATTTGGTGACAACAATTTAAGGTGACGTTGAGCGATGACCGAGTTCCATCTCCGGCGAGATCCACGGCCATCCCTGCCGTGTCGCAGCCTCCTCCGTTAGCTGCACGACCTCTGGACCTTCTACCGGCCTTCGAACGACGACCAGGAGCACGAATCCGAGCTCCACTTCCTAGGTAGACGCCTCCATCTCCCTCACGATCTTCTTCTTCTTTTTCGTGCTTTTTCTCAAATTTTATTCGCCATCCTCGAGCAACTTCACGCTCACCTGATCATCCTCCGAGCTTTGCCTTGGAGCTGGCACCCTCGCACACCCTTCCATCTTCTCAGACCACGCACTTCACCTCACGCCGACGCGAGCTCAGCCACCTTGGTGGAGCACCATCACCGGACCACCTTCATCGCCCCTCAGGCCTCACACCGCACTCACGTCTACTCTACGATCACGTCGCATGCCTCAACTATTCAACTAACCCCCTGCAGGTACTCCATCTTCGATTGGTCGGACGCATCATCGGAGCTCCTTCAAGCTTCGTAGCTGTCGCTCTCCAGACCACCTCAGCCTCAGCTGAGACCTCCGAGAGCTCCCCGATGCCTTCCTAATTCTTCCTAGCAACTTGGGAGCTGCCGGCGATCTTCACCGACCTCAGACGAAGGAGGCGGAGCTAGAGCTCCTTCACCGGAGCACAGCCACCTCCGCCACAGGAAGCGGCGGACCGGTTGAGAACGAAGAGCAGTAGCCGTCCGATCCCCTTGATCGGACGGTTCTGAGCAGGCTACGACTCCATCAACGCGCAACCGTTGGATCAGGAGGATCCTACGCACCAGAGTACGCCACATCACCACTCACCCCGTGCTCCAGATGCCGTTGGATTCATCTTGACCCAACGGCCATTGATCATCCACGTATCCATCTTCATCGAGCTCTAGAGACCGTTAGATCGATCTTGATCCAACGGGTCACCGCACGCCACGCGCCAGCCACCAGGTGTTGTTGGATCTTCACTTGATACAGTGGTCCACAGCATGCCATGTCGCCTTCTCCGAGCCTCCTCCCCGACCATCAGGCTTGGAGCACCCGAAGCTAGCCGAGCCTCCATCCGAACCGAGTCTGAGCCTGTAGAGTCCCCGAACCTCTGCCCGAGCCTCCAAATCACCCGAGCCTGGGACCCCACATGTCTTTCACGTGTGGTCTGGGCATTTTGCACCGAGGCCCCTGGAGGTTTTGATATTTGCATTCCAGTCCCAACCAGGAGCACCACGTGAGGCGCACGTGTTTTGTGGGCATTTTGCATACATGTCCCCCTTATTATAGGTAATTGCATTTTAGTCTCTATCAGCATGTTTGCTTTTTAGCAATTTTATTTTCTATAATTGCAATTAGGCCCCTATCTTTGCACGTATTTTTAGGTATTTATTTGACATCATTTTTCAAGTTTGAAAATTGCATTGTGTAGCTTAACTTGTCCTCTTTCATATGTGACACGTGTCTGATTTTTGTAATAGCAGTGGATTTTATTATTAATTAATTGGTGAAAATTTGCTATATTTTGCCCATCTATGCCTTTTAATTTGTAGAAAATTCTCTGTTATTCCAAAATTCACCAAAAATTCACATTAGTATTAGGATAATTAGCATTGTGTCTAAAAATCAACTCATTTGCATGCATCCTGAGGCCTGAATAAATCATTTTGTGATTTCCTTAATTAATTTTTAGTAGGTCCAATTCACATAGAAATTTAGGTTTAATAATTTTCCTTAGATCTATCTAGAATAATTTTTACATCTGGAAATATTGTGTTTTGGTATTTATTTAAATTAATTTAGTCAAGATCACCTTGTATCCATTTTTTAATTCACAGTAAATTCATATAGTGTCAGAAAAATCTAAAAAAGATTAGACTAGCTTAATTTCATTGCATTTCACCATCTGTCTAAGTTTCATCATTTTTGGACTTGATTTGATCACTTTTCTGAATTAACTTGTAAACTGGCCCGATTTTGCATGTGTCTTTTCTTTGTTGCATAAAAATTATTGAAAAACCAAAAAAAAACCTTTTGAAAATCCGACCTCTTAAATTCACTTAAAATCTACCTAAGGAGACAGCTATCTCCCTGAGTCGACCTTGGGCTTGCCCAAGTAAAATAAATTTGCCGCTCGAGATTAATTGAACTTTGATTGAAAGTGGTTTTTGATTAGTCCTTATTACCTGACTACAACGAATGACATGACAATTAATTTGACCATTAATTTGATTAAAATTAACAAGGGTATTAAGACGTTGATCAATCGCCAGCTTAGGTTATTTGAATAGGATAAATGGAGAATGGTTTGGGTGATTTGGATGAAGGTTGTGTATTAGGGTTGATTAAGCTTGAAGATCCAGATTGGAGATTAGTTACAAATTGAGGGCTGGAATAAGTAGTGAAATGGTGGTGTTTAAAAAACTAAAATAGAATGGTTCTTGATGGAGATGAGTGTGGTGCTGACATGTGTCAGCACCACATAATTCCAAGAACAAAAAATGTTATAAATTATACAATAAATAATAAATAAAGTTTTCGAAAGATGTAAAAAAATGTAAATAATTAATTTATCTAAATTATGATATATTTGATAAATACAAATAATATATTTTAAGATTTATAAATAAAATACCAATATATATAATATGGGTTAAATGGGGTTGCCCCCTGGGGGAGCTAACTTGGCTCCCCTGTCCCATTTCACCCGGTTTTTTTATTTTTTTTGAAAATTTCTTCCGTGGAATTTCATTACTATATCCCTATATTATGTTATTAAAATTTCGTGAGAAACAGATACTCCTACGGGCTCCATCCAAACAGTCATTTTTTAATGGTAACAGAATTGCTAAAATCAACCCCATATGGATGGAGGCCGTAGGAGTCTCTGTTTCGCACAAAATTTTAATGACATAATATAGGGATATATTGATGAAAATCCACGGAAGAAATTTTGAAAAAAAAATAAAAAATAATCGGACGAAATGGCGGGGGGGAGCCAAGTTAGCTCCCCCCATGGGGGCAACCCCATTTTACCTATATAATATACCTTATAAAAACATTTGCATTTTTAATTGAATATTTTAATAAATAAAGTTATATTTTTATATTATTAATTTATATAATAATAAATAAGTCTTGTATAAGTTTTTGTGGATTTTATAATTTATTTTACATAGGTTAATAAATACGTGTATATACACTGTAGTTCAATTTTTCCTATTTTAGGGAGTTTTGATTTATTTTGAACATAAATTCTGATTTTAATTTTTGAACTTTATTTTATAAATAAACTACAAGATCATTAAACTAATTAAAAATTACTAAATAAGTTATACTATAAATAGTATGTACATAATAAATTAAACAACCCTGAAACCATGTTGTCATTAGGTCCAAAAATCGGATTTTTACAAATGTACTCCGTTTTTCGATGAAACTCCTTCATTATTTAGATAATTTTGTATATTGAACTTTAAAGGTGAGTAGAGTGAAATTGTAATTCTTATGATAAAGTTATGAGGTTCATAAATTTGGAAATTGATAATTTGAAGTTCTGATTTATTGGCATACATATAAGTTGGAATTTCTAATTTATTTTTGTATTGTATATTTTTTTATATACATAATGGTGAAGAGTTTGTTAGAAAATATGTACAAATGAATTAAATATAGTTATATAAATATTGTATATGTAATAAATAAGTGTGAATACTATTTTACAAATAAAGTTAGTTCTTTTGAGGTTTTCTACCTTATCTCTCCCTACTTTATTATTTGTCGACCAAGTCATGCTGACTTGGTCTTGGAGGTTAGGTTATATAAGTATATCTTATCTCTGTATTTATATTTTCTAAGTCATATTGATTAGGAATTTAGTCTTAACATTCTTCAAGTTCCACAAATCCTTATCAAGTTCACCTCAACAACCAGCTCAAATCCACTCATCCATCATGCTATCTCTTTCAACCTTGAAATCAATTTGTACTGTAAGTGAAATGTGTTAGATCTTCCTACTTGAGAAGGAGAAGAAACCGATCACCCCAATAATACACCTCCATGGCTTCCTCATCCAGCTACACGATCCTTGAGGAGGGGGATATTTCCTTCTAAGTTCAGGTGCTTGCTAGTTCACAATGAATGGAGGAAGAAGTTAGAAGAAGGAGAAGAGAACTAGAGGGTGACCGATGTAGTCACATCTCCTTTTGAAACTTGACCAGTAGCCAAGTCTCCACCAAGATATGCATGTTATATAAATCTTAGACCATTTTTTATCATCAATGTACTTTATGATTTTTTTCCTAACAGATAGAATCTCTTGTTCCTCCCATGTTTTGGGGTAGTAGAAAATATTGCATGGCATTCTTGTGTGCCCTAATGGATATAGAATATTTTGTTCCGCTCATGTTTTGGGATCTTGGAAAAATTATGCTAGCAGACCATTCCTCGTCCGAAGCTTTATTTCAACCCCACAACTCCAATCTTTAGACTTCTGTGCCACTAGACAAGGATGAAAATGAATCACTAAAATGAACTGCCCTTCGCAACCCCATGCAAGTTGAGCTAAGTGTGGAGTGCATGAGTTCAAAATTGATCCACTATTGAAGAGTTAAACGAATCGCACCAAGTGCCCTACTTAGACAAATTTAAGATGAACTCCGAACAGGGTCCTACGGAACAAATATTAAAGTCAAAGACCTGAAAAGTCAAAATTCCAACTCCTTGGAATTTAGGGTAAAGGCCATGGGCTCCACTCTTTGAATCATTTCCAATCTTTTGTTTGAGAAATCAAGCTAGTTCCGAAATGCAAATGCAAATGTAATAATATTTTTGTGAGATAAATTTTATGTATTTTACCCATTTATGGTATTTAAAGACTTTGCCATTTTAATAGATTTTAGTACTTTGTATTTTTAGAATTTTGTAAAATTTTCAATTTTTATAAATAACCATATTCTACAAAATTTTAAAAGATAAGGTACCAATAATTTAGTTTGAATTAAATAAAAAATGTATTTTACAAATTTTAAATACAAAGATTTTAAATATTAAGTTATTTTTATACATTTTACTTAAATAGGATTTTAGAAAAAGTATTTATATTTTTAAGTACACATTTTAAATACCAGTTTAAAATAAGGATTTTAAATAAGAGTTTTATATAAATTTTATTAATAACTAAGATTTTATAAATACTTAATAAATAGTTATTAAATAGATGTTATCCACATCCACTTTTTATAGATTACATATAGAAAATACATAAAAATATGAGCTATGGAGAAAAGTATAAATAATATTTATACACACACCCCTATACTTAGCTTGTGTTATGTCCTCATCGTACCAAAAAGAGAAAAAAGGACATAACTCATGCTAATTAAAGTGGGTGAAAATAACAAAGGAATGAAAAGTCAGTCACCCTCCTATACTTATTATCTGGTTATCAAAAGTATAGTGTAAGACAAAAATGAGGTGACTGAGGGGCAAGAAACAAATGAATGAAAGAAGAAAGAAAGGAAATGAACTCAACGAAATCACTTGGTTCCCTTATACTTAGGATCATGTATCCTAAGTATAGAAAAGAATGTGGCAAAAATTAGGGATGAGTGATAGGTGTAAAAGAATGTACAAACAAGAAAAGTAAAAAGAAAAAATATAAGAAAATGGAAAATCAATGGGAACAATCAATCCTTATATACTTAAGATATGATATTGTAAGTATAAAGAGGGGCGAAAATGGGGACGATTGGGATCTAAGAAGAATGAACAAGCGGTGTATGCTCCGAAAATGAATGGTCTAAAGGACTCTGTACATGATAAAAAGAAGAGGAAGAGTAGTCACAAGTCCCCTGCAAAGTAGATCACCTCAACCTGTATTGTACAGAATCATTTGCTGATAAAGTGTGAACCTATACCTAATCGTTGATTAGAGATGCCTCTGTAGGTGGATACTGTATATGAAATCTGTCTCTTTGAAGGAAATGGAAAGATCCTTAAGCGCATCATAGAAACGTGATGATCGCATCATATGCGATCGGGAGCGACTAGTCATACTAGTTGCTCAAGACAACGGAATTTAAAGAAAAATAGATGCAATGAAACCACATGATCCAAGAACACTTCTCGGATCATTTCATCTACACCACAAAGGTGCATTAGGTTTACCTCTTAAAGCGTGGTTGCGACCTGTAACGACCCTGATTCCCGGGTTGTCGGATCCTCCCATATCCGAATCGGGTTTCTCAGCAATAATTTATTCAGCAATCACAACTAACATTCAGAAACAAAGTGCAAATAAAAAATACTCATAATGAAGTATTTCAACACTTTTCCATTCACAAAATACGGTTCACATGATTCATTGTCACACTACAACCATTACATGTACATCAGCTGGAAGGAAATACACATAAAGATTGCTAAGTACCTTACAAAGAAAAGCTACTAGAACTGGTGGGATGTCTACTATGTAAGCTTCCTTGCGATGGCTCACCGACACATGTTGGGTTTCCATAAATCATAGGATAAAAAAATTAGCGAATGATAAGTAACGAAGAAGAGAAAAGCAAACAAATTGTGTAATTTTTTAAAACTTATTATCACAAAAAGTTTCATTCCTTCTCATTAATTTAACTCATATTCCTTTCTATTCCACGTCAGGGATTAGTCCAAGGAATTACCTCACCACTATATGGACTCCGAAGCTGTGGACACTTCGGGATTAGAGATTGCGTTGATCTTGGTAAGCTTATGCCGCCGCACGTCGCCTCAACCAATCCTCCAATACTACCCTGACAGTTTCCTTTTCTTTTATTAATCAGGGTCTCAAACCCTCAGCCTGGCAAACAAAGGAGCACACCGTGCTCGAGGACTCAGTAGATTAAAAACTCAGGCTAACATTTAATCATATAACCTAGCGGCTTTAAATACATGTTATCGTGACCCAGCCGCTATCCAACCACTCGTGCCTCCACATGGCATGACTACATCTTCCATCGTTCAACCCGAAGATATTGGCACCTAGTACCACGTGTTGTAAATTATTTATTTCGTACACACTTATCATAACAAGGCAACCATGTACCACCTAGGTAGGGCCATGCCAATACGGGTTCCTTCCGACAAACCTACAGGTTGCATGCCTGACTTGTAGTTCTACTCCCAGTCATCATTAACGTGACACACGATCCTTTTCAGGATCCAACTAAAAACGCATCAATTCCCATGATGCAATTCCTCCGTTAAGCCTTAGATTAGCATAACCATAAATACTGAGTATATACTTATACATATATTAATCCATATATTTATGTACTCATATTTATGCTCTTTTTAACTTCCAAATCCTAACTTTCCAAACCATTGCATCTATTCAATGCTTAGACCTTATTTTAGCTGAAATTACAAAGTAACTTTTCACACTTTCTCAAAAATAGCCAAATTAGGTTCTTCGTAGTAAGGAGCATATATACAAAAATCTCAACAATCTTATATGAAAACCCAACAGTAAAAAGAAAGGAATTCGTTATCTAATCGAGCTCTCTCTCGTATACAATGCTTTATCGTGATTCTTTTTCAACAAGATGATTTATAGCTCCTAAAACGATCGAATTTTATTTTCGTATAAAAAATTAAGAACGTGAAGAACGAACGAAGAACATGAAAAACACGAAGAACACACGAAGAACGCGAAGAACATATTTGCTCTTGAAATTTTAGCAGAGCTTCCCCTTATACGGGGTGATAATTCTAGGAAAATTTCGGCAGAGCTTCCCCTTATATTGGGACATATTTATATGAAAATTTAGATAGAGTTTCCCTCTATATTGGGACATATTTATATAAAAATTTCGACAGAGTTTCCCCTTATATCAGTACATATTTCTATAAAAATTTTGGCAGAGTTTCCCCTTATAAAATCACCGAAAGGAAAACAACAAGGAAACTGAAACTGAATCGAAAACCTAGCTCACGAAGCAAACTAAGAGAGGATCGTACCTTCCTCCTCCTCGTTCTCCCAGCAGCGCTTCGCTGGCGCTCCTTCCTCACCTCCCACTCCTCCTGACCTCTCGACCCTAGCCCTTGGGGTGGTGGTGGTAGTGGAAATCGTAGAGAATTAATGGGTAGGGGCTATTTATAGGCTCCAGAAAACTGCTAACCATGGTTTAGACCTTAACCACGGTTAGTGGCCCATGGTTTTGGCCAAAACTTATCCGAAAGTTAGGGCTTAAGTTAGAACATTCCATAGGATTCTAGAATCGCTAATGACGCTTAATTAACGCTAATTATGATTAACTTTCACTAATCATGATTTAATTTTCACGGCTTAGGCTTATCTTTTGCTAACTATTGATTAGTGTTTGCTAATAATCATTAGTGGTTTTTAATCTATCATTAATTTCCTTAATCATGATTAATCGGTCTTAATGATGATCATTAAGGTTTAATGACATCTTAAGCCTCCTTACTTCTCTTTCTTCCGAAAATCATAACAAATCGAAATGAAGTCCAATTCACACAAAATGAATTCAGTTGGTTTCCTCTTGACGAGCCAGATCTTATTACATAGGATTTGAGAGATGATAGGTTCAAGGCTTTACAATTATAATAACCTTAAAGAAAATCTCGTCCTCAAGACTTATAATGATGGCATAACAACCTTAAAGATGATTGAAACAATAACAACCTTAAGGAGAATGAATGCCATTTAATTTATAAAGAAGATATACAATACATAGTGTTATCACTCAAACAAATAGGGGTATTTCTCTCTCATTTCCGCCTCAGATTCCCATGTGGATTTTCAAACTCTTGGTTCTGCCACAATACTTCAACTAGAGGCACCTCTTTATTCCTCAACTTCTTTATATATCTATCTACTATTTCCACAAATATTTCTTGGTATGTCAAGTCTGACTCAACATGTAAATTGTCATAACTTATCTTATGCTATGGATCCCTAATGTACTTTATCATATTTGACACATGAAAAGAATCATGTATTGCCGAAAGATATGGAGGAAGAGCAAGTCTATATGCAACTTTTCCAATTCGTTGAATGATTTCAAAGAGACCCACGAACCTGGGTGCCAACTTTCCGTGCAAGCCAAACCTTTGAACTCTCTTCATAGGCGACTTTGAGGAATACAAAAGTCGCCTATTCAAACTCAAGATCTTTTCACTTGGCATCACTATAGCTTTTCTGACGACTCTGAGCCATCAATAGTCTTTTTCGAGCAAGCTCTATAGCTTCCCGTGTCTCTCGGAATCTATCTGAATCATAAAGGTTCTTTATCCCGACCTCTTGCCAACATAGAGGAGTAGTATACCTATGTCCATATAGTGCTTCAAATGGTGCCATGCCAATACTTGCATGGTAACTATTGTTGTAAGTGAATTCTGCAAGAGGCAAATGTTTAATCCATGATCCCTTTCATTCTAAAGCACACGCTCATAGCATATCCTCTAGTGTATGAATCATACGTTCTGACTGACTGTCTATTTGTGAATGATATGATGTACTCGAGCATAGTTGTGTACCTAAGGCTTTCATGAAGTTCTCCCAGTAATGTGAGGTGAATCATGAATCTTGATCGGAAACTACTTCCTTTGGAATGCCATAGAGACGGATCACATGTGTAATATATAGCTCAACAAGCTGGTCTGGAGTGAAACATAAGCTTATTGGAATGAAGTGTGCTACCTTGGTCAGACGATCTATTATAACCCATATACTATCTTTCCCACCAGTTGTTTGAGGTAAGCCAGTAACGAAGTCCATGGAAATGTGTTCACATTTCCATTCAGGTATAGCGAGGGCTTGCAATAATCCTAGTGGCTTTTGGTGTGAAGCCTTTACTTGCTGGCAGGTAAAACATGATTTCACGAACTCAGCAACATCCTTCTTCATTCCCGACCACCAAAAGTTTGAACGAAGATCCTTATACATCTTCATAATTCCTGGATGAATTGATAATCTTGAGAAGTACGCTTCGCATAAGATACCCTTCCTCAATTCATGTGTATTTGGTACATAAACTCTATGATGGTTATACAATATCCCAGCTTGTATATGGAATCCCTCTATCTCATTCTTCTCCAGTTGTTGTCTCAAGTCTTTAAGGACTAGATCATCCTCTTGTCCTTTCTTTATTCTATCCCAGATCTCTGTTTTATATTAGTGATGAATAGTTACAGTATCAGCACTACTATCAAATGGTTTCCATTCACATAACATTGATAGCACACCCTAGAAGCGGATAGCACTCACCAACCCATGTGAATAAGTTCTTCTACTAAGGGCACCTCCTACGACGCTCCCCTTACCAGGGTGGTAGGAGATGATGCAATCATAGTCCTTCAACAACTCTAGCCACCGTCTCTGTCTCATATTGAGCTCACCATAGAGGTAGTGTCTCCATATCTTTAAAGTAAAAACTACAGCAGCTAATTCAAGGTCATGTGTCGGGTAGTTCTCCTCATGTGTTCTGAGTTGTCACGATGCATACGTAACTAACTTACCATGTTGCATAAGAACTGCCCCAAGTCCTTCTTTAGATGCATCAGTGTACACTGTAAATCCTTCAGTTCCAGAGGGTAGAGTAAGGATAGGTGCAGATGTTAGGCATTCTTTCAGTGTCTGAAAACTATTTTCACATGCATCAGACCATATGAATGGGACTTCCTTCTAAGTCAGCCTAGTCATTGGCAATGCTATTCGTGAAAAGTCCTTCACAAATCTTCTATAATACCCAGCTAAACCCAGAAAAGATCTTTCTGTGACACTCTTCGGGCGTTTCCAACTTATCACCTCACCAACTTTTGCAGGATCAACTGATATACCTGCCTCTGAAATAACATGACCTAAGAAGGATACTTCAGTCAACCAGAAGTCACATTTGTTATATTTAGCATACAGTTTGTTCTTCCTTAGTGTTTCGAGTGCCTTCCTGAGATGATGTTCATGTTGGTACGTATTCTTGGAGTAAATAAGCACATCATCAATGACGACTACTATAAAGTGGTCTAGGAACTCCCTGAATACTCGATTCATGAGATCCATGAAGGCCGCTTGGGCATTTATCAGTCCAAAAGGCATAACTGAAAATTCATAATGCACGTATCTAGTTCAAAAAGCTGTCTTGGGAATATTTATATATTTAATTTTCAATTGATGGTATCCAGATCTTAAATCAATCTTAAAATACATAATCGAACCCTGTAACTGATCAAAGAGATCATATATTCTTGGTAGAGCATACTTATTCTTTATTGTCTTCTTGTTTAGCTGTCTATAGTCAATGCACAACCACATCGACCCATCCTTCTTACTTACAAACAAAACAGGTGCACCCCATGGTAAAGTACTAAGATGAATGAAGCCTTTGTCTAACAGTTCTAGTAATTATACCTTTAACTCCTGTAACTCCGTCGGTGCCATCCTATTTGGAGGAATAGAGATAGGCTGAGTATCAGGTGTGAGAGAGATTTCAAATTCAATCTCTCACTCATGCGGTAATCCGGGTAATTCTTCTAGAAATACATCAAAAAACTCGCACACTATAGGCACATCTTCTACCATTCTATCTGACCCTGATGTAGTGGATACATAAGCTAAATAGCCTTGAAACCCTTGTTCTAAGAGTTGTTGAGCCTTTAGAGTAGAGATGTATTTGACATCATCACGGGATGTCTTTCCAATAAACTGGAACTCTATCGAGTTAGAAATGTGAAAAGTTTCTATCTTCTGGAAATAATCAAGGCATGCATGATGCCTTTATAGCCAATCCATCCCCAGGATGAGATCAAAGTCATCCATTTCAATAAGTAATAAGGAAACATGTAACCTATGTCCTGCTATCAGTACTACACGGTCATTCAGGATTTCTCGGATTATAAATACTTGTCCTCCTGGTCCCTTGATCAGATAGGATTGTTGTACTTCTACTAATACCTTACCCAAAGTGGGTACTATGTGTCGAGCAATAAATGAATGTGAAGCACCCGAATCAAACAAGGCATGTATTGAAAAGCCATGAATAGTAACGGTACCTCATACGATCGTGCCTGAATTGTAGGCTTGTTCTTCAGTGATTGCATTGAGCTGTCCATTAGGAATATGCAAATTAGAACCCACAACACTTAGTGGTGGTTGTTGTGTAGGACATGCTCCTTGTGAGTCGCGACCTCTACCTTGTATTCCTCCGTGTGTTGCTCCATTGCTCGGGGTGGATGTTATACTGTTAATTGGAGTTGGTTTAAACCACGAACCTCTCAATTGCGGACAGTCTTTCCTAATGTGACCTTCTTGATGACAGTGATAACATGCATGTATTCCTATCTGAGCTGAAGACCCAACTACAAAGGTATTAGTTCCTGGTGCTGAGTTACGAGGGTATAGTGGAGGTCTAGAGAAACCCCCTCTTCCTGATAATTCCTAACCCAAGGTCTGTAGCGAGCTTATACTGGAACTAGATGGATGATAGTGACAATCTCTACGGTTATAATTTGCCTTGTGTTTGTATGGTCCACCATTAAAGTGGAAATTTCTTGTTTGGCGGTTTTCATCCCTCTCCATCTCAATACGAGAGGCAATGTCCATTGCTTCATCTATAGTTGTAGCTCTAAAACCGGCAAGCTTTTCTCTCAGATCTCCCTGAAGACCGCTAACAAAATTGATAAGACACTCTTGTGGTTAAGCTTCTAGAGCTGGGGAGTAATGTAGTAGCTCGGTAAAGTGGATATGATAGTCTTGTACGGTCTTAGAACCCTGGTTCAGAGAGCCAACTCTCTCTCCTCTTTAATTCTTCCTAATGGGAGGGACAAAAGTGAGCTTGGAACCTTTCTTCAAAGATATCCCATGGAACAGGATCTGCTAATTTCTTGGAAATTTCTCTCCACCGTCGTCGTGCATAATCTACTAGGGAGTAATCAGCAAAGTGCACCCAAGTGTCTGCTGGTGCGTCTATTATTCTTAACATCCGACTGACATCATCAAGCCAAAGTTCTGCCTCACCAAGTGTCTCTATGCCTTTAAATCGAGTGATCTTTCCCTTTCAATAATTGTCTAGTAATGTTTGGTGTCTAAGAAGGGCCTTCTCCATCGCTCCTTTAGTTGGGGTAGGAGAAGACTCGGTTGAAGGATGGTAACTAGATTCTTCCTCAGAAAGATGGATAGAACCTTCAATCCTAGCATCCACAGGTCTGGATGCCTCAGGTCTCTCTGCTTGTGTATTGAGCCTCTCCTCTAATGCTTGTTGCTTTTGCCCCATTTCTTGCAGCATTATCATCATAGCGGCTAATTTCCTAGACACGTCTTGGTTTGCCATGATCCTGGGATAAGTCAAGGCCAAAGGTTAGGTCCTATACGTTTTTTTTTTGCATGATGTACATAACGGACAATGACTTGTGAATGGTATTGCAGTCACTTATTAAGATCAAAGGAACTTAAGGCCACTTTAGTTTCTAAATACCGCTTATATTAATCGATTACTGAGTAAATTATTGGAGTAATCAGGCTCTAATACCAAACTGTAATGACCCTGATTCCCGGGCCATCGGATCATCCCATATCCAGATCGGGTTACTCATCAATAATTTATTCAGCAATCACAATGAACATTCAGAAACAAACTGTAAATAAAATATACTCAGAAGGAAGTATTTCAACACTTTTCCATTCACAAAATACAGTTCACATGATTCATTGTCCCACTACAACCATTACATGTACATCAACTGGGAGGAAATACACATAAAGATTACTAACTACCTTACAACGAAAAGTTATTGTGGTTGGCTGGATGTCTACTATGTAAGTTGGCTGGATTACTAAAGTCCTTGCAATGGCTCACCGACACCCGTTGGGTTTCCATAAACCATAGGATAAAAAAATTAGAGAATGCTAAGTAAAGGAGAAGAGAAAAGCAAACGAATTGTGTAATTTTTCAAAACTTGTTATAACAAAAAGTTTCATTCATTCTCATTAATTTAAGTCATATTCCTTTCTACTCCACGTTAGGGATTAGTCCAGCGAATTACCTCACCACTATATGGACTCCGAAGCTGTGGACACTTCGGGATTGGAGATTGCATTGATCTTGGTAAGCTTATGCTGTCGCACGTCGCCTCAACCAATCCTCCAATACTACCCTGACAATTTACTTTTCTTTTATTAGTCAGGGTCTCAAACCCTCAGCCTGGCAAACAAAGGAGTACACCGTCCTCGAGGACTCGGTTGCTTAAAACCTCGGGCTAATATTTAATCATATAACCTAGCAGCTTTAAATACATGTTATCGTGACCCAGTCGCTATCCAACCACCCGTGCCTCTACATGGCACGACTACATCTTCCGTAGTTCAAGTAGAAGATATTGGTACCCGGTACCACACGTTGCACATTATTTATTTCGTGCGCACTTATCATAACAGGGCAACCGTGTACCACCTAGGTAGGATCATGCCAATACGGGTTCCTTCCGAAAAACCTACAGGTTGCATGACCGACCTGTAGTTCTACTCTCAGTCTTCCTTAACGTGACACACGATTCTTTCCAGGATCCAACTCAAAGCGCATCAATTCCCATGATGTAATTCCTCCATAAGCCTTAGATTAGCATAACCATAAATACTAAGTATATACTTACACTTATATTAATTCATATATTTATATACTCATATGTATGCTCTTTTTAACTTCCAAACCCTAACTTTCCAAACCATTGCATCCATTCGATGCTTAGACCTTATTTTAGCTGAAATCATAAAGCAACTTTTCACACTTTCTCAAAATAGTCAAATTAGGGTTCTTTGTAGTAAGGAGCATATATAAAGAAATCTCAACGATCTTATATGAAAACCCAACAACAAAAAGGAAGGATTTCATTACCTAATCGAGCTCTCTCGTATACAATGCTTTATCGTGATTCTTTTTCAACAAGATGATTTACAGATCCTGAAACGATCGAATTTCATTTTCGTATAAAAAACGCTAAGAACATGTCAAAAATGTGAAGAACGAATGAAGAACACGAAGAACGCGAAGAACATACGAAGAACACGAAGAAAGGCAAAGAACATATTTTCTCTAGAAATTTCAGCAGAGCTTCCCCTTTTACTGGGTGATAATTCTAGGAAAATTTCGGTAGAGTTTTGCCTTATATAGGGACATATTTCTATGAAAATTTCTGCAGAGTTTCCCCTTATATTGGGACATATTTATATAAAAAATTCGGCAAAGTTTCCAGTTATATTGGGACATATTTCTATAAAAATTTCGGCAGAATTTTCCCTTACAAAATCATCGAAAAAGGAAAACAACAAGGAAACTAAAAATGAATCAAAAACCTAGCTCACGAAGCAAACTAAGAGAGGATCGTACCTTCCTCCTCCTCGTTCTCCCGGCAGTGCTTCGCTAGCGCTCCTTCCTCGCCTCCCACTCCTTCTCCTGACCTCTCGACCCTAGCCCTTGGGGTGGTGGTGGTGGTAGAAATCGTAGAGAATGAATGGGTAGGGGGCTATTTATAGGCTCTAGAAAATTGCTAACCATGGTTAAAAAACCATGGTTTAGACCTTAACTACAGTTAGCGTCCCATGTTTTTGGCAAAAACTTATCCGAAACTTAGGGCTTAAGTTAGAACTTTCCAGAAGATTCTAGATTCGCTAATGACGCTTAATTAATGCTAATCGTGATTAACTTTCACTAATCACGATTTAACTTTCGCATTTTAGGTTTATCTTTTGCTAATTATTGATTAGTGTTTGCTAATGGTCAATAGTGATTTTCAATCCATCATTAGTTTCCTTAATCACAATTAATCGGTCTTAATGACAGCCATTAAGGTTTAATGACATCTTAAGCCTCCTTACTTCTCTTTCTTCCAAAAATCATAACAAATTGAAATGAAGTCCAATTCACATGAAATGAATTCCGTTGATTTCCTCTTAACGAGCCGGATCTTATTATATAGGATTCGAGAGAAGCCAGGTTGAAGGCTTTACACGACCGAAGTCTCTAAATGAAGAGACCTCCTGTCTCAAGTCCGGCCCGACAGAGGAGATGTTTGCAAGCACGTTGATGAGACGCAGACTTCTCGCAATCCAAGATGATTATCCAAGCGGTGAATCTTCTAATCTCGTCACATGAGATCCGGTATCTTCATGAGCAAGGTGTACCGAAGAAGATGGAGATTCACGAGTTGTCTATGTGACGACACAACAGTGTAGCCGTAACAACGAACTTTTCGACACAATGTGGACAACCACAAGTGGGAGAAAAAGAGAGAGGATGTGTGATGATAATGGGAGAGAGTCTTGCAAAGCATTAGGGTTGCCTCTTCTTGTATAGTATTTTGGGAATCCATGGATGGCAATACATGTGAAACACAAAATCAATAGTCGAGATTGATTTGTGTTTCTATCCAATAGACATGATTTTGTTGTATAAAAATACAACAATAGTTAATTTACATTAAATAAATATATATTGAATTATTATCAATATAATTTAATTTAATTTAATCAATTGGATAAGAGGGTGAAGAATGAGTCCACTTACTAAATATAGAGGGAACGTCCACTCTTGATCAAGTAAAGGGTGGCCGTCCACCCTCCAAATATGGATCTTTAATGAGAGGAATTTTACCGAAGTCATGTAAATCCATAAGGCGGGTCGCCAATCGTCGAAGCGACTTCAGACAAAATCCCACTCAGTCAACAATCAACCCACTATAAGAATCAAGCAATGGATAACACAAAATATGAGTCAAAATTTTATTATTCTCTACAACTATATGTATAGCAAGTAAGTGTGAAGAAGTCAAACCACAGAAAGCAAAAATTGTAGCCTATAGTTATTTTTAACCAAAGAGCACTACGTACAAGCACGCCATTCATAATGTATGTACACATATTTTTTTTGTTGGCTTTAAATTTTTATAATTTTTATATTTTTGTTTTTAATTTTATATTTATATAATATATTTTTTGGATTTTTATATTTAGTATAATTTTTTCTTTAGAATAAGTAATATAGAATATAATAGAATATATATAATAATGGATAATATAGATATAAATATAACTCGGAATATCCAAAAATTGTAGAAGTAAATATTTCGGGTTTTAAATAATTTTTTACTACTTTTATGATTTTTTAATGAATTTTGCTAATTTCTATATATTTTTAAAGTCAAAATAACCCTAAAATAGGGATTTAATAAGTAGCCAAAATTAAAATGGAAGTTAAAATAGCAAATTAAGTCCAAAATTTTCCAAATCAATTTTACTATATAGATAATAATATAAAATTATAAAATAGAAAAATATATTTTTTGGATTTTTAGGAATTCTATATATTTTTATCAAGGTTTTTGGTATTTTTAAATTTTTAAGAGTTTTATTTTTCCCATTTTTAGTGATTTTTGATCTGAAAGCTAAAAATATGTAAATAAGCAACATATATATTTTTGGATTTTTCAGAAACGTTTTTATATTTTATTTTGGTATTTTATACGTTATACAGGGACTGTTAGTGTGCTCTAAATGATTTTTAATAAATATAAACAAGGTCTTAAATTGCGAACTAAAATATGACGTGAAACTACAAACAATCAGGGACCTACAACTATTTTTTCATGATTTTTGGATTACTGAAGCTATTTTAAATAAATCTATCAAAGACACTAAAATATAATTGCTACCCGGTGGACTGTCGAGCTACAAGTCCTACAACTTCAGGGGCCTCTGTAAAATTTAATAAAAAAATATACAATGTGATTAAAAATTTATTGGACCAAAAACAAATATAGAAAGTATCAGAGGCGAACTTGCAAAATGACCACCTCACATGGGACAACACGTGAGCTGACTTGGCATAGACCTAAATGTAATATACAGAAAGTACAAGGGTCGACTTGCAATATCACATATTTTTTACACTGAATATATTATTTACAGGACTAATCAATAAATGCAAAATAGGAGGGGCTAAGTATGCAAATTACCCCTTATTAGGCACGATCGAACGATTGGGAAGCTCTTCATGTGCCACATGGCGTGCTCCCATCGCGTGATGTCGGTTTGCTTAAAATGACCAGGATTAGATCCTAGGCATGGATCGGACGGTGATGGTGAAGCTCTACTGAAAGGCAGCGGCTCGCCTGGAGGAAAGGGGCTCGATCAAATGGCTCTGAGGTTAGCTGGAAGAACAGATGAAGAACACCACAAGGATGAACTTCAGTCGGTGAGGCAGCACAGCTCCAGCGATCTCAGGTCCCTCTTCGAGGTGAAAAACCCTCCTGGCAATGTCCTCCACCTTCCAAATGCATTAAAATGGTGCGGGGGTGGTCGGCATGATGAGCACCATGACCTGGAAGGGTTCTTGCAGTGTTAATGAGCCTCGAAGAGGCTCCCTTGTGGGTTCTCTCTTGCAGCAAATGGTTAGGCACAAAAAGGCGACACCTAGGGAAGCGTCTAAAGGGGGAATCGATGAAGGAGTACATCGGGTGGCGATATCTCCGACGTGTGGCGGAGAAAGGAGATCGAACGTGCAGATCTAGGCTAGATCTGAGTGAGTGGAAGTGGGCATTATATTCGGAGGACAGGGAAGAGTGAAGGGAAGGTGGTAGAGGGTCAGTCAATTGTTGATCATGATGGAGGAAGGTCGCTGAAGCTATGCTCCGGCGAACTACGAGTCAGGCGATTACAAGCTAAAACTAAGGATAAACCCTAAACTTAATGCATAATTAAAAAGAAAAAGTAAAATGCAATTAAAAGGAGGTGGAAAGAGCAGCTCTTACACCTGAGAGAAAGCTCAGGGAGCAGGGTGGTCGGAGCACCACCGTGGATCGCCACCTTGTCCTAGCCACACCATCTCCGAGCTCGGAGAGGTGCGCAGCTGTCACATGGACCTCAACACACTCACAATGACACCTAGCAAGGCTCGAAGGGGATCAAAAAGGGTAGGCAGAGCTTGGAGTTTTATTGATAGACAGTGAGTTCGGATGATCTTGGGCAGTGATTATTGACATGCTCGAGGCATATTGAGAGGATATGATGATCTTGCGAGGTAGACGGATGTGAGATGGATGGTAAATCTCGTATTCATCATGTTAAAATCCACATATTAACTCATTTCTTAAATAATTCAATAAAAATTACTGTTAATTCATTATTTTTATCTTGTATTATATTGTATAGATTATGTGTATATTTAACACTATAATTATTGTATTTAATTACTTTCAAATCCTTTATTTTTATTTCTTATTAAAAACCTCCAAAAATTAGGTTAATTAATTGTCTATAATTATCCTGACCCTTTAACAGAAATAAAAAACAAAAAAAATATCAAAACCCAAAAGCAGTATTTTTATCCCTTAAAAAATACCCCAAAAATAGACTTTGTATAATCGACCTCTTTTGAATTTTTGTCCAACATGAAACTTATAGATCTCATCGAGATCTACAACTTTCGTGTTTTGAATGTTTTTCCTAATTTTTCCTCTAACTAATTCTTTGTGATTTTTTTTAATTTATCATTTATTGATTTTTTTGGTGCAGCCACGTGGCGCTCTCTGCAGCTGCCATGTGGTCGCCCCCTCTTGCGCCACCTGCCTCCTCTAATCACCCTTGGATCACTTCCATCTCCACCGCTGATCCCCGCCCCATTTTCAGTCGTTCGATCTCCCTTAGGACGAGATCCCAACCATCCCTTCGCGCCTCACTCACAGCTGCAAGATCTTCATTCTATCCTATGGCCCAACGTCTTCCACGTTACCCGTTCACCCTCCGTCGTTGATGGGACCCTAACTCCCATCTGGACCGCCCGCCTCCGCGCATCTTCCAACCGTTCAATCAAATCCTAAGGATCTGATCGTTGCCCTCCACTCGCGCCTATATATGGACCGTTGGATCGTAATATCCAACAAACCGCAAGTCTTCTCCTATCTCCGTAACTTCACGCCCCCAGGCGTTATGCCTCTTCGCTGCTCCTCTCCTTATTTTGGAGGCCTCATAATCCACCTTCTCCGAGTCGTAACGCCATCACCACGAAGCCTAATCCTCTGCAATCCCCGTGTGACCCCCATTATCTCTCGCCTTCATCCCCAACCGTCATTACACCTGTTCAAAAACTCGCCAACACCACGTAAACTCCGAGCTCTGCCGCCTATAAATCGCACACCTCCACCACCTCCATTCCTCATCCACCATTCCAAGGGGTTCAACCTAGCCATCCTACGCCTCCCTGTGACATACGGAGGCGGATGGATTGGCGAAGATGGTCGTTCATCCCCGATGTTGACCCATGGTCAAATGGACCGTGATTACAGTGCCTCCAATGGTTGTACGAGCTCCGAGGCCCGGCTGACCTTGCCGAGCGACGACCCCGAGCTCCAACGAAGCTTATCCCAAGCCACTTCGTCTGCCTCCGACTAGGTACCCCTCTTCCTCTGATCCTTTGATTTCCTCCTTATTATCCCACCACCTACATCAATGCTCACCACCATCTGAGCATCCTATGAGCTTCACCAAAGATCCATCATCCTCGCTAACCCCTTCATTCACCACTTCCCTTCTCCAGAAGCCTCCCCTACTCAGCCCCAGCTCCTTCTCAGACTCGTTGGAGAAGAAGACTTGGGCCTCTGCCTCCTTCACCCGACAAGGCCCCCACTCCACTCACCTCACACACTTGCACGCTTCGGCTATACTTCTAACATATGCAATTACCTCTAATCTTCAAAAGACGGATGCCGCACCTCAACTTCGATTTCAGGCTCAGCCACCGCAGGAGCTCCACCGATCAGCTACTCAAATCACTCTCGGAGCCTCACCGCACCTCTAACCACTTCGCCAGGACCTCAGGAAGCTTCTTCGACCCTCAGGCAAGCACCTGGAGCATGGAAGAGCCACGCATAAGCCGCCGGATCCCTGCCTTCTTTGGTGGCCTACGACGGAAGAAGAAAGCACATATACCGTCCGATAGATTTGATTGGACGGCCTTTGTGATGCCATGCCTCTCAACACGAACCTCCAGGCTTAGGTCCTCCGAGACTCACACCGAGCTAAGAGTCGTGCCTCCCTGACATGCCATGTGGGCATCCGAGCCTCCATGCCTAGCCTCCAGGCTCGGGTCCACTAAGCCTCATACCGAGCGACCACAACACGCCACGTGGCCCGAGCCTGACTCGCCTCCCTAGCCTAGGCCGCGCGTGCCTAGGGCTGGGTAATTTACATAGTTGACCCCGTACTTTCATATACTAGACGCATGCCTCACGTGCGCATCTGGGGTATTTTATAAGGAGGTCTAGCTAGTTTCTCATTATTGCGCTTATGCCCCTACACGCAATGGAAAAATTATAGAGGGCCCCAACCGATTTTGCTAAATTACAAATAGGTCCCTCCAGGGATCTATTTGTGATTATTTATCTTTTATTTCTCACATTTTCTTACATTTATGCCCATGTATTGTTTCTTTCATACCTTGAGCATCGTAAATCCAAATTGCATGATTTCATTGTCATTTTGTTGCTTATTTAATTCTCTGTCTAATGGAATAATTCAATTCCGAATCAACACTAAATGAAATATGAAGAATTTTTATGTTATATAGTGTCTTTTGATCATTAATTCTTTGCCATCGATAGAAACTTGCTCTTAATTTTGATGCTCAAATTAACTCTGAATTCGAACCTAAACCTATGCTCATTAACTTAATAATTTATAGGGCATATGCGCATCTTTTGTCTTGCATGCATCACATCGTGCATATTTTATCTCTTATAATTGCAATGAAAAAGAAATTAAAAATGCCATCTCTTTCATGCATCATTATTCGCATTATTTTTCCTACATTTGGTCGTGCATATGCATGAAGACCTAAAATTAAGAAGATAATCACTCATTAATAAACAAAATTTGATAATATATTAAAGAGGTTTGTGTCCCTGTGTTCGATCTTGGTAGACTTGCCAAGTTAAAAATACTCCACAACATTCGAAGATTGTGGTTTTTGTTGAACCAAATTTGCCTCCTATACTACGACAATTGTCAATTATTAAAGAGGCAAATTTGATATTCATCAAATTACATCGTTGCTGGGGACACGACTCACCTTTATTATTTATCGGATTTTGACTTATTTTTGTTGTGAATATTTTCAAAATTTGCAGGTCTTCTCTTCATGCATTTTTGCATCATTTTTTTGCTTATTTTCTTGCTATTTTCTAACATTTTTTTGTGGCAGGGCCCATGAAGATCGAGGATACTTTAACCCCATGGAGGCGTGGAGCTGGGAGCTCCCGCTGAGAAGGCCGCAAAAGAAAGGATGAAGAATTCAAGGAATATTAGTGAGCTCCTCATGCATTTTCATGTTGTAAAAAATGCATCATGCAAATTTTTAGCAGTCCACGTTCGAGGGCTCGTTGTGTAAAAAGAGAGAGAGAAAAAGAAGTAGATCACTAGATGATCTATCTCCCCCCCCCCTTCACACACTCGCACATATACACTTACCCTCCCCCCTCTGTATATTCACACATTGCACACACACACCTCCGCTTATTCATAATCATCTATAAATAGACACTCACCCTCCCCTCTTTATGTATCTCTGTATAAATACCCTTCTAACCCTAATAGCCTCGGACCCCCAGCATAAATTTCAGATAATTTACTTAGGTTATTTTTAGCCTAAGTAAAGGGGGACCCGACCATCATTCCTCCCTCACTCTGTCTTCTTATACTTAGGTCATTTTCGACCCAAGTATAGGGGGACCCTCCTCCTCAGTTCCTCTATATCACCCTATATTTAACCAGAGATATGGCTTCATATCACTTGTGCTATGAGGACATAGCAAAAGTTAAGTATAGTGGGGTATACCGTATATTACTGTATATATATTTAGCCATATCTCATATTCTTAAAAAAAATTGAAAATCTTTTTGAGCTTGGTTTAAGTTGACCTGTGAACTGTGTTTTGTAAAAATCTTTGTAAAAATTCTTTTAAAATTGAGGGATTAACTTTTTGTAATTAAAAACAACCTTTTTCAAAACTCCATAAAAATCTGAAAAAAAAATTAAAAAAATTCTTTAGAAACTCTGGCTACTAGGCTTAAAAATGAGTATCTACTCTCAGTGAGGGAACTTCGGTCTCTCTTAGCAGAGTGGGTGGTTTAGAGGACACTGTATATGGCTCCGTCCTCAAGTAACACAAGCCCATCTAACGGTCCGTACTTACACCCATACTGGCTGGAAGTGGATGCAACTATTCATATGAGCTTGGGCTAGTCATTGTCTCTCAAAAGAATTTAAAAAAAATGAAAAATTAAAATCCATAAAAATTTGCAAAAGATAAAAATCACAAAAATTCTCTGGAGTTGGTGTATTCCTGACACATTCACATTCACTCAAGGCTTAAGGATTTTGAGGATACTTGATTTCCGAGATCTTGAGAGTCCGAGTTTTTATTTTATTAATTTTTGATTATAAAATAAAAATGTTTATTATTTTATGTAGTATTTTATTATGATTTTTATATTTATTTTTTTGATGTTATTTATTAGTAGTTAATTTTTAGGGGTATATTTATAGGTATATTCATCTATGTTTTGACTATTTTTATTTTGTATATTTTTTATTTTATTATTTTATTATTTTATTATAATATTTTATATATTTATAACTTATTTTTAGGTATATAAATATATTTTTATTATAATTTTATGATATAATATATACACTTAAATAAATATAGATAATAATTATGTAGGTATAAATATAGGTATTTTGTCTATGTATTTTGTATCCTATTTTATCTTAATGTATTTTCTTTGGTTTTATTTTATCTTTATATTTTTAATAGGAGATAAATAATATTTACAAGATTATAACAATATAGATGAATAAAAGAATCAAAGAATAGAGTCTCCTCTTATTTTTTTCACAAATATTAGCATAGGTATTTTACCTGTATATTTTATATACTTATTTTATTTCTAAGTTTTATTGGTGATTTTATTGTGGTTTTAATATGTACATGAGTTTTAGGTAATATCTATAAAATTATAAAAATATAAAGTTGTAGAAATAATAAATAATGAATAAATTGAATATTTTATTTGGGTGTGTTCTACAATGAGGGTCCAAAACCAAACTCTCACACCTTAACTCCAAAAATCATGAAACCACCTTCATTAAATAGCTTATTAAAAGGTATAAACAATTAGAGGTGACTTTTATACATTTTGATCTTTTATTTGGAAGATATGGGTTTGTGAAATTAGATTTTGGCTTTTTATTTTGTGTATAAAAATTACTTGTGTATTATTTTTGTACAAACTTAATTTTGTATTTTAATTTACATTATTATCTACAACTTTCATGTACGAAGTTTCTTTATTGACATATAAATAATAATGAATAAAATGGGTGTTAAAATGAATTATTAGGGAATAAATAAATGTGACTTTTATTGTATTTTTTGTCCTTATCTCCCTACATTATTCCTTGTAGACCAACTCAATTCTTGACTTGGTCTCGGGGTTTAGGTCAAAAAATACCTTTGGTATTTTATTCTTTTTTTTATTCTCTTTATTCTATAATTTTGGCATTAAAAATAGTATTATTCACACAATAAATGCAATAAATAATTAATACTATTTTGTACAAATTAATGCTATTTACATGCATTAGCTAGGGTATTTAAGGCCAAAATGATAGAATAAAGGTGATGAAATGGAGATTCATCACCCTCTTATACTTGCCTTCGCTAGTCCTTAGAAAACACTAATGCAATAAGTGCAGAAAAGAAAAGCAAAGAAAAGAAAAAGAAAGAAAATGGATTAAATTTAAGTCTCAAACTTGTCTTAAAATCAAAGTGGATCTTAAGTCAGACCTTTGGAATTTTATTGTGGGCGGATCCTTATTGGGAATCGTATTTGAAATACAACAGCCTTCGAGAATCCCAAAACTCTACTCAAGTCTCCTCAATATCCATGTCAGATAGTTCAACTCATACACAAACCCTTACGACTATGAATCTTACTTGTACAGTGTATGTGATAGTGGCTCTCCATAATTGATATGACAAAGAGACTGACTTCTCCAGCATGACAACCCAATGATTCCCCAATCCAGCAACTCTTTCCTCGAGGAGCAGGGTATTCCATTCTAAGTTCAAGTGGCAACCAGCTCAAGAGGAGTGGTGAAGAGAAGAATGGATGGTAGCCAGTGTAGCTACCTATCTTTGGATGCTTGACAAGTGTAGCCAAGTCATATAGCTGTAGGCTCACATATCATGACTTCGAAGCACAAGCTTGCTTATTGACTCTACAAATATGTACACTCTGGTAGGCATTTTATTTTCAATCAGGCCTGTCCACTTTTTTGGAGTTTTTGCTTTTTGTATTTTTTTTGAAATACTATATACATAAGCACTTACATAAGGAGTTTTTCCTCTTGAGCCAGTAGACCATCCCTCTTTTGAAGCATTATTGCATCCCACACTCTCCTGTCTTTAGACATCTTTGCTACTGGACGGGTTGGGGTGCACTTCCCTCCCTAGACGAGGACAAATGTTTCCACTTGTGTGCATATCACACCGGCAAATCCAGTCCCCTCACTACTCCAACTGAGTCGAGCCAAATGAAAGGTGTCGATGTCCAAGTTAGGTCACTATCAAAAAGAGTTGTGCATGTGCTCCAAAATACTCTACTTATGCATTCAAGAATCCATTGAACCAAGTCTCATTATTCTCAAAGAATTAAGTCAACTAGACATGAAGTACCTCAATTCTAGCTTCTATAAGGTTCTTATGATTAGGTAGATTTAAGGTCCAACCAAGTTCCAATCTTCAGATTTTACTTAGACTCGTTCAATTATCAAACTCAATCCGAAAAATACAAATGCTATGTACAATGCAAAAAATATTTTAGCGATGCAATTTTCAAAGTTTTGAACTTTTTATGGATTTTTGAAAAAGATTATACAAATGCAATTTTTTGTTTTTTTTTCAAAAAGATTTTGCAAATGTTTTTGCTATTTTTGATTTTGCGAATGTTTTGATGATTTTTGAAGACAAAAGATATGGATAAAAACTAGGTACAAATATTAACACGGGGATGCTTCTTATATTTAGAAGAGTTGGATTTTTAAGAATTTACACTGGATAAGTGATCCTTTTTATAAAGTTAATAAAGAAGTTTAGTGTGATGTATATATTCCTCAAACTTATTTAAAAATCATTTTACAAACTGCTTTGGAAACTATAGTTCAAAATAATTTTTACAAATAATTTTTACAATCATTTACACATATTTGAAAATCATTTTACAAAGATTTTTCAAATAGTATATATAGATTTTTCAAAATATTTTTGCAACCATTTTCAAAATCATTTGAAAATAGTTTTTCAAACATTTTTTTTCACACAAAGAAAAGAAGTTTTTACAATCAAAATATGTTTATAAAGGTTGAAAATATTTTACGAAACATTTTCTAAATAGCTTTCAAAAGATTTTTCAAAAAAGATTTTCAAACTATTTTTCACACATTTTGCAAAAGTATTTTTACTTGATTTATTAATCAGTGTATACAAAAATTTTAAGGAATAATATGCATATTTTTATTATGTACTTTTAATGAATTTAATGGGATATGTTTTGTGTTTTATAACGTATTTTAGCCACAATTATTATTAAAAATACGAAAGTATGAGTTGGGGCCAAAGTATATATGCAGTATATTCGGCCCCCCTATACTTAGCTTGACCTATGTCCTCATAGATCGGAGAGAAAAAGAGAAGACGTAACTCGTACTGAATATAGAAAAATCTGAAGAATAACGAATGAGGGAATGAATATACAAATGAGAAGTTGATCGTCCTTCTATACTTAGGATCAAATAATCCTAAGTATAGCAGACTGTACACAAAGCAGGGATAGTCAAGGGTGGGAATGAATAGATCGTACTCAGACTGTCTCCCCCTATACTTAGGGTAAGGTTTCACTAAGTATATACAAGAAGAGGAGACAGAGGAGATGATCAAATAATGAAATCACTCGGGGTGCATGCCCCCCTGTATTGATGTATTTGTTATTATTTAGTCTGCAAACTATAAATAATTTCATCCATACCCCTCTGCATCTACATTTGTTTTTTCATGTTAAAAATCAAATAAAAATAGCAAAACCTCTTTAAAGATTCTACAAAAATCACATTAGGCTTCTATTTACACTATTCATTATTAATTTTTATTTTGCATTTAAATCTTGTTTTTAATAATTCAAAAAATTCATAAAAACTCATTGTTTGCTTTTAAAAATCGACAAAAAGTATAATTTTAAAAATAAATCTAAAAAAATCCATGCTTATTTATTTTCATCTCTTTTAATTTCTATACCATTTTCGCATTTTTATTCTCATAGAAACTAAAAAAAATCATAAAACATCCAAAAACATAAAGAGTCATAAAAAGTAATAGAAAATTCCAAAAAATCATAAAATACCTTTCTGGAAAATAAAAAAATTATCTTTCTATGTGTGCATATTTAATTTATTTTTATTTTATTTACTATTTTAAAAATTCAAAAACATTAGCCTTGTGTTCTGTTTGCTTTATTTTCTGTTTTTGATTAAAAGACTTAAAAGGTTCAGAAAATTCTTGAAAATTCCCAAAAACATTAGAAAAAGTTTAGAAACTCAAAAATATTTTTTGTTTTATTTTTTTATTTATTTTTGATATATTTGAAAAATACAAAAAGATAGGTTGTTTGTATTTGTTTATTTTCCTTTAATTATTGTTCCTCTATTTTAAAAATTAAAAAAAATCATTTGCAAAGTTAAAAATCATAAAAAATATAAAATCACAAAACCAAATAAAAAAATATAAAATTAAATTTTTCATATAATTACAAAAATTAAAAACACAAAAGCAAGAGTAGTGTGCATAGAATTTTCCCCTTTATTTCGTTGATTTTTCATTGATTTAATAACCCTCGGGATTTTTGTTGCCTTTCTGAATTCGATCATGTACGTTATACATGTAAACAAATAGCATTGGTAGTCTTGTGCTTACGTTTTTTTATTGTCTTGAGCTGTGTATAAATTACATATAATTTTTGTTGAGGGATTTTTATGGTTGCAACGATACTGCAAATAATTCATTAATTTAAACCCCGGATTTCCCTTTTCAACAATTGGCACCATTGTTGGTGAAGCATGTCGAGGGTAGCTAGGTTTTTCTCTTGACATGTTATTCTTGGTTGTAAATACTTGTTTTTCTTTCTCTATTTTTATCTATATTTTCCTGCCATTTATTTCATTGTGCATATATTGCCGTCATATATTCTCTGTCTATATTTTTGTCATGTATTTCATTCATTTAGTTTTTCTATATTTTTGTGTATATTTTTCCATATATTTCATTCATATACTTTTGCTCATATTTTTATAATTGTGCTTTTTTACATTATCTTGTGTTTCCTGTTTTTGTGAGGGTTAGACGAGCGAGGGCGATATTCTTGGGAGCCCCGAGGCATCCAAGCGAAGCGGAGGCGACTCATTTCTTCATCGAGCTGTAGAAGAACGTAGGAGGGGAGAAGTAGATGATTTTGAAGAAGCAACATTTTTTGAGTGCTTTGCACATATATATTTTTTATTTTATTTAGCGATTTTATTCATTCATTATTCTTGTGAAAATTGTAATTATTTATTTGGCGCTTGTCTCTTTTTCTTTTTTTCTAAAAGGCCATTATATACCTTTTGGGTGCGGGGTCTTTTCACCTAGTGCTGGTGCACTTGGGGGACTTCACCGATTTTGTTTTCATCGACTTTCTTTTTCTTTATTTTATCACGGTTTTTGTGCTTGAGCCCTTAGTGATAAGTTTTATTATCTTTCTTGAGCTAGGTAAATGATTAGGTCCAAAGCCCTAAACAAGAATTTCTACACCTATAGAGTAGAGCGTAGCTTGAATTTAGTCAAATTAACTTGTTCTTTCCCGTTAATAGAAGTTATTGCCAGGACGGTTCTCGTGCATCATTTAGGTTAGTTTATTTTATTTCTTTTATTTTATGCACGGATTTCCCTGCATGTAGAGTGCTGGCGACAAGGTTCGTATCCTCTATCTCCTACATGTATCATTGATTTTCTCGCGCATCATCTTTTCCGAATTCCTTCCCCTTTTTTGCTCATAATATCAAAAGGAATTAGAAAATTCGTTAGATGATTTATTTGAAAAAAAACTCGAAAAAGTGATAGATGTATAAAATCGGGACTGATATAGAAAAGTCGACCCTAAAACTAAACGTAAGGACAAAATAATTATTTAGGGAGAGTACCCCCCATTGTTTGTACTTACATCCAGACAGAGTGGGTGAGCATAGCTGTAAAGATAGAACCCAAATCCCTAAACTTGTGCCTTAAGTATTTGTACATCATTTTTTGGTGTATGTTTGCAATTGTAAGCACTTGACTCCAACCATAGAAAATCGTTTTGGTGTGCTAATCCTCTTATCTCCCTTTGGGCCTGATATTGAACCTGACAGCCTGAGAAGATAGTACCACTATTTGGGGAGGTATGAGTATATACACGATGTGCGATAGCGGTGACTCAACTCGTGTGTTTGGTAGTAAGAAACTTCTTGTAGATTCACTAACTTAAAATTGAAAAGATAAAATACTGAACTCTTACGGTCTCCACTTGTGTCTGGGGTTTGTATTGTGTTTGTTTGATTAGTGTAAATATCCTTCCATGCTCTTTGCGCCTTTTTCTCACTTTCTCCTTGTGTTGATCTCTGTGTTCCCGCATCTTTCCTCTTGATATCAAAGATATTGGATTGGAGCATTTCTCGTTCGGACTTTGCGAACTCATTTCACACTCCTATCTAATCATCTTCTATTCGAGAAGACTCACTTTCCGAGTATTCCCCTTTCTCCACTTCACCATTCACGACATCGATCAATCCATTATTCAAGATTGACTCTAATCTTGAACTATCATTTGAGACTCCGGTATTCTTGAGGACTAATTCAGTGCCATGTAAATTCTCAGAAAACAAGATAGTGCACTTGATGCCATCGAAAGGCAAAAGTTCCATGGCTGACTAGAGCAAGATCAAGAACACGATGTTAGCCTCCATCTAGACCATTCAGGCACAGTTGACTAAACATGCTGACATCTAGGATAGTTTGAGAGACATGATCTTAGAGCTGAAGAATGACAGACAAGGGAGGAGTGAGAAGAATAGAAACCCTGGAGGATGTGGGAATGTGTGAGATAATCCACTACTTGAGCTAGTGGTTAAGCTTAAATTGAAGGATGCCTATAATCCAGGGGCAGGACAGACAAACACATGGATTAGGATACTTGAGATTTATGGGCCTTTTGAGCTTAACCCCACATTTTTACCATCCTCCCAATATTCCATGGAAACATAAATGAAGAACCATTTGTACACCTTCAAAAGTTTGATCGCATTTGTGACACAATACACTACCTGAATGTTCCTTTAGAGGCAGTGAAGATTATAACCTTCCCGTTTAGTCTCATGGACAAGGCGTTATGTTGGCTTAACCTTTTGGGAAGGGTTGTCACAGCTTGGGAAGAATTGAGGTCCACCTTTTTAAACAAGTATTATCCACTGAGATGTCTCAACCAAATATGATCTTTGATTGCTAAATTCTACCAAATGTCCCATGATCCTATTCACAAGACGTGGGAAAGATTCAAAGACTTGATGGATAAGTGCCCCCACATCACGGCATTCCGAAGATGAGCATTGTGTAGAACTTCTTTGGGGTTTGAGCATTGAGAACCAGAAACTTGTAGATGCCTTTTGTGGGAGGTCCCATTTCAACAAGGACAAGGATACCCTTTATCAGATTTTTGAGGAGATGTTGGAGAGCTCTGTAGCTCTTTCTTCTTCACGTGCTTTTCATAAGCATCATGTACATTCTCCTGTAGCACTCCACAAGGCTGTCACCATGAAGGCATCGCATGATGTTGATAGGGTGGACAATTCAGATCTGACCATCATAGGCAATCACCTATCCAAAGTGGACATAATTGAGAAATGGTCCAAGGAGCTTGAGAAGCTTCAAGTGATCGAACTGAGGATGAAGAACCTGGATAAGCTGGATGTGATTACGAAGCATCTGGAGCTTTTTGTCAGTACAATCAGTGATTTCAAAGTGCGAGTACAGCATCCGATACCTCTACTCGTGAGCAGAATTCTTCCACTTCTACATAACAGAGTACCAGAGGACCATCTACAATTCAGCACATTTACTACGTGTAGACTTCTGACTAGGTCTAACAGCAGTCACAACAGATTGTACCATACCAGCAAGAGCCCCAGTATATTCCTGAGAAGCAGTCTCCACCTCCACCTCTCATTCAAGAGGTGAATGGCATGTGGTTTGACCGAGACCGCAACCAACATCGTCCGTCCGAGCAAGGTCAATTAGTTTCGCAGCAGAGTTAGAGGCCCACCCACCACTTCCAAGGAGGGAGACTACAACCCTAGCACCAGCAGTCCCAGCCTCACTTTCAGTCTCCACCATACTTCCATACAGCAGCAAATGCAGTCTGTATATTTTATACAACCTTACTACAAGCAACAGTTTGCCGTTTTTGGACAGTTTTCACATCCTCCTCCTCCTCATTATCATCAGCCATAGTATGGATACCAACAGCCTCCTCACTACTCGTCTCAGCAACAACCAGTCATTGAGAACCCAAAGGCACCTTCGGTGAATCCCGCACTTGATCAGCTTGCATGTTGATGAAGAATATGAATGATCTGACTCAGAGGATCGATGATAAGACTACTACGAAGACACTGATTCCAGCACATGTCAAAGCCAATCCGAACAACTTCAGACGCAAGAGAAGGTAGCTCATGATCCATCCACACCCGAGACATGTATGTCCCTTGATTCTACATGTTTATCTGACGCCATTCATCTCAAGAGAGGTAGGAGATTGTAGCCGCATGTACATCAGTTAGGATTGTTGAGAGTCGATGAGAGAGTTTCATCGACGTCATCATCATCTTCACCAGTAGAGCAATGATCTTGTGTATTCACCATCTTCTTCTTCTCCACCACCACCACCACCATCTTCACCACCATTATTCAGAAAAATCCAAAAAGAGAATAAAGAGAGATGCAATTCACAGTGAACCGTTAAGGAGAATACACTAGTCGTGGATTCTTCTTCTATACTAGCAGATGTATCCCATCCTGTTTTTGAGTCTATTTCTTCTACTCTTGTTTTGGGTGATACTATACAGACTGAGTATGATCACTCAATTGTAAATAATGACTTTATTTTGAATAATTGAGCAGCTTGATGTTTCTCATAATTCTGTTCCATTCACTTCTGCTTTGAATAAAACCAAAAAATCAAAAATTTAAAACAACATTATCTAATCCTGGAGTGGTAGAGATCCTATTGATCAAGAATTTTATTGTACTCTTCTCGATAGCGGATCCTCCTTTAATATCATGCTATCCTCTTTACTCACTGAGTTTGGGTTGGGGCCTCTTAGATCCACCAGGATTATCCTTCAGTTTGCTGATAGATCGATCAAGAGGTTGAGAGGCATATTAGAGGATGTTATTGTAACAGTGTTAGAAATGAGATTCCTAGTTAATTTTGTTGTCATGGATATGGCACCTCTACACCGTTACTCCATACCTCAATCATACTTGGTCGGTCGTTCCTTCGAGAGGTCGAAGCGGTAATTGATTATGGTACTGGAGAGATCATCTTTCACTCTTGTAGTGACAAGGTGAAAATTGAGACAATCCCTGATCCTAGGCCATCACGGCCACCACCAACAACAGATGAGAGTGAGACAGTGAAACCAGACCCTGAGGATTGTGATTTTCTTACCGAGTTTAGAGAGATAGATCTTTTCATATATTTCACAGACACCCAGGAGTTCCTTTCTTAGAAGGATTCCCTAGAATGCACAATCAACATTAGTTCCCTTGTTGATCATACTGAGTTGTTTGTTGATGGGCAGTTTGAGCTATATTCTAAGGATCATTTTGAGATATGGGAGGTACATTATGAGATTGATGATACACATTACTTTCCTGAGATTACTGATGAGATAACTCCTACTGAGGTTTCTGAAATTTTTGTTGAGGATTCTGAACAACCTTATGAGCCATTCCTTTCTGAGTAGAGATCATTCATTACAGATCTTTCTGAGATTTTACTTGTTGAGCCCATAATATCTACGATGGATAGACACACAGTGCAGATCAGATACCTTCTACCAGTACAGTTGTAGAGGTTGCCACAGAGCTGATTTAGACCCCACATTAGCTTAAGGCTTTACCCTCAACGTTGAAGTATTCCTTCCTTGCGGGTCCCCCATAGATGTTTCTAGTCAACCTCCGCTTGCAGTTGACCGAAAAACAAGAATCTCGCATGCTAGAGGTAATATTTTGGATCTCTGTGGGATTAGTCTAGCTTTGTGCTCGCATCATATCTACTTAGAGGATGACAGAAAATGCTCCCATGAGTATCAACGCTGTCTCTATCCAAACCTCTGGGATGTTGTCATGAAAGAGATCAAGAAATGGTGTGATGCTGGCTTTATTTATCCAATATCAGATTCCAAGTGGGACAACCCTTTGCATGTGGTCCCGAAAAAATATGGGATTACGATCATAAAGAATGATTGTGGTGAAGAGATTCCGACCCGTGTACCTACTTCATGGCATGTCCATGTGGATTACCGGTGCCTGGATTCAGCTACTTAGAAAGATCACTTTCCACTGCTCTTTACTGATCAGATTATTAAGAGGTTGACAGGGAAGGAGTTCTTTTGTTTTTTGGATGGGTACTCGGAGTATAACCATGTTTCTATCACTCCTGAGGATTCGGAGAAATTTACTTTTACTTGTCCGTTTGGCACCTATGCTTTTATATGGATGAACTTTGGATTGCGTAATGCCCCCACTACATTACAAAGGTGTCTGTTGGCTATTTTTGGCACATTTTATGTAGTTTTATAGAGGTCTTCATGGATGATTTCTTATTCTACGGGGATAGCTTTGATGCATGTCTGGCTCATTTAGACTGAGTACTTCAACGTTGCTGTGAGGTAAACCTAGTGCTCTCATGAGGGAAGAGTCACTTTATGGTGACTAATGGGATTTTATTAGGCCACGTCATCTCCAAAAATGGTTTGGAGGTCGACCCGATTAAGATTGATGCGATCTCCAAACTTGAGCCACCGTAGAATTTGAAGCAGTTAAAGTCATTTCTTGGACATGTTGGATTTTATGGCGATTCATTAAGGACCTTAGCAAGATCGCCAGATATTTGATTGGACTTCTGTGCAAGGAGAGTGAGTTTATTTTTTATGAGAAAGTCCTCCTTGTATTTCACTAGATGAAAGATATGGTTACTAGTGCTCCTGTCCTACATCCACCTGATTGGTCTCTCCCTTTTGATATCATGACAGGCGCGTCATATTTTGCAGTTGGAGCTATTCTAGGATAGATAAGGGGATGTTAGCAGTGGTGTGTGCATTAGAGAAGTTCATATCTTACCTCCTTGGTTTACATGTGATTGTATACATAGATTACACTACCATACAATACCTACAGGCAAAGAAGAATGCTAAACCACACCTTATCATGGATCCTTCTTCTCCAGGAGTTTGATTTATAGATTTAAGATAAATTTGGAGTGAAAAATGTTGTGGCAGATCATCTTTCCCTTATCACAAATGCAGAGACTTCTAAACAAAGTATACTTCCTATTTCTGAGACCTTTCCAGATGTGACCATTTTGTCTGTGGACTCACTCTCATGGTACGTTGATATTGTGAACTATCGTTTCCCCAAGAAAGTTCCACAATATTGGTCGAAGCATAAGGTAGACAGAATTCTATCATAGATACATTTTTACCAGTGGTAGGATCTGTACATGTTTTGTGAGGGTGCAGATTGTATCTGGAGAAGGTGCATTCCTCAGGACGAATACACCATCCTACTTGAGCATTCTCACAAACTAGAGTATGGTGGGCATCATTGGGGGATGCACGCAACCACAAAAGTTTTATAGAGTGGCCTATGGTGGCCAACTTTATTTAACGATGCTACAGAGTATGTTCGAGGTTGTACTAACTGTTAGAAGATGGGAGGAACCATTGGTTCCAAAGATACCATGCCTCTGAGATTTATCCAGATTTCAGATGTTTTTTATGCTTGGGGAATAGACTTCATGGACCCATTTCCTGTGAGTCAGGGATTTCAGTACATCTTACTTGTCGTGGATTATGTTAGTCGATGGTTGGAGGCTATCTCCACTCGAGCCATTGATAGTCATACAGTTTGTTCCTTTCTCAAGGACTACATTATTGCACAATTAGGTATTCCCAAGATACTCATTTCAGATGGGGGAAGCCATTTAATTAATAGAGAAGTCAAGAATCTTATGAAGAAGTATGCCATTGAGTATAGAGTTGTGTCTCCTTACCACCCACAGACTAATGGCTTGGCTAAGATTTCAAATAGGGAGATAAAGATGATATTGCTTAAACTTGTGCTTCTAGATAGGAAGAACTGGTCCTAGATGCATGACTCAGTTCTATGGGCTTATCGCACGACATACAAGTCTTCATTGGGTATGTCTCCGTACAGATTGTTGTATGAAAATCCTTGCCACTTGCCACTTGAATTAATTCACAAATCTTTATGGGCACTCCGTGTATGCAATTTAGATTATGAAAAAGCAGGAAAAAGCAAGAAGTAGATCTTAACATATTGACGGAATTCTAAGATTTTACATATGACAACTCACTCATGTATAAGGAGAAAGTCAAGCATTGGCATGATAGATACATTAGAAGGAAGACTTTCTCCCCATATTAGAAAGTTTGGTTGTTTGATGCCAAATTGAAGTTGTTCCTGACAAATTGAAAAGAAAATGGTTAGGACCGTTCATTATGAGAGCCGTGCGAAACAATGGTAGTATAGCCATATCTGGGTTATCATATGAAACACAACTATTTGTTGTAAACGGACAATTGCTGAAGCCATATGTAGATCATAATACATTTCTGTTCGTGGTTGATTCCATATCTATGGTATCAGATGATGACTTTTTGACATCTTTTGTGTTCGATACAAGAGGTGATTTTCTTTTGTATATCCTTTCGTTTTATTCTTTCTTCTTCAATTTTTATCATTCACCCTTTCCTCCGTGTGTTATACTTAGGATGTACTCTATCCTAAGTATAGGGGAGGTGAATGACTTGAGTTTTTCCATTTTCATTCTATTTTATTACTCTTGTTGTTGCCTATACTTAGGGATACTTTACCCTAAGTATAGGGAGAGTGGTCTTGTTCATTCTATCTCTTTCATGATTTTATTTTCTTTTATTCCTTCTGTTCTCTTGCTTGTCCTTCAACTTGTTGATATTCTTTTTCTAAACCTAGGGATATGTTACCCAAAGTATAGGGGAGTACAAGTCGAGTCGTTGAGTTTGTTCATTCTTTTCCTCAATTTTTCTGGTTTGTGCAGTCTTCTATACTAAGGATTACTTGATTCTGAGTATAGGGAGATCACCAACTTCTATTCTTTTCGTCTATTCCTTGAGTCGTTGTTGTATGGAATTCTTTTCACTTTTCTATACTTAGCACGAGTTATGTCTTCCTTTGTAGCTCTTTGGTCTCTACGAGGACATAGTTCGAGCTAAGTATAGGGGGTGTCATATATATTGTATATATACTTTAGTCATAACTCGTATTTTTAATAATATGGTTATTATTTAAAAAATATTTGGAAAAATGATTTGTAAAATGATTTGCAAAAGTCTTTTGTAAAAATATTTGCAAAAATTATTTTGTAAAATATTTTGTAAAATTGTTTGTAAACTGATTGTAAAATGTTTGTAATTTTTTGTAAAACTATTTTTGTACAAATCTTTGCAAAATTATCTATAAAAATGTTTTGTTTGTAAAATGTTTGTAAATTATTTTCTGTATCAAAATCATGTACACTGTACAAAATGTTTGTAAAATTTTTGAAAGCAAATTGTTTGCAAAACCTTGTTTGTAAAATTATTTGTAAAATGATTTGTAAAAATATTTGTAAAATAGTTTGCAAAAACTTTTAAAAAAATATTTGAAAAATATTTTGAAAAAATGTTCGTAAAATCTTTTGTAAAATATTTTGAAAGGGTTTGTAAATGTTTTTGTAAAATTATTTGTCATGTGGGATATTAATTATGGGATGTATAGATATTTGTAAAACCAACGTGCATATAAAAACCATAATCACTTATCCTCCTGTAAATAAAATTCATTGTTGTACCTAAAATTATTTTATAAAACTTGTATCTAAAACTTGTAAATAAAATCCTCATGTAAAACAATGTATAAAATTTGTATAATCCTTATGTATAACCTTGTATGTATTTCTTATAAATACATTCAATTTACTAACCCTTTTCTTCCTTTAAAAAAGGTTTAAAATCCATAAAAATTTGCAAAATTCTTTGGAAACTTTTTTCAAAAAGATTGTTCTTTTATTACTTTTCTTCAAAAAGTTTATTTTGTATATATTTCTTGCATTTGTATGTGCATTTTTCAGAATGGTATTGACATTTAATTGTAGTATGGAATAAAGTCGAAGAAGGGAGCTTTGTTAGACCTCAATCCACTAAATTTCAGAGGAACCTTATAGGAAATGGAATTGAGATTCTTCAGGTCTATAGACTTAATTCTTTGGCAACCACAAGACTTTATTTAGTGTCGTCTTGACTGCCTAAGTAGAATACTTCAGAGCACACACATGATTCTTGTTGATAATGACCTAGTTTGCACACTTTCAATTACACTTTGCTCACCTCAGTTGAAGTGGTAGCGAGCTGGATTTGCCGGCATGAGACACAAGCAAATGGAAACATCAGAAGTCACATATTTGTGGCTATTATACTCCAACCTGGTCTAGTAGCGATGAGGTCTAACAACAGAATGTTGTGAGTTGCAATAAAGCTTCAAAAGAGGGACAGTCTACTGGCTTAAGAGGAAAATCTCCTTATGTACATGATGCACCTTTTTATAGAAAATGCATAATCAAAACCTCCAAAAAAATGGACAGACCTGATTGAAAATAAAATTCCTGTCAGAGTGTATAAATTTGTATAGCCAATAAGCAAGCTTGAGCTTCAAAGTCAGATATTTGTGAGCCTGCAGCTGGATGACTTGGCTGCACTGGTCAAGCATCCTAGGATAGGTAGCTACACTAGCTACTGTCCATTCTTCTCACAACCCCCCCTTCTTGAGATGGTTGCACTTGAATATAGAAGGGGAACACCCATTTCTCGAGGAAATAGTTATTGGATTGGGGAATTAGGATCACCATGTTGTACAAGACTGACTTTTGCTGCTTTAGTTGAGGAGAGCTACAAATCACTTACACTGTATAAGAAAAATTCACAGGAAGGTCTTGCGTTATCCTCAATATAAATTTGGTGCGAGCAGAGAGCAAGATTGATTCCCACGAGATCTGACACAGTCCAACCAATAGCCTTACGATTCCGCTCAAGAACTTCAAGCAATCTAGATTCCTGGTCTTTGGTTAGTGATGAGCTAATGATCACAGGAAATTTCTCTTTGGGTCCTGTAAGAAATGCATACTTAAATGTAGGAGGAAGTGGTTTTAGCTCCGGCAAGTCTGAATCATCAATTAGGTTTGTCTGAATGGCTTTCGAGTATGGCTCTGTGTTGGTCGACGATGAACCAATCTGTGATGTGTTGGCTACCAATTCTGACAAAAGGTGAGTGGAATCACAAAAATAGTGCGGTAATACGGCCAAATCCACGTCCGACTCGTCGTCGACATTTCTTGACTGTCCCAAAGAAGATGGTACTAACAAATCCGAAAGGATTTCTGTGTCATCAAGGGTTTAGGTATCTGTGTGTTTAGATAGGTTTGGCAACATCTCGTAAACTGCATTGTGCACTATTTCTTCTTCTGATGAGGGGCTTTCACTTTGAATTTATGGAAGTTGATCCCATGGCCCAGTAGTGATAATGAAGATACACTTTGACGTCTCTAAGTATTCAGTGGTAGATCCGGATTCTGGCCTTTGCCACTTTGTTTGCTTCATCTCCAAGTCCAATTCTCCGCCTGGAGAGCGGAATTTCATCATTCATGTATCGTAATCGAATACTGCTTTAGCAGTCTGTAAGAATGGTCTTCCAAGAATGATTTGATATTCTTTACAATGGTTCAGAGTTTCCATATTAAGGACAGTGAAGTCCACTTTGTATTATGTACACTCGATCAAGATGACTACATTCTTTACTTCTCCCTTAGGTCTTTTAGTCGATTTATCAGCAAATTGAAGCAGAGATAATGATTTTCTGAGAGGTCCTAACTCCAATTTGTAGTATAAGGCTAAGGGGAGAAGATTGATCGAAGAACCATTATCGAGTAGTGTGCGTGCGAACGCAATGCTGCCAATGCAACTCTCCACATAATGAGCACCCATATTTCCTTTTTTTTCTCGGTAAATGCTGATTTTTGACACATTTGGTAGTTGCCACTGTCAAGATATGTGTCTCCACAAATTTACTTGGTTTCTTCGTACGAGTCCTGGTGGGAGTGCATTTCACTTTCAAGTACTTTTGACATGCTGGATTGTTAGCCACATATTGATCAAATGGTACTTTGACTGTGATATTTTCCTGACAAAATCATTCATTTTTGGGTCATCTTGAATGTTTTTCTTTGATCTTCCTTTCTTAAGAGCATGGGGGAAAGGAATGGAAGCAGTTGAGACATGAGATAGAGAACCAGAGTCATAAATAAGAGCTACGTTCTTTGGAGAGCCGGAGCACTCGACTAAAGAGGAGATCAGCTCCTTCTTTATGAGCTGATAGGAGAGAGAATCAAAGTTGGCAGGAGATCGAGAGGAGCAGAAGCAAAGTAGTGTAGCATTAGTGTAGTTTTTTATTTCATTTTTGGAGAGAGAGAGAGAGTCTTTATAAATAAATTTGTAATAATACTTGATAAACACTTGGACTTTATAGGTTTGTTTTACCAAGTAATTGTTCATAGGGGGACCTTTCGTTTTTTCTCGATTTGTATCGCCTTCTCACTTTTATTCTCCCAATTTTCTCTTTATTTTATTTTGTTTTTTGTGTTTTGTGTTTTCCTACTTTCTTTTTCTTTGTTTTGTGTGATTGAAGTCCCTAGTCTTAGGTTTCTATTTGGTTGAGCCAGGTAGAACTAGGTCCAAATACTTAATAGAATTCTATACCTATAGATCGATTGGAGTTATTCAAATTAATATATATGTGCTTCTCGAGTAGAAGTTCCTTCTAGGATGGTTCCCACTTGCACACATAAAGGGTAGATTTATTATTATGCACGGAGACCTTTGGAGTCAGGTACGCATCCCTATCTCTAACATTTGCATCCATTAATTCAGAGACATCATCTTTTTTTATTTCCTTGTCCATGTTTCTTGGACTTAAGCAAAAGATAGAATTGGAAATTTCATTACATGTTTTCTTTTTTAAAAAGACCAAAAAAAGTGACAATAAAATCAGGACTACTAACTAAACTTGACCCTAAAATGAAACGTAACGACAAATATCATTGTTTTAGGGAGAGTAACCCCTTATTGTCGTAGGTACAGTCCTAATCGAGTGAGGCACACACACTTAAGGAATAGAGCCCAAAGCCCCGGACTTGTGCCCTAAGTGCTTGGACTGACTTTTGGGTACTGATATTGCTATAAGCACTTGCCTTCAACCTTAGTTAAAGTAGTCTTGTATTTGAGTAGGTATGGTCTACCAACTTGAACACAAACAACTCTAGGAGATTTCACATGTGATCTTGTAAATAATTACATTATCACCTAACTCTAAAACAGAAAAGATAAAAGACCGAACCTTAGTGTTGAGTTGGTGAATTGAGGGGTTTGATTTGCGTTTATTTTGTATGTGTTGATCATTATATGCATTTGCACCTTTTCTGTTCATATCTCGAATTGACTATTGTGATCTCCACCTCTTGAAAACTGAGATGGCCGATTGGAGCAACTTTTATCCGGTCTTCGTGGATTTCTCTCATTCCACTTCAGTCGATGCATCTCCTTTTTTATCATGAGGATTATGTTTTGGATTTTTCCTTTTTGTACATACACACCAATAAACCTACCTATCGAGATAGACCCTCCTCTCGAACGACCGCATTGGCAGCCTACACACTTTGACTTTCCATATCAATTAGAATAGCCTACACATCTACAGTGTCAGCAACCAAATTTTGAGTACCCTCCTCCACCATCCCCACGATGACACTCTCATTACCCACCATCACCACCACCCGGTGTTGGGTTGTTGGATTTTCCTCCCTTGGGCCCCACTCTTTACTACGTGACCCAATTAGTGGAGCAAATGATGAAGATGATAGAGAACCACACTGAACAGAATAAGACCCACATTGGAGCTTCACCTTCCAGCGTGTTGGAGTCATGAGAGGCCAACCATAGGAGAACACCATCACACAAAATGCAGAAAAGTGAGCAAAAATGTGAAATTCCAAAAAATACAATAATGGGAGACAGACATGAAAGTTTGTGAGGATAGGGCACCTATGCCACAACCTTTGCCCATACATGCACACACCATAGTTCCCACCACCCTACCTATCAAGGATGTCGTTGTACAACTTCCAGTCTCCCTTGTGTACACACTGATTTTGATCTCTTCCCTGATCGGAAATAGATAAAAAATTTTTAAAAATGCTATCCGACCCTAAAGTGGTGGTTGCTACTCAGGCTATCATTGAAGCCCCACTTTGACGGGCCATGAACTTTTTGCGTGCACCCAAGAGAATGAAGAGACACACAGGATCGAGCGCCAGATTCTTACCATGGCCACTACCCACGCTATCACCCATCATCTACCTAATAAGAAAAGGGACACTGGTACACATTTTGTTAGATTTGCCATTTCTGACCACCATTTTGATTACATTCTCCTTGATAATAGCGCAGTGATTAATATAATACACTCCTCACTTGTCAAGACACTCAATCTCAGGACTCTCAAGAAAACCAAGATGATTTTTCAGTTTTTTGACTCATCAATAAAGAGCCTAAAGGATATTCTTGAAAACATTGTCTATTAGATCCATGGCATGAGCTACTATTGACACGCTTTTTCTAGGGTATTTATTTGGATGAATTATTAACACATGTCATTGCAACCCAAAGAAGCGTCAAACAAAAACCATTTATTCTCAAGCAAAAATAACTGCAAAAGTGTAGCAAGAGAAATTTCTATATAATTCACATGTATAGCAAACAGGATTGAACACAAGGAGGCTACAAAAATCCCGAGGGTTATTCTAATAATCGAAACAAATCAATGCAAAGAATAAAGGAATTCCCAAGTTAAACTATGCTTGGTTTTTTGTGTTTTAAATTTTGTATTTTTATGAGTCTTTATTTTATTTTATTTTTATTTGGTTTTCTTTTTATTTTTTATATTTTTTAAATTTTTTTGTTTTGCAAAAGATATATTTTTATTTTCAAGTAATGGAATATTAAAAGAAAAGAAACAAATGAGATACTGCACTCTTTTTGGAATTTTTATCTTTAGAAAATTTACATGGAAAATTAGACTAAAATTATTCTTTGGATTTTTTTATCTTTTTCTGATGTTTTTATGAATTTCCACATTTTTTAAGATTTTTAAGTAATTATAATACAGTGAATAATGCAAACAGATTGCAATGTAGATGTTTTTGAATTTTTAAAATAATAAAGATAGATAAAAATTGATGAAATAAATACAAAAGAAAAGATAAATTTTTATATTTACGAGAAAGCCCTTTTATGATTTTTTTAGATTTTTAATTTAATTTATATGAATTTTATTTTTTTGATTGTTTTATAATTTGTATGATTTTTATAGATGATAAAAATATGAAAAATTGTCAGGAATTAAATCACAACAAAAAATGCAAAAAAAGATTTTTTTAGAATTTTTAGAAAAGTTTTTATAATTTTTATGATTTTTAATGCTAATGGGATGTTTTTATGGTTTTTTAATTTTTATGCATTATAAAAATAAAGAAAATGCAAAATAAAAATTATGGAGAAAATGCAAAATAAAAATTATGGATGAAAGATGAATGTAATAAGAAATTATATGAATTTTTTTTGGAATTTTCAAATGTGTTTGATAATTTTTATTTAATTTTAAAAATGAAAAATAAATATGCTTACTGACATGTACTAATATGTAATTAATGTTTTCAGACTAAATATTAAAAAATAAAAAAATGGTGGCGAAGGTTATGCAATTTTTTTAATATATCACGCGCACAAGCACATGTGCCCTGCTGGATTGGACCAAATGTTAATAAAATAAATTCAGGGACCAATCAATAACACAAAACATCAGAACCTTTATTGCAAAAATACCCATTGCTCACGTGATGAGCACGCTCCATAGTTCAAATGGGACTTGATTGCAATTAAAATGAATACGAAGAATAAAAGTGCAATTGTTCAATTAAAGGAAATATAAATGTGTGCCCCTCTGGAGATTATTTGCAAATGAAATAAACGACAAGGGTAAATGCTTAATTGTACCATTAAATAACGTAGAGCATTGGACGTCCTTGATGCGCTTCTGCTCTGATCGGACGGCTATGGATGAGTCGTGCTTGGAAGGTCACAATCAGATCTTGACCCTCGATCAGCAGTCAGCTTTTGGGGATTTATCGACGGTCCTGATCAAATCTGGAGGAGGCATTCTTGATCTAACGGCTCCGGATGCCTCTGGAAGAACTGGGGTGCAAGCGATCTCTAACGAACTTCGATCAGGATACTCTCCTTCGATTTAGTACTACATCTTCTCAAATCTTGTTCAAAATATAGCATGATATGTTCCTCATCTTATGTACACCTTGGATCGGCAAAAAAACACCAGACCGGGGATCTGGAAGGTGTTCAAACTATGCTGCTCCAGGAACCTATTCTAGATCTGATCCCTGCTCTTCACACGATCCCTGGATCTCCATGGACATGCAAATGGTTGCTTATGCTCGAAGAGGGATCCAACCAAAGGATTAGGTCCAAAAATAATAAGGAAGGTAACTGGATGGGGACTTCGACGAAGTATGATCAGACTAGAGTCAAACCCCAAATCTGTGAAGAACTGGAGATGAGAAGAGGATGGATGGGCTGGAAAATAATTGGGCAGAGGTGTTAGCATGGTCGGAAAGTGATTTGAATGATCGGAGCTCCTCCAATCTGGAGATCATAGGTTTAATGTTATTTGTGGATCTATGCTAAAAAAAGAATTAAACTGCGGAATTGAATTTGCAAAATTAAAGATTAACTAACTATGATTACCTATGGGTGAAAGGGTACAAGAAAACACCTTGATTTGTGATGTGGCGGAGAGGCGAAGACGTGCAACGGAGCATGCCAACGACGTAGGTGAATCGTGTGATTTAGCCTTCCAAACTCCTTTAGGAACGAAGATCAACTCCGTTGTCACTAGAGAAAACCTCTTCCACTCGATTGAAGGTGTTGAAAGGGCTCAAAGACGGATTTAAGACTCGTCGGAGGTGAAAGGCTTTTATTTATAGGTGTGGCTCCAACAGGTTTTGAAATTCAAAATGGGAGCGATCTGTGGAGCGTTGGGTGGATCAGAGGTGATGGCATGGAGGAGAATCGAATAGGTGAAAGAATCAGAGAAGGGAGTGGGAGACGTTATGGATTGGTGCGTATGGGAAAAATATGAGAAGATATGGGTGGATGTGAAGCTAGCGGAGAGCAGGCGCATAATGGAGAGTTGACCCGGGTCAACAGACACAGGTTTGGCCAATCAAGGCGCACTTGGAATATGTCCAAAATAGGCTACACGATAAAATAGTGTAAAAATGTTAAATAAAACAATAAAAAATCGAAAATAAATTAATTTAATTAAGTAATGTAAATAAAAATGTTAAGAATAAATTAAAGATAATTTTAGTGATTTTTAATTAATTAAATAATAAAATTACAAGGGTTAAAATAAATATAAGGTGTTCTTTACGGGTGTGTATACATATATACATAGTATTTTGATTTTTAATTAATTAGTTATATACATATTTATATAAGTTAATTTTTTATTTATTTACAATATTTTACAAAGATTTTAATGATATTTTTATTTTATTTTTAGGTATTAATTTATTAGGTTAATTAAATAGGTGTAAGTACAATATATACATGGTGATACATATACGATATATGCAGGATTAATTTTTGCTGAGTTTATTTTGTAATTTTTATGAGTATTTTATATGAGTTAAATACAATATTTAAAAGTAATAAAAAATACAATATTCACAAATATGCATAATAAAAATAGTGTATTAAGTTATATACATAGTAACATAGGTTTATTATACAGCAATACCCCAATTGACCACATTTCACACCTTAACTCAGAATTTTACGAAATCACCTCTATTTTAAAGATAATTTAATGGAGTACAATGAAAGTAAGTTTTCTTAATTTAGAGTTCAGGTGGAGGAAATATTGATCTTGAAAGTTTGTATTTTTGTGGCTTTTGGAGAGTGATGTTATCTAAGCAATATATACAAGTTTTTTACTGGTATTATTTTTTATTATTTACAAAAGACTTTTAAAAGTTCAAGAAGAAATGATTGTTATTTACAAAGATATTTACAAAGATTTTGATGATGAATTAATTAATCAGAAAATGTGTAATATGGTCAATATTGTACATGTGATGAATATAAACAAGTGACAAGTTAATTTTATGGATTTTTTGGTGTTTTTGGCCTTATCTCCCCCTACTTTATTCCTTGTTGATTAGGTCAAGTCTTGACCTTCTCTCGAGGTATGATTTAGGTTGTATCTATTATACATACAATCTTGTATTTTCTTTATTTTTCCTTTATTTATTTATTTATTTATTTTAGGTTAAAATAGTGATAATTATACAATATTTATACAACGATGTTGGCTAATATGAGATGAATTTACCGATATATACAGGTGTTTTATAAGTGATTTTAACATAAAATAAATGAATAAAGATGACGAAATGCAAATTCATCATCCCCCTATGCTTTACCTTTACTAGTCCCTTAGCAAACACTTATTTGAAAGAATAAGTGAATAAAAGAAAAAGAAAAGAATAAAGGGAAAATAAAGAACTTATAACAATATTGAGTATTAAACTTATCTTCATAAAATTGTAATATGGAGCTCGGCCAGACCTTTGGATTATTAGTGTGTCGGAACCTTAATGGGAAATGGGTTTAAAACCTAACAGCCCTCAAGTTCAACAAGATTCCTATTCAAGTTGCCTCAATAGTCAGGTTAGAAAAAGTCTACATACACAAATTCTTATGACTATGAATCTTTACTTGTACGGTGTAAGTGACATATAGCTCCTTACCTCAAAAGTGGCAAAGAAACAACCTCCCTCAACAAGGTAACTCTAGTCCCCTGATCTAGTAACTCTTTCCTCGAGGAGTGGGGATATTCCCTTCTAAGTTCAAGTACAACTAGCTCAAGAAAATGAGATGGAGAAAAGAATGGACGGTGGCCAGTGTAGCTACCTATCCTTGGATGCATGACCAGTGTAGCCAAGTCATCCAGCTACAAGCTCACAATAATTTGACTTTGAAGCTCATACTTGTATATACACTCCAGCATGTATTTTACTTTTCAATCAAGCATGTCTACTTTTGGAGATTCTGCATTTTTTTCGAATATATACGTGGATGCAACATGTACATAAGGAGTTTTTCTTCTGAGCTAGTAAATTATCCCTCTTTTGAAGCATTATTGCAACCCCACAAAACATCTTGTCTTTAGACCTTAATGGTACTAAATCAGGTTGAGATGCACTATCCTCCCTAGAAGATGATGGATGTTACCACTAATTGTTACACACCCGTGTGCTACCCCAAGACAAAGGATTCTGCCTCCTCACCACCTCCTCCATGAAGAGCTACGCATAGAGTGCATGTTCAAGTTAAGCCACGGTCTAGAAGAATCATGTGTGTGTTGTTAAATATTCTACTTAGACTCATCAAGATGACATGTGAACATAGTCTTGAGGACTCAAAGAATTAAGTCGCTAGGACATGAAAAGTCTTAACTCAATTTCTTAAAAGGTTCCTCTGAAATTAAGTAGATTAAGGTCTAACTAAGCTCCATTTCTTAATTTTATTCTAGACTTAGTTTAAATGTCAATACTATTCTGAAAAATGCACATCAAAATGCATGAAGTATATACAAAACTTTTTTTGAATAAAGAAAAAGGAAAATCTTTTTGAAAACTTTTCAAAGGTTTTGCAGATTTTTATGGATTTTAAGCATTTTTTCAAGGGTTAGTAAATATATATACACAAGTATACAAGGATTATACAAGGGAAATTATATAATATTTTATAAGAAGGTTTTATATACAAGTTTTAGATACAAGTTTCATAAAAGAGTTTTATATACAATAAAGAAATTTATTTACAGATTGGAAGGTGATCAAAGTTTATATACACACACATGGATTTTATGTATTTATATACATCCTATTTATATCACACATGATAAATAATACACAGAAAATAATTTTTCAAACACATTTTTATAGACATTTTAATTAATTACGAGTTATGGATAAAGTATATATATACAATATATACGACATGCCTTATACTTAGCTCGAACTATGTCCTCATAGTGTTCAAAGAGATACAAAGGAAGACATAACTTGTGCTAAGTATAGAAAAGTGAAAAGATACTATACAACAAGGACTCAAAGAATAGACGAGGAGAATAGAAGTCGGTGAACCCCCCTATACTTAGGATCAAATAATCCTAAGTATAGGAGATTGTACAAATGGGAAAAATCGAGGGAAAGAATGAACAACTCAATGAATGAACTTTCCCTCCCCTATACTTAGGGTAAAAGATCCCTAAGTATAGAAAAAGAATATCAACACGTTGAAGGACAAGCGAGAAATCTGAAGAAAGAAAATAAAAACACAAAAAGATGGTATGAACAACATCACTCCTCCTATACTTAGGGTAAGGGATCCCTAAGTATAAGCAACGACAAGGGTGATGAAACATGATGAATATGAATAACTCAAGTCATTCACCTCCCCTACACTTAGGATAGAGAACATCCTAAGTATAGCACACACGGGAAAGAAGTGAACGATAAAAATGAAAGAAGAGAGAATAAAATGAAAGGATATATACAAGAGAAAATCAGCTCATGTGTCATACGCAGAAGATGTGAAAAAGTCATCGTCGGATATCACAAATATAGAATTAACCACGAACATGAGCGTATCATGATTTACATATGGCTTCAGCAACTGTCCGTTTACAACAAATGGTTGTGCGTCAGATGACAACTCAGATATGACAATACTACCATTGTCACACACAGCACTAACAATGAACGGTCCTGACCATTTGCTTTTCAATTTTCTTGGAAATAACTTCAAATTTACATCGAATAACCAAACTTTTTGATCAGGGAATAAACTCTTCCTTCGAATGTGTCTATCATTCCAACGCTTGACTTTCTCCTTATACATGAGTGAGTTATCATATGAAAAGTCTCTAAATTCCAACAATCCATTCAAATCCAACTTCCTGCTCTTTCCTACTTTCTCAAAATCAAGATTGCATAACGAGTGCCCATAAATATTTGTGAATTAATTCCACTAGTAGGTAGCAAGACTTTCCATACACCAATATGTAGGGAGACATACCAAATGGTGACTTGTACGCCGTCTGATAAGCCCATGGAAATGAGTCAAGCATCTGGGACCAGTTCTTCCTATCTAGACGTACAAGATTTTGCAATATAATCTTGATTTACCTATTTGAAATTTCAGCCAAGCCATTAGTCTGTGGGTGGTAAGGAAACACAACCCTGTGTTCGATGGCATACTCCTTCATAAGATTCTTGATTATCTATTTATGAAATGTCTTCCCTCATCTGAAATAAGTATCTTGGGAATTCCAAACTGCGGAATAATATGGACCTTGATAAAGGAACACATTTTATGACTATCAACGGCTCAGGTGAGGATAGCCTCCACCCATCGATTAACATAATCCACAACAAGCAGGATGTATTGATATCCTTGACTGACAGTAAATGGGCCCATGAAGTCTATTCCCCAAGCATCAAAAACATCAATGGTTCCTCCCGTCTTCTGTTAGTCAGTACAACCTCGAACATATTCTGTAGCATCCTTAAATAATGTTGGCCACCATTGACCGCTCTATAAAATCTTAGCTGCCATGCATTTCCCCAAATGATGCCCATTAGATTCTAATTTGTGACACTTCTCAAGTACACTGGTGTATTCCTCCTAAGGAATGCACCTTCTCCAGATACAATCTGTACACTCACGAAATAGGTACGGATCCTCCCATTGGTAATAATGAGTCTTTTACAGGAATCTATTTGCCTTGTACTTCGACCAATCTTGTGGAACTTTCTTGGAGACAAGATAGTTCACAATATCAGCATACCATGGGAATGAGCCCCGACAAAATGGTCTCATTTGGAAAGATCTCAGAAATAGATATCATGTGTTGCTCAGAGGTCTCTACACCTGCAATGTGGGAAAGGTGATCTGCCACAACATTCTTGATTCCAAGTTTATCTCGAACCTCTAAATCAAATTCCTAGACAATAAGGATCCATCTTATAAGGCATGGTTTGGCATCCTTCTTAGCTTGTAAATACCGTATGGCAGTATGATACGCGTACATAATAACATGGGAACTAAGGAGGTAAGATCTGAACTTCTCTAGCCCAAGCACAACTGCTAACATCTCCTTCTCTGTAACTGTATAATTTTGTTGTGATTCAACTAGAGTTTTGTTAGTATAGTGTATAGCAAATGGTATCACATCCCTTCTCTGCCCTAAAACAGCTCCAACTGCAAAATCTGAGGCATCTGTCATGATCTCGAAAGGAAGAGACCAATCAGGTGGCTGTAGGATAGAGTGATGAGTCCTGAATGGCCCTTGTTAATTTGCGTGTATTATCGAGTGCTTAAGAAAAATTAGTGTCGTATCATTATAGTCGGGCAATCGGAATCAATCAAGAAATAACCACACAAAATTTAGTCAATTTTAATCAATACGATTTTATGTTTATTTTACTTGGGCAAGTCCCAAGGTCGAACACAAGGAGCCAAAGGAACAACCTAGAATTTTGATTATCAAAGTTCGTGTTCGATTTTCAAGGCGGTTTTTTTGTATATTTTAATGCAAGTTTGGGATGTGAAATGTAATTTTGGCCAATTTTAGGGACTAAAATGCAAATCTCAATCAAACGATGTCCGAAAAAATGTGAAACTTGGCCAAGATGACAAATATGATGAAATTAATGCACTTTAAATTTTTTGGAATTTTTGGATGCAATATATTTTTTATGAATTTTTGAATGCAAAAAAGTGAATTTCAATAATTAATTATAATAAATATTAAACTTAATTATTTTTAAGGGATAAAATTATCCAAGATCTACCACTAGATGATTGATCTCGGAAAAATCCTAAACCTCAAAAATAAAAGATTTAGTACCTATTAAATTAAATTTTGAAATATACAAAATGATTTTTAGAAGTCAAATGGTGCATGCAAATGCAATTCTTTTTTGGCATGATGTAATAAAAACTAATTCTTCAATCCATGAATTTTTGATAATTTTTAGAGCAACAGTTAATTAGTTACGAATTTTCAAGCACAGAATGGGCAAAATATGTAATTTTCCACAAAACAATCAATTAATAATTAACCACTGACTACAAAAATGCCCGCAATATGCCAAGATGTAGAGAATTACTTGGCGAACATAATGCTATTTTTGATAAATTAAAATAATGCGAGGTAGAGGTTCAAAATTAAAGGAGAACATAGGGGTAAAACTGCAATTACAATAATTAAAACGAAATCAAAATATGAAGAACAGGGCTATATGGTAATTACCGCTATTCCTAGGGATGTCAGAGCAAAATCACCAGAGGGACACGTGCATCGCACGTGCCCTCTGGTCAGCGGAACTGGATGGCAAATTGGCGACGCCTGGGGGGTTCTTCTGTAATTGTCCCTATTGAGCACGTGACGTTCACGTGTAAGTGGGTTGGTTCAGGTGCAGGATCGTTTCAAAGCTCCACGTGGTGGGCCCACGTCCTTTGGTAATGCCCGAGGCACCAGATTTGGACCCGAGGTTGGCTTTAAATCTGGACCGTCGATGATGCATGATCTGACGCCTGAGGGTTGGGCAGTTTAGACGGTCAAGATCTGGGTCGTTCTTGATCTAACGACTACAGTAAGCTACTGGTTGGCCGACACACGACCGGTCGTCGTTGGGGCAGATGCACCGGAGGAGGGCATCTTCGGAGCATTGACGTCGATGCAACGATTGTGGCTGAGTGGTCAGAGAAGATCGACGTGGTTGTTGATGAGTGGCCTTGAAAATGGCAATGAAGAGGAGGCGGGGCTGTTTGTAGTTGATGCGAAGGCAGTTGGCTGTCGAGGACATTGTTGGCCGGCGGCGTTAGTCGATGAAGCCCAGAGAGCTTAGAGGTTGTCGATGAAGCTCGAAGTCGAACTGGAGCCGGCGTAGGAGCCCAATGGTGGTCAAAGATGATGGAGTGTGTGGAGGTACTCCCAGGTGCGGGGGGGCGGGGATTAGCAGAGTACGCAAAGGTGATCGTCGATGGAGTCGATGATGGCGGAGGAACAGAGAATGAAGGTGGAGCAGATGAAAAGAATGAAGGGTCGGAGAGGAGCGAGGTGGAGTTGGAGGAGGGTACCTGGAGGTACAAGGCTCAACGGCATGGGCCGGAGCAGAGCAGCTCGTGCAGAAGGGGAGGGTCGACCTGCAACGACCGCGCGAATGCCCGAATCTCACCGCTGAAGGGTTTTGCGGAGCAGTCATGCCGCGCTTTTCCTTAGTGAATGATCGATGGATGAGGTTCGCAGGAGAGCAGCAATGGAATAAATAGGGCTCGAAGTTCGGCCAGAGATGGAATGGGGTCGTCGGGGATCTTGACGAGATGTCATTGGGATTCGATGGAGCAGGCGAGATGCGTGGGATCGGATGGGATTCGATTTGCGGGGACGAGATACGTAGCGGCGGAGGAGATCACGGAGAAGTACGGGCGGCGAAATCATCGGCGAGGGCGGCGGAGAGATTTGGGAAAGGGGGAGGAAGGCGAAGGCGTACAGGCACCGTCTGATCGATCGAGATCGGACGGCCCTGGTAGCGCCATGTGGCGTCAAGAGGACGACTTGGAGGAGCGCGTGCTGGGCACGTGCGCAGGAGGAACATGCTCCGCACGTGCGGTGGTTTTTAAAAAAATATTTTTCTAATAAAAAAGAAATGAAAATAAAATCCAAAATGGGTGACACATGGCGGCTCCAAAGTTGCCACGTGTCAGCCCCACAAAAATCAGAAATAAAATAGAAAGATAAATATGTAAAAGATAGTAAATGACTTCGGATCGAAAAAGTTTCTTCACAAAAGTTGATCTTCTCGATGAGATCTACAACTTTCATGAAGACACCGAAACCAAAATCGATCAATTGCACAAAGTGATATTTTGGGGTATCCCATGTACATAGAATACCTTGATTTTTGGGTTTTATAATTTTTTGTCATTTTTAAACCAGATAAAAATCTGGAAAAATATGATAAAATCAAAGATAAATATTTACACATTAATCTTTGTTTATTTTTACTAAGTAAGAAAAAGAAGAAATAAAATAAAATATGAAAAAGACACTTTTTGTATAGACAGTTAGTGAGGACTCGGACTCAGTTAGTTTCTTTGATTTCAAGCTCAGTTTGGAATCGGATTTTTGCGCATTTTAATAAAACTTTTATTAAAGAAGACAAATGAAAAATAAATAAAATAAAATAGGTTAATTATTTACATAAAATAGTAGGTCAAAAATCGCTAAAATACAAAATGTACAAAAGAGGCCCAAAACCCAACTTTCACATACGAGCTCCGATTCACTTGAACTTGGTCTTGTTTTGAAGGTAATTGAATGTACATTAGTTCAAAAGTGAGTAGGATCAAAACGGACACGGAATGGGGAAGATATTGAGGTTTTAGTCTGGAAATCCTAGAACTAGGGTTTGGGTTTTTGGTCCACTTATTTAGGTTAGTATTTTTTGTATTTTTTATTTATTCTTGCTGATGATATGTACACTGTGGAGTAGTTTTGGGTCAATTAGAGTTAGCTTGAATTAGTTAAAAAATGGGGAAGTTAGGCTATTTACAGGTCAATTTTGGCTGGGATTTTTGGCTTCTTATTTTATGTGAAAATAAGTGATAAAATGTAATTCTTATCAAAACATGCATGAATGCTAATTATGCAGAATAAATGAAGAAATGCTAATGATTTTGAGAGATTAGAGATTAATTAATGAGTTCTAGAGTGATGAATCTGAGATTCATCATCCCCCTATACTTAAATCATGCTCGTCCCTGAGCATCAAAAGAAATGCCATGAGGTGAAATGAGATTGGGTTCCATACCAAGACCAAGAGCTGAAGGTGAAAATGAAACTAGACTCGACCTTTGGGTTATTAGTTTGGCGGAACTTCTGTGAGACTTAGAATTTTAAAATCAACAGCCTTCAAGTTCTACACATCATTGTCACAGTTTCAGCTCAGAAGTCATCTTAAATCAATCCTCCTCCCAAAGCATACTATGAATATTGAATAATCGACTCATGTGTGTGAAAGGTTTTAGCTCTTCCCATCCAGAATGTCGAACTACCATGCAAACCTCATCTCCAGTAACTCGTCCTCGGGGAGTCAGGTATTTCCTTCTAAGGTCTGTCGCGCTGTGTTTACAATCGAATTGGGGGAGAAGTTAGAAGAAGGAGAAAAGAACTGGAGGGTGGCCAGTGTAGTCACCTCTCCTTGTGAAGCTGGCCAGTGTAGCCGAGTCTACACCAAGATCTGCAGGTTTTCTTGAAGCTTGGACATTTTTGGTCAGATATTTATTTGGTAGTGGCTTCTTTGTATTTGGATTTTTGGTAATTCTGCTTGGATCTTGTTGTGCTCCTACAGATATAGAATCTTTTTTTCCATACATTTTTTGGGGTCTTAGAAAAAATTGTGCCCAGTCGTCCATCCCTTTTTCAAAGCTTTGTTTCAACCTGTACTCTGGTCTTTAGATTTCCACGCTACCAGAAAAGAAACTCACACAGTCTTCCAACACCCCGTCTAAGTTGAGCTAAGTGCATAGTGCGAGAGTACAAATTAATTCCTTATTCCAGAGTTGTACCCAGAATGAAGAGAGAAGGTTAGACACTAAGAGTCAAACGGTGCACATTGTCATGTTGAACTTGAAGAATTAAGTCAAAGACCTAAAGCTTCTAAAATCCTATTTCTCGGTGAAGTTCCTCTGAAAATTAGGTGGATTAAGGTTAAGTCCAGACCACTCTCAGATTCTGCTCATCACTCGGTTCAGAACCCAAGGACTTTTCACATATGCAAATGAATGAGATTCTTGATGAAGTCCAGGTGTGTGAAATGTAGACACAAATTTTTTGTGTGATTTTTTCTCTCTTTTTTTCTTTTTTTTTTTTAAAAGTTTTTTTAACAAATAAGAAGCCATTTTTTTCAAAAATTTTGGGTTGGACACAGTCAGTGTTAGTAGCAAAACTCTTTTTTCTTTTTTCTTTAGTTTTTTTATTTTTTTGTTCTTTTTTTTTGATTTTTTCAAGTTAGTTACCCACCCCATAAATACATATAGAGTTACGCGAAAGTACGAGATATGGGTAAAATATATACACAGTATATATACAAACCCCCATATACTTAGCGAGTGTTGTGTCCTCAGAGCACAAGAAGCGTAAAGAAGACATGGCTCGGGCTAAGCGTAAGAGAGTGAAAAAGAACAAGGAAAAAATAGATTGATCCGTCCCCCCATACTTAGGTTGTAAACAGACTAAGTATAGAAGAAGAGCTGAGGTGGTTGGGATATGTGAATGAGGAGAGTATATACATATGGGCATTGGTTCCCCCTATACTTAGGCTCTGGTCAGCCTAAGTACAGAAGAAGGTTGGAAATGGAATGATCGTGATATGGGGAGAGTGGTATGTACAGATGGCATCGGTTCCCCCTATACCTAGGCCTTGGCCTAAGTAGAGGAAGAATATGTACAAGGAGATCGATGGGGTCGGGAGGGAGGGTGATCTGATGAGTCTTCAATGTGATCGCTCTGCATGAAGTAGATGACATCGACTTGACTTGTCTGCTCTTTGGATGATTCTATATATGGTTTCAGTAATTGCCCATGCCCATTCACTAAGAAAGGTTGTGCATCATCTTTGAGTTCGGCAATATCCACACTTCCATTGGTATGCACATCGATAACAATGTAGGGACCTGTCCATTTTGATTTGAGATTCCCGTGAAAAAACTTCAACCAAGCATTGAACAACCACACTTTCTGCCCAGGGACAAAGGTTTTATGTCTAACGTGTCTGTCATGCCATCTCTTGACCTTGTCCTTATAGATAACATTGTTGTCATATGCCCGATTTCGGATTTCAATTAGCTCATTCAGATTTAAGTCCCAGCATAATTTCCCAAGGTGACAACTCCAATTCAGCTTTTTGATCGCCCATTCTGATTTGTGAATTAGCTCTGCGGGTAAATGGCATGGCTTGCCATAGATCATCTTAAAAGGTGAAGTACCGAGTGGAGTTTTGTAGGCTGTTTTATAGGCCCACAGAACCTGGTCCAACAGTTTAGACCAGTTCTTCCTATCTGGATGAATCAACTTATGAAGAATACCCTTCACCTCTCTATTAGAAACCTCTGCCATGCCATTAGATTGTGGGTGATATGGGTTGGCTATTCTATGCTCAAATTAATAGTCCTTAGCCAAAGATCTCATTTCCTTATTCACAAAGTGGCTACCCCCATCTGAAATCAAGACTTTTGGTACCCTGAACCTTGCAATGATATTATCCTCGATAAACTTACAGACAATTTTGCTATCTGCGGTTCGGGTTGGAATAGCCTATACCCATCTCGATAAATAATCAACCGCTAAAAGATGTATTCAAATCCATGGCTATTGGGAAAACGGCCCATAAAATCAATCCCATGTGCATCAAAAACATCACAGAAAATCATTGGTTGCATGGGCAATTCATCTCTATAACCAATAGTCCCTCCCATTCTTTGACAAATCGGTCATTAGCATCTCGAAACAAGGACTGTCAGTAAAATCCACATTGGAGTACCTTGTGCGTGGTTCTCTTTCTTGAATGGTGTCCTCCAGCCTCAAGTGAATGATAGTGTGTGAGAACACTCTGGTATTCCTCTTGAGGAATACATCTTCACAAGATGCAATCTGGTCCTTCATAGAAAAGGAAAGGATCGTCCTAATGGTATTTTCTTGAATCCGACTTCAATCGATAAACCATTCTCTTGGTCCAACCCTAGGGAACTTTCTTGGAGACAATATAGTTCACTATGTTGGAGTACCATGGGACTGAGTCAGTAACGCAAACTGACTTGTCTGGAAAAGACTCTTTAATTGGTCCAGTGTCAGAATAATCATTTTTCTCAATTCGGGAAAGGTGATCAGCAACAACATTCTTTATTTCAGGTTTATCCTTGATCTCCAAACTAAATTCCTGGATTAAGATCCATCTCAAAAGTCATGCATTCGCATCCTTTTTCTCCATTAGATATCTAATTGTCGTGTGATCAGTAAAAATCGTCACCTTGGAGCCCAATATGTATAATCTGATTTTTTTAGGGCCCAAACTATCGCGAGCATTTCCTTTTCAGTTACCGTATAATCTCTCTATGTAGGATCCAAAACTTTGCTCGCGTAATGAATCGCATAAAGTATCCCATCTTGTCTTTGTCCAAGCACAACCCCGACAGCAAAATCCGATGCATCAGTCATGATCTCAAATGGAAGGGACCAGTCGAGAGCTTGTAATATCAGTGATTTACATATTTTCTTTTTCAGGAGCTCGAAGGCCTCTAGACACTTGTGATTTACAATAAACTCAGTGTCTTTTCCTAAGAGCTCAGTTAGTGGGTGGGCGATCTTTGAAAAATCAGGAATAAACCTTCAGTAGAATCCAACATGCCCTAAGAAGGACCACACTGACTTAACGTTGTTTGGTGGCTCAAGTTTCTTGATCACATCCACCTTGGCAGAGTCGACCTCCATTCCCTTTTTAGAGATGAGATTCAGAGTAAAGGAAACATGACTCATGACCAAGATACTACCATTGAGAATGATTATTACTTGGCTCAGGATTACGTGTCAGGTTCGTAGCATGACGAGTACGGTTATTCATCTCCAAGTCATGAGATGATAGTGGATGACATAGCTCGGATTAACTAAAGAGTTGATGCATTGACCGAACAACTTGATGATGTCAAATAAATGGTTAAAAATATGATAAACAACCAAGGAGAAGCGAGGATACCGTAAAGTGAACGTAAGATGAATCATGTGAAAATTTTCAGGCACAAACACCACAGGTACCAAACACCTCAAACCAATCCACTAACCATTCCACTGACTTTAATAAAAATACCAAAAAAATAAAAAAAATCGGAAAATTCAAAAAATTGGACAACATTGAAATGGAAGCATTTTGCAAAATTATGATCTTAGAGGTTCCATTAATTAAAGCCATGGAATACGTACCCGATCTTCAGAGATTTGTGAATTGATTATCACCTAAGAAGATGGGTAAGAAAAGATCTCAAACTCAATATCATTTAATCACTATGGCCAGTTCAATGGTGATGACAAAGAAAAGCAAAAGGCGAAGAGTTAAATGGTTGACTAGGGTTGCTTGTGAAATTGAGAATACTGAGTTTACTCATGTTCGGATTAATGACGAGTCCACTCTGAACATCCTCTAAAAGTTCGTGTTTGACCGACTCAAACTTGGACTGCTCAGAAAGATTAGAGTAATCATTCAATTTCTTGACCGATCCACCAAAAGATGGAGAGGAATCGTTTTAGTCGTCATGAATTTCTAAGGTGGCATACATAGAGTGGATTTCATTGTCCTAGACATTGAGCACCAAGGAGAGTTGTTTGGGTCTCCCATTATTTTGGGGAAGTCCCTCTTAGCCTCTGCTAGAGCGACTATTGAGTGTGAGACTCATGGCATAAAATACCCTAACTTATACCGAATTGACCAAAATATTGATTGCACAACCCGCCCTGAGACAACCGAACATGAAATCGACAGTCGTGACATAGATGAGACCCATGAGTCAACTATTCCCCAAGAATAGACCTCTCCACAGACCACAAACTCAACCCTAGGAGAGACACCTGAGGATCAAACTATTAAGGATACCATGTCGCTATCAAGGACAATGATCTTGGCCTATATACATCCAAGTCACTGAATCTGGACACTGTTATTGTAGACTTCCTTGATCATTATTGTGATCCGACACATGAGCCATCAAAGCCAAAACTGGCTCTGACCACCATTATACACCCAGGACATTTCCTGACCTTACAGGAGATATACAACATATATGGTGATTCATTGGATGAAGAAATAATGTCCATCACCTCACAGACTCGGTTTAGAAGGGCCAGATCCTCTACTTTGTTTTCTAGTAGAGAGAAGAAGCACTCTGGTCCTCCTCCCTATGCTTCAGGTTCTAGAAAACTGATTAGGTATATCACAATAGGCATGAATTATTCAGAGGACTCCGCCTCAGGGTATAGTACACGGACCGAGGTGATTAGATATGACTAGAGGGATACCACCTCATCAGAATACTCATCGTCTGAGGTCAGGTCTATTGACCAAGTGAGAGAGAAGCTGCAAAGAAGAATTAGTTGGAGATCCTCCACCGAGCACTACTATTTTTAGGATGACTCTGATGATGGATGGGAATTTTCTGTGTCATGTTCTTCATATCCTTATTCCCTCCCACCCCTTGCCTACAAGAAGTTTATCGAAAACCCCCTTGAACTATGTACATTCTTTCTTGATCCCATTGTTCCATTTGTATTTCTTCTATATTTAGGCAAAAGCCTAAGTATACGGGGACCGATGTCCATCATGTTTACATCCACTTTCTCTCCTCTTGCCCTCGACCGCCCCATTTTTGCTCTTCTATACTTAGGCTGACCAAGAGCCTAAGCATAGAGGGTGGCTGACTTCTACCCCTCTCTTTTTCTTCTTCTGCATCATTCTATACTTAGCATACACTAAGTATAAGGGGTGAGTTGCATTGTGTACATATTCTACATTGCATAATACTATTTGGTATTGTATTTTCTTTATATAAAGCTAACATGGGGTGTGGGTAGTTTTTGTAAATTGTGTAAAATATATGCAATACTTGTAAATAGGTATAATATGATTAAAAATCACAATTCAAAAAAAACATAAACACACAAAAGAAAGAGAGAGTTTGCATTCCATAAATTTGCATTACATTCAGCATTTCATGCATATGCACTAGTGAAAAGCCCTTGGGTTCTGAACCGAGTTGTGAGCAGAAATCGAGAGTGGTCTTGACTGGGCCTTAATCAGGTTAATTTTAGAGGAACTTTACCGAGAAATAGGATTTTAGAAGCTTTGGGTCATAAACTTAATACGTCGAGTTCTGCATGATAATGTACAGACTTTGCCTCTTAGTGTCTAACATGGTCGCCTCATTCTGGGTACGACTCCTGAATAGAGAATTAATATGTACTCTAACACTATGCACTTAGCTCAATTCAAAAAGAGGTGTTGGAAGACTGTATTAGTCTCTTTTTTGGGAGCATGGACATCTAACGAGATCAGAGTACGGGTTGAAATCAAGCTTCGGATGAGGAATGGACTGCTAGCATAATTTTTCTAAGATTTCAAAACATGGGCAGAACAAAATATTCTATATCTAGTGAGGCACAAAAGATCCATGCAGAGCAACCAAAAACACATACCAAAAGAAGCTAACTACCAAATAAATGATTGACCACAAAGGTCCAAGCTTCAGACAGCCTGCTGATGAAGCGGAAAAATCGTTGGTCTTAAGTTCCACACAAGGCGGGAACTCAGTCGCTGAATCGACCACACAAAATCTGGACTCCAATCAACAATTAACCCACGACAATCAAATCAAGCAATGAATAGTAGATGTGGAGTTAAAATTTATTACAACTCTACAATAAGTGTGTATAGGTGCAAGTATGTGTAGAGTGTCGAACTCAGGGAGCAAGCAGGATAGAACAAGGCAATAGTGCTCAAGAACGTGAAAGTAATCAAATGCCTGCAAATACTATTTTTAGTGGGTTTTTAATTTTTTATATATTTTTTATTTTGATTTTAAATTTCTTATTTTTTTATTTTCATTTTCTTTAGAAGATAAAATAAAGTATTTATACAATATAAGACAAGCGAGGAAGAAAATTTTATAAAAATAGGTAAAAATACTCAAAAATCAGGAAATATGATATTTTTGACTTTTTTATATTTTTAATTTTTTTAATTTTTTTTATATTTTTCCAATTTTTTTGGTATTTTCAAAGACAAAAATATTGAAAACAGGGGATAAAATAAAGAGCTGAAAATAAAATGCAGAAATAAAATATCAAATAGTAACAAAAATTCTCCAAATTAATTTCAAATAAAAGATAATAAAATAAGAAAAACTCTGAGACAAAGATTATATTTTAAGGATTTTTCTGGAAATTATAATATTTTTATGAGGATTTTTGGGGTTTTATAATTTTTATGGGTTTTCATTTGAAATTTTTAATATTTTTTTGATAGAAGTTAAAACACACTAAAATACATAAAATATAATTTTTATAGAATTTTTCAGAGGATTTTAATATTTTTTGGTATTTTCTAATGCAAACAGTAACAAAAATGCTTGTTTTTTATTTTTTATAAATATTAAGATGCAAGAAAATGCAAACTAAAAATATGACATGAAACTACAATGCAACAGGAACCTATGCAAATTTTTGTGGATTTTTTAGCAATATAGAGATGCATGAAATAAATAAAAGAAATAAAAAGAAAATACACTACTACAGGGGTAGAAATGTAAATATCCAGAAACACAGGGGCCACAGTGCAATTTTCCACAAAAATTTCAACTTAAATAAAAAGTTTCAGAACTATATATAAATACCCAAACCCGGATGGGTTCCCTGCAAAATTGCCAAACTCATGCACACTAGGCATGTGACATGGCAGGGGTATTTCTGCAATATCACAAAGCTCCAGGGGCTAACATGTAATTTTACCAAAATATTACAACATAAATAAAAAGTTCCTGGACTAAGGTGATATATGACAAACCACAGGGGGTCCACTGCAAAATACCCACCACCCCCACGTGCGTGAGTCACGTGAGGTGACGTGGATTGGACCTAAATGCAAATATAATAAGTGCAGGGGGCTAAATGCAAATATTACAAAAATATTTAAACTACGCCTGAAAGTTTAAGGACTAAAAATAAATACAAAATGGTCGGGGTCAAAGGTGCAAAATACCCATGGTTACTGGATCGAACGGCGGAGACGTTGCCACTTATACACGTGGCAGCTCAGGGACGTGCGATGCTGGTTCAAAGATAAGCGGCTGAGATCAGATCTGGCGAAGACGATCGACGGCTGAAGCTGGCCAAGATCTGACGGTCGAGGTGCAATCTGGAGCAGCAGCGCGATCGGACGGCGGAGAAGCGGGGAGGAAGAACAAGGAAGAGCGCCGGCGAGGCGAACTTCCCCGAGTTGGATCTTGGGTCTCCGACAGTTTGGAAGCGTGCAAGAAGGTCGGGTGTGCTCCTGGGAGGTCGAGCTAGGTGCTGGAGAGCTCAGCGTCGTCGGAGAAGCTTCAGTGCACCGCCAGGAGGGCGGCGGAGGAAATGGGTCCAGGTATCTCCGACGAGCGCTCCAAAATGCGCTCCAGGTGCGAATCTTGCACGTTGACCTGCAAAAACGAGTGAAAGGGTCCATGGCAAATTGTCTGGACCCCGCAGAGGTGTTGTGGTTGGCGGAGCGGTGAACGGGAAACTCGGCCGGAGGTGCGCTCCGGCGAGGCGATCGTGGAGGGCGAAATAGCGATTGGCGAGGGGATCTAAGTGGTCTAATCGAATCCTACGACTACAGGGACTAAGAAAAGAGGAAAAGGAAGAAGGGAGAGAGGGTACCTCGATGGTCAGACCCAGAGGAATGGGACCTCGACGCCGGTGGTCGGCGGATATGGTGGAGACCGCCTAGGCCCTTCCTCGACCCGCCTGAAGGCTGGAGATGGAAGTTGTCACCTTCCTCTCGCTCTAGAGCGCGCTAGGTGGGGAGAAAGTGGATACAAAGGGGATCAAAATTGGGCTCGAAGGTGGAGGGTCCTTATGTACAGGTGATGGTGGCGTAACTTGCGGGGCTGAGCACGCGCGAATGATGAGGATTTTGGGAGATTTAGGTGCTCGGCGTGGCTCAGTGAAGATTGGGGAAGAAGTTCCAAGAAGGAATCAAGGACTGAGGGAGAAGGGATCGAGCTCCAAAAATCCACGAAGTTGGGCAAAAAATCGGGTGTCAGAACTTGGCAGGCCTCGGTCAGGGAGTTGACCGAGGTCAACAATTGACCGTGCCTAGTTGGTCCACGTGGACCAACCAAGAAATTCTATGCGAAAAGTATTCGTAAATTCCGAATAAAATAGTAAATGATTTTATTTATTTTAGATTATAAAATAAAAAATGTTCCTTATTTTATAAAGAATTTTATGGTGATTTTTATTTATTTTTATGAGGTATAGAATTACAAGTTACCTTTTATGTCCTATATAGGTATATTCTTCTATATATTTTAATATTTAATTTTTATTATGTATATTTAATTTTATTTATTTTGTTTAATATTTTATAAATTTATAAAATATTTTTATACACTTAAATATATTTTTATTTGATTTTTCTGATGTATTTTTTACACTAATAAAATATAAATAGTAATTCTATAGGTATATGTATTTGTATTGTACCTATGTATTATATTCATGTATTTTATTTTTCAATTTTCTTTAGATTTTTATTCTAATTTTAATGTACATATATATTATAAATAATATTTACAAAATTATAAAAATATAAAATTAGGAAAATAATGAATAATAAATAAATTGAATATTTTAATCTATACAAGTATACAATAGGGTTCCAAAACTCGACTTTCAAACCGTAGATCCGCAAAATGTGAGGCCACCTTCATTAAATAGATTATTTAAAATTATATACAATTAAAGTGATTTTGATGTGTTTCGAGCTTTTATTTGAGAGATACAGGTCTGGGAAGTTGGTATTTTGGATTTTTATTCAGATCATAGCTTTTTATGTATACATTATTTTTGAGTGAAATCAATTTTGTATTTTTCTTTATTTAATTATCTTGAACTTTCATGTAAAAAGTTTCTTTATTTGAGGTATAAAAAGTAAAACCAATAATAGGTCCCAAAATGAATAAAGAATGAATAAAATAGAAGGGAATTTTATTGGTATTGTGGCCCTTATCTCCCCCTACTTTATTCCTTGTCGACCTATTCATCGAGATGCCTAGGTCTCGGGGTTTCGGATCATAAAATATTTACAATATTTTATTCTTTTTCTTTCCTTTTCTTTATTCTATAATTTTAGCTTTAAAAACTGTATTTTATACACTATTTATACACGCATGCATGGATGCTAAAATGTATGAATTAAGGGTATTTACATGCATTTGCCAAGGTTTTTGAGGCCAAAATGATAGAATAAAGATGATGAAATGTGGATTCATCATCCCCCTATACTTTGCCTTTGTTAGTCCCTAGAAAATACTTATGCAATAAGTGCAGAAAAGAAAAACAAATAAAAGAAAAAGAAGAAAGTGGATTTAGTTCAATTATCAAACTTGTCTTCACAAAATCAAAGTTTGGAGCTTAAGTCGGACCTTTGGAATTTTAGTGTGGGTGGAACCTTAATGAGAACCGGATTTGAAATATAACAGTCTCCGAGAATCCCAAAACTCTGCTCAAATCTCCTCAATAGCCAGGTCAGAAATATCTCAACTCATACGCAAATCCTTACGACTATGAAGCTGACTCGTACAGTGTAAGTGATAGTGGATCTCCCCAACTAGAATGACAAAGAGACTGACTTCTCCAGCATGACAACCCAATGATTCCCCAATCCAATGACTCCTTCCTCGATGAGCGGGGTATTCCCTTCTAAGTTCAAGTGGCAACCAGCTCAAGAGGAGGGGATGAAGAGAAGAATGGACGGTAGCCAGTGTAGCTACCTATCCTAGGGTGCAAGACCAGTGTAGTCAAGTCACCCAGCTGCAGGCTTACATGATTTGACTTTTGGTGCTCAAGTTTGCTTATTGACTTTACAACATATTCACATACTTTGCAGGCATATTATTTTTATACAGGCATGTCCATTTTTTTGGAATACTATTCACAACAGCATTTAGATAGGGAGTTTTTCCTCTTGAGCCAGTAGACTATCCCTCTTTTGAAGCTTTATTGCAACCCACACTCTCCTGTCTTTAGAATTCCTCATCACTGGACGGGTTGGGGTGCACTTCCCTCCCTAGAGAAGGACAAGTGTTTCCACTTGTGTGCGTCTCATACCGGCAAATCCAATCCCCTCACCACTCCAACTAAGTTGAGCCAAGTGAAAGGTGCAGGTGTCCAAGTTAGGTCATTATCAACAAGAGTCGTGCGTGTGTTTCAAAATACTCTACGTAGGCAGTTAAGAATCCATTGAACCAAGTCTCGTGATCCTCAAAGAATTAAGTCAACTAGACCTGAAGTACCTCAAACCCAGTTCCTATAAGGTTCTTGTTATTAGGTAGATTTTAAGGTCCAATCAAGCTCCAATCTCTGGATTTTATTTAGACTTGTTCAACTATCAAACTCAATCCGAAAAAAGCTCATGCTATGCGAATACTATGCAGAATGCAGAAAATATTTTTGTGATGTAATTTTCAAAGATTTTGAACTTTTTCTAGATTTTTTGAAAAGATGATGCATATGCATTTTTTGTATTTTCAAAAAGATTTTTCAAATGTTTTTGGTATTTTTATTTTGCAAATGTTTTTGGGATTTTTGAAAACAAAAATTTTGGATAAAAACTAGGTTAAAATATTTAAACGGGGACGCATCTTATATTTGCAAGAAATGGATTTTAAAATTTTACAAGGGTAAGTGGTCAATTTTATAAGTATATACAATAAAGAATTTTAGGTGTGATGTATGTATTCCTCAAACTTATTTGAAAAAGGTTTTTCAAATAATTTTGAAAACTATAGTCCAAAATAATTTTTACAAATATTTTTACAACTATGTACACACATTTGAAAATCATTTTGCAAAGGTTTTTCAAACAGTATAGATAGATTTTTCAAAATACTTTTACAACCATTTTTCAAACCATTTGCAAATCATTTTTCAAACATTTTATTTCAACAAAGAAAATAAACTTTACAAACCAAAATGTTTTTACAAAGGTTGAAAGCATGTAACAAAACGTTTTCCAAATAGTTTTCAAAAGATTTTAACACGGATTTTCAAACTATTTTTCAAACATTTTGCAGTGAATATTTCCACCTGATTTATTAATCAGTAAATACAAAAAGAATTTGAGGAATATAAACATCTTTTTATTAAGGTTTTTGATGAATATTTATAAGTGTTATTAGCCATATTTATTAGTAAAAATACGAAAGTGCGAGTTATGGCTAAAGTATATACAGAGTATATACGACCCCCCCCCCATACTTAGCTTGAGCTATGTCCTCATAGATCGGAGAGGAAAGAGAAGACATACCTCGTACTGAGTATAGACAAGTCTAAAGAATGAATAAATACAGGAAGGAATGAACGAATGAGAAGTTGATCGTCCCCCCTATACTTAGGATCAAATAATCCTAAGTACAGCAGACTGTACACAATGCAGGGAGGGTCAAGGGTGGGAATGAACAGATCGTACTCCGATTGTCTCCCCCTATACTTAGGGTAATATTTACCTAAGTATAGACAAGAAGAGGAGACAATGGAGAGGATCAAAGAATAGAGAAACTCGTGGTGCACACCCCCCTATACTTAGGATAAGGCGTGTCCTAAGTACAGCAAAATCATAGGATGAAGACGGGTGACAGACATAACGGAAGAATGAATGAATGGTATAGACAAATAGATCTATACAGAGGAAGATAGAAGTGATAATCATGTACGAGACGCATAAGTTGTGAGTCAAAGAGCACGTCTCATACCAGATGAATCGGGGCAACATCAACGGTCGGCGGGTCATGATCTAGATATGGTTTCAAGCGCTGACCATTGACTCTAAAAGTGGAAGATGATGAAGGTTTGGATATATCAATGCTACCATTATCATGCACCTTTCGGACCACATATGGTCCTTTCCATTTACTTTGTAGTTTCCCTGGGAATAATTTTAACCTAGCATCAAATAACCATACTTGTTGATCTGGCTCAAATTGTTTATGGCTGATTCGGGAATCGTGCCATACTTCCACTTTCTCCTTATACTATAGGCCACTTGATAAGGTTGTATCTCTTAGTTCTTCCAGGACTGCCAACTCTGCTCTCCTCTGTTCTCCTACACTCTTAGGATCCAATAATAACTCTGTAACTGCCCAAAGTGACATGCTTTATCTCCACTAGTAAATGGCATGGTTTGCCATAGACGAGACGAAAGGGAGATGTCCCTAATGGTGTCTTGAAGGAAGTCCGATAGACCCACAAGACCGAGTCCAAAAGCTGTGACCAATGCTTTCGGTCTGGGTGGACTACGTTCTGTAAAATTATCTTAATCTCCCTATTTGGTACTTCAGCAAGACCATTAGTCTGAGGGTGATATGGCGTGGCAACATGATGGTCAATACTGAACTCGTCTGCAAGGGCATTTACCTTGTCGTTAATAAAGTGAGACCCCCCATCTGAAATCAAGACTCTAGGTACCCCGAACCGTGAAATAATATTTTTCCTCAAGAAACGACATACGGTTTTAGCATCTACAGCTCGGGCAGGGATGGTCTCAACCCAACGACTCACATAATCTACAACAAGCAGAATATACTCAACCCCCTGACTTTTAGGAAATGGGCCCATGAAATCAATCCTCCATGCGTCAAAAACCTCACAAAAGTGAATGGGCTGCATGGGCATCATGTCTCTATGTCCGCAAGTACCCATCTTCTGACAATCAGTACACCTTCTCACGAACTCATCAGAATCCTTGAAAAGGGTAGGCCACCAAAGGCCGGATTGGAGCACCTTATGTGTTGTCCATCTCCCAGAATGATGACCTCCTGCCTCGAGCTTATGGCAGTAGGTGAGGATGCTATGTTGCTCATCTTGAGGAATGCACCGTCTCCAGATGTTGTCCCCTCCTTCATGATAAAGGACGGGGTCCTTCCAATGGTACGACTTGGCCTTCGCAAGGAAGGTCTCAAGTCGCTGTCTGGGCCAACCTTGTGGAATAGATTTGGCAACAAGGTAATTCACAATGTCGGCATACCATGGAAGAGAGGTGATAGCAAGGATCGCCTCATCTGGAAAAGTCTCAGTAATAGGTGTTATGGGCTCAGATTCCTCAAGGTTCTCTAGGCAGGAGAGGTGATCTGCCACAACATTCTTAACTCCAGGTTTATCCTTAATCTCGATATCAAATTCCTGGAGGAGAAGGATCCATCTGGTCAATCTGGCTTTGGCATCCTTCTTCGACATCAAGTACCGAATGGCAGTGTGATCTGTAAAAATTGTCACTCTAGATCCAAGAATGTAAGATATGTACTTATCCAAAGTAAAGACTACCGCTAGCATCTCTTTCTCAGTCACTGTATAATTCCTTTGAGTTGCATCCAATGTCCGGCTAGCGTAGTGTATGGCATAGGGTAATCCATCCCTCCTCTGTCCAAGCACAGCCCCTATGGCATAATCAGAAGCATCTGTCATGATCTCAAATGGGAGTGACCAATCGGGTGGCTGAAGAACAAGAGCCTCAACAACTAAATTCTCGAGAGTCTCAAAGGACTTAAGATACTTATCATATACGAGGAACTCGGTGTCCCTAGTCAATAAATCTATAAGCGGTCGGGCAATTCGACTGAAGTCCTGAATGAACCGCTAGTAGAAACCGACATGCCCCAGAAAAGACCGCAACTGTCTCAAATCGGACGGTGGTTTGAGTTTTTTAATGATATCCACCTTGGCCGGATCAACCTCCATGCCCCTGTTAGAGATGATGTGACCAAGGACCGTCCCTTGAGTCACCATAAAGTGACTCTTCTCCCAAGATAGTACAAGGTTTACCTCTATGCAGCGCTGAAGTACTCGGTCTAGGCAGTCAAGACAAGTATCAAACCCATCATTGTAGACCGAGAAATCATCCATGAAGACCTCTAAGCAGTCACCTATCATGTCCGAAAAGATGTACAACATGCACCTCTAGAATGTCGCTGGAGCGTTACATAGATCAAAGGGCATCCGTCTGAAAGCATAAGTCCCAAATGGACAGGTGAAAGTCGCTTTATCCTAGTCTTCGGGCATAATAGCCACTTGATTGTATCCGGAACACCCATCAAGAAAACAGTAATGACTCTTCCCAGCTAGCCCCTCGATAATCTGATCAATAAATGGCAGTGGGAAATGATCCTTCTTGGTGGCCTCATTCAATCGTCTATAGTCCACACAAACCCTCCAAGAAGTGGGTATCCGAGTGGCGATCTTCTCTCCACACTTATTCACAACTGTAGTGGCACCCGTCTTCTTGGGTACCACATGTAGAGGACTAACCCACTTAGAGGCGGAGATGGGGTAGATAAAATCGGCGCTCCACCATTTAGATATTTCCTTCATTACCACATCTCGAAGGTTCAGGTTCAGCCGTCGCTGGAACTCTCACGACGACTTAGCGTCCTCTTCGAGGTAGATATGGTGGGAGCACAGAGCCGGACTTATCCCCTTGAGATCAGCCACACTCCATCCTATTGCCTTGCAGTTTCGTTCAAGAACCTCCATCAAACGAGATTCTTGTTCTCCAGTCAAATCTGCTGAGATAATGACTGGGTGCATATCTGGTTCTCCTGCAAGGAATCTATACTTGAGCGACTGCGGTAAAGGATTCAATTTTGGCTTGGCGGGAGCTGGCAAATCTGGCTTCCGATATGTCTGTGTGAAAGTAACCAGGTCTGCATGTGAGAATTCTCGTTGTACATGTAATCCTGACGAAGGGAACCCTGTTGGTGTGTCTATCATCTGTGCTGGTTCGCTCTCCGTCCTCTCTGTCAGCTCATCGGGAAACAGACATGGCAAATATGTATCAAAGTCCTTCCAATCAAAGTCTACCTCCGAGGGATCTGAATCTGAACAAACCTCAGTATCTCCACTCATCACACAACTGTCAGCCACTATAGTGTCCTCTGCCAAGGGTGTGCTCTTCGAACTCTCGTATGCCGAAAAAGGTATGTACTCTGAGTCTGTAGACAAGGCGAGGGCTCATGCTTCTGGTTCTTCCCAAACTGCTTCATCATCGGTCATCACAAAATCACACTCTTGTGGACGTCTAACTCTGCATCTGTCATCTGCACTGTGTCACTGCATGGTTCTGAGCAGGCTGAATCTCTCGCTCGGGTTTCGTCAATCATCTCTATTTGTATACTCTCGCCCTTGATGAATCTCCATTTCATCACCTTTATTCTATCATTTTGGCCTCAAAAACCCCAGCAAATGCATGTAAATTGCATCAAATTGTATATAATAGCATTCATGATTCATTGTATTAATTCCACATTAAATAAGGTTTTAATGCCAAAATTATAGAATAAAGAGGAGAAAAGAAAAAGGAATAAAATATTGTAAATATTTTATGACCCAAACCCCGAGACCAAGGCCAGCATGGTATTGGTCGACAAGGAATAAAGTAGGGGGAGATAAGGGCCAGTGTACAATAAATACCTCATTTATTAATTCATTCATTTATGCATTCTTGGCACCTATTTTGTACATAAATATTTCTTCATCAAATAAAGAAACTTTGTACATGAAAGTTGTAGATAATAATGTAAATAAAAATACAAAATTGAGTTTGTGCAAAAATAATGCCCAGTGTACATTTTATACACAGAATAAAAAGGCAAAATCTCAACTTTACAGACCCATATCTTGCAAATAAAAACTCCAAATCACCCAAACTCACTTTAATTGTATATAGCATTCCAAGAACTATTTTATAAAATTGGTTTCATAATTTTTGGAGTCCATATGCAGAAGTTTGGTTTTTGGCCCTCCTTGTATATAGGACTGATTAAAATATTCATTTTATTCAATATTCATTATTTATATAAATTCATATTTTAAGAATTTTGCAAATAATGTATATAATGCATACACATATTAGAAGTTAAAGAAAACCAAAAAATAATTTGTAAAATAAAATAAGTCTACAAATTTATAGACAAAATACCTATGCTATATACCTATATATAAATAAAAAGGATTGTAATCCTTGATTTTTTTATTCTTTTATATTTTTATAATAATGTATACATTATACATAACTCATTAAAAATGTAAATCTAAAATAAAAATCAAGAAAATACAATAAATAAATTAAGTATACAAAATACATAGGTAAAAGACCTATAAGGATACCTACAACATACCTATACCTATTTCTTTAAAAATATAAATAAACTCATAAAAATCAAACAAAAATACCTTTATACTCACAAAAATAAATTATAAATTTATAAAATAAGCCAATAAAATAATAAAAGAAAATAAACAAATTAAAAATAAAATACATAAAAATACATGTAAATACATACATATACACATTATTCAAATAAAACCATAATAAAACACTTCGAAAAATTCAATAAAAATCATAAATAAATACTAGATGAAATAATACACATTTTTTATTTTATAAGAAAAAATTAATAAAATCGTTTAAGATCTCAAATAAATCAATTTTTAATCAGGTCTCCTATTTTGTCTTCTAGCGGATGACTTGGACCAATCCCAGGCCGTCAACAGTTGACCGCCCGGTCAACTACTTCCCCAGCTGCCCGATGTGACGCGGCCCGTCTCTTCGCCCGTCTTCTCCCATTTTTCTCAGGCACACCATCCATCAATCGAAGATTCTTCCTTCACAAGAATTACTCCCTAATCATCCATGATGCCCGCCAAAATCTCAGATCAAGTAGATACTCATTGGATCAGCCAATAATCGCCGGTCAATAAGGCTACTCGCCAATGTCTATAAATAAGTAGCTCCGCCTCCGTCCTCGAATTTGGCCATTTTCATTCCACCCAAACGCCTTGTTCTTGCTCCTGGACCATTCCTCGTGACAGGGGGAGTCGCCCAGCGCCTCGACTTGGCCGGAGGACGGAGAATTTTGACGCGGCGGAGCTCCAGCGTCCGCCCTGCTCCCTGGAGGCCCCCAGGTATAAGAGTTGCCCTTTTATGCATTTTTAGTTAGCTTTTAATGTTAGCGTTTCATTCCAGTAGTTAGATTAGTTATTAGTTAATCTCCTTAGCTTAAAAATCAAAACTCGAAGTTCGCCGGAGCTCCGCTCGGGCGACTTCTCCACCGTTCTCTCGATTGTCTCCGACCGCCTCGTTCATCCCACTTCGAACTTCAGCACCTTCTCCATCTATCGCACCCATTTGTTCAACCCAGGACCCTAGGTCTTGGCGAATCGGGGCTCCCCCTCCGCCGTTCGCCGGAGCCCCTCCGCCCACCTCCATCTTGCATCGCAGCTTCCCAACCCCGGGTCGAGGAGAAAGCTCTCTCGCCCGCGGTTCTTCCTATGCAGGTATATCGAAGAATAGAGCCCATCTGGGCTTGCATTGACCCAGGAAGAGGTTCCTGGGGGTCTCCTTCTTCTCCGACCTCGCTCCATCGACTCGGACCCCCAAGAGCCATGAAAGCGCCATCAGTCGATGCGGGATCCCTCCAGCTACGTGTAGACCACCTCAGACGTGCTGGAGAGCCTTGGAGGAGCCCAAGCTCCTCGATCAAAGCTTGCCAGCCCCGAGCTTCTTCCCCGTTCTTCCAGGGAGCTTCAGCACCGTCTGATCAGGAGGCGAGGCCCAGATCAAAGGAGAGCCGTCCGATGAAGCCATGTGCCAACTGTCAGATCAGCCCGGATCATCTAATCCAAGCCCTTCATCGTCGAACCGGTATCCGCCGTCCGATGCGTGACACGTGGATAAGTGGCGCCTCCTGCGCCGTTGGATGACATGCCTTATTTGGGGGTAAATTTCATATCTAGCCCCCGCCTTTTTGTATTTACAGTATAATACCTAAAATAAAAAGTCAAGTTGTAAATAAATTGTATAAATTGCAGTTGGACCCCCTGATGTTTTTATATTTACACTTTAGTCCCTCCGCGCCTTACGTGTAGCACCCACGTGAGGCACGTGAAATTTGCATTTAGACCCCGTCGAGTTACTGTAATTACAAAATGGTTCTGAAAATAAAAGTTAACGTGTATTTTTATTGTGATTTTTGCATGTATGCCCCTGAGAGATATTTTATTTGCAAAAATACCCCTGCTAGGCCATTTAATTTTTGAATGCTTTGTCTATTTATTTTGTGCTACATATTAACTTGAAAAATCTTGCAAAATAGACTTAAGCTCATGTTTGGTTGTGCTTGCATGCTATATTTTTAGTTTTTCATTTAGTTGCATTTTCGTATTTATTAAAAATTAAAAACATGTCTTTTATTCACTGTCTAACTTATAAAATTCCAAAAAAATATGAAAATGCCTCGAAAAATTCCAAAATAATTCCCTATGGTTCATTTTGACCTATTCTAGTGTCAGTCCAAAATCCCTAAAAATCTCAAAAGGAAACCTTAAAAATTCGAAAATACCCAAAAAATTCAAAAAAATATAAAAAATCAAAGAAAAATCAGAAAATTATAAACTCAGGCCCTATTTATGCTTTGTTTTATTATCTTTATTAGAAAAATAGTGTGGAAAATTTTTGAGGCTGTTAGCTATTTTTAAGGTCCATTTTTGTAACAGCCAGAACCTATTCCATTGTTTGCTATTATTTAGCTATTTAAAAATACTAAAAATATTTTCAAAAATGCCCAAAAATCACAAAAAATAGTAAAAACCCATGAAAATCCCAAAAAGACTTTGTTCCTGCATTTTTGACTATTTTTGAGTATTTTTTTGTGAATATTATAATACCCCCTTTATGTATATATAGATATATATTTCCTAAAAAGAAAAAAAAGAAAAAAATTGATATATATATATATAGATATATATATCTAATTATTTATATGTATTCTTATATCTACTTATTAACTTAATATAAAAAAAGAAGAAAAAGAAAAAAAAATAAAAAATATATATCCTTTTTTGTTATCCTTATATATACCTATATATATATTATATATATTTATAAGCTATTTACTAACCCTCTATGGGTATACATAATTAATATATTTATATTATATATAAATGTTCATATTACTTAATTCTTATAAAAAAAAGATATAATAATATTTTAAAATTCAAAACCCACTTCACACAAGGATGACTCTGAGATACATGTAGGCTATGGTCTTTTGTATTGCTCTCTGTGGTTCGACCTCTACATGCTTGTCACTGTACATTTTATGGTAGAGTAAATAAAGATTAATTCACATTTATTTTTGAGCTAGATTGTTGTATTCTTTGGATTGTGGGTTAATTGCTGATCAACCCGGGTGTTTTGTGAGTGGTCGCCTCAGCGACACCTTTCATATTATTTATGGTGACCCTCGCATGATATCCTGCGGTTATCAAATGGCGTCGTTGCCGGGGAGCAATGAGCATAGCCTAATTCATGTTGTTATTCTTGTATAAAAAATTCTTGATTTATCATTCCTTTTTGTGAGCAGCTATTTTTATCGCCATTAATCACCATGCTTCATGTATTCATTCATTGTAATTCTTTTATCTGCTCTATTTGATTGACTGAGCTATTCTAATGCAATCTTCTTTGTGACTTTGATGCGAGGGTCCGCCACGCAAGGATGGCTTCTTAGGAGGACAAGGCAGCCGAGCTTGGAGGAGGATGGTCTTCTCTTCTCATGACCATCTGGAGAGTGCACCAAAGAAGCAAGGAGATGTGCATTAGATAGGCTAGACACTTAGGATTATTTATTTTGTAATTTATGGTGAGAGAGAGACATTTTTGGCATGTAATTAAACAGGACTCTACTCTTCACAATGAGGTCCAGTGCCCGGGTGATTGTTCACCTGGGGGCCTCATCGCTGCTTTTTCGAGTTTTCATCGCCTTCTTTTATTTTGTTTTCCGAAGTTTTGAGCTTTCCGCTTTTTTTTATTTCGTTTTGTGTGCTTGGAGCCCCTAGATATAGGTTTCTTGACTCGGTAGCTAGGTCCAAACATTAATAAGAATGCATGTTCCTATAGTCTACTTCGCATGGATCTAGTCAAACTTAAACAAGCCGCTCATTTATCTCTTAGCCCTTGTGCCGCAGCGAGCCCTGTAAAGCGCTTTCTCCTAAGCTCAAGTGTGTTGAGTATAGAGAGGGGTGAGCCAAGAGCGGACCCTTCGGGCTAGAGATGAATGAGTGACTTATGGTTCTTCACGTTAATAGCAGCTTATGTTTAGGACGATTTTGTGCCTTGCATACCGACATGTAGATAGGTTTAAAAATTCTGTTTTGCATACCACATGGAGAGAGCTGGGATGCACTGTAAGTCTTCTAACTCAGCATGCCATCATTCGGTTCAATGGTGAGATTTCCATCATGGAACCACTTGCACGGCTTTTCCGCTATCTCCCTCTGCTTTTGAGCACCTAGGACTTAAATGAAAATCTACAAAAACGTTAGGCGTTGGTATGAAACAGACTCAAAAAAAGTGAAAAACCCGAAAATTAAAACAAGGGGACTGCTAAATAAACTTTGACCTTAATTAAAATTCATAATGGACTATCATTGTACCGGGTTCATAAAGCCCTCATTGTTTTCAGGTACCTTGGAGGGGGACCAAAACCCTACTCCCTTGAGCGAGTGCGACCCCTAAGGATTAAAGCCCAAAACCCAGTCTGCAACTGCCTTGTATATCGCCTGGATTTCCGAAGTAATGGCGCTTCTATCGTACGTAGGCGAGTAGGGCTTGGTCACCAATGGTGACTCTCTGTTGTGAGAGCATCGACCTTGTCCGAAGTATTGAGCATAGGCCACGCCTTCACGGGGGTGTCTGTCTCATCGTCCTGCATCCGAGTAGGTTCTTGCACGCTCACGAGTGATTCCGTTGCAAGCGAGAACTGAAGTATTGGTTTCGCCTATCGGCTTCCTCTCTCTTTTCTTTGGTTGAGTAGGGATCCAGGAAGGGTTACAAGGACTCCAAAAAGTACAGACTACAGGTTACACAGGAGGAGGACAAGTACGGGATACTCTTCCGGCAGTACTCTCTCTCCTATAGGGTAGCGTACTAAGGACTTGTTATAAGATATGCCTGAAAATCACAACTCTAAAAATGAAAAGATAATAAATAGCCGAGCCTTCACGGCTTCACATGGCGTGAGTTGGTGAACCCGATTTTGTATTGTGTTTTGAATGGATCTAGATCAAGGTTCAAAGATCAAGTCCCGCGCATTTGCGCACCATTTTGTTGTTTCTCCCTTTGACCACCCCGCTCAACCGAGCCTTTCTACTGTTTTACACTCCTTTTATTCCTCGTTGACCATCGTATCATTCTTTCAACAATCCCGACATTCTCTTGTGCTTCGCGAAGTTGATCCATGGATGGTTTCGTCGGAACCATGCCGACACCTACATCGATTCCATAGACTCAACTCCGCCAATAATTTCGAGGCGATTCCCGAGAACCCGATCCGGACTCTGCGGATCGATCTCCATACTCCTCGTTTTCTACCTTTCTCTTGGCCACCCAATAAACTGGGATCACTTTTGTCCCGCTTTCACCGTTGTGAATGGGAGTCGATTACAGTCTACATCCCTTTCCCATTCACAACATGCTGGGGTTGACCTGAATTCCAGCTTCATCACGGCAGCTGAACATTAATTGCAAGTGATCTGATTCGGACCATCTCATTATGCAGATAGAAGACAGTGCGAGCCCTGGAGACTACTCCGGAGTTCATTTCGTCCGACTCAGACCCTGACATGGCGCCAGGAGGAAAGGGCAAGGGTCAGCAGCCACCACCAGAGGGACAGGTGCCAGATCAGAACCAAGTCAATGCACAGTTGCTGGCATCTATCCAGGCAGCAGCTGACCGAGCAGGCCCTGACACAGACCGCATTCCAGGATATGTTGAATGACATGATGAACCGTGACGATGGAGGAGGAGGCAGAGGCAGAGGAGGCAGGGGAGGAGGAGGTGGAGGTGGAGGTGGTGATCCTCCTGATGATGACCTTGAATTACCACCACCGAAGCCGACACTCAAAGAAACATACAATCCGGGAGACAGCCAGATGACCGAGTGGATTCTCATTTCACCGGTACACGCTCACTTTGAGCTGAAGCCCCAGTTCATAGCCCTTCTCCCTGCCTTTCATGGAAACACAAACGAAGAGTCGTACATTCACCTGCAGCAATTCTCCCGCATTTGCCGTACCACACACTATCCCAATGTCCCTCTGGACATTGTAAAGATGATGGCTTTCCCCTTTAGTCTACAGGACAAGGCCCTCTATTGGGTCAATCATTTGGGAAAGGTCGTGACAACCTAGGAGGAGTTGAAGTCCGCCTTCCTGCACAAATATTACCCTCTCGGTCGGCTCAACCAGATGCGAGCCCGTATCAGTAATTTCTCCCAAGGAGCACATGAGTCAGTACACGAGGCTTGGGAGAGATTTACTGACCTGCAGGAGAAGTGTCCCCATCATGATATCCCGAAGACCAGCTTGGTCCAGCATTTCTTTGGGGGACTAAACATTGAAAGCCAACGGCTTGTGGACGCAGCATGTGGGGGCTCCCATTTCAACAAGGATGAAGATGTTGTCTGGCAGATTTTTGAAGAAATGGCCGAAGGAGAGGCCGCCCTCTCTTCATCCAAGGCATACCAGAAGCAGCCCCAGATCCTCCAGAAACAAGTTCATATGGCTGCATCCAAGGAAGTAGAGAGAGATGAGAGCTCCAACCTCAGCATCATCGGGGGCCATCTCTCTAAAGTAGATATCATTGAGAAGCGATCACAGGACCTCGAGAAACTCGCTGTGATCGAGAAGAGGACCCAGAACCTGGATAAGCTAGATCAGATCAACAAGTACCTCGAATTGTTGGTCGGCACGATCAACTCTGTCCAGTCGGCTACACCATCAGACGCTCCCGCTGAGAAGAAGGACGAGCAGCAACCGCAGCAGCAGCCTCAGCCGAGCCAGCAGCCACCGGCAGTCCAGCACGTGTACTACGTGCAGGCGCCCGACCAGGGCCTGCCGCAGCAGCAGATGGTCGTATACCAGCCAGAGTTCCTTTCTTTTCCTGATCTAGTCTCCCCACCACCACCCCTGATCCAAGAAGTCAATGGGGTATGGAGTAATGATGCACCGCCGACCCATCCTCAGGGATAACCCCAGGGTCAGCAATTTGCCAACCGGTAGTACCACCAACCTCAGGGTGGTCGTTTTGGTCAAACCTCTCAGCCTCACCAGCAACACCAGCAGCCTCCCCAGTTTACACATCAGTGGAGGCAGAATTTTCCTTATCAGCAGCAGCCGCAGTACCGCCACCCATAGCCGTATCACCAGTACGCGGCTGCCCCCTCTCCGTAATATCAGCAGTATCCTCCTCCGTCTTACCAACCGCTTCAACTTCCTGCACCACCACAGCAACACCACCACCAGCAGCCTCCCCACCCATCTACCCAACAGCAGCGTGGTCTGCATGCTGAATCTTCTGAAATGTCCCCTGCGAACCCCACCATGGATTGTCTAGCCCAGCTTATTAAAGGGCTAACGGAGATGACAAAACGGCTAGATGACCTGACCGCCACCCGAACCACTATTCCAGCGCAGGTCGAAGCGAACCCCAACAATTTCAAGAAGAAAGAGCAGGTAGAATGTGATGTCCAGTCTGTGTCTGATAATGCTATTACTGTTTATTCTAATGTTGTTACTCTCAGGAGCGGTAGGGCCTTGCCTCCGCCTGCTACTACCAGTCGGGTGAATAAAGAAACAGGTGGATCGTCATCTTCCGCATCAGCCATGCCAGCTCCAGGGGCGGGTGAGGAGGAAGAAGAAGGAGAAGCCAGTCCAGCCGTCGTGCCTTGCCAGAAGCAACTCCAGCCAAAAACACAAAAAAATCAGCAAAAGCAAAAACACCAAAAAGAATCTTGTAGCAGAAGCGAAGCCGCGCCAGCCTTGGAGGAGCCGCCAGCAGCAGCCGATCCCTCGCCAGCCGATGGAGCCGACGCTATCCTTTTTTATCGCCCCGCAGCACCAGCATTTTCAGATCCAGCTTGGACTCCTTTTTGTAGTCCGGATGTACAACATTCTGTGGGCGACGATTTTGATGTAAATAAGAACTCTCATTTTCCTTCTAGTGGTGTAAATATTCCTTTTTCGCATGCAATACAAAAATCCAAAAAAATTGCAAAACGAAAAAATGCATTGTCTGATCCAGGTGTTGTGGACATTTTGAATAAATTGACTGTTGAGATTCCCTTGTTGAAGGCCGTGGAATACATGCCAGCTGTAAAGAAAGGACTGAAAGAGGCATGTACTAACAAGCGTCACCCAGCGCAAGACAACAGACGCCGAGAGGTAGAAAAACACGTTCTCTCCATGGCCACAGTTGCAGCTATCAGCAACCTCCCCCAGAAAAAGCATGATACAGGAGCACCTCTGATCAGTTGTGTGATTTTTGACCAGGTCTTCGAGCGTACTCTTCTTGATAGTGGTTCTTCCATCAACCTTCTGCCCTCATCCATAATGCAAGAATTCGGGCTGGGACCGCTCAAGCAGACACGCATGATCCTTCAGTTCGCTGACCGATCCGTCAAGCGGCCCCGAGGTCTGTTGGAAGACGTGATAGTTACCGTGCAGGAGATAAAATTCCCAGCTGACTTCGTAGTCCTTGATATGGACTCACCTGCACCCCTGCTCCAGACCCCTATCATCCTTGGCAGACCATTCCTCCGTACTTCAGGTGCCGTGGTTGATTACGGGTCTGGGAAGATCACTTTCAGCTCGAACACCCAGCAGATCACGATCAATATGAACAAAGAGCCGAATGCCACAACTGATGAGAGCCAGGTAGCATCAGAAGCAGACTGTGATTTTATCGCAGAGATCAGAGACTCAGAATTATCACTGGACGATCCATGGACCCGAGAAATCCTCACTCTTGAGGAGGACTTGGAAAGCGCAGTCAGCATATGCTCCGATGATTCTTGGGAGACAGATTCTCAGATTCAGGCGCATCTTCTTGAGCATTCACTCCAGACCGAACATGATCAGCTTAGCGCGGAACCGTTCGGTGCATCTCCGGGATCTCAACAGGATGATGAGGATGGTAGCAGCCTCAAAGTGCATTCCACCACCAGCATGGTATCTGAGGTGACAGATAAAGTGGACAGATCAAAGCCAGAACTCAAGCCACTTCCTGCAGGCCTGAAGTATGCTTTCCTTGCGGGTGAAGAGCAAATGTATCCGGTCATCATCAGCAGCAGGCTGAATCCGGATCAAGAATCTCGACTTCTCGAGGTTCTAGAAAAGAACCGCAAGGCACTTGGTTGGAGCGTATCAGATCTCCGAGGGATAAATCCAGCTCTGTGTTCACATCATATCTATCTAGAAGAAGATGCCAAGCCGTCCCGTGAATTTTAGAGAAGGCTGAACCCTAACCTTCGAGACGTCGTTATGAAAGAAATCACGAAATGGTGTGACGCAGGCTTCATCTATCCCATCTCCGATTCAAAATGGGTAAGCCCACTGCATGTAGTTCCAAAGAAATCTGGTCTTACCGTGGTTACAAATGATAAAGGAGAGGAAATTTCAACTCGGGTACCGACATCCTGGCGGGTGTGTGTTGACTACCACCGGCTTAATGCAGCAACCAAGAAGGACCACTTCCCCTTGCCATTCATTGATCAATTTCTGGAGAGATTAGCAAGCAAGGAGTTCTTCTGCTTCCTGGATGGGTACTCTGGGTACAACCAAGTGGCGATCGCCCCTGAGGATCAAGAGAAGACCACCTTCACTTGCCCGTTCGGCACCTACGCCTTCAAGAGAATGCCCTTTGGATTGTGCAACGCACCTGCAACTTTCCAAAGATGCATGTTAGCAGTCTTCGCCGAGATGGTAGGCAGTTTTCTCGAGGTGTTCATGGACGATTTCTCTGTCTATGGTGATAGTTTTGATTCTTGTCTTGAGCACCTAGACAGAGTGCTTCAGAAATGTCGTGAAGTCAATCTAGTGCTCTCATGGGAAAAGATCCACTTTATGGTCACTGAAGGTATTGTGCTGGGCCACGTCGTTTCCAAACGTGGCATGGAAGTCGACCCAGCAAAGGTGGATGTCATTTCAAATCTTCAGCCACCTTAGTCAGTTAAGAATGTGAGGTCATTCCTGGGGCATGTGGGATTCTACAGGCGATTCATCAAGGATTTCAGCCGCATTGCCCGACCTCTGACAGAACTTTTGTGCAAGGAAACCGAGTTCATTGTTGATGAGCCAGTTCTCCTTGCTTTCAATCAGTTGAAGGAGCTCATCACTCAGGCTCCAATCTTGCAGCCTCGTGATTGGACTCTTCCCTTTGAAATAATGACCGATGCGTCAGATTTTGCAGTCGGAGCTGTTCTTGGGCAGAGGAAAGATAGAGCGCCCTATGCCATTCACTATGCCAGCAGAACATTAGATGAAGCACAAAGAAATTATACTGTGACAGAGAAAGAATTGCCGGCTGTGGTTTTCACCTTAGAGAAGTTCAGATCCTATTTGTTGGGATCAAAAGTCACAATTTTCATGGACCACTCTGCTATCGGTATCTACAGCAGAAGAAGGATGCCAAACCAAGACTGATTCGTTGGATCCTTCTCCTCCAGGAATTCGATTTGGAGATCAAGGACAAGCCTGGAGTTCAGAATATGGTAGCAGATCATCTCTCCAGAATAGAGCAGCATGAGCCTCCTCTGAGCAATGCATCTATAACAGAAACCTTCCCTGACGAAGCCATCTTAGCTGTGGATTCTCTCCCTTGGTACGCTGATATTGTCAATTACCTCGCCTCTGGGGTAATACCTTCGGATTGGACGAAGAATCAGAAGAACAAATTCATGTCGACCATCCGCTTCTACCAATGGGAGGATCCTCTTTTATTCAGAGAAGGAGCAGATTGTATTTGGCGTAGGTGCATCCCTCAGACGGAGCAATCTAGTGTCCTCGAGCATTGTCATTCGCTCGAATCTGGTGGACATCACTCTGGAGATCGGACGGCGGCCAAAGTACTTCAGTGTGGCTTTTGGTGGCCCACTTTATTTAAGGATGCAGCGGAGTTTGTTAAAAGATGTATTGACTGTCAGCGACTGAAAGGTACACTCACTGCCAAAGATTCAATGCCCCTGAAAATCATTCAGATAGCAGATGTTTTCGATGCATGGGGCATTGACTTCATGGGACCTTTCCTTAACAGTCAAGGTTTTGAGCACATCCTTCTTGCCGTCGATTGCGTGAGTCGTTGGGTTGAAGCTATTCCTGCCCGAGCCGCCGACAGCAAAACAGTTTGCCAGTTTCTGAAGAAGAACATCATTTCGCGGTTTGGGATACCTAAGATTCTCATCTCAGACGGGGGTAGCCACTGCATCAATAAAGAGGTCAAGAAGTTAACGAAGGAGTATGGCATCGATCATCGTGTCGCCTCTCCTTATCATCCGCAGACCAATGGCATGGCGGAGCTATCAAACAGAGAAATCAAGACCATATTGCAGAAACTTGTTAGGCCAAACAGAAAAGACTGGTCTCAACTCTTGGACTCAGCTCTATGGGCTTACCGAACCGCCTACAAGTCTCCTTTGGGCATGTCGCCCTACCGTCTTGTATATGGGAAACCATGCCATCTGCCCGTGGAATTAATTCACAAATCTCTTTGGGCAATCAGCAGTTGTAATTTGGACTCACGCAGAAGTGGTCAGAAGAGAAAAGACGATCTGAACAAGCTCTTGGAATTCTGAGACTGTGCATACGATAACACCTTGATGTACAAGGAGAAGGTGAAACGCTGGCATGACCGACACATCAGACGAAAGACCTTTGACGTTGGACAGAAAGTGTGGCTATTTGATGCAAAGTTGCGGATATTCCCAGGTAAATTAAAGAGTAAGTGGACAGGGCCATTCCGAGTAGGTGAAGTGCGTGACAATGGAAGCATCGCTATATCAGAATTGTCCCCTGACGCACAGCCCTTCGTCGTCAACGGCCAACTACTGAAGCCTTACCTCGAACCAGATGCATTCTTGGCCATTGTAGACTCTATTCAGCTAGTGCACCACGATGACCTCTCCACAGCACCTGCGGCATCGAAAGATTCAGACGATGTACTCCAACCACTATTTCTCTGATTTTCTTCTTTTCTTCTTTTCTTCTTTTCCTTTTCTATTTTCTTTTTCTATCTGAAAGGTGCCACCCTTGTAGACAGTTTTCTATACTTAGGACGTACTTTATCCTAAGTATAAGGGGATGTGCACCTAGAGTTTTTCAGTTCATTCCGATCCTCTCCATTGTCTCCTCTTCTTGTCTATACTTAGGAGTATCTTACCCTAAGTATAGGGGGAGACAGTCTGAGTACGATCTGTGTATTCCCACCCTTGACCCTCCCTGCTATTTGTACAGTCTGCTAAACTTCGGATTAGTTGATCCTAAGTATAGGGGGGACGGTCGACTTCTCATTCATTCATTTCATTCATATTTATTCTTTAGAGCTGTCTATACTCAGTACGAGTTATGTCTTTGCTTTTCCTTTCGATCTATGAGGACATAGCTCAAGCTAAGTATAGGAGGGTCGTATATACCATGTATATACTATAAGCCATAACTCAAACTGAAAAATAAAATATATCATCCCAATATAAATTAAATGTAATAAGTAACTATATAATAATGAAAGATGATTGTGAGTTCCTCAGACTCTTTTTACGTGTACTGATTGCTGAATCAGAAAAGTGTTCTGCGCAAAACATTCTCTTTTGAACTATCTTGTGAAATTTGTGTGAAAATAGTGTGTACAAGTATTCAACCTTTGAAAAATTAGTTTTGTGTGTAAAATTTATTTTCTTTGAGTGAAAGCAAAATGTGTGAAAACTAGTGTGCAAATGATTGTGAAAAGTTTATTGTCAAAATTGATTTGAAAAATCTATTTGTAAAAGGATTTTCAAATGCGTGAACATGTTTGCAAAATTATCTTAGACTATAGTTTTCAAAATCCTTGTGAAAATGATTCTCGAATCAGTCTGAGGAGTCCGCACAAAAATCTCGCATTTGTAAATAATGAATAAGCCCAAACAAAGTCTAAAAGAACCAAAACCATATTGTACATCAAATACAATTTTTCATCTTTTGTATATACTGATTAATAAATCAGATACCTATATGGTATGATTTGAAAAATAGTGTGACCAGTTTTGAAAAATTTGATGTGAAAATGATTTCAAATGTGTGAAACTATTTTGATTGAAAAACTTTTTCTTTGTGTGGAAGAAAGGATCTGAAAAACCTATGTGCAAATATTTGAAAAATGCTTGCCAAAACTATTGTGAAAATTATACTTATATAGCGTGACAAATCTTTGCAAAAATAGTTTTCAAATGTGTGTAAATGATTGCAAAAATTATTGTGTACTATAGTTTGCAAAATTATTTTCAAAAACTAATAAGAACACTATTACAAATTCTTGTAAATCATAAATAAGACACATACAATTCTTTCTGTACAGTTCTAAATAAACTACTTCATTCAAACCTGTAAAGTTTGTAGAAATTCATACGTTTTGTAAATAAAGCGGCACGCCCGTGTAAATATTCGTATATACTCTTTGTATGTGTCCAGTTCTTAGTTTATTTGCAAAAATTCTTTGTGTAAGAACATTCTTTGATTCTTTCAAATTCTTTGTGAAAAATTTGCATCATTCATTGCGCATAGCATAAGCATACCATTCATATTCTTTTTGAGTGAGCTTGATGATTGAATCAGTCTAATAAAGTCTCAAATTGGAGCTTGGTTGGACCTTACCGCACCTAACTGCATTGGAACCTTATGGGAACTAGGTTTAAGGTACTTCAGGTCTATGCAGACTTAATTCTTTGAGAAATCAGGGCTGGGTTCAAGTCACCTCAGTGGACTAACTAGAACTTTTCGAGACACACGTATGACTCTTACCGACCGTGACCTAACTTGGACATTTGCACCTTTCACTTGGCTCAACTCAGTTGGAGTGGTGAGGGGGTTGGATTTGCCAGTCTGAGACGCACACGGGTGGAAACATTCGTCCTCGTCTAGGGAGGGAAGTGCACCCCAACCTGGTCCAATAGCCATGAGGTCTAAAGACAGGAGATTGTGGGTTGCGATAAAGCTTCAAAAGAGGGATAGTCTACTGTCTCAAGAGGAAAAACTCCTTATGTAAATGTTGTTGTGAATAGTATGTTGAAAAAAATGGTCAGGCCTGTACAAAAATAAAAATGCCTGCAAAGTATGTACAAAGTCAATAAGCAAGCTTGAGTTCCAAAGGCAAATATGTGAGCCTGCAGCTGGATGACTTGACTACACTGGTCTTGCATCCCGGGATAGGTAGCTACACTGGCTACCGTCCATTCTTCTCTTCACCCCCTCCTCTTGAGCTGGTTGTCTCTTGAACTTAGAAGGGAATACCCTGCTCCTCGAGGAAAGAGCCGTTGGATTGGGGAATCATTGGGTTGTCATTCTGGAGAAGTCGGCTCCTTTATCATTTCAGTTGGGAAGAGCCACTATCACTTACACCGTACAAGTCAGCTTCATAGTTATAAGGGTTTGCGTATGATGTAGACTAGTTCTGACCCGGCTATTAAGGTGGGTTGAACCGAGTTCTGTGACTATCAAAGGCTGTTGTGTTTTAGAGCTGGTCCCCGGCTAGGTTCCACACACATTCACACCCAAGGTCTGACAGGAGCTCCAAATTCAGATTTTGTAAGGACATGCATTGCACTGAAAGCACCCTTATTCACTCTATCTTTCTTTTATTCTCCTTTTTCTTTTCTTTATTCTTTTTGTACTTATTGCATAAGTGTTTGCTAGGGACTAGCAAAGGCAAGTATAGGGGGTGATGAATCTCCATTTCATCACCTTTATTCTATCATTTTGGCCTCAAAAATCCCAGCAAATGCATGTAAATAGCATCAAATTGTATATAATAGCATTCATGATTCATTGTATTAATTCCACATTAAATAAGGTTTTAATGCCAAAATTATAGAATAAAGAGGATAAAAGAAAACGGAATAAATTATTGTAAATATTTTATGACCCAAACCCCGAGACCAAGGTCAGCATGGTATTGGTCGACAAGGAATAAAGTAGGGGGAGATAAGGGCCAGTGTACAATAAATACCTCATTTATTAATTCATTCATTTATGCATTCTTGGCACCTATTTTGTACATAATTATTTCTTCATCAAATAAAGAAACTTTGCACATGAAAGTTGTAGATAATAATGTAAATAAAAATACAAAATTGAGTTTGTGCAAAAATAATACCCAGTATACATTTTATACACAGAATAAAAAGGCAAAATCTCAACTTCACAGACCCATATCTTGCAAATAAAAACTCCAAATCACCCAAACTCGCCTTTAATTGTATATAGCATTCCGAGAACTATTTTATAAAATTGGTTTCATAATTTTTGGAGTCCATATGCAGAAGTTAGGTTTTTGGCCCTCCTTGTATATAGGACTGATTAAAATATTCATTTTATTCAATATTCATTATTTATATAAATTCATATTTTAAGAATTTTGCAAATAATGTATATAATGCATACACATATTAGAAGTTAAAGAAAACCAAAAAACAATTTGTAAAATAAAATAAGTCTACAAATTTATAGACAAAATACCTATGCTATATACCTATATATAAATAAAAAGGATTGTAATCCTTGATTCTTTTGTTCTTTTATATTTTTATAATAATGTATACATTATACATAACTCATTAAAAATGTAAATCTAAAATAAAAATCAAGAAAATACAATAAATAAATTAAGTATACAAAATACATAGGTAAAAGACCTATAAGGATACCTACAACATACCTATACTTATTTCTTTAAAAATATAAATAAACTCATAAAAATCAAACGAAAATACCTTTATACTCACAAAAATAAATTATAAATTTATAAAATAAGCCAATAAAATAATAAAAGAAAATAAACAAATTAAAAATAAAATACATAAAAATACATGTAAATACATACATATACACATTATTCAAATAAAACCATAATAAAACACTTCGAAAAATTCAATAAAAATCATAAATAAATACTAGGTGAAATAATACACATTTTTTATTTTATAAGAAAAAATTAATAAAATCGTTTAAGATCTCAAACAAATCAATTTTTAATCAGGTCTCCTATTTTGTCTTCTAGCGGATGACTTGGACCAATCCCAGGTCGTCAACAGTTGACCGCCCGGTCAACTACTTCCCCAGCCGCCCGATGTGACGTGGCCCGTCTCTTCGCCCGTCTTCTCCCATTTTTCCCGGGCACACCATCCATCAATCGAAGATGCTTCCTTCACAAGAATTACTCCCTAATCATCCATGATGCCCGCCAAAATCTCAGATCAAGTAGATACTCATCGGATCAGCCAATAATCACCGGTCAATAAGGCTACTCGCCAATGTCTATAAATAAGTAGCTCCGCCTCCGTCCTCGAATTTGGCCATTTTCATTCCACCCAAGCGCCTTGTTCTTGCTCCTGGACCATTCCTCGTGACAGGGGGAGTCGCCCAGCGCCTCGACTTGGCCGGAGGACGGAGAATTTTGACGCAGCGGAGCTCCGGCATCCGCCCTTCTCCCTGGAGGCCCCCAGGTATAAGAGCTGCCCTTTTATGTGTTTTTAGTTAGCTTTTAATGTTAGCGTTTCATTCCAGTAGTTAGATTAGTTATTAGTTAATCTCCTTAGCTTAAAAATTAAAACTCGAAGTTCGCCGGAGCGGACTCCATCGTTGTCTCGATTGTCTCCGACCGCCTCGTTCATCCCACTTCGATCCTCAGTGCCTTCTCCATCTATCGCACCCATTTGTTCAACCCAGGACCCTAGGTCTTGGTGAATCGGGGCTCCCCCTCCGCCGTTCGCCGGAGCCCCTCCGCCCACCTCCATCTTACATCGCAGCTTCACAACCCCGGTCGAGGAGAAATCTCTCTCGCTCGCGGTTCTTCCTATGCAGGTATATCGAAGAATAGAGCCCATCTGGGCTTGCATTGACCCAGGAAGAGGTTCATGGGGGTCTCCTTCTTCTCCGACCTCGCTCCATCGACTCGGACCCCCAGGAGCCATGAAAGCGTCATCAGTCAATGCGGGATCCCTCCAGCTACGTGTAGACCACCTCAGACGTGCCGGAGAGCCTTGGACGAGCCCAAGCTCCTCGATCAAAGCTCGCCAGCCCCGAGCGTCTTCCCCGTTCTTCCAGGGAGCTTCAGCACCGTCGGATCAGGAGGCGAGGCCCAGATCGAAGGAGAGCCGTCCGATGAAGCCATGTGCCAACCGTCAGATCAGCCCGGATCGTCTAATCTAGGCCCTTCACCGTCGAACCGGTATCCGCCGTCCGATGCGTGACGCGTGGATAAGTGGCGCCTCCAGCGCCGTTGGATGACACGCCTTATTTAGGGGTAAATTTCATATCTAGCCCCCGCCTTTTTGTATTTATAGTTTAATACCTAAAATAAAAAGTCAAGTTGTAAATAAATTGTATAAATTGCAGTTGGACCCCCTGATGTTTTTATATTTACACTTTAGTCCCTCCGCGCCTCACGTGTAGCACTCACGTGAGGCGCGTGAAATTTGCATTTAAACCCCGCCGGGTTTTAGTAATTACAAAATGGTCCTGAAAATAAAAGTTAACGTGTATTTTTATTGTGATTTTTGCATGTATGCCCCTGAGAGATATTTTATTTGCAAAAATACCCCTGTCAGGCCATTTAATTTTTGAATGCTTTGTCTATTTATTTTGTGCTCCATATTAACTTGAAAATCTTGCAAAAATAGACTTAAGCTCCTGTTTGGTTGTGCTTGCATGCTATATTTTTAGTTTTTCATTTAGTTGCATTTTCGCATTTATTAAAAATGAAAAACATGTCTTTTATTCACTGTTTAACTTATAAAATCCCAAAAAATATGAAAATGCCTCGAAAAATTCCAAAAACATTCTGTATGGTGCATTTTGACCTATTCTAGTGTCAGTCCAAAAACCCCTAAAAATCTCAAAAGGAAAACCTTAAAAATTCAAAAATACTAAAAAAAATTCAAAAAAAAATAAAAAATCAAAGAAAAATCATAAAATTATAAACTCAGGCCCTATTTATGCTTTGTTTTATTATCTTTATTAGAAAAATAGTGTGGAAAATTTTTGAGGCCGTTAGCTATTTTTAAGGTCCATTTTTGTAACAGCCAGAACCTATTCCACTGTTTGTTATTATTTAGCTATTTAAAAATACTGAAAATATTTTCAAAAATGCCCAAAAATCACAAAAAATAGTAAAAACCCATGAAAATCCCAAAAAGACTTTGTTCCTGCATTTTTGACTATTTTTTAGTATTTTTTTGTGAATACTATAATACCCCTTTATGTATATATAGATATATATTTCCTAAAAAGAAAAAAAAGAAAAAAATTGATATATATAGATATATATATCTAATTATTTATATGTATTCTTATATCTACTTATTAACCTTAATATAAAAAAAGAAGAAAAGGAAAAAATATATATATATAATATATATCCTTTTTTGTTATCCATATATATACCTATATATATTATATGTATTATAAGCTATTTACTAACCCTCTATGAGTATACATAATTAATATATTTATATTATTTATAAATGTTCATATATTACTTAATTCTTATAAAAAAAGATATAATAATATTTTAAAATTCAAAACCCACTTCACACAAGGATGACTCTGAGATACATGTAGGCTATGGTATTTTGTATTGCTCTCTGTGGTTCGACCTCTACATGCTTGTCACTGTACATTTTATGGTAGAGTAAATAAAGATTAATTCACATTTATTTTTGAGCTAGATTGTTGTATTCTTTGGAGTGTGGGTTAATTGCTGATCAACCCGGGTGTTTTGTGAGTGGTCGCCTCAGCGACACCTTTCATATTATTTATGGTGACCCTCGCATGATATCCTGCGGTTATCAGCCCTCTACGTGAAAGTACACCTTCCCACTATCATGGTTAGTCACCGCCTTGGCTGTGGCCAAGAATGGGCATCCTAGTATGATGAGGGTATCGGTCACCAATTCAGGGATCTCCATGTCCAATACAACAAAGTCCATGGGGAATTTCAAGCCCTAAATGGTGACGACCACGTCTCTCAACAACCCCTTCGGCCTCTTGATAGACCTATCGGAAAACTGAAGGACTGTCTGACTCCGATGGAGCGGGTCGAACTCGAATCGGTCGAGTAAGGCTGTCAGAAGGAGGTTGATAGAAGAGCCGCTATCTAATAGAGTACGATCGAATGGCTGCTCATTAATCTGGCATCTGACATATGGAGCTCCTGCATCAGGTCTTTTAGCTGGTAGCTGGTTCTGAATGGCACAACATGTGGCACGGGTCAGCACATGGATTTCTCCTCTAGTGTTCCGCCTCCTCCTGCGTACGATGGTCTTTTCTCTCAGGTTCTTTTGGAAAAGGGGGATGTGCTCAAGTGCCTCTTGTAGAGTCAGTTGTATCTGAAATCTGTCTATCATTTGTTGGCTGAACTCTAATTGTTCCTTCTTTTTGGGTTTTTCTGTTTTATTCCCCTTTGCCGAGCGGAGTGCTTGAGGGAAGGGGATGGATGGGCCCTCCTCATACAAAGGGCTAGGAGAAGGTTTCTGGCTCTGTGAAGGACTAAAATCCATGCAAACATCATCATTTAATACACATGGACTCGGAACTGATGAAGAAACCTTTCCTTTATTCATTTTTTTTGTTCTTTTTCGTAGTGTCCAGAGATACAGAGAATGGCAATACAGTAGGTTGGAATACATTTGGACTAAAAATGGGGGCATCAGCACCACCCACAACATTCTCCTTTGCGGCCTCAGCACCGCGCTCTGGTTCTGCATCAAAAATGGTGGCTTCAGCACCACCGTCTGCATCTGGTTTTTCGACGGCCTCAGCACCGTCGTCTGTATCGTCATCCTTGGTGGCATCAGCACCACCGTCATCATCATTGTTGTTAGCGGCATCAGCACCGCTTCTCTCCTCATCTAGGGCTCTAGATTCTCCATGGTGTTATCCCTCAGATGAGGCATCGCCGGCTGGTTCCCTACCGCTCCTAAGTGACACGAAGTGAGTATCAAGCATAGAATGCATGTCATTCAAATAAGCACTAGGAGTGGTATTCTCTGTAGACTGTACCTGCTCAGACTTTCTCTTCAAGTTATTCGGGTTCGGCTCGCTCTGTGCAGGTATGGGCGGATTTTCCTTTGATTATGTCCCTCATTTCCTGCCAGAACTTGTTCGTTTCTCGCCAGAAGGATGCCTGCTGTTCGGAGAGCAGGCGGGCGAGATCGTCAAGTGTTGGGTTCTCCAAGGCAGGTACGGGAGAACCGGGAGTGTTCCCTTGCTGGAACTGAGGTTGCTGGTGAGACTGGGAGTGCTGCTGCTGGTAAGGTTGTTGTCGCTGCCTCCACTGTTGTCCCTGATAGGTGAACGAGGATTCTGATGATAAAGCTGCTGATGTTGGGAGTATTGGGGTTGCTGGTGTTGGCTACTATGACTGCCCTGAGCAGGAGACTGTTGTTGGGATGAGGCACCGCCGGCGGTCCAACAGAATCCTGGGTGATCACGACGAATCGTAGCCTGCTGAGGGTACCGGTCGTACTGTATCCCGTTGACTTCCATCAACGGCTCCTGCTCAAAGGGTGGAGGTGGTAGTACTGCCAATGGCTGATCCGGCTGATAGACCACCATCTGAGTGTCATTAGATGGTGGTTGTTGTGAATAGTGTGGTAACTGTTGTACCGGCACCTCCTGGACATGGTGAACTTGTCTATATGCGGGGGTGGTGGGGTAGAACGGCTACCTCTGGACTCAGAATACTCAAGATGTGAGTCTTCAGGTCACTCATGGTCTTAGACAACTACTCTATCTGTGCCAGACCTTGGCCTTGCTTCTTCTCCACAATCTCAATGTGGTCCAATTTTTCATTGAATATGCCCATGTCAGCAGCTGATGATTCATCTTGTGTTGCTGCTGCTGGCGAAGTATGGTTCCCAGCATCGATCCTGGCAATGCGGTGATAAGAAATAGCTTATGGCAGGACCTTGGAGTTTGTGTAGATTCGGCCCTGGGACATCACTATAGAATTTTCTGCCATCTGCTCATAGATGGCCCAGACCACTTTTGCATCCTTAGAGAAATAAGATCCCCCACAAGAGGCGTTTACAAGCCCCTGCAGCTCCGATGTCAGCTCGCAAAAGAAACTTTGAACCAGATTGGGCTATGATATCTCATGGTGTGGACATCGGTCAATGAGCTCTCTAAAGCGATCCCACGCTTCATGGAATTGTTCATTGGGGATCATTGTGAAATTGCTGATCATTGCTCTCGCTGCATTTGTCCGGCCGAGTGGATAGTACTTGTTCAAGTACTCATTCCGGAGTTGCTCACAAGTGTCGATATACCTCCCCAAATGTTTCAGCCAATAAGAGGCTCTATCAAGCAAGGAGAACGGGAAGGCTATCATTTTGATGGTGTCCTCAGTCACAAACCTGTCATGGATTATACTGCATATCATTTCAAATTCTTGCAAATGGAGGTGAGGTTCTTCAGTGGCCAGCCCGTGAAACTAGGGCAGTAGCTGAATGGTATGTGGGAGAAGCTCGAAGTCTCCATAGATGGGAGGGAGTCGGATTCATCGGTGCGTGAGGGTTGCACCAGGGTTGTGCAACTACCTCATGGTCCTCGAGGCCGGCCTCTCCTGGTTCGGTTCTTCTCCTTCGCCTGTTGCGTCTGGTATATCACCACCCTCATGTCGTTCTTCTCGTCCTTGACGCATCTCCCTCATAATTTCACCCATGAACAATCACGGGTCTCTGATATGTCTCTGCATGGTTTCCAGGGAGGCTAACAGTGAATTGTTGATGGCAGCTTGATCATATATGTATGGAGGTGGTCTCTGCTCATCTGGGTGTTCCTCTCTGCCTTCCATTTCTTGGGTTTCTGCAAAGTCAAAAAAATCCATCTCAGGTGTTGTCAAATGCTCTGAACTCTATTCTGCACTAAATTCTGACACCACTGGACCGATAGAAGAAGAAGGGTGGTCGAGGGGGAACAGGGTGGACGTAAACTCAGGCTCGGAGAGTGGGTCTGGACTCCCCGAAGCTGACCTAGATGAATAGGGAGGAGTGCTTGATAGCGGTGCCACCAGAGTGGCCTAAGGGATCTCCTTCCCATCATTTTGATCTTGGAGAAGGACGGATAAGATATGGAATGCAAACAACATGTGAAAAACAAACCCCCTGTTCACCTACGCAACTCTTGAGCTGATGACCGTGAAGGTTTGGTCTGTTATCTTGTCAGATTTTATTAGGTGATCAGTCAATCTATCAGAGCGTTAGAGCGAGATGTTAGGAACCCTACTTTCCTAGCCGGCTGTCCCGATCCACGTTAGATCTTTCCCAGCCAGTATGAATTGTGGACTGTACCCCGGTTGTTCCGGCTAATTCACTCTACTAAGGACATCGCGGTCCGCTTTACCGGTTACCGGAGAGATCCTCACTGGAGAATGACTAACCACGATCAGTAGTCAACCAGAATTTTAGGCGTGGCTCTATCCTAGTGTCGGGTCACTCTCTCGCAGCAGATAAATCAAACAAGGAGGGGGTTACTCTCCCCAAGACCAATTTTTTTGGTGGGATGAGTTTTAAGGTCAAGTTTGCATTAGCAGGCCCAATTTTATGATTTTCACTTTTTAGTATTTTTTTGAAATAAAGACAACGCCTAATGAATTTTTCGATCTCCTGGTTATTTTAAGTCCAATAAAACGGGGGCGGAATTAGAAAAATCTGATGCACGATCAAACACAATGATGCATGCAGAGATAGAAATGCGTACCTTGCTCAAGCACTCTACATGCAGGGTGATCCGCGCATAAATTAAAGACAAAAATTAAATTACATATATGATTCAAGAAGAAATCGGCCTTAGACAAGAATTTCTACACGAGAAGAACAGTAGCTAAATGGTCAACAAGAGGAGTCGGAGTCTGGTCTCTGATGCCGATCGGTGTCCGCCACAACGGATCCTGTCAGCATTATATACGACCTCTAACGGCACGTGACTCCTCAGGTGACCAAGATAGCTTTTTCTTTGTGAATTATTAATTAGGTCCACTTACGATCTATAGGCACAGGCAAAATATTAGGTGTGTGGTCCTAATCAATTGCATCAAAATCACAATAAAATCCTAAGTCTAGGGGCCAAAATCCACGTGAATCAAAATAAAAGAAAGCGGAGAAAACAAAACCGGTGATAAAACCACGAAAATAGAAGAGGCCCCCAAGGGAACAAACCCTCGGAAATTTGGCCCAAGTGTCCTGGAGGGTCCAAGTTATTACAATTTAAAGTCTCTCTCTCACTTCAAATTACACAAATGAACAAATAAATAAAAATGCTCAAGATGGAAACTGTCTCCTCAAATCCTCCAAATCTCCCTTGATGCTAGGTCAGAAGTCACGCTCCGCTCTCACGTGGGTGTACAGGTGCCTTGGATGTAGCACCTCCCTCGATCCGCGGTACCTCGCACAAAGTACAAAGAGATGGTGATTAGACAAGTCAAGCAATAATATCAAATGAGTAGAGCTCAAAAATAGGCAAATAATCACAATCAATAATGAATCTCAATCTAAATGTTGTTGCTCCGCGGCAACGGTGCCATTTGATGAAGCGGAAAAATCGTTGGTCTTAAGTTCCACACAAGGCGAGAACTCAGTCGCTGAATCAACCACACGAAATCCGGACTCCAATCAACAATTAACCCACGACAATCAAATCAAGCAATGAATAGTAGATGTGGAGTTAAAATTTATTATAACTCTACAATAAGTGTGTATAGGTGCAAGTATGTGTAGAGTGTCGAACTCAGGGAGCAAGCAGGATAGAACAAGGCAATAGTGCTCAAGAACGTGAAAGTGATCAAATGCCTACAAGTGCAATTTTGTGGGTTTTTAATTTTTATATATTTTTTTTATTTTGATTTTAAATTTTCTGATTTTTTTATTTTCTTTTTCTTTAGAAGATAAAATAAAATATTTATACAATATAAAGAAGAGAGGAAGAAGTATTTAAAAAATAGGTAAAAATACTCAAAAATCATGAAATTTGATATTTTTGGCTTTTTTATATTTTTCTAATGTTTTTGTGATTTTCTTTTATATTTTTCCTAATTATTTTGGTATTTTTAGAGACAAAAATACTGAAACATGGGATAAAATAAAGAGCTAAAACTAAAATGGAGAAATAAAATATCAAATAGTAATAAAAATTCTCCAAATTAATTTTAAATAAAAGATAATAAAATAAGGAAAATTCCGAGAGAAATATTATATTTTTAGGATTTTTCTGGAATTTTTAATATTTTTATGAAGATTTTTGGGGTTTTATAATTTTTATGGGTATTCTTTTGAAATTTTTAATGATTTTTGGACAGATGAGTAAAATACACAAAATGTAATTTATTTAGAATTTTTAAGAGGATTTTAATATTTTTTTTGGTATTTTCTAATGCAAACAGTAACAAAAATGCTTGTTTTTTATATTTTTATAAATATTAAAATGCAAGAAAAATGCAAACTAAAAATATGATGTGAAACTACAATGCAACAGGAACCTACGCAAGTTTTTGTGGATTTTTTAGCAATTTAGAGATGCATGAAATAAATAAAAGAAATAAAAATAAAATACACTACTAACAGGGGTAGAAATGTAAATATCCAGAAACACAAGGGCCAAAGTGCAATTTTCCACAAAATATTTCAACTTAAATAAAAAGTTTCAGGACCAAATATAAATACCCAAACACGGAGGGGGTTCCCTACAAAATTTCCAAACTCACGCGCACTAGGCACGAGACCTAGTAGGGGTATTTCTACAATATCACAAAGTTCTAGGGGCTAACATGCAATTTTACCAAAATATTACAACTTAAATAAAAAGTTCCTGGACTAAAGTGAAATATGACAAACCATAGGGGGTCCACTGCAAAATACCCACCACCCCACGTGCGTGAGTCACATGAGGTGACGTGGATTGGACCTAAGTGCAAATATAATAAGCACAGGGGGCTAAATACAAATATTATAAAAATAATTAAACTAAGCCAGAAAGTTTAAGGACTAAAAATAAAACGCAAAATGGCTGGGGTCAAAGGTGCAAAATACCCACAGCTACTGGATCGAACGGTGGAGACGTTGCCACTTATCTGTGTGGCAGCTGAGGGACGCACGATGCCAGTTCAAAGATGAGCGGCTGAGATCAGATCTGGCGAAGACAATCGACGGCTGAAGCTGGCCAAGATCTGACGGCCGAGGTGTATCTGGAGCAGCGGCGCGATCGGACGGCGGAGAAGTGGGGAGGAAGAACAGGGAAGAGCGTCGGCCAGGCGAACTTCCCCGAGCTGGATCTCGGGTCTCCAACGGTCTGGAAGCATGCAAGAAGGCCGGGCGTGCTCCTGGGAGGTCGAGCTAGGTGCTGGAGAGCTCAGCGTCGTCGGACAAGCTTCAGTGCACCGCCAGGAGGGCGGCGGAGGAAATGGGTCCAGGTATCTCCGACGAGCGCTCCAAAATGCGCTCCAGGTGCGAATCTTGCACGTTGACCTACAAAAACGAGTGAAAGGGTCCAGGGCAAACTGTCTGGACCCCGTGGAGGTGTTGTGGTTGGCGGAGCGGTGAACGGGAAACTCGGCCGGAGGTGCGCTCCGGCAAGGCGATCGTGGAGGACGAAATAGCGATCGGCGAGGGGATCTAGGTGGTCTAATCGAATCCTACGACTACAGGGACTAAGAAAAGAGGAAAAGGAAGAAGGGAGAGACGGTACCTCGATGGTCAGACCCAGAGGAAGGGGACCTCGACGTCGGTGGTCGGCGAAGATGGTGGAGACCGCCTAGGCCCTTCCTCGACCCGCCTGAAGGCTGGAGATGGAAGTTGTCACCTTCCTCTCGCTCTAGAGCGCGCAAGGTGGGGAGAAAGCGGATCCAAAGGGGTTCAAAATTGGGCTCGAAGGTGGTGTGTCCTTATGTACAGGTGACGGTGGCGTAACTTGCGGGGCTGAGCACGTGCGAATGATGAGGATTTTGGGAGATTTAGGTGCTTGGCGTGGCTCAGTGAAGATCGGGGAAGACGTTCCAAGAAGGAATCGAGGACCGAGGGAGAAGGGATCGAGCTCCAAAAATCCGCGAAGTTGGGCAAAAAAGTGGGTGTCAGAACTTGGCAGGCCTCGGTCAGGGAGTTGATCGAGGTCAACACTTGACCGCGCCTGGTTGGTCCACGTGGACCAACCAAGAAATTCTATGCGAAAAGTATTCGTAAATTCCGAATAAAATAGTAAATGATTTTATTTATTTTAGATTATAAAATAAAAAATGTTCCTTATTTTATAAAGAATTTTATGGTGATTTTTATTTATTTTTATGAGGTATAGAATTACAAGTTACCTTTTATGTCCTATATAGGTATATTCTTCTATATATTTTAATATTTAATTTTTATTTTGTATATTTAATTTTATTTATTTTGTTTAACATTTTATAAATTTATAAAATATTTTTATACACTTAAATATATTTTTATTTGATTTTTCTGATGTATTTTGTACATTAAATAAAATATAAATAGTAATTCTATAGGTATATGTATTGGTATTGTACCTGTGTATTATATTCATGTATTTTATTTTTCAATTTTCTTTAGGTTTTTATTCTGATTTTAATTTACATATATATTATAAATAATATTTACAAAATTATAAAAATATAAAATTAGGAAAATAATGAATAATAAATAAATTGAATATTTTAATCTGTACAAGTATATAATAGGGTTCCAAAACTCGACTTTCAAACTGTAGCTCCGCAAAATGCAAGGCCACCTTCATTAAATAGATTATTTAAAATTATATACAATTAAAGGTGATTTTGATGCGTTTCGAGCTTTTATTTGAGAGATACAGGTCTGGGAAGTTGGTATTTTGGATTTGTATTCAGATCATAGCTTTTTATCTGAACATTATTTTTGAGTGAAATCAATTTTGTATTTTTCTTTATTTAATTATCTACAACTTCATGTACAAAGTTTCTTTATTTGAGGTATAAAAAGTAAAACCAAAAATAGGTCCCAAAATGAATAAAGCATGAATAAAATAGAAGGGAATTTTTTTGGTATTGTGGCCCTTATCTCTCCCTACTTTATTCCTTGTCGACCTATTCATCGAGATGCCTAGGTCTCGGGGTTTCGGGTCATAAAATATTTACAATATTTTATATTTTTTTCCTTTCCTTTTCTTTATTCTATAATTTTGGCTTTAAAAACTGTATTTTATACACTATTTATACACACATGCATGGATGCTAAAATGTATGAATTAAGGGTGTTTACATGCATTTGCCAGTGTTTTTGAGGCCAAAATGATAAAATAAAGATGATGAAATGTGGATTCATCACCTACATATCTTGGTGGAGAGTTGGTTACACTGGCCAAGCTTCACAAGAGAGGTGACTACACCGGTCACACTCCAGCTCTTTTCTCCTTCTTCTAAAATCTTCTCCCCCCATATTCATCGTGAACTAGTACGTACCTGAACTTAGAAGGAAATACATGAATCCCCGAGGATGAGTTATTGGAGGAGAGGTTTGTACGGTAGTCCGACATTCTAGATGGGAAGAGCTAACACCCTTTCCACACATGAGACAGTTGTTCAATGCTCATGGGGTATGCTTTGAGAGGAGGATTGATCTAAGATGACTTCTGAGCCAAAACTTTTATAATGATATGTAGAACTTGGAGGCTATTGATTTTGAAACCCTAATTCTCATAGGAGTTCTACCAAACTATTAATCCAAAGGTCGGTTCTAGCTCCATTTTCACTTTTGCTCATTATCTTGGCATGGAACTCAATCTCATTTCACCTCTTCATTTCCTTAGTTGCTCGCAAACGAGCAAGGTTTAAGTTTAGGGGGTATATGAATTTGTGATTCATCACTCTAATTAGCTGAAAATAGAGATTCGTCCTAAGAAATTAGGATTATTTACATGCTAATATCATAAAATTAACTTTCATGCACTTGTAATTAATTTGCATAAATTAGCAATCATTTCTGCATTCATATTCATCTACATATTCTTACCTAACTTCACCCATTTTTAATTAATACATGCTAACTCCAATTGACATGAAAATAACTTCATTGTGTACATATCACTAACCTCACTAACCTTAATAAAAGAAAAAACCTTAAAAAATACTAACTTGTACATATCTAAAATAAACCCAAACCCTAATTTGAGGACAAAAAACCACAAATGCTAATAGATCTCTCAGACAGTGTCCAAACGCACTCTAGTCACTTTTGAATTAATGTACATCCAATTATTAATAAATCAAGATCAAATTCAAAAGAATCAAAGTTCATTTGTGAAAATTGGGTTTTGAGACCTAACTGTGCATTGTACATTTTTTTAAGTTTGGCCTATCACTTCATGTGCATATTTCATTCATTTTAGTTTATTTCTTTTTCATTTCTTCATTTAGTTTCATGCTTTAATAAATTACATAAAACTCAAAATCCAAAAAGTCAGAAAAAGAAAGAAAAAGACAAGTTCTGAACTAAGATGATTGACATGATCCATTTGTATAAATTTCACTTCCATATTTTTATGACCTATTTCAAACCCATAAAAATCCAAAAAAGTTGTATTCGAGTCCATTGCATTATTTCACATCATGTTAGATTTTTGAATGCATCGTTCATCTACAGAAAATCAAATAAAATTCCAAAACTAAAGAAAATGATATTTTATACACATAAGATATCATCAAAAAAAATCACATCTTGCACAGTTGACCCCGGATGTGTTTGAGTCCTTCATGTATATTTAGATCACATTTAGAGGCACACTTTTCATGTTGGTTATTTTTCCATTAGAGTTCATTCACTATTTATTTAGAATTTATTTCTGCACACTGCATGGTCAAACTCGATGTTTGTACATGTGGCCCTCTTTGATTGGGGCCACTTTAGACACCTAGCTCCTGGTCAAAGTCCTCCAGGCTAGTCAACCCACCCTCATCTCTTCTCTCTCCCCACGTGCTATGCATGTGGCGGACGTCATCCCCTTCATGTGACTAGCATGTGACTTCACTTCACCTTCCCCTCACATGCAGCACATGTGATTGCCCCATCATGTGAGAAGCATGTGACATCTTCCTCAATTGCACCATCGCTCGTTCCTCCCGGTGACCATCCCCAGCTCCCCGGAGTGACTCTAGCATGTTCCACCTCGTGACGTTGACCCACCATCTCTAGCCACCCTCTCACCTCTCATCCGATCACTCAACAACCGAAGATCTGCAATCCCTAACTACCTTGTCCCTAAAACCCATAACCCTAAATCCCTCCATCGCCAACGGTCATTATCCATTCAATCTGCTCCATCACCATGACCCTCTCCCTATAACTAATACTAATCTCCTCTATATCTCCATTTCCTTATCCCTCCAGTTGCATATCCAGAACTTCCTAACCATTGTTATCTCCTTCATCCTACTTAATGCACTGCCTGATCATCTACCCCATCATCCGCCATAATCTGTCATCGGCTGTATCTTCTGAGAAAGGGAGAGAGCTCCAAGGGTGGGTGGTGATAGGACCCCCCTTCACCGGTAAGGACCTCTACCCAAGGCGAGATCCACAGTGTCCCCACCATGCTACAGTGCTCTAGCCACCGTGGAGCTTCATTGAGACATGCCCTCAACTGAGACGAGGAATAGGAGTCGATATCCTTTCTTCTTTTCCTTCTTCACAGTAGATCCAAATCCATCTCTGATTCAATCGACAACTTTGCCAATCCATCACACTTCATCTCCATGTCTCTCTACCTTCTCTCTGATCTCCAGCAACCTCTCACCACCTCACCCCATCCATCACCGCCAAGGGGCTCTGCCTTTGCTCACCTTCAATATGTGCAGCATAAAGGGTCACCAGGCCATGGTCAGATGACCTTCTATGTAGGAAGGAAGAACTTCCAGGTCCACAGCCACAGTCACCCCTGGATGAAGAAATAGGCTCATCATGGATGTCCAATTGTGTGCAATCTTCGACCATTGATTGAAGCTCCATCGTATGGCCATGAACATTACTGACCCAAGAACCCGAGCCTTGTGCATTGGGTGACCCGAAGCAAGGAGGAGTATCTGCGTGGAGCTCCGAGATACCAACCGTCACCCGATCCTGCCAAGCACGTGACCATACATGCACATGGTGGGGGAATTAAAGAAGACCCCCCACAGCCTTTCAGAATTGTAAAAAATCCAGGGGCCATGTGCGGTACGCACACACCTGGGTAAATTGTAGTAACACCCGTGTAACTCGCAGAATCATAAAAATACCCCCGTATAGGGGTAAATTGCAGAAGAGACCAGTCGATTGTGGAGATTACAGTTCAACCCCTCCCAAGGTCCAAATAGCAATAATTTATTTATTTTCAATTAAATCCCTAAACTTTTATGAATCATAACTTAATCATTTATGATCAGATTTTTGGGATCTTTGTGTCATTTCAAACCTTGATTTATTCTTTATCATCTAGAATACTGAAATTTATTCTTTGAGACACTTTTGAACACTAATTTATTTAAGGGATTATTTGATCTTTAGAGCTCATGTATTTATTATGATTGCTCAATACTTTGTAATTGCCAAGGTATTCATTTGGGAAATTAATCATAGTTTAAATGTTAAATATTTATAAAGATTAATAAAGGGAAGAGTGCTTGAAATAAGTTAGTTGGCTTGGCTTGATTGATTGACATGCTTTGCTTGACCTACTTCATCACCTTGTATTCATTTTGCATACCATTAAAAAAATCATAAAAATATTGCATTTATTTATTTCTTGTACCACATAGCATAGCATTATTTTCTTACATTAAATTATTTGCAAAACCATGCATCATATTTCTTTTACATCTTTCAATAAAAATTTGAAAAATAGAAAAACATCAAAAATAACTCTTCTTCTTTGAAAACCTAACTTTCTAAATCAATTATATATTAATTATGAACCCTCATATTACCTCCTTGGGTTTGACCTTGAGACTTACCCAAGTAAAATAAATAACCTTGATCGCATTGAGACTTGATTCTTTATATCATTTTTGTGTGTGATCAATTTTGATGGTTCCCGGATTCCCTACTACAACAACTTCAACTTCATTAATTATCAATGATTACAAGGGCAAATTTCATTAATTATCAATAATTACAAGGGAAAATCTACGGCCCATCATGGGGATGTTGGCAAAATTTAGAGATCTTGTCATGCATCTGATTCAGAGGAAGGAGAGGGTAGAATTTGTGGAGAAAAGCTGACTTCATCTCCTCCCACGTCGTCACCATCTTCCCCAGATGATTGATCCAATACAGTGCCTTATCTTAAAGGTTGAATGGGATGGCGGTAATATTGACAACCCCCAAAGGGATGTTGTGGTAATGCGTAGTGCCACAGATGCGGTTGAATTGCTGTAGGTGGATGTATAGTTCTTCGTTGGTGTTCCCATGAAATGTCGGAAGAAGCGACAAGAGCTGCAGCTTTACTCAAAGTGTGCATGAATCGAAGGTATCTACATCCACTCTGTGACTTGGCCAACACCAGGGTTATATGTTTGCTTTAGTGTTGGCTTCGGTTGCTCCCTTCTCGCATCTCCACCTCCATGGGATCCACCCACACAATGGTCATCATCATCATCTCCGTGTTGTTCATCTTCTCTTCCTCCTCCTCGAGTCTCCCTTTCCTTTGATCTTCTCCTTAGATCATTCAGCATTTCCTGGAAGGTGAGCTGGGCTAATACTTGATTAGCTTGATGTTGCTGAATAACCTGAATTGATGTCAGTATCTGAGTGTTTACTTCATTCTGATTATGCCTTGATCTATACTCTGCTACTGCAGTCCCTTTCCACAGCCTTGTGTAGCCATCTCTGTATCGGAATGGATCTCGGACTCCATATCGGGTTCTTGGTCTGCAATAGGAAAGATACCTCGATCAATTTGAAAGCAAGTACCATATGTAGAGAAGAGTTCAGAGGGTCAGTTCTAAACTTTATTAAACATGGAGAAGTGTAGGGAGTGAAGTCAATCTCCATCCAAAAGGGATATAATTCGGTAAGAGAGTTTTCCTGATCCATTTGAGAAAGAAGACATGGGGAGTCTTGATAGTGACCCACAAACTCCGGATCGGTCTCTCGAGAATCGCCCTGAATTATTGGAGAAGTTGAATTCATGGAGTTGATGTGGGTATCGATGGAGTCCCGACTAAACCATCCATAAGTCAACATCTTCAGGGTCAAGAGAAATAGAGGAAGAGTGAGAATATAGTGATTAATAAGGATATGAAATGAAGAGAATATAGGGGAAGGCTCAAAGTGAGCAAGGAAAAGAGGAATGCAAACAGATAAATGAAAAAGGGAGCATGTGCACGGGACTGGTCTTTTACCTAAAACTAATTCAAATAAACATCAATGCAAATGAATTCACCAACTCACGCTAATGAAGTTGTAAGAGTTCGATTATTTTTATCTTTTAAATTTTATTGTTCTTCAGGCAATCTTATAGCAAGTCCTTAGAGGTTAGCCCTATAGGAAAGAGAATACTGCCAGAAAAATATAGAATACTGCCAGAAAAGTATCTCGTACTTCCCTCTTCTTTTGTATCCTGTATCTTGTACTTTTTAAGGAAATCCTTGCTATTGGATCTGAATCTACTACTCAGCCAAAGAATAGAGGAGGAAGCCAATAGGTGAAACCAAGACTTCCCCCTAGCGGGGTACTCGGACACAGGACGATGAGACAGATATCCCCATGAGGGGATGCCATGAGCTCAATACTTCAAACTAAGCCTGCTTGTAGACAAAGACCCACTCGCCCACGTACGATAGAAGCGCTAATACTTCGTGAATCTAGTCAATAATAAGGCAGTACCCATGCTAGGATTTTGGCTCTATTTTCCTAGGGTCGTGCCTCACTTGTCTGGAAGGTACCTAAAAACAATGTGGGCCTTATGAACCCAATACAATGAAAGTCCGTTATAAATTTTATTTTTGATCAAGGTTTATTAAACAGTCCCCTTGTTTTATTTTTTGAATTTTCATTTTTTTAGTATTTTTCAAGACAATACACCTAACATTTTTTATTTTCTTTTAATTCCTAGGTTAAAAAAACTCAGAGTGAGATAGCAGAAAAGCAATGCAGGTGGATAATAGGATGGAAACCTCGCCCTTATATCATATGATGAATGCTCAGTAAGAAAACTTATAGCGCTTCACAGCTCTCTCCATGCGAGATGCAAGACAAGAATTTAAATTACATTACATGCAAATGTAATCCAGTGAAATTTCTCTAGCAGGAATCGTTGATATCGTGAAACACAATTTGAATTTGGTCTAGGCCCAAGCATAAAGACTACAGGTGCATGAATATATTAGGATTGTGGACCTAAATTACCAAGTCAAGCAAATTCTAAAATCTAAGTGCTCATTCACATAAAACAAATAAAAAGAAAGGAAAAAAATACAAAACACAAGAATCAAATAAAAACAAGTGGAAATAGGGAGGACAAAGGTTAGAAAGCAAAGAAAATGCGATGAAAAACGAGCGGGCCCCCAAGTAAACAAACACTTGGTATAATAGGCTTACGAGAGTCTGAGTGTCCAAAGTTCAAGTTTAGATATTATTAAAAATTACTTATGCAAAAACAAAAGTCTCTCTTTCAAAAAAATAAAATAAACACTATTGCTACGTTCTCTCTCTCTCTTTCAGTTTTCTCCTTGCTCTCTCCTATCAGCTCATAAAGAAAGAGCTTATATCCATATAGCTCAAGTGCATCGACTCTCCTAAGAAAGTCACCTTCGCTTTGCAGTCCTTCACAAAGAAGTCAACTAAAAGAAATGGTCTAAACAGATAAAAAATTATTTATAAAAATAAATAAAAGACAGATAAATATGCAGATAAATATATACTATCCTATCATAGGCATTGCTCCCCGGCAATGGTGCTATTTGTTTAATCGATTGGACAGGGGTTCCTAACACCTTATCTTGGAGGGCATGCGGTGTCCAAGAGATCAGATCCGACAATTGTTGTGGAGGTCACTCTCGCGGTATTCAGAACGTCATCGATCAATTAAGACAACAATCAACCCATAATAATGAATAAACAATGAACAAGATGTGGGGTGAAATTTATTATACCCTACAAATATGTGTATAGTTATAAAGTGTAGGGGTCGAAAAAATAAGAGAAAATGTAGATAGGTATAATTATTACTAATTACTAAAAATAATAATAATTATTATTATTATTATACTTTTTTACTTTTTTAGATTTTTATGGGTTTGTAATTAAAATTATTTTTTTATGGATTTTTAATTGTTTTTATATTTTTATATTTTAAATTTTTATTTTCCTTTTTTTTGAAAATTTTTAGTTTCTTTTCATTTTTAAAGATATAATGTGTGTGTATATATATATATATGATAAGTAACATAGATACTATAAATAATATAATATATATAGTGAAATATATACAGGAGCAATCCTTTTTTATTTTTTAAAGGTTTTTAATATATATTGGGTACTTATAATTAATAATAATAATAATAAAGGTTATATAAGCATCATAAATATATGTAGGTTTTATAATTTTAAATATAGCTATATATAGTCAAAATTCAGAAAAAAAATTCTATTTTTATATTTTTATCTATTTTTTGATTTTTATATTTTTCTATTTTTTGTGCATTTTTAAGCTCCAACTATATAAAATAGTGAAATAACATATAAGCTGAATTGTTTTGGGTTTAAAAAATAGATAATGAGTCCAAAAATTCCCAAACTACTTTTAGTATGTAATATATAAAATAAATAAAAATAAGAAATAGAAAAATATTTTTATTTTATAGAATTTCTAATTTTTATAAGTTTTTTAGGGTTTTACAATTCTTAGTGTTTTATTTTTATGTATTTTGCGATTTTTGGTCTGGAGTTTATAATATATTCTAATATATAATACGTAATGTTTTTGGAATTTTTAAGGTTAGTTTTATAATTTGTTATATTTTTATAAGAAAACATGGAATATTTAGCTTCTATTATATTTTTAATAAATGGGAAAATGCAAGTAAATGCCAAAATAAAAATAGGGCATGAGCCAACATCATATCAGACATTTATTAAAATTTTCCCATTAATTTTAGAGCACGTGAAAATTAATAAAGATAAAAGAATACGAAATAATTTAAACAGCCTAGAAGGGGTAATTTTGTAATAAAATATAAGTACAAGAGTCTCCATGCAATTTACCACAAAGTTCAACATTATATTGCAATTTTAAATACTAAAATGAAATACAAGAACCTAAAGGAGCTCCCATGCAAATAGCCCAAGCGCTTCACATGGGCAGCCACTTGAGGTGACCTAGAGCATGACCTATGTGCAATATTAAAGAAGATGAGGGGGATTATGCAAATTTTACAAAATTTATTAAACTACACTCAATATTTACAGGATCAAATTAAAAATACAAAAGGATACAGGGCTACTTATAAATTTACCCAATAAAGGCGCTATCTGACAACACTTGGCTTCCACGTGCCTCGATCAATGAGGGAAATGCATGACGGTTCGCTTGATGAGTGGACGGTCTAGATTAGCTTTAGGTCGCTATTCTTGATCCAACGGCTATCCGGGTGTCTGGAAGAACACCCCAAGAACAGCTCTTGGGCGAGCTTCGATCTGTTATTCCTCCTTTCTCCGGCCGCCAATCTCTTCATTGTCGATAGACTCCTAAGACCTCCCCGCATCTATAGGAGGGTTCAAAAAGGTCCAGGCCCCATTGCTAGGGGCCTTGAGATCTAGACATCTCGAGCTCTATCTTAAGCATTGATTCGTCACTAGGTAACTCCTCAGTAGCTACCTCCTTCACAAAAAGAACTACGGGCTCAAGGAAAAGGGCCTTGACCTATTTTGAACCTGAATGCATGATGGGATGGAAGGGGTGGATGAGCTTCGATAGTAGGTGACAGAGGAAGCTCTTCGGACCTTTATTCTTACATAATCAAGGATGAAAAGTGAGGTGTTTTGTGGAGAATACGAAGAGGATCGAGAATGGGGCTAGAATGGGGTGAAATATAGTCGGAGTAACGATGAATTAGAGATGGAGCATAAAGCTCCAGCAATCGAATATCCTAGAATTACACTAAGCTGCTTAATGATTGATGAATCAAACATCTAAACTATGCTACCGGAACTAAAAGTGATGAATTAAACCAAAGATTACTATCTTTGACATGACAAACAGGAAGCAGGGAGTGGCTTGCTGGAGTAGCTTTGACTATGGTCTAGATCACCACAATGGTGCTTCCTCCTCGCTGCAAATCGAAGGGCATAGCTTCCCATCACCAAGAACACATCTTGGGCTCGATCTGAGGGGCTAATATTCACTCACAAGGGATCAATCTCAAAAAATTTGGATTTGGGGGTTATTTATAGGCAAAGAATGATGCTAGTTTGGTCATAGGTTTGCATGCAATGAAGTGTTCGTCTAACCAAACCAGGAGCATGGCGAGAGGGAGAAGGTATGGAGCTCAAGATTGGTGAAGAAACCCAGGTGCTTCAAGCCCAAGATCAAGGGAAACAAAATGGAGAAAGTCAGAGGGCGGTACGATCTGACACATGCGGCGGGAGGGAAGACTATTGACTGGGCGGTCAACAGTCGCAGCACCCTCGTTGGTCCACATCGACCAACCAGGAAATTCAAAGAGAAAATTGCCTTGGAAAATAATTAAAAAATAAGAAATTATTTTATTTTTTTAGGTCAAAACATGAAAAATATTTATTATTTTATATACTATTTTATTATGATTTTTATTTATTTTTACAAAGTTATTCATTAAATGTTAATTTTTACATGTATACATAGGTATATTTACTTATATTTAGTGTATTTTTTTGTATTTTGTATTTTACTATTATATACATGTATTTTATATATTTATAACTTATTTAATCACATATTTATATATTTTTATTGTATTTTCCTAATTTTATTTATTTACTTAGATAAATATGTATATGCATTGTATAGATTTAGTATACATATATATATATTAATACATTACTTATTTTAATGTATTTCATGGTTTTATTCTATGTTTATTATTTAATATGCTTTGAATAATATATACAAGTATTTAAAAATATAAGGAAGCTAAATATAAAGAATGAATTATTGAATATTATATACAGGTATACAGTACAATAGGGACCCAAAAGCCATCTTTTGCATCTCAACTCCAAATTAAATGAAACTACCTTCATTAAATAGATAATTTAATTTATGAAAAATAAAGGTGAGTTTGGTTAATTTTGAGTCTATATGGAGGAGATACGTGTCTGGGAAGTTTTGTTTACGGCCTTTTGTTCTTAGTGTCCTGGGTGCAATGTGTGTTATTTTTCTTTGAAATCAACTTTGTATTTTTCTTTGTATTTTTATGTACAACTTTCATGTTGAGAGTTTTATCACTTGAGTTATAAAAATGGGAAAATAAAATAGGGCCCAAATAGTCTAATTATTGAGTAAAAGAATTGGGGTTTTGAGTGTTTTCTATACAGTTACCCACCCTATCTTCCCCTACTTTATTCCTTGTCGACCAAGTCATCATGATGACTAGGTCTCGGGGTCTAGGGTCATTTACTGCCTTTGACACTTCATTTCTTTTTCTTTTCTTTTCTTTCCTTTATTCTTTTATTTTAGAATTAAATATCAATATTAATACAATATTTAGTAGTCAATTATTGAGTGTTATTTGTACAAATAAATGTTATATATACATTAGTTATGGATTTAAGGCCAAAATGAAAGAATAAAGGTGATGAAATAGAGGTTCATCATATAATATAGATTCTTATTTTTATTTAGAGAGAGACTTTTATTTATTAATGTGTAATAATTAATTAGACTACTGACACTTTGACACTTCCAGGTCCATTTCATTAGGTGATTGTTCGCCTGGGGGACCAGATAGGGTTTTCGCAGTTTTCTTCGCCTTCTTTTTTTATTTCTCCTTATTTTTCTCTGTATTTTCTTTTATTTCTCATGGTTTGAGTTTTTTGCCTTTCTTTTTATTTGTTTTATATGAATGAGTTCTTAGTTCTAGGACTTGCTTGATCGATTAATCTAGGTCCAAATCCCTAATTACCTCATGTGCTTATAGTCTCTAATTTGCATGGACTTAGATCAAATCAATTTGTGCTTCACGTTAATAGCAATTCTTGATTAGGGTGATTTCATCGGTGCGTTCATATAATGTAGTTTCAATTCTTGTCTAGCGTCCTGCATGGAGAGAGCTGGGAAGCAAGGTGAGCCTTATGGTTGAGCATTCATTATCATTATTTTCCGACTTGCATTGCTTTCTCACTTTCTCCCTTTGATTTTGATCACTTAGGATACTAAAGTAATTGGAACTTCATTAGATGTTTGCATGAAAAATACCAAAATAGTGATAACCCAAATAAAACCGAGATTGCTAATCCAACTTGAGCTTAAAATCAAACGTAATTGGATTCATTATTTTGGGAAGAGCAACTCCCTCATTGTGCACAGGTACTCTCCATACCAAGTGAGGTATGTACCCATAAGGAATAGAGCCCTCATCCTTGGACGTGTGCACTAAGTGCTTGGGCGGCTCTTGGGCCTTGATATTGCTGCAAGCACATACCTCTGACCTTAGATGAAGTGGTCCTATGTTCAAGTGGGTGTGGTACATTGACTCAGAGACAGGCACTCTAGGAAATTGCACCTATGAGATTGATATAAACAATTGTATGGATCACCTAACTCTAAAATTGAAAAGATAATGACCGCTCTTTTACTATCTTCACTGTATTGAGTAGGTGAATTGGGAGTTTGCTTTGGTGTTTGATCTTGTCTTTTAGATCCATTACGTTCACTTCTCTTTAAGTCTTAGCAGTCCTCGAGTCTTTTTAATCTTTGAGTCCTTTTTCTTTTCATTTTTTGTCATTATCTGCGTCGTGATTATGGGTTACTCTTTCCTTCAACCAGATCTCACGGCTACTTTTTACCCATATCACCATCGCATCCATAGTCTGGTTCAAGATTACTTTCTTCTGGAACCACATTTTTGTCTCATCCGGTTTGACCTCAACCCCCGTGCGATTGGTGTCATGTCTGTTATTTTATTCTGCATGACTCATTTGCCCTTTTCGTTCCCACCCGTATCATTTTCTCTTTCACCTAGCCATGTTGTGTTGAGATATGTGCAGGCCATATTGATGCTGGAATGAGAGGGCTCTCTTTGGTGGACGTTGGACCTGATATGTGTGATGTTATTCTTGAGGATTTAGATCGTGCACACCAGATCGAGGAGGCGATCATTGAGGCAGTCCACATTCCGGATGGTGAGACCGATGTTGTATGTTTCCATTTCCAGATGTTGATCCTTGAGTCAGTTCTGCACGTAATGATTCAGGAGTTTGGTGTACCATCTCTATCGATACTCCAAGAGATAAGGTAGGATCCTGCATTATTTCGATCATCCTATCAACCGATCTATTTCACTTATCCTGACTTCCTTATCCCCATCAAGCACATAGATGATATTGATAAATATCCTTAGCAATTCCTGTGGATGTTGCTATGCGAGGAACCACTTATTGATATGCAAGATCCTGTTAGCTCCTCTCATCAACCTTGTCTCCTCCTGATTGATGAGACTGGTATATTTTTCGAGGATCAAATTCTAGCCAACATTGCCCCAAGTTTCACTGATGAGCTAGCATCACTCTCCAAGGGTTATCTATGGGAGGATGTAACACCTTCTTTGCACTCAGTTCACTCTCTGATTATGCAGTTGATATGTCGACTACTAAGACCGAGTCATCTGAGGTATCGATCTCCTTTGAGTCTTCTCTCCTTGACGACCCTCACAAGGATGAGCCATGTTTTGAGATACTCGATGATTTCTCTAATCTTTCGACCTTATGTCCATCGGATATCAAGCTGCATAGAGAGTCTCATAATCTTAAACTTTCGCATCTTTACGAGATTGTAATTGACATGGAGGATTCCATGACTGATCCTTCATTCTCCACATTTGATTTTATCGGCTTTGATCATTCACTCCATCCTTGTAAGCCAATGATTCCTTTCATGCTACTAGCTCCTGAATTATTTTTAGATTCTTTTCCTATGGTAGAAAACACCACTTGATTGTTTATTTCAGGTGTTTTTCTTCTCTCTATTGATCTCATCATTGTTCGCCTGACAGATGTCGTCTTGAACCATGACAAGTGTTATCTTAACATTTACGCCCGGTTAGGGGCGTAAAACCTAGCACTTGTTGAGAGGCACCTCAACACTCGATACCTCTTGTAAATATGTGTTTCGTCTTTTATTCCTACTTTTTCCGTTTCTTGTCTTACACCCCAGTTCTATCATAGGATATTTTTGTCTATACTAAGTATGGGGGTGTACCCATCGTGTTGTTCTTGACCGTTCTATTTCATCACTCCTGTTTTTGCTTATACTCAAGGATCTCTTACCACATAGTATAGCAGGAGTAATATTGTCCATTCTTCTCTTTTTGTATTTCATTCTTTGATCCCACTCTTGTCTCCTCACATGTTGGTATTATGTTCTATATTTAGGGATTCTTTGCCCTAAGTATGGGGGGGACAGGCCGAGCCATTGATCTCATCATTCTAACCCTCAACCATCCCTACTTCATGTATAGTCTTCTATACTTAAGATTAATTGATCCTAAGTACGAGGGGACGATCGACTTCTTATTCATTCAGTTGTTGTAGTATAGATTCTTCTATACTCAGCACGAGTTATGTATTCCTTTATACTCTGTTGATCACTATAAGGACATAGTTCACGCTAAGTATAGGGGGTCATATATATTGTGTATATACTTAAGCCATAACTCGTGCTTTCGTATATTTTTAGTAATATGGCTCTATAAAATAATGGGTAAGGGTATAGAATAACACTTCTTCATAAATATGTTGTAAATAAGTTTAATATCGATTTGTAATATGTTTTGCAAATTGATTTGAAAATAGTTGTATGATGTCTTGAAAAAAAATGTAAAATATTTTGTAAAATATTTTCAAACCTTAGTAAATTTTTTTGTAAACATTTGTAGAAACTTGTTTCATTTGTTTGAGTAAAATGATTTTTAGCCATTGTAAATGTTTGTAAATGTGTTTGTAAGGTATTTGTAAAATAAGTTGTCAAAAAATTGCAAAAAAAATTTGAGAACCATGTACATAATTCAATACTTAAAATAGAATCTTTTAAAACTTGTATATAGTACTTGTATATAAAACCTGTAAATAAATCTCTATATACATGTACAAAATCCAGTGTTAAATCACACTTAGACCGTGTAAATACTTGTGAACAGTTGTACATATACGATCCACTAACCTTTATCAAAAAAACCCTAAAAATTTCAAAATTCTCAAATCCCATAAAAAATTGCAAAATTTTTTAAAAAAAATCCATAAAAAAGGCAGAACTTTTTCAAAACTCCCTTAAAAAGTTTAAAATCGGAAAATGTACTTTACAAAAATGTTTTCTTGTATTGCATTGCATGAGCATTTTTCTGAATGATTTTGACAATAGAACAAGTCTAAATAAAATCTGAAGAATGAAGATTGATATATACATTAACCCACTTAATTTCACAGGAACCTTATAGGAATTGGAATTAAGACTTTTCATGTCACTGAGACTTAACTCTTTGAGTCCACAAGACTATGTTCACATGTCATCTTGATTAGCCTAAGTAGAGTATTTCAAAGTGCACGCACGACTCTTGCTGATAATGGCCTAACTTGAACACCACACTTTACACTAGCTCGACTCTGAGGAGGTGGTGAGAGCAGGATTCTTTAGCTTGAGGAAGCACATGTGTGGAAATAATAAGTGTCTGGTGCACCCCAACCCGATCTAATGGCATGGACGTCTAAAGACAGTACGTTGTATGTTACAATAAAGCTTCAAAGAGGGATAGTCCATTGGATAAAGAGGAAGATTTCTTTATGTAAGTGATATTGGAAAAATAATACCAAAAAATATGCAAAATCAAAAACTCCAAAAAGAATAGACGGGAAAAAGTCAAAGAAAAATTCAAATCCCATCAAAGTATGTATGAAATAAGTAAGGAAAGATAGATATCTCAAGATTGCATGCAGCAGGAGACTTAGCTACACGGCCAAGCTCCATAGGATATGTGACTAGACTAGTCACAGTCCATTCTTCTCTCTATCCCCTCTTTGAGCCAGTTGTACTTGAACTTAGAAGGGAATACCCCGGTCCTCGAGGAAAGAGTAGCTAGATTGGGGAATTAGGGTTATCTTGTTAAGGGAGACTATTCTTTGCTAATTATGATGATAAGAGATACATCCACTTACGTTGTACAAGTAAGACTCGTAGTCATAAGGGTTTGTGTATGAAGACACGTATTCTGCCCTTGCTTTTAAGGAACCTGAACAGAGACTTGTGGAACTTAAGGGTTGTTAAGTTTTAGATCTTATTCCAATAAGATTCCGAACAAACTAACAATCCAAAGGACTGAGCTCCAAACTTTTATTTTGTAAAGATAAGTTTAAAAGTTATAATCATTCTACTTTCTTTATTTTCCTTTTCTTTATTTTTCGCTTTTGCATCATTTACTCTTCTAGTAAATGTTTGATAGGGACTAGCAAAGGTAAGTATAGGGGGATGATGAATAGCCATCCATCTACCTTTATTCTTCTCTTTTTTATTTATATCCCTATCAAAGCACCTGTAAATAATAATAAGTTATAAAATTAACATTCTTTATTCATATACCATCAATACGCAATTTTAGGTATTTAAGTCTAAAATAAACGAATAAAGAAAAGAAAAGAAAAATAAATGAAGTATCAAATATACTGAATGACCATAATCCCTGAGACCAAGTCAATATTGACTTGGTCGACAAGGAATAAAGTAGGGGAGATAAGGGTCGGACACTGTACATAAAACTTTAACTCTATACAATGTAAGTAGCCATGTTTACTACATTTTATTCTTATTTTACACACCTAAAATAATAAAATGATCAGTATGAAACTTATGCATATTAATGTATAGAAAATAATAAAATTAATTGCACATAAAAATAATCTAATGTGCAACTGGATCACACAGATGAAAAAGTCATAAATCAAACTTCACATATCAATATCTTCTCCCTATGAACTCAAAATTTACCAAACTCGCCTCCATTTTGTTTCTAAATTAAATCATCTACCTAGTAAAGGTGGTTTTATTAAAAATGAAGTTAAGATACAAAAGCTAGTTTTCCGGGGTCTCATTGTACTATGTACAAGTATATTTTATTCATATAATTTATCCTTTACTTTTTACTCTTCTTATATTTTTAAATACTTGTAAATATTATTTAAAATATATTAAAAATATAAACATAAAATAAAACTATTAAAAATATAAACATAAAATAAAACTATTAAAAATATACTAAATTAAATAGTATATTAAATTATATAGGTATACTATACTTATAATGTATATACATATATTTATATAAGTATGTAAATAAAACCAAAAAAATGAAATAAAAATATGTAAATATGTATTAGTTATGTTATAAATAAATATGTCAATATGATAAGAAGTATTAAAATACAAAATAAAAATAAATAGGTAAAATATAGGTAAATATATTTGTAAGTATACTTGTAAATATTAACACCTAAGAAATAAGGTTATAAAAATAACTAAAAAATTATCATAAAACAGTTTGAAAATAAGAAATATTTTTCATGTTTTGAGTTTTAATTAATAAAATCATTTATTATTTATTACTAATTTAATAAATCTGTTCATTCCAATTTTGTCCTCATCTGGTCTGACGTGGACCAATGAGGTCCCTTCTTTTGCTGACCATGGGTCTACTGCTCCTCATGGAGACATGTGCCTATCAGAGATCATCAACTCCCCATGTTCCTCCATTTTTCATGCTCAAACACTCATCCATTAGCTGCATATTCTGAATGAATCTTGTTGATTAAATCTCCCTAATTCACGCCTAAAGCTCAAGATTCAATCAATCCTAATCGATTTGGGTGCAATCTCAATCGCAAGACAATATCATCGTTTGTGTATAAATAAAATCCTCTAGTCATTCTTTTATTTGTGACCTATCTTGGTGCTCCGTAACCCCAAACAACATATAGGTTCGAGAGACCTTGGTGACAGGAAGTTCCTCGTCATTTTACGGTGTGGAAAAGGTGGCTGATGACGTGCATCCTCAAAACTTGGAGCTTCACTCCAACAACGGCATCTCCAGAGATCTTAAAAATATGTCAAGGTTTAGGTTAGATTGTTTCTTATTGCATTTTTCTTCTCGTATTTTTATTCTACATTTTTATTTATTGTTCATTGCTTTATTTTAGCATGAATTCCAAACTTGGTTGTCGCTGGAGCTTAGAGCTCCAGCCACCAATCCACCACCTTCAGCCCATGTTCCGACCTCCTACCACATCCATCAGCTTCCCCTTCAAGTTCTCCGCCTCCTCAGCCATTCCATCCACCTTGATCTACCCTAGATCAATTCCCACAACTCTCCCTCCTCTGACCTTTGTTGGAGAGTAACCATTACACCTCATACCCACTCAAATCCACCAATGAGAGGGTCGGACCCATCACCCTCATGCCCCCCTTTATTCTTATGCATCCCAACTAGGGTCGATCTCATCAGGCACAAAACCTCCAGGTGCCCAAGCTTCATCTTCACCTTGATGCCCCCATCAATGAGGTCTGAGCCTTCTTGAATGCACCTACCATTGTGGAAGCATCCGAGGAGTCTATTGAGCATCTCAGCAGGTGGAGACACCATCGAAGACTAGGGATTTTATGGATTAAGGTGAAGATCAGCGACGGTTCTTCCCCATTCTTGTTGGGAAGTAGTAATCGTTGGATTCGAGTGACGCTCCAGGTCTTTTTCCAGGTGTCGGATCGAGTAAACATTCAGTTGTTAGACCGATCGTGGGATCAAATCAGAGCTGATCATCGACGAAAGGGTATCGAGAGCCCAAAGTGTGCCACAAGTATAAGTAACAAGCATCTGACCATCCATCAGTGCGTCATTGGGGATATTTTTCACTTCATCCTTCATCCCCCCCTTCTATTTGTGTTTATTACTTAGCTTTCAAATATACATCTGTAGTGAAAATAATTTTGTAATATTTACATCCAGACCCTCGTACTTTCCTTTTATTATATTTTGGTCCAGTTCCACATCATCTCGTGTGCCATACACGTGAGGTGCTTAGACATTTTAAATCAACCCCCTCCTAATTTGGTTATTTTGAATTGGTCCTATAACTTGGAGAAGCAGTGTAATATTTTTTGTTCAATTGCATATGAGGACCTAGAAGTCATTTTAGTTACATTTATACCCTTGCCACTATACATTAAATTAAATATATTTGGGCATTATACGTGATTGTCCCTTGGACGTTATTTGAATGTTATGTAATGCATCTTAAATTCTTGGAAATTGCATTTGGGTCCTATAAGCTGATTTAATTTTGTATTTACATCTTACAACTAAAAATTATAGGAAATTTACATTATATACCTGGAACCCTATTTCATCACATATATTTTTTATAAGGAATTTAAAATCATTTTCTTATTTATCGAAAATCCAAAAAAGACATTTTATGGACTGTCTAAATATTAAAACCCCTAAAAAATAGAAAAACTACTCCAAAATTCCTGAAAAATATATTATCTATGTTAATATATTATCTACCACAAAACCCAAAATTCCTAAAAAATACAATATAAAATCTAAAAATTTTAAATATATATACAACTTATAAATATTAGCAAAAATCTTGAAAAATACAAAAGTATTTATTTTTGTTTCTGAATTTTCTTTATTCTATATGCGATATATTAAAAATAATTTTAGGACATTTTTGGACTTGTTTATATTTAGTAAACCTAAAACTATATCGGGTAATTAATCTGTTTACTATTTTGATATAATTAATACTTTAAAATACATAAAAATTAGCAAAAATCCTATAAAATCACCAAAAATAGAGAAAATATGAAAAAAACATAAAACTATTTTATTTCATATATTTTTACTACATTTATGTATATCTAAAACCCATATATACACCATATATTATATATATTACTTATATTATTTATAATATCTATATTATTATGTATAAATATATATCCAATTTTAAAAATATAAAAAGAAACTAAAAATTTGAAAAAATAAAATAAAAGAAAATGTAAAATAAAAACATAAAATATAAAACCATTAAGAATCCATAAAAATAAAATATAATTAAAAACCTAGAGAAAATATAAAAAGATAAAAAGAAAATAAAGAAGAAAGTAATATTACTTAGCAATAATTTCTCAATCTATCTCATTCGCTCCTCGTGTTCGATACTCTACCATACTTATGCATATACACATCTATAGTAGAGATATAATAAATTTTAACTCACGCTTGCATTAATTGATTTGTCTATCTTATATTGCTTGGTATATGTTGATTAATTGCATTGATCGGTCGTGCAGCAACTTGAGTATCTGATTTGTCAGATGATAACGCGGTTCTGACCTGCGGTTAATATATCGGTGTAGAGAGAGAAAGCCGCAGAGAGGGAACCACGTTGAATCAAACAAAATTACAAAAAATAAGAGAAAGAGAAAGAAAATCCTATTTTATCGTTTGCTACTAATTTTACCAAGTGAGTGTGCCTGGATCAAACTCAAGGAGGCGGAATATTTAAACTACGGTTTTTGAAACAAGGAAAGAATTCCAAGGAAATCTTATTTTATTCTTGATTTTACAAAAAAAAATTGAAAAGAAATATGGCTCGAAACTAACTCAAAAGACGATATTCAAAACAACACAACGAAGCGACAAAAAATAAGGGGAAAATACTCGAAAAATGTCTTGGGTAGTTATCAAGCTACCCTAAAAAAATCGCGGAAAAATACAAAAAGTTCGAGGTTCAATCAGCCCCTACAGGCCAGGGGCATAACTGCAAAGAAAAGTATATAGTTTTATTACAGAAAGGTCCTTATGGGGACTGAAATGAAAAGAAACTAAAGGAATTGCATTTAGGTCCCTGCGCGGGGACCCAAATGCAATTTTTGGAAACTTGTAGGAGCGCGTCTGAATTTTAGGAGCTTGACTGGAGTAAGTATGCAATTTTTCAACCAATTCGCAGTGAACGGTCAAGATGAGAAGGCAGAGCTTGATCTGAGCCGTTCGTCCACGGCACGCGTCGCATGCTTGTAGCATATGGTTGTTCTTGTTGTTCTTGAGATCGGGTGCGCGGCTGACGATGGGGTCATCTTCTCATAATTTTCTCCAGCGAACGACGCGATCCTTGGGCCTCCGGCGAGGCCAGAGGGTGATGAATCTCGTATTCATCATGCTAAAATCAGTCATTTAGACTCTGTCCCCCATCATCTACCTGTAATTATTCATTAATAGAGCATTATTAGCCATCATACATGTGTAAATAATATCTGCATTTCATCATGCATAAATTGCATTAAAAATCCCTTGTGTAAATTAGCCCAAAAAGCCGCTAGCTTCTCACATTTTTAGTTAATTCATCCTAACTCCGATTGACCCAAAACCACGTCCATTGAGTAGGTATTACTAACCTTATTAAATAAAAAATACAAAAAAATTACTGACTCCAATAAGTGTCAAATAATCCCAAAGTCAAATTTCACATCTGACGGACTAAAACAAGCATATCTCCCTCATACAGTGTCTGATCTTGGTCTACTCACTTTTAAAGTACTCCATTTTCAAATACCTTCAAAACAAGACCAATTTCATAAAATTCGGAGCTCATATGTGAAAGTTGGGTTTTGGGCCTCTTTTGCGCATTTTAACTTTTTGCTAATTTTGACCTGAGATTTTATGTGCATAATTAACTCTTTTAATTTTATTTCTTTTTCATTTGTGTCCTTTGATGAAAATTTTAATAAGAAATGCAAAAATCCAAATCCAGATCAAAACTAAGATCAAAGAAACTGACCAAGTCCAAGTGTCCGTTGTCGGTCTGCACAAAAGTTGTGCGTTTCTCACTTCTATTTTATTTTCCTATTTTCTTATCTTTCAAAAATCCAAAAAAAATAGATTAATGTGTACATAATTTTCTTATATTTTATCGTTTTTTTTCTAGAATTTTTATACTCTCTAAAACCACCAAAAAATTACAAAACTCCAAAAATCGGTTTTTCTATACACATGGAAAGCCGCCAAAAATACCACTTCGCACAGGTGACCTCTTTTGCTCCCGGGCCCTTCATGAAAGTTGTAGATCTCGACGAGACGAACAACTTTCGTGAAGAAAATTTTTCGATCCGAGGTCATCTTCTACCTCTTTTGCCCACGTTAAAATCTGAAATTTTTTTGGTGCCACGTGGCAGCTCCAGGGCGTGCCACGTGGCACCCCACTCTTCCCTCACTACCAGCCACACCTGGGTCACGTGCCCAGCACGTGACCCCACCTTCTTCCCAAATCAGTCGTTACCCCCCTCCCCTTCCCCGCAGCCGTTCTCCTCTCCCGCCATTAACCCGCCACCATGCACGGCCATAACCCCCTCCCCTCCCCTCGCGCATAACGGCCTTCTCGTCGCCTATAAAGCTACGCCCTCTCCAGCCATCCACTTCATCCGCCCTACTCCAAGCACGCCGGTGACAGCGGCACATCTGGTGGCGTGATCCAAGGAGTTCATCGAGCACCTTGCTGCTGCTCAACGTCGCGAGCAGCCAAGCTTCACTCTCCCTTCGCCGGAGAGAGAGGGCCACGACATTTGGAGGAAGCCACTGCTCCTCCTATCTCCCAGGCGACACCCCCCTCTTTGTTCTCTTTGATTTTTTTTTCCTGTTGCAGGTTCATCGCCCCAACGACGATTCGGCCAACTCCGGCCATCACCCCAGCTCCGACCTCCGCCGTCGACCACGGCCGAGCTCCTCGGCCACCGACTCCGCCTTCAGCCCTCGCCTCCTCAGCCGAACCCATCTCTGCTCCAGTGCGCCCTCCTCCGCGTGTGCGCATCACCGCGCGCAGCCAGGCCTCTGCCCAGCACTCCCGCTGCCGCCTCGCCGTTGAGCGGCGCCGCCCGCGCTCGCGCCTCCGCGCACTGGCGCACCTCCTCAGGCCGCCATCCTCCAACGCGCCGGCTCCGTCGGGCAGCCTCGTCGCCGCCTCCGCCTCGCCTCCGCCCGCCCCGCGCCCGCGCGGAGGCGCCACCCCTTCGTGCCCTAGCCTCCAACACCGTTGGATCGGGCGGAAGCCTCAAATCCAACGGCTCCAGAGCAGCCGCGTGCCGCCCCAGCCTTCCTCCAAAGCTCGTGGTTCGGAACCCCCGAACCATAGGCTCGGACGCCTGATCCTCTAGGCCTGGGTCCGAGCCTCTCCTTCGGCCTCCCGAACCTACAGCCTTGCACCCGAGCCTCAGAGCGCACGTGCAACGCACGTGCGCCGCTGGGAAATTTGCGCGGACACCCCTGGCGTTTTTAGAATTTGCAGAAATACCCCCGCCAGGGGAAAATTTCAGAAAGGCCCTCAAGTTTTTGATAATTACAGATAAGTCCTCCTTGGGACCTCTTTGCAAAGAAAATTTTATTTTATTTACATTTTAGTCCCTGAAACTTCATTTTATCATATCTTATCATCTGAACTCCGATTTTAGCATATAATATGTCGTTTCGAAGCTAATTTCATGCTCTACAACTTAGCATAATTTGTGGACAGATTTGATGCTGTGTATTGATCATTATTATTGAGTACATCTGTTGGCATATGTAGGCTTAGTCTGACATATCTGTGCTACGTATTGCTTGAGAAATATTGTACGATTCATTTTACAGGGAATTGTTGGAGTTGAGATATTATTTGAGGACTTATTTTATGCAGGGGCTTTGGAAAGGAAGATTGAATATTTATTTCCCTTGAATCTTTTCGAAGATAATGTCTATCGATTAAAGATTAATCTACAGGGAATTTAGAAGAGATTTGCATCAGAGACCCGAACATAGGAGATTATTTACTGACACTCTGATCATTTCTCTTGAATTATAGATTCTGATCTGTGATAAATTTCGAGGTTATCAATTAACATCTGTTGGAGCATAAATCCAAATTCCAGATCCCGTGCTAAACTGTCATCTCTGTATATTACCTTGCATTTGCATATTGTTGCATTGTATATTTCCTCAACACAGAAATTAACCGAGCATTAATTAATTACTTAATTTGATTTAAGACCGTGCAACTAAAAATCTCCGTTCCCTGTGTTCGACCTTGGTAAACTTACCAAGTAAAATTACTCCACAACATTCGAAGATTGTGGTATTTTGACGACCGAAATTCACTTCCTATACTACAATTCCTCATCTTTAAAGAGGTGGATTTCGCGTTCATCAGAGGGGTGACGTCTTCACCCCTCGAGCTCGCCCGTGGTGGATCTTCTCTAAAGGTGGCTGAAGATGACTGTTCTCGGAGATGAAGAGAGCGGTCCGGCGATCCTGGTACTGATGCTAAAGTTGTTGCACCTTCTTTGATTAGGAGTTGCATGAAGATTGAGAGCTCCAGATGTCTTGAATTTGCTCCAGATGAAAGATAATCCTGCAAGTAATGATTGTATACGCTCGATTCACTCAAGAATCGGACAATGGATTAGAATTGCAAGAGCAAAAATGATGTTTCCGGACTTAGTGCAGAACGCCGTGAAATAATGGCAAAATAGCGAAGAATCGAGATGTGACTTGGTTGATTCGAAGTGAATATGAGAGATGAATTGGATTGGCGTCTAAGAAGGTTGATTAGTGAACCCAATTACGCAATTATTTATCCTAATCAAGGCACAAAAATTGAGAAACAAAATACCAAAGGTGGAGGAGTAGATCTGTGAAGAGAGGTGTATTTACCTCAGTTGGCTGCTCGACAGTCGATCTTCTTGGAGCTTGACGCGGTGCTGAGCAGCGATGCAAGGCGAGGATCACCTTGGAGCTTCTCCTCCAACGATCGTCTTCCACGCGAGGCTGCTGAAGGGTGCTGTCACCACTGGGGTTGGCCAACACGAGGCTTGGAAGGAGAGGGATCAGTTCTGGAACTTGGAGTTTCAAGTAGTTGGAGAAGACTAAGTCGGTTGCGCCAACTTCATGAGCTTTTATAGATGAAATGGTGAGGATCTAAGGTGGATCTAATGGCTAGCGTGTATTAGGGTTGTTAGGATGAGAAGATGAAGGGTTTGGATCGAGCAAGGAAGTTAGAGATTGAGATGGAGAATTCGTTGAAGAAGGCTGGTTCGAACAGAAGCTACACCTGCTTCTTGGAGAAGAAGAGCCAGATGCTGACACGTGTCAGCACCTGGTTGGCCAGATGATTAAAATACTTATAAATTATGTAGTAAATAATAAATGACATCATTTTAAATAGGTATAAAAACAAAAAATATAGATATTTAAATTATCCAAATTATGGTATAATTAATTTTTGTAAATAATAAATATTATTCGAAATATAAATATTATATTAATAAATAGGTATAAATAATACTTAATAAATAGGTATTGAATTTTTAATTCAATAAATAATTAATATTTATTAATTTTATATTTTCTTAATAATTAGAATAATAAACAATACCTTTGTGAAAATTTTTGAACTAGCGCACTTTCTGAGCCAGGATCGGCTTGGCCCATTCCTCAGATGAGGAAGAAAGAGTACCTAGATCCGCATCTACTCATTTTCTTTCGCGATATAAACAAACTTTCCCAAAGCTAGGGCAAACTAGTCCCAAAAGTCAAAGTCTTTTGACCCGTAATATATAATTGGGGAAAGGGCAATTTCACCCGTCAGTAGTCTGACTGCAGAGCGACTGGTGCGAGAGACTCAGATGGATTGTCGAGCCCTGCCCTTAACGCTAGGCTTGTCTTTAGGCTACTAGATTATATTATAGTCCCTTGCGGTCTCTACCTGACGGGACCTTTTCTTTGACCCTACTACTCTAATTCATCTGGTCCCCCCTGGTCGGTCTTCCTTTAGGCGGGCGGGAATGTGCCTTAGAAAGACTCTTTTATCCCTTTATTAGAAGGAGCACTCAAAGATCTTGAACCAAAAGATGAATGGCCAAATCCCTTTCATGAAAAAGACCAGTTCGGTAAATCCTTCCCCATGAATGCAGGTAGGTCAAAGTTGTACCCCATAACATAATTGGCAGATGAAATGGGCAATAGTTAGGAGAGGTGCGCTAGCGGCGAGCAGAAGCAAGGTTATTAGATACCGAAGGACGGCCAGAACCACACGTGCGAGTTTCCCTGCATGTGGCTCGTCCATGATAACTTCTGAGGATTAGCGTGAACTAGCCCTCCAGCATGATCGAACCTTTTCGGAACTGGTTAGGAATGGGCTCTTTTTTGTGGATTTTAATAATTTAGTTTAGATATATTAATAAATACAGGTATAAGTTAGATAGTTCAATTTCATCTATAAATTAGGGTTTTAGATTTTATTAAAAAAATAAATAAGCTCCAAAAATTCTGAAGTAAATCATGATGAAAATACAATATCATGAAAATAATTAAAAATTATAAAATTAATAAAACTATAAATAATATGTTCTAAATAAAATAAATAGCCCAGAAACCACGTTGTCATTAGGTCCCAAAACTGACTTTTTGCAAACGGACCCCGATTTCAATGAAACCACTCTATTACTTAGAGAATATTATTTTATTAACTTTAAAGGTGAGTAGAGTGAAATTGGAGTTCGTATGAGGAAGTTATGATGTTCGGAAGTTGAGAATTTGACAAATTAAAAGTTGGATTTCTCGGCATATATACAAGATAATATTTTTAACTTATTTTTATATTTTTATATATATTTTTAGAAATAATTAGGAAAAGAATTTTGTGAAAAATATGTACATATGAATTAATTAAAAATCAATGAATATTTGATAATTATTTGATAAATAGTGAATAATGTGTGGAGTGTTCTTTAATTATTTTTATGGTTTTCTTCCCTTATCTCCCCCTACTTGTTGGTTTGTCGACCAATCCATGTTGACTTGGTCTCGGGGGTTAGGTTATATAAATATATCTTTCAGCTATATTTATATTTCTGAGTCATATTGTACATATATGCATATCGACAATCTGCCTTCTTTTCTTTTCTTTATTTTTTTATTCTTTATTTATTTACATGTTTTTAATGCATAAAAGTGCATTTTATTTATGAATAGGATTTTGATAAAATGTGGAAATTAATGAATATTTACATGTATTTGTTCAGAGTTTTAAGACAAAATGCGACAGAAATGTTAATGAATCATGCATTCATCTACTCCCTATACTTAAACTTTGCTAGTCCCTTAGCAAACACTTATTTGAAAAGTAAGTGAAAAAGAAAGAAAGTTAGAATGAATTTATTTTCCTAAACCAATTCATGAGAACATATAAAGGACAGAGCTCGATCGGGCCTAAAACAAGCATTTTGTCGGAGCCTTAACTAGGATTAGGATTTTATCCTCAACAGTCCTCACGTTCCACAAATGCTTATTCAAGATCACCTCATCAGCTAGTTCAGACTCACTTATTCATATCGTAAACTCTGTCAACATCGAAGTCAATTTGTACATTGTGTGAGTTCATTTAGCTCTTCCTGCTTAAAGAAGTGAAGAACTCGTCCATCCCAGCTATACACTTCCATTGATTCCTCATCCAGCTACTCTTTCCTCGGGGAGGGAGGTATCCCTTCTGAGGTCAGTTCGTGCTATGTCCACAACCGAATATAGAGAGAAAATAGAAGAATGAGAAAAAACTTGGAGTGCGACCAGTGTAGACGCATCTCCTTGTGAAGCTCAAACGGTGTAGCTAAGTCTCCACTAAGATGTGCAGGCATTTTTGGTGGAAGCTTGGACCATTGTGGTCGTATTTGTATTTGGTGGCTTCTTCTTTAATTTGGCTTTGTAATTTGCTTGCACTGCGTTCATCTTTTTATGCCTCGACGGATATAGCATCTTTTGTTCCATCCCTTTTTTGAGGTCTTAGAAAAATTGTGTCAGTAGATCCTTCCCTCATCCAAAGCGACTATCGCAACCCCAATCTCTCCCATATTTAGACGTCAATGCTGCAAAGACAAGGATAGAAACGCACTACCAAGATGTACTGCCCTTCGCAACTCCATGCAAGTCCAACTAAGTGTAAAGTGCATGTATCCAAGATTGGTTCACTGGTGCAGAGTTGTACGGATGACACCAAGTGTTCTACTTAAGCACATATGAGTTGATTTCCCAAATATGGTCTTATGGAACCCAAAGATTTAAGTCAAAGACCTACAGAGTCTAAATTCCAGATCCTAACTAAGTTCCTTACAACGAAAGTTAAAGGCCATAATCAAGCTCCATCCTTTAGACTAGACTCAATTCTTAGTTTTAGAAATCAAATTTATTCTGAAAAATGCGAATGCAAATGCAACAATGTTTTTGTGAAGTATATTTTCTGAATTTTACTCATTTTTATGGATTTTAAGGCTTTTGTAATTTTTATGAATTTTAGGACTTTGTATTTTTATGGATTTTCTGATTTTTATAAACAAGTATTTGTACAAGAATTTTACAAGGTATATTTTAGTTGAATTAAATATATAATGTATTTTACAAGTTTTATATACAGAGAATTTTTACAAGGATTAAATGATTTTTACACATATTTTAATAGATAGGATTTTAAATAAGTATTGTACATATTTTAAACACATATTTTAAATACATATTTTAATTTAAGTATTCTAAATACAGATTTTAAACATATTTTACTTATTTACAAGGATTTATGAGTAATAGATAAATAATTAGATGGATTTTGAATTAACCCTCACCCACTTTTTATGGATTTTATAGATATAGAAAATACATAAAAATACGAGTTATGGACAAGAATATATATACAATATATACGCACCCCCTATACTTAGTTTGTAATATGTCCTCATAGCGTCAAAAGAGAAAAAGGAGGACATAACTCGTGCTAAGTAAAAGTGGGTGAAAAGAAGTAAAAGAATTAAAGTCAGCCGACCCCCCTATACTTGTGATCAGGTCATTGTAAGTATAATGGAAGAAAAAAAATAGGGTGACTGAGAAAAAAGAATATACAAGGAAGGAACAAAAGAATCAGAGAAAACGAAATCAACGAAATTACTCAGTCCCCCCATACTTAGGATAAGGCATCCTGAGTATAGAAAAGAATGTGACCAAAAATTGGGGATCAGTGATTTGTGAAAAAGAAAGGATATACAAAAGAAAAAGAACAAAAATGAAAACGCTAATCAATAGGCAATCAGTCCCCCCTATACTTAGGATCTGGTATCCTAAGCATAAAAGACGAGCAAAAATGGGGAGGATTGTGGTCTACGAAGAATGTACAAGTGATGTGAACTCCAAAAAATCGAATGGCTCAAAAGTCTTCGTACAGGATGAGATAAAGTGGAAGAGTAGTCATGATTCCTGTACAAATAGATCACTTCAACATGGGCCAGATGATCAGTAGTCTCTACGAAGTGCTTCAGCATCTGCCTATTCACTACGAACGGCTCTACACCAGGTGGTACATCTGATATAGCTATGCTTCCATTGTCGTGCACCGTTCTGACTATGTAAGGTCCTTCCCACTTGCTTTTTAGTTTGCCAGGAAAAATTCTCAATCGTGCATTGAACAACCAAACTTTCTGCCCAGGAACAAAGATCTTGTGCCGAATATGTCTACCGTGCCATTTCTAAATGAGTGTGTTCTCATATGCCTGATTTAGAATCTCCACTAGCTCATTCAGATCCATCTTCCTCTTGGCTCCTGCTTTCTGCATATCTAACAAAATTTCTCGGATAGCCCATTCAGATTTGTGCATGATCTCTACAGGTAAATGGCATGGCTACCCATAAACTAGTTTAAATGGTGAAGTACCTAAGGGAGTTTTATACGCAGTACGATATGCCCAAAGAACCTGATCTAGAAGTTGTGACCAATTCTTTCTATCCGGTCGTACTAATATCTGAAGAATTGATTTCACCTCCCTATTTGAAACATCAGCCATGCCGTTCGTCTGTGGGTGGTAAGGAGAAGCTACTCTGTGATCAATGCAGTATTTCTTCACTAGCTTTTTGACCTCCTTATTAATGAAATGGCTACCCCCATCTGAAATAAGAATATGTGGAATATCGAACCGTGAAATAATATGTTCCCTTAGGAACTTGCACACTATTTTACTGTATGTGGTTCGTGCGGGTATAGCCTCCATCCATCTACTAACATAATCTACAGCAAGAAGAATGTACTCAAAGACGTTGCTGGAAGGGAGCGGTCCCATAAAATCTATGCCCCATGCGTCAAAGATCTTGCAAATAATAACATGTCGCATAGGCATCGCATCTCTAGCGCTGACTGTCCCTACTGCTTTCTGAAAATTCGGGAAACTCTTCACAAATGTGCAAGCATCTCTAATAAGAGTCGGCCACCACAATCCACTCCGAAGTACCTTCTGTGATGTCCTCTTCCCTGAGTGATGTCCCCCTGCCTCTAAGGAATGGCATAGACTGAGGACACTATTATATTCCTCCTGAGGAATACATCATCTGTAAACACAATCCGATCCCTCACGAGAAAGAATCGGATCCTCCCAATGGTAGTATCGTGCCTCAGAAAGTAGTCTATCGACTCGGTCCTTCGGCCAACCCTGTGGACTTTTCTGTGTAACCAGAAAATTCACTATATCTGCATACCATGGAAGCTTGGTTACTGCAAAGATACTCTCATCTGGAAATCTCTCTGCAATCTCTGGTGTGTACCATCGGAAGGCTGCTCTATCTGTAATCGGGAGAGGTGATTAACTATCACATTCTTTACCTCAGGTTTGTCTCTAATATCCAAATCGAATTCCTGAAGTAAGAGAATCCATCTAAGAAGGCGTGCCTTGGCATCCTTCTTCTCCATCAAAAACCAGATAGCTGAATGATCTGTGTAAACTGTGATTTTGGAGCCAAGAAGATAATATCTGAATTTATCCAATGTGAATACCACTGCCAACATCTCCTTTTCTGTCACTGTGTAATTGCGTTGAGCATCATCTAAAGTTCAGTTGGCATAGTGGATAGCAACAGGAAGTCCATTCCTCCTTTGTCCTAATACAGCCCCGGTCGTAAAATCTGAAGCATCCATCATGATCTCAAAGGGAAGAGACCAATCAGGTGGCTGTAGGACAGGAGCACTGATAATCATTTCTTTTAATGTGAGGAAGGCATGAAGACATTTGTTATCTAACAAAAACTCGATGTCTTTGCCTAATAATTCAGTTAATGGTTGGGCAATCTTGGAAAAATCATGAATGAAACGTCTGTAAAATCCGACATACCCAGAAAAGACCGTAATTGCTTAATGTTGGATGGTGGTTCGAGACATTTGATGGCATCCACCTTGACAGGGTCAACCTCCATGCCTCGCTGGGAGATGACATGCCCCAACATGATCCTGTGTGTAATCATAAAATGGCTCTTTTCCCATGACAGAACGAGATCTACCTCACAACATTTCTGAAGAACTTGATCTAGGTGCGCTAAACAATCATCAAAGGACTCACCATAGATCGAAAAATCATCCATAAAGACCTCTAGAAAATCACCAACCATGTCTATAAAAATCGCAAGCATACACCTCTGGAAAGTAGCAGGGCATTACACAATCCAAAGGGCATCCGTCTAAAGGCATACGTGCCAAACGGACATGTGAAGGTGGTCTTCTCCTGATCTTCAGGAGCAATAGTTACCTGGTTGTATCCGGAGTAACCGTCAAGGAAACAGAAGTATTCCTTCCCTGCCAACCTTTCTATGACCTGGTGTATAAAAGGCAAAGGGAAGTGATCCTTCTTCGTCGTGGCATTCAGTTTTCTATAATCAATGCACACCCGCCACGACGTAGTTACTCTCTTTGGAATCTCCTCTCCACTCTCATTCTTAATCATCTGAATTCCTGACTTCTTCGAGACAACATGTAATGGGCTGACCCATTCGGAGTTGGAGATGGGATAAATAAACCATGCGTCACACCATTTTGTAATCTCTTTCTTGACAACATCTCGCAAAATCAGATTCAGCATGCGCTGAAATTCTCTGGAAGGTTTGTTGTCATGATCGAGATATATATATGATGAGTGTTAGAATTATTATTATACAATTATATTTGTAACCTTTCGGGTTCCGTAACCCTTGACCTTTCGGGTTCCGTAACCCTTGACCCTTCATGTTCCGTAACCTTTAACTCTTCGGGTTCCGTAACCCCTCAGGGGTATTCATGTATTTTTCCTCTTGTACTCTCTAGAGTTTTCTCTCTATATAAGAGACCCTAGCCCTATGGAATAGACATCACATTCTGTCTCTCTTCTCCACATGGTATCAGAGCAACGGTCCTAGATCGGGGTTCTGACCTAAAATCCCCACCGCCACCTTCAAGCCTCGTAAAAGAATGCGCGGGCCCTCTTCCCTGAATTAGGGCCCCGCGCAAGGCCCTCCAATCACCTCCAGTGCAGCAGCCCTCCCGCTAGCGCTATTCTGCGCTTTCAGGACCTCCTACGAAGGCCGTTAGCCCCACAACAACCCTCCACGGGTACCGTAGGACTCTTTGGAGATCCAAAACTCATCACAGATCACTTCCAAGAATCCAGATATGCTGTCCATTGGGGGTTTTCAGCCCTTCTTCAAGGGCAAACGTGAGTTTTAGGGCATTTTTTAGCTCTTATATGCATCCTTAGTTGATCACAGGATCGTTTTCTATTTTAAGACCACCATGGCGCCTTCTTCTACCGAGACAAAGCCCTTGGCCACGAATGTTATGGCACAAGGCACTACTATCAAACTCAAGGGCACAGAAAATTACGTGCTCTGGTCTCGATCTTTTATGGTGTTCATTGGTGGTCAGAGGAAACTCTACATTTTGACGAAAGATCCTTTAGATGAAAAGGACAAAGAGTACGACAATTGGCAGACTGACAACTATTTGGTTATCAACTGGATGACCAACAGTGTTGAGGCTCATATTGCCTCAAATCTTCTTTACAAAAATACGGCCAAGGAAATGTGGGAGGATCTCGAGCAAACATACTCCCAGAAGAAGACGAAGTCACGCCTTGCAGATATTTACAGGCGAATCTGGTCGGCATCTCAGGGTGATTCCACCCTCATCGAGTACTACAGGCATCTATCCAGTCTGTATGAGGAGCTTGCAATATTCCAGCCCTCATGTTGCACCAAACAGATACAAGAGCGTTCTGACTGGCAGGTATACCGCTTCCTTGATGGCCTGCATTCTAGGTACCATGCAGCGAAGGAGCAATTTCTTATATCAGACACACTGCCAACAATGAAGGCCATCTTTGGCCGACTTGAGGAGCTCGAGACATCCATTGCCCGACATCCTATCTTACCTTCAACGGAGAACTTTGCACACATCGTCTCATCTGGGCGAGGAGGCAGATACGGCGTGCGAGGAGGACGCGGTCGCGATCCAAGTCGTGGTCGTGGATGGGAATCTGGACGAGGCCGTGACTTTGGTCGTGGTCGTGGGCGAGACTCTACTGCCCCATGCACTCACTGTGGTAGGTGGAACCACCCGACTGAACGATGCTGGCAGAAGTTTGGTGTACCTTCTTATCACGCCAATAATGCTTATGAGGATGCCTATGATGTGGAAGAAGCATCGCCTAGCTCCAGTGGCAAGACTGTTCATCTTAATGATGCAGATTATTCCCGCCTAATGCAGATCCTTCAGACTCCAAGGCCTACTACCACTAGTAATACTACAACTGCTGCTCTGGCCACTCCTTCAGGTACAATAGCCAACTCTGCTATCACTCCTACTCCAGCTTGGATTATTGATTCCGACGCCTCTACTCATCTCACTGGAGAAGGTAGTTTGCTCACCTCTTCCATACCATCTACCTCTGTGAAGTCAGTTCGAGTCGCTAATGGGACTCAATCACAGATTACTACTGTCGGAACTATGGAATTCTCTTCCAAGCTCCGACTTTCGGGGGTTCACTGTGCTCTTGATTTTCCTCTTAGCTTGTTGTCAGTTCACAAGCTTTGTGTTGAGCTTCATTGTCGTGTGATATTTGATGAGTCTTGTTGTTATTTTCAGGACATTCGGACGAGGCAGATTTTTGGTGGGGGTCATGACAAGAACGGCCTATATTACCTTGACATACCCTCAGACTCCAATTTTGTTGGTGCTGCATCTATCTCCGAAGATCCACTCCTATGGCATATGCTTCTTGGACATCCCTCTGCCAAGGCCATCTCCATGATGTTTCCTAAACTCTCTGCTCTGAAGCCCTTTCAGTGCGAGGCATGTGAGTTCGGGAAACACCATCGGACTTCGTTTCCTATTCGTACGGAGTCTCGTAGTACTGCTGCTTTTCATCTTGTTCACTGTGATGTTTGGGGACCTTGTCCGATCCGCACATTAAGTGGTCATCGCTACTTTATAGTTTTTGTTGATGATTATAGTCGATCTTCTTGGGTCTATCTAATAAAGGAGCGTTCGGAGATTAATCAAATTGTCCGAAATTTCTTTCAATATGTTAAAACTTACTTTTCTAGCATTGTTAAGATCATTTGTACCGACAATGCTCTTGAGTTAACCCAACATGACTTGACCTCTTTCTTTGCATCCCAGGGAACTGTTCACCAAACATCATGTCCATATACCTCACAACAGAATGGTATAGCTGAGAGGAAACTCCGACACTTGCTAAATGTTGCCACATCTCTTCTTAGTCAAATGAGTGGTCCTAAACAATACTGGGGAGATGCTATCCTTACTGCAGTGTATCTCATCAACCGTGTTCCTTCATCAGTTCTCAAAGGGGCAACTCCATTTTCCTTACTTTATCCTACCGAGTCTCCTTTTCCTATACCTATGCGAATGTTTGGTTGTATTGCTTTTGTCCATAACTTTCATGCAGCTGACAAATTATCCTCTCGTGCCATCAAATGCGTCTTTCTTGGGTACTCACGTACCCAGAAAGGCTATCGCTGTTATGATCCTGTTGGACGTCGATACTATGTATCTGCTGATGTCACCTTCTTTGAGCAAACAAGTTATTTCACACAGACTGTATGTGACATTCCTCTGGACCTCCCTCCTCCACCAATCGTCTATACTCGCCAGCGTACCTCTATACCTTCTACACCAGTGTCTGTACCTTTGCCTGTCCCTTTTATGCAGGATGATATGACCACTTCAAGTGCTCCCACCACTGCTGTCCCGAATGTACCTGGGGAGCTTCCTATAGCTCTACGCAAGCAAAAAAGGAAATGTACGTGTCACCCCATGTCACATTTTACTTCTACAGATGGTTTATCTAGTTGTGACAAAAGATTTGCAGATGCTCTTAATGTTATTACCATTCCAAAAGATCATTTCAGTGCAATGCAAGATCAAGGTTGGTGACAGGCCATGGATGAGGAGATGGATGCACTTACCTCCCGGGGTACGTGGGATCTTGTGCCGTGTCCCCCGGGAGTTCGCCCTGTGGCTTGTCGATGGGTCTTCACGACCAAACAGTCGCCTGATGGTTCTATTGACAGGTTGAAAGTCAGACTTGTTGCCAAAGGTTTCACACAAACCTTTGGAGTTGATTATTTTGAGACCTTCTCGCCTGTTGCCAGAATGGGGTCGATACGTACCATTCTCTCTGTTGCTGCCAACAAGGCTTGGCCCATCTATCAACTTGATGTGAAGAACGCCTTTCTTTATGGTGATCTTGAGGAGGAGGTCTACATGATGCAACCGCCGGGGTATGTAGTCGAGGGGGAGCATGTATGTCGACTACGCAAGGCCATTTATGGCCTGAAGCAGAGCCCAAGGGCATGGTTTGACAGGCTCACTATGGAGATCAACATACTTGGTTTTCAGAGGACAACATCTGACTACTCTATCTTTGTTAGACGATGGTCTACTGGCACGATCATCCTTGCTGTCTATGTTGATGATATGGTTATCACAGGAGATGATGTAGATGGTATTCAGGAGACCAAGGCCTTCCTCCAGAAGGTCTTTGTCACGAAAGATCTCGGTCAACTTCGTTATTTTCTTGGCATCGAAGTAATACGCACTACAGAGGGGCTCCATCTTTCACAGAGAAAGTATTGCCTCGATATTCTGACTGAGGCAGGACTTCTTGGATGCAAGCCATCTGGCATCCCTGCAGAAGTGAGAAAATATTCAGCATCTACTGATCCAGCATTTGAGGATGCAACACGATACAGAAGCGTAGTGGGAAAATTACTCTATCTCACTGTTACTAGGACGGACATATCATATGCTGTGAGCAGAGCCAGTCAATATATGGAGAAGCCTCTTTACAGTCACTGGCAGGATGTTCTTTTGATCCTTCGATATTTGAAGGAATCTCCCGGACGTGGACTTTTCTATGGGGTGAATGGACACACTAATATCTCCGCCTATACAGATTCTAACTATGCTAGCTCTCCTGAGGACCGCCGATCCACTACAGGATACGCCATGTTTGTTGGGGATAATCTTGTCACTTGGCGAAGCAAGAAGCAGACAGTGGTATCCAGATCTAGTGCGGAAGCAGAATACAGGGCAATGGCTCAGGCCACATGTGAGATCACATGGCTTGTTTCTTTACTAACAGAACTTGGCATGTCAGTCGCCACTCCTGTACCCTTATACTGCAACAACAAGTCTGCCACATACATCGCCACCAATCCAGTTTTCCATGAGCGGACAAAACACATTGAAGTTGATTGCCATTTTATTCGTGATGCGGTACGAGAAGGACGAATCAGCACTCCACACATCTCCACTGAACTTCAACTTGCAGACATCCTCACAAAGGCTCTTCCAAGGAAGCGTCTAATGTACTTAGTATCCAAGTTGGGCATGATCGACAGATATGCTCCAACTTGAGGGGGAGTGTTAGAATTATTATATTACAATTATATTTGTAACCTTTCGGGTTCCGTAACCCTTGACCTTTCGGGTTCCGTAACCCTTGACCCTTCATGTTCCGTAACCTTTAACTCTTCGGGTTCCGTAACCCCTCAGGGGTATTCATGTATTTTTCCTCTTGTACTCTCTAGGGTTTTCTCTCTATATAAGAGACCCTAGCCCTATGGAATAGACATCACATTCTGTCTCTCTTCTCCACAATGAGAACAAAAAGCAAGATTGATCCCACGGAGATCGGATACATTCCACCCAATAGCCTTGCGGTTTCTTTCAAGAACCTCCATCAGACGAGATTCTTGCTCTTCGGTCAAAGATGAGCTTATAATGACCGGAAACTGTCGATGTGGACCCGCAAGGAAAGCGTATTTCATGTTTGGTGGCAATAACTTCAGCTCTGGTAAGGTAGACTCGGGCTCTATTGAAACCTCGTCTATATGTGTAATGGGATCTGTATCGGTGGTGGATTTGTCTACAGTATGGTTATCCACCATCTTAATGTGCTCTAGAGTCGGACTATAGAAGATGTCTAAAACATCATCCGACACGTTACTATGCTCATCCTCAGAATGACTAGAGGAAAACAACTCATCTAAATGAAACTCAATCTCTAGATCATCTGAAGTGGAGGAATTGTGTAAACACTTTGAATCTGGAAGATCTGCAATAAAATCCTTGGAAATCTGATCCATCTGCTTCTAATCATCCATACTGAAATATAAAGTACCATCAGAAGAATTGCCAACTGTAGTCTCGGACCTATCCTCTACTAGGAAATCATGGGTCTCTACTTGATACCTCTCAAGGTCGTCAAAGCGAACCTCATTCATGTAATCACAGGTGGCTAAAGAACTCAAGATATTTGTAGATGTGTCATTGGATGTGCGTGATTCTCTCGCCATCTCTATATGTACCTTCTCGCCCTCGGCGTGAAAAGATACCTTCCCTGTATCATAATCGAAGAGAGCCTTTGCAGTCTCTAAGAAAGGCCTCCCAAGAATGATCGAGGTAAGGTACAACTGTGTAGGGCAGTCCATGTCCAGGACAGTAAAGTCCACTGGGAACTACAGGCCCTGCACGGTCACGATAATGTTCCTTAATATGCCCCTAGGTCTCTTTACAGATCTATCAGCAAACTGAAGGATCGCGCGGGATTTGTAAAGAGGACCTAACTCGAGCTTGTCAAGTAGATAAGATGGTATCAAATTGATCGAGGAACCGTTATCTAATAGAGTGCGATCGAATGCTGCCTGAGTAATCTCGCATCTGACATAATGTGCTCCTGAATCTTTCTTCTTCTTAGGTAATTTGTTCTGTATAACACAGGATGTGGCCTTGGTCAAAGCATACTTTTCTGTACGTGATCTCTTTTTCCTATGTGTGGTACATCGATTCTTCAGCTGATTCATGAGCGTAGGAAAATGATCCAAGGCATCGTGAAGTGGGATCTTCAAAAAGATGTGATCTTTTAATAGTCGTACAGTCTCTGGAGTCACAACATTCTTTTTGGTATTTTTCTTTCCTTTTTTCCAAACAAAGCATCGGGAAAAGGAACAATATCGGGAATGACAAAATCAAACTTTTTATTCGAATCAGAATTAGCTTGTACATCGAGAGTTTCAGAATTGTGTACAAAACCCTCTAAAATAGGGAAGAAAGATTTTTGTCGAGAATATCTACATGGTCTGGCGTGATATCATCATCTGACTCGTCTGTGTCCATGTCAACTGCTTCGGCATTGCTCCCTTCTCTCTGATCTTCATGATGATCCTCATCCTCGTAACAGTTCTCCTCCTCAGCATCAGAATGTAACTGCTCATGGAATGGCTCTCGCTCCTCATCAAGTGCTCTCTCCTCTATTCTATCAGGTGCTTGTGGTGATCTACCGCTCCTGAGACGAATGAAGTTAGATAAAAATTCAGGAAAAGAGATCGTACATGTAGTGGTCTCTACCTGATCTGGATGTCTCCTCTTGTTATTCGGATTCATCTGAGGTAGGGCTGGGAGAGTGGTCTTTGGCGCGGTTAACTCATCCAGACGACGGTTAACCTGCTCCATCTCTGTTCTGTGTGCAATTTGAAGCGTGCTCAACATATCCATGATTTGATTCAGTGCTAGGGCATGTGATGACATCTCAGATTCTGTGTGGTGACCCTGGCTTTCTACATTCTCCTACCTTGGCATGTACTGCTGTGAGGTGTAAGGCTGAGAAGATCTCTGAGGTGTAAAGGAAGACTGTTGCTGCTGGTGATAATGATGTGTCTGTGAATGATTAGAAGGATATTGAAAAGAATGAGGTCTCTGATATGCATGCTGGTGAGATTGTTGCTGCGTGTAATGTTGTCGGTGCTGAAAGTGTGGACGTCCATGCTGCGGGTGACTATACTGTTGTTGCGGCTGATGATGAGGTACACTCAGTTGTTGAATCGGAGTATACCAAATTCCGTTGATCTCAAGAGTGGCTTGAGGCTCAATATCCATATCCACAGAACTGGTGATCTGACCGGGATAGGCATGAGATTGGTCCTCATTCCAATCAATCTGCGGAGTCTATGGTTCGCTCTGGACAAAATGTATCTGTCGGGTGGGCGGAGCGGGTAAAGACCTCCGTGCAGGTTGTGAAGTCGAAGAAGATTGGGCTTGCTGATACTGAAGTTGTAGCTTTGTTACCTTCTTCGTAAGATCACTCAGCTGCTGAGGTAGAGATGAGAGTTTCTCCAACTCTCGCCGCAGCTGTAAGTCCTGAACTTGCTTCTGAATCGCATCTACCAACGTTAACTTTTCGCTAATAAAGCCCATGTTGGTATTGGATTCAGATTCTGAAATATTCGCCACCTTATGATGCTCTCGGTGATGTGGTGGCTGAGGGGCCTTCTAGAATGCCCGAGTAGAGTCAAAGACTCTCAAATTTTCCATCATCCCTTCGAAGATGGACCAAACTGACTCGACATCCTTATTCGGATAGCTGCCGCCACATGTGGCACTCACTAGCCCCTGAATGTCCGGCTAGAGTCCTCCAAAATAATTTTCTACAAGCACCTTCATTGGTATCTCATGATACGGGCATCTCTCTGTAAGATCCTTGAATCCATCACATGTCTCATGCAAAGATTCATTCGGTAATTGCGTGAAGTTGGAGATCTGACTCCTCATCATGTTCGTCCTTCCCAGAGGAAAATACTTACGCAGGAATGTGGACTTTAGGTCGTCCCATGTAGAAATTTCCCTTTCTAAATGACTCAACTAGTAAAATGCCTTATCTGCTAAGGCGAAGGGAAAGGCTTTGAGGCTAACAGCCTCTTGCGTAACTCCTGGATAGCTCGTCGTACCACAAATCATCTCAAACTGTTGTGAAAAGGTAAACGGCTCCTCTGTAACGTTCCCATAGAACTTGGAAATCAAAGAGATGAAGGACGGTCTTAGCCTGTATGACCCTTGATTCGGCGGTAGCTGAATCCATTGATGTAGCGTTCGCGCTCCCGGGTCATACTCATCTCGTAAAGTGGTGGGAACCACTGCAGGCGGTAAAGGGTTCTCGACTACTGCTCTCAGCGTGGTTATCTCAGCTCGCAACTCATTCTGAGTTCTGAATTATTCTCGAGTATGTATATTCATCTGTTGTAATGTATCGAGGATCCCGGTCGTGATATATGCGGCTGGATCCGATCTTCCCTCAGCATGGTGCTCCTCAGCTGGCCTCTCCTCTGCTGGTCCTTTTCCATGAGCCATGTGCTTCAGATCTTCTATGAAAGAGAATTTCTCGTAAGAACTCAGCGAAAAATCAGCTGGAGAAATTGATGATATATTAAGGCAAGGGTCTGCCTCAAAAGACTGGCCAGGAGGCGAGGGAGCCTGGGTCTGACTCTCCTCGAGATCAGATGGAACCAACTTGGTAAGAGGGTCATCCCGAGTTTGTGAAGATGTACGATGGACGGTGAAAAATCGAGGGCTCATGGAGTCTGAACAAAATAGCCGTCGAGTCGTCATCTTCGATGTCAAAAGAATGATCGGGAGAGCATGATTATCGATTCAAGAGAGATGGGAAATGCGTAAAAGATGCGGTAACTCATGCCCCGTAAGCAAATACAAAACAAATCCCGTATTCACCAACACAACCTGATGATGACCGTAAGAGTTCGGTCGTTTATCTTGTCGATTTTAGGGTTGTATTAGCATGCAGATATATTCTGCGATTAATGCGAGCTGATAGGTGCCCGAAGTTTCCCCGCAATACTGTCCCGAGTATTTACAGAAAACCACTTGCTTTCAGCCAGTATGGGGGTAAGTACGGATCGTTTCCGGTTACCCGTCTTACTTGAGGATGGAGCCTTATGCAGTGTCCTCTAAACCCCCACTCTGCTAAGTAAACTCAGACCGTTTCCAGGTACCCGAGTGTACTCACTGAAAAGCAGTGATTATGTGTATAGACTAAGTAGTATTTCGAAAGAAATACGGACTTTGGCTCTATCCTAAGGGTCGTCTCTCACTCCAAACTCTGAGAAGTACATGTGCGGGGATCACTCTCCCAAATCACTTGATCCTTATGTTTATTTTAGGTCAGATACTTAAGCAGTCCCGATTTTATTTTTGGATTTTTTTCAGACAAGCGTCTAACGAATGTCTTTTATTTTTTTAAAAAATCCTAAAATCATGCACCTACATTATGAGTCCTAAGACTAACTACGAGAGCACAATCAGATAGGGAAAAAATGAAAACACCTAAGCAAGCACCTAGCCTCGTGAAAAGACATGGAAAATCGACGATGCGAGAAAAACCACGGTGGGTGCCCTGATTCCCCGAATGGACGGCACTCGGTGAATCAGACCCCGAGAAAAATGGGAGGAGAGGTACAAGTCGGGATGCCCTTATGGGGCCCCTTTCTAAAAAACAAAAACACAGGCAAGTGCCCTTTCTTTTTCTTTTTCTTTTTTTTACAAAAATAAAAGAAGAAAATACAACACGGATCCTAACTAATCCTGCCTTCAGCAACCGAAAGTCTCAGTCTCTACACTTTTAACTGTTTCGGCTTCTGAGATTGCCGACTAAACCTACAGGCCGTGCAAAGATTAGTTAAGAAAGAACAAAAATACACAAAAAAACCGTAAATAAAAATTTCAAAGAAACATGAAAAATCGTAAAAATTGAAGAAAAAGCTGTAAATCAAAAACCGAAAGAAAACAGAATTTGTAAAATCGAGAATACGAGAGAAAATCAGGTCAAAAACCGCTGTAGAAATAACACCTCCCCGGCAACAGCGCCATTTTGATAACATGGTTCCGACCTGCGGTTAATATGTCGGTGTAGAGAGAGAGAAAGCCGTAGAGAGGGAATCGCGTTGAATAAAACAAAATTACGATAAAAATAGGAGAAAGAGAAAGAAAATCATATTTTATCGTTCACTACTAATTTTACCAGGTGAGTATGCCTGGGTCGAACTCAAGGAGGCAGAATATTTAAACTACGATTTTTGAAACAAGGAAAGAATTTTGAGGAAATCCTCTTTTATTCTTGATTTTACAAAGAAAAATTGAAAAGAAATCCGGCTCGAAACTAACTCGAAAAGACGAAATTCAAAATGACACAACGAAGCGACGAAAAATAAGGGAAAATAATCGAAAAATGTCTTGGGTAGTTATCAAGCTACCCTTAAAAAATCATGGAAAAATACAAAAAGTTCGAGGTTCAATTAGCCCCTACAAGCCAGGGGCATAACTGCAAAGAAAAGTATATAGTTTTATTATAGAAAGGTCCCTGTGGGGACTGAAATGAAAAGAAAATAAAGGAATTGCATTTAGGTCCCTGCGCGGGGACCTAAATGCAATTTCTGGAAACTTGTAGGAGCACATCTGAATTTCAAGAGCTTGACTGGATTAAGTATGTAATTTTCCCACTGATTCGCAGCGGGCGGTCAAGATTAGAAGGCGGAGCTTGATCTGAGTCTTCGTCCACGCTACGTGTCGCACGTCTGTAGCAGCTGACTGTTCTTGTTGTTCTTAAGATCGGGTGTGCGGCTGACGACGGGGGCATCTTCTCCTAATTTTCTCCGATGAACGACGCGATCCTTGGGCCTCCGACGGGGCCAGAGGGGTGACGCCTTCACCCCTCGAGCTCGCCCGTAGTGGATCTTCTCCAAAGGTGGCTGAAGGCGACTGTTCTTCAGTGATGAAGAGAGCGGTCCGGCGATCCTGGTACTGATGCTAAAGTTGTCGCACCTTCTTTGATTGGGAGTTGCATGAAGATTGAGAGCTCCAGATGTCTTGAATTTGCTCCAGATGAAAGATAATCCTGCAAGTAATGATTGTATATGCTCGATTCCTCGGCCAATGGATTAGAATTGCAAGATCAAAAATGGCATTTCCAGACTTAGTGCAGAACGACGTGAAATAATGGCAAAATAGCGAAGAATCGAGATGTGACTTGGTTGATTCAAAGTGAATATGAGAGATGAATTGGATTGGCGTCTAAGAAGGTTGATTAGTGAACCTAATTACGCAATTATTTATCCTAATCAAGGCACGAAAATTGAGAAACAAAATATCAAAGGTGGAGGAGTAGATCTGTGAAGAGAGGTGTACTTACCTCAGTTAGCTGCTCGACGGTCGATCTTCCCCGAGCTTGACGTGGCGTTGAGTGGCGATGCAAGGCGAGGATTCACCTTAGAGCTTCTCCTCCGACGATCGTCTTCCACGCAAGGCATCTGAAGGGTGCTGTCACCACCGGGGTCGGTCGGCACGAGGCTTGGAAGGAGAGGGATCGGTTCTGGAACTTGGAGTTTCAGGTAGTTGGAGAAGACTAAGTTGGTTGTGCCAACTTCATGAGCTTTTATAGATGAAATGGTGAGGATCTAAGGTGGATCTAATGGCTAGCATGTATTAGGGTTGTTAGGATGAGAAGACGAAGGGTTAGGATCGAGCAAGGAAGTTAGAGATTGAGCTGGAGAATTCGTTGAAGAAGGTCGGTCCGAACAGAAGCTACACCGGATTCTTGGAGAAGAAGAGCCAGGTGCTGTGTCAGCACCCGGCTGGCCAGATGATTAAAATACTTATAAATTATGTAATAAATAATAAATGACATTATTTTAAATAGGTATAAAAACAAAAAATATAGATAGTTAAATTAATTTAATTATGGTATAATTGTTTCTCGTAAATAATAAATAGTATTCGAAATATAAATATTATATAAATAAATAGGTATAAATAATACTTAATAAATAGGTATTGAATTTTTAATTCAATAAATAATTATTTATTTATTAAGCTTATATTTTCTTAATTTTTAGAATAATAAATAATACCTTTGTGATTTTTTTGTGGATTTTAATAATTTAGTTTAGATATATTAATAAATACATGTATAAGTTAGATAGTTCAATTTCATCTATAAATTAGGTTTTTAGATTTTATTAAAATATTAAATAAGCTCCAAAAATTCTGAAATAAATCATGATGAAAATACAATATCATGAAAATAATTAAAAATTATAAAATTAATAAAACTATAAATAATGTGTTCTAAATAAAATAAATAGCCCAGAAACCCCGTTGTCATTAGGTCCCAAAACCGACTTTTTGCAAACGGATCTCGATTTCAATGAAACCACCTCTATTAATTAGAGAATATTATTTTATTAACTTTAAAGGTGAGTAGAGTGAAATGAGGAAGTTATGATGTTTGGAAGTTGAGAATTTGACAAGTTAAAAGTTGGATTTCTTGGCATATATACAAGATAATATTTTTAACTTATTTCTATATTTTTATATACATTTTTAGAAATAATTAGGAAAAAAATTTGGTGAAAAATATATATGTGAATTAATTAAAAATTAATGAAGATTTGATAAATATTTGATAAATAGTGAATAATGTGTGGAGTGTTCTTTAATTATTTTTATGGTTTTCTTCCCTTATCTCCCCCTACTTGTTGGTTTGTCGACCAATCCATGATGACTTGGTCTCGAGGGTTAGGTTATATAAATATATCTTTCAGTTATATTTATATTTTCTGAGTCATATTGTACATATATACATATCTACAATCTGCCTTCTTTTCTTTTCTTTATTTTTTTATTCTTTATATATTTACATGTTTTTAATGCATAAAAGTGCATTTTTATTCATGAATAGGATTTTGATAAAATGTGGAAATTAATGAATATTTACATGTATTTGTTAAGAGTTTTAAGACAAAATACGACATAAATGTTAATGAATCATGGATTCATCATCAGACTACTTGACCAACTTGTGATTACCAAGCCTCTATAAGACCAAGATTCACGACTCCTGCAAGAAGGCATGTGTGTGGTTCGACACCTTTGACTCCATTGAGGACGTTGACAAGGCCTACAATGCCACCTCTAATGCCTTTCATGGTCTCAAAACCAAGACAAACCTCCAGCCATTCCCTCCACATATGCCCCTCTCCCCATCCACGACCACCCTCCCTCCATTAGTCAGCATAGACGAGTTCTTCAATGGTCCAAAGGCACCATCTATCACCACCTCGATGAAGACCTATCTCGAAAGTCGATGTTTTACGAAGGTAGTCCCCTTGAGCAATGCCAATTTTGTGAACGGTTGTAGTTATGTTTTGTCGTGGATGATGGTGATGTCGTGTCATCATGCAAGAAGAGGTGTCATGATTTTTTATCTCAAATTTTTACCTCCTTCAGAGGATGATATCCATATCTCTATGTCTTTGATGCTTCTCCTTATTCTTATTTCCCCTAGTGCTGTTGCGATGGTATGTATTTTTGGGTTAGTGATCTCCTCCTACCATTAATCTAATTGGAAAGAGATGTCTTGCAATCATTCTAAATTTAATATGTTCACAAGTCTATAAGTGGGCTTTTTTACTGCTCAAAGATCTAGTTCTTTGGTGGGTATGCTTGGATATATCGAGTGAGATGTTCTGAGAATAATGTGATTTTGATTGATATTTAGAGATGATGTCGCAGATTAGAGGTGGGCAATGATGGGGACCAACGACCCGTGATGTTATGATGAATGGAATTACACAAACACTCATCTCCTCCCAGCCCACTCCCCACACCAACTTCGTCGTTGCTGTTGAACAGCCTTCTCCTTCGTCACTAGAAGTTAGTAAGTTTACAGGGATCATGTGGTAAATTTGAAGAAGTTAGGGATTGCAGCACAATTGGCAAAGTTTGTTGAGTTGTGCTGTAAAAGTCGCTTAGAACAAAGAAGAAGATGGCCAAATTCATGGTTAATATTTTTTTTGACCAAATGGAAATACAGTTGACGGAAAATAAATGTAGGGGAGCTATCATGTGAATAGGGATGAGCATTGGGTCGGGCCGGCATGGCCCAGCCCGAAGCCCAACCCAAAAAGCTCGGCTCGACCCAAGCTCGAACGAACATTGGGTCGGACTTGGGCCCAAAATTTTTTTGGGCCGAACTCGGGCTTGGCTCGGCCTAGCCCGACCCGGCACAAGGGCCCGACTCGAAGAGGGCACATACCCTTCCCATATCCTACACGCCCGGAAACTCTCACCTATTGCATGCACACTCTGTTCATGTACCTCGTCTTCATACAACGTTCATAAATCAAGAAATTCTGGTGTAGGACATATGAGTTGATGATCATATTATTTCAATTCGGAATTAATTTTCCTTAATTAGTCTATGGTTTAGATTCTGCTGGTTATTCTTGAATTTGTTAGTGTTTATTTTTCCCATCAGAATATTTTCTATTATTGAATCTTTGCCCAATATGGGCATTATGCTCATTTTTTAACATGCAGTGCCTGACGCACATGTTGTTGTTAACTGTGTAAGTTTGGTTCACTATTTCATTTTCTGTAATAAGAGACGTTTATGGCATCTAACATTGAGGGCACTTGTATAAAATGAGAAGTAATTGAGTTTTAGTTGTTTACAATTATTATGGTATATGTTTTAAACAATTTTAACTTGTTTAACTTGAATTAAAATTTTTAAATGGACTTAAGCGGCGAGCCCGATCCATGCTTATCCCTACATGTGAATTTCTCTCTCATGTGAGCTCCTTCCTCTATCCCACACCCCCAAAACAACCTATCTACCTCACTCCACTATACATTCTCCACTACCTCCTCTGCCCCTCAGCCTTTTTTCTCCACCTCCCCTTTCACACCCTTTGCCAGGGGCCACTGTCCACCTTCCACATCCCACCGCCATTACTATCTACCGCCCACTTTAAGTAACACCCCACTCCCTTTCTTCTCCCACCCTCTCCCGTTATAACACCCCTTCATACAGCCACAACCGATGAGTATCACTGCCCCACTCCACTGATCTCATGGATTCCAAGGCCACTTTGTGGCTCCTCCTCCTTCTCGTCCTCTTATCGACGTCCATGGCCATCCCCTCCCCGGGCAAGCAAACTTATATCATCCACGTCTCCCGATCCCACATGCCACCGGAATTCGCCGAGCACCGGCAGTGGTACGCCTCCTCCCTCCAGTCCGTCTCTCATACGGCCGAGCTCCTCTACACATACTCCACCGCTGCCCACGGCTTCTCCGCCGTTCTCACCCCCGACGAAGCCGAGGCCCTCCGGGTTACACAAGGCGTCGTCTCCGTCCTCCCGGAGACTCGGTACCACCTCCACACTACCCGCACCCCGGAGTTCCTCGGCCTCTCCCGCGAGTTGGGTCTCTCCCCGCAGTCCGACTCTGCCTCCGACGTCGTCGTTGGGGTCCTCGACACTGGAGGGTGGCCGGAGAGCAAGAGCTACGATGACACGGGATTCGGCCCGGTACCCACCACCTGGAAGGGCGAGTGCGAGGAGGGGAAGGGCTTCTCCAAGTCCCTATGCAACCGGAAGCTCATAGGCGCCAGGTCCTTCTCTCGTGGGTACGAGGCCGCCATGGGACCCATAGACGAGTCCCGCGAGTCCAAATCTCCTAGGGATGATGATGGTCATGGCACCCACACATCCACAACTGCCGCAGGGTCAGCCGTCTCCGATGCGAGCCTCTTCGGCTTCGCGGCGGGCACTGCCCGCGGTATGGCGACGCGGGCGCGCGTGGCGGTGTACAAGGTCTGCTGGGTTGGTGGGTGCTTCAGCTCCGACATACTTGCAGCACTTGACAGGGCAGTCGAGGACGGCGTCGATGTGCTCTCCCTCTCTCTCGGCGGCGGGCAGTCGGACTACTTCAAGGACCATGTTGCGGTAGGGTCCTTCGCCGCCATGGAGAAGGGTATCTTCGTCTCCTGCTCAGCCGGAAACGCCGGCCCTGGGTCGTCAACGCTGTCCAACGTGGCGCCGTGGATCACCACCGTCGGTGCGGGGACTCTGGACCGGGACTTTCCTGCGTATGTGGTCCTTGGCAATGGCAAGAACTTCTCCGGCGTCTCTCTTTACAGCGGGAAGCCACTTAGCGAGAACACGAAGATACCCATCATCTACGCTGGAAACGCCACCAACTCGTCTACGGGGAATCTGTGCATGACGGGCACTCTCATCCCGGAGAAAGTGGCGGGCAAGATCGTCTTCTGTGAGCGTGGCATCAACGCCAGGGTCCAGAAGGGCTACGTGGTCAAAGAAGCTGGTGGGTTCGGCATGGTCTTGGCCAACACGGCCGCCAACGGCGAGGAACTCGTGGCCGACGCGCATCTCCTCCCGGCCGCTGCTGTCGGTCAGAAAACTGGTGAAGCCATCAAGTCGTATCTCCTATCAGAGGCTAATCCGACGGCTACCATCGTCTTTGGTGGGACGAAGCTCGGGATCCAGCCGTCCCCCGTGGTTGCGGCGTTCTCCTCGCGTGGGCCCAACGGGATCACGCCGGAGATCCTGAAGCCGGACCTGGTAGCGCCGGGTGTGAACATCCTTGCTGGTTGGAGCGGCGCGGTGGGGCCGACAGGGCTAGCGGTGGACGCACGGCGGACGGATTTCAACATAATCTCCGGGACGTCCATGTCTTGCCCGCACGTGAGCGGCCTCGCAGCGCTGCTCAAGGCGGCACACCCGGACTGGAGCCCTGCCGCCGTCAAGTCAGCCCTCATGACCACCGCCTACAACACGTACCGCAGCGGTGATGGCATCCTCGACGTATCCACAGGGAAGCCGGCCACGCCCTTCGACATCGGCGCTGGACACGTGGAGCCCATCCGAGCGTTGGATCCGGGCCTTGTTTACGATCTGACCACGGAAGACTACCTTGGGTTCCTATGCGCGCTCAACTACACCGCGCTGGAGATCACGGCAATTGCGAAGAGGAACTACACGTGCGAGCAGAACCTCTCCGTTGCGGATTTCAACTACCCGTCGTTCTCGGTGACGGCGAATGGTGGTTCAGCGGTGACGGCGAAGCACACAAGGACGCTGACGAATGTGGGGACTCCCGGGACGTACAGGGCGACGGTGGCGGGTGGCAGTGCGGATGTGAACATCACGGTGAACCCGACGGAGCTGAGGTTCGGGGCACAGGGTGAGAAGCAGAGCTACTCGGTGAGGTTCCAGGCGGAGGCGCAGCAGGCGGAGACGGTGAAGTTCGGAAGGGTGGAGTGGTCGGACGGGAAGCACGTGGTGGGGAGCCCGATTGCCATTAGGTGGACATGAGAGTGCTGGATGGTGGTGGGTTGCCGTGGGATCGGGGAACATGGGGATGGTTGTGGAGGTGGCGGGAGGGACTGCGAGAGTGGATTCTATGAAATCAAATGTGTAGGAACATAAATCCGATGGTGGGACGGTTCATGTGGTATCTTGTTCTTTTCAATTAAGAGCAATCAAGAGGCAGAGGAGGATAATAATTATAGTTTGAATCTTGTTCTTGACCCCCACGTCTACCGATAAAATTACGCAGATGCGGTGGGGGGCCCTGTTATTCGCTTCGAGGCAAACGTTAATTAAGAGAAGAACGTGGCCTGCGTGGCCTTATCCTCCTTTTTTATTGTCCTTTAGCTCTGCCCTGCCCATGTTCGCGACAGAAGGGAACAGCGCGATCTTCCTTTGGAATCGCTTCTATTGTAGAAACCAGATCACGAGCAAGGTTGGTGTATTGTCTTATCACGAAGGTGGAGATAATAAACAAGACCGGTTTCTTTTGGATTCTTGTTTGTTTTGTTAAATATACTTGAAGGTGGTAGGTGGAAAAAGGGAGCAAGTCAAATGATGATGGATTTTTGCTCAAATTCATGTATTTTTTTTAATGTTAGGTAAACTGCATTACCACTTGACCATTTAAGTGAGTGGAAAAAGGGTGAAGTATATAATGTTATTCATTACTACATGTATATTAGATAGTAATAATGAGAATGTGGAATTAGGGTGAGATAGTTGTCTTGAGATAAAGAAATCTCAAGTCCCTTGTATATGATATCCAACATATTGATTGTAAAGGAATCTTGGATATAGGCATGGTAACAAATCAAAAATCTTGATCAAGATATTCGAATGTGTGCATAAGTGTGCATGCATGTGTGTGTGGGTGTGTTTATACACATTGAACAAGAAGGTAGAGAGGGGGGCAAGGTTGGGGTGGGAAGTTACGAGGCAAAGGGAGATAATTAGGGTTGTGTTGGGAGGTCTAGGTTGCTATTGATGCATTGAAAGATGGTGGTGGTGATGGTTACGAAACCTTCTTGAGCTACTACACAACAGCTACAATAGAGAACCTCACATGCCAAGTGCCTTGTGGCGGGTGCTTTCCCAAAGAAGTGGTAGCAGTTGTCCTCACAAGGTGGCATTTACGGAGCTAAAAGTCCAAAATATTTCAAGAAAGAGATGGAAAAAACAAAGCGATTGCAATAACAACCAAAAGAGTTGGTCCTAGAGGAAATGCAAGCTAAAAATGTAAGGATATGTAGGATCCTCTTGAGAGGAAATGGGAAGGATGTGAAGATCTCAAGGGAGTTAGAGGTGGTGCCTGCAAAGAGTTCGGTTGACGAGCTCTTGGAAAAGAAAATTAAGATGCTTGAAGGTAATGGCTTGAAGTGGGAATACATGCATGTTGAAAGTGTTGCAAACATTGTAATTGAAAAATGAAAGTAAACTTTTTGAAGATGTAGAGAAGGTGGCCAAAGAAGAAGAAGAAGAAACGGTGAAACAAGAAGGGGTAAATGTTGATCCAATCAAATCAGGGCATAAACAATAAGATGAATCGAAGGTGGAAGTGGAGCTTGCTTGTTAATATACTACTTAATGAAGTGAATCTGTCTGATGAGTGGTGCATGGTCGAGAAGGATTGGGAGCCAGGAATTGAGAGCTTCGAAGTAATCAATGAGCAGTCGTTGAGGAGATCATCTGAATATCTAGGCTTGGTATCATTTTGAAGCTTCCAAGATGAATATGTTTTCAAGATGCAAAACAAACTTGAATTCTTCCATTCAAACGAGATGAAATACCATGAAAAACTGGATAAGGACTTGTCCAAGAAGGTAGATGACCAAAGGGAGGGCTTCTTCTCCCTTGAGAAGAATAATAGGATGGTCATGGATTTCAATATGGATGACAATGACTCGTTCTTTAATCTAGTGGTAATGTAGATGCAAAAGAAGAAAATATAGCATTGTTTATTTAAAGAACACATCGAGAAGATGAAAATTGTTGACTTATGAGTTAGTGATGATTAAATGGTAAGTTAACTGAAGTGATTTCGCTTGAAGGCGAAAATGGGAAGTGAGGGATAATTTATAGTGGATGGACTATGGAAGAGATGAATGGTTTAAGAAGAGGTTGGGAAGAAGATATCCAACACTTTTTTATCTAATATAGAAAGATTTGGATCTCAAAGATTACTTTGGAAGGAAAAAGAGAGGAGGTATTATGAATATTCTAAGAGTCGAAGGTAAAGAATTAAGTGGAAGTGTCAAAGTGACCCCAATATTAGGAGGATTATTTAAACGGATATTTTTTAATGTTCCTGTAGATGTATATGTGATTGTTGTAGGAGTGTCGAACACATGGATATACTAAATATGTCTAAGAAATCCTAGGGTATTAATATAGTATTTGATGCCCCGCCCCATCGATCATTGAAACCGACGGGATGGGAGCATCGGCCCACGGTTCGATTTACCCATGATCATTGATACTCAAGTTCGCTGACTGTGAACTCGAGTATGCATGGAATTTCCAACGGCTTTCCTTTGTTGTTCAGCCCTTCAGAGAAATGGAGCATTCTTCAATGAAGAGGACATGCTGCATACTAGAATTGAAGGATATGAAAAGATCGTTAAGACATCACGGAAGCGTGAAGATCGCATCATATGTGATCGGGAGCGACTAGTTGTATTAGTCGCTCGGGAAAGAGGAATTTAAAAATAAATGTGATGAAACCACATGATCCAAGAACGCTTCTCAGATCATTTCATCTAAACCATAGAGGGGTATCAGGGTTACATCTAGAAGTGTGGTTGCGATCGAAGTCTCTAAATGAAGAGACCTACAGTCTCAAGTCCGACCTGACGGAGGAGATGCTTGCGAGCGGTTGATGAGATGTGGGCTTTCTTACAATCTAAGATGATTATCCAAGTGGTGAATCTCCTGATCTCATCACACGAGATCTGATGTCTTCTTCACGAGCGAGGCGCACTGAAGGAGACGGAGATCCACGAGCGGTCGAAGTGGCGACACGATGGCATGGAAACGATGATGATTCTCTCTGAGGCACAAAGTGGACGGTCACTTAGAGAGAGAGAGAGATGGGACGTGCAGTATGAGAATGAGAGAGAGATTCAATTATTGTATGTTTAAAAGAAGAGCTAGTTGCCTCTTCTTTTATAGTATTTTGGGAGTCCATGGATCACAATCCATGTGAAACATAAAATCAATGGTTGAGATTGATTTGTGTATCTATTCAATGGCCATGATGTGTTGTAAAAACAACAATTAATTTAGATTAAATTAAATATATTGAATAATCAACATAACTAAATTTGAACTAAATCAATTAGGATAGAAGGAATATGAAGGAGGCCACCGACCCTCCTAAAATAGGGGGGATGACCACCCTTGAGAATAAGCCAAGGGTGGTAGTCCACCATCCATTAAATGGATGGTGTTGGCCTTCTAATATAATCCTTTATAAATATACACAAACAATAACTTTATTGTGAATTAATTCACAAAAATAATTCTAAATTAATTTTGTGAATATTGCAATCATACCATTAAATAATTATGAATTATATTCACATCCCAAAATAAAAATATAAATTGTATTTCTAATTAGTTTCCAATATGAATCCAATTCACACCAACAATTTATTTGAAGATACTATTTACAATAGGCTCTCTCTAATATATTATAAATCACATTTATAATATATATATATATATATAATATGGATAGCACTATCCACATTATTCATGTCCTGGATAATTAAATCACATTTAATTATCTCATCATCGTTCACATGCATCTAAATAATATGAATCACATTCACATTATTCATGATAATTAAATTACATTTAATTATCAATTTTTCAATGCTTAGATATACTATTCGTCAATGGAATTATTCTTGAACTCTTTCAAGAACAATGCGCTTTCTCTGTGGATACTTGAAGGACATGACGATTTTATGTTCCACATATAGTGACTTGGATATTAAGATCATATCTCAAATCCAGATCAAGGGGACCTCCCAAAGATGTTTGATTAAATCAAAGCCATAAATCTAATCCTCTCATTACGTCTGAATCATATTCAAATCAATGTCCAATATTTGGACCAAGATTAGATCAGTTCTCTATTGAGAGGAGTCACTAAAATCCAGACATGTTTCATAACTACCTCAGAATGGAAGCGTCAAGGTTATACAATCATTTATGATCACATCACCCTCAGGTATTCTTAATGCCTATACATCATGCATACTGGAAGACTTAGAATAAACCCGAAGTTTCAGATGAATTTAGACGGTCTCCTTCAGGATTTTATCATTAGTTTCTTATTTGATATTGGGAATTGATACCGATCATATACTTTTCAAAAGCATAGTAATGAACCTGTATGATCCCTTTGAGAGATTGTATACTCATATGCCCTTGTATGCACACCAGCTCGTCGGTGTATAGACCTTGATTATATCATCAACCTATCGGTCTACAAAATGCACATACTCAAACATTTAGTAACACATTTGTATGTGGTCAGAGGATGCGTGCCTATATCATGACAGTATACGACATAGGCCTTGATTATCTCAATCTCGTTAAGTCAACTCTTTGACCTAACTTATCTAACACCTACGAATTTCTATTCCTATGCAGAGGACCTGTATCGAGAGGTCAGTTAGATATTGACCCATGAGAGAAAGGATTGCTATCTCCTACTCAGGTTGAAGATCATCTCTTAATAATCATTTAACAGTGCTCGATGAGTCCTCAATCTAACGCTTTAGATATTCATTCAAGCACCAGCCTCTATGAATCAATAATTGAATCAACAGATGTATGATCATTAAGAAGGCCATGGTACATAACCCTAATTGCACTAAAGGACCTATTATGCAAATTAATTATCCTTCATTTCAAATCAAGGAATGATATTTGCATTAACGTTTATTACATAATGGTTCGTCGTATGATCACATGTCCAACAATCTCCCACTATCTCAAAGAGCCATTAATGGACTAATCTTTAAACCCACACTCATATGCTAATCATAAGCTATTTAGAAAAATAGCTTAGTAAGATGACTAGTCACTTTGTTCTGAGAGACTACGCCAAGTCTTTTTACGGTACCTGCATATCTCTCAGTAATAATGCTCACATGCAATGCGAATGTTGTATCGTATGCAACCAATACTCAATTTTGTTAAAGCAGTTATAGTGTCTTTGACACTACAATTCAATAATCGTTATAACTAGTATGTAATTTCAGTTATCCTTATCAGAATACCCTTATTCTCAGATATCTCTATATCCTAAGACTAAGACCCATTCTTAAACCCTATATGGTATCTACAGCTAAGACCTTTTAGATCACTATCTATAAAAGCCTTAATTTATTGAAGATAAGACTTTGGGATCACTATATCAAAAGTCTTGTCATCTTTGAAGGTGTTTTTATTACTACAATCGAGTGTTTTATGTCCATAGTAGGATTAGTAACACTTTATTATTCCCACTACATGACAGACATCTGACTTCTGTACACATCTAGCATACACTTGGCTCCTCATAACTAATGCACAAGGGCAAGCAGTTTTATCATTTACCTTCTCAACTGTTTGAGGTGTTATCCCTTTAGATAGGTCAGTACCATATCTTAAGGGAAGGAAGCCTTCCTTAGGTTTTTCCCAAAACTAGAATGAGTCCAAGGTGTACCACTAATGTGCGGTCCCAATACCCTCTTCTCTTTGCTTCTGAACATTTTCAGAACTAAAATCTAAGAGGTATCCTTGAGATCATACCTCAAGGTATGGAACAACTAGATTATAAAACACTTATTATCATCCTTATATCATTTCAAATAATTAGGACATTATCTAAAGTTAGCATGATAAAAACAATGGCACTCCCACTAAGGTTCACATGGTTCATCAAAATTCTATCTGAAATCATAGCATTTATAATTTCACCAAATATGGTGTTCCAGCTACTAAAAGCTTATTTGAGTCCATAATTGGAGTTTTTTCAACTTTTACACCTTACTTTCCTAAACTATGAAGCCTTGGGACCACTCCGTATGAATGTCCTCGGAGAGGTACTCATAGAGGAATGCAATCTTAACTTCCATCTTGTAGATGTCATAGCCAAGTTATATAGCTTTAGTTAGCAATATTATGAAGGGTTCAAGCATGATCACTGAAGAGCAAGTCTCATCACAAGTGATGTCTCCTCTTCGTGTGTGTATCTTATAGATAAGAACCATGCTTTGAAGGTCTCTATCTTCTCATTAGGTTCCCTCTTTCTTTTGAAGATCCAATTACACCTAAACGGGTCTTACCCTTCTATGAATCTCCATTTCATCGCCTTTATTCTATCATTTTAGCCTTAAAAACCCTAGCTAATGCATGTAAATAACATTAATTTGTACAAAATAACATTCAGTGTTTACTACATTCATTGTGTAAATAATATTATTTTTAATTCCATAATTATATAATAAAGGAAAGAAAAGAAAAAGGAAAAATGCCAAAGGTATTTTATGACCCTAAACCCCAAGATCAAGTCAAGAATTGAATTGGTCGACAATGAATAAAGTAGGGGGAGATAAGAGCCAACAATATAAGAAAAACCCGATTATGTTATTCATTCAATTAAGCATTTTTGAGACCGATTTTATTCTTTATTATTTATTCATCAAATAAAGAAACTCTGTACATCAAAGTTATAGATATTAATGTATAGAAAAATACAAAATCGATTTCATATAAAAACAATATACAATGTACTTTCTATACCTCGAATAAAAAGCCAGAACCCAAACTTCCCAGGCCCATATTTCTCAAATAAAAACTCAAAATGTATCAAATCAATTTTAATTGCATATAACTTTTAATGAACTATTTAATAAAGTTGGTTTCATATTTTTTGGAGTTAATATGCGAAAGATAGGTTTTGGACCCCTATTGTACTATATACTTGAATAAAATATTCATTTTATTTATTCTATATTATTTTTTACAACTTTATATTTTTATTATTTTGTGAATAGTATTTATAACTGATGTATATTAAAACCAAAAATAAAACCACAAATAAAACATTAAAATAAAATAACATATAAAAATATATAGATAAAATACATGTACTTATACATATATAATTTACCTATTTATTTAAGTATGCAAATAACATCAGAAAAATGTAATAAAAATACAATTATACACATAAAATAAAGTTGTAAATGTATAAAATGAGAGAATAAAATAATAAAAGAAAATATACAAAATAAAAATAAAAAATCTAAAATATAGATGAATATACCTATAAATATACCCTTAAGAATTAACTTGTAATAAATAACACAAAAAATAAATAAATATCATATTAAAATACTGCATAAAATAATAAACATTTTTATTTTATAATCAAAAATTAATAAAATCATTTATTGTATTTAATTAATTAATTTTGAATAATCCATACTAGTTTGTCCTATAGCGGCTGATCTAGACCAATCGCGGCCCAAGGATTGTTGATCTCTGATCAACTACCCCTGGCGCCTCTGACTCTCGTCAGGAGTGTTTTTCCCCGACTTTGAGCCATTTTTTTGCTCGATTTGTAAGTCCATTTCATCCATTCTTCATTTTAACTTCAACTTCCATCAATCTATATCCACGATGGGCCTTTAGATCTCTTGTACATAATTTAGATTCTTCCCAAACCGCCGTTCAATAAGGGTGCCCGGTATTGTGTATAAATAATACCCCCGACCTTCCCTTCCTTTTTTGGTCATTTCCAAACCCCTAAGCCCCCGCCTCCGGCCTAGCGTGTCACCATGTGACATGTGGCGTACCCCTAGAGGGTTTGAGAGTGGTCGAGGGAGGCGGAGGTGCACCCACAGCAGCCTCGTCAGCCACCTTTGCTCACTGCCTTCACCGACAGGTACGAGCCACACATTCTTGATTTTTAGGTAGATTTAGTTAGTGCCTTTCATTTTCTGTATTTTATTTTGAGTTTTAGTTAATGATTTAGGTTAGAGTAGCTGGATTACCTCGCCGGAGCTCTCGAACTCCGGTCGTCTGTTCACCACCATATCCACTGTCTTTGACCCTCCTTACATCCCATTTCGCATCCTCTTTGCCTTCTCCCCATGCGTGATCCATCTGACCAACCAAATCCTTTGCGGATCTGCAATTCAAAGTCCCATTCTTTCACCTCCATTGGACTTCACCATCCCCATCACACTCCTGCCATCTCTGCCCAATAACAACCTCCAGAAATCCCTTTTGCTTGTGCACATTTTCCTTGCAGGTCTGGGAGGCTAAAGACCCCTTGTGGGGTTGATTTTGAAGCATATGGAGATACCTGGAGCCGTGGACTTCACCGAGCAGTTGGGGCTTCATCTTTGGGTTTCAACATTTCCAAGATCTCCAGCTGCTGCGAGCACCTCCAAGGAATGTTTTGAGTCTTGGAGGAGGGCCAAAGACCACCAGAGTCGTGGGTAGGCGGCAATTGAGGAGCCACTATCGCTTGTTCTTCCCTTTGCTTCAGAAAGAGCAGGGGCTGTCAGATCTTAGTCTTGCCCCAGTTTTGATCTCGTGTGTCCGATCATAGAATGCTGCAGCCGTGGATCACGCCCATGATTTAATCTCGTCTGCTGATCGTCGAAGCGTCATCATGAAGCCCAGAACCGACACATGTTTAAGTGGTTGACATCCAACCATCCGCCTTCGTGTCTTAATGGGGTAAATTGCAAATCTTGCCCCAACGTTTTTGTATTTAGTTATTAGTTTTGTAAATAAAATATGTAGTTCAAACAAAATGGACATTTTGCTAATCGGACCTTGTATTTATTGTATATTGCATGCGTGTCCTATCCAGCTCAGCTTACATGTAGTCCCACGTGAGCTGGGCAAATTGCAAGGATGCCCTTGTAGTTTTTTGTATTTAATTTTAGTCCATTAAATTTCAATATACATTGTATATTTTTTAGGAAAATTGCATGTATGTCCCTGTCATTTATTTTATTTGCAACCATACCCCTCCCAGTTCATGTATTTTGGTGCTTAATTTCATTTATTAAAAATGGCACCCATGCTCTAAAAATTATGCGAAAATAGGGTTATATGTCTTATAAAATGTGCTTTCATGCCCCATTTTTATTTCAACATTTTGAGCATTTTAATTATTTATTAAAAATGAAATGAACATGTTTTCGTTCCTGCCTAACTTATAAAATACCATAAAATAGAAATTGTTTAGAGAAATTCCAAAAAAACATATGTTGTTTATTTTAGTATTTATTAACTCCGGAACAAAAATCCCTAAATATAGAAAAAAAAAGGACTAAAAATAAAAAATCACTAAAATCCTTTATAAAAATGTGGAAAATCACCAAAAAATCCAAATATATATTTTCCATTTCTAAATTTTATTATGTTATTATCTACCTATTAAAATTGATTTGAAGAATTCTGGACTTATTTTGTTATTTTTAATCTTCATTTCAATTTCAACTTATTATTTAATCCTTTATTTGGGATTTTTTATTTAAAAATCCATAAAAATTAGCAAAAAATTGAGAAAAATTGTAAAAACATTAGAAAAATATACAGAACTCCAAAAAAAATATTTTATGTAGTTTATTTAGTTTTACTAGTATTTATAATTATATTACTCTATATTGTTTAAATAGCCTTATATAACATATTATATATTAAAAAGGAATATAAAAATATATAAAAAATAAAAATATATTAAATAAAAAAATATACATATATATAAATTAAAAATCCAAATATATATAAATAAAAACCTCACAAAAATAATAAGAAATGGACAAGAGAAGATGACAAGTTTTTTAGCTTAATTGCCCGATTTATCGTTTGCTTCCTGAGTTTGACCTTTACACATGCTTACACCTATACACATTGTTGTAGAGTTATAATAAATTTTAACTCCACATTTTTTATAGTTATCGCTTGATCATATTGTGGGTTAATTGTTGATTGATTGAGGTTTCGTCTGAGGTCGCTTCGATGACTATCGATCCGCCTTGTGGATTGACAAGACTTCGACAAAAATTCATTCATCACCCTTTTAGATAGATCCTCGAGGGTCCATATACAACAATTGTGTATGAAGTCTAATTTAGACTTTATTGCTAACATCCATCTTTCCATGTCATGATCCCTAGAAGCTTCATCACATGCAGTCAGATCATTATTAGACCTCTCTAACAAATGGAATCCATACCTTCTAGGTGGTCTTACTACCCTCAAACTTATTTGAAGAGGTATGAGTGTTTCATCTTTAATTATTCTTTTAGTTTTCAATTTCAGGAGCCTCGTTATCTTCTCAAGATTCAATGAGTTTCTTTACTTCATTTACGTTTTGATTCTAAAAAAAGCCATTCTCTTAGAATCATATTCTTAGAGATGAAATGTTTTAAAAATCTCAAGGCCATAAAGTAGGTATCCAATATCATCCTTTATTTTCCTAATGAAGCATCATTATTTGGTGCTACATTCCAACTTACTTGTATCCATGACATGGTTATGGACAAAGTAACCCAAAATCCTCAAGTGTCCAACACGAGGCTAGGTTCTAAACCATAGCTTATGAGAGTTTTGGGGTTCATATTTGCATGGAATCTTATTTAAGGTATATAAAGTGTAGTCTTCACTACATATATACCTGGAAACTAAGAGGTAATTACGCTAAGTTCCATCATTAATTAAATCATGTCAAGCATAATCCAATTTTATCTCCTTACAACTCTATTAAGTTAAGGTGTATCAGGGGGGAGTGAGATAGGAATGATATTCATATCTCCATAAGGTATTCCTTGAATTCATCTAATAGATACAGATACCTAGGTTAGATCAAATTCATTTCATCTTCCTTCAAACTTTGGTTATAAACCTAAATTATGAAATCTTTGAACATTTCAATGGTTTCTAAGATGAAGAGAAGAAGTCTCATGTCACAAATAATCACCAATTGATATCACATATCATCAATGTTAATTATGATATAGATGATCCAATACATCAATATGTATGAGATCTTGAATACCTTGGCATCTTACACCATTCCCATAGAAGGGTGCATTGGACAATTTCTACTTTGAATACAAATTCACAAGTATGTAAGATATGAAATTTCAGACACTCTAAAGTTTCATCTATCACTAGTCTATTGATTTCATCAACAAGCTTATGTCCAAGGCTTCATGTCAGATCATTGTCAAATGATCTTCATCCTCCTATTGATCTTTTAAGGTTTAATTTTAAGTATTTAAAATGTTAATGAACCATTCATTAATTTTCTAATTTAGTAGAGTCCTCTAGATGTTAGATCACTATTTAAAATATATCCATCATAACTCGTTATGATAGGTTTATTTCAGAATTCATATTTATTTCCAATATTTAGAAATAAACAGTGAGTGATTTCTAGGTCATGGATACATTCTCTAAAACTAAGGGCTCTCCTACTGAATATATGAAGTCTATCTATCCAATGGAAATTGTTGCAACAATTGCATCAACATCTATGTGGATGGCTATTAAACCTCAAGATTAAATTTTCTAATATTCTAAAACATATGCAACCAATTGCGAGTGTTATTAGAAGAAGCAGATACAATTATTAGACAATGATATTATATAATAAGCAAGTCAATTTCAATGATTATATGTAGACACAGATTATTCATACTATCATTACATCAGCTTATTGCAGTATTGGCATTCATCCAACTCTTTGGATGTCATATGGAAGTTACAGAAGTACAATCAACCATTTGACTTTCCTTCTTACTTGGGTCAGATCCATGCTTCCGCTGCACTCCCCTCATCTATAAACAATCATTGCTTAAGATAAAGGATCTCTTATGTTGAACTCAAAAGATTTCAATATAAGAGTATTTCAACATTTATACATGCTTCATTTAATTCATACAATATGAACATTATGAAGCTTCATGAATGGCTATAGTATAGATAGTAGAACGATGACACTCATCACATCTACATCCATCTTAACTCTTAAAGACTTTTGATTCAGGTAGGTACTCAAATATTTTGAGCACATCATCTCTTATCGAGCCACCATTCTACGTAATGCAGTGAACCATGTCATTCATGATTACATGTTGAGGGTGAAGGATATGGGATGATCCTCAAGCGTATCACAGAAGCGTGTGGATTGCATCGAATGCGATCGGGACGACTAGTCGCACTAGTTGCTCCGGACAACGGAATTTAATTTTTTTATGTGACAAAACCACATGATCCAAGAACACTTCTCGAATCATTTCGTCTAAACCACAAACAAGTAATAGGATTACCACTTGAAGCGTGGTTACAATTGAGTCTCTAAACCAAGAGACCTCCTGTCTCAAGTCCGATCCGATGGAGGAGACGCTTGCGAGCGCATTGATGAGACGCGTGCTCCTCGCAATCCATGTTGATGATCCAAGTGGCGGATATCCTGATCTCGTCACACGAGATCCAACATCTCCTTCACGAGCGAGACACACCGAAGGAGATGGAGATCCACGAGTAGATGATCCGGCAGCATAACAGCAATGCTGTGCCGATGAAGACTCTCACAATGGCTCCATGGTGGACGACCATTATAAGAGAGAGAGGCTTGACGTGTGGAGAAAGAGAGAGAGCATTCATTATTGTGTGTTTTGAATAGCAAGGGGTGTCTCTTCTTATATAGGGTTTTGGGAGTCCATGGATCCCAATCCATGGACAACACACAATCAATGGTTGAGATTGATTTGTGTTTCTTTCAATGGCTAAGATGTTATTGTAAAAACACAACAACTAATGATTTAATTTAAATTAATTCTCATTGATAAATCAAAAAAATTAATTTCAAATTAAATCATCTTTTATAAGAGAAAAGATAATGAAGAGAATAAACCAATCTCCTCAAAAGAGGGGACGACTACTATTCTCCTCATGGAGAGTTGTAGCCGTCCACTTCTTTTTGGTGGACTTGGTCCATCTCTTCTAATTATCATGAGATCTCATTATCTCGTGATATATATCATCATCTCTTGTCGACAATATTTTCACCAAAAAATAATTCCAAATTATCTTATGGAAAATATCAACCATGCCATTGAAATTATGTGAATCTCATTCACAACCTAAAACTAAATATAATTATATTTTCAATTAATCATTCAATGTGAATCCAATTCACATTAACAATTAATCAACAAATATAAATCACAGTATGCTCTCTTTAATATATTATAAATCACATTTATAATATATATGCTTAATATGGATAGTGCTATCCACATTATTCATATCCATGATAATTAAATCACATTTAATCATCTTGGATCTCTATTCTCATGTGCCCAAATAGCATGAATCACATTCACATTATTCACATCTTTGATAATTAAATCACATTTAATTATCAATTTTCTCAATGCTTGGAGACATATATCAACAATGAAATTATCCCTGAACTCTTTCAAGGATAATGCACTTTCTCCGCGGATACTTGGAGATAAGGACATGGCGATTGTATTGTTCCACGTATAGTGACTTGGACATTGAGATCAAATCTCAAATCCAGATCTTGCGGACCTCCCATAGATGCTTGATTAAATCAAGACCGTATATCTAATCTTCTCCTTGTATCTGAATCACATTTAGATCAATGTCCAACATTTGGACTAAGATTAGATCACTTCTCTACGAGAGGAGTCACTAAAATCCAGACCCGTTTCATCACTCCCTAGGAATGGAAGCGTCATGGTTATACAATCGTTTATGATCACATCACCCTCAGGCATTCCCAATACCTGTACATCCTGCATACTGGAAGACCTAGATTAAACCTGAAGTTTTTGATCTCTTTTTAGACCGTCTCATTCAGGGTTTTATCATTAAGTTTTCTCTTTCGATCATTGGGAGATGGTATCGATCATATACTTTCCAAAATCATATATCAAACCTATAAATTCAGTCAAGCTTCCAAAGCGAGACGACTGTGCAAGGAATTTGATTCTTCCCAATATTTCATGAGTGAGCTCATGTCTTCCGGTTCAGTAGTGAACATGTATGATCCCTTTGAGAGATCGTATTACTCATATGTACTTATATGCACACCAGCTCGCCAGTATATAGACCTTGGTTAGGTCATCAACCTATTGGTCTGCCAAATGTACACACTCAGACATATAGTAACACATCTGTCTCTGGTCAGAGGATGCGTGCCTATATCGTGACAACATACGATATAGGACTTTGGTTATCTCGTTCTCATTAAGTCAACCCTTTGACTTAACTAATCTGACACCTCCGAATCTCTATTCCTATGCAGAGGACCTGCATCAAGAGGTCGGTCAGATATCAACCTATATGAGAAAAGGATTGCCATCTCCTACTCAAGCTGGAGATCATCTCTTAACAATCATTTGACGGTGTTTGATGAGTCCTCAATCTAACTCCTTAGATATTCATCCAAACATAGCCTCTATTATTCAATTATTGAATCAACAACTGTATGATTATTAAGATGGCCATGGTACATAACCTAATTGTACAGAGGGACCTATTATGCAAATTATTTATTCTTCATTTCAGATCAGGGAATGATTTTCACAATAACGATTATTGCATAATGTCTCGTCGTGGGCTCGTATGTCCAACAGAGGGTGCATATGTATGCCAAAACATCTTCTTAGATTTTATAAGGATTTTTTATAATTACGATCATCATCGACATGGTATTTCCAAATCATACTCTATGAGAGGTCATACTATATAGACATATAAATCCAAGGTTGTTATACTATTGTCTATTTAATTATCATTTCTCGTCATTATGAGGAAACTTGCACATTATAACCACATAGTCCAACTGCAAGTACAATATCTAGATCATGGATCCATTCCATGATATCTTACTGGTTATTATTGAGTATAATTTTGAGTGTGTTTAATGTAGGTTATCTGAAATAAGATAATTTGCAAAAATATTTATTTTTACTTTGATTTAGGATTTTTATATCAAAGTTATTTTGCCTTGTCAACTCTGAAGTCCATTCTCTTCTTCACTTTCAAAGTAAGAGATACTCTTACCATTATATCTCAAGCAAGATCTATGATCTCCTTCTTACCTTTGTTACATCCCAATAATATGAGAACTTGTAACTCGGATAAAAAGAAGTTGGAACTCATTATGCCTTGCAAGTCCAACTTGCATTTCCCAATTCGGTCTTTAACACTCGGGCCCACCGCCCCTAATGAGATGTTGATTGTCACTAATTGAACTATCCGTCAACAGGATTAGAACTCGGTATGCATAATCCAATATCGCCCCAATAATACGATGACTTGATATTAGGGTCACTACATATAGGCCCTTATTCTTTCAAAAAGCAAGGAGCCCGATCCATGTGCGCTTGTATGCAAAAACTGTCACTTCAGACATGCGTCTCCTACATACAATCCATGGTGACGGAACTCTTTGTCTTGATGGGAGACCATTGATGTCACTTATGTGATCCTCCATATCATGTTCAAATTCTAATTAATTATTATGAATCACATTCACATAATTAATTCTTCCAAGGGAAATGACAACTCTATTCATAATAGAGTGTTTTAATTGGATATAATTAATTCAAGCATATTAAATCAATTATTAATCCAATTTAATCAATCAATAAACAATCTTGATTGTTACTTGAAGGATGGTATACTCTCAAAAATAATATGTATTACTCAAATTTTAATAATTAGAAAAATACATCATGATCTCTTCAAGCATTATCCTTTCCTTACCCGTTGTCATGGTCAGTACACATAGGATATGGGGCAGACCGCTCACGGAGCAACCTTCTACCCAATGATCCCTGACTAGACACCATATCCACCTCAGATCAGGATAATGTGATTTGATCATTTTGTATTTGAGATGATAATCAATCTTTCAACCCAAGTTATACCATATAATATTTATTAAAATAATTTTGATTAATATTATAAGGAGGTTTGTTAAGCAAATCCCCAATCCTATTCAAGTAACAATGTTTTGCGTGTAGAGATTATCCTACAACTATTGTAGGATAAAATAGTGTTTTCACGAAACATCCATTCGATGGCTTATGCTGATAAATAAATTATTTTCATAATTATTATGTATCATATTTAATCAAGGTAAATTCATAATTTCCATGATTTCTATTGAATTATAAACACATCAAGTAAAGGGATTTGATGATCTAATCATCTTCCGACCCATCTCCACTAAATATGAGATATCTAGGACAAGCAGAGTTGAAATCACACAGAATAAATTAGAGGGATTTGCTGGTTTGATTCTCTACTTAATCCAAGTGTTTATTCTATGTTTCATGGCGGAAAAGCAGTAAGTAAAACTAATTTTCTTATGGATCCATGAATACATACAAAAATAACTTTCATATGCTCTGATACCACGTGAAGGATATGGAAAGATCATTAAGTGCATTACACAAGCATAAAGATCGCATCATATGCGATCGGGAGAGACTAGTCATACTAGTAGCTCGGGGAAACAGAATTTAAAAAAAATAAATGCGATGAAACCACATGATCCAAGAACTCTTCTCGGATCGTTTCATCTAAACCACAAAGGGGTGTTAGGGTTACCTCTTGAAGCGTGGTTGCAACTGAAGTCTCTAAACAAAGAGACCTTCTGTCTGAAGTCCAACCTGATGGAGGAGATGTTTGCGAGCGTGTTGATGAGATGTGGGCTTCTCGCAATCCAAGATGATTATCAAGCGACAAATCTCCTGATCTCGTCACACGAGATTTGATATCTTCTTCACGAGTGAGGCACACCGAAGGAGACAGAGATCCACGAGCGGTCGAAGCGACAACACGGTGGCGTGGCGACGACGACGATTCTCTCTAAGGCACAAATTCGACGTCCACTTAGAGAGAGAGAGATGGGACATGTAGTATGAGAATGAGAGAGATAGATGACTCAATTATTGTGTATTAAAAAGAAGAGACAGGGTTATCTCTTCTTTTATAGTATTTTGGAAGTCCATGGATCACATTCCATATAAAACACAAAATCAATGTTGAACTGATTTGTATTTTTATTCAATGGCCATGATTTTGTTGTAAAAATGCAACAATAGTTAATTTAATTTAAATTAAATATATTGAATAATCAGCATAAATTAATTTAAACTAAATCAATTAGGATAGAAGGATTAGGAATGAGGCCACCCATCCTCTTAAAGTAGGGGGAGGGGCACCCTCGAGAATAAGTCAAAGGGTGACCGTCCACCATCCATTAAATGGATGGTGTTGTCCTTCCAATATAATCCTTCACATATATTTACAACAACTTTTTTTGTAAATTAATTCACAAAAATAATTCCAAATTAATTTTGTGAAATTACAATCATGCCATTAAATAATTATGAATCATATTCACAATCGAAAATAAAAATGTAAATTGTATTTCTAATTAATTTTCAATATGAAACCAATTTACATCAACAATTAATTGGAAGATACTATTTACAATAAGCTCTCTCTAATATATTATAAATCACATAATATATATATATAGTATGGATAGCACTATCCACATTATTCATATCCCTGATAATTAAATCACATTTAATTATCTTGGATCATCATTCTCATGCATCTAAATAATATGAATCACATTCACATTCTTCATGATAATTAAATCATATTTAATTATCAAATTTTCAATGCTTAGATATACTATTCATCAATGAAATTATTTTTGAACTCTTTCCAGAACAATGCGCTTTCTCCACGGATACTTGGAGATAAGGACACGATGATTGTACGTTCCACGTATAGTGACTTGGATATTGAGATCATATCTCAAATCCATATCAAGGAGACCTCCCAATATATGTTTGATTAAATCAAAGCTGTAAATCTAATCTTCTCGTTGCATCTGAATCGTATTCAGATCAATGTCCACCATTTGGATCAAGATTAGATCACTTCTCTATTGAGAGGAGTCACTTAAATCTAGATATGTTTCATTGCTCCCTCGGAATGGAAGCGTCATAGTTATATAATCGTTTATGATCACATCACTCTCAGGTATTCCTAATACATGTACATCCTACATAATGGAAGACCTAGAATAAACCTGAAGTTTCAGATCAATTTAGTTTTTCTCCTTCAGGGTTTTATCATTAAGTTTCTCATTTGATTATTAGGATTCGGTATCGTTCATATACTTTTCAAAAGCATACACCATACTTAGGTATTAATCATATACTTTCCAAAAGTATATATCAAACCTACAAATTCAATCAAGCTTTCAAAGCGAGATGGCCATGCACGGAATTTGATCCCAATATCCCATGAGTGAGATCATATCTTTTGGTTCAGTAATGTAATTGTATGATCCCTTTGAGAGATTGTATTACTCATATGACCTTGTATGCACACAAGCTCGCCAGTGTATAAGCCTTGATTAGATCATCAACCTATCGTTCTACCAATTGTACATACTCAAACATATAGTAACACATCTGTCTCTGATCAGAGGATGCATGCCTATATCATGACAATATACGACATTGGCCTTGATTATATCGATCTCGTTAAGTCAACTCTTTGGCCTAACTTATCTAACACCTCCAAGTCTCTACTCCTATGCAGAGGACCTGCATCAAGAGGTCGATTGGATATCAGCCCATGAAAGAATGGATTGACATCTCCTACTCAAGCTGGAGATCGTCTCTTAGTAATCATCTGACAGAGCTTGATGAGTCATCAATCTAACTCTTTAGATATTCATCCAAGCACCAGCTTCTATGATTCAATAATTGAATCAATGACTGTATGATCATTAAGATAGTCATGGTATATAACCTTAATTGCACTAAGGGATCTATTGTGCAAATTAGTTATTCTTCATTTCAGATCAGGAAATGATATTTGCAATAACATTTATTGCATAATGCCTCACTGTGGGCTCGCATGTCCAATAAGAATAACATTTGAAATATACGATACCACGAGTACCACAAGCCTATGTGATGCTCCATGTCAATATTGAGTTGTTAAAACCACATAAGTATGCGAGTAGGGAATTCTAAGAACTAGCCACTTTTTACAAGTGGAAGAAATATCACTTATCGAAACTGTGCATAACTTCCATCCCTTCAAACCAAAATGTGTACTCGTCGGACGGTCAAGACCTCGTAAGTGGAGAGAACAACCCCTTATGCGAGTGATGTGGTGACCATCACTCCTTTCCATCTAAAGGTCTCAACAAATCTATAGCACATTTCATGAATCAATCACCTCTATTTATTAGTGATAACGTAACACCACATTGTTCATGGAAAATACCCAGTGCAATTATAATATTTTTTTGAACAAAAGTAGCAAATGAGAGGCTCATTGCATCTTTTAAGATTGTATTATAGCTTTTCCAAAAAATGGATGCAATGTACCCAAAATGATGAGCACTATTGAAATGTATAGTCCATTGCTCCATAAGGTAATTAAGAGTGTGAAACCATTCAGGGATGTTCTCGTCCATTTCATTAAGTTTTTTCGTATACAAATTCTAGTTAAATTGTGAATAGACCTTGCCAGCTCTCATGATCAATTTCTTTACCATTTGATTTTTGTGAACATCATTGAAGTTACTTGCAACATGATCAAGACAGAATCACCAATATACATATGGAGGTTGAAATTTAACATCTAAACACAATATTGTGGCACGAATACTAGGATCAAGGACAAATATTCCACAAATTAGTGTGAGAAGATTCCTAAAACATATATGCAAACCCTCTCCAAAAAATTATGCCCAACACATTTCATCCTCCTTGCTTTGCGAATGCAAAAGCAAGGGAGCGATGTGGTTAGTTGAGCATCAAATGCAATGGGAATATCCTAATTGCATCTCATGTACACATATGTCCTCATCAACGTTGATAACGTGCATGCAATGCCTAAAAGCGTTAATGAATGGAATAATCTCAAAAAAGTCATCTCAAACATTTTCCTTTATTACTCATTTTTGTTTTCAATTTTGTCAATAATACCTGGGATAGATATCTCCAATGCTCAAAACAAACAAGGCAATTCATTATACGATTTATCCCAACATCGTACATTGTCTTCTATGCCCTTTCATCTAGCATTTGATGTTTATAAAGTCACAATCAAGTGCAGATAATCTTGCTTTACCATTCCATGTTTATGAAGTTGCATATGCATTCATTATTTTGATTGATTTCACACGACATCATACATAGTGGTTACCTACGACAACAACTCACTTAATAATTCGATACCAGAAGTGGATGACAATAACAAAAAAACTTTTGACGTAGCATACAAGGAAGGGATTTTTACACCCATAAGCTTGAGTAATTCTGCAATTACAATCATAACCCTGCTCAATCATGAACTACATCCAGAACCCTCAATAGTCTTAACTCTTACACCCATAACCCTCGAGTTAACTTCCATCTAATATTCTGTTAACTATAACTGTATCCATCAAATATTTTACATTTTTTACCCTTTAAGTTCTATTATTTATAAATAAGGACATTCCCCCGGTCTCCTCCTCGTCGTTGACGACCACCTCCTCCCCATCCCTGTTGACTACCACCTCCTCGCCGCCAACCCCCGTCGCCGCCGACTCCTGTCCTTCCTCCTCCAGCCAGCCGCCCCGACCTCCAGCACAGTCCTCCCCGATCTCCAGCCACTGCCTGCAGGGCCCCTCGTCGCCGTCGACAAGCTCCAGCACAGTCCCCCCCCGGGCGACTCCAGCCACCGCATGCAAAGCCCCCCTCCCTGCCCCGACCTCGAGCCCACCGCTTGCAAAGCCCCCCTGCCCCCGACCTCCAGCCGACTGACAATCCTCCAGCCTCACACAGAGCCACTGCTCCACCCCCCGAGAACTCCATCCAACCGCCTGCAAAGCCCCCCGACCTATAGACAACCGCCTGCAAAGCCCCCCCGGACCTCCAGCCCATCGCCTGCAAAGACCCCCCACCCCCCGCGACCTCCAGGCACCGGCTGATGCCCCCCTACCGTCGTCAAACCTGTTGCCCCGATACCAAACCCGACCCTCGTTTGCCTCCGCCTCCTCCTCCTGCCTAGGGTCGGCCCCCGACACCTCGCCCATCTCTTTGCGGAGGCCCTCCCTACGGCATCGTCTCCTACGTGGAGCTCCGCACCTACTAGCCCCGCCCCTCCCTGGAAGCACCCCTTCTCCCTACGGTCCGCCACCGCGGGCTTCCCCACCCCACAAGCCCCGCCTCTCCCTCCCGCCCGCCTCCCGCCTGCAACCATTAATTTTTTACTTTTTTTTCTGAAGACAGTTGTAAGATCATGGGTTAAATTAACCCAACGATATAGTTGGGTTAACATAAAAACTAACGGAGGGTTATGTATGCGAGACGGAGGAGCTATTTGAGGTTTGTTATGTAATTTATGATTATGCAGGACCATGATTGTAATTGCAGAATTATTCAGAGTTATGTGTGTAAAAATCCCTACAACGAATTGGTTTTCCGGTTGACGGCCTATGCAAATTTCCTACCCAAAAACCCTCACGCAGTGGATCCTCGGGGTTTCCCTTCTCACGTTCCGACGATGGCGGATGACGAGCACGTCCAAGAAGAGCTCCTTTGCGAGGCCGCCCGGTCGGGCACTCCGCCTCCGTCCTCCGCCTCATCGCCGCCGGTGCTGACGTCTCTCACTTCGATCCCGACGGCATGACCCCTCTCATGCACGCGGCCAGCCATGGCCACGCCGATGATGTCGCCGCCCTCCTCGCTGCCGGCGCCCCCTGGAACGCTCTTACTCCCTCTGGCCTCTCCGCTGGAGATTTCGCCATGGAACACTCTCACCAGGCTGCCTTCGATCTCCTCCTCAACGCCGCCCTCCAGGCCGAGCTCGTTCTAGGCACCCTCGCCAGGGCCGACCACCGGGACGAAGGATATCTCGAAGAGAGGATACTGTTTAGTGAGGATAAGATCTTGGACGGCGGCAGCAAGGCGGTGATGATGGAGTGGGAGAGGCCATTGATGGAGGCGCACGCCAGGGCGATCTGCAGTGCCGGTGTCGGAGACGTGTTGAATGTAGGGTTCGGGATGGGTCTGGTTGACATTGCGATCCAGCGGTATGCTCCTGCTAGTCACACAATAGTGGAGGCGCATCCAGAGGTTTATCGGAGGATGGTGGAGAGCGGATGGGGGAGAAGGAGAACGTGAGGATCGTCTTCGGGAGGTGGCAGGATGTCATTCCTCTACTTGAGAGCTACGATGGTCAGATACTTTCCTTTTTCTTTTTTTTCTTCTGATTCTTTTTTCCTACTTTCCTTTTTCTTTTTTTTTCTTCTTATTCTTTTTTCCCATCTCCGTGTGAATCTGTTGATTTTTTCTCTGTATTTGTGTTGGAGTATTTGTTATGTGCGCCTATTGTATTGTAGGAGGGTAAATTGATCCTCCCATCCAGTTGTTTAGTCCCACATTGTGGGACTTGGAGGCTGCGTGAAGGCTATATAAGGAGCCCCAGACCTCCTGTATTAGTTGAGAAAGTCAATAGACAAACACGGTCCTTTGAGACCTTCTCCCGTGGTTTCATCCCGCTCCTCACAGAGTAGGGTTCTACGTAAATCCCACTGTTCTTCTTTGATGTTTATTCTTGTTCCATGTTTTCGCTTCCGCTTCCTATTTTCTAACATGGTATCCGAGCGGGTTTGATTCTCGAGGAATCGTGTTATATTTTTGATTTAGTCGAGTTTCGATTCATTTATTGTTCGTGGTTTTGTTCTTGAAGAATGTTGAAGTTTCGATTCAATTCCAGGGTTTCATTCTGAAACCCTAGTTCTCCATGGATTCAACGTTTCTTCTGTCCAGATCAGCATCGCTAGTGATCAGGCCAAGAACGTGATTGTCAATGAACGAGGGTTCTGCATAGGGTTCTGTTGAAACCCTATTTTCACATCTCCAGTTTGTCAGCTTCATATGCAAGATTCATATGCTCTCTAGGCGCATCTGTAGACCACATCGCCATTGCTGCCATCCTCGCGCCACTTGCCGTCGCACCCTCGCGCGCGCAGTAGCGCGGCAGCCAACCTCCTCCTTCCAGCAGCGACGCTCCAAGCGGCCGCTTCAGCCAAGGCAGAAATTCGACCGAATTTCGCTGAAATTTGAGGCCATGGTTTCAGCCGACCCCGCGACTCTGCGCCGTCGCCTTCACGCGCGGCCGACCTCCTCAAGCAGAGCGATGGCGATCGAGTTCTCGCGCCCTTCTCCATCGTGCGCAGGCGCACCCCACCTCCACAGATGCTCCCGCTCCGCAGATGCACCTCTCCAGCCGCAACCATTCCTTGCGCGTCTCCAAGGAGGAGCCGCACATAGCGCGCATTTCCTCTCTCGCCTCGAACAGGCGACGCGAGTCAAACCCCAGGCGTGCATGCGATGCGATGTCCCCAGGAGCAAAGTGGTGCCCCAATCGCCCCCTCTCCTGGCGACGCACGACCCCAACAGGCGATGACGAGCTCCAGGCGACCCTTCATGCCACGCCACGCGCAAATCCCATCGGCTCGATCCCCTCGTAGCGGCGGCGATGGAAGAAGCTCCATCGGGGGCATGCGTATATGAGAAGGGTTCTGCGGAACCCTAGTGGGTTTCAATTTAAAAAAAATTGTAAAGCCCACGTGGGCCACTTGTTTCAAAAAATTTTTGAAATGGCAGTTGAAAAAAAATTGAAAGGCTGTAAAAAAACGAAAAAAAGAGAGGCGCGTACAAAAAAAAGCCGTACGCAAGTTGAAAAAAAAACTGCGAAAGCCGTAAAAAATGTTGTCACGGCTTATTAAAAAAATGCAAAAAATGCAAGAAAAGTAAAAAATTGCCGGCTTATTAAAAAAATGAAGAAAAGCCGCAAGAAATTTTGGAATATTCATGTTTATCCCCATATTTATGTATTATCTTGTCTTCTCCCAACTTTGTCGATGTTGATTTTCCGACAGGTATGGGAGAAAGGGGGAGTATATATGTAGAGTCACAGGTCTTGATCCAGATTCTGATATCAGTCTCCAGACCAGCCAGATGATCAGACTCTACAGTTCGGTTTCAGACTCGACGATCATGGTTCCGAGTCGTTAGTTTCAGACACGCACGAGTGTGCGGTCTTCAGTTTCCGATCTTCAGTTTCGTGGTCCCCATCATTCTTCTTGTTGTCAGGCCAGAGTTTTCATGTGGTATCATAGGTACTCCAGAGCAGAGCACCATTCTCCGAGCCAGATGGGAGAGACCCAGTTCTCTGATGAGTAGACTCCAGGCGCAGTTTCAGACTCGATGGTCAGATTCTGAGTCTTCAGTTGACTCACACTCCAATCCGCTCGTCCTCCTCACCTGCACGACACGAGAAGCAACGTCCTCGACTGCAGCAGTGTGCGCGTTGAGTTGATATTGTCCGTAGTGACCTGTAGCGTGAGTTGAGTTTTTTTCTGTTTGTTTGTCCAAGCTGAGCATTGCATGCTCCAGCTCGAGGGGGAGTGTTGGAGTATTTGTTATGTGCGCCTATTGTGACCCCATCCAGTTGTTTAGTCCCACATTGTCCAGTGGTGACTTGAAGGCTGCGTGAAGGCTATATAAGGAGCCCAGACCTCCTGTATAAGTTGAGAAAGTCAATAGACAAACACGGCCCTTTGAGGCCTTCTCCCGTGGTTTCATCCCGCTCCTCACGGAGTAGGGTTCCACGTAAATCCCGCTGTTCTTCTTTGATGTTTATTCTTGTTCCATGTTTTCGCTTCCGCTTCCTATTTTCTAACAATATGGTATTCTTCTTAGTGAGTAATTTTTTTGGTGTTTGCATTTTGCCGCCTTTAGATGTTAGAACTCAGAAGGACTAAACATGATGGATTTTTTAAATGTTAGAATTCCGAAGCCAAGTAGAAATAAATGTGTCACGAAGAGAGTTCATGTTTCCTTGAGGCAGCCTAGCGTGCCTACCTAGCGATAGTCTCTGTTGATGCTCTGTTTGTCAGCTAGGATAGATGATAGATCTTTCGTGTGGCAGATGTTCCAATTTCTTTATGAGTTCAGGCTTCAACTTCTTATCATGGTCAGTTATATAAACTTCATGACGATGCTTGATCATTGCATGTAGTTTCTCTTATCAATCTTGATCATGGATATAAAGGGAAACCACATACTATGGGGCTGTTCGGTTGAGGAATAAGGATGAGTAAGGGTGGAGGGATAAGGGTGAATAAAGCACTGTTTGTGTTCGTTTGAAGGGAGAGGATAAGGGTAAATAAGGGTGTATAAGAGATTTTTATTTGCTATCCTTCGTTCGATTGGCACATGAGGAATAGGGATGGATAAAGTTTGTAAGTTAAGAGGAATAAGGATGGATAAGATTTGTAACTTAGGAGGAGGCGGGTGCGTGGTGGCGGGAAACGAGGGAGACCGAGGGTTAAGCTATACCTCTTTCTGCGGGAAGGGCTCCATGGTGCAACTAATGAGAATAGCATGGGGGATAGGAAGTGGGGGAGAACCCAACCTTATACTTCCGTATCCCTCATGCTATGTTGCAAATGAACAACCCCTGTATAAGTTGAGGTATTGTAGCATCTTAGATCTATAAGTAAGGGTCTGAAATGAAAAATGCTGCATATGCTTCAGACATTGTAAGCCATATCGTGATATATCAGTATCGACAAATGACTGATATATTACCGATATGGTCGATATTTGCCCTTCCAAGATCATTTTCTTCACAAAATTTGATGCAAAATAAAATTTGGCGACGGCGGAAAAAATATTTTGATGGTGGAATTTATTTGGTAGAAGAAATTGGAGGGATTGAGAAGAGAAAACTCGTCGGAGAACGAGGGATCTTGGAGAAGAGAAGCGCGGAGATCGCGTCAAGGGAGAAGGAATAGAGGGAAGAGAGAGATAAAATCTCAAGTTTTCATATAATCTGACCTGACTAAACAACTAGTCTTTCATCCCTTTATATAGGAGGGATGAGGTTACAAAAGTAGAAACTCAAATTCAAATTCAAAACAAACTTATCCTATTTTGACTCTAACCGACTAACTAACTAATTTTGAAATTCAAATTAAACTAACTACTTTTGATATCACAGGCGATCTCTTTTATTTAATTAAAAAATACGACGACTCAAATAAACGTAAATAAAATTAACGGATAAAAATTAGAAAAAAATGCGGCCCTATTTATCCACTTCACGCTGCATCAATTCTCCTCCGCTTGAAAAATTCGTCTCCCGACGAATTGCTTGATCTTCGAGCTGTTATGGAGAATTTCCACATGGCTTATTGGTCGAATCTCCCCATTTCGCTCCTTTTCCATGTTACGTTTATAATTTTTCTCCATTGAGGGGTATGGCTGCAAATGTTCTACCCCTTCACTTAAAAACTCAGAAGTTAACTTTTCCACTTGGCATGTTGGTAAAATAGCATTGGAGGAGGGGTCCCCTTGAAATATTTCCAAAATATCCCTTTACTCCTATTGTCAAGGGACCCGATTGAGTAAGTGCCCTCAATTTTTGTTAGGGTTCGGTTCTTCCAAAGCTCGCGGTGGCCGCATGATGGGAGCATAGGGTGCGCCGCAGGGGGTGCAGGGAAGGCGGGAGAAGGGTGCAGCAGGCCTGGGGGGGTGCTGGGGTTTGGGGGGTGGGTCGATGGGGTGCAAGGGCTGAGGCGGGAGGGGGTACTGGGGTTGTGAGGTTTGCGGCCGGTGGGGGTGCAGGGGGTGCAGGGGCGGTGGGAGAAGGCGCGGGGGATGGGGCCTGGGCAGTAGCGATGGCGATGGGAAGAGGTGGAGGGGAATCGGGGAAGGTGACAGTGGGGCGGGGGTGGTTTGCCGGGGCTGGGGTTTCGAGGACAGCGGGAAAGGGCGGTGGCGGCGACGGTGTTGGGGTGTCAGCAGGGGAAACAGGGGCTGCGGGGGTTGAAGGTGGCACTACAGGGGCCGTGGAGGGGTTGGTGGAGCCGCTGGAGGAAGGAGGTAGGAGGGCTGGTTGTGCGGGAGAAGGGAATGGGGATGTTTCGGTGGAGGGAGAGGGTTGCAGCGAGGCTGGGGGGGCGTCGGAGAGGTTGGGGCTGCAGCGGGGGTCCGTGAGAGGGCAGCGGGGGGGCCGTGGGTCGAATTCGGCGGTGTTTGCAGGTATGAAAATACCTGGACAGCAAGCAGATTGGTGTTTTTTTCTTCTGAAACGGCCTGGACAGCGAGCAGGTCGGCGTTTTCCTCCTCTGAAACGGCCAGGATAGCGAACAAATCATCCTTGACGTTGTTGTTTTCGCACGACACGGTCCGGACAGCGAGCACATCGTCGTTGTTGCCGTTTCTTCCATCCACAATGATCTGAGCAACGCACAGATCATGGTCGACGACAATATTTCGTTCGTCATCAACTTGTACCATAAAAATATCAACATCGTACCATGAGTCGATCCATTGTTGAACCTTGATGCTTTTCCAGAGGCGCTTCTTGTATTTTTGTTGACGCGAACGCGCATGTGATCCTTGTGATAGGGTTGCTTGATCGAGCTTCATTCTCCAATATGCGACAGGACCGTCGAATCGTGAGAACGATTCAACTTCCATGCTCTGATACCAAATGATGCAAAATAAAATTTGGCGACGGCGGAAAAAATATTTTGATGGTGGAATTTATTTGGTAGAAGAAATTGGAGGGATTGAGAAGAGAAAACTCGTCGGAGAACGAGGGATCTTGGAGAAGAGAAGCGCGAAGATCGCGTCAAGGGAGAAGGAATAGAGGGAAGAGAGAGATAAAATCTCAAGTTTTCATATAATCTGACCTGACTAAACAACTAGTCTTTCATCCCTTTATATAGGAGGGATGGGGTTACAAAAATAGAAACTCAAATTCAAATTCAAAACAAACTTATCCTATTTTGACTCTAACCGACTAACTAACTAATTTTGAAATTCAAATTAAACTAACTACTTTTGAGATCACAGGCGATCTCTTTTATTTAATTAAAAAATACAATGACTCAAATAAACGTAAATAAAATTAACGGATAAAAATTAGAAAAAATGCGGCCCTATTTATCCACTTCATGCTGCATCAAAATTGGACCGATTTGGTCGCGATATGGCGTTGATATATCGACGACATATCTTATCGACACGTAGCCGATACTGATACCGGTACTCATATTACCTACCTTGGTTCAAAAATCATGAGGAGTCCGTTTGAAACCAAAGTACATGAAAGAACCTGGTGGCTGTAAACACTAGCATAGAGGCTATTCATGTGATGACTCCATGCATTAATTCTTCGATATAATAATGTAGTTTATTCCACAAAAAATAGTGCAAGGTTTGATTTCTCAATTGCAATAATTGTCTTTTTATACAATTGCATTGGTGTTCATATTGCAAGGTTTTTGGACATTGAAGTCGTTCGTCATTGTAGAGGGCTTCTTTCTCAATGAAAATATTGTCCGGATATCCTTGAGGAGACAAACTTACTCAGTTATAAGCTGCCACTCGTATCAAACGAGCCTCATTGCTATATTAATTTTGAAGATGTTTTATTTGAAGATATTAAGATGTATAGAAGTATGTTGGGAACATTTCTGCATCTCAATGTTATTATAGAATGAGTATATCATATGCTGTGAGCAGAACCAACTAACACATAGAGAGTCCTAAATACAGTCACTAGCATGCCATCCTCCTTATTCTGAGTTCTCTGAAAAGTTGACCAGGAAAATGAATTTTCTATGCGTTGAACGATGTTATTTCTTATGCATATGACTACACTTTCCCAAGGATAAAAGATGAACAACCGGCTTTGCTATGTTTGTTGGAGGCAATTTTGTCTCACGTCATTGCAAGGAGCGAAGTGTAGTTTTCTGATCTAGTGCATAGGCAGAGCACAAGGCTATGATCCAAGTGACATGCGAGATCAGTTGGCTTGTCTCATTTTTACATGAATTTGGACTTGTCAAAACTTATATTCCTCTTTTCTGTGACAATAAATCTTCTGCTTATATTGCCTTATAATCCATTTTTTATTACACACTAAACTTATGAAAGTTGACTGTCATTTCATTAGACATGCTGGAATAGAGAAAGATCACTACTAGTCTACTCCGCACATCTCTACCAAGAACTAACTTGTGGACAACTTAACCAAGACACTTCCAGGGAAGGGTTTTTCTTTACTTCCTTCTAAGTTGGGCATGATTGATGAATATGCTCCAGGTTGAGGAGGAACACTGACAATATTTTCATTGTTCTATTTTTAGCAACAATTCTAGTTTTAGTATGAGGGCACTCTTGTACTTTTGTTAGTGGCTTGACTATTTTTTAATAAGAAATTCTTCGTTCAGTTTTTAGGTGCCTTAACGATGAACACCCTTTTTCCTTTTAGAAAAAGAAAAAGCAACTCTTCTTTCATTTTCCATAATATTAGCATATTCAATTATTATAAAAATAAAGCTATTAGGCCTTCTATTTACGCATTTATTTTAGCTAACTAGTATCTATTTCTATCTTATTTGTTGATTGAAATAAAAAATCTTGATCTCTAAAAAAGATTTCAGAGCCATTTCCCAGAATTTTTGTGGTATCCATGATATATTAATGAATTTTACTTAATTGAAAACACAAAGCTCTCCGCCTAACTATTAGACCTCTGTGATTGAAAACATAATCAAGTAACAAACTTTTATACTTCCAAGATTTGAAAACACGTTAGACTAACCGAGCGTTGAAAATGTGTAAAAATCACCTATTGTACAAAATTAGCCAATGATGTTGATTATTATTATTATTTTTGAGTCAACCATTCTGATTTATTATGTATTATCGAAGCATTGGAAATAGACCTCTAGACTTCCAGGCTTCCGCACAATCGTGGTTTCCAAAGCAGGAGAATAAACCATTTGAAAATGGATCATTGAAGGGATTCATCAATCCATAATCTATAAACAGTTTTTTTTTTGAAGTCAGGGTGAGGGGGAAATACGCACGGCGTCCACCCCAAGATTTTATTAAACAAAAATTAAAGCAGTTACAAAGATAAACTATTACAAAATCCAGGACTCCACAAGGCCCCTTGACTGCACGCAGGCATTTTCCTTATAGAACCTTTGTCCGGAGAAGAGAAGGGCGTTCCTAGCCAACCAGATTGCCCACAGAAGGGCCAACGGACGAAACAATACTCTCTTGGGATGCTGCCTCGCCTCCAGAAGGGAGCTCCAGAAAGTAGCAAGGCTCCTCACACATACCCAACCCAGGTCAGGACCGGTCCAGATAGGCGCCGTACACTGGCAGTTGAAAAAAAGATGTTCCACTGATTCAATCCCAGTCCCACAAAGAAGGCATCTATCCGAAACCACCACAAAGATCCTGGCACATCGATCTCTCGTCATAATTCTCTTCCGCCTGAGAAGCCAGAGGAAGAAACCAACTCTTTCAGGGAGGCCAAGCTCCCAGATAAAGTTGCAGTCCCTAATCAGGTCCTTCGAATGAGAAGGGGACGGTCTGCAAATTGCCCCGTAAGCCTTCCTCACCGAAAAAGAGCCACCTCTCCACACTCTGATCATGCTCTGCCAAGGGACTCCACGAATCGTGCAGGGAGTCAAGCAAAAGGAGAAACTCCTCCAGGCTTTGGTCCGAAAAGTTGGCCCGAAAAAGCGGTATCCAGTTTCCTTGACACCAACAGTCAGCCACATTCACCTCACTGTCAGCAACCAAAGCAAAAAGGCGAGGAAAACGACTCTCGAGCGATCCGTTGCTCGACCAGTCATCTGTTAAAAAGGCAAAGGACAACCCATTACCAAAACAGGCTGAAAAAGCTCGTGGAAGCGCGGAAGAACCGAAAGGATCCCCCTCCAGAAGGGAGAGGGCAAGACCCTGGGGAGAGCAGACAATGGCGACGAGCAAGAGATGGAATAGATCCGGCGAACGAGAGCACAACAAGCATTGTCTCCGCTCCCCCACAGTCTGCTAACCTACTTCAGTAGCAAGGCCTCATTCATCGCATCCAAACGCCTAATACCTAGGCCGCCATCCACCTTTGGGAGAGTGAAAGCCTCCCAATCAACAAGGTGCACACCGGCCACGTCATGGCCACTGCGGCCCCACAAAAATCTCTGCAGAATTCTCTCAAGGCACTTTCTAATCCCCACGAGCATCAGGCGAGTAGACATGAAGAACACCGGAATAGCAGACAACACCGCCTTTAACAACACCAGACGACCCCTTAGAGAGGATAGAAGATTTCCAACCTGAAAGCTTCTTCTCGAGCTTCTCAACCACAGGTAACCAATCCGCCAGCCTGACACGACCAATAGCTAGTGGAAGACCGCAGAGGGAGGGAACCACACTCCGTGCCCAACACGGAACCACAAATGCACGCCTCATCCTCAGAAACCGCAAAATGAACAAAAGTAGATTTGTCCCGGTTCAGGGACAAACCAGACATCTCCCCAAACAGCTCAAGTGCCGTCACCATGCCACTAGCCTCCTCCCTGCCACCCTCAATAAAGAAAACGGTGTCGTCTGTGTACTAAAGAAGAGGGATACACAACCCATCCCTCGAATACCCACTCGTGAGCCCACTAGTCTGAACCCGGTCCACCAAACAGGCCAGAACATTTGAGGCAATGACAAACAGCAATGGTGCCAGAGGGCACCCTTGTCTGACCACCCCCCAATGGGGTTAGAAGAAACCGCCCTCCGGCCGACCATTCACCTGAACCGCCAAAGAAGTCGTGGTCACACAATGCTTCATCCAAGAAATCCAGATCTTCGGAATACCCCTCCTATGCAAGGCCGACCAGAGAAAGCGCCAGTCCAAAGTGTCATAAGCCTTTGCAAAATCAATCTTCCACAGCAAGTCCTTCACCCCGCGCCTCTTCCAGTCGCTAACAATCTCGGAAGCCATAACCAAACAATCCGCAATATGCCTCCTAGGGACGAAGGCCGATTGGAAGTGGGAGATAATATGCTCAAGTACCCTGCTAAGCCTAATAGCGAAAACCTTCACCACAATAAGATACAGAGCATTGGAAAGCGTAACCGGCCTAAAGTCTTCAATCCTTTCAACTGCCTCATGCTTATGAAGTAGAAAGATCAGAGCCCTGTTCAGCTTATTGAAGCCTGCATTACCTCGACAACACTCTTCTACTACCTCTAATACCTCACTCCCCAGGGTGTCCTAGAACTCACTGTAGAAAGAGACGGGGAAGCCATCCGGTCCATGGGCACCGTCCACTTTTAGACTCCATACAACAGCTTCAACTCCTCCAAAGTAGCCGTCTGAATGAGGTTGCTAGCGTGGGCAGGCGACGGCTGCGAGGCGCCAAGACCAGTCCACCTCCAACGTCTGTCAAAATCTCTCGTCGAGAAGTCATGAAAGTGATTCGCAATCGCCCTCCCCATCTCTCTGTTGCCAACCACCCTAGTGCCATTCACGATGACCGATCGGACAGTGTTGGGACGATGCCTGACACTAGCCACCCTGTGAAAGAAAGTGGTATTCGCATCCCCCTCCTTGAGCCAGTTGTGTCTTGCTCTCTGCTTCCATTCGGTCAAACGCTTCATGTCCTCCTCAGCAATCTTCCTCTAGGCCTCAGCTCTCTGCGCGAGCTCCTCCCCATTCAGTGACATGACATTATCTAAACCATCCAGAACAGAGACCATCTCCTCCTTCGCCACTCTAACCGCCAGATGAGCCTCTCTGGAGTCATTCTTGAACGCAGACAACCACATACGCAAAGAGGTTAACTTTTGAACAAACCTTGACGCAACGGAACCAGAAACCTACGACGAAGACCAGTGGGTGGAAATCATCTCTCTAAAAGACTCTTCAAGAAGCCAGGCCTTCTCAAACCTGAAAAAACCCCTAGGAGGCGAGAGCTCTCCTGACTCCCAAATGATCGGAGTGTGATCCGAACGTGTTCGAGCCCTAGCGGTAACGAAGGACAAGGAACTAGATCCAAGAGCTCAGCAGAAGACATGAAGCGATCAATGCAAGAGCGAGAGCCCGAGCTCTTCCAGGTGTATCTGGTGGCCGCGACATCTAAAACCTCCAACTCCAATAGCTCAACAGCCTCCGCAAAATCCACAAAGCCTGGATCCTGACCACCCCTCAACCCCGGCCTGTCCGAGGAGTAAAGGGTAACATTGAAGGCTCCGCCCAGCAGCCAAGCGCGCAATCCTCAGATCAGACCAAAGCTGTTGCCTGAGCGCGAGCTGACAAGGACCATAAACACAGGAGAAAGCAAAAGAGGTACTCGAACAAAGCTCCTCCAGTAGTACCGTGAGGACATGAGCCCCACAAACTCCGCCTGGAACGCAAAAGCGGACTCCTTCCAGGCAACAAGCATGCCCCCTGCAGAGCCAAAAGCCTCAACCGACCGAAAGCCCGTGAGGGCACCCACATCGACCGAGCGCCAAACCGCAAACGTGAGAGAATCCAGTTTCGTTTCTTGGAGTAGCACAATATCGCATCCTCATTCAACGAAGCGCGATCCCAATATCCTCCTCTTTTCCGGGTCACCCAGACCCCTTACATTCCAGCTAAGGACCTTTATTTAAGACCGAAGGCAGATCCCCAAGCCTAAACTACCCTTGCCATCTGGGCCATGATAGCCTTTTGGTCTTGTGATCGTCAGAGGTTCGACATGCTGCGCCTTGGACCACTGCATCCTTCTATATCTCTTTCTGGATTTCATGTCTGTCACTGGCTCACTCACAGCATCAGGGCCCTGCAGAACTCCAGACAACGGAGCTGACCCGCCAGAGCCAGGGAGGGGGGCGATCCCCCGAGCGGAAGTAACGCAGGGAGGTCCAGGGCCGAGCCCTGAGCCGAAAACACCAAAGAGAAGTCGTTGTCCAGGGGCTTGGATCTCTCCCAGAAAGGACAGCTCGAGGGGGAGTCAAATCCCAAAGGCCCGTCCCACAGACGGCTCCGAAGCCCGATAATGAGAGCAGGGTTCGCCGATCTGGCAGGATCCGCGAACACCACCCAGGTCAGGACTGGATCCGCGCTCCCGCGAAACGCCCTAAAACGCTCTGCCAAAGGATCTGCCCACGAGAGTCAAAGCCCAGGACCCGAGCCACAGTCAAGATCGACGGTTGACCTTCCGCCTCTAGCAAGGGGACCACATCCCGGGAAGGTGGACCGTACGCCTCAAGGCATGTCTCCTTAAAAGGCGCATCTGCAGAAGCCTCAAACGAAAGGCCCGGATTCGAGGCGGAAGACGAATCGCCGCACCCAGCCACCGACCGAGAGGGCAGCAGCGGAGGACGTAGGAATCGAATGCTTAGGTGAAACGAGAATCGACCAACGACCAAATCTGTCATGGAATATGCCGCCAACGAAGGCTCAGAGGGACAATCCATCCACAAAGAGGGACAATCCATCCACAACAAGGTAAGCCCCGGGTCGGAACCCGGCAATGTTCCATCTGCCAGAATCTCGACAACCGAACCCAAGTGATTCAAAGCCGGCCCTAAGCAAGCCACAGAATGAGAAAGAAAGGGCACACCGCGGACCAGCGCAAGAACCCTGACCGAGCGGTCAGCGAACCCATCGGTAAAGCGGGGAGCCCTCCACTCAACGTCGCTTTGCGGCCCCAGAGCTAGGAGTCACGCCAGTTGTTGTTTCAACAAACCACACACGCAACACCTCTGACCATCAAGCTCTGCAACATCGCCTGTGAAAGCCTCGCCAAAAAGCACCGAGAGGCCTTCCCACACCGAAGACACCGATAGGGTCTCTTTTGTCCACGACCCAATCAAGAAGTCGGACTTCGGTTCCTCCAAAGAAGCATCGACCACAACTGCATAAGACCTTTTCCCTCGCAGCCTGCCAGACCGAGGCACCAAGACTTCCGCCTCCACAGGACGAGAGGGCTTCTGATCTTGGTGATGTATTGGTTGCATATCCGTTATGGGACATGATGGATGAATGTGGGTGGTGTGTGCTTCTTGGTTCTTAATAATGAAAATTAATGAACCAAATCGACTTATCAAGTCGAGCTATCTAGTTGAGCATGACTCAGCTTGAACTTGACTCTATAAGGATAACGATCCATCATCTGACTTGAATTCAGACTCATTAGCTTTCGAGCTCGACTCATGAGCTTATATCAAGTTGAGTTTGAGTCAAATTCATCGAGCCCAAGCTTGTTCGATACCCCTACTCGTTCACCATGTCAAAAGCCATAAAGGAAGACTTTTGGTTGTTGATCCTCAAGCTCAAAGAATTCCAAAACATTAGACATGGTCCTCGTTTGACATGCATGCTAAACTAAACCCTGGATGAACAAAACCTTGTCATCCGCATTGCTGAAAAAGAGGAAGGGTTGAGTTGGTTAATTGAATCATCATAGGATCTGTTTATTGTGTATAGTATGTAGTCTTGTGTTTACCCACATGTCAACCATTTAGAGAGAGTTGTGTGTAAGTGGTATATATATAGAGCCATATACCATAGAATTCATTGAGAAGAATCAATGAAGAAATTGAACTATTATACACTTCTTTCATCTCATGAAATAGAGTCATCATCCTGATTGCCTTAAACCATGTAAATTTATGTTTAGATGCTTATGGTTGCACATTGTTTCCTCATTTTATTTTCAACATGCATAATGAAGGATTGACACCAGTATAATCCCGATCTTCCTCACATGCATGGATAAAAGACAACTATGATGTCTGTAGCCAAGAAGAACAGTAGATGCTCTAGTCATAATACGCTTTTTTCTGAGGATCCAAAGAAAAAACTCAATCCTCTCAGGGAGCCCAAGCTCCCAAATTAGGTTGCAGTCCTGAATGAGATCATTTGTTCGAGCAGGAGGCGGCCTACAAATCGCGCCGTACGCCTTCTTAATCGAGAAAGAGGTGCCCTTCCATACCCAGTGATCAAGCCCCTCAGAAGGGTTCGCCATGTATCTCAGGGAGTCCAGAAGCAATAGGAAATCCTCCAAGCGCTGATCCAAAAAGTTCGTCCTGAAAGTAGGCATCCAATTCCCATTAATCCAAAAATCACCAACTCACACCTCGCTGTCCGTCGTCAAGGCAAAAAGGCGAGGGAAGCGGTAATGCAGCGGGCCGTCGCCAGTCCAATTGTTTGTCCAAAAGGCGAAGGAGGCACCATTCCCCACGATAGGGTGAAAAAGCTCCTGAAACGTGACATCACTCTAAGAATTCCCTTCCTGAAGGCCGAAGCGTGTGGCCCTAATAGCAAAGGCAACGAATCCGACTGAGAGACGACATAGATGCGACAGGTGAGGCTACAACAGATATCCTCACTCTTCCCCCAAATTCTGCTCACCCACTTTAACAACATAGCTTCGTTCAAGACCTCCAATCGCTTGATTCCAAGACCACCAACTGCCTTAGGCAAGGTAACCGTATCCCAATCCACTAGATGCATACCATGGCCCTCCTACCTCGATCTGCTCCATAGGAATTTCTGTACCAAACGCTCCAGTCGATTCCTAATACCCATGGGTAATAGGCGGGTTGAAATGAAGAACACATGAATAGTAGAGAGTATCGTCTTCACCATCACAAGACGACCACCACGGGAGAGGACAAATGCCTTCCAACCCGATAACTTCCGTTCCAGCTTCTCTACTATAGGTAACCAATCCGCCATTTTAACTCTACCAGGCGTCAGAGGGAGCCCCGGATAATGAATGGGGAGGGAGCCACTCTTCATGACCAACTCCCCACTGCACGAGCTAGCCTCCTCATTCGAAAGACCAATAGGAATAATCGTCGACTTGCTATAATTTAGGACGAGCCACGACGTCTCACCAAATATCTCCAATGTGACAGCCATACCCTCAACTTCTTCCCTTTCTCCCTCCCTCCCTCAATAAAGAAAATCGTGTCGTTCGCATACTGGAGAAGAGGGATATGCAGGTCCCCTGAGAAATAACTCGTTGTGATCCCACTGCTTTGGACCCGATCCACCATGTTAGCCAAAACATCAACGACAATGACGAAAAACATAAGAGCAAGAGGGCACCCCTGTCTGATTCCCCTCCGCGGTTGGAAAAAGCCCCCTCCGGACGACCGTTCACAGGCACTGAAAAAGAGGTCGTGGTGATGCAACGCTTCATCCAAGAGACCCGAGCGTCAGGGAAGCCCTGTCTATAAAGAGCCACTCATAGGAAGCGCCAATCAACTGTGTCGTAGGCCTTGACAAAGTCAACTTTCCAAAGCATGGCCTTCGTCTTTCTTCTTTTCTGGTCCGCAATAATCTCTTAAGCCATCACCAAACTATCCGTAATCCGTCTCCCATAAACAAAGGCCGATTGAACCAGGGACACAATGTACTCCAGAACCCTGTTAAGTCTAACTACAAAAACCTTTGCCACAATCAGGTAAATGGCATTCGAAAGGGCAATCGGCCTGTAGTCTTAACATACCTCATCATCCAAGATAATTCATATTATCAAAGTATTAGTAAATCAACATTGCAAAATTTTGTAGTTAGTTGGAGTCATTGACTAAGCATAAATCGATAGTCGACCGACTAGTTAAATTTAGTTGGAATTAGTTGATTTTGTTTTTTTAATTATCTAAATATATAAAGGGCATGTATGATAGGGCTTTATCTTGTGTAAGGACCCTGTCTGGGAAGACTGACTATTTTGACATCAACGTTGGTTTACATCAAGGTTCATCTTTGAGTCCATTTCTTTTTACTTTGATTATGAGTGAGTTGACAAGTCACATTCATGATGAGTTACCTTGGTGTATGTTATTTGCTGATGATATTATGTTGATTGACGAGACTAGAGATAGAGTAAATGAGAAGCTTGAGGTCTGGAGACATGCATTGGAGACCAAAGGATTTCGTATAAGTAAGGCTAAGACGGAATATATGGAGTGTACCTTTGATGGAAACATTGGCAGAGGAATTGAGGTGAAGATTGGTGACAATAACATTCAGAAGAGAGATTCTTTTAGATATCTGGGATCTATTTTGCAACAGGATGGGGAAATTGATGGAGATGTTACTAATAGAATAAATGCAGGCTGGCTAAAGTGGAGAGGAGCCTCTGCCGTTCTCTGTGATAAGAAAATTCCTTTAAAAATTAAAGGAAAGTTTTACAAAGCAGCCGTGAGACCTGCTATGCTCTATGGATCTGAATGTTGGCCTGTGAACCATAGACATGTGCGGAGAATGGCTGTAGCAGAAATGAAAATGCTAAGGTGGATGTGTGGACACACATGTAAAGATCATATCCGGAATGATGCAATCAGAAAGAAAGTTGGTGTAGCTCCGATCGAGGATTAGATGCGAGAAAACCGCTTAAGGTGGTTTGGTCATTTGCAAAGAAGATCAACAGATGTACCAGTTAGGAGATGCGAGTGTTGGGATGTTGAGCCGACTAAGAGAGGGCGAGGACGGCCCAAAAAGTGTTGGAAAAGAGACTATACGAAGGGATCTTAGTTTTTTGGATATAAGCCTGGGATTGACCCAAGATAGATCTGAATGGAGGTGAAGAATCCATGTAGCCAACCCTACTTAATTGTGGGAAAAGGCTTTGTTGTTGTTAATATATAAAGGGTATATGCATATGCTATCATGGAGTAGCTAACTTGGCTACTTCCACCTTTTTTTTCATTTTCGTGCTATTTTTTAAAAACTCATGGGGAATTTATATCACCTATTGTCATGATGTGTCATTCAAATTTCATATAAAACAAGCACTCCTAACATGCCCATCTGGAGGGGGTCATTTTCAGCAATTACGAGACCAATCGATTTTTGATAGGCTTGATGGATATGATAGGATTCTCATAGTAAGTCAAAATTTGAATGATAATGTGATGATATTAGGTGATCAAATTCCCCAAGGTGTTTTCAAAAATTACAGTGAAAAATTTAAAAAAAAGGGTGGGAGTAGCCGTGTTAGTTACTCCCTAGTAGCATATACATTTTACTCATAAATAAATCAATTTTAGACATATATTGTTATTTATTACGTAGATTTGGATATTTTCAATACTATCATATTGCAATAAACCAAATATATTTATTCCAATAAAACATTAAGCATTTTAGATTTAGTTTACCTTTTAAAAATTCCAAAGAAACATAACTAACTTCAAAAAAGTCACCTTTTAAAAAAATTAGAAAAAACCTTAGCCGAATAGTTTGGTTAGCCAATAGCTGTCAATCCGATCAGTTGACTAGCCTATTCGAGTTGAAAACCACCGATTCGACTATTCGACCTAGTTGGTTGACTTTTGCAAGCTTCTGGAAACTGGAAAAATGAATTCATCAGTGTACATTAGTGAAAGAGCCAATCCAGAGTACTGTAGGCATTTTGTGAAATCTACTCAGCCGAACAGTTTGGTTAGCCAATATCTGTCAGTCTGATCAGTCGACTAGCCTATTCGAGTCGCAAATCACCGACTCGACTAGTCGACCTAGCTGCTTGACCGATGCAAGCTTGTGGAAAATGGAAAATCAACTTTCATCAGTTTACATTAGTGAAAAAGCCAGTCCAGAGTATTCTAGGCGTTTGTGAAATCAACTTTTCACAAGAAGCATTCCACCTAATTTTTTTTCCAGTGAGATGTATTTCCAAAGCAGTAATCTAGTTTTCAAGTACAGATCGGCTAGCAATAAATGCTGGCTAGACTAGGATAACCAGACACTCCAGCAGAAATTTATTGCTGCTTCCGGAATGGTCTGAGTTGAGTTTAGGTATAGAGCTGCTCAAGGACATGCCCGAGGAGATTATGAACAACTTGTGTCTAAAGTACTCAAACCAGATGTATACTGTGAGACAGCTGCTAGGAACGTGCCTAGTATATTATCTTGCATAATGTAATATAACTCGATCACCAGTTCTTTATGCCGTGAAATGGTAGGTTTTCTGTAGGAAATAATAGGTCATTTTACTGTCGGGCATTACCCGTTGCCCTTGGGAAGTAAAAGGGTAGCCATCTTAATAAATTTGTGAATAATTTTTTTGGAAGATTCCTATGACTCTTTGACAGTTGCAAGAGAAGCATAAAGCATTTTGAAAAAAAATGATGCCTGACAATTTATCTGTATTCACATTGCATGGTCATGACTCATGATATGCAGAAATATTGTCCAAATGAGAACTATAGAGATGGACAAGAACAAACTGGTTATAAATTGGTCTATATACCAAAATAGTCTAAAAAGGCAAATGATACCAATGGTTATATTCAAAGACGATGTTTACTTCAATGAATATGTGATTTATATAATGTCTTCTTATTACAGATACAAACAGATGGATACATATACGGATATAGGTATTACCATATCCTTATGCTTTTCAAAACATGGATACAGATACGTAAACAAATATGTAAACATATATCTTGTGGATATTGACAATCATAAACCATATCCTTAAATATGTATACGGATTTGGAAACGTGTCATAATTTAGATATGGATATTTTACAAATGGATAGGGATTATTTTACGGATAATAATTTTTTTCTTAAGACTTAAATTCAATGTCAAAATTACACAAACTACAAGTACATAAAATATCATAAGAAAATAAAGTAATATGTTGAACTAAATTTTTATAACAAATAGCTAAGGGATTTTTGCACTCGAACCCTATAAACATTGTAAATTTCCTTTTTGACCTTATAAACATCTTTATTATCCCCTCAACCCTATAAACTTGCTTTGTCTTACCCCACAAACCCTACCATCAATTTCACTTTTACTCGAGCCAATATCTTGGGTTATTATTAAGTTAATCTAACCATGCATGCTATGAATGCACCATGGAGGGGGTTGGAGCTTCAAGCGTCACATGGGAGGCGAGGCGGAGGTCGAGAGGCACCGGGCATGGTGCCTGGAGTTCGTGGCTGTGCAGGGGAGGCAAGGCAGATGCCAGGAGGTGCGAGGGAGGGGGCTAAAGCTCGGGGCGGCTCGAGGGAGGGGACTGGAGCTCGGAGCAGCACGAGGAGGCGAGGCAGAGGCTGGAAGGCACAGGGTGGTGGTGGTGGTGGTGGGGGGGGGTTGGAGCTTGAGGCGGCGCATGGGAGGCGGGGTAGAGGTTGGGAGGTGCGGGGAAGGGGGCTGGAGCTCGGGGTGGTACAGGGGAGGCGGGCGGAGGCTCGTGCATCGTGGGGGAGGGGGCTGGAGCTTCGGGCAGCGTGAAGGAGGTGTGGTGGAGTCTCAGGGCGATGCGAGGGAGGGGGGCTGGAGCTTCGGACGACGCAAGGGAGGTGGGGTGGAGGTTCTGGCCAGTGCGGGGGAGGTGGGGTGGAGGCTGGGAGGTGGGTGGAGATGGTGCTGAGTGGGGAAATGGAGGTGAGCAGGAGGGTGGGGGGGGGAGGAGGACACTCATTGTACTTTTGATAAACAAAATGGATATTATGTCAAAGAAATTAACAAATTCCAGTTAGTTTTAACATCCAAATGGATGTGAGTTAACCTCAGGGTTTGTGGGGTAAGAGTTAGCAAGTTTACGGGGTCGAGGGGATAATAATGACTTTTACAAGGTTGAGAAGGAATTTGCAAAGTTTCTAGGGTTCGTAGGATACAAATCCCAATAGTTAAACACAATAAGATATATACTTAGATAAATTACCAAGAAAAAGAGCCCCAACTATACCTCAATTCGCAATTAGAGGCCTCATTTTTGAAATGATATAAAGAGGATATTGAAATTTTAACTTTATGCTTTAATATCAGCATAAAAGGATTAAGGAAGCTTGCGGAAACATGTATTTAAGACAAAAAATAAGATCGAAGCCTTTATTGTTACGGTTCCGAAATAAGGTCCTACATGGCGATTGAGGTATAGTTGGGGCCTTTTCTGTAATTTAGTCTATTTATTTTTCTTCATGCATTTGAAATGACTCTAAAACACATTATATTACGTGTCACCCTATAATATATATATATATATATATATATTCATACATTTTTATATACACATTGGTAAATAAGTCTATGATACCCATACACAGGGAGATTTTAGTAATACGGATATCCGTATCTGTATCCCTCATAAAAAAATACAACCATATCTCTATCCTCAAAAAAATTGAAAATGATATTTGCACCCGCAAAAAAAATATAAAAACACATATCCATATCCGAAAAAACCAAAATTGCATATTCATACCCTCTTAAAAAAGGATTCGATGACAGTTGGATAAAGATATATCCTTAGCCGGTTGCATCCCTACTTATACTATGACCCCAGGTTTTGCTTAGTCAAATAAGGCATATGATTTTATATTTTTCTGTGTATGATGCGAATGGAAGTTCTACCACACAAAAGAACAGGGTTCAAATCCCACTCTTGCAGGGGTTGCGTTAGGTAGTCGACGGCCAGCGTAAAAAATAGTCGAATCTTTCAACATGGATTTAGCAAAAATCCATGTAGCCGACCCTACTTATAGTGGGAGAAGGCTTAGTACATTTTTATGATGCGAATGGAAGTTCACCTGCTACAGTTGCTTCACCTGCTCACATAATATTGTTTTTATTTGGTCTGATAATTTATTTTACTTTTCTGTTGATTACTAATTTTCTCTCACTTCACCTGGTATGCTTTTCACATCAGGAAATGATGCATATAGAAATTGTTTCTAGTTGGTATCATAGTTTCACTTGAAGTTGGTTATCACTGCTCTTTCTCCGTGGATTAAATTGTGCCATTCAGGGAAATCGAGACTCAAAGTGAGGTATCCCTCAATTTTCTTGGTGACGCGTGCAAAAACATATCTAGTGCTCCATGTACCTAAAAGGGCAGCACAGTTGTTTTGTCTAGTACTCCAATACCTATTCTAGTCTAAATCGTATATTTGTGTCTGTGTTCATAGATAAGTTTTGCATTTCAAATAAGTCTATAGACAATCAAAAGATACAATAATTAATATTTGTGTTTTCCCATAACTCGGGAAAGCGAAGAAAATGACACACCGATACAACAAATGGCATCCTGTCAATAATGCTCAACTTTGTAATTTTGCAGGTATATTTTTTGATACGTATGGGGAGTACTATGAAGATTTGAGAGAATTTCATCAACATCTACCAAAAGCTGTTGAAGCCTGGAGGTATTTACTCTTATTTCAACGGTCTTTGTGGGGATAATGCATTCTTCCACGTAGTTTACTGTCAACTGGTAGCTCTTGAACTTGGGAATCTGTGTTACACAACACAGTTCATTCCTTTGCCGGTTAAGGATTGCTTGGCCGAGGAGGTGTGGAAGGGTGTCAAGCAAAAATACTGGCAATTGGATACCTATTATCTTCCTGTTTGTCAAATAGAAAGTGATTCTTGAAGTATGTAATCCAGCTCTGTTTGCTTCAAAGTAGAACATAAGCAATTAATCACTTCAAAATTATTTCGGCATGTTTGAAAGTCTCATATTAGTCACCTTTTTTGTCGGGCAAGCTGTTTTTTCTGAATACGTGAAGAAGCTTTTGTGGCTACTTCAGCGGGCAAATTTTAAAATTCATCAAAGTTGCTATGGTTACTCTCTTTTCCTGGAATTATTGTCCCACTCCATAACAAGCTTTCTAGTAAATTGTTGTTGTTTTTCTAGTTTTATATAATTAGCTGATGAGATGATGCATCAATTTAGGCCAAATTCGTACAAAAAAACATGGAATCATGTCTTCAGGAGCCAATATAATGTTATACCCTTTGTTGCATATTGGATATGCATTCCCCATGTTGATCTGTGGCTGGTGCATAGGTGGCTTGTGACATTGGCCTACATCGGTGGGTGGGGTACTGGTTTGGATAAAATATTTTGGTGTGGAAATAGGAAGGAGGATGTCCACAGGGCTGGTCTCCATCCTGTTTGACTGTCACCTCTCCCGACCTCATCATTTGAGCATGCCAACATTTAACCAATTCTAGCAGGTGCTCATTTCACTTGGATTGTTAACAATTACCCATTTGGGAATTAGGATAATAGATCCTTAAAAGAATGTCATCTAAATATAACCTACTTTGGATGTCCTAGATTTGAATCAAACTACAACTTTGCCTTGAAATAAGCCAACCAATCTTGATGGAGCGAACTTGACTTCATATATAGTATTTTAAAATAAGATTTGACCAAATGGTCTGTATTATGATTCGAGACAACTTAGTATATGGCTTGGGGAGGGGATTGGTGTCTATCTGAGACAGGGAGGGAGCGTATGGATGAGGTCTCGGGACATGCTTCAAATGCATTGAAAAGTATATTTCTTCTGCTAATCATCCATTTCACTGCGATTGCTTATTTGTGCTAGTATTATTTAATTAGTATTTATCTCTGGAAGATATTGTGAGAATTAGATATTGGTTATTGTATGATATAACATGTGATAGATAGATAAATATATATGGAATTGAAATAAACGCTTTGTTGATCTACTTTAGTTATCTTATATTACTCCAGCATGATTTTGACTCCTGAAAAGAGTTGGGGATATTGATGCAACTGGATACATTATCCTGACAATATTCTTATTTAATGCGATATCATATCTATTCCACACATTCTGATATGCGTATGCGAATCCATTATCATCTCATTGATATTCATAAATATTCATATATGTATATCCACTTTATTATATAAATATTGTTATTGATATATTTATAATTGTAGATAGCAATATTAAATGTACATTGATATGAAATAGATACAATTAAGCTTGTCTAAGAATTAGCCTTATCTACAAAGTGCTCCTTTTATTGTCCATATCCTTTCTATAAATAGAGCCTCAGACTCCTTGTACTCGTTGAGAGATTCTAATAGAATACCTAACCCTTTGAGTCTTTCTCTCGTGATTTCACTCACTCTTTAGGGAGTAGGGTTTTACATAAATCCATATGTTATTGTTCTTGATTCTGTTTCATATATTTCCACATGGTATCAAAGCGAGCTGATTTTGGATTTATCTCCGAGATTTGATTTGATTTCAATTTTATTTTTCAAAGTTCTCGGCGGTTTCATTGAAGATCATGCAATCTCTATGCGAAAGTTCTTTCACAAGAATTGGCTGCAAAAGGCTGTGTGGTGATCCTCTTGCACATGCTGATTTCAGACTACGACACATTTTCTTAAACCCTATTCGTCAATGAAGAGGGGCATCATTCCCTACGAACAAGCATCATGGACAAGCAACAACAAATACTATGAGTTTGTTGTTGCACCAACATTGTTTTGCAAAGAAGATGAGTGAGCACAAAGTGCTATTACCTCTATATTGATAATCATCACGTCAGATCTCGTAAACGTGTGATGGTTGTAGCTCCTGACATCCGAGCGACAATGAAGGAAACTTATGGTGGCATGAGGTATCAGTAGCCTCGACTATGCATGGTTGCAAGCACTAGATGATGCAACACCAATCAAGTGACACCACATTGACACAAGGTGGAGTGGTTGTGACCAGGGTCCAGAAGCACGAAGAGAAAGAATGCTGTGGTGTGTGGTGATGGCTGTACGAGATTTGTGGGTTCTCCCTTGTCCCACGTGAAACCTAATTTAGAAGATGCTGAGGGACAAATTCCTTAGTAACATAGTTCGAAAAAATTATTCTTCCACAAAGCCAATTTTTTTCTGTCAATACTGTAGGCATATCACATTAATTTTATGCGCTAAAGAGACTCGTATGGAATTTATGCGCTTTAGGGTAGTGCATAAATTTTATGCGCTTTCACCCTATAGCGCACGAAACGTATGCGATATACTCTGCAACTTCAGGAAAAAAATAGACAGAACGTTTTGCTGGGACAAAATAAAGAAATGGAACTTGAACCTTATTACATAAGAGTAAAGATTTCCATAAATATCTCCACGAATAGGATATGTACCAAAGTCATTCATGTCATAAATAGTACGAATAGATGTCCATAAAAAGACTCTATTGGATTAGAAAATAGTTCATGTTGGGTACAATACAAATAATTAGGATAGAGTACATTACCAAATATCGTCACAGAATACATATTTGTCTCTTCCTCCTCCTTTGATAGGTTGTTTTTCCATAACTAAGATCAACTCCTTGTAATTGCGAACTTCCTATGCCTTCTTCCTCATCGAAGGTGGGCACAGGTGGCGGGGTTAGTGCAACATACATATATTGAGTTTCTTCCCCCCTTATGTTCCTTGCAGACGCTTGTGGAGTTGTCATCTCGTCGTCTCGAGGCTCAACAATTGGTGTGACAAATTGTGTCTCCAAAATGAATATTTCTGTAGCATGCTGATGACATCATTTTTCATCAAAGGCAACAAAGACAGGAGGCGTTGGTCTCTTGCGACCTGCAGAAGTTGGGTTTGATTGGAGGAGGAATGGCAAGGAGTGCGAGAGCGTGGGAGTGGGGGAGCGGTAGGGGCGGCGCGAGGGGGTGGGAGAAGGGCGAGGCGAGCGGGTTTGGGAGCAGGAAAGCATGGCGGCCAACGGATGAGGTCAAGGCGGCGAGAAGTGGGGTTTTCGGGAGTGGCAGAGCTCTTATCTCTGACGTAGTTGGGGCCCGACGGGGCGGCTACGAAGGGGAATGGGTCACTCGAGGTGGGTTGGAGGAGTCGTGCAGTGCTGGCGAGAGCCCACAGTTTGTGGTGGCTGGTGCGGGTCGTGGCGAAGGAGCGGGGGAAGGTAGAGAGGGTCGTATTGGTGATTGGGTGCATGTAACCCACAGGAAGCCTGAGAGGAGATGCTTTCGTTGTGGGCCGAGGGGGCACCTGGCGTCGGTTTGCACTGCTCGTCCGAGGTGCTTTGCATGCGGAGGGTTGGGGTACCGATTGGCCTCCTGTGGTTTAGGATTTCGTCATGACGACGCTTCGGCACCGACTCATGGGAATGCATTCAAGCAGGGTGATTCGTCTCCGCAGGAGACTTTCTTAGTCAGGGAGGGGCACTCGTTTGCACAGGTGGTGGCAGGGGGTCCAAGCTATGGTCTGGTTTCCACCACCCACTCTTCTGCCCGTGGGGTGGCCGCCTCGACTGCGCCGGTGTCGCAGGTTAAGCTTCCGGAGCCGCAACCAAAGTTTGCAAGGGGACATGAGTTTAAGTTTGCGGTCATTGGGTTTAGCGTGCGTTGCTGCTTGTCGGTGGATCGTGCGAGGGGCCTTCTTCGTGAGTTACTTGGAGCACATTTTGTGGGGGACGTCATCGCCATCGATGCTAATCACTGTTGTGCTCGGGGCTTGTCTGCTGCTCAGCGAGACCGGCTTCTTAGGAATGACTTGGCTGATGATTTTGTTTGGAGGGACCTGCGTTTTGCGGACGGAGCGTGTCCGACAGTCGAGGTTTGTGTGGCAGAGGTCCGTGGGGTCCCGTGTCTCTCCAGGTCGGTGCATTGTCTCAGGCGGACTCTACGGCGGTGGGGTGAGGTCCTCGCAATCATTGACAATGGTTTGACGCCGGGCTCCGACCTTGATATTACTCGGGTTCTCATGGAGTGCAACAAGAGTTTTCTAATGGTGCGTCGGGTCAAGTTTTCTCCGACTACATGAAGATCGGACGCTTCAGATGTAGGGTTGAGCTGTCGGTTGTCGACCCGCCACTACCGCCGATGAGCGAGGGGGGGGGTGGAGGTTTCTCCGGAGATTGGAAGGGGGAAGGGCGTCGCCTCGTCTTCCGAGGAACGAGTGGCTGTGCATGGTGGCTCTTCGTGGGACTCATCCCGCGATGATGATTTCGTACGTCCCTTCGGTTATTCGCCTTGGTCTTTGTGCTTGGATTCTTCAGTTGCCGGTTGGTCTGCTGACGTGGCGGGGAGGAGTTCAGGGGTCGATGGGACCTTTAGCTTTTGGGCTCGGGCGCCTGGGTCCATTATCCGTTTCCTGAGATCGGATCCTTTGGCGGATTGGCCGGTTGATGGACCCTCTTATTGTCTTGCTCTTGGATCTTTTGTGGGCGGGAACTTGGGCCAGCATCCGCCTCTTTCCGGTTCTTCCTCAGCGCTTCTCTCTACTCCTTTGGTCGGCTTGGCTCCACCGGCGGGAGGGGGGGGGGCTTCAATGGCTCAGGTCTCTTTTCCTTTATCGGCGATCGAGGGGGGAGGGGTCCTCGGCGACCCGGCAACGTGCGCGTTTGAGGACTCCACATCGGAGGCGATGGCTCGCGGTCCCCCATGACAGTCCTCGGTGGTGCTGACTGAGATCGTAGAGGATGCTTTGGTTGGGGGAGTACCTGAAAAAAGATCTACTAAGAGATACAGGAGGAGGAACAAGGCACGGTCATTGCCCTTTATGGCGCATGGGTGTTCGTCTTTGAAGGATGCAGTTGCGGAGGCGGCTGGTGTCATCCGTTCTGGGGGGCATTCACAAGGTTCCTCATGAAGGTGCTGTATTGGAATGTTCGAGGGTTGGGGGAGACGGCAAAAAGGAGAACCTTGGGGTCGAGGTTCTCGGAATGAGGGTGTGACATAATCATGTTGCAGGAGACTAAGCTGCAGGGGTTGAATGACGGTCTGTGGAGGTCGTTTGGTGCGGGGGGTTTGGACGAAGTCCGGACGGTGGATGCGGCGGGCTCGGCGGGCATGCTGCTCATTGCGTGGCGGTCTGCTTCGTTCTCGCTCAACTCGATGTTCAGAGGGAGGCATTCTATTTTTGTACTTTTAGATCGGGTGGATTCTTCTTCGTCGATTTCTCTTTCTTGTGCTTACGGACCGTGCTGCAATATTAAGAGGAAGGAGCTTTGGGAGGACTTGCGGAAGGTTGCTCTCCGGTTTGAGGGAATCTGGCTGGTTGGGGGTGACTTCAACGTCCCCTCCACTCGTCGGACATGCCTCGTTCTCGGGGCGGTATGGACCCTGGCTCGTTGGATTTTGCGGAGCTCATCGACTCTTTGGCTCTCGAGGACTTGTGAGCAGGCGATATCACTTACACGTGGAGAAACTCTAACTCCCGGTCCTGTATTGACAGATTTTTGGCATCCGTGGATCTTTTGGATTCCTTTCCCCTTTCTTTCGTGAGCTCCAGGCCTCGGTGCTTGTCTGACCACAATCCTATCCTTTGGGACTCCGGTCATGTGGCGTTTTCGCGGGGCTTCTTCAGGTATGAGAGGTGCTGGATGCTGGAGGACAATTTCAGAGCTATAGTTGCGGATCATTGGGCCAAGGTGCAGCTGGGGACCTCGACGGTGACGAGGTTTGTTCGCAAGCTCGATTCGTTGCGCAAACGGTTGGCTATCTTTAAGAAGGAGTCGAGGGCGGCGAGGATCGCGGCCAGAAGGGAGGCGGATGAGGTGGTCAGCGCTTTAGATGCTTTGGAGGGGGTTAGGGAGCTTCGGCAGGAGGAGCTTGTCGCGCGGTCGACTGCTCAGAAGAAGATGGCGGATGAGGATTTGAAGTGTGTCACAGAGTGGTGCCAGAGGTCGAGGGTGTCTTGGCTGAAGGAGGGGGATGCCAACACGGCATATTTCCATCGGGTGGCCAGTGGCAGGCGGCGATCGAACGCCCTTCGTTCGATCACGATTGATGATAGGCGCGTGGTGGGTGACGCGGCTATGGGACGGGCGATCGTGGATTACTTTAAGGACTTTTCGGGGAGGCGCATCCAAAAGCTTTGGAGGTGGATCGGGGTAGGAGCTCCTCCGCTTTCGGCCATTCTTTGCGAGGATCTGACCAGGAGGGTTACTTTGGAGGAGGCGAAGGCGGCTGTGTGGGATCTTAACGCTGATGCTTGTCCGGGTCCAGACGGATTCTCGGTGGCGTTTTACATGGATTTTTGGGACTTGGTGGGCACGGAGGTGTTGGAGGTGATCTCCGAGTTCTGTGATGGTAATGCTGGTTTTGACAAAGTCAATAAAGCCCTCATTGTTTTGCTTCTTAAGTATTCATCGACGGAGCGTATTGAGGATTTCCGCCCGATCGCTATTTCAAACTGTCTATACTTGATCGTGGCGAAGGTGTTCGCTATGAGGCTGGCGCGGGTGCTGGACACTATTATCTCGCCTATGCAGGCTGGTTTTGTTTGGGGAAGACAGATTGCGGATTGTATCACTTTGGCTTCGGAGATGGTTGCGAAGTGGAAGAGGGATAGTTGTTTTGGGGTGCTGTGGAAGGTTGACTTCACAAAAGCTTATGATTGTCTCGATTGGAGTTTCATTTGGTCGGTGTTGAGGAGGAAGGGCTTCCCGGTGGTTTGGATTGCTTGGATGCGCCATTACGTCACTACGACTTCTTTTTCGGTGATGGTTAATGGGCGCCTGGAGGGGGGATCTTTCCAGCCGAGGAGGGGGATCCGACAGGGTTGCCCCCCTGCGCCTCTGCTGTTCGTTGTGGCCGTGGATGTCCTTGCTCGGATGGCTTGTCGGGTCATCGATTGTGGACTCTCTCGGGGGGTTTTCTTGTGGCGGGATGGTGGTTCCATTGCTTCAATATGCCGATGACACCATATTTTTCATCGAGGGGGGCCCTGCGTAGGTCTCGGCCATGGCGGCTACGCTTGAGGTGTTCAGTGAGATGTCGGGTCTGTTCAAAAATGCCACAAAGTCGAAGATGGTTCCTTTTGGTCTTAGCGTGGAGGAGGTGGCAGGGTGCGGTTCGATCTTGGACTCTCAGCCTTGTACCCTGCCCTTGGATTACTTGGGGATGCCGCTGGTCTCTGGTAGGGCTCGGCTGAGGGATTGGTCCAAGGTGGTGGAGAAGGTGGAGTTGAGGCTGGTCGGGTGGAGGTCTGCTTTGCTTTCGAGGGGGGGGGGCGCCTAGTCCTTCTCAAGGCGGTGCTTTCGTCTATCCCCGTTTATTTTTTATCTAACAGTCGCTTGCCGGCGTGGATTCGCGTTCGTCTCGAAAAGCTCATGCGGAGATTTTTATGGGGCAAAAATGGGGAGTCGGCGGGTGGGATGCATTTGGTGGGGTGGGATGACATTACGAGACACAAGTGCGATGGGGGGCTGGGCGTCAGGAGGTTGGACCATGTCAATGAGGCCCTTCTCCTTAAATGTGTCAGCAGGTTATGGGGCCCTGGTGAAGATTTTTGTTCCGAGGTTCTGCGGAAAGATTCATCATATTGCCGAGGCGCTTCCGGTGGCGGCTACTAGGATGGGGCCGCTCACGCCTTTTTGGAGGGGGGTGCTGGAGACTTGCTCTAAATTTCCGTCTTTCTTGCTCCGGTTCTCGGGGACGGTCGAACTTTCAGGTTCTGGAAGGATGTGTGGACGGGGGAGGAACCTCTTTCTTCGAGGTTTCCGCGGTTGTTCGCTTTGGCTGTAGATGGGATTGCTAGCGTGGCCTCCTGCTGGTCTGAGATCGGTTGGTTGCCGCTCTTCCGTGTTGGCCTTTCGGAGCAGAGGCTTCACGAATATCTACTTCTTTTGGAGGCCGTCAGGGGTGCCTGTTAGCCTTCGACCGGGAGGGATCACTGGGCTTGGAAGGGGGGCCCTTTCTCGACCAGGAAGGCGTTTGTGGCGGTTTCTTCTTCCCCTCTTCCCGGGCCGGAGTCGGTGGTGCGCGATTGCGGTTTCCTTTGGACTCAGGCTTCCGGAGCGGGTGGGTTTCTTTCTTTGGCTGGTTCGGAGGCAGAGGTTGATGACGAGGGATCGCTGCGCGAGGTTGATTGGGACTATTCCTGATACTTGTATTCTTTGCAGCAATGCCATGGAAACTCTGGAGCATCTGTTCTTCGCGTGCCCGGCGGTGCAGGGTGTTTGGGAGGAGGCGGCCGATGCCTGGGTGTGCTCCTCGGATCTGGTTTCTTTCTGGGACTCGTTGGTGGAAAACAAGGGCAGGGATCGTAGGGAATTGATGCGGCCCTTGGCGAAGGCTGGGGAATTTGGCTTGGACGGAATGATGCTATCTTTTCGGGGCAGCATTTTTACAAGGAAAATGTGCTGATTCATTGTACCCGTTTAGTTGATGACTGGTCGTTGATTTAGGTTCCTTTTTGGAGCCGCGACTGGTACCCTGTAAAGTTTTTCTTTTTCTTTTTTCTTTTAATATATGGCAGGGGCGGACACCGCCGAGTGTTTCCCCTTCTTTTAGACTTCAAAAAAAAAATGAACTCAGGGACCTCGCCCATATCCTAGTTTCCTTCCTCCACTTCCACGCCATGTGCAAATTCATGCTGCCCTCGTCCATGACCTCGTCCATGACCTTCTTGCTATTGGTGTGCCCTAGCCCGACCTCTTCCACTCCCACATCCTCTTCCTCTTTCTTGGACATTCTCGTGTTGCATGTACTCCTCGTTCAAGATCATAGCATCTGCAAATCGCATGGCCAATGAATGCTCCATTTCAGACTTGGTCTCCCATGCTATATCTCTATACTGTAGTGGCTTGGATCTCTGCCTCCTATTTTATGACAAGATCCCATCTCTGCATCTGAAAATTTTAAATAAATGTGAAGTTAGATATTTATAACATAATGAAATATATTTGAATTATTTAGACTTACATTGTAGACGAGGATTGCACCCAATCTCCTCACATATCTTCTAGTGATCCGAAGATACCTATCCATGTAATCCGGAGAGGTACTAACCCCAATGGATAGGTCTATGTGGAGAACTCTCTCGTGACGAGACATCCAAGCAGTGATGTGATTAAAATGTTTCTCTCCAATCTACATCCACCTTACCCCGCAGATCGATCGCATGTAACACCTCATCAGTGTCGCAAGGAAATGGGATACTCTGGCAACCACCAAATTGGTGTACGATGCGGTCGAGAAAGTAGTGCTCGACCACGTGGAAGTAGATGAGAGGAACACATTATGTCCAAACATGTTGACCATCGATGCAATAATGTGGGAGAGCTTCCAAGATGTTTGTCCCATACGGCATCCACAAAACCTGCACATAAGTTATTTCGATCACTTCATGAATATTCCAAATGATTATTTTTTTAAAGGTATACCTGCTCTGAAGATTGCATTTCAAATGGATCATGATATGGCCGCACATGGTGCGTTGGTTGGCGTATGTTCTCAAAGTCTGTCCTCCAACGAACGCCTAATGCCGCTCATGCCATTGGAGTCCCAATCTAATAACAGTGGCTATATGGGGAAAGTGCTCCCACGCCCAAAGTTGCAAAAGTATAACAAAACCGCCTACCTCCTCGGTCCTCATGTCTGCGGCGTAACATAGATGCATGTACAAGTATGCCAACGTGGCGGATCTCCAACTGAATGTCCCAGTGACATCAAGATCGGATAAAAGCGGTAAAGTTATAATAGATATCAAAGACCTGCTCTTGTCCGTGAATAATACACCTTCAAGGAGCTGCAGGATGTATGCTCTCGCATAGCGTATCAATGTGTCCTCATCTGCATGGGCGGACACATGTGAAAATGACTAGTACAACCAACTCGCCATCCCTATTGATCCTTGGATCTCATTCTCCATTGGTCGAACCCCTAGTAATTGTTCGCACACATCATCCCATTTCCCTACTGTCAATGTAGCACCGATAACTGCTATGCCATCAACTCGCAACTCCATCAGCACAGCTACATCCTGAAGCGTAATCATCATCTACCCGTTGGCCATATGAAATGTATGTGTTTCCGGCCTCCATCGCTCCACCACGGTAGTTATAAGATGCCAATTAAGGGCTATGAACTCCAAATCAGTAACTCCACCAAATCCTTCCTGCACAACAAAGGGCCGAATGCGATCGTCAAGTGGTATGTGCCGTACTTGCTTCTCCCTTCACCGACATCGTAGCCATGATGATACCTGCCCACATAAATATGAATTGTTAATTTTGAGATTTAAAAATGCAAATCGTGAAAATGAAATTAAATGAAATAAACAACATAACTTACATCACCCTCCCATACTCGGCGTGAGCGATGTCGATCCTGTTGCGTCAGCACGGAAGTGTCAATGGGGCCTGGATCCATCTATAACACACATAGCATATGTATACGTTAGTAATTTTAAAAGGGAAGATATAACAAATATTCAAAGCAACAAACTATGTTTATTATGCATGTATTATAAATTTTCTCTTATAACGAGAAATATAATAAACTTACTGAGGCCGGTACATTTTCTCTTATTATGACCTTCCCCTCCACATCTCCCGCATCTATTTTTGTTTCGATTTGCTGCAGGAGCTGTAGTTGATGAAGATGCTTCTGAGTTTTTTCTTGGACATGTGCGTTTACTATGACCCAAAGTTCCACATGAACCACATGTATTATTTTGCAAAACTTCTCTTATATCCATCTCATTGTGGATCCTTGTGGACTGAGGTCTCCCTTTACTTCGCTTTAACTTCTTGTTGGGTCTCAACTCAGAGTAGGACAAGGCCACCCACATATCCCTCTCCCAAGGGGAAAAATTTCCCTTGGTAAACCTTGTGTTAGTATTGATTTGGGTCTAAGTGGCCATTGTTTTGTTAGAATGGTGCTCTAAGCCATTTCATTTTTTTATTTCATTGCACATGCCCAGTAGGAGCTATTTTATATTATTTATTGGTTTGGGTCTAAGTGGCCATTGTTCTTGGAAACAGGATGAAACTTCAAGGATGAAACTTCAAAAAAAGAAAGAAAGAAAAGGATCAGCTTGGATGATGCCACTGTTGGGTTGAGCCAGAGAACATTCTGGCCAAGTATTTTTTTATCTTTAATTTAGGTCCAGTGGGCCCAGTTTCTGCTAATCAATAAACCTAAGCAGTAAATAAATGAAGGGGCGAAAAAGGAAGCTGCTATGTGAGGAAGAGAGAGAGAGAGGAAAAGGTGAATACAAAAAAATAGAGATGAAAAAGGGAAGAACAAGTTTGATGGAGTCACACGATTAGAAATGAATGACAAAAAAAGTCAACCACTGAAATTGAGGGATTGCTTTTTTTTTTGACACTCAATTGAGGGATTGCTTGAAAGAACAAGCACAAGGGAAGAGGGATTTTAATTTATTTTGTATTTCCCACATGGATATAAGAGATAGGGTGAGTGTCTACGATCACCTCCTTATTTTGTATGAGGCATATATTTGTGATTATTTATTTAAGAGATCCTCATACTCTTAATTTTGACTTAGTCTTGATGTGGACCACATATGTCAAAGACCCATAGTATAGGCTCGATACAGAGAGATCCATGCAGACTCTATAATAGAGATACCATTCTTTGAGCCAGTGCGAGAGGTGTCCAGTTCGAGGTTACCATTGGGAGACACATTGCAACAGTTTCATAATAGAAGCCCTTTATTTAGATTATCATATGGTGGTAACACTTACAGAGGTTTTTGTTGGAGAGAACCTTTTTCAGTCTTCTGTATCCCGAGCATTCAAGAACCCGAAAACATCGACAAACTTCCCTAGATCACAAGAGAGAGATGATGATTATTCGGGTTTTTTTCTTGAGTAGTATATTTTGAGTTTTGTATTATCAAACTGGACCTTTCATGCTCCAGCTTGAGGGGGAGTGTTGAGATATTTGTAATTGGACTTCTATGCATAAGGAGTTATTTTGTCTCGCATTGATAAGTGCTGGGACTTGGTTGAGTTGGTGGAGCTATAAATAGAGAACCAAACTTTGTGTACTTTGTGAGAGTTTTTAATGGAATACATAGCCCGTTGAGGCTTTCTCTTGTGGTTTCACCCCACTCCTTAGGGAGTAGAGTTTCACGTAAATCCATGTTCTCTTCTTGTTCTTGATTGCACATTCTAATTTATATATTTCCAAGGTATACAAATTTTTAAGTGGACAAGGATATAGTAATACTTATATTTGTATTTGTTTGTTTATATATCTGTTAGGGGGATGAATAATGGACATGGGTGTAAGTTGTAAGTCCTTATCTATTTTAAAGTTCAGGTAAAAATGGTTGGGTTAGTGCTGCAACATGGGGCACCATTTGGAAGCTTTGTGATGAACAATTTATAGTCTCCGTCTCAACATATCATAAAGACTTTTTATCAATCAACTTTGAAAGAACGGCCTCTGCCTCCACTGGGTATAGATAATAATTTTTTTCCGAACTCTTTGTTGAGACAAATTTCCCACTTCCTGGCCGTCTGATCGAGATATTTTAGAGGACCCCACTCGTACTAGATGTAGTACATTTTTATCTTTAATGCAATGCTTTATTTCTCGTGTTGAAGTTTCCCCAGTTGGTTTTCCTCTACTCACAGCCTTAGTCTTGTAAGGTCTAAGTTCACATACTACCTTTTTGACTTTTGCAGTTCCAAGGACTTCCGGTATTAAGTGCACATATCAAGGTAGGAAATGCCCATCAACTCGATAAAGGCTTGTTGAACTTGGATACATTGGTTTTTTTGGGCTGATGTGAGGCGGTCTAGGAGGGGCGTCCATCTGGTTGATTAGAATAAGGTGACGGCATCGGAGAAGAAGGGCGGTTTGGGGGATCTGCAGGTGGGTGAGATGAACAAGGTATTCATGGCGAAATGGGTGATGCATCTTTGGGGGAAGTTAGAGGACATGGTCTGCAGGTTGCTGAGGAAGATTAGAATAAGGTGACGGCATTGGAGAAGAAGTGCGGTTTGGGGGTTCCGCAGGTGTGTGAGATGAACAAGGTATTCATGGCGAAATGGGTGATGCATCTTTGGGGGAAGTCAGAGGACATGGTATGCATGTTGCTGAGGAAGATTTACAGGATATCCATGTCGTTGGAGGTAGTCACGGGATGTCTACCGTTGTTTTTGTGGAAGGGAATTACTCATGTGATCCCAGAGTTGGCAGTTAAGATGAGGCCTATTCTTGGGAACAAAGCGGGATTTTGATTTTGGCGGGACGATTGAACGGGGAAAGGGGCGGTGGGGGAGTATTACCCGCAGCTTTTGCAGTTGGCGGCAGATAAGGAGAAGGTGGTGCAAAAGGTTTGGGAGCAAGGATCGTGGTCCCTGGTTTTCTCTTCGGTGTTGTCGGATTAAAGGGTCAAGGACTTCATGGCCCTATAGGTGGAGTTGGCGCAGGTAGAGGGGCCGGTGGATGTTCGAGAACATTATGTTTGGGGAGATGGAAGATTTTTGGTGAAAAAGACGTATCGGTTCTTCACAGAAGACGAGGAGGTCGGAGTGGACATGAGGATGATATGGAGAAGCAATATGCCGATTAGAATCAAGATTTTTATTTGGCTGTTCAGGCTCGGCAAGATTCTCACGAAAGGGTGCAGGGGGCAGTTGTTGGGGGCATAGGATGTTACGTGTGATAGATGTGGGTTGGCGATGGAAGAGGTGGAGCGTCTGTTTTTCTCCCGTCCGTACTCGGCTCATGCGTGGAGCTGGGTGATCATTTCTTGGCTTTCTGGAGAGGACTCTTCGCGCTTTTGGAGAGATATTAGATCCGTTTGTGGATATGGTCATGAGGACAACACATTTCCTTTTGCGCTGGTTTGGGCAATTTGGTGCGTCGGGAACGACATCATTTTTGGATGGCATACTTTTTACACTGAGAATGTAATTGAACATTGTAGGGGTGCTATGTACAACATGGAATTAGAACACTGTAACTTGTATATATATGGGTGAAATGGGGCTGCCCTAGGGGGAGCTAACTTAGCTCCCCTCGTCCTATTTTCTCTATTATTTTTTTTTTGAAAAATACTTCCGTGAATTTTCATCAATATATTTCTATATTATGTCATTCAAGTTTCGTGAACTCCTACGGCCTCTATCCAGGCGGGGTCGATTTCAACAATTCTACGATCATTAAGAAATGACTGTATGAATGGAGGCCGTATGGGTCTCTGTTTCACACGAAACTTGAATGACATAATATAGACTAATAGTGATGAAAATTCACGGAAGCATTTAAAGAAATAAAAAAATGGGGAAAATGAGGCGGAGGAAGCTAAGTTCGCTCCCCCATGGGCAGCCCCATTTTACCCTATATATATACCTTTTGAGGTGGGTCCCAAAGCAGGACGCCACCCTCTACTTTTTCAAAAAAAGCAAAATAGTCAGTGAGGGGATATGGTGGTTGGGACTATGCCTGTAGTGATGTCTGATCCTTTGGGTACCTGATCCAATTGTAGAATTCATAAGATAACCTGATTTAGTGGCTACTGATCTCCATCCACAAGTTAAAGTTATGAATCCTCTATTCGTCAAGTTCCCATATCCCAGTCACCTCTCTCAACTGGAAATAGCTAAAGACTATAAACATAGCAATCTTAAGTGTGCTATAATCTGGGATTCTACATGTCAATTTAGACTAAAATCTCCTGAAGATGGTGTGATGATATAACAGTGCTTAACATGGCTGATCTACAAGGTACCAATCTATGTAATATTGTGTTCAAATTTTGATTATGTTTCCTTTGGAGTTTCTAGAACTGAAAAGAAATGCGGGATGGATTGTACCTATGAGCTGATTAGTGATGGTATTCAAATGGTTGACGTGATTGCTTTGTACATACGAGTCTAGGAAATGTCCAGGAAGTCAACATAGGTTCGTTGAGATTGGATGCACTATTGCCAAAATGGTCAGGGAGGGGCTGTGGTGGTTGCAACTACACCTGTCTTGATGTCTGATCCTTTGGGTACAAGATCCACCTGTAGAATTCAAATGATAACCTGATTTTATTAGTGGCGATTGATCTCCATCCACATATTGGTTCCGTGAATCCTCTACTCGTCAAGTTCCCATATCCCAGTTACCTCTCTCAACTGGAAATAGCTAAAGACTTTAAACATAGATATCTTAAGTGCACTATAAATAGGGATTCTTCGTCACTTTTGTTTAGACTGGAATTTGTTGAACATGGTGTGATAATTTAATATTGCTCAACATGCCTGATTCACAATGTAGCAATCTATTGACTGATTCACAAGGTACCGATCTATTTAATATTGTGCTTAATTTTTCGTTCTGTAGTTCCTTTGGAATTTCTACATCCGAAAGGATTGTGGGATGGATTGTGCCTATGAGTTGATTGGTGATGATAATGAAATGGCGACGTGATTTCTTTGATCATGTTGCTCTTAGGTGCGTTTATGCTGTCGTTATTATCTATTAGTTTGCAATTTGTGAAGCATAGTTTCACATGGAAAAGTCCGGAAAAATGTGATTGTTACAAGGGCAATTGAATGATAACTTGGATGTAAGTATTTTTTGGGTGCACATTCCATTCCTTCAATTTTTTTAGTTAGATTAGTAATCCTTCACATTATATTAACCTGATAATAGATTCTCCAAAATTTCCCTACAAATTGAATCATATTAACAACATATAAACAAGGATGAACGCAAACAAATCATTCCCTATTTTTAATCCTAAAGATCATCCATGTTTCAAACAAACAAAAAAGTACTTTGTAAGGGGTTAACCTATAGCTTCTGATACCTTGAATCTACATAATACAGCTCGGTCCCACTGCAAAACGGTTAAACACCGTTTTTGATCCTTCCACCAAACAAGCCCCAAGCGTTTAGATGCCCTAGGCAATTTTGTAGATCATGTGGTTTTTGGATGCTATGTGAATTTGCAAATTACTTTTCATCGTTGCGAGTTTTTACTGATAGGGGACTATTACAAAGGCACCCGATGATCTGGTTATAAGATATCCCTCGTTGAAACTTCTAATGTAATTTCTCTCAAGCGATTTTTGGATGAAAAACGATTGATTATGAGTTCTTTAGTGTTTGGAAAAAAGGACAAGGAAATGAAAGAAGATAAAGTATTTTCCATTTGATGAATAAGTGGAGGGAAAAGGAGATATATGATTTATAACTGTAAATGTCTTGACCTGAGCAAGCAAGCAATCACTAAGTAAACACACAGAGAAGACACATATTTAGAGAAGACACATATCTACATGGGAAACCCTGCCAGTATAGTGGGGGGAGAAACCACCGGTAAAGAGAGATCTCACTATGTAAAAAAGTGCATTACATGATATAGAAAACCCTAGGAGGCAGTGCTCTTCGGAAGTAGACTCTCAGATATTCCACACTTTATTAGTTAGTTCTAAAAACAAGCTTATATATGATATACAATAGACATATCCATAATCATATTCAGAATCCATATTAATCGGGCCGACCAAGATTCACTTACAAAAGGCACCTAATCCTAACCGATTGAGTCTTCAAGGCATATGTCAACAAATCTCCACCTTGACTTGAACTCCGTCTGGAAGTAGCAAGAAAGCTCTTTCGGCCAAAGAGGGTCCTTACGTCCTATTACCCTATAAAGATCAACCAAATTTTCATAGGTTGTGGACTTGGTTAGTTTGTTGTGATGATCTTCATCTGAATGTTACCATCTGACAACTTCTCAGATGAAGTGGTAGCATCTGTCAATGTGCTTGGTTTTTCCCTTTTTATATGTTCCTTTATTACATCATACTTTGATTATCACAGTGGATGGTAACTATTGTTGGGAAGAAGAACGAATGGGATGTTTATTCCATAGAGCTAGGATCTCTTATATAGAGAGAAAATCCTAGAGAGGACAAGGGTTACGAAATCCGAGAGGTCACCGGAGGTTACGGATCTCGAAGGGTCACAGAGGGTTACGGAACCCGAAGTGTCACGGGAGGTTACGTAACCCGAAGGGTTACAAACATAAATGTAAATCTAATAACTCTAACACTCCCCCTCAAGCTGGAGCTGAGAAAGCTGTAGCTTGTAACAAAAAGAAAAAGTATACACCACATCTTCACACGAAGCATCATAAGAACCTATGTCCGCTGCTGGTAGAAGACCTCGCTCGAGGACGGGTCTGCGGCTTTCAGGTCATCGGAACGTATCTCTGTCATGCCTGTAGAGTCGCTGCAATATTAGGTCACCGGAACGTATCTCTGTCGTGCCTGCAGGTCACCGGAACATATCTCTGTCGTGCCTGGAGAATAATCGCTGTAGAAGAAGTCCAGCGCGGAGTAGTAGCCAGGTCGTAAAAGAAGAAGTATATGCCCTGACGAAGAAGTGGACGCTTGGTGAAGATGGATGATCTGAGTAGTAGTCTGGAGCGGAGGTTTATTAGTCATGGTAGGGCAATAGACGTCCTGAAAAATCATCTCTGACTCCCCCTTTCTCCCATACGACGATGCCAGAGGAGAGACAGGAGCTGTTGGAGCCTCGGACGACGCTTTAGGTGTCGCTGGAGGTGGCAGCTGGTGTTGCTGGGGGCTCGGACTGACTTGCGCGAGACCATGGAATCCACAAGAGATACAGGAGGTCCATCCTTCTCTCCTTGTCGGCGGAGAGAGGGCTGGTGGTGGCGGCGGATTTAGGGTATTAGACTTCGGTCTAGGATCGTTGCTCTGATACCATGTTGAAATCAGAGAAGCGGAAGCGGAATCCATAAATCAAGAAAATATAAACACGGAGAACAAAGATCTACGTGGAACCCTACTCCCTACTCCCTAAGGAGCGGAATGAAACCACGGGAGAAGCCCTCAAAGGGGCGGATATTCTATTGGAATTCTCTTAATGAGTACAGGGGGTGTGGGGATCCTTATATAGGTGCTCAAAGGAGAATATTCTATAGAATATTCTCTATAGAATATTCTCTTAACAAATAGCCACAAAGAATATTATCTAACACTTTTTTTTGTTGAGAAGAAGAACGAATGGGATGTTTATTCCATAGAGCTAGGATCTCTTATATAGAGAGAAAATCCTAGAGAGGACAAGGGTTACGAAATCCGAGAGGTCACAGAGGGTTACGGAACTCGAAGGGTCACAGAGGGTTACGGAACCCGAAGTGTCACGGGAGGTTACGTAACCCGAAGGGTTACAAACATAAATGTAAATTTAATAACTCTAACAACTATCTTCTGAACATGATTGAGCTCGTCAAATAATTCTCTTAATCAAATCGCTTCCTTATTCCTTTAGTAGTTGCCACGTATTCTCCTTTAGTGGTAGATCGGGGCACAATTGTTGCAAAGTTGCTTTCCAAGAAACTGCATATCTACCACTAGTGAATACATAGACTGTCATAGATATTCTTTTGTCACGGCCACTTGCATAGTCAATACCAACAAAGCCAACTAATTCATTTTTACTCCCAGAAGTCAATATTCATTATTCACTCGGAAGGTTCACTGAATAAAGAATGTTTGCTATTGGGAGGGGGATACAACAACAACAAAGCCTTTTCCCACAATTAAGTAGGGTCGACTACTTGGATTCTTCGCCTCCATTCAGATCTATCTTGGGTCAATCCCGGGCTTATATCCACAAAACGAAGATCCCTTCGTATGGTCTCTTTCCAACACTTCTTGGGCCGTCCCCGCCCTCTCTTAGCCGGCTCAACATCCCAACACTCGCATCTCCTAACTGGTGCATCAGCTGATCTTCTTTGCAAATGACCAAACCATCTTAAGCGGTTTTCTCACATCTTATCCTCGATCGGAGCAACACCAACTTTCTTTCTGATTGTATCATTCCGAATCAGATCTTTACGTGTATGTCCATACATCCACCTTAGCATTTTTCATTTCTGCTACAACCATTCTCTGCACATGTCTATGGTTCACATGCCAACATTCAGATCCATAGAGCATAGTAGGTCTCACGGCTGCTTTGTAAAACTTTTCATTAATTTTTAAAGGAATTTTCTTATCACAGAGAACAACAGAGGCTCCTCTCCACTTTAGCCAACCTGCATTTATTCCGAATTATTCGTTTATGTATTGTATAATTATTTTAATTATAAAAATTATATTTGATCTGTATTCTTATATATTTATACATATGGTCATTAACAATAATAAATAAGTATTCAAGATAAAAGTACCAATTAACAAGTTATATATATGGAGCTTTAACATTTGTGGTGATACCAGTATAAATGGGAATCTTAAAAAAAAATAAAAAAAATATTTTGTTGCAATAGTCGGTCAAATACCTAGATTTTATGCTGAATATTAATTAACAATATTCTATTCGCTCACCTCCCTCCTTTCACCCGAATAGAATATTTGGCCCATTTGGCCAAATATTGCAACGATGCTTACTCCCCCTATACTCAAGACATAACCCAACCAAGGTTGCAAAAAGCGGTATGCGGTATTCAGTCGGTAGGGCCACTGATTACTGATTAAACGGTATGCGGGAGTTTAAACGGAAATTAAACGGGTTATGCGGTTTTGCATTTTTAATTAATTTTTTTTAAATACATATAATTAATAAAAAAAAGTATAAATAAATAAGAAAGATATAATCACATATTCACAATATATATCAAATATTGTCAAATTCGAGAAAATGTTTCATCTAAATGTCAAAATAGACAAGATAAACAATTACAATTCATAACATGAATCCAAAAAGTCATGGATAATGGTGATCCTTTGAAAAAAGTAGATCCATGTTCTTAAAGGGATGTTTCAGACCGCTTAAAAGGCCGCATAAGACCGCTTAAGGCCGTTTAAACGGCTGTTTAAGGCTGTTTATGCGGCCTGACCGTTTATGGGCCGCTTTTGATTAAACGATGCGGTCAGGCACCGCATACGTTTAAAAGGCCGTTTAAAAGGCCGCTTAGACCGTTTTTTGCATCCTTGAACCCAACAATACCTCATGTATCTCAAATCCACTTCAAAAGAAGCCAATGACATTTTCCTGGATTTGATTTATATATACCCACAACACTAATTGCATAATTGCATTAGAGATATGGGGTCGAATGCATATCATGGTATATATAAAACTCCTAATTGCACTAATGTAATGAACTCATGACATATACTCGCATTCGTCCTCCACATGTGGAGACAACTCCATTAGAGATGTCGGGTCGAATGCATATCATGGCATATATAAAACTCCTAATTGCACTAATGTAATGAATTCATGACATATACTCGCATTCGTCCTCCACATGTGGAGACAACTCCACTGATAGCTTGAAATAAGAGCCAAAAGGAATTTTCCTAGGTTTGACATGTGCAGAGAATGACAGTAGCAGAAATAAAAATGCTAAGGCGAATTTGTGGTCATACACGAAAAGATCGAATTCGGAATTATACCATCAGAAAGAAAGTTGGTGCAGCTCCAATCAGTGTTTAGAAAGTCGGCCCAGGCGGCCGCATATGCGGAGGCGGTCCCTCTACCGCACCGAGTATGCTATATTCACTCAATATGCGGGTGATGAGGTATACTCGGTAGAGTAATCTGCATATGCGGCCACATATGTAATAGAGGTAGTTGCACATAACACCGTTTACTAAAGAACAAATGGATGATTTTTTTAATATTTAAGTCTACTAATAGAGGTAATATGCTTATCTAAGATCTTTTATGGGATAAAATGAATATAGATGTTGGATTTGCATGGAATTTTATAACTGCACAAAACAAATAACATATATTTAATTTAAATGGTTTATTTTTTAAATATTTAACTTTGAGTAGACAAACACACCATTTACTGAAGTACAAAGGTTCATGGTTGTGTTTACTAACCATGTTATACTTCCACAAAAAGATTACCTTCCAATTTGGACAATGATATCTACCATTTTTTCTATCTTCAATCAGTTTACAACAGTTTTTATTCTCTCCACTGTTAACTTAACATCTTTATCTTTTGAAAATAAATGACTTTTGGAAATGCTTTGGTTGATATCACATGGTACAAAAAAGTCTCCACTTCATATTTCTTACATGTTATATTTTTTAAATATAAAGATCTAATGTTTGAAATTATTAATATATTTTTAATTATTTTTAATTAAAATAATAGAAACCGTATAATCCGCATATACTATCGCATATACTTCCGCCTACCCGCTTACTCGCTCCAGACCGCCTGACCGAATGAATACCACATATCGATTTTCTGAACCTTAGCTCCAATAGAGGATGAGATGAGAGAAAACCGCTTAAGATGGTTTGACCATTTGCAAACCAGGTTGATTGTTGCACCTGTTAGAAGATGTGAGAGTTGGGATGTTGAGCCGGTTAAGAGAGGGTGAGGAAGGCCCAATAAGTGTTAAAATGAGACTATTTGAAGGGATTTTAATTATTTGGATTTAAGATTGAGAATGACCCAAAATAGATCTTAATGGAGGCAAAAAAAATCCATGTAACCGACCCTGCTTAATTGTGGGAGAAGGTTTTCTTCTTGTTGTTGACTTGTGACATTAGTCATACCAAAAATCTTTAGAACCTTTTATAAGTTGCTGTTCTGGCTCAAATAGCTTCCAGCATTATGGTCTCTATATATCTTCATGTCAAGTATCTTCCTGGCTATACCAAGATCCTTCATCTCAAATTCTCCTCCATCTAAGGCCTTCAACCTTTTTCACTTCAGATTTGTTTCTTGATTCTATCAATATATCATCAAAATAAAGCAACAAAAAAATAAAGGAGCTATCAACAATGTATTTGAAATAGACACAAGCATCATAGTTGTTCTTGATAAGACTTTGTTCAACCATGGATGAGTTGAAGCGTTTGTACCACTATCTCGGGGATTGCTTTAACCAATAAAGAGATTTTTTTAGCAAGCACACCTAATCTTTATTTTTATGCACTTCAAATACTTTAGGTTGACGCATGTTAATATGCTTTTCAAGTTCTCCATGTAAGAAGGTTGCTTTCACATCTAGCTGCTCAAACTTAAATCATTTACATCAACAATTGCTAGCAGGACCGTATGTAGGTGTGCCTGACAATATGTGTGAAGATATCATTATAGTTATTACCCGCTACTTAGTTAGAAGGCAAGTAGCCTTGCCTTTTTTCTCGCATCAGTAGGTCCGGAGATATCTTCTTTCTTTTTATAGATCCATTTGCAGTCAATAACCTTTTGTCCACATAGTGGAGAAACAAGAGTTCATGTTTGATTTTTATAAAAAGATTCTTTCTCTTCATTGATGCAAACTAATATGTAGAGTACCGTGTTAAAACATTTTATGAAAAACTGTTCAGCTCTTACGGTTACTTCTGCGATAGATATTGCATACGCAAATACTGAATTTGCATATATGGAATATGGCTTGATCAACCTCCACCATATATATGTGCAATGCACTCATCGTCTTCACTTGCTGTACTTCCTCTTATTATTTTGAGTCAGATATATAACCGTGATGTTGCTGGACATGATCAACCACAAGCTTCAATGGCTTAGTGGTGCTTACATCTGCATCTACATGAGAAGAATGAATCGTAAAATTTTTCTCTGGAGATAAGATGGCAAATTCATTGATTACAATATTCTTCTCAATGAGTATTTATGTGCTTTTAGATCAAGATACCACAATCTATATCTCTTCATTACCGAAGCATACCCATGGTATACATATTTAATAGACCTTGGTCCAAGCTTTCCTTGTATAACGTTTGCATATCCATGGCAACGATAAATCTTCAAATCAGAAAAATCAAGTGGATGTCCAGATCTAACCTCCTCTAGTATCAGGTTATCCATAATCGATGAATGTTTACAAGGAGTACTACTGTATCTATTACTTCGACCCGAAAATCATTTGTCAAACCTACATTCAAATGCATGCATTAGATTCTCTCTAGTAGAGATTTGTCATGCACTTTCTACTCCATTTTGTTATGGAGTGTGTGTGACTGTTCGATGTCTAACAAAGCCTTCATTCTTGCAAAAATTAATGAATTTTGTAGAACAGAATTCTAAGCCATTATTTGTTCGTATCCTCCTTTTTTTTCTTTCTAGTATACTTCTTTAGTTATGCCTGCTACTTCTTGGAGTGTGTAAACACTCCTTTTTTTATTAAGGACATAAATCCAGACTTTTTTGAAGTAATCATCAATGAAGGTCAGCATGTGTAGCGAACGATCATTGGAAGGAACTTGAGCTGACCCCATAGATCATAGTAAATATAATCTAAGTGCCCTTTGTTCTATGTTCAATGTCACTAAGCTCTTTCATCAACCTAGTGCGATTTATACATGAAATACAGGAAACAATTGCAGCGCCCGTAACAATATCTCATTACCAAGGTTATAGAAATAGGTAGTCGGTACTCAGTTCTCGGTCGGTTGGGTCACTAACTAAGGATTATCGACAGCTTGGCGACTAAATGGATTTCATCAGACTTTCATTGATTTTGTATTTTTTAATTATTTTCATTCTATAAATTATTTTTATACATATATTTCTATATATTTACATGAATTTGTACATTTTTGAATACTACCACAATGAAATAAAATGACATAAATTGCAATTAAACATTAAGTATTTTAGATTAAGTTTGCTTTATAAAAAGAAAAAAAAGAACATAGTCAAGTGGCAAAAAATGGCGAGTAATCGGCCCACTCGACCGACTAATTAGGCCGATTTGTCGGTTGACCGACTAGTGACCGATTAATCCTAGTCAAGTCAGCCATCCCTCCCCTCGACTCGAGTAAGCTTGGTCATTGCCGATAACAACTCCATCAACTAATCTGTATGAGGAAAACCGATGACAATTGGATGCGACGTGGTAGGAGCGAACTGAGTCGAGAAGTCAAGCACATTTCTAATGTGGTGTATTGACTATCTGAACACAGTCAACGCTCTGCACTCTAGTTCCATATAACTCGCTTTTACATCACCTTCTACGGATTTACCAATTTCTCCTTATTCTTGGGTCTCCAAATCCACCATTACATGGCTTTTTGTTAGAATATGTCACATGTATATATGGATAATTGGATCCCTCCAGGGTCCAACTACCAACTACCACGTCCACAAGTTTAGTTCCACATCTAATGTTAGTGGGACTTCGGTCTGTTTGTGGAGGTATATAAGAAGCCCTACACCCATTGTATCAGTTGAGAGAGAAAGTAAATAGAAGATTCAACTGTTCATGATGTTTTCCCGTGGTTTCATCCCGCTCCTTATGGAGTAGGGTTCCACGTAAAATCCTGTTCTCCCACGCTCTATATTTCTTTATCTCTGATACGCTTTCTTACTATCATTTTCTACATGGTATCAAAGCAGGTTTGATTCTCGAGGATTTATTTTTTATGTTCGTGATTCATTCGAGATTCAATTATCAGAGCGGGTTCGATTTTGGTGATTTGTTCATGAATATTTTATTATGTTTGAAGATATCGTTCAAGTAAATGTAAATTCTAGGGTTTCTTCTGATTTGAAGATCGTCATGAAATTATGAAGATTTCAAAGTTGCGAAGATTCGTGATTCTGAAGATTCCTGGAGTTCCAGCTAGTACGTCAACACGAGTTTTGACAAGCACAATTTCCTCGAGGGTTCTTTCTGAAACCCTAATCACAACAATCTCTAGTCTGAAATCAACGTCTCATATTCCCCCCAAATCGATACGATCAAAGCGGTCGCGGTTCCAATCAACAAGGGTTTGTGTGAAACCCTAAATCTCGGAGGAGAAGTTTGACTCCAACAGGATAACCAATTCTTGAAAAAGGAAAAATAAAAGTAAAGAAGAGGGATCCATAAACATTTCTCGTGCATCCACGCGGGTGATCAACCTCAAACAATCCTCGAATTTTCTTCGCTCCAGGCGACTCCAAGGAGGCTCATGACCTCGTTCCCTTCCAGGTGGAGGTTCTCGAACACCCCCTTTAGGCAAAACTCTAGGCGCTCCTTCGAGGCGGTGCCCAACACCACTTTTTCACTATTTCCAGACGATGGACCCTCCAACCGGTGCCAGCACACCTTCTAGTAGTGATGGCTGCAACTTTGTCTCATTCTCTAGGTGGAGGCTCTCTCCCTCTCGCCGCAGTCAACATCCTAGAATCAACGGTCTCCCTCTTGCTGCAGATCTCCGATCCACTTCGCATCACATCTTCCTGCAACACCTCAACTCCAAGCACATGAGCCTACATTCTCCGATGGCAGCAACCAGGAGCTCTCCTCCTCCTCCTCCCTAGGAGCGACGACGACACTACATTGAAGCCTCTCAAACAGCCCATGAGATGGGGTTCTCACCGAGGAACCCTAGATAACATCCTGGACAAGAATAAGGCATGACACCCTTCTGCAGTTATGTTAGGGCTCAAGTTAAAAAAATAAGAAATTAAATGGGCCACATGCTATTGCTGTGTTATGAAAAAATAGAAGGGGTGCTATTCGTTTGAGGTCCAACGGGTTTGATTTGTTTTTTAAGGAGGCACATATTTAGGCCCAATTGTGCTGTGGCTGCTACAACAACAACAACAACAAAGCCTTTTCCCACAATTAAGTAGGGTCGGCTACATGGATTCTTCGCCTCCATTCAGATCTATCTTGGGTCAATCTCAGACTTAAATCCAAAAAACTAAGATCCCTTCGTATAGTCTCTTTCCAACACTTCTTGGGCCGTCCTCCCCCTCTCTTAGCCGGCTCAACATCCCAACACTCGCATCTCCTAACCGGTGCATCAGTTGACCTTCTTTGCAAATGACCAAACCATCTTAAGCGGTTTTCGCGCATCTTATCCTCGATCGGAGCTACACTAACTTTCTTTCTGATTGCATTATTCCGAATCCGATCTTTACGTGTATGTCCACACATCCATCTTAGCATTTTCATTTCTGCTACAGCCATTCTCTGCACATGTCTATGGTTCACAGGCCAACATTCAGAACCATAAAGCATTGCAGGTCTCACGCTTTGTAAAACTTTCCTTTAATTTTTAAAGGAATTTTCTTATCACAGAGAACAGTGGAGGCTCCTCTCCACTTTAGCCAGCCTGCATTTATTCTATTAGTAACATCTCCATCAATTTCCCCGTCATGTTGCAAAATAGATCCCAGATATCTAAAAGAATCTCTCTTCTGAATGTTAGCCCGTCAATGCCAGCCTGCCGTGGCTGCTGTGAAAGAAAAAATAAAGGAGACCCAGTTTTGTTAGCCCAATTGGGTTGATATGTATTTGTTAGAAAATAGGAATGCGGAAGCGTATCAGAGAAATAAAAATATAGAACATGAATAACAAGGGATTTAATGTGGAACCCTACTCCCTAAGGAGTGGGATGAAACCACGGGAGAGCGTCTCAGAGGGCTGATAGTCTATCGCTTTTCTCATCTTGATACAATGGGTGTGGGGGTCTATATATAACCCCTACTGAGTCTCCACATCTCCAAACTAGTAGATGTTGAACTAAAATCTGGATGTGATTACCCATCTCCCACAAGTGACACATATAAACAAATACTCCAACACTCCCCCTCAAGCTGGAGCATGTAATGCTCAACTTGGACAAACCGAAAGAAACTCAACTCACAATACATGACACTACAGATAATATCAACTCAACGCGCACAACTGTCGGCTGTTGTCGATGACATTGCTTCTCATGTCATGCAGGTGAAAAGGACGAACGGGATGGAGTGAGTCAACTGAATCTCCTCGTCGGAGAGCATGTGCTCTGTACTGCTCCTATCAGAGTCACTGCAATTGAAATGAGTCTCCTTGTCGGAGTACTCTGGCCCGTCACGACATGTGGACAACTGCTCCATCTCTGAAAAGGGCTGAAAAAGAGCACCGCTATCCATACATAAATCTCTGAAAAATGGGTCTCTCATAGGGACCTAGAAATGGGTTCTCTCTCAAAGGAACCTCGGAAGAATCTCGTACTGGAGTTTACGATCGCTTGAGAATGGAGTCTGAAGAAGTCTCCTCGTCGGAGTACTGGGTCTCTCCCATCTGGCACAAAGAATGGTACTCTACTCTGGAGTCCCTATGAACCACATGAAAACCCTAGCCAACATGGCATAGGGAATGGTTCTGGAGTCCCTATGGCCCACATGAAAACTCTGGCCGAAACATAAAAGATGGGGACCACATAAAATATGGCAAACATGTGCTCATCTGAAAGAAAACCACATACATGTGTGTGTCTGAAACTGAAGACTCGGAAACATCTGACGTCAAGTCTGAATATCTGAATTGTAGATTCTGGAAAAATCTGGCTGGTCTGGAGAATCTGAATCTGGATATGCAATTGATCTATGACTCTACACAAGACTCCCCCTTTCTCGCATACTTGTCGGAAAATGACATCGACAAAATTGGGAGAAGACAAGATAATGGGGAAAAACAATAATCACATCAACTGTCTCATTTTTTTTTTGGAACAAATAAATGATTTGATATTCATAGGACCCTTGGGCTCTTTTATATAGGAGAAAAGTCCTTGGTTAAATAACACGATAGATACATGAAGAAAAGAAACTACATAAATGACACCAAAAGATAATAATAATAATCTCAACACTCCCCCGAAAGCAGGAGCATATATGTTTATCATGCTCAGCTTGGAATAGCATCTTTGGAAAGGGCCTCCTGTAAGTGCCTTGGTGAATATATCTGCAGTCTGATCTCCAATAAAAACATGAGAGGTAGATATGAGATCCTTCTGAATGTCTCTTGTATACCAGCAATCCACTTCTATATGCTTTGTACGCTCATGGTATGCAGGATTATTTGCAATAAATAGTGCTGCCTGATTATCACGTAGAAGCTGCATAGGAAGAAGTACATCAACAACAAGATCAATCAGAACTGACTTGACCCACATCATCTCTATGCATCCCTGAGCCATAGCCCTGTATTCGGACTCTGCACTAGATCTGACAACTACAATCTGCTTCTTACTTTTCCATGACACGAGTGATTTGCCAACAAATATAACAAACCAATAAGTGGATTTCCTGTCCCTAGGGCATCCTGCGTAATCTGCGTCTGCACAGGCTGTGATGTCAAGTGATGTGCTCTGCCGAATAAGAGACCAATACCTGGTGAAGACTTCAGATATCTCAAAATCATATAAACATCCATATGCACCTTCCTGGGCTGCTCCATGAACTGACTCACCTTGCTAACAACAAAGCATATATCTGACCTGGTGATGGTAGCATATAGGATCTTCCCTACTAGTTCCCTGTATCTCCTTTTATCTATCTCCTCAGTATCATCATCATATAATCTCATACTTGGATCCATAGGAGTAGTAGCATGCTTACACCATGTCATACCTGTCTCTAATAGAAGATCAGTCACAAACTTTCTTTGGATCATCACAAGACCATGTTGGTTCCTGGCGAATTCTAATCCAAGGAAGTATCTGAGATTACCAAGATCCTTGGTTACAAACTGCTGACCTAGGAACTCCTTGGCTGCCTGCATGCCCTGCTCATCATCACCAGTGACAATAATATCATCAACATAGACAATAATAGCAGTTGTACCTCTCCGCAAGGCCTTAAATGTCGGTTTCGGTCACCATTTCGGTATTGACCAAAACAGAATTTTGATGGAATTTCGACCGAAATTTCGTCATTTCGGTCATTTTTTGTACTAGCCCCCCATATTTCGGTCATTTCAGTTGAATTTCGATTTCGACTGGATATCGATATTCGACAGAAATTCGACCGAATTTCGCTGAAATTTGAGGCCATGCCTCTCCGTGTCCTCTGAACAAAAAACGAGTGATCTGCAGTGGACCGAACAAATCCCGGATGCTCTATCAACTCTGAGAGCTTCTGGTACCAAGCTGCAAGACTCTGCTTCAAGCTGTAAATCGCCCTGCGGAGCCTACATACCTTCTGAGACTCCCCCTCAGCAACAAATCATGGTGGCTGCTGCATATAAACTTCCTCATGTAAGCTTCCATATAGAAATGCATTCTTCACATCAAGTTGATAAAGAGGCCATTCACGTGAAACAACAACTGATAGGAGAATACGTAATGTTGAGTGTCTGGCCACTGGAGAAAAGGTGTCCTGATAATCCACCCCATAAGTCTGGGTAAAACCACATGCTACAAGCCTTGCCTTGTAGCGATCCTCATTGCCATCCGCTCGCTGCTTAACCGTAAATATCCATTTACACCCCACAATAGATGCACCTGGAGGGACAGAAACAACACTCCAGGTACCACGAGACTGCAAAGCAGCCATCTCCTCTTCCATGGCAAATCGCCAACTGCTATCCTTATGGCCTCCTGATATGTTCGTGGTATAGTAATGGCTGAGAAGCTCATAACAAACTTCCTGTATTCTTCTGAAAGATGGTCCAAGTAAACATGCGCAGCTAGAGGGTACGTAGCACAGTTGCGAGGCTTCCTCAAGGCAATAGGTACATCTGAAACCTTTGGCCGCCGTCCAAGGTCTCGAAGATCGTGGAAGATTAGAGTTTCAAAGAAACCCTAGTTATTTTCTGGAGCTGATAATCTTCAAGAATAATTATGATTGAACAACTCTCATAATCGATTCTCGAACAAGACAAAAAAAACTTCAAAAATTGAATCCTCGAGAATCGAAGCCGCTCTGATACCATGTTAGAATATAGGAATGCGGAAGCGTATCAAAGAAATAAAAATATAGAACATGGGATTTACTGTGGAACCTTACTTTATAAGGAGCGGGATGAAACCACTGGAGAACGCCTCAGAGGGCTGATAGTCTATTGCTTTTCTCATCTTGATACAATGGGTGTGGGGGTCTATATATAGCCTCCACTGAGTCTCCACATCTCCAAACTGGTAGATGTGGAACTAAACTCTAGATGAGGTAAATGGATCCTGGAGGGATCCATTTACCCATCTCCCACAAGTGATGCATATAAACAAATACTCCAACAGTATTTTGGTCCAATTGGACCGTGAGTTTTTTTCGAAATGGTAGTGTACAAATAAAAAGAAGGGAGAAAAGTCGTACACGAAAAAAAATATATCGAGACGAAAGGAGACTGCTATAAAAAGAGAGAGGTAATAGCCGAGAAAAAAATCATTTGAGATTGATTTTCCCCCCATCTTCAGGTGTCCTAGCTTGGCCGATATCATCTATTCTGACCAATATGAGAGAAAGGGGGAGTATGCGTAGAGCATTCAGATTCAGACTCTACATCCATATTGTCAGATTCAGACTCTATAAATCGTTTCAGAGTCTACTGTTTGACCGCACAAGTGTGCGATCATTGTTTGAGAGGTCCCCATACTTTATCTGGTCGGCTTAGGGTTTTTTACGTGATCCATAGGGACTCTAGAGTCGAGATCCCATTCTTTGAGCCATTGTGGGCTTAGGATTTTTATGTAGATTCATAAGGACTTAGGAGTAGAGATCCCATTCAGATTCAGACCATACATCCAGATTGTCAGATTCAGACTCTATAGATCGTTTCAGAGTCGACCGTTTGACTGCACAAGTGTGTGATCATTGTTTAAGAGGTCCCCATCTTTATCTGGTCGGCTTAGGATTTTATGTGATCCATAGAGACTCTAGAGTCGAGATCTCATTCTCTGAGCCATTGTGGGCTTAGGATTTTTATGTAGATTCATAGGGACTTAGGAGTATGGATCTTATTCTTTGAGCCAGTATGATGGAGACCCAATTCTCAGATGAGGAGACTTTTAGACTCCATTCTTCAGCGACCATGGATTCCGACGAGGATGTTTTCACAGCCTTTTCCAGTTTGACTTGTTAGAGAGATATAGCAGTTGCGGGCCAGAGTTCTCTATGGGGAGACTCATTCTAGTTTCAGTGACTCTAACAGACAGTATTGAGCACACTTCTCCGACGAGGAGACCTAGTTCAATTCACACTCCAGCACTTCAGTTCCTCCTCACCAGCATGACATGGGAAGTAACATCCTCAACAAACAACTTGTAGAATATGCGTTGAGTTGATATTTTCTGTAGTATTTTGTATTGTGAGTAAGCGATTTCTTTCTATTTGCCCAAGATGAGCATACATGCTCCAGCTTTAGGGGGAGTGTTAGAGAATGTGTCACATGTATAGATGGGTAATTGGATCCCTCCAGGGTCCAACTACCACATCCACATGTTTAGTCACACATCTACTGTTAGTGGGGCTCTGATCTGTTTGTGAGGCTATATAAAAAGCCCTACACCCATTGTATCAGTTGAGAGAGAGTGAATAGAAGAATCATCCCTTAGTGGCATTCACTCGTGGTTTCACTTTATGGAGTAGAGTTCCACGTAAAATCCCGTTGTTTTTCCATGTTATATATTTCTTTCTCTCTGTTACGGTTTGTCACTATTGTTTTCTACACTTTTCATCTTATAGTATCGATAAATATTCCTTTATCCTTTTTTCTTTTCATCCCGCGATTACTTAAACTTCTTTCACATTGTGTATTTGCCTCTCACATAAAGCACATCCACCTTCTTATCGCTAGATTAATGGCTTGCTAGATCATGATCCATCAACTCCATTGAGAGAAGAAAGGAGGGTTTTACATCATCTAACGAGATTTCATCCTTCCGTAAATCAAGGTCACTATGAAGTGTTTACATAAGGACGTAATGAACATAATAACAATGCTTAATCTTCATCTTCGACATCTTCCATATTTCTAAGTTGTAAAGATAGAACGAAGATATTTAGATAGATATCCAATAGGATTTTTATCAGTTGTGCTCCTCTGAGATATTGCGTGACGCCCACGGATTCGGGTTACTCGTTTACACACCACTCGTAGTATCATGTTCGCTAGAGATCGCATTAGGGTACCGGAAATGGGGGAAAAGTTTTCGCGTTTCAAATGACATTCACATTTATCTAACAAGCCGCAGAAACAACAATTTATCACCAATTTATATTGCATTAATTTCCATATAAATTTACATTTAACAAAAGAATTGCATTATGTACATGTATCCCAAATTATAGCAGAAGAGAGGAAAGCATTTATAATATTCTGAACAAAAACTATAACATGAGTACCTATCGAGAGTAATTACGGAAGCTCAGGTTCAGCTGTCGGATTATTGCAACGCAGATACTTATTCTGCAATCCATGCATTAGGGACAAAAGAACTTGAACAAAAGTTGAGCACAATCCAATTAATTATAAGGGATTTTTACCCGACGTACCCTATTATCTTTGTCAATTACCTCTACGACCTTTGAAATATCCTAATTCCTCCCACCACCCCGTAAACTTGCTCCGTCTTATCCCACAGGCCCTGCTGTTACTTTTACTTTATTTTAAGAATATAACATGGGTTAATCTAACCATAGGTGCATTGGATGGTGGATCTTCTACCTCCTTAAATCCTTCTTCCTCCATTGTTCTTCTTCTTCCTCCTCTCTTTATTTTCTCTCTGTCTTCATCACATCTTCCTCCTCTCATCTCTTCACCACATCTCCCTCATCGGCGGAGAGTTCGAGGCGTATGAGCCTCCCGCAGGCGTGCGCGAGGATGATGACGCTGACATTGGTGACGTCGGCGACTCGACAGGGTCCTGGAGGGTGAGGTAGGATAGGACGAGGTCGATGAGGGCGAAGGGAGATGCGGTGGCGGGGATGGAGAGGCGGCGGAGGTTGGGGCAAGGGGCTCGATGGGGTCCTAGAGGGTGGGGCAGGATAAGGCAAGGTCGAGGAGGGCGGAGGGGGAATGCGGCGGCGAGGATTGAGAGGCGGTGGAGGTTGGGGCGGGGGGCTCGACGGGATCCTGGAGGGTGGGGTAGGATAGGGGGATGCGATGGCGTGGATGGAGAGTCAGCAGAGGTTGGAACGGGGGGCTCGACGGGGTTCTGGAGGGTGGGGCAGGATAGGGCACACGGGAACCTGAAACACATTACAAGAACAAGAGCCTCACCTTTACAAGCAAATGACTAAGTGAAATAAGCATTCTCGCACTTCGATATGTTATCCGAATAGGAGGAGATCCATCACTGGAGATGATCAAAACTGAAACAGTAGCAATTAAATACAATGTCAATTCAAAAGAATCAATCTACTGATGAGAAACATCACAACCAAAGAAGTTCAACAAAGTTTTTTTTAAAGCCAGAAACAGGGGGAGACACTCAGTAGTGTTCGCCCCATTTATTAATTAAAGAAACAATACACAAAGAATTTACAAAGGGAACGAGAAAACGAAACAAGCAAAGCACCTACAAAGCCCACTCATCAACCAACGCGCGCAATGCATCTCCACGTTTTCCTTGTAGAAGTATTGCCCAGAGAATAGAGCAGCATTTCTGCCCAGCCATATTGCCCACACAAATGTCACGGGCCTAAGGAGTTCAACAAAGTTACTTGCAATTTTTGGGTACGGTCCACGATCCGATTCGAGGTTCGTCTTCCGATATCGGGAGAGCTCGGAACCTTCTCCAATCCTCGAGCATGACTTTGATATCATCGACCTTCCTCTGTAAACCCATGCAGCAATTCGTGTGCGTTGTACAGACCTTGTTGAAGTCCTTGCTCAGCTCGCAAAGCCCTGCGAAATACGTGTATCCAAAAACCTTACGTTGAGTTCGATCTTGGTGATGAAAGGGTGATACTTGATCTCACTAAGAACACTTTGATCATGCTTTCCAGAATAGTTCAATCTCGCAATGTACCAGAATTTGTAGAATTGTATAGTTTTCCTGTTGGATCTAACATGTGTAAAGCCACCATTAGGCAAATTCTCCATGTCGTACGCGTCACCATTAAACCAATCAGACGCTATCTGAAAATCTCCATTAGGAAAGAAGCACGACATCGGGTTTCGAAACTAGACGATATCCGTATCCTGGAGAAGATACTGTTTCAGTCAATCTATGTGCAAATACTGGCTTCTATGATAAACTAAAGTTAGTTAGAATCTAATCTATACAGATTCATAGTAAAATCCACAACTTTCAAATATAAGATCAATGCATAATCAAGTCTGATTGCAATCAGGCAGAGTTTCAGAAATGCAATTGCTCAGGTCTGACCAAAATGCGGAGGAAAAGGAGTGAAAAAAGCCAAAGTAATGTCAGAGCTTTCGCCTCCCAGTCGGTGATCTTCTCGACATCCTTCTCCTTCACCTGGAACTCATCGCAGTTTCGTATCGCCGGCTCCAACAGGATGCGTGACGACGCAGGCGACGACACCGGCAAAGAGGAAGGGGGACATTGGGGGAGAGTGGCAGAGGAGTTTGTTGAGGCTTTGTTTGGGAGGTGGGGGAGGGGGAGTGATACTCAATGTAAATTTAAAATTTGTTAAACAAAATGGGTATAATGTAAAAGAACATAACATAATCCGGTTAGTTTTAACGGGTAAAAGGATGAGGGTTAACCACAAGGTCTATAGGGCAAGGGTTAGCAAGTTTACGGGGTCGAGGAGGGAATTAGGTTGTTTCAAAGGTCATGGAGGTAATTAACAAAGATTATAGGGTCTGTCGGGTAAAAATTCCTAACTAAAAATAACATGTAATTCAATGGCTCCAAAAGAAAGCAAGTAGATAGGGTTTGATAATTAAATTTAATGAGTTACTTGGAAGGCCTTAAATGTTGGTTTCGGTCACCATTTCGGTATCGACCAAAACAGAATTTCGATGGAATTTCGGTGGAATTTCGACCGAAATTTCGGTCATTTCGGTTATTTTTTGTACTAGGACCCCCATATTTCGGTCATTTCGGTCATGTCGGTCGAATTTCGATTTCGACTGGATATCGATATTCGACAGAAATTCGACCGAATTTCGCTGAAATTTGAGGCCATGACTTGCATGCAAATTGATTTTCAAGCTGCTCTGTATGTGAATCCCCTGACTTACACATCCTACCTCAATTACCCATATTTAACATTTTCATATTTTGATTATATGATCCATATTTAAGCTATCGTCTTTTTATTAGTTATAATTCATGTTGATGGATCTTGGTAATGTGAATTATGAGTCTTTGATCTGATCTTTGTCTTTATCTAATCTCTCAGGCTTAATGGATAGTCTGTGATCTTAGTCAGAGTGTGACCTCACACTATGACTCTAAGGTGTGAAGAATGCCTTAGGGCTGGGGGCCTCCGTAGGCATGCGGTGGAGTGTAATGCATCCTTACTAAGTTCCAAATACGTCCACTAGCTCCATCTAACAAGTGTAGTCTCCAATATAAAATCGTATAAGATTTCCATTCTTCCCTTTCCTATTTCAACTCTCAATGATTCATTAATTCTTTGATTTATTAAATGCTTATGATGATCGAGGTAATCCATATCTCTTTCCGATATTTACGAGTCATGTCGATGGATCTTAGTAAGTGTAGATGATGTATCTCGTGTTCTGATTCTTTTCTTATTAAATTTCTCCAGCTTAGTGGATAATCTGTCGTCTTGGTCTGGGTGAGGCCTCACACCAGTGTTCACGAAATCGGCCGTACGGGCCACATATGCGGCCGCATATGCCCGCGCGGCATGCAGAACGCACCGATTACGTGAATCAGTGCATTAAGCGCCCTACCCGCATATGCGGCCCGCATATGCCCTGCATATCCCGCATATGCCCGCATACTGCTCCAGCAGCTCCAACTTTTCAATCTTCTCATTCAAGTCCTTAATTCCGTAACTCTACCTCTTCCTTCATTCTATTGTAAGAATATGACATGCATTTGTATACAATTGCAATGGATTATGCCATTATGTATATGCAATGTTTTATGTTTTCCTCATGTATTAGTTTCGTAAGTATATGCAATATATCGTCGAATATTTTTATATATGCCGATTGAGGTTTTGCTCATTTAGTACATGTATATGCAACTTCTGTTATCATGAATCATCTAATATGTGAAGTTTTTATGGTAAATATTTTTTGTGATTAAATATGAGACAATTAAAAGCATATAAACACCCATCTAACATGAATCGTTTTCATAGATCTTTAACTCTGCTTAGATACATAAATTCAGTGGTAATGTTATTCATATATATATATATATTTATTTTAAATTAAAAATTAGAAAACTGCGTAGAACCGCATATACCCCGCATATGCCCCCGCATATCGCTTATTCAGTATTCAGTGACCTGTCCGAACGCATACGCTTTACTGAACCTTGCCTCACACTATGACTCTAAGGCAACAAGGAAGCCTTAGGGTTGGGGGAGCCTCCGTAGGCATACGATGGGGTAGAATGCATCCTAAATAAGTTCCCAACACGTCCACTAGCTCCTCTGACGACCGTGGTAGTACCTCTTAGTCTGTTAAGGATGATTTTTCATAATATGATCTTTTCTCTTTGCCAGCCCCTATTGACGGAACATGAACTAGCTCAACTATAACCAAGCTCAACTGTAACCAACTCTCAACTGTAACAAACTCTCAAGAACAATAACCAAAACTCAAGCGGTGAGGAAGCCTCTGAAGAGACCATTCTGTCTCGCTCACCTAATGGAAGTGCGGTCCACCGGAGGGCCGTGCCTACTCTAAAACTAGGACTCTGAGACAGAGGAGAGACTTTCCGGAACAAGTCACTCCAAAAACGGGCCCGACCGGTATGGGAAAACGGGCTCGAAAAATCGAAATCGAGGGCCCTCCAACCTAGGCACCCTAAAGAACACAGGGTCAACGGAAATGCTCAGAAAGAAAACTTGTGGATTCCAGAGAAGCATAAAATTGCGAGCACTCGCGAAAAACGGAGAAAAAGACAGATCCGATACCCGCACACTAAGCGTCCGCTGCCCTAACTGGGCTTCCTATCTCCCGCCCAGCTGAGGGTCACCGAACCCTCGCACAGTTAGGTGTAAGGGTCTCCATGACCAGTATAATTAACTGCCATCACTGATTCACCATCACTTTCACTTGATTCTCATTCCTTTCTCAATCCCTTCTGTGGTTAACTGTACTGATCTAAGTAATGTGCCAACAATCTTGTCAATAGTGATCTATAAATAGTTGATTATACTTGAAGGATTTATTGTAACACCCCAATCCCAAACATAGTGCCATACCTAAAACGCACGAATTGTGGGTGTGGTTTATAAGTGATGGGGACTACTTCTTGACAACTTGGGCTTAAGCATTTTGGGTAGTTGTCAACGGGTCCATCTGGGCCCGAACCCAGCAAGTTGTCAGGGCCAGTTTTCCTCGATAACGGACCGGGGACCTAAGCCCGGGACGTAACAAATGGTATCAGAGCCAAATTCTCTCTGATAGTGGAAAGGGCTACCCGAGAGGTGGAGCCACCCCTACAAGAGGTTGGAGGAAATGGCTACCCGGAGCGTGCAGCCGCCACTATCACTGAGAATAAGTGATGGGCCATGTCGCAACGAGGACGTTGCAAATATAAGTGGGGGAGGTTGTAATACCCCAACCCCAAACATAGTGCCATACCTAAAACGCACTATGTGTGGGTGTGGTTTATAAGTGATGGGGACTACTACTTGACAACTTGGGTTTAAGCATTTTGGGTGGTTGTCAACGGGTCCATCTGGACCTGAACCCAACAAGTTGTCAGGGTCAGTTTTTCTCGATAACGGACCGGGGACCTAAGCCCGGGACGTAACATTTATTATTAGTCATAATGATCACATGTTATCATAGATTGATTCAATCATTTCTGAGTTATTTATCTAAGATTTGGTGATCCTCCTAGATCTTAATGCCTACTTCTTTTACTTCTACTATTCTTGGATAATTTCTCATATAGGTCAATCATTTGAATAATATAATCACTGGAAATTCTCAAATATGCAGAGTATGAGTTTGGAAGAAGTGCATCAACAAAGGGCAATATATATAGTTTTTGAGTTTTGGTTCTCGAATTACTGACCAGAAAGAGGTCTGCAGATGACATGTTTTCTGGAGGAATGAGTTTGTTAAGATGGGTGAAGAGTCACTTCCAGTACAATTTAGAGAAGGTAATGGACCCATCACTTATCAGTTGTCAGTGCTTTGCATGATAAGAGTATTGAAACCAGGAAGATATGGGAAGTTGTAATACTGGAGCTTACTGAAATAGGTCTTAAGTGCATACAAGAAGTCCCTGCAAGCCAACCCACAATGACTGATGTTGCAGATGATTTGGATAGATTGAAACGTTATTTCAGGGGAGACAAATGCAACTTTTGCATCGTCTCATGGTATATCTTCATCATCAATTGCAAGAGGTGACGCTTGGTTGATAATCCAGTGCATGGTATTCAACATTCTCTACACATGGAAAATTAGTGTAGAACTATAGATAAGGAAGGATGCAATACCAATTCTAATGTCGGTCCTTTGTCATGATATATTTTCCAAATGAAACAATAACTTGAGATATTGCCCTTAACGCGATTTCAACTTTCTCATGATCAGATTTGGTCCATGGTCCAAAAAATTCAATAAAATAGATGGGGCCAGTTGCTTGGAAAGTAGTTTGGGACAAGGGTTTAAATCAAGGGTTTAAATATCGGTTTCGGATATCGTATCGATACCCCGTCGATACGAAATTTCATCGAATTTTCGATGAAATTTCGCCGACATTTCGCCCATATCGACCACCATTTGTGAAGAATTGACTGGAAACTGCCCTCGTATCGCCATTTCGCTCGAGATTTCGGTACCTTGTCGAAATCGAAATTTCGCAAAATCTGAAACCATGGTTTAAATATCGGTTTCGGATATCGTATCGATACGCTGTCAATACGAAATTTCGTCAAAATTTCGCCCATATCGACCACCATTTGTGAAGAAATGACTGGAAACTGCCCTCATATCGCCATTTTGCTCGAGATTTCGGTACCTTCTCGAAATCGAAATTTCGCCGAAATTTCGCGAAATCTGAAACCATGGTTTGGAGTAAAGGAACGTTATTATCAAAAGAGAAAGGAAAAACAGTTGATGCAAACTCCACCATAAAATGCTAGCAGGCAGCCAGAAATATTTTCTTTTAAATTCAAAACCCAACATAGATCTTCAAAATTGAATCATATTAGGCATACAGAAGATATCAATTATGTCAGGAGTGACATAATACGTTGAATACCGTCAGTTTAGAAACTAAGCAAAGTCCATCCAGTGAGACCAGACGATAAGGTAGCAACAAGGAAACACACCAAATGACCCAAGTTGAGGAGGTCTTTTTATGAAAGACTGTAAAGAATTGATATGGATTGGGATTCAAATAAATTAATGTCTAAGCAAGATAATGGACAAATGGGTGCCCTCAATATAAATATCTAATATATTTTTATGGCAGCCAGATATGTTCCGAACACTCTTACCCATATATATGAAGGGGGCATTATTCAGGAGCCAATGAGCAATAACACTCAAAACACAAAACACCATATGTTGATGTAGCGGGTCTACATCATATTATTTAAATTAGATTGTCATGTCATTTAGATTTTTAAGAATAATCATCAATTTACATGCTACTTGCATTCGTTACTCTATTCCATCCTTATAAAAACAAATGATAGCAAGTATTCTTGGAGTTTATAATTTTAGATAGAAATCAAATGTGTTTAAGTACATAGATGGTAGCAAGAGATGGGTAAAGTTGTACATTGAAATCTCAGTTTTTAGAGATTAAAACCAACATGTAGTAGATTTCCATGAAATCTGAAGCACAAAAACTCCAATTTGGGCAAGGAGCACAACAACTCCAATTTGGGCAAGGAGCAACAGTTAAGGAGGGCTCCAGCAGGGCTGCTTAGCAGCACTTGAGCTTCAACTACCTTGGTTTGGGGACGACAACTCCAACCCTCTAGATTTTGGTGGATGGCAACATCAATTGACTGCTTAAATCCATAGTAGTAGCTGCCGGTTTTTGGCCAAGAACATGCAGTAGCAGGAAGGTCTTCCAGCAGGGGGTGGCTCTTTGAGCATGCAACAACTGCTCCAAATGAAAGGGGAGTAACAGCTCCAAATGGAAAGCAATAGTTGCAGTAGTTCCAAAAATTAAGGTGGGGTGCAGCTGCTCCTTCCCCTTTTGATTGGAGCTTCCAGCAGGTTTGGATGGGGCAACGGCTATCGATTTGGCTCAGGGACAACAACTACCAGCTGCTGGAGCAACAACACTTGATGTCCAAGAGCAGCTCCAGCCTTTTTTTTAGAAGCAGGCAGCAAGGCTTTAGGGGAAAATCCAACAGCTGAAAAGGGGATTTGTAGCAGCTCATCTGAGCTGCAACCAAGCCGCTGGACAACAGCTTCAAGAGAGAAAAAAAGGGAAATTAGGGCTCTCTCGGTGGAAATTGGAAGAAATTGGTGGGATTTGGGGCTGATATAAATAAGGGAAGGGAGGCTTAATTTGTTTGACAAGTAGAGAAGCTTTTTGAGCCAAATGGAGAGAGGATTTGGCGGCAATGTGGAGGGATCTAGGACAGCTGTTGCTGGTCTGTAAAAAAAAATTATTTATTTATTTATTTTATCTCTCTTCTCGTTTGGAATACCAAAGTCACTCGCATTCGCACCTCGAGTCTCGGATTCTGATGTACAATAGCTCGTTTTGACCATCTCTGAATGACGATTAAAATGAGTATAATATTCATATGCTTCGGATCGAAGATAAATTCCCAAAATTTCCGAGATACGGTCTTGGTTTATGACTAAATTTTATGATTTTAAATTATCAAACAACATCTGATCGATAAACGGTTGATTTCGTTGGTCTTGTTTTGTCGAGTCGGATTTTATGGTTGTCTCGGTTTGTTTTGGGTTCGGATTTCACATCGCGGCTTTTTCTGATGGCATGCAATACGAGGTGATTGATTTTGATCGATTGATCTCAAACGAATTTTGATCTATGATATATTTATCGATGTAGATCATTTTAATATAGATCGATAGTTTATCGGATCAGTTGGACCATAATTGGGTCGGGTTTGGATTATTTGGATCCGGATGTCACATATTGCAATATTAGTTATGATATGAACGATTTTTCAATCGATTGACATATGGCCTGATCCTGATGGTGAGAAAGAGGGCGCTTAATCGAGAAGGGGAAATCTCATGTTTCAGCCCCCTTACCATATGAAGGAAAGATATATGTATCTGATGGAGTCGTTTTGACTAAGTACGTAAAGGTCCAAGCACTTTTTGGGCCAACTCAGTTCTCTTATCCATCGGTCCAATGCACAGGGCTCATCCTCGGGGAGGGCAAAATTGAGACGTCCCCCCACACAGAAAGAATTCACTTTTTTGGAATATCAATTGTGCTCCCGCCTTCTTGTTGTTCTATCACTTGTGCCCCTCTGTTACTTTAACCTTCAATGAATTGAACTTAACGATGGTTTTTTCAAACCATGGTGAGTTTAAAAGGGACAACTGTTCAAAAATTTCCCCCACTCATCCTCCTCCTCCGGCCTCCTCATTTATCGTCCTCGTCGATGCACGAAACTTCGTTGACTTCAGCTGCATATGACGGTCGAGGTTTTCACTGGTGGATGGCCACCGCCTTCCGAGTAGATACAACAACAAGGCACAGAGGGGGACTCGAGATCATCACCAACTGCTTCTATCTCCCGATTCCCATCGGCGTTCCTCGATGGACCTTGATCTCGACCTGAGCAGGAAGTTCCACGACCTGCTCCTGTAGGAGGGAATCCAACATAGGCTTCCATTTTCCCATCATGATCTGCGCAGGTTCTAACCCCAGAAATTTGCCATGGAATCCTGAGTGAGCAGAGTCATAACAGTAGAGGGAAGGGTTGCCAATGATAGGACTTCAAATAAATTTGTCACAAGGAAAGGGCGTGGCTGGTGGTCACACCAAGCTTAGACATGGCTCATAGTAGAGAACTTGGATGGGAAGGAGCCCGCTGACAACAGGAAGGAGGGGCGACGTATGATGAGGGAGCGCTGGAGAAGAGGGGCGGCAGGGGGGGGACAAAGGAGAAGCATGGGGCATATGAGGCTGGGGAGTGGGAGGAGTTGGGTGGGGAGGGGGAGGGTGAGGAGTGGGTGGAAAGACCTTTCAACCCTTTTTTAATTTTAATTTTCCTTTTATACCCAAAGTTAATATTTGTTTGCGTTGGGGATGAACGACAACTAACCTGAGGGACACAAGTGATCATTGTGGAAGAAGTCTGAGGCTGAACTGATATTTCAAAAAAAAGGAGGGATATAACTGATATTGCAATATCTCAGAGGGGGACAACTGATAAACATCCTATCTAATAGATGCACCTTCAACTTTATGAAGCATAAAGAAGCATTGCTTGGGATGCATGCGGTTGGCAATGGTCTTCGTCATGTATCTCTTAAGCTTCAACTACATAGCCGATGTGGAGGTCCCCTCCATGACTTTCTGAAGAACATCATATAACGATCGGGGCTTTATACTTACTATAGCCTTTACATTCATGTCTTTTTTGTTGTCTTGAGTCAATGTCACAATCATCTTCTCCAAGCCTCTCAACACCTTTGTCACACCTTGTTGAGTGAGGATTTACTCCATCTTGATTTTACACATGCCAAAATTGATTCTTTTATAGAATATCTCGATCTCGAACTTCGTCGACTCATTATTGTGGTTTCTAGATCGAATCAAAAAATGCTTTGTTGATAGAGGCTTCAATGTAAAGTGAAAGCTGTCGACGGGACAGATCTTTGTGAGACTCAAATATATATGAAATACACGGAGAATTATTGATTCAAGGACTCTGTTCCCAGTTTGTAGAGAAATGATCTGAGCAAACAAACCATTTACAAGAACATAGAGAAGACAATAAAAAAATCACGGGAAAAACGTTATCTCACTTTGTTGAAAAATGGAACACAATAAAAAAAATCCTACGGCATGGTGTTTTCCTGGAAGTAAACTATCAAATAATCTACGCCTTAACTTGAAAACAAATATTTATCGGGCATGGTAAATGGAACCACTAAGCGGGTCGACCAAGATCCATTTGCGATATATATCAGATTCTTGTATCTTCAGGGCATATCTCAACAATGACAATTCACTTTTGTATCCTTTTGATAAAGAAATGATATTTTCATTTTATGAAGAAGAGGAAGAGAGAGAAAAATATTAACAAAAGATTCATTTCCTTATTAAAAGGATTTGTTAATGTACTATATAATTGTCCAGGATTGATCTCACAACTCTCTGGGCCAGTAGTTGACTTGGTGGTGTTGTGATTGTTACGATTATCAACGGAGAAGATTGCAATGATTCGTGATGTGGTCGAGCAGTGACAATTTCATCTCTGATCATGTTATCTTTCAACTTCCAATTCGTGACGATGCTGTGATCTCCGAAGATGTTGGTGAATGCAACCTGAATTTGATTGTTTCGGATGACTGATTTTCAATGAGAAATCGCTCAACCACATCTCAATACAAAATTATTTCATCTGCATGGATCCAGAAAGAGAGCAGGGTATACACTTTGAAGTTTTGGTATTGCCCCTTTCATTGCTCATTTTCTTCTATATTTCAAGTCCATGTAGGTAGGAATGCAAACGGTTACGGATATATCCGTATCCGATCCGTCATCATATTCGTTTTATACAGATTTTGACATCCGCATCCGTATCCGTTTTAAAATGGATACGGATATGGATATCGTTTTGATATCCGCAAACATCTGTATCCGTATCTGTATATCCGTTTTCGTATATAAATATAGTCATAGATTTGTTTTTAACCCTATATAACATAATTATATATCTTCTTTTACCATATTTGTATAGTTTTTTTGATACAATCACATTTAGTAAACTTATATCATGTGTTTTCCATTCAATTCATATATATTTAAGTCACACTACTCATATGCGATCAGTATCCGTTTTTAAGGATATGGTAAGATAGTTTTAATATCCGTCAACATCTGTATCTGCATCCGTATTCGTATTCAAAAACGGATAAGGATACGGTAATACCTATATCCGTATCCGTATCTGTCCGTTTGCATCCCTACATGTAAGTCATAGCTTAGTCATAGTTTTTAGCACATCAGCTATAGTTTTATTTTTTTCAAGGCCATGTTGGTTACATCTTGACTTAAGGCTCTAAGCCTCTCCCCATGCGTTTCATGTAAACATCTTTTGATTAATGAAAGTGGTTAGCCAAGCCGCTCAATTTCTGGCTTATTAGTAAATAAAACCTGAACAGGATTGTTTCTGATGACTAAGTTGATCCTGGACTCGAGTTGTTCGAGTACCTCGTTTGATAACCGGGTTACCCCCGGGGTAACCCGGTTTACCCCCTCTTTTCATGGAATGGAATTCTATCACAAATCATAGTGACATCACATCACATTCTTTATTCCAACCCTCTCCAACCCTCATAATCATCCCAAACAGCTACTATTCCAATGAGGTTACCTCAACCCAGCAACCAAACAGAATCAACTAGGACAATAACAGTTCTCACCACCCTACCGTGTTTCTTAGCTATGCCTTGTTTTCCTCAATCTGACATGTACGCCACGAATGTCGGAGAGTGGCTTCTACATTGGTTTAGTTATTGTGCCGCTTATGTAGTATATCCTCCGAGCAGACTTTAGTCTATCCTATCGACAGTAAGTCAACTGTGAGCAAATGGCCATTACCATTGGTTGCTCTGTTGCGAGCAAGTGGTTGCTTACCATCAGATGTTCAGTTGTAACTGGCTGATTACTAGTGGTTGTTTGGCTGCGAGCAACTGGTCAAGTATCAATAGTTGCTTAATTCTGAGCAAATGAGCGATTAATGATTGTTCGATTGTGAACAACTGGTCGTTATTACTGATTACTTGATGGGCTTGTTGGGTGCGTTTGGTGCTTGTTAGGCCAATTTTTTGCTGTCTATCTTTCTTCAAGATATGGTTTGCTTGACATCATTGGCCAAGGGTTGGTCTCTCGATTAGGGTGCCTAGTGTCCAAGTCGTTACTTTGATTTTTTACCAACATGTTGTTTTTGCCATTCTCTTGCTTCCACAGCATGTGACTTGGCATTCGTTGTGGGCAAGCGATGCTCTAGGTTCGTGCTTGGCTTTTAAGAATGGTATCCATTTTCATGGCTTAGATAACTGATTCACATGGTCTGTTTGATCTCATTCATGATTATATAGTTGGGCTCTTCTTCACCTTCCCTCATGTTTCCTGGATTTTTTGGTGTCCTAATGACCGTCGATGATGGTGGGTTCATGCTGTCGGGATAAGGTATTGCAAGTACTTAATTATGCTGAGTTGCGGGACATCCCATATCTTCTTCTCACGGAGTTCACATGGTTGTACACTAGTCTAATGACTGCTTTTATTCTTGATCCATCTCGATTCTCCTGAATATGGATTGAGGTACTCCTTTTATCCTTCTGTAGTTTATCGTTTCTCACAACGGCTTGCTCCCAGCCAGTTGACTCTTAGTAGATGGGTACAAATGTTTGCCTTCCTTGCTCCCATCTTTTCTCGTGGTCACAATGTGACCCATGTTTTGCTTCCCACTCTCTTTAGGTTTGTTCGTTGATATATCCATGAAGATCAAATCCAGGGACAGTTTTTCTATCTTTCGACGCCTGCTTTTGTGGTCATTCTCAGTGACTTGTTGTCATGGATCGGCATGCCAATAAAGCTTTGAAAATCTGGCTTGTGCGATGAGCTGAAGGAGAAGATTGCAGTGATTAGTGACGTGATCGGGTATGACAAATTATCTGTGCTCAGTGAAGATCATGACTTAAAACCAAAACTTTTATCCCTTGTTCCTTCTTCTCCAACTGAACATGATAGTTCCTTTTTCTATACCACCAGTGGGTTGAATCAATGTTCCACAAGAACGAGTATCGTGATTTGCTGATGCGAAGATTTTCTTTACTATTTTGTTTGGTAATATGATTATTTTGTATTGATAGGTTGGGTATTTTATTGTGTGGATATAGTTATATTTTAATCGACAAAGAAGACACACAATTATGATATTTTTATAAAGGTTTATTTGGAACTATTATTTATTAAGAAATCAGGTGTAATGATTCTTGATTTACTGTTTCGCGTAGTTTTAATCAAAATAGGATGCTCTGATCTATGTTTTATTTATGTGTACACTCGATGGCTGTAATTAGATTCTTACATTGTTCTCTAAAATGGATTCTGATTTAATCGTTGCAATAACAGAAATTAATGGAGCCAAAATTCAGTGTTATGGATATAATAATTCAGTGTTACCTTTTGAAACCAAAAAAATCAAGGGTTTTTATCAGTTGTGCCCCTTCGAGATATCGCAATATCAGTTATGCCCCTATCTTTTTGGTAATATCAGTTGTGCCCCCGACTTCTTGCCAATATTTCACTTGTGCCCCTCAGAGGGGCATAACTGATAAAAGATTTTTTATCAGTTATGCCCCTCTGAGGGGCACAAGTGAAATATTGTCAAGAAGTCGGGGGCACAACTGATATTACCAAAAAGATGAGGGCATAACTGATATTGCGATATCTCAGAGGGGCACAACACAACTGATAAAATCCCAAAAATCAATGCTTCAATATTACTCGGGAGAACAGAAATGAGCCGATCTAATTTTTGATACACAAAAGCTAATGGAACGTACATTCGGAAGAAAAATGTTGATACATCACTCGGTGAAAAAAAGTCATTTGGTATAGAAACTAACGGAGCAAAAATTAATTTTTGATATGAATCGTTCATATAACGGAAATTGCTGGGACATTTTTTTTGGAAAATAATCGTCGGTATAGCGATTCAATGTCACTCAGTTGAGAACAAAAACTAATGTTTCATTGTTAATTTGCGAGATGAAAAATTAATGGATTCGATCGCTAACATAAAAAAAATTAATGGATTCGCAGATATACAGAAATTAATGGAGTACATCTTGAAAGAGAAATCAATAGAATTAATGGCACAAAATCAGCCATTTGCTTGGTCAGACGATCCTGATTAAATGATAGTTGATTCTATGGTTCCAAAATTTGGTGAAGTCGAAACCTCAACATCAAAATCTGAAAGGGCATCTTTTAATCAGTGCAATATTGGTGAAATACAGTGACATGACCAATATTTCCGTTTCTTGAAGTTACCGTTAATCAACATTTAAGACATTGGTTGATTCAACGTAATATGATTCAACTTAATAAATGGGAAAAGAATGAACCCCCATCCTCCTTATCAATGGCGGGGTGCACATCAAACAAGTGATGGGTAATACTAATAATATATAAAAAGAAACCGTGATTTGATACTCCGGAGACCTTTGCTTGGCCGGCCGAGGGGAGGAGACGAAGAAGAAGAGCGAGTGGTTCGACAATGTTTGTTCCACCAAAAGCAGCAACAGTAGAAATCGCTGGTGAAGCCCAACCAAGGTTTTAACATCAGAATGAGACATCAAACCCATCATATATCGTCTTATCAAACCCATCATATATCAATATTGGGTTTTCACCGTTGGATCGGTCCAACTGACGATGAAATCAACAATTTATGAAAAAACAAAAATAACAGAATCATTGTACATATGATCGGTTTTCTTAAGATGAAAATTCATATATAATGTATTGTAGTTTGGTTAGTGTTTAAATTAGGACAAACCGTCGAAAACATGCATGTGCATTAGGGGTGCTAATCGAATTGAATACTTTCGAATCCATCGGGATTCTGATTCAATTCATTATATCGAATCTGAATTCGAATCGAATTTTAAACGAATTTACTAGCTTAAATTCAGATTCAATTCATTTTAAGTTTCGAATATTCAAATTCGATTCTTTTTATTGCAAATTTGAAATTTTAATTATGTTTTATAGCTTATATAAATAATATTATGAAGAATAATATAATATAAATATTTTATTGTATAATTCTAATTTCGAAAGTATATTATTAAGATGAGTTGAAAAAACTATAAAATTAAGGAAAATATCAAACCGATGCAATACAGTGGATAAAAGTACCCAATTTTTACAATTATTATGTGTCTTTTACATCTAAATATACTCTTTTATCTATGATGAAGAAATGTATATACACGATACAACTATATGAGCCTATTAAAGAGATAGAATATCATTGACGAAAAAGCTGAACACATTATAGTTATCGTTGCATGTTAAAGCAAATCAAGATTAAAATCATATAGAAAGTTGTTACAAATTAATATTATTATTTCAAATAATAGAATTAGTAAAAAATAACGTTGAAGGATAAAACCTTTGCATTAAGCGCGATGATCTTTAATATAAAAAAACTAAGCCATGAAAATGAAATATAAGAATTTTTGATGTACAAAGAAACACCTTACATTATGACGAGAAGAACTTGTATATTACTCATGTGATGATAAGTGTCGCCTTGACAATGATAATCATCATGGATTTTCATGCATGGAAAAATCAAAACAACAAAAAGCAAATGAGATATATCTAGATAAATTTTGAATCACGTCAAATGTTAACTAAGAACTCGAAGTAGCAAAATCATAATTTTCACGTGCTAGGAGAAAAGACACCATAATCTACTATGGGTTTTTAGGATCTTTTGTAGATCATGAAAGGGGGAATCGAAAAGGCAGTGTAAGGAATGTAGGAACATGCAAATAAATGTGTAGGTGACGATTTAGAATAACAATCTTAAACATTTGACCTTTCCTATTAGATTTTATAACTAATATTTTATATTCTTGCTTATATTCAATATTTAATATTTAAATAATATTTAAATAATAAAATCACACACACACATTAAATTGGGTATAGAGTGCTTTGTATCCTCTTAATGCCTAAAAATATCTAAATAGCACGTTACGATTGATTATTGTATTTATACAAAGTAACCCATACCTAATCTATTGTTATTAGGCTAAAATAAGAAGTAAAGACGTGAACTTAGATGTTTTGTATAATCGATGCATGAAAGACCCGCATCTCTAACTCATAACATATTTTGTAGTTAAACCATTTGAACTTAGTTATAAAGAGGAAATGAAAGAGAGTGGATCTCATTCAAAAGGCCTAATGTTGCATATACACACCACATATTGACAAGTCACGCCATTGTAGCGTGGGAGTATGGAAATCATAGCGGTGAATGCTGCACATGATAAATCATATAAATGGACCATAGATATGATTATAAGTTTAAAATTAACCATTGAATCAAAGTTGGTTTGGGAGTATCTTTAGTTGCTTGCACTTATATGCTTAGTGATATAATGCAAATGCCAAATCTTTTAATGTAAATTAAACATAGCAACTTTTTTAAAACATACATATATTCTTTTCTGCATCTATTTACTTATAGATGCCAACCTTTTGATGTAATTATGCTATAATTTCTTGCTCAAGAATATTCAAAAAAGATCCTAATCGACTCAGAGTGGTTGTTACATGTATGTATGTAAACATGTATGTATTATATGCATGTATATGTATCTACTATATGTATATATATAAATACATGAATATATATATATATATATATATACATATATGTTGTATATAAGTATCGAATTGAAACAATTATCGAATGAATTCAAGTCAATTCAGATTCGATTCATTTAGAAATCAAATCCACAAGTTAAATTCAAATTCAGTTCATTTGGTTTCGAATCGAACTTTTTTCGAATTTTTATTGAACGAATCCTAATTGAATTCAAATGATTCAGTTCAATTAGCAACAATAATAAGCATTATATATACTATGAGAGGCGTCGTTACTCAGAAGAGTTTTTTTGTCCAACAATACTACGAAGTTGCTATGGATTTTTCAACATTTCACCGTTGAAGATTTAAAGTGCATCCCTTGATCCAATCATAATGTAAAGCTAACAAATCCATAGCAGCTTCGGTGACGGTATGCTTCACTAAGTTGTCCCATTCGTGATTTCTTACCATTGTTCAAATTTAAGTATTAACATTCAAATAACTATATCTATTTTATTTATTCAACAAACACAATGACAAAGCCTTTTTCTCACATTGAGTAGGACCGTGTATTCTTTACCTTCATTATGATTTATTTGGATCAATCTTGAACGTAGGTAGTGAGTAAAGTTTTTTTTTGTTGTTGCTGTGGTGATTCTCGGGCGTAGACCCAAAGGACTAAGATCTCTTCAAATAGTCTCATTCCAGAACCACTTGGACCTTCCTCGCCCTCTCTTAGCTGACTTAACATCCCAAATCTTGCATTTTCTAACTGATGCATCATTGATCTTTGCAAATGACCAAACCATCCTAAGTTTTTTCCTCTCATCTTATCCTCTATTGGAGCTACACCAACTTTTCTTTCGATTGCATCATTCTGAATTCGATTTTTTCGTGTATGACCACACATCCACCTTAACATTTTTCATTTCTGTTGTTGTCATCCTCCACACATGTTTATGATTCACAAGCTTCTTAAATCCGTATTGAAAATATCTGAGTATTTTGAGACAAATAGGATTTTATCTTCGATTGTTTTACGCTGACTGTCGGTTACCTAATGCAACCTTCCTCATTTACATGAGGTTGGGAATGACCGACTTATCTATTTTATTTATTATAATTATTAAATTATAATAAGTTCTTAATGATTGCTAACTGTCAGAAGTAATGAATTTCTAGGAATTCGTGAACACACACGATTCTAGAGAGGTATGTGACGATAGGCATCCAATGAGACGAAATCTAGGAAGAGGTGTAGAAAAGAAATCTTCCAACAACTGTCCATAAGCCATTGTATTACGCGTAATCACTTAGAGTACGTCCTTCCTTCCCTCAAGTCTCCGTGACCTCTCGTCGATCCCTTTAAAAGGAAATGTACAACTTTTTTTTGCCTTATTTGAATTGTCAAAAGATTTCAGAGGATTATATAATCATAGACAACATTACTAAGGTGTATTAGCTTGTAGCAGTCCAACCGCCGGAGTTTATAGTACACTAGTGCTTGCCCGTGCAATGCACATGCGATGAAGATATCTAAAATGTTAAGATTAATGGTCATATTTAATATATATATCTGGTTTTATTGTATATGTGGTAATATGATTTATACGGTTATATTTATGTGAGTTATGTGCAATATAATACATTGATTCATGGCACTATAACAAAAATAACTTAAGTAATGAATTATTTGAATATTGGTTGACTTATTCTTCGATTTTAGATATATAACGATGAATATTATTTATCTTAAAAAGTATATTTTGATATTGCAATAAGCATTGAATTATATATTGGTTGCTAAAGATTTAAGGTAATTAATTATATGTTGACTTATTCTTTAATTTTGTATTAATCGTTGCTAAATTTAACAATGATGGGAAGAAGAAATCAATGAATAATCATCCATATGATTAATTACAAGAAATATAGAAACGAATATGATAGTCACTACCAATATAAAAAATCAAGTAATGGATACCATTCTTTATTATATATTCAACTATTGAAGATATGGCAAAAAATATCAAATTATCTGTTACTTTTGTTCTATTTTGTTGTCATGCAATCATTCCTCTTTGTGTTGATGTGATGGTTACATAAAAAAACATTTAAATGTTAACAACTTAAACGTATAAGAATATGTTTAAAACTCTAAATTTGATATATGTCTAAGTGCACAATAACGAACATAGTTGATATCCATATTGCAGATGTGTATTCTTTAATTTGAGATATGTATTACACGAGGATACAAAAATGATTGTATATTTTATTCTGGATATGAATATGGGTATGTGTATACTTTAGTTTGAGATATGTATTACATGAGGATAAAGAAAATGATTGTATATTTTATTGCGGATATGAATATGAATATGTATCACGATTTTGAAATGAATGTTCGTCAAGTAAAAGTCAGTTGGATTTATGTGAACATTTTTACTGTTAAATCTTTCTTGAATCAAAATGTAGATACAATTTTTTTAAACATAGTTGCCAAAAAGGAGATTCACATTTATGGTCTGGGTTTATTTATTTCAAGATAAAATTTATTACATTTTCCCTTAACTTTATCTTTTATGTTCTTACTTGGATATGATATATGTGTGGTTGGACATGATTGATGAATAGATTGAGGCCTATATTAAGACATTTTATAATATTCAGAATAACATACATTTACAGAGATCCTTGCATAAATGTCTCTATTAAAAAATGGAGTTCATCAGTTTTTTTCTTAGAGTTGTTGTAAATATCTTCATAACTGCATACTTTCAAATGCATCATAAATAACTACATTACATTTGAAGCTAAAAAAATCGACAAATGAAAATTGTAGGATTGATAAATTAGAATAACTTTAGGTCCCTCAATCTCAGGCTTACGATCGATCAGGTCTTCAGTAGCATCGATAACTATAGACAACGTAGTTGTACTGGCTAGGACAATCACATCTAGAGGGACATGCATTTAATTAAAGTCTTAAAGAGAAGTGGATTAAAAAGAAAGATTACTTTAAATGGATTGGTTTTGAATGTTGATTAAGCTAAGATCAACTCTGTTAAAGTTTTTGCCTCGTGAAACGCAACGAAGGCAAACATATCTCTAATCTCTCTACATGCAGAAATGGCTTCTCCTCTATTAAACTATAGACCTCAAGATATTTTCTAAAATGCATACACATACATTTACCAAATGAAATCACAAATAAAATCAAATTTAACAATTGATATTTGGAACTTGGATAGCATGAAAAACATACATGCTGATGATTATAATCAGGAAAAGGTAAAGGACCAGATGTGTATGAGTGAAAGCATACGACAAGGGGGAAAATGAGGAAGAGACTGCAAAAGATCATACTTGAATTGTCATAATATTCACATGGATGTTTCTAGCATGTATCTATATGCAGCAAAAATGCCGATAATAAATTGTGATATGAGAGGAATTGCGAGCTCAAAATCATGACAACATGAAAGAACAACAATTGACGTTGGTCAACATACACTCCTTGCAAGAGTTGCTAGCGGCTTGCAACTGGAAGCTACACTAAAGTTGAAAACTAATAGGAACGGTAAACGTAGGGAGCTATGGAGTTGGGCAACATGAGCATCGATGGGATCACCAGGAGTAAACATGACGTCAATAAAGAAAAGAAAAGATGATAATTAAACATAGGTACCTTCTTCCTATAAGATGTCTGGGGTAGCAACATCTTCCTGTCGATTGATGAGGTGTTCCTGAGAGTCGCTGCCTACAGAGAAGAGGGCCGTTAGAGACTACGGACGAAGTGCAAAGAAGAGGAGCTTTATAAACCACGTATAAAGGAGGATGGCGGAGAGCAAGTGCGGGTGAAGGCGAAGGATCGGACTGATATCGTGCATGGAGACGTACTAAAGGAGGTCACATGCATGGCAAAACGTGGCACCTAAGAACGCTCGCTGGCAGCTGAGCCTCAACAACACGTAGTGGTTAACAACCGCAAGAGAGGGATATCATTTTTCTAATATGCAGATACAACGGCTTGAGGAAATACAGAAAGGGCATTCTAAGAATTGTAATTTTTGTGCAGAAACAGAAGGGCATTGTTGGAATTTTAGGACAAAATCAACCTAATCAAATGTGGACGGACTCCCCTCTTTAATATATAATAAAGAAAGTGGATTTAATCCACAAAGCTTTTACGTCATTAATGACAGGTGTAGTTGTTTGCCTTGCTATTCTTGGTAGTTTCAATCTCCTTGATTAGCTACCAACATCAATGAGCCCGGTGTTGTTAGGATTAGGAGCAACATCATGTTTAGCAATCTCGAAGGAAGTGGATTACTAATGCTGCTCTTTCTCTCTCTCTCTCACTTTAATTATATCCAATGCGGCGATGACATCACGTCCATGACATAAAAACATTGCAAGAAAAGACAACAGCTAAAATGGGACTGTCCATGTGAGAGATAATTTGGCTCCTTATCCATTTTCCTTTTTTTTTTTTTGAATTCCATAGATTTTTTCATAACTATATTATGTCATTCAAGTTTGTGTGAAATAAAAAATTAAAAAATGAGAAAAATGATGGGAGGATCCAAGTTAGCTCCCCCAGTGAACTTCCTTATATATAGTGCTGATCTTGTGAGAGCCAAAATCTATGACAACATGAGAGAAGTGATTCTGAACCACTAGATTCTGTCATCTCTCTCTCGATTGACTTCATGAGGAGAGAGAAGACCTGAATCGAGTGGTTCAGATTCACCGCTCTTATGCTATCACAGATTTTGGCTCTCACATGATCAATCTCCTCTCTATATATAGAGGGATGATCCTGTGAGAGCAAAAAACTGTGAGAGCATGAGAGCAATGATTCTAGACCACTAGATTCTATAATCTCTCTCCTCATTGATTTCAGTAGGAGAGAGAAGAGCAGGATCTAGTGATACAGATTCACTGCTCTCATACTCTCATAGTTTTGGCTCTCACAAGATCAACCCCCCCTCTCTCTATATATATGGAAAAAGGAGCCTACATCCATGCGTAGGTAACTTTCCTACACCCACTCATTTTCTGCTCTATTTTTTATTTTTTAATTCAATTCTTGGGGGATTTAGATTAAAATATAACACCGTGGCGTAATCAAAGTTGAACTTATTTTGATACTTCTAACTTATTCATCAAGACAATCGAAAGTAACGATCTCACATTTGCTATAATCGACCCCTTCCGATGGAAATGTTAGAAATCTCCGTTTTAACTGAAATTTGAAATACATATTCCATTTAATATTCTAAGTAAATCCCCTAAGGACCCATGTCAAAAAAATCAAAAAAATTGATGGGAAAAGGGGTGGTTGTAGGAAAGTTACATACCCATGAGTGTAGGCTCCCTAACCCCCCACATATATATGTATGTATGTATGTATGTATGTATGTATGTATATATATATGTATATATATGTATGTGTATATGGCTGATCCTGTGAGAGCCAAAATCTGTGAGAGCATGAGAGCAATGATTCTGGACCACTAGATTCTGTCATGTCTCTCCTGATTGATTTCAGGAGGAGAGAGAAGAGCAGAATCTAATGATCCAGATTCACTACTCTCATGCTCTCACAGATTTTGGCTCTCACAGGATCAACCCCCACTCTCTCTATATATAGAAAATATATCTAATAAGGTGCATCTTTCTTGGGTGCAAGGAAATCCCATCTCTCATACATATATAACTAATCCGATAGTTATGATTAATTCCTTTTTAATATTATTTTCTTAATGTTGAAAACCTATTTTAATCTTTTTATCTCATTCTAAAAATGGAATTGACAACCCACATTCCATTCTTGGTTGATTTGTTGGGAATCCCTTGGTAGAGTTTTTCCCTTCCACAAAAAATAGCGACGACATGGGTTCAATGTGGTGGAGCACGATGATGACGGAGTTGGTGGTGGAGCACGTGGTGAAGCACGGTGGCGATGGAGGAGGTGGCGGAGCACATGGTGGAGCACGATAGAACATAGGAATGGGGCGTTTTTTATTTACGTTTTTTATTTGCATTTTTGATTTGCATTTTTAATTAGCGTAACTTACTTATTCGGAAAGGAGAGTGCAGATGGAGGAGGTGTGTGGATGGAGGAAGACACGCATGGAGGAGTTGGGTCGTGGAGGGAAGGGCGGAGGAGGTGCGGGTGGAGGAGGGATATATGCAAGAGAAGGAGGGCACATATAGTTTCTACAATCAGAATTCATTTTTTTTACAATCTCAGATCCTTTTTTGCAATCTCATATTATTTTTTACAATCTCCAATTATTTTTTACTAATCTTAGATTTTTTATTACAATTTCAGATTGTTTCTTACAATCTCAGATTGTTTTTACTATCTCATGTTGGTTTTTACATATATTGTTAATATTATAAATTCTAACAATTTCAGATCTTTTTTTACAATCTAAGACATTTTTTACAATATCAGATCATTTTTCATAATCTCAATTTTTTACACTTATCTTTTTCCTCTTAAATATAGATGATTTACTAATTATTCTTTTTTTGCAGTTCTTCATACGAATTTTACAAAACGTACACGAACTTTTACAATAGTATTATTGAAATTATAATTACAATAATATACGTATTGCTAACTGTGATTTTATTTTACATTGTAGGATACAATCTATAATGTCAATGCAAATTTTACAAAGAGATTTGATATTCTGCGTAGCGCGAAAATGCCACCACATTGGGGAAACCTCACTGAATAAATAGCAATTAAAAATGAAAAATCAGACGATCTAAAAATGGAAAATAAAATGAGTAAATTGAATTCAAATTCAAAATGGAATTCAAATGCGAAATGAAAATATGTGGAATAAAATGCCCTTTTTGATAAAGAACCGTTATATTAGATCTAACGGATCTCGTGATGGGATTTCCTTGCACCTAGGGAAAGGTGCACCTCACTACAAGTTTCCTCTCTCTCTCTCTATATATATATATATATGAGGGCTGATCCTGTGAGATCCAAAAACTGTGAGAGCATGAGAGCAGTGATTCTGGACCACTAGATTATGTCATCTCTCTCCCGATTGATTGGAGGAGGAAAGAGAAGAGTATAATCTAGCGGTCTAGATTCACTGCTCTCATATTTTTTGGCTCTCACAGGATCAACCCACATATATAAATACACACACACACACACACACACAGAGGGCCGATCCGGTGAGAGATAAAAAATTTGAGAGCATGAGAGCAATGAATCCGGACCGCTAGATTCTGTCATCTCTCTCCTGATTGATTGGAGAAGGAGAGAGAAGAGAATAATCTAGTGGTCCAGTTTCACTGCTCTCATATTTTTTGGCTCTCATAGGATCAACCCTCTATTCATACATACATACATACACACACACACATATAAATGCACACATGTTGATATTTTTCAAAAAAATAAAAAAAATTGTGGAAAAATGGGGGGAGGGGGCAACCGACTAGGAGGCAACCCCATATAATCATATATATATATATATATATATATATGAGGGCTGATCTTGTGAGAGCAAACAACTGTGAGAGCATGAGAGCAGTGAATCTGGACCACTAGATTCTGCTCTTCTCTCTTCTCCTCTAATCAATCAGGAGAGAGATGACATAATCTAGTGGTTCAGAATCATTGCTCTCACAGGACCATCCCCCCTATATATATATATATATATATATATAGAGAGAGAGAGAGAGAGAGAGAGAGATGGCTGATCTTGTGAGAGCCAAAAACTGTAAGAGCATGAAAGGAATGATTCTAAACAACTAGATTCTGTCATCTCTCTCCTCATTGATTGTAGGAGAAGAGAGGAGCAGAATCTAGTGGTCCAGATTCACTACTCTCCTGCTCTCACAGATTTTAGCTCTCACAGATTTTGGCTCTAACATGATCAACCCTATATATGGAAAAAATAGGGCTACCCCTAGGGTCAACCAACATGGCTGCCCTGCACCCTATTTTCGTACGTTTTTTTTTTCATTTTTTTTTCAAAAATAAAGCCATGTATTCATCAATATATCCCTTTAATAAACCATTTTAATTTTGTTAGAAATAGAGACTCCTATACCTTCCATCTAGAGCAAGTAATTTTAACGATCTTAGAATTGTTGTAGTCGACCTATTCTAGATGAAGGGCATACGAGTCTCTATTTTTGATGAAATTGGAATGACATATTAGAGGGACTGATGAGCGTGGAATCCACCTCTTTAATATCGATGAATTGTAGTATAGGAGGTGAAAATTGGTCGATCAAAAACCACAAACTTTGAATGTTGTGGAATATTTTACTTGGCAAGTTTACCAAGGTCGAACACATGGAACATAGATTTTTAGTTGCGTGGTTTTTAAACCAAATTAAATAATTAATAAATGCTCGATTAATTCCTGTGTGGGGAAAATATAATACAAATGCGAAGAAAATGCAATGAAAGAAAAAATAAACAGAGACTATTAAGCCCAGGATCTGCGATTAAGATTTTTGCTCCAAAACAACATTAATCAATATCCTCAAGTCTGATCACAGATCAATCAAATATCAAATCCACAAATATTTCTCAAATTAACTCCAGAAGCAAGCAAGAGGGTGAATATTTCTAAGCATAACCATGCAATAACAATTGATCTCCAAATTTTCTAAAATTTATTCTTCCAATAATGATCGCAATTAATAAGAGAATAGATCAATTATTTCACCATAAATATGTCCCTGCGAAAATAAATTATCAAATGGTAAGATCAATCATCAAAGGGAATTATTCAGATTATCCTTAATCGAGTCCCCTACGGAAATAAAATCATCAAAGAATGATCGTCTACAATCATAAGAGGATTGATCAATTTAAGAGTCTCAACAGAACTCCTGCAAAAGATATCATTAAATTCTCAATCGCAAATATGTCAAAATGGCCCTACATATGTCAACAGAAATCCTCAAATAATACTTATCAAAGAACAATCTCAGATCTTTCCACAATTTATGCAAAGAGATAGAGCATGAAATTAGATTCAAAATGACAGAATATACGCTAGAAACGGAGTTCGTATGAGAAAGTTATGCAATAATAAAGATCTAGGGACTGAAATGTAATGAAAGTAAAATTTTCTTCTTCAAAAGGATCCCTGAGGGGCTTATCTGCAATTTGTGAAATCTACCGGTCTTTTGATGCAATTTTTCCAATGCGTCACGTGCCCAGCACGTGACGCTGACATCAGCAAACTTACTGGCCACTTCGTAAATTTCAGGAACTGGGGGGGCCTTGATAAAAATTATCCCCTTCTCACGTGCTTCTCACGTGAGGGGAGGTTGCAGATCTCCAACGAGGCGCGCCCACGTGCGCTGCCCGATGGCAGAAAGCGGCACCCCCGCGCGGCGGAGGTCAGGTGGTCGGCAGCAGAGGCTAAGAGGGAGGTGCGACGTTGGCGGAGAAGGGGAGGAGCTGCGCAGGCGAAGGCGGCACCTCCGCGCGGTGGAGGAGAGGGAGGTGGCGCTGGCGGTAAAGGGGAGCCCGATGGGTGGCGGCGCTGTGTGGAGTTGGCGGCGCGGCCGCTGCGGGACGGACGCGCTGGGGGTACCGCCGTAGGTGGCGGCGCGCACGGAGGTGCGCGGGTCGGGCTGACGGCGGCGCACGGCTCGCGCTGGAGGGGGCCGCGACTGTTGGGGTCGCGCGGTGGGTGTCGCGGCTGCTGGAGGCGGAGGGCAGGGTCGGCCTAGCGGGCGGCGCCACACGACTAGAGCGGCCTAGCGGGCGGTCGTGGCGAGGCGGTGCGGTGGTCGGGAATTCCCTTGCTCGTCGACACACGACTGAGCAAGGGAGGTGTTGTATGTGGCTTGCTGGAGCTTCGAGCTCCAAGGTCTTGATGGAGGAAAACCTGCAAAAAAAATAAAAAGAAAGGGAGGGATTTCGCCAGAAGTCGGAGGAGCCAAAGCTCCCTTCCAGGTGATCTTTGCTTCAGAGGAACGACGAGGTCCTCGAAGCTTTACAGATCCGAGGATGGAACTGCAGCAAGGTCCTGATCAAGCCTTGGATCACGCCGTGAGGGAGGCGGCCGCTGTCACCGGCCAAGAAGGGCGGATGGGAGACAAGGAGGGAGGGGAGGTGATTTTATAGGATGATGGCGGCAGGGGGTTACGACCGAGGCCGTGCATGGCGGACGGCCTCGTAACGACCAGAATTGGTGGGCGGCGACGGTTATGAGGAGGAGGAACGACAGGGGAGGTGGAGAGGGGTAACAGTTGGAGATGGGGAAGAAGACAACGGCTGGGGAAGAAGATGGTCGGGTCACGTGCTGGGCACATGACCTGGGCGGGCTGGAGAGAGAGTGGGGGTGCCACGTGGCACGCCCAGGGGCGGCCACGTGGCGCCCAAAAAAATTTCAAAAATTAAATACAAAGAAAAATAGAAAAGAAGTAGCAGAAGACCTCGAATCGAAAATTTTTCTTCACAAAAGTTGTTCGTCTTGTCGAGATCTACAACTTTCATGAAGGATCTAGGAGCAAAAGAGGTCACCTGTGCGAAGTGGTATTTTTGGTGGCTTTCCATGTGTACGAAAAACCGAATTTTTGAGATTTTGTATTTTTTTGTGGTTTTAGAGAGGATAAAAAATCTAGAAAAAATATGATAAAATATAAGAAAATTAATTACATACTAATCTAATTTTTTTGGATTTTTAAAGGATAAGAAAATAGGAAAATAAAATAAAGGTAAGAAACACACAACTTTTGTACAGACCGACAACAGACACTTGAACTTGGTCAGTTTCTTTGATCTCAGTTTTGATCTGGATTTGGATCTTTACGCTTCTTATTAAAACTTTCATCAAAGGACACAAATGAAAAAGAAATAAAATTAAAAGAGTTAATTATGCACATAAAAACTCAGGTCAAAATTGGCAAAAAGTTAAAATGCGCAAAAGAGGCCCAAAATCCAACTTTCACAAATGAGCTCCGAATTTTACGAAATTGTCTTGTTTTGAAGGTATTTGAAAATGGAGTACTTTAAAAGTGAGTAGACCAAAATCGGACACTGTATGTGGGAGATATGCTCATTTTAGTCGGTTAATGTGAAATTTGACTTTGGGATTATTTGACACTTATTGGGGTTAGTAATTTTTTTGTATTTTTTATTTAATAAGGTTAGTAATATCTACACAATGGAGGTGGTTTTGGGTCAATCGGAGTTAGGATGAATTGACTAAAAATATGAGAAGTTAGCGGCTTTTTGGGCTAATTTACACTGGGGATTTTAAATGCAATTATGCATGATGAAATGCAGATATTATTCACTCATGTATGAATGCTAATAATGCTCTATTAATGATTAATTACAAGTGGATGATGGGGGACAGAGCCTAAATGACCAATTTTAGCATGATGAATACGAGATTCATCATACGCCTATACTTAGACCATGCTCGTCCCCGAGCATGAATGAATGACTTAGTTGATTACATCCCTGACTGTGCATGTGAATTTTCAAGGCTTAATTCATAGAAGACCCTTAATTTGAGCATCCCTAAAATTCTGGGCTCAACCACGCTTTAATCAAAAGGAATCCAACCTCTCTAATTATCAGACTCTCTTTTTGTACATATAATATAAGGATATGAACTTAAGTGTACTGCATTTTATGAGAGTCGAGTCGGGAATCACTCAAAGTTCCAGTCCCAAAGATCCTCCTCTAGACCTAATCCTCAACACTAGGGAATAAGTCTATTCTTTCTTCAGTCAACCGTCTCATTAGTTTGTCAGACTTGAAAGTGTAGATGGACGGCCAGATGATGGAGGGCATAGGATTGTCTTATTTTCTCTCCCTCACATTGGAACAAGGTGCCTCTCGAGTACCTTATTACTCAACACAAGTATATTTTATTTTGTTGATCAATGTGTCCGTCAAGAGAATTTGGAGTCGTCTGCACTTGTTTTTCTGGGAGTACACCGGGGTGTGTCTCTTTTGAGTATCTAAGATACCTTCGACACCCAGACTTGTATTGCTTACGATGCAGAGCCCTTTTATGGTGTCAGCCCGACTCCTTGGTCCTAATTAGCGCTTGGTCCAAGTGGACACTTTGAAAATGTTTGGGAGCGCTTGCCTTTATTGGAAGCTCATTTGGAATTTGACTTTGGATGATAGAGCTTTTCTTTAATATTTCTTTTTCTTCTCTTTTTTTCTTTTGTTGGCTAGCTCCACTGCTTTTACTAAAAGTCAGCGCACACTGATCAACAATTTTTCATTAAGTTTCAACACACCCTGGCACTTAGGTCAATATCAAAAAGATAGCACATGAACCTTGTTCACATACTGGCTAGGGTTTTGCTGACACTCAGGTTTTCTGAAGCCTTCATTAACTTTATCCCATCCTCGAATATCATCAGATCGGGTCTAAACTCAAATCTCTAGTCCTAGTCCCTCAAGTGATATCTCAACTCATCTCATCAATCATGCAATTGTGGGAGTGGTTGTGCTGATCATATTCTTTGAAGGTAGAGATGAAGAGTGCAATATAGCGCTCAAATCTTTCAAACTAGGGAAGTGTGGATTATTAAGTTCAAAACCCTAATGACTAAGGCAGGCTAATTCAGAATCTCAAGATCTCAGAAATCAAGTGTCCTCAAAAGTCCTCAAGCCTTGAGTGATGGTGAATGTGTCAGGAATATATCGACCAAGGAATGCATGAAATGCTTGATGAAATGCAAGACCATGAGTGATGATTTTTTTTAATGCAAAAGTTTTTTGGTGTTTTTTTGGTGTTTTTTTTGATTTTTTTGATTTTTTGGTGTTTTTTTTGGAAAACATGTAATATACACACTACTTGTACCCATCCCCGATGTTAGATAAAACGATTAAAGTACGAGCTATGGATAAAGTAGATAAAATATATACAAACACCCCCCTATACTTAGCTTGTGCTATGTCCTCATGGCACAAAGTGAAATGTAGACATAGCTCGTACGAAGTATAGAAGGCACAAAAATAAAAGAAGAGAAGTAATGTATAAACAATGGATGCGGTCCCCCTATACTTAGGCTCAGGTCAGCCTACGTATAATCGGATAATTACAGATGGGGAACCGGGTAGATTTGCGGATGTACAAGATCAAGGAGGTTTGCGACGGACCTTCTTGCGGGAGTGTGGAGGGAGATAGTATGGAGATGTGGAGTGTGATGAAGAGGGGGCCGATGAAGAAGACCAACCATCGTCGGAGTCGTCCTCAGGATAATAGTAGTCATCTGCAGAGGATCTCCAACTTTTGTCGATCAGAGGTAAGTGCCCTTGGTTCGGAGCTGTACCTATTGCACTTATCTGATGAACCACATCATGATCTGACGAGGACTCTTCAGAAATCACCTGATGTGTAAGGTCAAAGGTGACTTTCTTGGTCGGTTTGTTTCCTTGGAAAGTATTGGGAGGAAGTTGGACAGTCTTCATCTCCCTGTCTTGAGTAACCGAAGTGGCATTTGTGAGTTCCTTATCAGATGAATCCCCATAAAAGTCGACAAATTCTTGAAGGGTCATGCACTGCTTCGGTCGAGGGAGATTGTTCTTGCGGATCTTGTGGTTTATGGCTGGGGGTGTTGATGTCACTTCTGGATTATCGTGAATTTTGGTGACATCGGTTGTTTTCGAAGTCGGTTCCTTATATGGTTCAAGTATCTCATGAAATACTGCCGACTCGAAGATTGGTCCACTCAGATAATCATGACGTTCCTCAATAATATGGTCAAATTCTTCATAAGCTCCAAAATCTTGCTTTTTCTTAGGAGCAGTAATAAGGTGGTGAGAATCCGAAGTTTGTCCAACAGTCAATCCCCTAGGTGACTCTCCTAGGGTTTGTATCAGTGTGTCATAATGTGAAATATTTATCTCCTGATCATAACTGTTGGTTTCAAGTTGGTTTTCCTCAGAGCAGGATGTGTCATTGGGGTCGTGTTCATTGTGGTCCGAGTTCGGGAACTTGATTTCCCGAGTCTCGCAATCGACGATCGCCTTAGCAGAGGCTAAGAACGGCTTTCCTAAAATAATAGGAGACTCAGACATCCTTCCGGGGTGCTCAATGTCAAGGACAATAAAGTCCACCTTATGTTCTTTACCTCGGAAATTTACGACGACAGAAACGATCCCCCGCGGTATTTTGATAGATCGATCAGGTAATTGAACGATCACCCTAGTCTTTTTGAGTTGTCCGAATTTAAGTTGATTAAAGGCGGACTTCGGGAGCATGTTTAATGTGGAGTCGTCATCGAACCGAACATTAGTGAATATAGAATCCTCAATTTCACATGTGACCTGAGTCAATCGCTTGACTTTGCGGCTTTTGAGTTTATGATTCATCACCAAAGAACTAGCCATAGATATGACATGATATTCAGTCCTGGATCGTTTCTTGCCCGTCTTATAGGGGTTCAGTCGACTCTTCACAAATCTCTTAAGATCGGGCACATATTCTATGGCTTTGATCAATGGAAGCTCTAAGATTAGACTCTTGCAAAATGCTTCCATTTCAGAATTGTACAATTTTTTTGAATTTTCAAAATTTTCATTTTTTGGTATTTTCTGTAATATGGTCAGTCGGGGGGTCAGAGGTCAGTGGTTGTGTCTGATTGTGATGATCCAGTGGTTCGCATGGTGGTGGCCTCACTTCTTCTGAATTTTGCATTGATTGGATGAGATCATATATTCTCATAGTTGAAGTGTATGCTCTATGATTAATCCGAGCAATCTCATCCTCAAACATCTCATAACTAGTGATTGAATAATCAGTCTCCATGTGTCGTGATTCTGGCATGTAACCTCGAGTAGAGTGTTGATTGTTCATAAACATTATGGTCTGGTCATGAGTTGTATTTCCTTGACTTTGGTTTTCTCGTGGGTTGTCAAAGGCAAATTGATACTTATCTTGAATAGGGGATAATTCAAGAGGCTGTGAGATCCTAGTGACCGGAAATCGTGTTCTATTGTCAATATCGGTCACTCTATTGTTTATCCTCAATTCTGATCTCTCTCTCGTGTCCATAAAATTGTCAGAATGTGAGAGAGGACTATTCCAAGAAGAAGTGTCGTCATAGGGTGGGATGTATGGGTGGGAAGAGAATGATGGCTGAGGGGAAGAAGAATATCGGGACATGGTCGTGGAGATCGGGAAAGAAGACCACTGTGCCGACATCTTCTCAAGATGGATGGAATGATTAGCGAACCACGATCTGCTTGCGATTGCAAGACCTTCGATGCACACAAAACAAACACGTTGATTCACCCACTCAACACTAGTAAGGGCACGTTAGGGTTCGGCCGCTTATCTTTTCAATTTTAATTTAATGACAAAACAATCTTAAAAATTAAGCGGAGCTGTTAGGTGCCGAAATATTTCATAAAGACTGTCCCGAGTTCATACAACTAGTTGCACCCACTTTCAGCCAGTATAGGTGTAAGTACAGACCGTTTAAACGGCTACCCGTGTTACTTGAGGACGGTGCCTTCCGCGGTGTCCTCTAAACCACCTACTCTGCTAAGGGAAGTCGGACCATAAACGGCTACCCGAGACCCTCACTGAAAAGTAGCTAATTGTTTTTTAAAAATCAGTAGTCTGAATGAAGTATTTCGGTTTTTGGCTTTACCCTAAGGTGTGCGATCTTGTCCTTAAACAAACAATGAGTGGGTTTCTCTCCACCAAACAAGAGTTAATTTTAGGTCAGTTTATTTGTAGTCACCTTGATTAGCAGTCCCAATTTTAGATTTAAGGTTGTCACTGTAGTTTATGTGAGCACAAAAATTCACGCCTAACGAGCAGCCCCAATTACGTTAATTCCTAAGTTGTAAAACTCGAGGAGGGAGAATCGAAAAAGCCAATGCAAGCGTAAATCAATGATGCATGCTTAAGAGAAGGACTTACAGTGAATCCTCGCGTTCTTCATGCGGGAATTGATTGAAATTTTTGGCTAATGTTGAACGATCTACAATGCGTTTAATTAGTGAGAGTGTGGCCTAAAAATTACGAGCACAATCAATGATAGAAAAATAAGCGTATATGTGCCTAAGTCCTACGCCACTCAAGTCAGGTCCCAACCACACAGAAGGGGTTGAAACAGACCCGTCACACCACAGAAAAAGTTCAGTCTGAATTATTACAAGGGTTCAAAGAGAGGGATCCTGAGAATATTGCAGAAAATTAAATCTATACTAACTCTCTCTCACAAAATTAAAATTCAGTCTTCATCGCAGACCCTTGATTAATATCCAAAATTATCTTCGAGTGATCTGCGAAGAAAGAGAGTGTGGTTAGTATCAAAAATGCAAAAGAGAAAAATGCAAAAGAAAGAAAAAAATGACACAAAAATTAATTTCACAAAAATCAATTACAGAAAATGATTCAAAACCCTAAAAATTAGCCGTTCCCTGGCAACGGCGCCATTTGATGAGCGCGAAATCCACCTCTTTAATATTGATGAATTGTAGTATAGGAGGTGAAAATCGGTCGATCAAAAATCACAAACTTTGAATGTTGTGGAATATTTTACTTGGCAAGTTTACCAAGGTCGAACACATGGAACAGAGATTTTTAGTTGCGTGGTTTTAAATCAAATTAAATAATTAATAAATGCTCGATTAATTCCTGTGTGGGGAAAATATAATACAAATGCGAAGAAAATGCAATGCAAGAAAAAATAAACAGAGACAATTAAGCCCAGGATCTGCGATTAAGATTTTTGCTCCAAAACAACATTAATCAATATCCTCAAGTCTGATCACCGATCAATCAAATATCAAATCCACAAATATTTCTCAAATTAACTCCAGAAGCAAGCAAGAGGGTGAATATTTCTAAGCATAATCATGCAATAACAATTGATCTCCAAATTTTCTAAAATTTATTCTTCCAATAATGATCGCAATTAATAAGAGAATAGATCAATTATTTCACCATAAATATGTCACCGCGAAAATAAATTCTCAAATGGTAAGATCAGTCATCAAAGGGAATTATTCAGATTAAATCTCCTTAATCGAGACCCCTACAGAAATAAAATCATCAAAGAATGATCGTCTACAATCATAAGAGGATTGATCAATTTAAGAGCCTCAACAAAATTCCTGCAAAAGATATCATTAAATTCTCAATCGCAAATATGTCAAAATGACCCTACATATGTCAACAGAAATCCTCAAATAATACTTATCAAAGAACAATCTCAGATCTGTCCACAATTTATGCAAAGAGATAGAGCATGAAATTCGCTTCGAAACGACATAATATACGCTAGAAACGGAGTTCGTATGAGAAAGTTATGCAATAATAAAGATCTAGGGACTGAAATGTAATGAAAGTAAAATTTTCTTCTTCAAAAGGATCCCTGAGGGGCTTATCTGCAATTTATGAAATCTGCCGGTCTTTTGATGCAAATTTTCCAATGCGTCACGTGCCCAGCACGTGACGCTGACGTCAGCAAACTTACTGGCCACTTCGTAAATTTCAGGAACTGGGGGGGCCTTGATAAAAATTATCCCCTTCTCACGTGCTTCTCACGTGAGGGGAGGTTGCAGATCTCCAACGAGGCGCGCCCACGCGCGCTGCCCGATGGCGGAGGGCGGCACCCCCGCGCGGCGGAGGTCAGGTGGTCGGCAGCAGAGGCTAAGAGGGAGGTGCGGCGCTGGCGGAGAAGGGGAGGAGCGGCGCAGGCGAAGGCGGCACCTCCGCACGGTGGAGGAGAGGGAGGTGGCGCTGGCGGTGAAGGGGAGCCCGGTGGGTGGCGGCGCTGTGTGGAGTTGGCGGCGCGGCCGCCGCGGGACAGACGTGCTGGGGGTACCTCCGTAGGTGGCGGCGCACGCGGAGGTGCGCGGGTCGGGCTGACGGCGGCGCACGGCTCGCGCTGGAGGGGGCCGCGACTGTTGGGGTCGCGCGGTGGGTGTCGCGGCTGCTGGAGGCGGAGGGCAGGGTCGGCCTAGCGGGCGGTGCTGCACGGCTGGAGTGGCCTAGCGGGCAGCCGTGGCGAGGCAGTGCGGTGGTCAGGAATTCCCTTGCTCGTCGACACACGACTGAGCAAGGGAGGTGTTGTATGTGGCTTGCTGGAGCTTCGAGCTCCAAGGTCTTGATGGAGGAAAACCTGCAAAAAAAATAAAAAGGAAGGGAGGGATTTCGCCAGAAGTCGGAGGAGCCAAAGCTCCCTTCCAGGTGATCTTTGCTTCAGAGGAACGGCGAGGTCCTCGAAGCTTTACAGATCCGAGGATGGAACTGAGCAAGGCCCTGATCAAGCCTTGGATCACGCCACGAGGGTGGCGGCCGCTATCACCGGCCAAGAAGGGCGGATGGGAGACGAGGAGGGAGGGGAGGTGATTTTATAGGATGATGGCAGCAGGGGGTTACGGCCGAGGCCGTGCATGGCGGACGGCCTCGTAACGGCCAGAATTAGTGGGCGGCGGCGGTTATGAGGAGGAGGAACGACAGGGGAGGTGGAGAGGGGTAACGGTTGGAGATGGGGAAGAAGACAACGGTTGGGGAAGAAGATGGTCGGGTCATGTGCTGGGCACGTGACCTGGGCGGGCTGGAGAGAGAGTGGGGGTGCCACGTGGCACGCCCAGGGGCGGCCACGTGGTGCCCAAAAAAATTTCAAAAATTAAATACAAAGAAAAATAGAAAAGAAGTAGCAGGAGACCTCGAATCGAAAAGTTTTCTTCACGAAAGTTGTTCGTCTTGTCGAGATCTACAACTTTCATGAAGGATCCGGGAGCAAAAGAGGTCACCTGTGCGAAGTGGTATTTTTGGTGGCTTTCCATGTGTACGAAAAACCGAATTTTTGGGATTTTGTATTTTTTTGGTGGTTTTAGAGACGATAAAAAAATCTAGAAAAAATACGATAAAATATAAGAAAATTAATTACACACTAATCTATTATTTTTGGATTTTTAAAGGATAAGAAAATAGGAAAATAAAATAAAGGTAAGAAACACATAACTTTTGTACAGACCGACAACAGACACTTGAACCTGGTCAGTGTCTTTGATCTCAGTTTTGATCTGGATTTGGATCTTTATGCTTCTTATTAAAACTTTCATCAAAGGACAGAAATGAAAAAGAAATAAAATTAAAAGAGTTAATTATGCACATAAAAACTCAGGTCAAAATTGGCAAAAAGTTAAAATGCGCAAAAGAGGCCCAAAATCCAACTTTCACAAATGAGCTCCGAATTTTACGAAATTGGTCTTGTTTTGAAGGTATTTGAAAATGGAGTACTTTAAAAGTGAGTAGACCAAAATCGGATACTGTATGTGGGAGATATGCTCATTTTAGTCGGTCAGATGTGAAATTTGACTTTGGGATTATTTGACACTTATTGGGGTTAGTAATTTTTTTGTATTTTTTATTTAATAAGGTTAGTAATATCTACACAATGGAGATGGTTTTGGGTCAATCAGAATTAGGATGAATTAATTAAAAATATGAGAATTTAGCGGCTTTTTGGGCTAATTTACACTGGGGATTTTATATGCAATTATGCATGATGAAATGCAGATATTATTCACTCATGTATGGATGCTAATAATGCTCTATTAATGATTAATTACAAGTGGATGATGGGGGACAGAGCCTAAATGACCAATTTTAGCATGATGAATACGAGATTCATCAGGGACATACTAATGAAAATACATGACTTTATTTTTGGAAAAATAAAAAAGTCGGAAAATGGGGCAGGGGAAACTACATTGAACCATATATATATTGAGAGCAGTGAGCCCGTACCATTAGATTCTGCTGATTGATTGGAAGAGGAGAGAGATGAGCAGAATCTAATGGTCCAGACTCATTGCTCTTATCCTCTCATAGTTTTTGGCTCTCAGAGGATCGATCATAATATACATATATTTATATATATAAGGTTGATCCCGTGAGAGCAAAAACCTATGAGAGCATGAGAGCAATGAGTTTGGACCATTATTATGCTCTTCTCTCTCCCCCTCCAATTAATCGACAAATCTAATGGTCCAGGATCACTGCTCTCATGCTCTCACAGTTTTTTGCTCTCATAGAATCAATCCTATATATATATAGGAAAAAATGGAGTTGTCCTTAAGGGATAGCTAACACACTTCCCCCTCACATTTTTTCTGTATTTT